>OX101754.1:39402576-40692094 GCA_944452675.1 Tachina lurida | reverse complement strand
ACCACAATACCCTGCTCCTAGTTAAGACTTTAACGATACTTTAGAGGAATTCTGACGTGACGCCCGGATGACGTAAGGCGTTGTTTTTGCATGGTAGTCTCCTGAGACGTGTCTGTGTCCACATGTGTTGAAACATTTTCTGAATTCTCGGATTCGTTTCCACCTTCTGTTGGTGGCGCTTCAGCTGGCACAGCGTCCTCGCTAAAAATATACGCAGCCTTTAGGCGATCTATTGTGATTTTCGCTTCTCGCTGGCGTATTTTTACAATATAATACTTATCATGTTTGTTTAAAACTTCGTAAGGGCCCTCGTAACTGGGCTCCAATGGTGTACGCACATGATCTACCCTCACAAATACAAACTTGCAGTCAGCCAATGCTGGTTGAACGAAACATCGTTGCATCCCGTGACGGACAGGTTGGGTAGTTGGTAAGTTTGAAATGGTTCTACGCAGTGTTTGTACAAACTCGGTTTCCGTAATATTTCTTCCTGAAGGAATGAGAAACGCTCCAGGTATTCTTAAAGAAGCGCCGAAAACGATTTCTGCTGGGCTTAGCCCAATATCACTTTTTATTGTTGATCGCATGCTCAAAAGAATTAGCGGAAGTGCAGAACTCCAGTCGTTTGTTTCAGCACACTTAATGGCTGTCTTTAGTGTACGGTGCCATCGCTCAATTATGCCATTTGCCTGTGGGTGGTAGGCCGTTGTCCGCAAATGCTTAATTCCCAGTAACTTCGTTAATTCGCTGAAAATGGTTGACTCGAACTGTCTTCCTAAATCGGTGGTAATGGGTACGTTCGTAAATGCTGCAAATTTATGCATCAATGCGGCAGTTCTGCCAGGTTTTACTGCGTATGCGTGATTATCTCCTGCACATGCTTTGCAACTGCTCAACATCTGTGCTCAGTTGACATCACTCAGTTGCTGTCACTCACCACAAATTCTTCAATTTAATCTTGTAAATGTGTACACATTTACAAAGTACACATTTTCTTTTGCGCCACAAATGATTTTAGCACTTTCTTCAACTCTGGTCTACTTTGTGACGGCATTTATGCCGGTTGTTTAAATTTATTACTAATGTCGGGACGGCGCGAACGCCATTCCCGGCTACTAAAAATTACACGCACGAGTTATTCGCATTAGGAATAATCGCGGAGGTCAACTCAACCGTAGTGCAATGGCCAAGCCTCACTCCGGGGGAACCGCCTTCATGATCACGGTAACCCCTACGCCAGGTAAGTATGCTTTCTTCGACACAAACTTGACATCTTATGCTACTATAATTTTCAACGAACTGAGAATTGTGACGAAAATGTGGGAACATTTATAAAATAAACAAAAATTTTCTGTCATATATAACCACAGTGTGTGTGTATATAAATCGAACATACATACGTACATATACTTGTATTTTGTTCACTGCTTGTGTTTATAAAAATCCCATGGTTGTTTGTTTTTGCTTTATAATATCATGCAAATGGTATGATAGTGTTGTACTAACATCTGCCTAAGTCAGTGTTGCCGAGTTCTATGTAATTATACAAAAATATAAGAAAAAAGATTTTCTTGGATTATTTTTGACCATAACATTTTTGTGTTATGTTCGTGTAATTTCGTCTCTACATTATATACAAGTAAATTTCTTAATCAAAAGTTTTCTTTTCATTTAAAATGCATTGTTTACTATGAAACACTTTTATAATATTTTCGAACTGCTCAGTCTAAAGAATTGTTAGCAAAATCAACAAAAACTTACATTACTGTTTGTTATACAAAATTTGATTTGTAATTTCTAAAATTTTGGATAATTTTGAAGTTCCGTTGGTGTAAAATTGAACTTGGATACCGGCAACACTGATCTGTATGTTTATATTTTATTGCTTGAGTCCAGCTTTAACTTATTTATTTCAGATTTAGCTTTGAAATTTTCATTTAGCTCTTAGCTTATTTTTTAGCTTTTTTTAAAAACTCATTTAGCTTTTTTAGCCTTTTTTAGTCTAAATTGCGTGTTCTCTAAAAATATATTAAAAACATAAACAACTTATAAAAATTATAATTTTTTAACATTGCAAAATAGTTTACAAAAAATACAAAATGTCAATTATACGACAATTTTATAACAGAAATGGGATGTTGAAAAATAGTAGAAAAGGGCAGAATCGTTAGAATTCCAATGGAAAAAGTTAAATTCATATTAGTGGCCAAAACATTTGTACAGTTTTTTGGGTATAAAATTATTTGACTTATGTTGAACGTTCATTCAGCGGCATCAATTAACTTAAAACAAAACCCTGAAATAGCCTTAAGCCTGGATAACACTATGTACCGATTTTCGTCGGTACACCTCAATAAAGTCATAAGTAATAAGCCAAAATGGCATTATTACTCAATTAATTCTGGAATAAGTCTATATGGGCTTATTACCAATGCAGTGTGGCGCAGTGATGTTATTTTGGTGCGTTTCGGGTATTTTTTGGTGCTTTTTGCCTCTTCATAAGCGCGAAATTTTGGTTAATAGTGGAGTTAATGTCGACGTCGTTGACGGCGTTTTAACGACGAAAAAGTTTAAACAGATTGAACTTTTACGGCGTTGCAACGCGTTGAGATTAACTGCTCTCATACAATTTCATACGATTCAGCTTTTTTTTTGACATTTGACGCCGTCGACGACGTTGACATTAACTCCAGGGTAATACCCTTTTTTAAAAAGCGGGTATTTACAGTGCTTTTTAACAATTTCTCACAGTGCCTTTGGTGTTTTTTGTTCAATAAAAATATTTTTAGTTTTACAAACCTAAAATACTTTTAAGCGCTAATAGCAGCATATCTCTTTAATTAATTCTCTTCACAATATTTGATTGATAGTAGTACGCAATAAGCATTTGTTAAAGTTTACACAAATATTTAATCATCCTAGAACAATTGACAGGATGAGGTTGTTAATAGCAGTCAGTTGTTTTAGACAACGGGTAGCCAAGTCCCAATTTGTTGGTATCGTATTGACGTGCTGTCAATTTTGACAACTGGAAATGGGTGTATATCGCAAAAAAAAATTAAGTTAGTTAAGAAAAAAGTGTTGCTTTTAATGCATTTTGAATGTGTTAATGATTTTTCAGTAACATCTTTATCCTAATCTAGGCCTAAGCTTCACTTACCAAATGACTAACACCGATCATATAACTACTAACATTTTGAAAAATTAATATAATTAATATTAAATATTTTGAGGCAAAAACTTGAAATTATATATGAGGTTTTACACCCCAAACTCTCCTTTTTTTAAATAGCTTAATGTATTAAAATTAAAAAAAAAATTTGGTGCTTTTTTACCCTCTTTTTCGTATTTTTTTTTGCGCTTTTACCCTTTTCCAGGGTGACCGATGACATTTTTCAAAAAGTGGCACCAAATGGGGGATTTATCAAAAAAAAGGGGCAAAATTAAAAAAAATACGAGAAAACTACACTAAACTTTTTATTTTTAATGTATTTTCATATAACACACCCTAAAAAACGGGAGACAAAAAGTGGCAAGGCAGTCGAAAAAGTGGAATCGATATATCGAAAAAATGGCAATTTGCCACTTTAGTCGGTCAAACGGTCACGCTGCCCTTTTCGCAACAGCTTAATCAGTGATGCCAACTATTTACAACCTAAACGCGCTATTCGCCTTCTCAAAACGCGCTGAGTTACAGCATTGTCAACTATTTATAGCTAAAACGCGCTATTTTTCTGCGCGCTAAATTAAATTTTAATAAAAGTCGATGTATGTATTAGTAAATATACTTTTTTAAGCAACTCTTTTTCAGATTTTGCAATATTGCTTCTTCGAAATTATATCCTAAATAACTAAAATAATTTAATACAGAATCAGAATCACCAAATAATCGAAATCCTTAGTTTTTATTTCAATTTTCTTTAACAAACTTTGTACCAGTAACAACATACTCGTATAAAATGTCCTATAGTTTTGCGATTCAAATGATTTTTGTACTTCAGCTATAATAGATGCTTTATAAATTATATATAATTTTTTGGTCACGAGTACGACTACATATTTATTGTTGTGAAGTTTAAAGATATTTGCCATTTACAGTATTAAAATGCGTTTTTACTTCTAATCACAGGCAAGAGAATTTAATTTGCAACAGCTGAATCATTAACGATTTTAAAAAAATAATTGTATCAGGCTTTTGGATACTAGAAAATTGGTAAATTTATACAAAAGAAGAAAATAAATTTAACTGAAATGATGTTACTGACTTTATCCAAAACGCGCTAAGTTAGCGCTTTTTTGATTAAACGCGCTAAGCAGTGCTGCCAGAATGATTATTTTATCATATTTTTGATGATTTTTGGACCAAAATATGATTTTAAGATTTCTGTTCTCGAATGATGATTTTTAATTTTGCAAATTATGATTTTTACTTTCAATGCATACATGTGTATGTAAAATTTTCTTTGTTGTTCTAGAATGTTTATCAATAGCTACACCTATAAGGAAAACATTTTTATTCCAGCGAAAATATTCGTCTTCATGGGAATAGGTTGGTAAGGGGCAGAGAGCACAACTCTCCCTCCTCTTCTGGGGTCATTTGAGAAAAAAAAGAATAAGAAAACGTCACTTTACAAAAAAAAGTCATGTTAGAGAAGTGACGAAAAATCGGACCGGAATATATTCAAATCTTGCACAAATGTATACCAAATCGTTTAAAACAAGTCATTCGTCGCAAAGGAAAAGCAATTTTCCTCTAAATTTTAGAGTATAAAACGACTGTACATCAGTGATGCAAAATGTGGCACTATTGGGCCATTGTGGCACTTTTGGATGTTTGTCTCCCTGTGGTAATCTCTAGGATATTTTGGCCCTTTCAGCTCAAAATTCAACTAATTCCTTGAAACCTTTGAGTACACTTTTTAATTGAGTTTTCTTCGTTTTAAAAACTACTCTTATTTTTGAAGATTTTTATTTAAACTGGTTTCCGAAATCTGCGCCAGATCATGTTTTGAGTGGGGAAACCAATAGTATTATACCACTTGCTATTAAACTTTTTCAAAAGGAAACAGAACAACTGAATAGGCAATATCGCAAGTTCCAGAATTTAAAAAGCTCAAAGATTTAAGTAGAAGTAAATTTTGCAAAAGGATTTCTACCATTAAAAATTGTTTGTGTAAACTTTTGTATACAAATATATACAGAATTATTCAAGGAACTCTTTCTATTCAGCAATCCCCAGCAGGACTGAAAATTTATGTTGAAATCAACAATAAAATTTGAAAATTAGCTTTTGTTTTCAATATAAATTTTCAGTCGAGAGTTTTCTTTCGATATTGTGAAACAGGGCATAATAGAAGAAATCGTCGTCATCTAAAAAATACTGTGTCATATTTAATACAATTAAAAAAAATTAATGAAATCTAGTTCTAATAATTGTTATGATGAAGATATTTTAAAACTTAACACAAAAAAAAATGCTTTTAAACAGGGGTAAATGGAGGAACTATTGGACTAAGAATTTAGAGATTATGTTTAATAAAATTAGAATTACATAAATAAAGTTTTTTAACTAAAATTTAGTTTTTTAAGCAACATACATACACATAAAATATGTATTTACTTTAATTTAACAAAAAATACCTTAAAAAATTTTAACTTTTGTCGCTACCCACCAAAAAAGTTTGCCTACTAGAATGCAAAAAAGTGTATGTACTCTCCAGTCGTAAGTACTTACAATTTGACTGAATAACCCATTATTTTTGTTTGAGAAGTTCAAAAAGTATGCCTACAAATAACCAAAAAATTAATAGATTACTGATTGCCTAAAAGTATTCAAAATTTAATGGGTTATTTTTTGCTACATATATGCAAAATTTGGTAGATTACTTTTAGCCTAATTTTTTTTAATAAAAATACACAGATTTTTGTAACATAAATATAAAACTTGTACCTTTTCTTTAATTTTACAAAGAAAGTATATGAATATGTATATTCGAATATGCGAAAATTTTTCTCCAGATATATTTCATTATTAAGTGAAAAGTACTACAATAAGTACTTTCACGTAATGATATAAATAAGTTGTTATTTTATTCATTAGAGGACAGTCATTATTACACACATTAAATAATTAGATAAATAAGTATCGCACATTACTTTGTAAGCCATTAAAAGAGTACTACCCATTACAAAATCTTGAAAATTTTTTGCTGGGTAAGTTCTGCTTTTCTCTAAACAAAATAAATCACATATTATTAACACATACTTTTGTTTTTATTTAAATTAAAAGATTATAGTCGAGTACATTTGGCCCTATCAAAGGTATTTTGGCCCTTTTAAATCGTTAATTTGGTCCTAAACCAAAAAAGCCAAAATGCATCACTCCTGTACATACCTTATATGATAAGAACATTGGCAATGTCGAATACTTATTTTGTTTGAATTTCTTAACTAGTTTTTCATTTAATGCAATTTCTAAATAAGTTACTTAAATGATCTAATTTTTTTATTGAATTCAATTTGAAAATGCTTTCTAAATTCTTTTTGTAAAATAAGCTAGTAAATACCTTTTTTATTGATGAAAACAAAATAAAATTGGTAAACGTCGAATAGTTTTGTTTGTCCACTGTAAATATGTTAATTGTTACTTTTATTATTTGAAAAAAATTGGACTTATGATATTTTTCTTCAAAATATGATTTCCTTTCCGACAAATGATGATTTTGTTCGCAAAACTTCTGGCAGCCCTGGCGCTAAGACGAAAAAAAGCGCGTTTGGAGTGGTTAAAACGCGCTAAATCTAGCGCGAAACGCGCTAATTGGCATCGCTGAGCTTAATGTGCGTTTGCTCTTCGTAGAAATACCAACACTGTTCTATATGTATAATAAAAATATGTTTGTGTAATATTTAACGTTAGTTTAGCAATAAGAAATGTAACTTTTTAGCTTATTTTCAGCGATGCCAACTTAGCTATTTTAGAGCTAGATTTAGCTCTTTTTGATTGCTTTTAACTCGAAATTTTTCCCTTTAGCTCTTTTTTTAAAAAAAGAGCTAACACAGCTCTTTTCAATTTTAAAAACGGCACGTTCAGCACTTTTCGCATCTTATAGTTAATTTTCTCGTTTTTACCCTATTGTTTCGTCTTTGAGGTATTTAAATTTTTGGTAAATATGTTTTGTTGCAAATTCAGATACTTTTTTTGAAACTATGTAAGATATATTTATGTATTTAGTGTGTTCGTTTCTGAATAATTAGAAAATTTTTGACAAATTATTGAAATGGATTCTTACTGCAAAGTAGGAAAACTTGGGAATCAAATTCCTCGTTTAAAAAATGGATTAAACCAACAAATTTGCAAATGCTGCAAATTAATTATAAGAGTGAAATATTTTGATTTAGTTCGCCGATCGGAGACTCGAAAGCATAAAAAATGTATGGCTCCATTTAACGATATTGTGCTATCCTAGCCAGATATATCAGAAGTTCCAACACAAACGTAAATTGCGCAAACAAATCTTGCATTATATGCTGCAGTCACGGATGGAAATCATGGTACAATTGTACTTTTTATGGTACATTTTTGACCTCGTTGATACCGTGGTACTACCGCGAGTTACTTGGTACAATTTAAAAATGCCAATGTTTCACTATATCGTCGGTTTGTTTCTAGCTTGCGGCACATTATATACAAAATACATTATGTCTGCAGCAAACCAGAAACCAACCGATGATATAGTAACATTTATTTTGCCTATGTTGTCTTTAATTTTTTTGTGTGTCTTTTATTTAGAATAACCGATCTCTAAAAAGTCTAATCTACGAATGTACCCTTAGGAATGTAATATTTATTATTTTTTTATGTAATTTTAAATTTTTTATACTGAATTTTTATACACATTTTTGTTAAGTTTCTGTTTTTTATTGTTTACTTCTGAATTTTTACACATTTTTTTACGTTTCCGCTCTTATTAATAAATATTAAAAAAATTGTACCGTCATGGTTCAAAAAGTACATTTTGTTTTCACAGTTGGTACAAAATCCAAGAAGTAATTTTCCTTCCCTGGCTGCAGTACATACACCGTTTTTAGCAATGGATCTTTTATTTTTTCTTACTATTATTTTTTATTAATGTTAAAAAATCTTGAAGTACAAATTGAATAATAAATACATTCATAGATTTAAAACGGAAAAATATCCAATTTTTAAATTTAGCTCTTTTTGACTACTCGGTTGGCTCGTTTTGCCTCTGAATTGTTGGCATCACTGCTTATTTTAGCTTTATTTCAAACGTGATTTAGCTTAATAATATTTTAAAATCTGGTCACACTGTACATAATACTAAATTTAGCATTGAAATGCGGGTCACGCCGCATGTTTTTGAAATTTATTAATAATAAGGGCCGACATCCCGGCGGTACTGCAATACCGGGCCAACCCGCGACAAGAGTGGAGCAAGCTCCTAACATCCCATCTTTTTCCAAAAATCAGTTTAACATTTGTTGTCCTCCGATGGAGGATCTATCAGATGTTAAGCTGATAAGAACAGATACTACACTTTGATCTTAGCCATAAGGCCGAGAAGCGATAACTATTAGCCGTTAACTTCAATTTCTTATAGTATTCAAAAGCTAAATAATATGAGAATTATTTTCAAGTTTATGTACCTGGTATAACTCAAACACACTAAAGGTACAAAATTTTAAACAAACGTAAATGACAAAAACAATATACACAAGAATATAACAAACCCCTATAATAAAAACAGGCAAGCAAAGCACTCAAAACCAGTGTGGCCACAACTAAAAAATTTTTTAATGCTAAATGGGGCTTAAAATAATGCTAAAAATGCTAAAAAAATATTTGAAAATGCTAAAATATAATGCTAAAACTTTTTAATGATTTTTTATTAATTATATCGGTATAACGAAGAAATATTTTATTTAATTTTAATAAAACAAACAAAGTTGATTCAAAAGTTAAAACAACAATTCAGGAACATACAAAATACGAGTACAATTGCTGAATTCATAAAACCTCCTGTATCTTTGTACGATCGTATTAAATATAAAAGTGTAAAATTTGTTGCTGGTAATTTTCATATAAAAATTAAATACATAAAATAATTTTACACTTTTATTTTATATGTATGTTTTAATGTATTAGCATGCCTGCTATCAACATAATATGAAAGACATTTAAAAAATACTTTTTGCATTAAAAAATGGATTAATTTACTTTTCTATTTTTTACTGTACGTCCAGGAGCCGGATTCAGCAACGATGAATTGTGAAGTGTTCGACTCCGAAAAACATAATTAAAATACTTTTTTTCTTCTTATTATTAGGTGTTTGACGTTTAAAATACATTAAGGCGGCTATTAGACGCTCATACTCGGTATATGAGCATGACAGACTTTCGTACATTCCAACAAACACCTTTTAAAATGCGCGATCTAACTAGGTCATCTTTATGCTTTGCGTACTCTACGTTTCCACATGGCATGACATTTCGTTGTAACTTGAAGTTATAAGTGATTTGTTAAAACAAATGCACTATCAATAATGTTATCACTTGAAAAAAGCATTAATTTGAGCAGTCTACACTTAACATTAACTTACAAGTTTATGTTCAAGTGAGCCATCTTATGTTAGGAGACCACAAGTTACGAAAACATAAATGAAATTTGCACTGAATTTGACAGAACATACATATATTAAAGGAGTATGATGACAAACACAAAAATTCAAAATTCCTTAAAGCTGAAAAACACGAAATTTGAATTATCACACCATTCTCAAATACCAAGTATGACAGCTTAATAGCCGCTTAAGACGTCTTTTGCTGTTTACATGGTTTCCATCATTATACATTTCTACAAAAACGACAAAATACAATGAAATACAGGAGTTTTCACTTATATAAATGGAAAAGAACATGTATATGAAACTTATAAAATCAAAAATGCTAAATAATGCTAAAAAATTAATACAAAAATGCTGAAAAAATGCTAACTGCAAAATAAAAAATTCACTGCTAAATCAAAATACATAATGCTAAATTTAGCAGTGAAAATGCTAAAAGGGTCACGCTGCTCAAAACATTTCACTGTGCCATTGTTGCCATTTTGGCATTTTCGCTGCCAGATCTGGCATTTTCATTTCACGAAAAGCATTCAACTTTTAAAAAATTCTCCCAAATGCTTTTTGGCAGAATTTGCTTAAAATAAAAAATACTAATTTGTTAAATTTTTTATTTCAGTGTAGAGAATAATTCCTTTTAAAAATGTAATTTTTTTACAATTATGTGTTTCCTACGTAATGTAGATACAATGAATATCTATGTATTATATACTATGTATTTTCAATTATCAGTAAGCGACAAAAATTAAACTTTTCGGAATATGGTTTTATAGTATTTAAATGTGTTTTACGTCATACGTAAGTTGTCGCTTACGATAAAATTTTACCGACTGTATTTTAAAAGATATCAAACATTTCGACATTTTGATAATTCTTAACTATGGGTAGGCTATTATTTTAATTTCAATTAAAAAGTTTATTTTTTACAACATCTTGCTTACAATTAAACAGAAAATAGGTTTCGATATACAGGGTGTTTTTTTTTTTGGTTTTATTGGAAGGATAATTTTATGCCATTAATGTTTAAATATGATTTCGGGGATGTGGCCGCCGCGGCTGGCTCGAATAAAGCCAATTCTACAGGTCCAATTTTCAACCACTTTTTCGAGCATATGGGGCCGTATGTTGGCAATAACGCCACGAATGTTGGCTTCCAAGTCCCCTAACGTTTCTGGTTTGTTGGCGTAGACGAGCGACTTCACATATCCCCAAAGAAAATAATCCAATGGTGTAAAATCACACGATCTTGGTGGCCAATTGACAGGTCCATTCCGCGAAATTATGCGCTCATCGAATGTTTCCTTCAATAAATCGATTGTGACGTGCGCTGTGTGGCATGTAGCGCCGTCTTGTTGGAACCACAACTCATCCACATTCAAAATCTTCAAAATCTTCCATAAAGTTGATGGACAAAGCTCCAATTGCTGTGCACGGTGGCGAATCGATTCATTCGGGTCCTCTTCAACACTTTGCTCTACAGCGGCAATTGTTTCTTCGGTGCGCACTGTTCGACGTCTCAGCGGATGCGTATTATCACATAGAGTAAACGTAGTGCGAAAACGATCCATGGTTAACCGAATTAATTGCTCTGATGGACGATTATGTCGACCATAAAATGGACGGAGCTTGCGGTAAACTTCGCGAACTGAACCATTATTTTCGAAATAAATTTGCACGATTTGCAAGCGTTGTTCTTTTGTCAACCTGTTCATGATGAAATGGCAAACCAAACTAAATATTAATCACTTGACAGCTGACAAAATGGCCGCCAGTTAAAAAAGTGATGCCAACTTAAAGTTCTATACCTCAATAAAAAACACCCATTACTTGCGTTTTCTCTTGGCCTTGCAAGGCATGTATGAATTAGTACAGTTTTAATAGACACTGTGCGCGTGTGTTGGTAAAACATAAGCACCATTTGTCAGATCACATCACGAAACAAGCAAAACAGCTGGCGCTTCGCGGCTACCTGTATTATTGTATCATGCCCAGGGCTGCCAGAAAAAAATTGTAGAAAATCGTCATTTTGACGATAAATTTGAAAAAAATCGTCAAAAAAATCGTACAAAAAACAACAAGCAAATTTTTAGTAATTCTTGTTTTTATTTAAAATGTCAATATGTATATGTACATATTAATACAAAAATACACATTGTAAATGCGTGCTTATAGCAATTTATAAATGTACATTAAGTTTATACAATATTAAATATTAAAGCTTTAATTCATAGGTACAATTAATTGAGATCAATATATCATAAAAAATCTTATAAATATAAGTACAAACAAAGAAATGCATTAATATATGCCTATATAAAGTTTGTATGTACATATTTATATAAAAAACATAAGTTTTAGTTTTATGCAATTTTTAGACATATACATATATTAGAAGATAATAATTTTAACAAATCAGGTTTAATTATTACATCAAAACAACTTGAGTTGTTTAATTTTAAATAATCCTTTGAATACATAATACCCTCGATTGTTCCATTCTCCAATGAGTTTCTTATTTTTGTTTTGTTTAAATTAATCTGGCTAAAAATTCTCTCTACGTTTGCAGAGGAATGGGGTAATACCATTATGTTTTTAATAAATGTTGACAAAATTGGAAAAGCTTGAGAAGAATTGCCGCGTTTTAAAGAAGAAATTTTTTCCCAAAACATACATAAATTTATATCTTTATTTTCAAAAATGGAATCAAAATCTAAAAATTGCAGTTCACGGAATTCAGTATCTAGATCTTGTTTTTCATTTTCTTTAACGAAATGTGGTAATTCTTGAATAATATCTAAAAGTGAGTCATTTTTTTATCTAAAATATTTGCGGGATCAATAATACTTAGACATTTCAGATTATTTTCAAAATCAAATCTTTTTGAAATTTGATCGCACAATTCAATGTAAAAATTAATACAATTGTTTATGATTTCATCAACTTTACAATTGTTTAGTTTTGTTTTTGAAATAATATTTTTGGCATATAGTCCTAGGTACACATTGTTTTTACTTAAATAATTATTGCAGTCTTTGTAATTAACTAAATGTACTTTGCCATCCTTTAGCAAATTGCCTTTAATGAAATTGTTAAGGACTGTTTTAAAAAGTATTTCCATTTGCATATACATAATGTGAATTTCTGTACTTTCGCTTTGAAATAGTCGATTAATGTTGCTAATAACACCAAGAATGTATTTTAGAAAAGATAAATAAATTTCATTTTCTTCATTTAAATTTTCAAAAATTTTCCTAGATGTATCAATTTGATCTACATTACAAGCGAATGAAAAATAAATTTTTAAACATTCATATAATTCTAATATGCGAATAACAACTGCTTCTAAAGACAGCCACCTTGTTTGGCTTGGGTGTAACAACTTTTTTGGTTGTAACTCCAATAATTTTTGGATATCATTAAATTGATTGCACCTTTTAGGGCTATTTGACAAATAATTAAAAATATTCCGTGTTAATGTTTCAACCGATGAAGGCAATTTGAGGCACGCGTACGATGAACACAATGCCAAAGAATGGCAAATACATTTGATTGCAAATAACTCAGAAATATCGTTTTTCAATAACTTAGCAACTGAATGATTTTTTCCCGTCATTACAGCTGCAAATCCCAACATATTTTTCTTATAATCTATATTAAATTTTTGAAAAAGATGAACTATAGATTTATATAAAGTATTGGCATCGCATTGGTCAACTTCTAATAGTCCAAAAAAGAGATCATAAATTTTAAAATCGACACTTACTTTTACTACCAAACACAACGACTTCTTATTAGAGATGTCCGTTGACTCATCAATGCATAAAGAAAATACGTTATTTCTTAACACCTCGCACACATAACTTAATTGATATTTTCCAATAACATTTCTTATAATATTTGTGGCTTTTGTTCGTCCCAATGTAAATTTTTTAGCACATTCAGAGTCAGAAAAAGAGTTTTTGAAAAGTTTGGACATATGATCTCCGATTAGAAAGGGCAAATTATGTTCAACAATAAAAAATGCCATCCTTATTTCTGATTCCTTAGAATTTATGCTTATTTTTTAGGAAATACCTCATTTATTTTTGACTGGTTGTTAACAATTGAGTTTGTTGCACTAATGTGTTTCTTTGTGGATGCATGAGCCAACAAATCAGCTTTTCCAGATGAAGCTTTCAGCTGGGAGTTGCACAATGTACAGAAAATTTGTCCATTTTTTACCTTTGCCCAAGGTTTAATTTCTGGATCAAATATCCAATCATCTTTGAGCCTACGTCTTTTTCTTTCATTCTAATGTAAACCAAAAACAATATGTTAACATAGAAATAAAGAAAAATTTTAGTCATTGTACTTACCGCAGATAAAATTTGAGATGTACCAGCATCTTCATCTTCATTATTATTTTCACAATTTTTTGTTTTATTTAAATATTGCAGCATTTTAAAATTTATTTATCTTTGTTAAATTGTCTTTTTTTCAATTGTGTGGTTTCTTTAAAAATTCTTTTGGCTTTTGTTCACTTTTTTCTATGTAAACAACCGTTAACTTTTTTATTTCTTGGTTGAAAATTTTCTTATATTGTCATAGTAAATACATAAATAATACCAAAAATATCAACACTTAAAATCTCACACACATTTGCACAAAATTCTTTACTTAAAAAGTGCATACACATATGTATTTCTTTACTCTTTAATAACATTGTGTGAAACAAAAAATTGAGTAAACTAGTTGTCTCATCCACAAAGACTTATTAGAGTTTGAGAGTTGCCATTTTTCCATGTAGCAAAAATCGTCCTTTTCGAGGCAAAAAACGTCAATCGTCATTTTGCTAAATTTTTGTTAAAAAATCGTCAAAATGACGATAAATCGTCAAATCTGGCAGCTATGGTAAGAATACGTGTGAATATTCTCTTCACAAGCAGTGTTGCCAGAATTTCTAAGGATAAAATCTGCAAAATTCAAAAATTTTTCACGAAAAAATCTGCAAAATCTGCATCTTATTTTTAAAATCTTCAAAGCAATTTTTAAACAACTTTTTTATATTTTATTAAAAAAATTGACATAAATATGGATGTATATGTGTAACATATGTATATATTTTTTCATTAATCCATATTCATAAAATTTAAGCTCAGTTTAAATGTATTTTATTAAAATATTTTAGAAAATTTTTTTTTTAATAACTTTCAAGCACACTTTATTTTGTTACGAATGCAAGCCTTTTATGTTTGATGAATGTGCGTTTCGTTTCTGCTTAAGAAACTCATCATTAGACTTCAAACAAAAAATGCTTGAAATAAAGTAAAAAAAACTTCATATGTTTATAGAATGACTACCAAAATATGTTATTAAGAATTACGTACACAAGCGTAATAGGTATTATTAATAAAAATAATTTTGGGTTACAAAACGTTTAACAAAGAAAAATTTGTTTGTAAACCTTTCGTAAACTAAAACTATTTTTTATGAATACGGTAGAATAAGCTTAAAAGCTTCAAATGAAAAGCTTGGAAAAAATGTGCAAATAATATAAAATAATTGGGAAAAGAAATCGGATATGTCAAAAACTATATATATAATTATATATATTAACGTCCTTTTTCACAATGTATGGTTAAGAGTTAAAGAGAACTTTAACTGACAGTTCTTCATACAAAAGTTGCCGTTAAAGTCCCAGTTAGCTTTTAATTGTACATTGTGAAAAGGGCCGTAAGTCAATTAATTTATTGCATAAATATCCAAAGGAGTTCGAAAATTCGATCGACGTTTGCAAATGAATCTGGTAATGACATTACATTTTGAATAAACTTAGGGCTGCAAAATCGTAATCAGAATAAGCTCGTTTTATGTCAGATATTTGTTTCCAGAAGCTTGCCAAAGTTACTTCTTCGTTTTCTTTAATGAGATCTCCTAAGTTCAAAAATTGTAAATTGTAAATTGTAATTGTAACTCTCTAAACTATGAGTCGTTCACACATAATGAAATCTAGTTCTAATAATTGTTATGATGAAAATATTTTAAAACTTAACACAAAAAAATGCTTTTAAACAGGGGTAAATGGAGGAACTATTGGACTAAGAATTTAGAGATTATGTTTAATAAAATTATAATTACATAAATAATGTTTTTTTAACTAAAATTTAGTTTTTTAAGCAACATACATGCTTTAATTTAACAAAAAATACTTTAAAAAATTTTAACTTTTGTCGCTAAGTTTTGTTTTTGCTCTAAACAAAATAAATCACATATTATTAATACATACTTTTGTCTCCATTTAAATTAAAAGATTATAGTCGAGTACATTAAAAAACTTTTTTGGCCTTATCAACGGCCCTTTTAAATCGTTAATTTGGCCCTAAACTAAAAAAGCCAAAATGCATCACTCCTGCCTTATATGATAAAAACATTGGCAATGTCGAATACTTATTTTGTTTGAATTTCTTAACTAATTTTTCATTAAATGTAATTTTTATATAATGATCTCATTTTTTTATTGAATTCAATTTGAAAATGCTTTCCAAATTCTTTTTGTAAAATAAGCTAGTAAATACCTTTTTATTGATGAAAAAAAAAATAAAATTGGTGTACGTCAAATAGTTTTGTTTGTCCACTGTAAATATATCAATTGCTACTTTTATTATTTGAAAAAAAAATTTGACTTGTGATGATTTTTTTCTTCAAAATATGATTTTCTTTCCGACAAATAATGATTTTCTTCGCAAAACTTCTGGCAGCCCTGTTTCAAATTACACCTGAGAGCAATTACCCACGCGCTACACTTGCACATAAAAATTACACCTGATGCATTAAACACATCACCACAGCAGGCTACGGGCTACAATCTGTCAAAAATAGAATACATCCATTCTTATGGTAACAATTATTTTAACGACAGCAGGCTACACGACTGCGCGACCACCGTTGTAGCTGTCGCCAACTTTAAACTAATTTCTATTTCTCTGGCTACAATGAGCAAATGCAGTGTTACCAGTATAATACAAAATGGTGAATGAATGATATCGTACAATTATTTCATACTATTTACTAGAAACAATATCCAAAAATTGATGTAAAGAATAAATTGATTCATTATTGTACTTTTATGTGAAATAAGTACATTTTAAAAGAAAAATTAATTTTTATAAATGCAAAATATATGAAAGTGGCAATACTGAACTATGTATTTGTACTTGAATATCAGCTGCAGATGGTGCTGCTGCCAGCGTGACCGTTTGACCGACTAAAGTGGCGAATTGCCACTTTTTCGACTGCCTTGCCACTTTTTTTGACTGCTTTGCCACTTTTTTTCTCCCTTTTTTTAGAGTGAATTATATAAAAATACATTAAAAATAAATAAATTAATGTAGTTTTCTCGTTTTTTTTTAATTTTGCCCCCTTTTTTTTTGATAAATCCCCTTTTTGGTGCTACTTTTTGAAAAATGTCATCGGTCACCCTGGCTGCTGCCGTCAGCGTGACCGTTTGACCGACTAAAGTGGCAAATTGCCACTTTTTCGACTGCCATGCCACTTTTTTGAGTGCCTTGCCACTTTTTTTTAGAGTGAATTATATAAAAATACATTAAAAATAAAAAGTTTGATGTAGTTTTCTCGTTTTTTTTTTAATTTTGCTCCTTTTTTTGTGACAAATCCCCTTTTGGTGCCACTTTTTGAAAAATGTCATCGGTCACCCTGGCTGCCGTCTCCAAAATAATTAAGTAGCTGGCTACGAGGCGACAAATGCTGCTAGCGGCATTTGAAGTCGTGTGTTCGTATAGCCTGCTGTGGTGAACAGGGCTGCCAGAAGTTTTGCGAAGAAAATCATCATTTGTCGGAAAGAAAATCATATTTTGAAGAAAAAAATCATCACAAGTCCAATTTTTTTCAAATAATATAAGTAACAATTGACATATTTACAGTGGACAAACAAAACTATTCGACGTACACCAATTTTACTTTGTTTTCATCAATAAAAAGCTATTTACTATCTTATTTTACAAAAACAATTTAGAAAGCATTTTCAAATTGAATTCAATAAAAAAAATGAGATAATTAAAGTAACTTATATAAAAATTAGATTAAATGAAAAATTAGTTAAGAAATTCAAACAAAATAAGTATTCGACATTGCCAATGTTGTTATCATATAAGGTACATATGTATGTGCAGGAGTGATGCATTTTGGGTTTTTTGGTTTAGGGCCAAATTAACGATTTAAAAGGGCCAAAATACCTTTGATAGGGCAAAAAAAGTTTTTTAATGTACTCGACTATAATCTTTTAATTTAAATAGAGACAAAAGTATGTATTAATAATATCAGATTTATTTTGTTTAGAGCAAAAACTGAACTTAGCGACAAAAAATCAAATTTTTTTAAGTATTTTTTGTTAAATTAAAGTAAATACATATTTTATATGTATGTTTGTTGCTTAAAAACTAAATTTTAGTTAAAAAAAAAACATTATTTATGTAATTATAATTTTATTAAACATACATCTCTAAATTCTTAGTCCAATAGTTCCTCCATTTACCCCTGTTTAAAAGTATTTTTTTGTGTTAAGTTTTAAAGTATCTTCATCATAACAATTATTAGAACTAGATTTCATTAATTTTTTTTAATTGTATTAAATATGACACAGTATTTTTTTACATGACGATGATTTCTTCTATTATGGCCTGTTTCACAATATCGAAAGAAAACTCTCCGACTAAAAATTTATATTGAAAACAAAAGCGAATTTTCAAATTTTATTGTTGATTTCAATATAAATTTTCAGTCCTGCTGAGGATTGGTGAATAGAAAGAGTTCCTTGAATAATTCTGTATATATTTGTATACAAAAGTTTACATAAACAATTTTTAATGGTAGAAATCCTTTTGCAAAATTTACTTCTACTTAAATCTTTGAGCGATTTAAATTCTGGAACTTGTGATATTGTCTATTTACTTGTTCTGTTTCCTTTTGAAAAAGTTTAATGGCAAGTGGTATAATACTATTGGTTTCCCCACTCAAAACATGTTCTGGCGCAGACTTCGGAAACCAGTTTAAATAAAAATCTTCAAAAATAAAAGTAGTTTTTAAAACGAAGAAAACTCAATTAAAAAGTGTACTCAAAGGTTTCAAGGAATTAGTTGAATTTTGAGCTGAAAGGGCCAAAATATCTTAGAGAGTACTACAGGGCCACAAACATCCAAAAGTGCCACAAATGGCCCAATGGTGCCACATTTTGCATCACTGATGTACAGTTGTTTTATACTCTAAAATTTAGAGGCAAATTGCTTTTCCTTGGCGACGAATGACTTCTTTTACACGATTTGGTATACATTTGTGCAAGATTTGAATATATTCCGGACCGATTTTTCGTCACTTCTCTAACATGACTTTTTTTTGTAAAGTGGCGTTTTCTTATTTTGTTCAAATGACCCCAGAAGAGGAGGGAGAGTTGTGCTCTCTGCTCCTTACCAACCTGTTTCCATAAAGACGAATATTTTCGCTGGAACAGAAATGTTTTCTTTATGGGTGTAGCTATTGATAAACATTTTAGAACAACAAAGAAAATTGTACATACATATGTATGTATTGAAAGTAAAAATCATAATTTGCAAAATTAAAAATCATCATTCGCGAACAAAAATCTTAAAATCATATTTTGATCCACAAATCATCAAAAATATGATAAAATCATCATTCTGGCAGCACTGGTGGTGAACAGCGTTACCGTTGTGCGACTAAAGTCGCATTTTGCCCCTTTTTGGAATGGCTTGCCACTTTTTATGCCCCTTACTTTTAAATCCCCTTTTAGTATCATTTGCAATACTTTGTGCCCCTTTTTGTTCAGTCAATTTTAATTTTTACTTTTACAATAAATGTACGCAAATTTGTACAGATTCTACCACATTCTATCTATACTACGTTTATACTGGCCTTATTTACAAATAGAAGTACATATATATGAAGACTGTGAGTCAAATAAGCAATTATAAAACTAAAAGTTTCTTTTTCTGTATACATACATCTCATCCCCAGCAATAAGTAATTGTTCACGTGAATTAGTAAGTTACAATTTTTACTTGCAAATAACACGTGCGTATAAACGTGGTATATGAGTTCTCATAAAATTAATGTTTTTGTACTTCTTATACATGAGAAATTGTTGCTGTTGTTGTTTGTTTTAGATAAAAATAACTTAATAAATATGCTTGTTTCTTTGATTTTTCTTGATTTTGAAGTTACCTCTTTTTTTCTTTGAAATCCCCTTTTTGTGCCACTTTTTTTTTGAAAATCCCCTTTTTGTGCCCCTTTTTGAAAATTTTCAACGGTAACGCTGGTGGTGAATGTGTTTAATGCATGATTCGGCAACACTGATCCATGTAGAATTTTGTAGATGTAAAATAATTGAACTAAAATAAAAAGACCTAACTAATTCATTCAACTAGTTCATTTATAAATAATGAACTAAAATTACCGGTCACTGAAATTAACTGGCTCAAGTCTAATACCTACCGCTGGTTTAAATTTATTATTTATGACCCTCCTTCGGAAGGCACTACAAAAAATTTTTTAGACTCATTACAGTGCTCCTCTCCACGGAAATCTTTAGTAAAAGGCGAAAGATTTATTCGACAACTGAAGAGAAGCCAGAGTAAATAATAACTGCACAAACTCAATATTTAGTAGAAAAATAAACATTTACCGAATGAGAGTTGAACAGCAAAATCAGCAAATTTTACAAAAACCAACAGAATACACGATATGAAAAGTTAAAACACCACCAAAATGGTAAAACAAAACACAAGCACGCACACACAGCGTTACCATTGAACATTTTCTTAGTGCTTTAAAAAAATTAAATAAAAATTTGTTTTAAAAAGCAAATACTTCTTTTTTATTCACACTACCCATTAATTGTTTTCTTCCAACATAAATTCATACTTACTTTTGTCGGAAATACTAATAATATCACAAGTAAGTATGTATTTATGTATTTAAAAAAACGATCATATTATAGTATAAATGTTTTTAAATTTTTAAAAACGTTTTAATGATCAAACAGAATTGCGGCATAAACACATTTTCCATACAAACTGACACAAAAAATCAGCACCAGAAAGCAGTCGATAGATAAAATCTATTTTATTTTGACAACGATTTTTCTTATGCTCTCATATATAAATACTCATTCTCTCAAGAATGCTACCATACCTTCAGTAAATTTCATACATTTTGTGAACAAAACTACAAAGAAAAATAAACACAAAAGAAAATAAACTAAAATTATAGAGCATTTGAAGTTACTGCCGTAGATTTTATTATGGGCTTTGTTAATTTGACAACGATTTTTCCTGAAGTTGCGGACATATTCTGTTTGATCATTTAAGCTTATTTTGGGAAGTTTCTGTTTTGTTGTTCTTTAAATCTCAAATTTAATAATTAATAAATAATATCATTAAAAAACATTCAATATTTCTTATTTTATACCTACTATCGGCATTTCTCCGAGAAATTACACTTTTTTGTCCCGTGCGACAGCAAGCAATTAACCTTGTAGTTCTGAACAACGTGACTCGAGTTTTCTTAAAATTTTACCTAACACATAGCTGCTGACGGCCTACACAAATATGTATATAAAAAAGTGAAAAAAAGTTTCGTTATATTTAAAAAAAACACAAGCATATTTGTTTGGCGTCACACGCTACAAAACGTTGACATTCCTGTGAAAATGCCCATATGTATAATAAATAGATATTTTTGTGTATGTATGTATCAGTGTTACCAATATGTATATTCAAAATTACACCTCGTAGGAGCCAAAATTACCTGATTTCAACGGAATTACACCCAATATTAAAATAAATATTTGCCACATTTCAAAAATCTTGTTTAGGGTCTACTTATGATTTGGTATCAGCCCCAGTGAAGTGCAACATATCGAGAGCGTGTATTCAAAATACGTCAACTCAAATTTTCTCAAAATGAGCTTCCGATGGCAAAAAAACTCTCCTATAGAATATTCATCTGTAAAATAAATTTCGAATCACAAAAATTTTTTTTCTTGTTTTGTATAATTTTTTTTTATTCTGCTATCTAAAAGTATAATTTTTTTGGTGAAAATAAATGCTCTTTCATGTAAAAATAAGTAGTTCATTATAAATCTACCTCATATTTTATTGCTTATTATTATTATTGTTTTTTTGTATACCTTCTTTAAATAATAAAATAGCATCAACGGTATCAGACTATAATTTATGATATTTTATTTTGTTTATTTGTTATCGGCGCTGTTCTGTAAACCGAATCCGAATAAATTTCTCGTTTTCAGAAAATAATTAATGGTCCTGGAGACGTGTTTAAGATCATACAAGATAATTTTCTTTCAGATATGATATTTGGGAATCTATATAATAAAAAAATTTTAAAAATCGAAAAAAAATATTTCTATTGTCGGAGTTAGTTATTTAAAATCGTGCGGTTTCAAAACATCGGTTTACAGAACAGGGCCGTATAATATATATGTATGTATGTATTCGTGTGTGTTCTGTCTTTCACATGTTATCTTCTTCGTTCGAATGTTAAAACACATAAAACGCGTGTTTAAGTTGAAATTTAGAAAATACAGATTAATAGTATGTATTCTAGCATCCGAATTTAGAAGAACACAATTTGGAAATTGACGATTTCAAACTTTTAGATTTTCTCGTTTTCGATTTTGAGTAAAAAATCGTATTTTTTCACTGTTAACAAGTGAAATTCGTATTTTTTCACAAGACTGTTAACAAGTGAAAAGAAAATCGAAAACGAAATCGAAAAAGAAATAATTCTAAAAGTTTGAAATCGTCAATTTCAAAATAGTGTTCTTCTAAATTCGGATGCTAGAACACATACTATTAATTTGTATTTTCTAAATTTCAACTTAAGCAGGCGTACCATGTGTTTTAACATCCGAACTCACAAGAAAACGTGTGAAAACGATGTGAAAACCAGAACACACACGATTTATTATATAAGACAAACGAATTTCAAATTACCCGTAAATTACACCTGAGAGCAATTACCCACGCGCTACACTTGCACATAAAAATTACACCTGATTCGGGTAATTACCCGCGATTCGGCAACACTGGTATGTATATTTAATGTTATTGTAGCAATAAAAAGCTACTGAAAAATGATCACAGAAGTAGAAAAAACTTTAGCTTTATTTTCTGTTTTAAAATGTAACTTTTTCCCCCTGTTTCTCTAAATGCGAACGATAGATTCGATCGAATATTAATATTAGAAACAAAAACAAATTTCAGTTTTTTGTTTTTGTTTTTAATATAAATGTTCGATCGAATCTAACGTTCGCATTTAGAGAAACAGGCCCTTTAGCTTATTTTATAGTATGTTTACACGGTACGTGCTTCGTTCTCTATTCATGCTTCACGCCCCAATCATGACTGAATCCACTTGCTTCACCATACAAAATTATGAGAGCGAATAAGTAGATCCAATATGAATCTACTTGCGAAGTACGTAGAATTGGTATCTTCTTTAACTTTTATCGCAGTTAATCGCCACTTTATCTGAACTAGCTATCAAAACAAAATAGGTATATGTGTATCTGTGTGTTTTTAAACAAATGAAAACAAACCAAAAAACATAGATGTGCGTTTAATATAAATAAATTTAATTATGTAAGTTATGAATAATATAAAAAGGAAAAATAAGAAGAAAATATAGAGATGCCTTCAAAAACAAGATTTCGAATGAGTCGAATTTTTTGTAAGTATGATGCTTATGTGTATGCATGTATATATGTACGTGCGTATAATACGTATGTTCTGTGAATACACATAAAAAAATGTCATGCGAACAGTGATGCCAACTTTTTTTAGAGCAAAAAGCACTGTGTGTTCATAAAAAAGCACTAAATGAAATAAGTACTCGCATATATGTATGTATGTATGTATATATGAATGTACATAAATATATTTTTTATTTATTTGTTTATATTTATCTATTTATTTTCAATACAGAGAAAGCCCACATGGCTAATTATAAATGTACTGAATGCGTAAAATTTAAAAATTTAAGTTAACTACAATTTTAAATTTACTACATTTCATAGGTTTTTATAATAATTTCAATTATATCGAGCCATATTTCGACTTTGCTTATAAGTAGAATATGAGTAGGAAAATAGTTGAAGTTCATTTGGGAAGACACTCCAAATATGGTGTATTATTTTAACAAAAGAGTGATCAACGAGAATTATACTCCTCGTTTCAGAAAATGCAGTTTCATCTTTTTCCTCTGGCCATAAAACTGTTTTAATAAAACAATTAGAGTTTTAGGTGTTTCGTCTGAATTAATTTTTACATGAACATGGTTCAGTATGTTACATTCTGAACAACATAAGTCTTTTCTTTTTAGACCGTATTTTATATGAATGAAACAATTTGATTTATTATTGTATTTCTAACTTACTTTTCAAATAATTATTAGCGCTAAAAGTTACATATTTCTACCTCAAAATTTGAATATGGTAATGTTAATAGCCCTAGAGCAAATATTGACAGTATTAGAAATGGATTATGATTAGTTAAATTTCTAGAATTATGAACTTCAATCCAAAATTAATCAGTTCTGAGCAAAATTTTCCATTTATTTATCCTTACCCTGGAGTTAATGTCGCCGTCGTCGACGGCGTCAAATGTCAAAAAAAAGTTGAATCGTATGAAATTGTATGAGAGCAGTTAATCTCAACGCGTTGCAACGCCGTAAAAGTTCAATATGTTTCAACTTTTTCGGCGTTGAAACGCCGTCAACGACGTTGACATTAACTCCACTATTAAACTTCTAATACTTCGTTCTATTTCTTCACTTTTACCATCCCAGCAAAAATTACTGCTTTCCAGAAGAGTTTTAGTAAGCCAGCTAGAAGAAATGCATTCAGTTTCCAAAAAGATATTAATTTTTTGCCTTACTAATTCCATTTACAGAAGTAATAATGTGTAGTTTTTATGTACTCAGATGCAAAAGTTACTGGTTTACATTTTTTTTTTTACTTTTGTCTACTTTGTTAGAGAGCCTTACGTTAGTACTTTTCAGAAGCTTTCGTTATCAAGAAAGCAATACATTGCTTCCCTCAGTGGTTAGTAATTAGATTATTGTAATTAAGTTATTTTATAACGTGCATGGTATCCTCTGTAATTTCTAGAAATATATTCTTTTTTCTCACTATGAAAGATAAAGTTTTTCTTCCTTTCTATTTCACCCAGCTGAATTAACATTCTGCAAAGAAAACTTTGCGTGTCTAAAATGGGTGCAATCAGATAGTTTTTTATTGCCTTTTTTTAAAAAGCAACAAGTTGAAAAATTACGCACTGTTATGAATTAAAAAACACTAAATCTAGTATGAAAAGCACTAAATTGGCACGCTGCACACGAAGCACGAATGCGCAGTCTAATGCTATGTTTAGACGACGAGTTGAATCACCTGCTTCGCTCTCTGAATCTTGTTTATGAATCTTGTTGTTTAGACTACTCATTCGTGCTTCGTGTGCAGCGTGCCAATTTAGTGCTTTTCGTACTAGATTTAAAGTTTTTTAATTGATAACAGTGCGGAATTTTTCAAATTGTTGCTTAAAAAAAGGCACTAAATTGGTGCTTTTCACCTTTGATAGTGCGTTTTGCAAATCTACTAAATATTAATTTGTTAAAGTGTGGTGGCTTTATTTTCACTTTTCAAGAACTATCTGCTTTCACCCCTTTTAGACATGCAAAGTTTCCTTTGCAGAATGTTAATTCAGCTTGGTGAAATATGAAGGAAGAAAAACTTTATCTTTCATAGTGAGAAAAAATAATATATTTCTAGCAATTACAGAGGATACCATACACGTTATAAAATAATTTAATTACAATAATCTAATTACTAACCACTGAGGGAAGCAATGTATTGCTTTCCTGATAACGAAAGCTTTCAAAAATGCTTCTGAAAAGTACTAACGTAAGGCTCTCTAACAAAGTGGACAAAAGTAAAAGAATGTACACCAGTAACTTTTGCATCTCAGTACACAAAAACTGCACATTATTGCTTCTGTAAAACGAATTAGTAAAGCAAAAAATTAACGGCTTTTTGTAAACTGAATGCATTGCTTCTAGCTGGCTTACAAAAACTCTTCTGGTAAGCGGTAATTTTTGCTGGGATGGTGAAATTGAAGAAATAGAACGAAGTATCAGAAATTTAAGGATACATAAATGGAAAAATTTGCTCAAAACTGATCAATTTTGGATTGAAGTTCATAATTCTAGAAATTCAACTAATCATAATCCATTCCTAATACTGTCAATATTTTCTCTAAGACTATTAACATTACCATGTTCAAATGTTGTAGTAGAAATGACTTTTAGCGCTTATAAATATTTTAAAAGTAAGTTAGAAATACAATAATGATTTTATAAATCAAATTGTTTCATTCATATAAAATACGGTCTAAAAAGAAAAGGCTTATACTGTTCAGAATGTAACATACTGAACCATGTTCATGTAAAAATTAATTCAGACGAAGCACCTAAAACTCTAATTGTTTTATTAAAACAGTTTCATGGCCAGAGGAAAAAGATGAAACTGCATTTCTTGAAACGAGGAGTATAATTTTCGTTGACATCTTTTGTTAAAATAGTACACCATAATTGGAGTGTATTCCCAAATGAACTTCAATTATTTTCCTACTCATATTCTACTTATAAGCAAAATCGAAATATGGCTCCATATAATTGAAATTATTACAAAAACCTATGAAATGTAGTAAATTTAAAATTGTAGTTAACTCAAATTTTTAATTTTTACTAATTCAATACATTTACAATTAACCATATGGGCTTTCTCTGTATTGCAAATAAATAGATAAATATAAAAAAATAAATAAAAATACATTTATGTACATACATACATATGTACATATATACGAGTACTTATTTCATTTAGTGCTTTTTTATGAACACACAGTGGTTTTTGCTCTGAAAAAGTTGGCATCACTGTTCGCGTGGCATTTTTTTTATGTATATTCACACAAACATACGTATCATACGCACGTATATACATGCATACACATAAGCATATATACTTTACATAAATTCCACTCATGCGAAATCTTGTTTTTGAAGGCATCTCTATATTTTCTTCTTATTTTTCCTTTTTATATTATTCATAACTTAATTAAATTTATTTATATTAAACTCACATCTGTTTTTTGGTTTGTTTTTATTTGTTTACAAACACACACATACACATATACCTATTTTGTTTTGATAGCTAGTTCAGATAAAGTGGCGATTAACTGCGATAAAAGTTAGAGAAGATACCAATTTTACGTGCTTGGCAAGTAGATTCATATTGAATCTACTTGATTCGCTCTCATAATTTTGTATGGCGAAGCAAGTGGATTCGGTCATGATTGGGGCGTGAAGCATGAATAGAGAGCGAAGCACGTACCGTCTAAACATAGTATAAACAACATTATTCATTAAAATGTTTCAGAGAGCGAAGCAGGTGATTCAACTTGTCGTCTAAACATAGCATTAGATTTTTTCTTTCAAACGTGATTTAGCTTAATGTTATTTTAAAATCTGGTCACACTGCACACATGTATAAAGCAAAGTTGAATACAATAGCTGCAGTGTTACCAATATGTATATTCAAAATTACACCTCGTAGGAGCCAAAATTACCTGATTTCAACGGAATTACACCCAATATTAAAATAAATATTTGCCACATTTCAAAAATCTTGTTTAAGGTCTACTTATGATTTGGTATCAACCCCAATGAAATGCAACATATCGAGAGCGTATATTCAACATACGTTAACTCAAATAACATACGTTAACTCAAATGAGAACGGCTGGGCCGATTTCTGTAAAATTATTTGTTAGATGTTCGTATTATCGAGGAGAAGGTTTTTACGGAAGAAAATTTTGGAAAATCCCTCCGGAAAAGTCGGAAAAATTGAAAATCGAGTCTTTGTATGACATTATTCCTTAATGGCTTTCCAAATCAAAAAAATAGAAAGTTGTTAGTGTAAATCATGGCCAATCTCTCCTCAAAAAAAATAATTTTTTTCGTGAAAAATTTTTGAATTTTACATATATTATCCTTAGAAATTCTGCCAACACTGACATCAACCACAGGGTATACCAGAGATGACACAAGACGGAAGATAATTTGTGTTTTTGGATTTCGCGCTCACTCTGTCACTGCGTCTTCTTTAACCTATTTCGTGGTGGAATTTTGTTGCTTAATTTCAATTTATACTTTGTAACCTCCTTCGCTTGGCGATTTTTGTAAATAAATGATAAAAATTAATATTTTTTTAATGAAAATGCTTCAATTGAAATCTGCAATCATCTTAAAACAATTTTTAATTGCCTTTTTAATAGTTATAAGCAGCGATGCCAATTTAGCGCCTTTCGCGCTAGTTTTAGCGCGTTATGCCGAACGCGCTTTTTTCCCTCTTAGCGCGTTTAATAAAAACAGCGCTAAGTTAGCGCGTTTTGATTAAAGTCAAAAATATCATTTCAGTTCAATATTATTTTACATTTTTTTGTATAAATTTAACAATTTTCTAATATCCAAAATTTAACTTTTTGTTTAAATTCTTTAATGATTCAGATGTTGCAAATAAAATTCCCTTGACTGTGGTTAGAATTAAAAACGCATTTTAATATTGTAACTGGCAAATATTTTGAAATTTCACAACTAAAAATATTGTAAATGGCAAATATTTTGAAATTTCACAGCTAAAAATATTTACTCGTACTCGACCCAAAAAATTTATATAACTTATTAAGCATCTGTTATTTTTGTACTTCAAAAGGCAACACTATTTGACAGTTTATATAAGTTGTTAGTTGTAGAATTTCGAATATTTGGAAGGCGAGTCTGATTCTGTATTAAATGATTTTAGTTATTTAGGACAGTGCTGCCAGAATGATGATTTTATCATATTTTTGATGATTTGTGGACTAAAATATGATTTTAAGATTTTTGTTCTCGAATGATGATTTTTAATTTTGCAAATTATGATTTTTACTTTCAATACATACATATGTATGTACAATTTTCTTTGTTGTTCTAAAATGTTTATCAATAGCTACACCCATAAAGAAAACATTTCTGTTCCAGCGAAAATATTCGTCTTTATGGAAACAGGTTGGTAAGGAGCAGAGAGCACAACTCTCCCTCCTCTTCTGGGGTCATTTGAAAAAAATAAGAAAACGCCACTTTACAAAAAAAAGTCATGTTAAAGAAGTGACGAAAAATCGGTCCGGAATATATTCAAATCTTGCACAAATGTATACCAAATCGTGTAAAAGAAGTCATTCGTCGCCAAGGAAAAGCAATTTGCCTCTAAGTTTTAGAGTATAAAACAACTGTACATCAGTGATGCAAAATGTGGCACCATTGGGCCATTTGTGGCACTTTTGGATGTTTGTGGCCCTGTAGTACTCTCTAAGATATTTTGGCCCTTTCAGCTCAAAATTCAACTAATTCCTTGAAACCTTTGAGTACACTTTTTAATTGAGTTTTCTTCGTTTTAAAAACTGCTTTTATTTTTGAAGATTTTGATTTAAACTGGTTTCCGAAGTCTGCGCCAGAACATGTTTTGAGTGGGGAAACCAATAGTATTATACCACTTGCCATTAAACTTTTTCAAAAGGAAACAGAACAAGTAAATAGACAATATCACAAGTTCCAGAATTTAAAAAGCTCAAAGATTTAAGTAGAAGTAAATTTTGCAAAAAGATTTCTACCATTAAAAATTGTTTATGTAAACTTTTGTATACAAATATATACAGAATTATTCAAGGAACTCTTTCTATTCACCAATCCTCAGCAGGACTGAAAATTTATATTGAAATCAACAATAAAATTTGAAAATTCGCTTTTGTTTTCAATATAAATTTTTAGTCGAGAGTTTTCTTTCGATATTGTGAAACAGGCCATAATAGAAGAAATCATCGTCATGTAAAAAATACTGTGTCATATTTAATACAATTAAAAAAAATTAATGAAATCTAGTTCTAATAATTGTTATGATGAAGATACTTTCAAACTTAACACAAAAAATACTTTTAAACAGGGGTAAATGGAGGAACTATTGGACTAAGAATTTAGAGATGTATGTTTAATAAAATTATAATTACATAAATAATGCTTTTTTTTTAACTAAAATTTAGTTTTTAAGCAACAAACATACATATAAAATATGTATTTACTTTAATTTAACAAAAAATACTTTAAAAAATTTGAACTTTTGTCGCTAAGTTCTGTTTTTGCTCTAAACAAAATAAATCCGATATTATTAATACATACTTTTGTCTCTATTTAAATTAAAAGATTATAGTCGAGTAGATTAAAAAACTTTTTTTGCCCTATCAAAGGTATTTTGGCCCTTTTAAATCGTTAATTTTGCCCTAAACCAAAAAAGCCAAAATGCATCACTCCTGCACATACATATGTACCTTATATGATAAAAACATTGGCAATGTCGAATACTTATTTTGTTTGAATTTCTTAACTAATTTTTCATTTAATCTAATTTTTATATAAGTTACTTTAATTATCTCATTTTTTTTATTGAATTCAATTTGAAAATGCTTTCTAAATTGTTTTTGTAAAATAAGATAGTAAATAGCTTTTTATTGATGAAAACAAAATAAAATTGGTGTACGTCGAATAGTTTTGTTGTCCACTGTAAATATGTCAATTGTTACTTTTATTATTTGAAAAAAATTCGACTTGTGATGATTTTTTTCTTCAAAATATGATTTTCTTTCCGACAAATGATGATTTTCTTCGCAAAACTTCTGGCAGCCCTGATTTAGGATATAATTTCGAAGAAGCAATATTGCATAATCTGAAAAGAGTTAATAAAAAATTTCATTGTACTCGTATTTGCTAATACATACGTCGACCTTTATTCAAATTTAATTTAGCGCGTAGGAAAATAGCGCGTTTTGACTATAAACTGTTGATAATGCTGTAACTTAGCGCGTTTTGAGAAGGGGTGTAGCGCGTTTGGGTTATAAATAGTTGGCATCAGTGTGACCAGATTTTAAAATAACATTAAGCTAAATTACGTTTGAAAAAAAGCTAAAATAAGCTAAAAAGTTAAATCTTAGGCCAGAAAATAAAGCTAAACTTTTTTCTACTTCTTTGATCACTTTTCAATAGTTTCTTATTGCTAAACTAATGTTAAGTATTATTTTTTTATTATACACATTGAATATTTGTTTAATGAAATTATTTATTAATTATTATATTTTAGATTTAATGAAGAACAAAACAAAAACTTCCCCAAAATATTCAAAAATGTAAAAACATTTATACTAAAATACGAATAGCATTAATGCTATTTAAGGTAAAGCATGGATCACACTATCGGCACAATGTACCGAGTTTCGTCAGATCATTGAAATAAAGTTTTTTTTTTTTATAAAGAACAAACACAACCCGCAAAGCGATTAGCTTGTCTGCAGAAAACACCCAGGGTCTATGGTGGGAATTGAACCCACGACCTCTGTACTGAGAGGCTAGCATCGCTACCACTCAGCCACAGGGTACCCCTAAGTCATAAGTAAAGAGCTAAATTTGCTCTAATTTATCGACTACTTGAAATACAAGGACATAATTGCGCCACAGTGCATTGGTAATAAGCCCATATAGACTTATTCCAGAATTAATTGAGTAATAATACCATTTTGGCTTATTACTTATGACTTTATTGAGGTGGCCCGACGAAAATCGGTACATAGTGTTATCCAGGCTTAAGGCTATTTCAAGTTTTTGTTTTAAGTTAATTGATGCCGCTGAATGAACGTTCAACTCAAGTCAAATAATTTTATACCCAAAAAACTCAAAAAGTGTTTTGACCACTAATATGAATTTAGCTTTTTCCATTGTAATTCTAACCATTCTGCCATTATCTACTACTTTTCAACTTTCCATTTCTGTTATAAAATTTTGTTGTATAATTACATTTTGTATTTTTTGTAAACTATTTTACAATGTTAAAAGACTATAATTTTTATAAGGTGTTTATGTCTTTAATATATTTTTAGAGAACACGCAACTTAGACTAAAAAAAGGCTAAAAAAGCTAAATGAATTTTTTAAAAAAGCTAAAAAATAAGCTAAGAGCTAAATGAAAATTTTAAAGCTAAATCTGAAATAAATAAGCTAAATTTAGCTCAAAATAAGCTAATATGGTCACCAGTGTGACCAGATTTTAAAATAATATTAAGCTAAATCAAGTTTGAAAAAAAGCTAAAATAAGCTAAAAAGTTACATTTTAAGCTAGAAAATAAAGCTAAACTTTTTTCCACTTCTTTGATCACTTTTCAATAGTTTCTTATTGCTAAACTAACGTTAAATATTACACAAACATATTTTTTTATTATACATATAGAATATTTGCGTAATGAAATTATTTATTAGTTAGTAAAGGTATTCATTTCAGTTTTTTTCTGTTGGAAAAATGGAAAAATGTGATTTTTCTTATAACAAATACAGGTAAAAAAATTCACCAAAAGTTGAAATTTTAAATTCAACTTTTGGTGGAATTTTTTTAGCTGTGTTTGTTGTAAGAAAAATTACATTTTTCCATTTTTCCAACAGAAAAAAACTGAAATGAATACCTTTAGTATATTTTAGATTTAATGAAGAACAAAACAAAAACTTCCCCAAAAAAATCTTAAAAAGTTTTTAAAAATGTAAAAACGTTTATACTAAAATACGAAAGCTTTTTAAGTGAATTAATGCTATTTCAGGTAAAGCATGGATCACACTATCTGCACAATGTACCGAGTTTCGTCAGATCAGTGAAATAAAGTCATAAGTAAAGATTTTGCTCTAATTTATCGACTACTTGAAATACAAGGACATAATTGCGCCACACTGCATTGGTAATAAGCCCATATAGACTTATTCCAGAATTAATTGAGTAATAATGCCATTTTGGCTTATTACTTATAACTTTATTGAGGTGGCCCGACGAAAATCGGTACATAGTGTTATCCAGGCTTAAGGCTATTTCAGGTTTTTGTTTTAAGTTAATTGATGTCGCTGAATGAACGTTCAACTCAAGTCAAATAATTTTATATCCAAAAAACTCAAAAAGTGTTTTGGCCACTAATATGAATTTAACTTTTTCCATTGGAATTCTAACCATTCTGCCATTATCTACTATTTTTCTTCTTTCCATTTCTGTTGTCGTATAATTTACATTTTGTATTTTTTGTAAACTATTTTACAATGCTAAAACATTATAATTTTTATGAGTTGTTTATGTTTTTAATATATTTTTAGAGAACACGCAATTTAGACTAAAAAAAGGCTAAAAAAGCTAAATGAGTTTTTAAAAAAAGCTAAAAAATAAGCTAAGAGCTAAATGAAAATTTTAAGGCTAAATCTGAAACAAATAAGCTAAATTTAGCTCAAAATAAGCTAATATGGTCACACTGATGGTCACGCTGGTTGGCATCGCTGGTTATAAGCTATTTCGCACTTTGTTTCCTTAATTCAACACATCAAATTCTTTCATCTAATTTTGTAAAATTGTTTACTTTACTTGTTAAAATGTTTTTCTTTTAACACTTTGTGGTTTATTCGCTGAGTGATTTTTTTAAACAAAAGGTAAAAATTAAAATTTTTCAATGAAAATGCGTAAAGTTAAATCAGGAATCATTTGCAAACAAATTTTAATAACTTTTTAATACAATCAATCTTTTCACATTCGGTTTTTTTAATTATTAATTCTTCAATTTAATCTTGTAAATGAAATGTGTACACATTTACAAAGTACACATTTTCTTTTGAGTCACAAATAATTTTAGCACTTTCTTCAACTCTGGTCTACTTTGTGACGGCATTTATGCCGGTTGTTTAAATTTATTAATAATGTCGGGACGGCGCGAACGCCATTCCCGGCTATCAAAAATTACACGCACGAGTTATTCGCATTAGGAATAATCGCGGAGGTCAACTCAACCGTAGTGCAATGGCCAAGCCTCACTCCGGGGGAACCGCCTTCATGATCACGGTAACCCCTACGCCAGGTAAGTATGCTTTCTTCGACACAAACTTGACATCTTATGCTACTATAATTTTCAACGAACTGAGAATTGTGACGAAAATGTGGGAACATTTATAAAATAAACAAAAATTTTCTGTCATATATAACCACAGTGTGTGTGTATATAAATCTAACATACATACGTACATATACTTGTATTTTGTTCACTGCTTGTGTTTATAAAAATCCCATGGTTGTTTGTTTTTGCTTTATAATATCATGCAAATCAGTGATGGGAAATGACATTTGCATTTCGGTATCAAAAACAAATTTTCTTAGTACTTTTTTGATCCCGAGAGTACCAAAAATTATAATATTTCTTATTTAAATTTTATTAACAAAAAATTATAAGAAATTCATTTACAAGAAAAAGGAACACATAGGTACAAATATACAAACAGGTGTAGCCTGGATTAGACTTAATACTGTTGGAACATAAAGCTTGCCTCCGTATTCCATAGCTCGCTTAAGCTAAAGCTAAATTCCACCGCTAAAATGCTGAACAAATAGAAAATTTTAAATTTTTGGCGATGACACAAAGCAATAAAATTTCGGCGAATTACATTTTTAAGCCATTACCTGATTTATCAATACCCGTTTGAAAATTGCATTCGTAGCCAAATCGACAAATTGATTTTATGGATTCTTAGCGATAGAGATTTAGCTTTAGCGAGTTACAGAATGAATACGATGGCTGTTGATTTATATTTTGTTTTCATGAAATTTTGGTAAAAAATTCCTTTCGACATTTACAGTGGAGTGAGGCATGGATAAAATTCCGTAAGCTACTCTCGATATATCAGGAAACATGTATTCATCTAATGCGTTTTTATATAAGCCAGTGCTCTATATTGGTTGCTAATATTTCAAATTATTTTTCTTTTCTTTTTTTTCTTTTCCCTGGGAACATTTTAATTAAAAGTGGTATAATGATATTGGTTTAACAGATAAAATACTTTCAGGGGGAAACTTACTAAACCAAACTAACATTTTATTGTCAAAGTCCACTTTTTCCCTTAGAACTTAATATAAACTTTTTAAAATTTTCTTTAAACTGATTTAAAACAGTTGTTTCAATAGATCAACTTCTGTGCCACATAAAATATCATTGAATGAAATATTGATACACAGAAAAAATTATTCCCAAAAAATTTCAAACAAACGTGTGTTTTGAAATAAAATTTAGTTTCGGTAAATATTTTTACTGTTCCAGTAAATTATTTGTTTCAATTTTGTTTTATATAAAAAACTGTATTATTTAATTTCATTTGTTTGTGTTGGTGTTGGTGTTTTCCTTGCTTGTTGATTGACTCAACGTGGTCATGTGCTGATGTTGTTGTTTTCTTTAAATGCTCGTGTTGTATACGTGTGAATTCGGACAAGAAGCCGAAAAACCACGTGGCTTGTTTTTTTTTTTACTCAATAAAGTTATTTTTAGATTAGAAGAAACAAAATAAATCATTATGAATTGCATTAGGCTACTGTTCGTAACGCTTTTTAAACCAAATTACATGTGCTAATTATTAATGAACAAATAACATCAAGTTAGTTGTAAATATTCTGAAACAACACATAGTTGAACGGAACAGCCAGCCGTTTTCGAAGGCCACTAAACCTTCCTCATCAGCGTTCTTCTGTGTTTTGGTCCACCGTGTGGACCAGACATCTACATCAACTGACACCACAAACGGTGAGCCAAAACACAGAAGAACGCTGATGAGGAAGGTTTAGTGGCCTTCGAAAACGGCTGGCTGTTCCGTTCAACTATGTGTTGTTGTCAGAATATTTACAACTAAGTTGATGTTATTTGTTCATTAATAATTATCACATGTAATTTGGCTTAAAAAGCGTTACGAACAGTAGCCTAATTCAATTCATAAGAATTTAAGAAACAAATACAGTTCAAAAAATAATAATCAACTAAAAAAAATCATGTTTTGCGTGTAGTCATTATTTGCGTATCCGAAAGCGATTTGCTCTTTAGCTGAGTGGTAAGTACGCTACCCAGCGGCGAAAATTTCGATTACAGAAGCGATGATTCGATGCACACATGTAAGACAGTAATGCACACCACCTCATATACGTACCTAGTATACATTTTCAAATGCATTGCCGCATTTGTGGAGTGTATGCCTTTCGCTTGCACACAAAATAAGCGAGATACGGAAGTGTTCATCCAATCAGCATAAAAGCTCAGTATTGCCTAACATACATTGTAAGTTGGCAGTGGGCAGTTCGAATACAATCTAGCTTACTTTCGTACACTTTGTAAGCTAGCATTCATTGGACACAAAGTATGACAAACATCATTAAAGAGATGTAATGTGGTATGCAGCGTTCGCCGCTGGGTAGTTTATTAGTCAAGAGATTGCAGGTTCGACTCATCCCAAACACATTTGGTCTTACACAAAACAGTATGGAGTGAAAAATTCTAGTTCATACAATTAGTATAAAGTACATTTGTAACAAAATTGTTAAGAGATTTCTGTTCCAATATAGAAATTGCATAATTTATTGAATCAGACAATTTGTTGATTGAAAAAATCAGGGTTTTTTTTCAAACAAATTATTACAAAATTTTGTATTTGAATTTACAAATTTCTTTGTAGGACCTAAATTGAAAAAATTAATATTTGATTCAGAGAATTTTGTGTTTGAAATGGAAAATTAGTTTTTCTGTGATATTGATATTTAATTGTGGTTACACTTTTCTAAAAGATCTTTACTAATAAAGCTTCTTTCTATTTGTCGAAAAAACAATTTAATTCTTGGCAAAATATATGCATGCGCGAGTCTTCTGACTGCATTTCTAAGTTGCCCGTGAGAGTATCAAATTTCTTAGGGGAGTACTACGGTACTTTTTCATGTCAAATAGTATCAAAAAAAGTACGATCGTACCAACTTTCCCATCACTGATGCAAATGGTATGATAGTGTTGTACTAACATCTGCCTAAGTCAGTGTTGCCGAGTTCTATGTAATTATACAAAAATATAAGAAAAAAGATTTTCTTGGATTATTTTTGACCATAACATTTTTGTGTTACGTTCGTGTAATTTCGTCTCTACATTATATACAAGTAAATTTCTTAATCAAAAGTTTTCTTTTCATTTAAAATGCATTGTTTACTATGAAACACTTTTATAATATTTTCGAACTGCTCAGTCTAAAGAATTGTCAGCAAAATCAACAAAAACTTACATTACTGTTTGTTATACAAAATTTGATTTGTAATTTCTAAAATTTTGGATAATTTTGAAGTTTCGTTGGTGTAAAATTGAACTTGGATACCGGCAACACTGATCTGTATGTTTATATTTTATTGCTTGAGTCCAGCTTTAACTTATTTATTTCAGATTTAGCTTTGAAATTTTCATTTAGCTCTTAGCTTATTTTTTAGCTTTTTTGAAAAACTCATTTAGCTTTTTTAGTCTTTTTTTAGTCTAAATTGCGTGTTCTCTAAAAATATATTAAAAACATAAACAACTTATAAAAATTATAATTTTTTAACATTGCAAAATAGTTTACAAAAAATACAAAATGTCAATTATACGACAATTTTATAACAGAAATGGGATGTTGAAAAATAGTAGAAAAGGGCAGAATCGTTAGAATTCCAATGGAAAAAGTTAAATTCATATTAGTGGCCAAAACATTTGTACAGTTTTTTGGGTATAAAATTATTTGACTTATGTTGAACGTTCATTCAGCGGCATCAATTAACTTAAAACAAAACCCTGAAATAGCCTTAAGCCTGGATAACACTATGTACCGATTTTCGTCGGTACACCTCAATAAAGTCATAAGTAATAAGCCAAAATGGCATTATTACTCAATTAATTCTGGAATAAGTCTATATGGGCTTATTACCAATGCAGTGTGGTGCAGTGATGTTATTTTGGTGCGTTTCGGGTATTTTTTGGTGCTTTTTGCCTCTTCATAAGCGCGAAATTTTGGTTAATAGTGGAGTTAATGTCGACGTCGTTGACGGCGTTTTAACGACGAAAAAGTTTAAACAGATTGAACTTTTACGGCGTTGCAACGCGTTGAGATTAACTGCTCTCATACAATTTCATACGATTCAACTTTTTTTTTTTTGACATTTGACGCCGTCGACGACGTTGACATTAACTCCAGGGTAATACCCTTTTTTAAAAAGCGGGTATTTACAGTGCTTTTTAACAATTTCTCACAGTGCCTTTGGTGTTTTTTTGTTAAATAAAAATATTTTTAGTTTTACAAACCTAAAATACTTTTAAGCGCTAATAGCAGCATATCTCCTTAATTAATTCTCTGCACAATATTTGATTGATAGTAGTACGCAATAAGCATTTGTTAAAGTTTACACAAATATTTAATCATCCTAGAACAATTGACAGGATGAGGTTGTTAATAGCAGTCAGTTGTTTTAGACAACGGGTAGCCAAGTCCCAATTTGTTGGTATCGTATTGACGTGCTGTCAATGTTGACAACTGGAAATGGGTGTATATCGCAAAAAAAAAATTAAGTTAGTTAAGAAAAAAGTGTTGCTTTTAATGCATTTTGAATGTGTTAATGATTTTTCAGTAACATCTTTATCCTAATCTAGGCCTAAGCTTCACTTACCAAATGACTAACACCGATCATATAACTACTAACATTTTGAAAAATTAATATAATTAATATTAAATATTTTGAGGCAAAAACTTGAAATTATATATGAGGTTTTACACCCCAAACTCTCCTTTTTTGAAATAGCTTAATGTATTAAAATTAAAAAAAAAATTTGGTGCTTTTTTACCCTCTTTTTCGTATTTTTTTTTGCGCTTTTACCCTTTTCCAGGGTGACCGATGACATTTTTCAAAAAGTGGCACCAAATGGGGGATTTATAAAAAAAAGGGGCAAAATTAAAAAAAATACGAGAAAACTACACTAAACTTTTTATTTTTAATGTGTTTTCATATAACACACCCTAAAAAACGGGAGACAAAAAGTGGCAAGGCAGTCGAAAAAGTGGAATCGATATATCGAAAAAGTGGCAATTTGCCACTTTAGTCGGTCAAACGGTCACGCTACCCTTTTCGCAACAGCTTAATCAGTGATGCCAACTATTTACAACCTAAACGCGCTATTCGCCTTCTCAAAACGCGCTGAGTTACAGCATTGTCAACTATTTATAGCTAAAACGCGCTATTTTTCTGCGCGCTAAATTAAATTTTAATAAAAGTCGATGTATGTATTAGTAAATATACTTTTTTAAGCAACTCTTTTTCAGGTTTTGCAATATTGCTTCTTCGAAATTATATCCTAAATAACTAAAATAATTTAATACAGAATCAGAATCACCAAATAATCGAAATCCTTAGTTTTTATTTCAATTTTCTTTAACAAACTTTGTACCAGTAACAACATACTCGTATAAAATGTCCTATAGTTTTGCGATTCAAATGATTTTTGTACTTCAGCTATAATAGATGCTTTATAAATTATATATAATTTTTTGGTCACGAGTACGACTACATATTTATTGCAGGGCTGCCAGAAGTTTTGCGAAGAAAATCATCATTTGTAGGAAAGAAAATCATATTTTGAAGAAAAAAATCATCACAAGTCCAATTTTTTTTCAAATAAAAAAAGTAACAATTGACATATTTACAGTGGACAAACAAAACTATTCGACGTACACCAATTTTATTTTGTTTTCATCAATAAAAAGCTATTTACTATCTTATTTTACAAAAACAATTAAGAAAGCATTTTCAAATTGAATTCAATAAAAAAATGGGATCATTAAAGTAACTTATTTAGAAATTGCATTAAATGAAAAACTAGTTAAGAAATTCAAACAAAATAAGTATTCGACATTGCCAATGTTCTTATCATATAAGGTATGTACAGGAGTGATGCATTTTGGCTTTTTTGGTTTAGGACCAAATTAACGATTTAAAAGGGCCAAAATACCTTTGATAGGGCCAAATGTACTCGACTATAATCTTTTAATTTAAATAAAAACAAAAGTATGTGTTAATAATATGTGATTTATTTTGTTTAGAGAAAAGCAGAACTTACCCAGCAAAAAATTTTCAAGATTTTGTAATGGGTAGTACTCTTTTAATGGCTTACAAAGTAATGTGCGATACTTATTTATCTAATTATTTAATGTGTGTAATAATGACTGTCCTCTAATGAATAAAATAACAACTGAGGGTGGCGTTGGCTGAAGTAGTTAGCACGTTGACTACAAAACCAAAGGTCCTGGGTTCAATCCCTGTATCCGACACTCATTAAATAACAACACCACGCATTTTTCTGATGTGCATTAGTGTCCCTTTGTGTCAGTTGTTGTAGGAAAGTTCAAGTGATGAAGGCATAGTCACTGGTCACTGAGCTATACCTATTCAGCAGATACTAATCCTAATGTAACATCAGAGCGCCCTCCTTCGTTGTGTAGCAAAATCATCGGCGAAGTAAAATAAGCAATAAAATGGCTACAAGACACAGCTTCAAAAAATTAATACGCCTCATTTAATATCAGAGAGGCGCTGCAACACTGCATTATTAAAAACGTGCGAAAAAGCAGAGTTGTAAAAGAATGAAGCTTTCCTCTATCTCTTCCTTCACCACCTGTCTTCTCTCTCACTATCCCTTTCCTAAAAGAAGGTAACACCTAGTAATAGTAGTAGGCATTAATTGCCTGAGTGTTACTTCTCTTTTAATAAAAAAAAAAAAAAAAAAAAAAAAAAAAAATAACAACTTATTTATATCATTACGTGAAAGTACTTATTGTAGTACTTTCCACTTAATAATGAAATATATCTGGAGAAAAATTTTCGCATATTCGAATATACATATTCATATACTTTCTTTGTAAAATTAAAGAAAAGGTACAAGTTTTATATTTATGTTACAAAAATCTGTGTATTTTTATTAAAAAAAATTAGGCTAAAAGTAATCTACCAAATTTTGCATATATGTAGCAAAAAATAACCCATTAAACTTTGAATACTTTTAGGCAATCAGTAATCTATTAATTTTTTGGTTATTTGTAGGCATACTTTTTGAACTTCTCAAACAAAAATAATGGGTTATTCAGTCAAATTGTAAGTACTTACGACTGGAGAGTACATACACTTTTTTGCATTCTAGTAGGCAAACTTTTTTGGTGGGTAGCGACAAAAATTAAAATTTTTTAAGGTATTTTTTGTTAAATTAAAGTAAATACATTTTTATATGTATGTATGTTGCTTAAAAAACTAAATTTTAGTTAAAAAACATTACTTATGTAATTCTCATTTTATTAAACATAATCTCTAAATTTTTAGTCCAATAGCTCCTCAATTTGCCCCTGTCTAGAAGCATTTTTTGTATTAAGTTTTAAAATATCTTCATCATAACAATTATTAGAACTAGATTTCATTAATTTTTTTTAATTGTATTAAATATGACACAGTATTTTTTACATGACGATGATTTCTTCTATTATGGCCTGTTTCACAATATCGAAAGAAAACTCTCGACTAAAAATTTACATTGAAAACAAAAGCGAATTTTCAAATTTGATTGTTGATTTCAATATAAATTTTCAGTCCTGCTGAGGATTGGTGAATAGAAAGAGTTCCTTGAATATTTCTGTATATATTTGTATACAAAGGTTTACATAAACGATTTTTAATGGTAGAAATCCTTTTGCAAAATTTACTTCTACATAAATCATTGAGCTTTTTAAATTCCTTTTGAAAAAGTTTAATAGCAAGTGGTATAATACTATTGGTTTCCCCACTCAAAACATGATCTGGCGCAGATTTCGGAAACCAGTTTAAATAAAAATCTTCAAAAATAAAAGTAGTTTTTAAAACAAAAAAAAAACTAAATTAAAAAGTGTACTCAAAGGTTTGAATTTTGAGCTGAAAGGGCCAAAATATCCTAGCGAGTACCACAGGGCCATCAAACATCCAAAAGTGCCACAAATGGCCCAATTGTGCCACATTTTGCATCACTGATGTACAGTTGTTTTATACTCTAAAATTTAGAGGCAAATTGCTTTTCCTTGGCGACGAATGACTTCTTTTAAACGATTTGGTATACATTTCTGCAAGATTTGAATATAGTCCGGTCCGATTTTTCGTCACTTCTCTAACATGACTTTTTTTGTAAAGTGTTTTCTTATTCTTTTTTTCAATTGACCCCAGAAGAGGAGGGAGAAATGTGCTCTCTGCCCCTTACCAAACTGTTTCCATAAAGACGAATATTTTCGCTGTAACAAAAATGTTTTCTTTATAGGTGTAGCTATTGATAAACATTCTCGACCAACAAAGAAAATTGAACATACATATGTATGTATTGAAATTAAAAATCATAATTTGCAAAATTAAAAATCATCATTCGAGAACAAAAATCTTAAAATCATATTTTGGTCCAAAAATCATCAAAAATATGATAAAATCATCATTCTGGCAGCACTGATTTATTGTTGTGAAATTTAAAGATATTTGCCATTTACAGTATTAAAATGCGTTTTTACTTCTAATCACAGGCAAGAGAATTTAATTTGCAACAGCTGAATCATTAACGATTTTAAAAAAAATAATTGTATCAGACTTTTGGATACTAGAAAATTGGTAAATTTATACAAAAGAAGAAAAAAAATTTAACTGAAATGATGTTACTGACTTTATCCAAAACGCGCTAAGTTTGCGCTTTTTTGATTAAACGCGCTAAGACGAAAAAAAGCGCGTTTGGAGTAGTTAAGACGCGCTAAATCTAGCGCGAAACGCGCTAATTGGCATCGCTGAGCTTAATGTGCGTTTGCTCTTCGTAGAAATACCAACACTGTTCTATATGTATAATAAAAATATGTTTGTGTAATATTTAACGTTAGTTTAGCAATAAGAAATGTAACTTTTTAGCTTATTTTCAGCGATGCCAACTTAGCTATTTTAGAGCTAGATTTAGCTCTTTTTGATTGCTTTTAACTCGAAATTTTTCCCTTTAGCTCTTTTTTTAAAAAAAGAGCTAACACAGCTCTTTTCAATTTTAAAAACGGCACGTTCAGCACTTTTCGCATCTTATAGTTAATTTTCTCGTTTTTACCCTATTGTTTCGTCTTTGAGGTATTTAAATTTTTGGTAAATATGTTTTGTTGCAAATTCAGATACTTTCAGAGACTCGAAAGCATAAAAAATGTATGGCTCCATTTAACGATATTGTGCTATCCTAGCCAGATATATCAGAAGTTCCAACCAGCGTGACCATATTAGCTTATTTTGAGCTAAATTTAGCTTATTTGTTTCAGATTTAGCCTTAAAATTTTCATTTAGCTCTTAGCTTATTTTTTTAGCTTTTTTTAAAAACTCATTTAGCTTTTTTAGCTTCTTTTTAATCTATATTGCGTGTTCTCTAAAAATATATTAAAAACATAAACAACTTATAAAAATTATAATTTTTTAGCATTGTAAAATAGTTTACAAAAAATACAAAATGTAAATTATACGAAAATTTTATAACAGAAATGGAAAGAAGAAAAATAGTAGATAATGGCAGAATGGTTAGAATTCCAGTGGAAAAAAATAAATTCATATTAGTGGCCAAAACAATTTTTAATTTTTTTGGTTATAAAATTATTTGACTTGAGTTGAACGTTCATTCAGCGGCATCAATTAACTTAAAACAAAAACCTGAAATAGCCTTGAACCTGGATAACACTATATACCACCTCAATAAAGTCATAAGTAATAAGCCAAAATGGCATTATAACTCAATTAATTCTGGAATAAGTCTATATGGGCTTATTACCAATGCAGTGTGGCGCAATTATGTCCTTGTATTTCAAGTAGTCGATAAATTAGAGCAAAGTCTTTACTTATGACTTTATTTCACTGATCTGACGAAACTCGGTACATTGTGCAGATAGTGTGATCCATGCTTTACCTTAAATAGCATTAATTCGCTTAAAAAGCTTTCGTATTTTAGTATAAATGTTTTTACATTTTTAAAAACTTTTTAAGATTATTTTGGGGAAGTTTTTGTTTTGTTCTTCATTAAATCTAAAATATAATAATTAATAAATAATTTCATTAAGCAAATATTCTATATGTATAATAAAAAATATGTCTGTGTAATATTTAACGTTAGTTTAGCAGTAAGAAACTATTGAAAAGTGATCAAAGAAGTGGAAAAAAGTTTAGCTTTATTTTCTACCCTAAAATGTAACTTTTTAGCTTATTTTAGCTTTTTTTCAAACGTGATTTAGCTTAATATTATTTTAAAATCTGGTCACACTGGTTTAATGCATGATTCGGCAACACTGATCCATGTAGAATTTTGTAGATGTGAAATAATTGAACTAAAATAAAAAGACCTAACTAATTCATTCAACTAGTTCATTTATAAATAATGAACTAAAATTACCGGTCACTGAAATTAACTGGCTCAAGTCTAATACCAACCGCTGGCTTAAATTTATTATTTATGACCCTCCTTTCGGAAGGCACTACAAAAAATTTTTTAGACTCATTACAGTGCTCCTCTCCACGGAAATCTTTAGTAAAAGGCGAAAGATTTATTCGACAACTGAAGAGAAGCCAGAGTAAATAATAACTGCACAAACTCAATATTTAGTAGAAAAATAAACATTTACCGAATGAGAGTTGAACAGCAAAATCAGCAAATTTTACAAAAACCAACAGAATACACGATATGAAAAGTTAAAACACCACCAAAATGGTAAAACAAAACACAAGCACGCACACACAGCGTTACCATTGAACATTTTCTTAGTGCTTTAAAAAAATAAAATAAAAATTTGTTTTAAAAAGCAAATACTTCTTTTTTATTCACACTACCCATTAATTGTTTTCTTCCAACATAAATTCATACTTACTTTTGTCGGAAATACTAATAATATCACAAGTAAGTATGTATTTATGTATTTAAAAAAACGATCATATTATAGTATAATTGTTTTTAAATTTTTAAAAACGTTTTAAGCTTATTTTGGGAAGTTTCTGTTTTGTTGTTCTTTAAATCTCAAATTTAATAATTAATAAATAATATCATTAAAAAACATTCAATATTTCTTATTTTATACCTACTATCGGCATTTCTCCGAAAAATTACACTTTTTTGTCCCGTGCGACAGCAAGCAATTAACCTTGTAGTTCTGAACAACGTGACTCGAGTTTTCTTAAAATTTTACCTAACACATAGCTGCTGACGGCCTACACAAATATGTATATAAAAAAGTGAAAAAAAGTTTCGTTATATTTAAAAAAAACACAAGCATATTTGTTTGGCGTCACACGCTACAAAACGTTGACATTCCTGTGAAAATGCCCATATGTATAATAAATAGATATTTTTGTGTATGTATGTATCAGTGTTACCAATATGTATATTCAAAATTACACCTCGTAGGAGCCAAAATTACCTGATTTCAACGGAATTACACCCAATATTAAAATAAATATTTGCCACATTTCAAAAATCTTGTTTAGGGTCTACTTATGATTTGGTATCAGCCCCAGTGAAGTGCAACATATCGAGAGCGTGTATTCAAAATACGTCAACTCAAATTTTCTCAAAATGAGCTTCCGATGGCAAAAAAACTCTCCTATAGAATATTCATCTGTAAAATAAATTTCGAATCACAAAAATTTTTTTTCTTGTTTTGTATAATTTTTTTTTATTCTGCTATCTAAAAGTATAATTTTTTTGGTGAAAATAAATGCTCTTTCATGTAAAAATAAGTAGTTCATTATAAATCTACCTCATATTTTATTGCTTATTATTATTATTGTTTTTTTGTATACCTTCTTTAAATAATAAAATAGCATCAACGGTATCAGACTATAATTTATGATATTTTATTTTGTTTATTTGTTATCGGCGCTGTTCTGTAAACCGAATCCGAATAAATTTCTCGTTTTCAGAAAATAATTAATGGTCCTGGAGACGTGTTTAAGATCATACAAGATAATTTTCTTTCAGATATGATATTTGGGAATCTATATAATAAAAAAATTTTAAAAATCGAAAAAAAATATTTCTATTGTCGGAGTTAGTTATTTAAAATCGTGCGGTTTCAAAACATCGGTTTACAGAACAGGGCCGTATAATATATATGTATGTATGTATTCGTGTGTGTTCTGTCTTTCACATGTTATCTTCTTCGTTCGAATGTTAAAACACATGAAACGCGTGTTTAAGTTGAAATTTAGAAAATACAGATTAATAGTATGTATTCTAGCATCCGAATTTAGAAGAACACAATTTGGAAATTGACGATTTCAAACTTTTAGATTTTCTCGTTTTCGATTTTGAGTAAAAAATCGTATTTTTTCACTGTTAACAAGTGAAATTCGTATTTTTTCACAAGACTGTTAACAAGTGAAAAGAAAATCGAAAACGAAATCGAAAAAGAAATAATTCTAAAAGTTTGAAATCGTCAATTTCCAAATAGTGTTCTTCTAAATTCGGATGCTAGAACACATACTATTAATTTGTATTTTCTAAATTTCAACTTAAGCAGGCGTACCATGTGTTTTAACATCCGAACTCACAAGAAAACGTGTGAAAACGATGTGAAAACCAGAACACACACGATTTATTATATAAGACAAACGAATTTCAAATTACCCGTAAATTACACCTGAGAGCAATTACCCACGCGCTACACTTGCACATAAAAATTACACCTGATTCGGGTAATTACCCGCGATTCGGCAACACTGGTATGTATATTTAATGTTATTGTAGCAATAAAAAGCTACTGAAAAATGATCACAGAAGTAGAAAAAACTTTAGCTTTATTTTCTGTTTTAAAATGTAACTTTTTCCCCCTGTTTCTCTAAATGCGAACGATAGATTCGATCGAATATTAATATTAGAAACAAAAACAAATTTCAGTTTTTTGTTTTTGTTTTTAATATAAATGTTCGATCGAATCTAACGTTCGCATTTAGAGAAACAGGCCCTTTAGCTTATTTTATAGTATGTTTACACGGTACGTGCTTCGTTCTCTATTCATGCTTCACGCCCCAATCATGACTGAATCCACTTGCTTCACCATACAAAATTATGAGAGCGAATAAGTAGATCCAATATGAATCTACTTGCGAAGTACGTAGAATTGGTATCTTCTTTAACTTTTATCGCAGTTAATCGCCACTTTATCTGAACTAGCTATCAAAACAAAATAGGTATATGTGTATCTGTGTGTTTTTAAACAAATGAAAACAAACCAAAAAACATAGATGTGCGTTTAATATAAATAAATTTAATTATGTAAGTTATGAATAATATAAAAAGGAAAAATAAGAAGAAAATATAGAGATGCCTTCAAAAACAAGATTTCGAATGAGTCGAATTTTTTGTAAGTATGATGCTTATGTGTATGCATGTATATATGTACGTGCGTATAATACGTATGTTCTGTGAATACACATAAAAAAATGTCATGCGAACAGTGATGCCAACTTTTTTTAGAGCAAAAAGCACTGTGTGTTCATAAAAAAGCACTAAATGAAATAAGTACTCGCATATATGTATGTATGTATGTATATATGAATGTACATAAATATATTTTTTATTTATTTGTTTATATTTATCTATTTATTTTCAATACAGAGAAAGCCCACATGGCTAATTATAAATGTACTGAATGCGTAAAATTTAAAAATTTAAGTTAACTACAATTTTAAATTTACTACATTTCATAGGTTTTTATAATAATTTCAATTATATCGAGCCATATTTCGACTTTGCTTATAAGTAGAATATGAGTAGGAAAATAGTTGAAGTTCATTTGGGAAGACACTCCAAATATGGTGTATTATTTTAACAAAAGAGTGATCAACGAGAATTATACTCCTCGTTTCAGAAAATGCAGTTTCATCTTTTTCCTCTGGCCATAAAACTGTTTTAATAAAACAATTAGAGTTTTAGGTGTTTCGTCTGAATTAATTTTTACATGAACATGGTTCAGTATGTTACATTCTGAACAACATAAGTCTTTTCTTTTTAGACCGTATTTTATATGAATGAAACAATTTGATTTATTATTGTATTTCTAACTTACTTTTCAAATAATTATTAGCGCTAAAAGTTACATATTTCTACCTCAAAATTTGAATATGGTAATGTTAATAGCCCTAGAGCAAATATTGACAGTATTAGAAATGGATTATGATTAGTTAAATTTCTAGAATTATGAACTTCAATCCAAAATTAATCAGTTCTGAGCAAAATTTTCCATTTATTTATCCTTACCCTGGAGTTAATGTCGCCGTCGTCGACGGCGTCAAATGTCAAAAAAAAGTTGAATCGTATGAAATTGTATGAGAGCAGTTAATCTCAACGCGTTGCAACGCCGTAAAAGTTCAATATGTTTCAACTTTTTGGGCGTTGAAACGCCGTCAACGACGTTGACATTAACTCCACTATTAAACTTCTAATACTTCGTTCTATTGCTTCACTTTTACCATCCCAGCAAAAATTACTGCTTTCCAGAAGAGTTTTAGTAAGCCAGCTAGAAGAAATGCATTCAGTTTCCAAAAAGATATTAATTTTTTGCCTTACTAATTCCATTTACAGAAGTAATAATGTGTAGTTTTTATGTACTCAGATGCAAAAGTTACTGGTTTACATTTTTTTTTTACTTTTGTCTACTTTGTTAGAGAGCCTTACGTTAGTACTTTTCAGAAGTTTTCGTTATCAAGAAAGCAATACATTGCTTCCCTCAGTGGTTAGTAATTAGATTATTGTAATTAAGTTATTTTATAACGTGCATGGTATCCTCTGTAATTTCTAGAAATATATTCTTTTTTCTCACTATGAAAGATAAAGTTTTTCTTCCTTTCTATTTCACCCAGCTGAATTAACATTCTGCAAAGAAAACTTTGCGTGTCTAAAATGGGTGCAATCAGTATCATACGCACGTATATACATGCATACACATAAGCATATATACTTTACATAAATTCCACTCATGCGAAATCTTGTTTTTGAAGGCATCTCTATATTTTCTTCTTATTTTTCCTTTTTATATTATTCATAACTTAATTAAATTTATTTATATTAAACTCACATCTATGTTTTTTGGTTTGTTTTTATTTGTTTACAAACATACACATATACCTATTTTGTTTTGATAGCTAGTTCAGATAAAGTGGCGATTAACTGCGATAAAAGTTAGAGAAGATACCAATTTTACGTGCTTGGCAAGTAGATTCATATTGAATCTACTTGATTCGCTCTCATAATTTTGTATGGCGAAGCAAGTGGATTCGGTCATGATTGGGGCGTGAAGCATGAATAGAGAGCGAAGCACGTACCGTCTAAACATAGTATAAACAACATTATTCATTAAAATGTTTCAGAGAGCGAAGCAGGTGATTCAACTTGTCGTCTAAACATAGCATTAGATTTTTTCTTTCAAACGTGATTTAGCTTAATGTTATTTTAAAATCTGGTCACACTGCACACATGTATAAAGCAAAGTTGAATACAATAGCTGCAGTGTTACCAATATGTATATTCAAAATTACACCTCGTAGGAGCCAAAATTACCTGATTTCAACGGAATTACACCCAATATTAAAATAAATATTTGCCACATTTCAAAAATCTTGTTTAAGGTCTACTTATGATTTGGCATCAACCCCAATGAAATGCAACATATCGAGAGCGTATATTCAACATACGTTAACTCAAATAACATACGTTAACTCAAATGAGAACGGCTGGGCCGATTTCTGTAAAATTATTTGTTAGTTGTTCGTATTATCGAGGAGAAGGTTTTTACGGAAGAAAATTTTGGAAAACCCCTCCGGAAAAGTCGGAAAAATTGAAAATCGAGTCTTTGTATGACATTATTCCTTAATGGCTTTCCAAATCAAAAAAATAGAAAGTTGTTAGTGTAAATCATGGCCAATCTCTCCTCAAAAAAAATAATTTTTTTCGTGAAAAATTTTTGAATTTTACATATTTTATCCTTAGAAATTCTGCCAACACTGACATCAACCACAGGGTATACCAGAGATGACACAAGACGGAAGATAATTTGTGTTTTTGGATTTCGCGCTCACTCTGTCACTGCGTCTTCTTTAACCTATTTCGTGGTGGAATTTTGTTGCTTAATTTCAATTTATACTTTGTAACCTCCTTCGCTTGGCGATTTTTGTAAATAAATGATAAAAATTAATATTTTTTTAATGAAAATGCTTCAATTGAAATCTGCAATCATCTTAAAACAATTTTTAATTGCCTTTTTAATAGTTATAAGCAGCGATGCCAATTTAGCGCCTTTCGCGCTAGTTTTAGCGCGTTATGCCGAACGCGCTTTTTTCCCTCTTAGCGCGTTTAATAAAAACAGCGCTAAGTTAGCGCGTTTTGATTAAAGTCAAAAATATCATTTCAGTTCAATATTATTTTACATTTTTTTGTATAAATTTAACAATTTTCTAATATCCAAAATTTAACTTTTTGTTTAAATTCTTTAATGATTCAGATGAGTAGTAGGGAACTGGGGATTCTGGCGCCGATTAAAATTGTGAAATTTGGGTAATTAAAATTTGAAATTTGAGAATTTCAGTACAAAATTTTAAAATTTGGGTAATTAAAATTTTAAAATTTTAAAATTCTTGGAAATTTGTGAAATTTGATACCCTACGAGGGTGGGTCAATAAGTCCGTCCAACTTTTTGTTTACATAAGGAATTTTTTGTTTACATAAGGGGCTTTGTTTGTTTAATACATACGAGGGTGGTTTAATAAGTCCGGGTTTTTATGACCGTGGGAATTTATATGTATGTTTGGATTAAGGGGTTTCATAAGATTAATATTTCATAAATATATATGCCGACGGGAAAATCATGAAAATGATTTTTCTTAATACCAAAGGGGGAGTGGGGTGAAATAGTGAAAATTAATTTTTCCTAATGCCTACGGCAATATATGAATATTTTTCTTAATGCCGACGGCAATACATGATTTTCCTAATGCCTACGGCAATATATGAATATTTTTCCTAATGCCTACGGCAATACATGATTATTATTTTTCCAAATGCCGACGGCAATACATGATTTTCCTAATGCCTACGGCAATATATGAATATTTTTCCTAATGCCTACGGCAATACATGATTATTATTTTTTCCTAATGCCTACGGCAATATATGAATATTTTTCCTAATGCCTACGGCAATACATGATTATTATTTTTCCAAATGCCGACGGCAATACATGATTTTCCTAATGCCTACGGCAATATATGAATATTTTTCCTAATGCCTACGGCAATACATGATTATTATTTTTTTCAAATGCCGACGGCAAAACATGATTGTTATTTTTTCCAAATGCCGACGGCAAAACATGATTATTATTTTTTTCTAATACCAAAGGGATAATTGCCAGTGTTGCCAGACTGTAGAAATTTGTTATCGTAATAATATATCAGTAATATCAGAGAAAATATTTATTTATGTGATCACATGTATGTGAACACCCCTAATACTTGTGTGTGGGGGGGGGGGGGGGGGAGGGGGTCCAGCTTTATCGTCGTTGGTAATTTAATATTTTGTGTATTTGTTTAAGAAATATGTATGTATGTATGTATGTATGTGTGTGTGTATATGTATGTGTGCATGTATGAATGTGTGATCGTGGGTACTTGTGCATGGAATATTTTGTAGAATAGATATATATTTTGCAACGTAATCATTTTCTTTGTCTACGATTATTTTAAAGCAGCAAACTAAGTACAGTCAGCAGCAGAGAAACAAAAAGTAAAATTTATGAATGCTGCAAGGATACTGCTTCTAATTTTAGTATAAATACGCCAACATTTCTAACCAACACATCAGTACGTTATTGTATTTACAAGAAGTGTCATCAGCAATTGTGTTAAAGTGAAATAATAATAAAATAATTAAAAATGAGTTCATCAGGTTATCAGTGTAATACATGCAATAAGGTATACAAATACCAAAAGTCCTTTTTGGAGCATGTTAAAAACCATAGTGTGCAGGATCAAGTGGTCGTAAGCCGGGGCATAAACCAAGAGCTACCGCAGACATCTCTTCAAAATCGCCAAACTTCATCATCATCATTCATTCATCAACAATATCCTTATCTTCAGTATCCTCAATATCAGTTACCATTAAATTTTCAACAATACGGTATGCCATGGAATAATCAGTTTTTGGGATACAATTATAATCCCAATGTGATGCAATGGCAGCCTCTTAATTATCATCAACAAGAGTACCAACATCAACAACAAGAGTACCAGCATCAACAACAAGATCATCAACAACAAGCTCAACAACAACAACAAGCTCAACAACAGGGTGTGGGTATCCTTGGAGGTAATTTATTCGACGATGTTATGGACATAAGCTTACCGGAAAGTGATGGAGAAGTAGAAGAAAGAAGAGAAGAAACTCTGCCAACTCCAATGAATACTTCGCATGCTAGAACAGAAGATGTCGAAGCGAATGTGCGATATTATAAAATATCGAAAGCATTCAAAAACCATATTGCCACTTATGCAATTTTAAACAAAAAAGACCAACTTTTGTTGGAAGAATTTGTTGAAGAAAATAAAAATGTTTTTATGGAGAGACTTCAAGTGAATCTAACTAAGCATTCAATAATTAAATTTCATCTGAGTATTGTGGCGGAGTATATCAAAATTGTTGGAGAAGAATTGGAGTTGTGCATAATATCACATGTAGCCAAAATGAGTTTGCTGACGAGGGCAGATAGCATTGAAGAATTATTCCGTAAGCAGGTTGCCGAGATTTCAACCAAAATGTCCGAATTTGAAGAGCGAGATTCTGGTTGGACTTTGTCACGCATAGTCCGAGCAGAAATCAACATCAACAAATCTTCGCTCGTCAAAGGATCGAACTGGATATCCACACCTCAAAAATTAGCAATAAAAAAAGCTTGCATCAATATACAAAATGATGATGACTACTGTTTCAAGTGGTGTATGATTGCTGCCATGGATACAACCCAATACAATCAAGAACGTTGCAGTTCTTATAATATTCAAGACATTGCTGCAGAGACGATTGTTACGCGAAATGGTGTAGCGTTAAATTTCAAAAATTTAAGCTTCCCATTAGGATTAAACAAAATAAAAGAGTTTGAGGTGAACAATCCAGCAATAAGTATTAACGTATTCGGCTATGATGAGGGAGCCAATCAGATTATTGGTCCTTATTATGTCACCAAGGACGAAAAAATTAGCCATGTAAACTTGTTGCTTTTGGAAAATGGTGAAGTTCATCACTACATTTTGATAAAGAACATATCAAGGTAAGTTAAAAAATTATACTACACTTTAATTTAATGATACATATACTTGTTTTATATATTTTATAATATATACGTTTTACTCATAAACTTTTATTTTACTTTTTATTATTTACAGACTTTTGACAAATCAGACTACAAAACACAGAACTAAGTTACACATCTGCAATAGCTGTCTCCAATATACTCATACGGACACCATCATGAATACTCATAAGGAGGAATGTGGGAAGATAGTCACAACTATGCCATCAGGTGAGGATGCCATTCTTAGTTTTAAGGGACATCAACGAAAAATGGATGTCCCGTTTGTTATTTACGCGGATTTCGAATGCGTATTAGAGGATATAAGTAATAGTGTAAGTAGTAAAACAAATTTAATAAAAAAGCACACACCTTGTGCCTTTAGTTATTTTATTAAGTGTCTCCATAGTAATAATTTAGATAAGCTTAGAATATATACGGGGGAAGATGCCTCCAAAAAATTTGTAGAATATTTAATTAAGGATTGTGAAGATATATATAATAACTATTTAGTTAACAATAGACAAATGGATACTTTATCCCCTTCAGATACTTATAATTTTTATAGTGCGGTGAATTGCCATATTTGCCAAAAATTTTTAGGCAAAGATCGTGTTAGAGATCACTGCCACATTAGTGGCAAATTTAGAGGCGCAGCCCACAATAAATGTAATTTAAATTACCAAATTCCCAAATTTATACCAGTTTACTTCCACAATTATTCAAATTATGACTCACATCTTTTCATTAAAGAATTAGGTGAAATTTCATTGCAACTGAAAGTACTCCCTCTCAATAAGGAACTTTATATATCCCTCTCCCAATTCTCAGAAATGAGTGATGGCCATAAGCTTGAAATAAGATTTCTTGATACTATACGCTTTATGGCTGAGAGTTTGGAATCATTAGCCTGCAATTTGTCGGATAATGATTTCAGCACTATAAGGTCCTTATTTCAATCAGAAAAAGAATTTCAGCTTATTAAGAAAAAAGGTATTTTCCCATATGAGTACCTAAATTCATTCGAAAAATTAGATGAATGCCAGCTGCCTTCACGCAGTGATTTTTTTAATAAGTTGAATAATAAAGAGTGTTCTTTAGAGGAATACTCACATGCTGTAGAGGTATGGAATACTTTTGGTTGTGAAACAATGAAAGATTACATGGAACTTTACTTAAAAACAGACGTCCTCTTACTGACAGATATTTTCGAGAACTTTAGAAAAGTTTGTAAGGGTATTTATGAGCTCGATCCTTGCCAGTATTATACAGCACCTGGCCTTTCCTGGGATGCAATGCTCAAATATACAAAAATTGAATTAGAATTATTGACAGACATAGACATGTACAATTTTATGAAAAAAGGTATACGTGGGGGGATAGTACAGTGTAGTCAAAGATATTCGAAAGCAAATAATAAATATTTGCAAGATTTCGACAAAGAAAAGCCCTCAGAATTTCTCGTCTATTTAGACGCTAACAATTTGTATGGATGGGCGATGTCGGAATATCTTCCTCATGGTGGGTTCAGATGGTTATCACAAGACGAGTTGAATCTGGATCCAAACAGCATAGCTGATAATGGAACAGACGGTTATATTTATGAGGTTACGTTGGATTATCCCTCTCATTTACACGACTTGCATAATGATCTTCCTTTTTGCGCTGAAAATAAGAAACCTATGCAAGCGAAGTATAGCAAGTTGATAACCGATTTCTCTACAAAGCAATCATATGTGATACACTTTAGAGTTCTAAAACAGTGCTTAGAATATGGTTTAGTTTTAAAGAAAACTCATCGTATTCTAGCATTTAAACAATCTCCATGGTTAAAAGGCTATATTGACCTAAATACCAGACATAGAGCCACTGCTAAAAATGCTTTTGAAAAAAATTTTTTCAAACTACTTAATAATGCAGTGTATGGTAAAACCATGGAAAATGTGGACAAGAGGAGAGATGTTAAAATTGTTAATAATTGGGAGAGGACGAATTGCAATCATTTAGGTGCCCAAGATTGGATATCAAAACCAAATTTTCATAGTTTATCTATATTTTCTGAAGATCTTGTAGCAATCGAAATGACTAGAGTCAAAACCTGCTACAATAAACCAATTTACTTAGGATTTTGTGTACTCGAGCTGTCCAAATGGAAAATGTATAATTTCCATTACGGGTACATGCAACCTAAGTTTAAGACAAACCTCTCATTAAACTATATGGATACTGACTCTTTTATATATTCAATAAAGACTGACGACTTTTACGCTGACATAAAAAATGACATTCATGAACAATTTGACACATCGGACTATCCTACAGACAATATTTATAATTTCCCAATAGTAAATAAAAAAGTAATTGGTATGATGAAGGATGAAAATTGCGGTAAGATAATGACAGAGTTTGTTGGGCTGCGCTCAAAAATGTATTCATTTAGTGTAGAAAACCAAGATGATATTAAAAAATCGAAGGGGGTAAAGAGAGCCATATTAGATAAATATAGTTTAGCTACATATAAGAATTGCTTATTTAATAAGATTAATGTATATGATAGTATGTTAACATTTAAATCTAAACTACATCAATTATATACTAGTGAACTAAATAAGGTAGTATTAAGCTATGGAGATGATAAGAGAAAAATTAGATCAAATAATATAAACACTTATGCATGGTATCATTTTCGTATTAAGGAAACTAACCCTGAATACGAACTTGATATGTTGCTAAATGAGATTGCTAAAATGCAAGAAAATCTTAGTTAATTAGTTAATTTTTAAATTGTATATAAAATCCTATTTATTAAGAAAAAATATTGTATTTGTATCCTATTTATTAAGAAAAATTGTTGTATATAAAATCCTATTAGTTAAGAAAAAATATTGTATCCTATTTATTAAGAAAAATTGTTGTATATAAAATCTTATTTATTAAGAAAAATTATTGTATTGTTGTTAAAATGAATGTAAAAAAAGTCTAAGAAATATTATTGTATTTAAATTCTATTTATTAAGAAAAGTTATTGTAAATAAACTATTGAAAAAAGAATGGAAAATGTGAGTGGTTTTTTTTTTATTTCTTTATTGACTTTACTTCGTTGGATCAAAAATTTTTGTTTTTTGCTTATTTGCAAATTCTTGTTTTCATGTCGCTTAAACATGCACAGTCTTGTTTTCAGGTTACTTAAACATGCACAGTCTTGTTTTCTTTGAGAGGTTCTGCACAAGAGAAATTGAATTTCACAATATTATGAAATTCAATTAGATATTTTCATAAAGAGAAATAATTTAGATAATCGGATAAAATCCTCATATTTTTTCACTACATACAAGTTTCTGTTATTTTATATTCGAACAGATGATTCCTAGTTTTCCTTTAGAAAAAAATAATACAAATCAAGGAATATTTTTATAATTCAATTTAATTTTATTTTATTATTTATACAATTTTATTTCATTTTTATTTAATTTATTTATAATGATGGAAACATTTCGTAATAGCCAATTATTAGATGTTCTAGTATATTTTTTCTTAAAAAATATATGGTACATCTGCAAGTATCAGGTCCCTCCTCACACTCAGGATGATACCAAGGACAGCTGGGGAAGTGTCCTTCAGTGTTGTCTTCATCTTCCATGACACCATATTCTTCGTTCTCATCCAGCATATTTTGGAAACATTTTATCATCTCCCAATGATCAAAAAGCCTGAAGCTTTCAAAATCTCTTATAAATTGATTAAGAGTACGTCTAATTTGACTCATTTTATTTGCTGATGAATGAATGATGATGAATGTTGGAAGGTTCCTTTAAGACTAATTTGTTCTGTAAATTTTTAAAATATCTATATGGTCTTTAAAATATCTATACTATCATCTCTATGTCATATTTCTTTTTAGAACTCTATCTCTCTCTAACCCTTTTCTCTCTATTCCATATTTCTTTTTTACTACTCTGTCTCTCTCTAACCGTTGTCTCTCTATAACTATCTCTTTCTGTCTATCACTATCTCCCACTTATTCACTATTTCACCACAATTATTTTCGATTAGCCTTTTTGAAGTCATCATCGCTACTTTTAAGATCATTTCCAGTTAAACATTCAGAGTGACAAGAAGTATCTAAATAAAAAATAAAAAATGGACTCCACAACAAATCTAATTGCAAAATTTAATGCTCTAAATAACAAAACTTTAATCCACGTAAAGGAGCTTGATTCTTCAACGAAATATACTATTAGAAATGTGGTACGTGTAACAACTAAATATGGACCAACCCTAAAAGTTGAAATGAATAAACACATAATGTTCCTGCCGAAACGATATAATATTTTAACTGATGACGATATCAAAGATCTCTCAAGCGGATCATATTGCCTAAGTAGAGAAGGTGAAGAAAACCTAATTGTCGAGAGTGAGCTGAGTGAATTTCTAATTCAAAATTCCCAATTTCCTGTTTGGCAATAATATATTAATTATGTATTTTAAATTATGAATAAAAAGACATTAAAGAGTTTTGTAAAATATAAATTTTTGTGTTTTATTTAATATTTTCAGTTATTTCATAAAGAAATTTAAGACATAAATGTCCACAGGTAAATGTATTGAAATTCTGATGCTGATTATAGTTGTATTTTATATTTGCACCAAGATATTTGACTACTTCCCAAGGAGGTTGTAAGTTTCCAAAGCTGTCGAAATATTCTTTTTCATTGTTGTTTTTATAGTATGCTACCCAATGTGTACCAGGTCCTGTTGATACATCTAAGTTGATTATTCCACATTCAATTTTCTTTGTTCGTTTTGGTAGAGTATTCAACATGAAAACTCCTCTAAAATATGGAATTTTTATAGAGAAACGGTTTAGGTCCACATCAGATAGTGGTCTGTTGGGCAGCATCTTTAAGAGTTTTTTGATTTCTCTTTGTGAACTAAACCATAACCTTTTTTATATGGTTTTAAGTAAAGTCCTTTTCCCACTGCTATAGATTCCATCGCTTTATTATGTCTAGTTGCTTCATCAAGTTGATTTTTTGCATTCTTTGTTGCATTTACAGCTTTAGCTATGGCAGCACCCCCAGTTGTTAGACTACCAATTGCACCCAGAGCAGTTAAAATCGGTATTAGAGGTAAAAAACCACCGATTTTTGGAACACGTATTACACGTGGAACTACAATTTGAGACTTTCTTCCTTTTAATGATTTGTTAATAGTTTTTCGTGCAATTTTAATAGCTGAGTTAATATCTAATGGTTTTTCCTTCTTTAGTATTTTCGTTGCAGCTATAATTGATGTTCTAAACAGTTTTTTATCATTTGGCTTGTTCTTTTTAACATTTTTCTTTTTCTCCACACCCATACCAAATTTAGTTTTGGTTTTCATTGCGTTAGTAACCATATATGCAAATGATTTTTCTGCAAGACTACTGTCTTTTGCTAAAACTCGATTCCAAGCTGAATTTTCAAGTATTTTATCAGCTTTATGTCTAGTACTTAAATCCTTATTTTTTGAATACGCAATATCGTGATTTTTACAATCAGAGTCCAATAAGTTAATACCTTTGTCACCTCGATTTAAACGTTTTTGTAGTTTTGTTCCAGGTCCACAGTACTGATACCCCGGAAGATGAAGTTCAACAGGTAGAGAGTTTATTATTTTATCTACTATACCTCCTCCAACGAAGGTGTTTTTATGACTAAACGTTTTCTGATATCGTATAACCATATTATCTAATTTTTTCTATAATAAGAGGTAACATTTATAAAATGTATTTAGTTACAAAAATGCAGTTAGTGAAACAACATAAAAATATTTTAGTTCGTAATATTGACGATTCAGTCAACATCACTTCAAAAATAAAGCATAGCCCCCTCTTACCAAATTCTATTCGTGCTCTAATAGTTGGACCATCCAATTGTGGAAAGACTAATGTTATGATTGGCTTACTAGAAAGTCCTAATGGACTCAAGTTTGAAAACATCTATTTATACTCAAAATCTCTATATCAACCCAAATATGAATACCTGAAGAAACTAATTTCACCAATTAAAGGAATGGGATATTATACATTTACAGATAATGAATCAGTTATTCCACCTGACGAAGCTAAAACTAATTCAATTATGATATTTGATGATGTTGCATGTGAAAAGCAGAATAATATACGTACATATTTTTGTATGGGGCGACATAGGGATGTCGATTCATTCTACTTGTGTCAAACTTATACTAGAATTCCCAAGCATTTAATAAGAGACAATGCCAATGTTATTATAATGTTTAAACAAGATGAGACAAATATGAAGCATGTTTATAGAGATCATGTTGGTGGCGATATGAGTTATGAAAAGTTTCATGAAATTTGTCGAGAGTGTTGGAAGGATAAATATGGATTTTTGGTGATTAGCAAAGATAATGAATTAAATGATGGACGCTACCGGAAACAATTTGACTATTTCATAACTATATAAACTACTCTTCATAAACATTTACTTTAGTTATTAATCTAACTTTAAGCTTGATACATCTATTTGCTATAACCTCATCTGATACCTGATAAGCTGATCTGAAAACCAGACCAGCTACCTAATAACCTGATTTGATACCTGATAACCTGATCTGAAAACCAGACCAGGTCCTGAAAAGCTGATCTGAAAACCAGACCAGGTCCTGAAAAGCTGATCTGAAAACCAGACCAGGTCCTGAAAAGCTGATCTGAAAACCAGACCAGGTCCTAAAAAGCTGATCTGAAAACCAGACCAGGTCCTGAAAAGCTGATCTGAAAACCAGACCAGGTCCTGAAAAGCTGATCTGAAAACCAGACCAGGTCCTGAAAAGCTGATCTGAAAACCAGACCAGGTCCTGAAAAGCTGATCTGAAAACCAGACCAGGTCCTGAAAAGCTGATCTGAAAACCAGACCAGGTCCTAAAAAGCTGATCTGAAAACCAGACCAGGTCCTAAAAAGCTGATCTGAAAACCAGACCAGGTCCTGAAAAGCTGATCTGAAAACCAGACCAGGTCCTGAAAAGCTGATCTGAAAACCAGACCAGGTCCTGATAACCTGATCTGAAAACCAGACCAGCTCCTGATAAGCTGATCTGATAGCTGATAGCTGATCTAATAGCTGATACCTGATCTAAAAGCTGATACCTTTTATTTATTAAACATGGATGAGAAAATTTTAAAACAGTTGGTGTTGACAAGAAATGTCTTGAAGAAAAAGCTTCGTAGTATAAAAACTGGTGAAATAGATACACATGAACAACTAAGAGATACATTTAAACCTATAACAGAACCACTGAAAGAATTCATAAATAGTTCTAAAAAAATTAAAAGAATTCCCATTAAAGAAGAAAATAAAATGAAGACAGAATTTGAAAATAATACAAGTTTAAAGTCTGAAAAACCATCACTCAAGATAGAGACAAGTACACCAAAGAAACTAGCAGAAGGAACAATATCTGATAATACCATATTATTTAACGAAACTAATACTAAAAATGATGATGATGATGATGAAGATGATTTTTACTCACAAACTTCCAATACAGAAGATACTTATACTGATTTATCAGTCTTGGAAGGAAATAATGAATTAGATACAAACTATGGCCCACATAAAGATTTCAATAATGAATGGAAATTTGGTGATAGTAAACTTACACTTAGTGAACATAAAATACAAGTTGGTGGCCAAATATGGGCTCTAACACCTGGACTATTTTCTCTAATGTTTTATAAAATACCAAAAAATTATGATAAATTTGAACTCGAAATCTATAAAAAGATTTTAATTACTACTAATGCATATAGAAGAGACTATAAACCTGATGGTCAAATTAAGGGTACTAGAGGATATAAATATAAACATATTATTAAGAAATTTATTGACGAGAAAAACCAGGATAATTTACCCGAATCAACAGGATCTAAGCCAAAAGGTAGCTACTTAGGTGATGGAATGATGGAATTTAACATCCATAAGCCCAACTATATATACTGGGATGATCCAAATGAGCTAGTAGATCGACTTCGACTACTGCTCGCATCACAAGCTGCAGGTCATAATAATCACAATAACGAGATTATATCAATTATTGAAGAACTACGTGAAGCTAATATAATACATTAACTTTAATAAAGTATATAAAGCATGTCTGTTGATAAATTTGGACATTATTTAAACGATACTAGCAACATAGTTTCTTTGAAAAATGCACCTAAACTGCTGGGGTTCTTTGTGGATACGAACAACAACATTGATGTCCAAAACAAAAGGATCAAAAATGTTGCAAAAGCTGTGGAGGAAAACGATGTTATCAATAAATTGTTTCTGCAAACTCAAATCGAAAAACTAGAAGAGAAATTATTAGCATACTTTAAGAGAGACAGTACTATAATTCAAGAAAATATTCAAATGCAAATTGAGGATCTACATCGCGAAACAAAATTAGATATAGAAGAAAATTATAAAATTGAAAAAGATATTCTAAAAATTAAAACATCCTTTGAAGAGCAAATTGAACAGCTTAATGAGAAAATTTATAGATTAGAAAATTACATGTTTGTATCAATAGCTGAAAGTGCTTCAACTAGATCACAACACTCTCCAAAAAATCTCTAAAAACAACTTAATGTCTTCAAAAAGAAATTTAGTAAACGAACTCCATAAGCAAGCACGAAAACATTTTGTGCGTCGCAGAGTTATAATGAAAGGAATAGATGATCTTTGGCAAGCTGATTTAGTTGAAATGGGGAACTATTCAAAAGAAAATAGAAATTATCGATTTTTGCTGACTATTATTGACACATTCTCAAAATTTGCATGGGCAGTACCGCTAAAAACAAAAACTGCACTTGAAACAACTAACGCAATGGAAAATATTTTTGAATTGGGGCGAATACCAAAAAACATACAAACAGATGATGGTAAAGAATTTTTCAACAAACACTTTGAAAAATTAATGCATAAATACAACATTAATCACTACTCAACATATAGCATTATGAAAGCATCAATAGTAGAACGATTTAATAGAACACTAAAAGGAATGATGTGGAAAGAATTTAGCTATAATGGTTCTTATAAGTGGATTGATATATACAAAGATTTACTTAATACCTACAATAGAAAAGTTCATCGTACCATTAAAATGCCTCCAATTAAAGTCAACTCAACAAATGAGGAAAAGCTGCTAAATACAGTATACAGTCATATGAAAATGTATAAAATGTCAAAATTTAATGTAGGAGATCATGTACGCATAAGCAAATATAAGCATACATTTGAAAAAGGTTATACTCCAAATTGGACTACAGAAATTTTTACAATTACAAGAGTTCAAAATACAAATCCTGCAACATACATATTAGAAGACTATCTTGGTAATCCTATTAAAGGTGGATTCTATACTGACGAACTTTCAAAAACCAGATTTCCAAATACATATCTAGTTGAAAAGGTGCTTAAAATTAAAGGGAAGGAGGTATATGTTAAATGGCTGGGATTTTCTAATCAACACAATTCTTGGATAAGTAAAGATGAAATATTATAGATGCAAGAAAAACTAAATCAACAAATAATAGCATTAATATTAAGAAACTAATGTTAATTTTAAAATAAGAAAATGAAATAAATATGTAAATTATGCTTATAAACCATACTGTCTACTAAACTTTATTTAATTGTAATCAGTCTGTTATAATGTCAATAACACTTACTCTGAGCTCTAACTCATCAGAATTATCTGCTAGTTACTTTCCCCCTATTGAATTACATGATGCATATGAGTGTGCTCTAACTGATTTTCATTCATACAACAGTATTCCAAATGTAGACACCTACAACAATATGTTTCATATAGGAGAACATACAATAGAAATACCAATTGGATCTTACGAACTAAATGATATAGTTGATTTTATAGAAGAGCAATACAAACTACTCTGTCCAACAAATAAGATTTTTATTGAAGCCAATAACAATACAATGCAAGTTAAAGTTAATAGTTCCAAGGATACTGTATATTTTAATAAGGAAAACACAATTGGAAAACTTTTAGGATTCAATAGCAAAATCCTAACACCAAACAAATATTATTATTCAGATCTTCCAGTTAATATTTTTAAAGTAAATCTCTTGCGAGTTGAAAGTAGTATCGCTATTAACACATATATGAATAGCTCCAAATCGCATACACTTCATGAATTTCCGATTAATGTGCCTCCAGGCTATAAAATAGATGAGGTTCCAAGAAATCTTATCTATTTACCTGTGAACACCAGAGAGATAAGTTCACTAGCGCTGCGCGTAGTTGATCAACACGGTGATTTAATTAATTTCCGAGGAGAGGAAATTACAATACGAATACATTTAAGGCCAACTAAATAATGCTAATATACAACACAAATACCTTAAAAAATATAGCAACAAGAACAACATCAACATTAAAGCGATCAGTACAACAGAAAGCATTAACAACATCAAATAAAAATTTTCTAAAGTCCTTGAATTTTAAATTGAAGACAAAATGAGTTCAATAATAGATGTCTTAGATAAGCCCTTGTCTGATGAGAATATAATCAAAAAGGACTATCATACATATGTACCATACTTACAATCTTACAACAATAATGATGAAATTAGAATTTCAATACAAAATCAAGATTTGTACGTGCTACCCAGTGAAAGCTACATTTATGTAGAAGGTTTTGTTGCTGATGATAATAACTCTAAATCTTCTTCATCATCAGACAACTTTGTATTAAAAAACAACTTTGTGGCATATCTATTTGATGAAATTCGCTATGAGCTCAATGGAATTGAAATTGATCATACAAGATATTTAGGAGCCACAAGCACCATAAAAAATTTGGTTTCTATGTCACCAACAGAAAGCAACGTGATGCAAAATGCTGGATGGAACAAAATTGACGATGTCACCCTTGTAAATGGCTTTTTCAATTTCTATGTACCTCTAAAAATGCTTCTAGGATTCGCTGAAGACTACAACAAAGTTATACTAAATGGAAAACATGAATTGATACTCTTGCGCAATAAGAACGACGAAGATCTTGTACGCTCGAGTGTTTCTACTAAAAAAGCTAAACTTACAATTTCACTAATCTCATGGAGAATCCCACATGTACAATTATCCGACTTTAGCAAATTGAATATGATTAAAATTATTAACAATGGTGCTTCTATACCTATGGCATTTCGCAGTTGGGATTGTCATGTCAATCCACAATTAAATATGGGAACTAGCCATATTTGGAATGTTAAACTAGCTGCAAATAGAGAACGCCCTCGTTTTGTATTGATTGCTTTTCAACAAGAAAATAAGTTTGTTCATTGTGATTTGACTAATTTAAAAGTACATTTAAATTCAGTCTCATATCCATATGATGACCTTAACATAAAGTTCAAAAATGAACGATATGCAATTCTATATGACATGTATCTAAGATTTCAACAAAGCTACTATATGAAAGAATCTCAACCGCTTCTAACTGCACCAGAGTTTAAGACAAAAGCTCCTATTATTGTAGTAGATGTCAGTCATCAGAATGAATCACTCAATAATGGACCGATTGATATAAAAATAGAGTTTGAAACAGCAACTAATATTGGAGCAAAAACATCAGCTTACTGCATTCTTATTCACGATCGTATAATAGAATATGTGCCCATAAAAGGACAAGTTCGAAAAGTCTTATAAATTGAGTAATATGGAAAACAACATAATTTTTATAGACGTACAAGGTTTCAAAAGTAATTCAAATGGTTTCATCGCAAAAGAAGTAGCAATTGTTTTCAACAATTATGAATATAACAATTTCATTATAAAACCCCCATTTGATATCAAATGCTTATCAATAGAAAAGCAAAGAGAAGCAAAGTGGCTAACAAAAAACTATCATCACCTAAGCTGGACTGCTGGATCAGTTTCATTTCAAAGCGTTTGCAATTTTATAAAAGCCAACGCAAGATGTTCTAAAATTTATGTAAAAGGTGAAGAAAAAAGACGATGGTTGGAAAAAATTTTATGCCGAAAAATTTTTAACGTTGAGGATATAGGCTGCATCAACTTTAAACAAATGGAAATCAAGTATCCAGAATATTTTTATTGTAATTATCATAAATTTGGTGCTTGCGCACTAAAAAATGCTATTTTACTAACAAAAGAAATGTCTTGCTTTAATTAAACTTTTTCACTTTTTAAAATATGAATGTATGTATTATTATAAAATTTTATAAAATTTTAAACAATAAATGTATAAAAAATAAAATGAAATAAAATGTGTTTTCTTATTTCAAATAAAAACTACATAAAGGAAAGAGAAGGAAGTGGGGAGAAGGAGAAATTAACTTTTTTGCTTACTTGCAAATTCTTGGTTTTTGTTTCTCTGCTGTTGAGTGTACTTAGTTTGCTGCTTTAAAATAATCGTAGACAAAGAAAATGATTACCTTGCAAAATATATATGTATTCTACAAAATATTCCACGCACAAATACCCACGATCACACATTCATACATGTACACATACATACATACATACATACATACATACATACATACATACATACATACATACACATACATACATATCTCTTAAACAAATACACAAAATATTAAATTACCCGCGACTATCAAGCTGGACCCCCCACACACAAGTATTAGGGGTGTTCACATACATGTGAACACATAAATAAATATTTTCTCTGATATTACTGATATATTATTACGATAAGAAATTTCTACAGTCTGGCAACACTGACAATTTTCCCTTTGGTATTAGAAAAAAATAATAATCATGTATTGCCGTAGGCATTAAGAAAAATATTCATATATTGCCGTAGGCATTAGGAAAAATATTCATACATTGCCGTAGGCATTAGGAAAAATTAATTTTCACTATTTCACCCCACTCCCCCTTTGGTATTAGAAAAAAATAATAATCATGTTTTGCCGTCGGCATATATATTTATGAAATATTAATCTTATGAAACCCCTTAATCCAAACATACATATAAATTCCCACGGTCATAAAAACCCGGACTTATTAAACCACCCTCGTATGTATTAAACAAACAAAGCCCCTTATGTAAACAAAAAATTCCTTATGTAAACAAAAAGTTGGACGGACTTATTGACCCACCCTCGTAGGGTATCAAATTTCACAAATTTCCAAGAATTTTAAAATTTTAAAATTTTAATTACCCAAATTTTAAAATTTTGTACTGAAATTCTCAAATTTCAAATTTTAATTACCCAAATTTCACAATTTTAATCGGCGCCAGAATCCCCAGTTCCCTACTACTCAGATGTTGCAAATAAAATTCCCTTGACTGTGGTTAGAATTAAAAACGCATTTTAATATTGTAACTGGCAAATATTTTGAAATTTCACAACTAAAAATATTGTAAATGGCAAATATTTTGAAATTTCACAGCTAAAAATATTTACTCGTACTCGACCCAAAAAATTTATATAACTTATTAAGCATCTGTTATTTTTGTACTTCAAAAGGCAACACTATTTGACAGTTTATATAAGTTGTTAGTTGTAGAATTTCGAATATTTGGAAGGCGAGTCTGATTCTGTATTAAATGATTTCAGTTATTTAGGACAGTGCTGCCAGAATGATGATTTTATCATATTTTTGATGATTTGTGGACTAAAATATGATTTTAAGATTTTTGTTCTCGAATGATGATTTTTAATTTTGCAAATTATGATTTTTACTTTCAATACATACATATGTATGTACAATTTTCTTTGTTGTTCTAAAATGTTTATCAATAGCTACACCCATAAAGAAAACATTTCTGTTCCAGCGAAAATATTCGTCTTTATGGAAACAGGTTGGTAAGGAGCAGAGAGCACAACTCTCCCTCCTCTTCTGGGGTCATTTGAAAAAAATAAGAAAACGCCACTTTACAAAAAAAAGTCATGTTAAAGAAGTGACGAAAAATCGGTCCGGAATATATTCAAATCTTGCACAAATGTATACCAAATCGTGTAAAAGAAGTCATTCGTCGCCAAGGAAAAGCAATTTGCCTCTAAGTTTTAGAGTATAAAACAACTGTACATCAGTGATGCAAAATGTGGCACCATTGGGCCATTTGTGGCACTTTTGGATGTTTGTGGCCCTGTAGTACTCTCTAAGATATTTTGGCCCTTTCAGCTCAAAATTCAACTAATTCCTTGAAACCTTTGAGTACACTTTTTAATTGAGTTTTCTTCGTTTTAAAAACTACTTTTATTTTTGAAGATTTTGATTTAAACTGGTTTCCGAAGTCTGCGCCAGAACATGTTTTGAGTGGGGAAACCAATAGTATTATACCACTTGCCATTAAACTTTTTCAAAAGGAAACATAACAAGTAAATAGACAATATCACAAGTTCCAGAATTTAAAAAGCTCAAAGATTTAAGTAGAAGTAAATTTTGCAAAAAGATTTCTACCATTAAAAATTGTTTATGTAAACTTTTGTATACAAATATATACAGAATTATTCAAGGAACTCTTTCTATTCACCAATCCTCAGCAGGACTGAAAATTTATATTGAAATCAACAATAAAATTTGAAAATTCGCTTTTGTTTTCAATATAAATTTTTAGTCGAGAGTTTTCTTTCGATATTGTGAAACAGGCCATAATAGAAGAAATCATCGTCATGTAAAAAATACTGTGTCATATTTAATACAATTAAAAAAAATTAATGAAATCTAGTTCTAATAATTGTTATGATGAAGATACTTTCAAACTTAACACAAAAAATACTTTTAAACAGGGGTAAATGGAGGAACTATTGGACTAAGAATTTAGAGATGTATGTTTAATAAAATTATAATTACATAAATAATGCTTTTTTTTAACTAAAATTTAGTTTTTAAGCAACAAACATACATATAAAATATGTATTTACTTTAATTTAACAAAAAATACTTTAAAAAATTTGAACTTTTGTCGCTAAGTTCTGTTTTTGCTCTAAACAAAATAAATCCGATATTATTAATACATACTTTTGTCTCTATTTAAATTAAAAGATTATAGTCGAGTAGATTAAAAAACTTTTTTTGCCCTATCAAAGGTATTTTGGCCCTTTTAAATCGTTAATTTTGCCCTAAACCAAAAAAGCCAAAATGCATCACTCCTGCACATACATATGTACCTTATATGATAAAAACATTGGCAATGTCGAATACTTATTTTGTTTGAATTTCTTAACTAATTTTTCATTTAATCTAATTTTTATATAAGTTACTTTAATTATCTCATTTTTTTTTATTGAATTCAATTTGAAAATGCTTTCTAAATTGTTTTTGTAAAATAAGATAGTAAATAGCTTTTTATTGATGAAAACAAAATAAAATTGGTGTACGTCGAATAGTTTTGTTGTCCACTGTAAATATGTCAATTGTTACTTTTATTATTTGAAAAAAATTCGACTTGTGATGATTTTTTTCTTCAAAATATGATTTTCTTTCCGACAAATGATGATTTTCTTCGCAAAACTTCTGGCAGCCCTGATTTAGGATATAATTTCGAAGAAGCAATATTGCATAATCTGAAAAGAGTTAATAAAAAATTTCATTGTACTCGTATTTGCTAATACATACGTCGACCTTTATTCAAATTTAATTTAGCGCGTAGGAAAATAGCGCGTTTTGACTATAAACTGTTGATAATGCTGTAACTTAGCGCGTTTTGAGAAGGGGTGTAGCGCGTTTGGGTTATAAATAGTTGGCATCAGTGTGACCAGATTTTAAAATAACATTAAGCTAAATTACGTTTGAAAAAAAGCTAAAATAAGCTAAAAAGTTAAATCTTAGGCCAGAAAATAAAGCTAAACTTTTTTCTACTTCTTTGATCACTTTTCAATAGTTTCTTATTGCTAAACTAATGTTAAGTATTATTTTTTTATTATACACATTGAATATTTGTTTAATGAAATTATTTATTAATTATTATATTTTAGATTTAATGAAGAACAAAACAAAAACTTCCCCAAAATATTCAAAAATGTAAAAACATTTATACTAAAATACGAAAGTTTTTTTAAGTGCATTAATGCTATTTAAGGTAAAGCATGGATCACACTATCGGCACAATGTACCGAGTTTCGTCAGATCATTGAAATAAAGTTTTTTTTTTTATAAAGAACAAACACAACCCGCAAAGCGATTAGCTTGTCTGCAGAAAACACCCAGGGTCTATGGTGGGAATTGAACCCACCACCTCTGTACTGAGAGGCTAGCATCGCTACCACTCAGCCACAGGGTACCCCTAAGTCATAAGTAAAGAGCTAAATTTGCTCTAATTTATCGACTACTTGAAATACAAGGACATAATTGCGCCACAGTGCATTGGTAATAAGCCCATATAGACTTATTCCAGAATTAATTGAGTAATAATACCATTTTGGCTTATTACTTATGACTTTATTGAGGTGGCCCGACGAAAATCGGTACATAGTGTTATCCAGGCTTAAGGCTATTTCAAGTTTTTGTTTTAAGTTAATTGATGCCGCTGAATGAACGTTCAACTCAAGTCAAATAATTTTATACCCAAAAAACTCAAAAAGTGTTTTGACCACTAATATGAATTTAGCTTTTTCCATTGTAATTCTAACCATTCTGCCATTATCTACTACTTTTCAACTTTCCATTTCTGTTATAAAATTTTGTTGTATAATTACATTTTGTATTTTTTGTAAACTATTTTACAATGTTAAAAGACTATAATTTTTATAAGGTGTTTATGTCTTTAATATATTTTTAGAGAACACGCAACTTAGACTAAAAAAAGCTAAATGAATTTTTTAAAAAAGCTAAAAAATAAGCTAAGAGCTAAATGAAAATTTTAAAGCTAAATCTGAAATAAATAAGCTAAATTTAGCTCAAAATAAGCTAATATGGTCACGCTGGTTGGCATCGCTGGTTATAAGCTATTTCGCACTTTGTTTCCTTAATTCAACACATCAAATTCTTTCATCTAATTTTGTAAAATTGTTTACTTTACTTGTTAAAATGTTTTTCTTTTAACACTTTGTGGTTTATTCGCTGAGTGATTTTTTTAAACAAAAGGTAAAAATTAAAATTTTTCAATGAAAATGCGTAAAGTTAAATCAGGAATCATTTGCAAACAAATTTAATAACTTTTTAATACAATCAATCTTTTCACATTCGGTTTTTTTAATTATTAATTCTTCAATTTAATCTTGTAAATGAAATGTGTACACATTTACAAAGTACACATTTTCTTTTGCGTCACAAATAATTTTAGCACTTTCTTCAACTCTGGTCTACTTTGTGACGGCATTTATGCCGGTTGTTTAAATTTATTAATAATGTCGGGACGGCGCGAACGCCATTCCCGGCTATCAAAAATTACACGCACGAGTTATTCGCATTAGGAATAATCGCGGAGGTCAACTCAACCGTAGTGCAATGGCCAAGCCTCACTCCGGGGGAACCGCCTTCATGATCACGGTAACCCCTACGCCAGGTAAGTATGCTTTCTTCGACACAAACTTGACATCTTATGCTACTATAATTTTCAACGAACTGAGAATTGTGACGAAAATGTGGGAACATTTATAAAATAAACAAAAATTTTCTGTCATATATAACCACAGTGTGTGTGTATATAAATCTAACATACATACGTACATATACTTGTATTTTGTTCACTGCTTGTGTTTATAAAAATCCCATGGTTGTTTGTTTTTGCTTTATAATATCATGCAAATCAGTGATGGGAAATGACATTTGCATTTCGGTATCAAAAACAAATTTTCTTAGTACTTTTTTGATCCCGAGAGTACCAAAAATTATAATATTTCTTATTTAAATTTTATTAACAAAAAATTATAAGAAATTCATTTACAAGAAAAAGGAACACATAGGTACAAATATACAAACAGGTGTAGCCTGGATTAGACTTAATACTGTTGGAACATAAAGCTTGCCTCCGTATTCCATAGCTCGCTTAAGCTAAAGCTAAATTCCACCGCTAAAATGCTGAACAAATAGAAAATTTTAAATTTTTGGCGATGACACAAAGCAATAAAATTTCGGCGAATTACATTTTTAAGCCATTACCTGATTTATCAATACCCGTTTGAAAATTGCATTCGTAGCCAAATCGACAAATTGATTTTATGGATTCTTAGCGATAGAGATTTAGCTTTAGCGAGTTACAGAATGAATACGATGGCTGTTGATTTATATTTTGTTTTCATGAAATTTTGGTAAAAAATTCCTTTCGACATTTACAGTGGAGTGAGGCATGGATAAAATTCCGTAAGCTACTCTCGATATATCAGGAAACATGTATTCATCTAATGCGTTTTTATATAAGCCAGTGCTCTATATTGGTTGCTAATATTTCAAATTATTTTTCTTTTCTTTTTTTTCTTTTCCCTGGGAACATTTTAATTAAAAGTGGTATAATGATATTGGTTTAACAGATAAAATACTTTCAGGGGGAAACTTACTAAACCAAACTAACATTTTATTGTCAAAGTCCACTTTTTCCCTTAGAACTTAATATAAACTTTTTAAAATTTTCTTTAAACTGATTTAAAACAGTTGTTTCAATAGATCAACTTCTGTGCCACATAAAATATCATTGAATGAAATATTGATACACAGAAAAAATTATTCCCAAAAAATTTCAAACAAACGTGTGTTTTGAAATAAAATTTAGTTTCGGTAAATATTTTTACTGTTCCAGTAAATTATTTGTTTCAATTTTGTTTTATATAAAAAACTGTATTATTTAATTTCATTTGTTTGTGTTGGTGTTGGTGTTTTCCTTGCTTGTTGATTGACTCAACGTGGTCATGTGCTGATGTTGTTGTTTTCTTTAAATGCTCGTGTTGTATACGTGTGAATTCGGACAAGAAGCCGAAAAACCACGTGGCTTGTTTTTTTTTTTACTCAATAAAGTTATTTTTAGATTAGAAGAAACAAAATAAATCATTATGAATTGCATTAGGCTACTGTTCGTAACGCTTTTTAAACCAAATTACATGTGCTAATTATTAATGAACAAATAACATCAAGTTAGTTGTAAATATTCTGAAACAACACATAGTTGAACGGAACAGCCAGCCGTTTTCGAAGGCCACTAAACCTTCCTCATCAGCGTTCTTCTGTGTTTTGGTCCACCGTGTGGACCAGACATCTACATCAACTGACACCACAAACGGTGAGCCAAAACACAGAAGAACGCTGATGAGGAAGGTTTAGTGGCCTTCGAAAACGGCTGGCTGTTCCGTTCAACTATGTGTTGTTGTCAGAATATTTACAACTAAGTTGATGTTATTTGTTCATTAATAATTATCACATGTAATTTGGCTTAAAAAGCGTTACGAACAGTAGCCTAATTCAATTCATAAGAATTTAAGAAACAAATACAGTTCAAAAAATAATAATCAACTAAAAAAAATCATGTTTTGCGTGTAGTCATTATTTGCGTATCCGAAAGCGATTTGCTCTTTAGCTGAGTGGTAAGTACGCTACCCAGCGGCGAAAATTTCGATTACAGAAGCGATGATTCGATGCACACATGTAAGACAGTAATGCACACCACCTCATATACGTACCTAGTATACATTTTCAAATGCATTGCCGCATTTGTGGAGTGTATGCCTTTCGCTTGCACACAAAATAAGCGAGATACGGAAGTGTTCATCCAATCAGCATAAAAGCTCAGTATTGCCTAACATACATTGTAAGTTGGCAGTGGGCAGTTCGAATACAATCTAGCTTACTTTCGTACACTTTGTAAGCTAGCATTCATTGGACACAAAGTATGACAAACATCATTAAAGAGATGTAATGTGGTATGCAGCGTTCGCCGCTGGGTAGTTTATTAGTCAAGAGATTGCAGGTTCGACTCATCCCAAACACATTTGGTCTTACACAAAACAGTATGGAGTGAAAAATTCTAGTTCATACAATTAGTATAAAGTACATTTGTAACAAAATTGTTAAGAGATTTCTGTTCCAATATAGAAATTGCATAATTTATTGAATCAGACAATTTGTTGATTGAAAAAATCAGGGTTTTTTTTCAAACAAATTATTACAAAATTTTGTATTTGAATTTACAAATTTCTTTGTAGGACCTAAATTGAAAAAATTAATATTTGATTCAGAGAATTTTGTGTTTGAAATGGAAAATTAGTTTTTCTGTGATATTGATATTTAATTGTGGTTACACTTTTCTAAAAGATCTTTACTAATAAAGCTTCTTTCTATTTGTCGAAAAAACAATTTAATTCTTGGCAAAATATATGCATGCGCGAGTCTTCTGACTGCATTTCTAAGTTGCCCGTGAGAGTATCAAATTTCTTAGGGGAGTACTACGGTACTTTTTCATGTCAAATAGTATCAAAAAAAGTACGATCGTACCAACTTTCCCATCACTGATGCAAATGGTATGATAGTGTTGTACTAACATCTGCCTAAGTCAGTGTTGCCGAGTTCTATGTAATTATACAAAAATATAAGAAAAAAGATTTTCTTGGATTATTTTTGACCATAACATTTTTGTGTTACGTTCGTGTAATTTCGTCTCTACATTATATACAAGTAAATTTCTTAATCAAAAGTTTTCTTTTCATTTAAAATGCATTGTTTACTATGAAACACTTTTATAATATTTTCGAACTGCTCAGTCTAAAGAATTGTCAGCAAAATCAACAAAAACTTACATTACTGTTTGTTATACAAAATTTGATTTGTAATTTCTAAAATTTTGGATAATTTTGAAGTTTCGTTGGTGTAAAATTGAACTTGGATACCGGCAACACTGATCTGTATGTTTATATTTTATTGCTTGAGTCCAGCTTTAACTTATTTATTTCAGATTTAGCTTTGAAATTTTCATTTAGCTCTTAGCTTATTTTTTAGCTTTTTTGAAAAACTCATTTAGCTTTTTTAGTCTTTTTTTAGTCTAAATTGCGTGTTCTCTAAAAATATATTAAAAACATAAACAACTTATAAAAATTATAATTTTTTAACATTGCAAAATAGTTTACAAAAAATACAAAATGTCAATTATACGACAATTTTATAACAGAAATGGGATGTTGAAAAATAGTAGAAAAGGGCAGAATCGTTAGAATTCCAATGGAAAAAGTTAAATTCATATTAGTGGCCAAAACATTTGTACAGTTTTTTGGGTATAAAATTATTTGACTTATGTTGAACGTTCATTCAGCGGCATCAATTAACTTAAAACAAAACCCTGAAATAGCCTTAAGCCTGGATAACACTATGTACCGATTTTCGTCGGTACACCTCAATAAAGTCATAAGTAATAAGCCAAAATGGCATTATTACTCAATTAATTCTGGAATAAGTCTATATGGGCTTATTACCAATGCAGTGTGGTGCAGTGATGTTATTTTGGTGCGTTTCGGGTATTTTTTGGTGCTTTTTGCCTCTTCATAAGCTCGAAATTTTGGTTAATAGTGGAGTTAATGTCGACGTCGTTGACGGCGTTTTAACGACGAAAAAGTTTAAACAGATTGAACTTTTACGGCGTTGCAACGCGTTGAGATTAACTGCTCTCATACAATTTCATACGATTCAACTTTTTTTTTGACATTTGACGCCGTCGACGACGTTGACATTAACTCCAGGGTAATACCCTTTTTTAAAAAGCGGGTATTTACAGTGCTTTTTAACAATTTCTCACAGTGCCTTTGGTGTTTTTTTGTTAAATAAAAATATTTTTAGTTTTACAAACCTAAAATACTTTTAAGCGCTAATAGCAGCATATCTCTTTAATTAATTCTCTGCGCAATATTTGATTGATAGTAGTACGCAATAAGCATTTGTTAAAGTTTACACAAATATTTAATCATCCTAGAACAATTGACAGGATGAGGTTGTTAATAGCAGTCAGTTGTTTTAAACAACGGGTAGCCAAGTCCCAATTTGTTGGTATCGTATTGACGTGCTGTCAATGTTGACAACTGGAAATGGGTGTATATCGCAAAAAAAAAATTAAGTTAGTTAAGAAAAAAGTGTTGCTTTTAATGCATTTTGAATGTGTTAATGATTTTTCAGTAACATCTTTATCCTAATCTAGGCCTAAGCTTCACTTACCAAATGACTAACACCGATCATATAACTACTAACATTTTGAAAAATTAATATAATTAATATTAAATATTTTGAGGCAAAAACTTGAAATTATATATGAGGTTTTACACCCCAAACTCTCCTTTTTTGAAATAGCTTAATGTATTAAAATTAAAAAAAAAAATTGGTGCTTTTTTACCCTCTTTTTCGTATTTTTTTTGCGCTTTTACCCTTTTCCAGGGTGACCGATGACATTTTTCAAAAAGTGGCACCAAATGGGGGATTTATAAAAAAAAGGGGCAAAATTAAAAAAAATACGAGAAAACTACACTAAACTTTTTATTTTTAATGTGTTTTCATATAACACACCCTAAAAAACGGGAGACAAAAAGTGGCAAGGCAGTCGAAAAAGTGGAATCGATATATCGAAAAAGTGGCAATTTGCCACTTTAGTCGGTCAAACGGTCACGCTACCCTTTTCGCAACAGCTTAATCAGTGATGCCAACTATTTACAACCTAAACGCGCTATTCGCCTTCTCAAAACGCGCTGAGTTACAGCATTGTCAACTATTTATAGCTAAAACGCGCTATTTTTCTGCGCGCTAAATTAAATTTTAATAAAAGTCGATGTATGTATTAGTAAATATACTTTTTTAAGCAACTCTTTTTCAGGTTTTGCAATATTGCTTCTTCGAAATTATATCCTAAATAACTAAAATAATTTAATACAGAATCAGAATCACCAAATAATCGAAATCCTTAGTTTTTATTTCAATTTTCTTTAACAAACTTTGTACCAGTAACAACATACTCGTATAAAATGTCCTATAGTTTTGCGATTCAAATGATTTTTGTACTTCAGCTATAATAGATGCTTTATAAATTATATATAATTTTTTGGTCACGAGTACGACTACATATTTATTGCAGGGCTGCCAGAAGTTTTGCGAAGAAAATCATCATTTGTAGGAAAGAAAATCATATTTTGAAGAAAAAAATCATCACAAGTCCAATTTTTTTTTTAAATAAAAAAAGTAACAATTGACATATTTACAGTGGACAAACAAAACTATTCGACGTACACCAATTTTATTTTGTTTTCATCAATAAAAAGCTATTTACTATCTTATTTTACAAAAACAATTAAGAAAGCATTTTCAAATTGAATTCAATAAAAAAATGGGATCATTAAAGTAACTTATTTAGAAATTGCATTAAATGAAAAACTAGTTAAGAAATTCAAACAAAATAAGTATTCGACATTGCCAATGTTCTTATCATATAAGGTATGTACAGGAGTGATGCATTTTGGCTTTTTTGGTTTAGGACCAAATTAACGATTTAAAAGGGCCAAAATACCTTTGATAGGGCCAAATGTACTCGACTATAATCTTTTAATTTAAATAAAAACAAAAGTATGTGTTAATAATATGTGATTTATTTTGTTTAGAGAAAAGCAGAACTTACCCAGCAAAAAATTTTCAAGATTTTGTAATGGGTAGTACTCTTTTAATGGCTTACAAAGTAATGTGCGATACTTATTTATCTAATTATTTAATGTGTGTAATAATGACTGTCCTCTAATGAATAAAATAACAATTTATTTATATCATTACGTGAAAGTACTTATTGTAGTACTTTCCACTTAATAATGAAATATATCTGGAGAAAAATTTTCGTATATTCGAATATACATATTCATATACTTTCTTTGTAAAATTACAGAAAAGGTACAAGTTTTATATTTATGTTACAAAAATCTGTGTATTTTTATTAAAAAAAATTAGGCTAAAAATAATCTACCAAATTTTGCATATATGTAGCAAAAAATAACCCATTAAACTTTGAATACTTTTAGGCAATCAGTAATCTATTAATTTTTTGGTTATTTGTAGGCATACTTTTTGAACTTCTCAAACAAAAATAATGGGTTATTCAGTCAAATTGTAAGTACTTACGACTGGAGAGTACATACACTTTTTTGCATTCTAGTAGGCAAACTTTTTTGGTGGGTAGCGACAAAAGTTAAAATTTTTTAAGGTATTTTTTGTTAAATTAAAGTAAATACATTTTTATATGTATGTATGTTGCTTAAAAAACTAAATTTTAGTTAAAAAACATTACTTATGTAATTCTCATTTTATTAAACATAATCTCTAAATTTTTAGTCCAATAGCTCCTCAATTTGCCCCTGTCTAGAAGCATTTTTTGTATTAAGTTTTAAAATATCTTCATCATAACAATTATTAGAACTAGATTTCATTAATTTTTTTTAATTATATTAAATATGATACAGTATTTTTTACATGACGACGATTTCTTCTATTATGGCCTGTTTTACAATATCGAAAGAAAACTCTCGACTGAAAATTTATATTGAAAACAAAAGCGAATTTTCAAATTTGATTGTTGATTTCAATATAAATTTTCAGTCCTGCTGAGGATTGGTGAATAGAAAGAGTTCCTTGAATATTTCTGTATATATTTGTATACAAAGGTTTACATAAACGATTTTTAATGGTAGAAATCCTTTTGCAAAATTTACTTCTACATAAATCGTTGAGCTTTTTAAATTCCTTTTGAAAAAGTTTAATAGCAAGTGGTATAATACTATTGGTTTCCCCACTCAAAACATGATCTGGCGCAGATTTCGGAAACCAGTTTAAATAAAAATCTTCAAAAATAAAAGTAGTTTTTAAAACAAAAAAAAAAACTAAATTAAAAAGTGTACTCAAAGGTTTGAATTTTGAGCTGAAAGGGCCAAAATATCCTAGCGAGTACCACAGGGCCATCAAACATCCAAAAGTGCCACAAATGGCCCAATTGTGCCACATTTTGCATCACTGATGTACAGTTGTTTTATACTCTAAAATTTAGAGGCAAATTGCTTTTCCTTGGCGACGAATGACTTCTTTTAAACGATTTGGTATACATTTCTGCAAGATTTGAATATAGTCCGGTCCGATTTTTCGTCACTTCTCTAACATGACTTTTTTTGTAAAGTGTTTTCTTATTCTTTTTTTCAATTGACCCCAGAAGAGGAGGGAGAAATGTGCTCTCTGCCCCTTACCAAACTGTTTCCATAAAGACGAATATTTTCGCTGTAACAAAAATGTTTTCTTTATAGGTGTAGCTATTGATAAACATTCTCGACCAACAAAGAAAATTGAACATACATATGTATGTATTGAAATTAAAAATCATAATTTGCAAAATTAAAAATCATCATTCGAGAACAAAAATCTTAAAATCATATTTTGGTCCAAAAATCATCAAAAATATGATAAAATCATCATTCTGGCAGCACTGATTTATTGTTGTGAAATTTAAAGATATTTGCCATTTACAGTATTAAAATGCGTTTTTACTTCTAATCACAGGCAAGAGAATTTAATTTGCAACAGCTGAATCATTAACGATTTTAAAAAAATAATTGTATCAGACTTTTGGATACTAGAAAATTGGTAAATTTATACAAAAGAAGAAAAAAAATTTAACTGAAATGATGTTACTGACTTTATCCAAAACGCGCTAAGTTAGCGCTTTTTTGATTAAACGCGCTAAGACGAAAAAAAGCGCGTTTGGAGTAGTTAAAACGCGCTAAATCTAGCGCGAAACGCGCTAATTGGCATCGCTGAGCTTAATGTGCGTTTGCTCTTCGTAGAAATACCAACACTGTTCTATATGTATAATAAAAATATGTTTGTGTAATATTTAACGTTAGTTTAGCAATAAGAAATGTAACTTTTTAGCTTATTTTAGCTTTATTTCAAACGTGATTTAGCTTAATAATATTTTAAAATCTGGTCACACTGTACATAATGCTAAATTTAGCATTAAAATACGGGTCACGCCGCCAGGGCTGTCAGATGTGGCGATTTCTCGCCAAACGTGGCGATTTTTCAACTTGGTTGGCGTCCAAATTTTTGGTTTGGCGACATGGCGATTTTTCTGGCGATAAATAAATTTCTTGGCGATTTTTGTGGCTATTTTTAACAAAATTGAAATTCAAAATTTTTGTAATTCATCAAAATTAGTTTTTGGAAGGAGTAGTTAAAAAAATAAATCCTACCAAAAGTCGTCTGCAAAAAATTAAACCGGCTTGATTTTGATGGTTTTTCTTATATTAATTGATTCATTTTGAATTTGGATGAGAAAATTATGAAAAAAATTATTTTTGGCGACTTGATTTCTACTTTTGGCGATTTTCTGCTAAATTTCTATACAATTATTTTATACAAATGTACGTTAAAAAATGTGTTATATAAAATCAAATTTGTTATCAAATATTTATTAAGAAAAACTACATAAAATTGATTCTGGCGACTTTTGGCGATTTTTAAAATCAATTTGGCGAAAAAGGTCAGAAAAAATCTGACAACCCTGCACGCCGCATGTTTTTGAAATTTATTAATAATTTGGGCCGAAATCCCGGCGGTACTGCAATACCGGGCCAACCCGCGACAGGAGTGGAGCAAGCTCCTAACATCCCATCTTTTTCCAAAAATCAGTTTAACATTTGTTGTCCTCCGATGGAGGATCTATCAGATGTTAAGCTGATAAGAACAGATACTACACTTTGATCTTAGAGTCTAAACACAATGTTTGCGGTGCGGTGCGATTTCTCGTTGTGGGAAAGAAAAATAAACACAATACAACGGAAGACGGCTACGGCAATACTTGTCATTGTTTGTTTAAATTTTTATTAATTTTTTTTTTGTGTATACATTTTTATAAAAAAATACTCTTTGTGTTGAATATTTTGTATTGGCAGTAACTAAAAACAAAAAATGATTAACATTTTATACATTCGCAGATATATTTGATATATTTTTTAAACTTTTATATATTATGACAAAAAAAATCATGCTTTTTATTAAAACAATGTTGTGAACACCGCCAATTATTCAAAAACTGTGGCAACATCAGAAAGAGTGTCAAAAATTGAAGGTAGAGGTCCATAGCTCGCTTTTTGGGCGTTATGCTTTACACGCGTTTCATCCTCTTGTTTCATTCTATACTTTGTTCGCGTTGAGTTACATGCACTGCTTTTCATGCGCCATTTTATTTTTGTTTTGATCAGCAGTGTGCGTTTGTTTATAAATACTTATAAAGAAAAAATGGAGAGTGAAATCAAGTTTTTAAAAGAATTTGTGGAGTTAGTCGAGTTTGTATATTTAATTTTATGTGCAAAAAATGCCTATGTACAATTTCAAAAAAAGAAAAGGTTTTGGATGCGGCCGTTGTATTTAGAACGGAATTTAAGTGGGTTTTTTGAAACCACATTAAAAAAAATTAAAACTTCTGACCCTGAGCAATTTTGAACCGCGACAAGAATATCTGCAGACGTCTTTGACTATTTATTCAGCATTTTAAATGATAGTCTTGAGAAGAACTCGGCCACGGCTATTCCAGCAAATTGTCGGCTGTTCTTGACTTTAATGTAAGGCTGAGTTTAGATCTGGCATTTCTTGTGTGCATTTGCCCAAAAAAGCGTAACCAACTAATTATTAATGAAAAACTGTTTGATTCAGACATGTATTTATTGATTTAAACTGTTTACAATCATGATGGATTCTATAAAATTGTCTATTAGTTATGTATGCAACTATTTAACTTAATAAATACATGAGTGAATAAAACAGTTTTGCATTAGTTATTATTTACGCAAAATTAATTAAAATTAATTAATTTTAATCAATTTTGCCGTGGATAATTAAAATTAATTATCCACGGCAAAATAATATTTATCGATAACGTAAGAAACAAAGAATTATTTAACGTCTTTAGCTTTCAAGAACAGTTGACTTTCTTTCATGGTGCTTGTAACGCGTACAAAAGTAGAAAGTAGACCTACTTTTCGCTTTGAACGCGCCTACGCGTTCTGCGTTTTTTGCAATGTAACTTGTCACATACTATTGCATTGATTCTACTTTTTGGAAAATTGCATAGAAAGCGTAACGCGCATAAAGCGAGCTATGGACCTCTACCTTGAGAGAATAAGAAAGTCCGCAGAGAAAATAAAATAGATTTTAATTTTATTCCGTTCCGCACTGCGGTTTTCTACTTCAAAATCGTATGAAAAACCGCACCGCAATAAATTATCGTCGCATTGTGTTTAGACTCTTAGCCATAAGGCCGAGAAGCGATAACTATTAGCCGTTAACTTCAATTTCTTATAGTATTCAAAAGCTAAATAATATGAGAATTATTTTCAAGTTTATGTACCTGGTATAACTCAAACACACTAAAGGTACAAAATTTTAAACAAACGTAAATGACAAAAACAATATACACAAGAATATAACAAACCCCTATAATAAAAACAGGCAAGCAAAGCACTCAAAACATTTCACTGTGCCATTGTTGCCATTTTGGCATTTTCGCTGCCAGATCTGGCATTTTCATTTCACGAAAAGCATTCAACTTTTAAAAAATTCTCCCAAATGCTTTTTGGCAGAATTTGCTTAAAATAAAAAATACTAATATGTTAAATTTTTTATTTCAGTGTAGAGAATAATTCCTTTTAAAAATGTAATTTTTTTACAATTATGTGTTTCCTACGTAATGTAGATACAATGAATATCTATGTATTATATACTATGTATTTTCAATTATCAGTAAGCGACAAAAATTAAACTTTTTGGAATATGGTTTTATAGTATTTAAATGTGTTTTACGTCATACATAAGTTGTCGCTTACGATAAAATTTTACTGACTGTATTTTAAAAGATATCAAACATTTCGACATTTTGATAATTCTTAACTATGGGTAGCGTATTATTTTAATTTCAATTAAAAAGTTTATTTTTTACAACATCTTGCTTACAATTAAACAGAAAAAAGGTTTCGATATACATACATACATAATACATACAAACATATATATGTATATAATTAATGTTTGAAAATACATAATCATTCATATCTATGCTCTGAAGGAAATGTCGATGCTAAAAACGTACTGAGTCGCTTTTGGCTTTGTCACCAGTACTACTCTCTAATTATTCCCCATACAATAATTTGTGTTATAGATATTTAGCATGTGCTTGTCACTAAAAATCTAATAGTAACATTAATACAATTGACCAGGTAGTGACTACTTACGACTTATGGGAACATGGAGACATACCAACCACTGGTACATTTCTATACCCACTGTTGCCAACTTTTTTCTAACAAATATCGCTAAAGTAGACATGAAAATAGCTAGAAAATAGCTAAACTTCAAAAATATTTGAAAACTTAGCGATAAATAGCTAAAAAAACAAATTTATTGTTAGGATGTTTCAGAAATTCTACTGTAACTTGTTAACTTCCTTCATATTTCCAAAATGTCTCTAGAAATTTTATAAAATATCAAATAAGAGCAATATAAAAGGCTTCTTTTATTAAAAACATATACATACATCCAGCCTGCCCAAATTAGCACCAGGGTGCCGAACAACAATCGACTTCTTATACAAATGAATACACATACGCGAATACATTTCTCTCGGTGGCCAGCTCTGATATACATACAAAATTATACGCCATATTATTTTTAACTAAAAATTTTAAGCGAATCTTCAACATTAATATTTTCGTAGGTATAATTGGTACCAAATTTGCTAAGTACTGAATTCGGTAAAAAATTGCTTCAAATAAAGCAGGCTTCTGCTATTATATAGTAAAAGTAGCGCTCACAAGCCTGCTGATTTTTGTATGACGAGTTCACTGTTTGGAGTACTACATTTTTGCTCACAAAATCCCTTTTTTTAATTGTTTGTGGCTCTAATCAATCATCTTTTTCACATAGCTTGCTTTATATACGTTCACTTTTCTAATCAAGGTCACATTTTAAAGCGAATTATGATGCACAAAAAATCGCTAGATTTCCCGCTAATAGCTAAATCATATTTTTTCCCGAAAAATGTACTTAAAAATCGCTAGATTTGACGAGAAAATAGCTGAATTGGCAACAGTGTCTATAACTTACTACGTACCAGCGTTACCATATATATATTTTAAAAAACTTGATAAATCTGAAAAAAAAACTTTTTTTTCCAAAACAAAAACTTTTTTTCTACACAAGTACCAAAATTTTAAAAGAAAACAGCTGATCGATATTGTTATGTGAAAAGTATTGAAAATGGTTAGGCTAACTGACCCTTTAGACACTGTTGCAGTAATAAGGGAGTGAGAAAATATAAGATCGTTTTATTGCATACAAACATCAATTAATATTTTCATTCAATATACTGCAAAAGTTCAATTATGGACATATTTATAAAAAAACTTGAAAAAACTTTATATTTTCAAAAAACTTGTTGGCATCTCAAATAACTTCCAAAAAAAGGGAAAACTTGACAAATGGTAACGCTGCTACGTACATACAAATTTACTTATATTGACAAGTTGTTGCAAAATCCACCAGAAATACGCCACATCTCATGATACAATAATACAGGTAGCCGCAAATCTACAACAAATGTTCAACAAATAGAACAACAGTGATTTTTATTGCTGTTTTGTGATTGACAAGAGAGACAACCAAGAGAAAACAATATACATGTACTTGCGTTTTCTCTTGGCTTTGCAAGGCATGTTGTATTAGTACAGTTTTAATAGACACTGTGCGCGTGTGTTGGTAAAACATAAGCACCATTTGTCAGATCACGTCACGAAACAAGCAAAACAGCTGGCGCTTCGCGGCTACCTGTATTATTGTATCATGCCCAGGGCTGCCAGAAAAAAATTGTAGAAAATCGTCATTTTGACGATAAATTTGAAAAAAAAAATCGTCATTTAGGTATTGCAAAATCGTCAAAAAAATCGTACAAAAAACAACAAGCAAATTTTTAGTAATTCTTGTTTTTATTTAAAATGTCAATATGTATATGTACATGTTAATACAAATATATATAGCAATTTATAAATGTACATTAAGTTTATACAATATTAAATATTAAAGCTTTAATTCATAGGTACAATTAATTGAGATCAATATATCATAAAAAATCTTATAAATATAAGTACAAACAAAGAAATGCATTAATATATGCCTATATAAAGTTTGTATGTACATATTTATATAAAAAACATAAGTTTTAGTTTTATGCAATTTTTAGACATATACATATATTAGAAGATAATAATTTTAACAAATCAGGTTTAATTATTACATCAAAACAACTTGAGTTGTTTAATTTTAAATAATCCTTTGAATACATAATACCCTCGATTGTTCCATTCTCCAATGAGTTTCTTATTTTTGTTTTGTTTAAATTAATCTGGCTAAAAATTCTCTCTACGTTTGCAGAGGAATGGGGTAATACCATTATGTTTTTAATAAATTTTGACAAAATTGGAAAAGCTTGAGAAGAATTGCCGCGTTTTAAAGAAGAAATTTTTTCCCAAAACATACATAAATTTATATCTTTATTTTCAAAAATGGAATCAAAATCTAAAAATTGCAGTTCACGGAATTCAGTATCTAGATCTTGTTTTTCATTTTCTTTAACGAAATGTGGTAATTCTTGAATAATATCTAAAAGTGAGTCATTTTTTTATCTAAAATATTTGCGGGATCAATAATACTTAGACATTTCAGATTATTTTCAAAATCAAATCTTTTTGAAATTTGATCGCACAATTCAATGTAAAAATTAATACAATTGTTTATGATTTCATCAACTTTACAATTGTTTAGTTTTGTTTTTGAAATAATATTTTTGGCATATAGTCCTAGGTACACATTGTTTTTACTTAAATAATTATTGCAGTCTTTGTAATTAACTAAATGTACTTTGCCATCCTTTAGCAAATTGCCTTTAATGAAATTGTTAAGGACTGTTTTAAAAAGTATTTCCATTTGCATATACATAATGTGAATTTCTGTACTTTCGCTTTGAAATAGTCGATTAATGTTGCTAATAACACCAAGAATGTATTTTAGAAAAGATAAATAAATTTCATTTTCTTCATTTAAATTTTCAAAAATTTTCCTAGATGTATCAATTTGATCTACATTACAAGCGAATGAAAAATAAATTTTTAAACATTCATATAATTCTAATATGCGAATAACAACTGCTTCTAAAGACAGCCACCTTGTTTGGCTTGGGTGTAACAACTTTTTTGGTTGTAACTCCAATAATTTTTGGATATCATTAAATTGATTGCACCTTTTAGGGCTATTTGACAAATAATTAAAAATATTCCGTGTTAATGTTTCAACCGATGAAGGCAATTTGAGGCACGCGTACGATGAACACAATGCCAAAGAATGGCAAATACATTTGATTACAAATAACTCAGAAATATCGTTTTTCAATAACTTAGCAACTGAATGATTTTTTCCCGTCATTACAGCTGCAAATCCCAACATATTTTTCTTATAATCTATATTAAATTTTTGAAAAAGATGAACTATAGATTTATATAAAGTATTGGCATCGCATTGGTCAACTTCTAATAGTCCAAAAATGAGATCATAAATTTTAAAATCGACACTTACTTTTACTACCAAACACAACGACTTCTTATTAGAGATGTCCGTTGACTCATCAATGCATAAAGAAAATACGTTATTTCTTAACACCTCGCACACATAATTTAATTGATATTTTCCAATAACATTTCTTATAATATTTTTAATCAGAAATAATTTCTTAATCAGGCTTGAGTTCAGTAATTTCAATTCTTATGAATGAAATATTTTTATTAATTAATGTGAGTATCTAAAGAATAGAAGAAAAATTAAACTAGACACTATTAGCTGGGGGAAATACCGATATTTTTCTGTGCAGCCACGCACTTCATCAGCACCCATGTCTATCTACTGGGGTAGAGATTATTATTAACATCAGCTATTAAACTTAAATTTCTATGAAATGGAATATGAGAATTGATTGTGTATACAATTATTGATTTGCCTTTGGCAAACACATTTGTAAGTATCACTATTCATTTTCTGTTTTTCCATTTTCTATTTAAGTTAGCACGAAGTTATATCACTCTACCTATGTATGTTTAACTATTCTTACTTATCTTTTACGATCATCACATTAATTATTTTAGAAAAATATCGGTATTTCCCCCAGCTAATAGTGTCTAGTTTAATTTTTCTTCTATTCTTTAGATACTCACATTAATTAATAAAAATATTTCATTCATAAGAATTGAAATTACTGAACTCAAGCCTGATTAAGAAATTATTTCTGATTAAAAATTCACTATAGTTCAATTAAATCTAATAATGTCTCATTTAATTCATCATGGGCACGTGACAAAAATATGTTCACTTGGCGATCACTGTTCACTTGGCCAGAACTGCTTCAGAATGCTGGAAAGCTAAGTCAACTGTAGAGAGCAAAAACAAAGTAACATAAAGCCACTACAATAATACTTATATGTATGTACCGATGGTGCATCGAATAAGTAAAAATAATTAATGTGATGATCGTAAAAGATAAGTAAGAATAGTTAAACATACATAGGTAGAGTGATATAACTTCGTGCTAACCTAAATAGAAAATGGAAAAACAGAAAATGAATAGTGATACTTACAAATGTGTTTGCCAAAGGCAAATCAATAATTGTATACACAATCAATTCTCATATTCCATTTCATAGAAATTTAAGTTTAATAGCTGATGTTAATAATAATCTCTACCCCAGTAGATAGACATGGGTGCTGATGAAGTGCGTGGCTGCACAGAAAAATATCGGTATTTCCCCCAGCTAATAGTGTCTAGTTTAATTTTTCTTCTATTCTTTAGATACTCACATTAATTAATAAAAATATTTCATTCATAAGAATTGAAATTACTGAGCTCAAGCCTGATTAAGAAATTATTTCTGATTAAAAATTCACTATAGTTCAATTAAATCTAATAATGTCTCATTTCTTATAATATTTGTGGCTTTTGTTCGTCCCAATGTAAATTTTTTAGCACATTCAGAGTCAGAAAAAGAGTTTTTGAAAAGTTTGGACATATGATCTCCGATTAGAAAGGGCAAATTATGTTCAACAATAAAAATGCCTTCCTTATTTCTGATTCCTTAGAATTTATGCTTATTTTTTAGGAAATACCTCATTTATTTTTGACTGGTTGTTAACAATTGAGTTTGTTGCACTAATGTGTTTCTTTGTGGATGCATGAGCCAACAAATCAGCTTTTCCAGATGAAGCTTTCAGCTGGGAGTTGCACAATGTACAGAAAATTTGTCAATTTTTTACCTTTGCCCAAGGTTTAATTTCTGGATCAAATATCCAATCATCTTTGAGCCTACGTCTTTTTCTTTCATTCTAATGTAAACCAAAAACAATATGTTAATATAGAAATAAAGAAAAATTTTAGTCATTGTACTTACCGCAGATAAAATTTGAGATGTACCAGCATCTTCATCTTCATTATTATTTTCACAATTTTTTGTTTTATTTAAATATTTCAGCATTTTAAAATTTATTTATCTTTGTTAAATTGTCTTTTTTTCAATTGTGTGGTTTCTTTAAAAATTCTTTTGGCTTTTGTTCACTTTTTTCTATGTAAACAACCGTTAACTTTTTTATTTCTTGGTTGAAAATTTTCTTATATTGTCATAGTAAATACATAAATAATACCAAAAATATCAACACTTAAAATCTCACACACATTTGCACAAAATTCTTTACTTAAAAAGTGCATACACATATGTATTTCTTTACTCTTTAATAACATTGTGTGAAACAAAAAATTGAGTAAACTAGTTGTCTCATCCACAAAGACTTATTAGAGTTTGAGAGTTGCCATTCTTCCATGTAGCAAAAATCGTCCTTTTCGAGGCAAAAAACGTCAATCGTCATTTTGCTAAATTTTTGTTAAAAAATCGTCAAAATGACGATAAATCGTCAAATCTGGCAGCTATGGTAAGAATACGTGTGAATATTCTCTTCACAATTGTGCCAAGCAGTGTTGCCAGAATTTCTAAGGATAAAATCTGCAAAATACAAAAATTTTTCACAAAAAAATCTGCAAAATCTGCATCTTATTTTTAAAATCTTCAAAGCAATTTTTTAAACAACTTTTTTATATTTTATTAAAAAAATTGACATAAATATGGATGTATATGTGTAACATATGTATATATTTTTTCATTAATCCATATTCATAAAATTTAAGCTCAGTTTAAATGTATTTTATTAAAATATTTTAGAAAAATTTTTTTTAAATAACTTTCAAGCACACTTTATTTTGTTACGAATGCAAGCCTTTTATGTTTGATGAATGTGCGTTTCGTTTCTGCTTAAGAAACTCATCATTAGACTTCAAACAAAAAATGCTTGAAATAAAGTAAAAAAAACTTCATATGTTTATAGAATGACTACCAAAATATGTTATTAAGAATTACGTACACAAGCGTAATAGGTATTATTAATAAAAATAATTTTGGGTTACAAAACGTTTAACAAAGAAAAATTTGTTTGTAAACCTTTCGTAAACTAAAACTATTTTTTATGAATACGGTAGAATAAGCTTAAAAGCTTCAAATGAAAAGCTTGGAAAAAATGTGCAAATAATATAAAATAATTGGGAAAAGAAATCGGATATGTCAAAAACTATATATATAATTATATATATTAACGTCCTTTTTCACAATGTATGTTTAAGAGTTAAAGAGAACTTTAACTGACAGTTCTTCATACAAAAGTTGCCGTTAAAGTCCCAGTTAGGTTTTAATTGTACATTGTGAAAAGGGCCGTAAGTCAATTAATTTATTGCATAAATATCCAAAGGAGTTCGAAAATTCGATCGACGTTTGCAAATGAATCTGGTAATGACATTACATTTTGAATAAACTTAGGGCTGCAAAATCGTAATCAGAATAAGCTCGTTTTATGTCAGATATTTGTTTCCAGAAGCTTGCCAAAGTTACTTCTTCGTTTTCTTTAATGAGATCTCCTAAGTTCAAAAATTGTAAATTGTAAATTGTAATTGTAACTCTCTAAACTATGAGTCGTTCACACATAATGAAATCTAGTTCTAATAATTGTTATGATGAAAATATTTTAAAACTTAACACAAAAAAATGCTTTTAAACAGGGGTAAATGGAGGAACTATTGGACTAAGAATTTAGAGATTATGTTTAATAAAATTATAATTACATAAATAATGTTTTTTTAACTAAAATTTAGTTTTTTAAGCAACATACATGCTTTAATTTAACAAAAAATACTTTAAAAAATTTGAACTTTTGTCGCTAAGTTCTGTTTTTGCTCTAAACAAAATAAATCAGATATTATTAATACATACTTTTGTCTCCATTTAAATTAAAAGATTATAGTCGAGTACATTAAAAAACTTTTTTGGCCTTATCAACGGCCCTTTTAAATCGTTAATTTGGCCCTAAACTAAAAAAGCCAAAATTCATCACTCCTGCCTTATATGATAAAAACATTGGCAATGTCGAATACTTATTTTGTTTGAATTTCTTAACTAATTTTTCATTAAATGTAATTTTTATATAAGTTACTTTAATGATCTCATTTTTTTATTGAATTCAATTTGAAAATGCTTTCCAAATTCTTTTTGTAAAATAAGCTAGTAAATACCTTTTTATTGATGAAAAAAAAATAAAATTGGTGTACGTCAAATAGTTTTGTTTGTCCACTGTAAATATATCAATTGTTACTTTTATTATTTGAAAAAAAAATTTGACTTGTTATGATTTTTTTCTTCAAAATATGATTTTCTTTCCGACAAATGATGATTTTCTTCGCAAAACTTCTGGCAGCCCTGGTCGTGTGTTCGTGTAGCCTGCTGTGGTGAATGTGTTTAATGCATGATTCGGCAACACTGATTCATGTAGACAGCGTTACCGTTGAAAATTTTCAAAAAGGGGCACAAAAAGGGGATTTTCAAAATAAAAGTGGCACAAAAAGGGGATTTCAAAGAAAAAAAGAGGCAACTTCAAAATCAAGAAAAATTAAAGAAACAAGCATATTTATTAAGTTATTTTTATTTAAAACAAACAACAAAAATTTCTCATGTATAAGAAGTACAAAAACATTGGCGCGTAGTCATAGTCAAAACACAGTAAACTTTAAGAAATTAAAACCAGTATTACCATACAAGATACTGGATTTAATTTCTTAAAGTTTACTTTATTTTGACTATGAGTACGCGCCATTCATTTTATGAGAATTCATATACTACGTTAATACGCACTTGTTATTTGCAAGTAAAAATTGTATCTTACTAATTCACGAGAACAATTACTTATTGCTGGGGATGCGATGTACGTATACAGAAAATGAAATTTTTAGTTTTATAATTGCTTATTTTACTCACAGTCTTCATAGTCACAGTCTTCTTATTTTACTCACAGTCTTCTATTTGCAAATAAGACCAGTATAAACGTATTATATATAGCTATTATATAAAAAAAATCATGAAATCTATGTTAATAATAAAACACTAGTCATATTGCTGCATTTGATATCAATCGAAATTCCAACAGAAAATAAATGGAAATTTCGTTCGATATCGAATGCAGTCAATTTGTCCATTTTGTTCATTTGCTTAAACGGTTTCATCTTATCATCCTTAAAACAAGCTTCATTTCAGCAATATCAACTTTCCTCAGAAAATCGGTATTTTTTGTGGTAAAAGCTCGGATATTTTTACATCATTTTTTTTTGGAATTGGCTGATTTAACATCACATTCAATGATTCATTCGGCAGATGAGCAACTCATTTCAGAAAACACAAATGGGTTTTTTGGTATCTGCATGCATTTTAACCCACTTGTACCGTCTCTCCTAATCATTGGAATACTTTCGTTTTGCTCTTTTCTTTTTTACTGGTTTTTCCAAGATAATAGGCTCACATGATGAACTAATTTCATGGGAACTTAAATCAAAAGCATTACTTGATGATAGCAATTCAGTGTGGCATTTTCATACAGTATTATTTCCCTTAGCATAAAGTTTTTCACCTTTTAAAATTATGTACTTTTATCAAATTTGGCTGCGCAAAATACAGTTAGAATTATCTATGAATGACTGTATGTAATTTCATATTTAAAAATTTTAAACAAATGAAAAGATGCATACCAAGGCTTTTTCCACATAGGAACAGGGTGACCGATGACATTTTTCAAAAAGTGGCACCAAAAGGGGATTTATCAAAAAAAAGGGGCAAAATTAAAAAAAAACGAGAAAACTACATTAAACTTTTTATTTTTAATGTATTTTTATATAATTCACTCTAAAAAAAAGGGTGAAAAAAGTGGCAAGGCAGACAAAAAAGGGGCAAGGCACACTGAAATTAACTAAATGGCTCAAGTCTAATCCCTACCGCTGGTTTAAATTTATTATTTATGACCAGTGTGACCAGATTTTAAAATAACATTAAGCTAAATCACGTTTGGAAAAAAGCTAAAATAAGCTAAAAAGTTAAATTTTAGGCCAGAAAATAAAGCTAAACTTTTTTCTACTTCTTTGATCACTTTTCAATAGTTTCTAATTGCTAAACTAACATTAAATATTACACAAACATATTTTTTTATTATACACATTGAATATTTGTTTAATGAAATTATTTATTAATTATTATATTTTAGATTTAATGAAGAACAAAACAAAAACTTCTCCAAAATAATCTTAAAAACTTTTAAAAAATGTAAAAACATTTAGACTAAAATACGAAAGTTTTTTTAAGTGCATTAATGCTATTTAAGTTAAAGCATGGATCACACTATCGGCACAATGTACCGAGTTTCGTCAGATAATTGAAATAAAGTCATAAGTAAAAAGCTAAATTTGCTCTAATTTATCGACTAATTGAAAGACAAGGACATAATTGCGCCACACTGCAGTGGTAATAAGCCCATATGGACTTATTCCAGAATTAATTGAGTAATAATGCCATTTTGGCTTATTACTTATGACCAGGGAAACCAGAAATATGCTCCAAAAAAAGTGTTTTATGCGCATTCAATATGCACTAAAATCTTGAAAATATGTACTAAAAACTAAAAAAATGCTCTTAAAAATAACAAAAATGGTTTATTTGTAAGTGAAAATATATTTTTAATTGGAAAATTCCACATTTGCATATAAAATAAGAAAAAAAAATAAACAAAAAAAAAATGGAAAAAAAATGTACAAAGAATAAAGGCCGGGGCACAATGAATCCGTCATACGTTAAACTTCTCCTTTTTGAACTGACATTAACGCAACGACGGAGAAGGTTGGCACAATGAGTACTTTATTAACGGAAGCATTTGAACAGCTTCTATAGTCGATTCTCCAGTTTATTTACTAAATTCAAGTTTTTGTATTTATTTCGTTTATTTCTTTTGATTAATTAAATTTTTGCTGCCACAAAACACAAAAATCTAAATCAGAAAATACCAAAAAACCTCGGCCTTAACTGTGTTTGAAATGCAGGTTAAAAAAAATTACCATACAAATTTTGACTAAAACAAATAATAAAAATTAATTTTCATTGGAAGCTCTCATAAAAATTAAAATTCTATTTCAAAAGATCACGATATCAGAATTCAAACTTTGGAACTGTATTTTGGATAAATAAGACAAGATTTTTATTTATAATTTTTATTGCAACAAATAACAAATTGACCTAGAATTTCAAATAAAAATCGTTTCTGTCTGATCGAAATGAACTTTTATACATTGACAATATTTCTTCAACGTCTACTCGGTTCAGAGTCTGTCACAAATAGAAAAACTGAATTTGTGTTGAAACTAACGTCCGTAAAACTCAGTAATATATAAAAAAAATTTATACACTACATGGAACATTAGTATTGAGATTTAAATGGCGAAAAATAACAATAAAATTTTTGACCAAGGCCTTAACTTGTAGGCATATTAATCCAGATAGCGCCGGAAAATTTTTTTTTAAAGCTTAAATTTTTATTTCGAAAATGAAATTTTAATAAGCTTCTAGAAAAAATGTTTTTATATTTTTTTCGGAATGGGGTGTTCTATAAAGTATCAAATGTAAATTATGCTCTTAAACTTCTAAAAAAAATGCTAAAAATATGCGTGTAAGACTGATATATGCAAAAACATGCTTTAAAGGGTAAAATATACAAAAATATGCACTAACAAATCGATGCCACAATTCATAAAAAGTTCTGAAATGCATCAACTCAAGTCAAATAATTTTATACCCAAAAAACTCAAAAAGAGTTTTGACCACTAATATGAATTTAACTTTTTCCATTATAATTCTAACCATTCTGCCATTATCTACTACTTTTCAACTTTCCATTTCTGTTATAAAATTGTTGTACAATTTACATTTTGTATTTTTTGTAAACTATTTTACAATGTTAAAAGACTATAATTTTTATAAGGTGGTTATGTCTTTAATATATTTTTAGAGAACACGCAATTTAGACTAAAAAAAGGCTAAAAAAGCTAAATGAGTTTTTTAAAAAAGCTAAAAAATAAGCTAAGAGCTAAATGAAAATTTTAAAGCTAAATCTGAAATAAATAAGCTAAATTTAGCTCAAAATAAGCTAATATGGTCACGCTGTTTATGACCCTCTTTTCGGAAGGCAGTACAAAAAATTTTTTAGACTCATTATTAGAGTGCTCCTCTCCACGGAAATCTTTAGTAAAAGGCGAAAGATTTATTCGACAACTGAAGAGAAGCCAGAGTAAATAATAACTGCACAAACTCAATATTTAGTAGAAAAATAAACATTTACCGAATGAGAGTTGAACAGCAAAATCAGCAAATTTTACAAAAACCAACAGAATACACGATATGAAAAGTTAAAACACCACCAAAATGGTAAAACAAAACACAAGCACGCACACACAGCCTTACCATTGAACATTTTCTTAGTGCTTTAAAAAAATAAAATAAAATTTTTTTTTAAAAAGCAAATACTTCTTTTTTATTCACACTACCCATTAATTGTTTTCTTCCAACATAAATTCATACTTACTTTTATCCGAAATACTAATATGCACACAAGTAAGTATGTATTTATGTATTTAAAAAAACGATCATATTATAGTATAAATGTTTTTAAATTTTTAAAAACGTTTTAAGCTTATTTTGGGAAGTTTCTGTTTTGTTGTTCTTTAAATCTCAAATTTAATAATTAATAAATAATATCATTAAAAAACATTCAATATTTCTTATTTTATACCTACTATCGGCATTTCTCCGAAAAATTACACTTTTTTGTCCCGTGCGACAGCAAGCAATTAACCTTGTAGTTCTGAACAACGTGACTCGAGTTTTCTTAAAATTTTACCTAACACATAGCTGCTGACGGCCTACACAAATATGTATATAAAAAAGTGAAAAAAAGTTTCGTTATATTTAAAAAAAACACAAGCATATTTGTTTGGCGTCACACGCTACAAAACGTTGACATTCCTGTGAAAATGCCCATATGTATAATAAATAGATATTTTTGTGTATGTATGTATCAGTGTTACCAATATGTATATTCAAAATTACACCTCGTAGGAGCCAAAATTACCTGATTTCAACGGAATTACACCCAATATTAAAATAAATATTTGCCACATTTCAAAAATCTTGTTTAGGGTCTACTTATGATTTGGTATCAGCCCCAGTGAAGTGCAACATATCGAGAGCGTGTATTCAAAATACGTCAACTCAAATTTTCTCAAAATGAGCTTCCGATGGCAAAAAAACTCTCCTATAGAATATTCATCTGTAAAATAAATTTCGAATCACAAAAATTTTTTTTCTTGTTTTGTATAATTTTTTTTTATTCTGCTATCTAAAAGTATAATTTTTTTGGTGAAAATAAATGCTCTTTCATGTAAAAATAAGTAGTTCATTATAAATCTACCTCATATTTTATTGCTTATTATTATTATTGTTTTTTTGTATACCTTCTTTAAATAATAAAATAGCATCAACGGTATCAGACTATAATTTATGATATTTTATTTTGTTTATTTGTTATCGGCGCTGTTCTGTAAACCGAATCCGAATAAATTTCTCGTTTTCAGAAAATAATTAATGGTCCTGGAGACGTGTTTAAGATCATACAAGATAATTTTCTTTCAGATATGATATTTGGGAATCTATATAATAAAAAAATTTTAAAAATCGAAAAAAAATATTTCTATTGTCGGAGTTAGTTATTTAAAATCGTGCGGTTTCAAAACATCGGTTTACAGAACAGGGCCGTATAATATATATGTATGTATGTATTCGTGTGTGTTCTGTCTTTCACATGTTATCTTCTTCGTTCGAATGTTAAAACACATGAAACGCGTGTTTAAGTTGAAATTTAGAAAATACAGATTAATAGTATGTATTCTAGCATCCGAATTTAGAAGAACACAATTTGGAAATTGACGATTTCAAACTTTTAGATTTTCTCGTTTTCGATTTTGAGTAAAAAATCGTATTTTTTCACTGTTAACAAGTGAAATTCGTATTTTTTCACAAGACTGTTAACAAGTGAAAAGAAAATCGAAAACGAAATCGAAAAAGAAATAATTCTAAAAGTTTGAAATCGTCAATTTCCAAATAGTGTTCTTCTAAATTCGGATGCTAGAACACATACTATTAATTTGTATTTTCTAAATTTCAACTTAAGCAGGCGTACCATGTGTTTTAACATCCGAACTCACAAGAAAACGTGTGAAAACGATGTGAAAACCAGAACACACACGATTTATTATATAAGACAAACGAATTTCAAATTACCCGTAAATTACACCTGAGAGCAATTACCCACGCGCTACACTTGCACATAAAAATTACACCTGATTCGGGTAATTACCCGCGATTCGGCAACACTGGTATGTATATTTAATGTTATTGTAGCAATAAAAAGCTACTGAAAAATGATCACAGAAGTAGAAAAAACTTTAGCTTTATTTTCTGTTTTAAAATGTAACTTTTTCCCCCTGTTTCTCTAAATGCGAACGATAGATTCGATCGAATATTAATATTAGAAACAAAAACAAATTTCAGTTTTTTGTTTTTGTTTTTAATATAAATGTTCGATCGAATCTAACATTCGCATTTAGAGAAACAGGCCCTTTAGCTTATTTTATAGTATGTTTACACGGTACGTGCTTCGTTCTCTATTCATGCTTCACGCCCCAATCATGACTGAATCCACTTGCTTCACCATACAAAATTATGAGAGCGAATAAGTAGATCCAATATGAATCTACTTGCGAAGTACGTAGAATTGGTATCTTCTTTAACTTTTATCGCAGTTAATCGCCACTTTATCTGAACTAGCTATCAAAACAAAATAGGTATATGTGTATCTGTGTGTTTTTAAACAAATGAAAACAAACCAAAAAACATAGATGTGCGTTTAATATAAATAAATTTAATTATGTAAGTTATGAATAATATAAAAAGGAAAAATAAGAAGAAAATATAGAGATGCCTTCAAAAACAAGATTTCGAATGAGTCGAATTTTTTGTAAGTATGATGCTTATGTGTATGCATGTATATATGTACGTGCGTATAATACGTATGTTCTGTGAATACACATAAAAAAATGTCATGCGAACAGTGATGCCAACTTTTTTTAGAGCAAAAAGCACTGTGTGTTCATAAAAAAGCACTAAATGAAATAAGTACTCGCATATATGTATGTATGTATGTATATATGAATGTACATAAATATATTTTTTATTTATTTGTTTATATTTATCTATTTATTTTCAATACAGAGAAAGCCCACATGGCTAATTATAAATGTACTGAATGCGTAAAATTTAAAAATTTAAGTTAACTACAATTTTAAATTTACTACATTTCATAGGTTTTTATAATAATTTCAATTATATCGAGCCATATTTCGACTTTGCTTATAAGTAGAATATGAGTAGGAAAATAGTTGAAGTTCATTTGGGAAGACACTCCAAATATGGTGTATTATTTTAACAAAAGAGTGATCAACGAGAATTATACTCCTCGTTTCAGAAAATGCAGTTTCATCTTTTTCCTCTGGCCATAAAACTGTTTTAATAAAACAATTAGAGTTTTAGGTGTTTCGTCTGAATTAATTTTTACATGAACATGGTTCAGTATGTTACATTCTGAACAACATAAGTCTTTTCTTTTTAGACCGTATTTTATATGAATGAAACAATTTGATTTATTATTGTATTTCTAACTTACTTTTCAAATAATTATTAGCGCTAAAAGTTACATATTTCTACCTCAAAATTTGAATATGGTAATGTTAATAGCCCTAGAGCAAATATTGACAGTATTAGAAATGGATTATGATTAGTTAAATTTCTAGAATTATGAACTTCAATCCAAAATTAATCAGTTCTGAGCAAAATTTTCCATTTATTTATCCTTACCCTGGAGTTAATGTCGCCGTCGTCGACGGCGTCAAATGTCAAAAAAAAGTTGAATCGTATGAAATTGTATGAGAGCAGTTAATCTCAACGCGTTGCAACGCCGTAAAAGTTCAATATGTTTCAACTTTTTCGGCGTTGAAACGCCGTCAACGACGTTGACATTAACTCCACTATTAAACTTCTAATACTTCGTTCTATTTCTTCACTTTTACCATCCCAGCAAAAATTACTGCTTTCCAGAAGAGTTTTAGTAAGCCAGCTAGAAGAAATGCATTCAGTTTCCAAAAAGATATTAATTTTTTGCCTTACTAATTCCATTTACAGAAGTAATAATGTGTAGTTTTTATGTACTCAGATGCAAAAGTTACTGGTTTACATTTTTTTTTTACTTTTGTCTACTTTGTTAGAGAGCCTTACGTTAGTACTTTTCAGAAGCTTTCGTTATCAAGAAAGCAATACATTGCTTCCCTCAGTGGTTAGTAATTAGATTATTGTAATTAAGTTATTTTATAACGTGCATGGTATCCTCTGTAATTTCTAGAAATATATTCTTTTTTCTCACTATGAAAGATAAAGTTTTTCTTCCTTTCTATTTCACCCAGCTGAATTAACATTCTGCAAAGAAAACTTTGCGTGTCTAAAATGGGTGCAATCAGATAGTTTTTTATTGCCTTTTTTTAAAAAGCAACAAGTTGAAAAATTACGCACTGTTATGAATTAAAAAACACTAAATCTAGTATGAAAAGCACTAAATTGGCACGCTGCACACGAAGCACGAATGCGCAGTCTAATGCTATGTTTAGACGACGAGTTGAATCACCTGCTTCGCTCTCTGAATCTTGTTTATGAATCTTGTTGTTTAGACTACTCATTCGTGCTTCGTGTGCAGCGTGCCAATTTAGTGCTTTTCGTACTAGATTTAAAGTTTTTTAATTGATAACAGTGCGGAATTTTTCAAATTGTTGCTTAAAAAAAGGCACTAAATTGGTGCTTTTCACCTTTGATAGTGCGTTTTGCAAATCTACTAAATATTAATTTGTTAAAGTGTGGTGGCTTTATTTTCACTTTTCAAGAACTATCTGCTTTCACCCCTTTTAGACATGCAAAGTTTCCTTTGCAGAATGTTAATTCAGCTTGGTGAAATATGAAGGAAGAAAAACTTTATCTTTCATAGTGAGAAAAAATAATATATTTCTAGCAATTACAGAGGATACCATACACGTTATAAAATAATTTAATTACAATAATCTAATTACTAACCACTGAGGGAAGCAATGTATTGCTTTCCTGATAACGAAAGCTTTCAAAAATGCTTCTGAAAAGTACTAACGTAAGGCTCTCTAACAAAGTGGACAAAAGTAAAAGAATGTACACCAGTAACTTTTGCATCTCAGTACACAAAAACTGCACATTATTGCTTCTGTAAAACGAATTAGTAAAGCAAAAAATTAACGGCTTTTTGTAAACTGAATGCATTGCTTCTAGCTGGCTTACAAAAACTCTTCTGGTAAGCGGTAATTTTTGCTGGGATGGTGAAATTGAAGAAATAGAACGAAGTATCAGAAATTTAAGGATACATAAATGGAAAAATTTGCTCAAAACTGATCAATTTTGGATTGAAGTTCATAATTCTAGAAATTCAACTAATCATAATCCATTCCTAATACTGTCAATATTTTCTCTAAGACTATTAACATTACCATGTTCAAATGTTGTAGTAGAAATGACTTTTAGCGCTTATAAATATTTTAAAAGTAAGTTAGAAATACAATAATGATTTTATAAATCAAATTGTTTCATTCATATAAAATACGGTCTAAAAAGAAAAGGCTTATACTGTTCAGAATGTAACATACTGAACCATGTTCATGTAAAAATTAATTCAGACGAAGCACCTAAAACTCTAATTGTTTTATTAAAACAGTTTCATGGCCAGAGGAAAAAGATGAAACTGCATTTCTTGAAACGAGGAGTATAATTCTCGTTGACATCTTTTGTTAAAATAGTACACCATAATTGGAGTGTATTCCCAAATGAACTTCAATTATTTTCCTACTCATATTCTACTTATAAGCAAAATCGAAATATGGCTCCATATAATTGAAATTATTACAAAAACCTATGAAATGTAGTAAATTTAAAATTGTAGTTAACTCAAATTTTTAATTTTTACTAATTCAATACATTTACAATTAACCATATGGGCTTTCTCTGTATTGCAAATAAATAGATAAATATAAAAAAATAAATAAAAATACATTTATGTACATACATACATATGTACATATATACGAGTACTTATTTCATTTAGTGCTTTTTTATGAACACACAGTGGTTTTTGCTCTGAAAAAGTTGGCATCACTGTTCGCGTGGCATTTTTTTTATGTATATTCACACAAACATACGTATCATACGCACGTATATACATGCATACACATAAGCATATATACTTTACATAAATTCCACTCATGCGAAATCTTGTTTTTGAAGGCATCTCTATATTTTCTTCTTATTTTTCCTTTTTATATTATTCATAACTTAATTAAATTTATTTATATTAAACTCACATCTGTTTTTTGGTTTGTTTTTATTTGTTTACAAACACACACATACACATATACCTATTTTGTTTTGATAGCTAGTTCAGATAAAGTGGCGATTAACTGCGATAAAAGTTAGAGAAGATACCAATTTTACGTGCTTGGCAAGTAGATTCATATTGAATCTACTTGATTCGCTCTCATAATTTTGTATGGCGAAGCAAGTGGATTCGGTCATGATTGGGGCGTGAAGCATGAATAGAGAGCGAAGCACGTACCGTCTAAACATAGTATAAACAACATTATTCATTAAAATGTTTCAGAGAGCGAAGCAGGTGATTCAACTTGTCGTCTAAACATAGCATTAGATTTTTTCTTTCAAACGTGATTTAGCTTAATGTTATTTTAAAATCTGGTCACACTGCACACATGTATAAAGCAAAGTTGAATACAATAGCTGCAGTGTTACCAATATGTATATTCAAAATTACACCTCGTAGGAGCCAAAATTACCTGATTTCAACGGAATTACACCCAATATTAAAATAAATATTTGCCACATTTCAAAAATCTTGTTTAAGGTCTACTTATGATTTGGTATCAACCCCAATGAAATGCAACATATCGAGAGCGTATATTCAACATACGTTAACTCAAATAACATACGTTAACTCAAATGAGAACGGCTGGGCCGATTTCTGTAAAATTATTTGTTAGATGTTCGTATTATCGAGGAGAAGGTTTTTACGGAAGAAAATTTTGGAAAACCCCATGGAAAAGTCGGAAAAATTGAAAATCGAGTCTTTGTATGACATTATTCCTTAATGGCTTTCCAAATCAAAAAAATAGAAAGTTGTTAGTGTAAATCATGGCCAATCTCTCCTCAAAAAAAATAATTTTTTTCGTGAAAAATTTTTGAATTTTACATATTTTATCCTTAGAAATTCTGCCAACACTGACGTCAACCACAGGGTATACCAGAGATGACACAAGACGGAAGATAATTTGTGTTTTTGGATTTCGCGCTCACTCTGTCACTGCGTCTTCTTTAACCTATTTCGTGGTGGAATTTTGTTGCTTAATTTCAATTTATACTTTGTAACCTCCTTCGCTTGGCGATTTTTGTAAATAAATGATAAAAATTAATATTTTTTTAATGAAAATGCTTCAATTGAAATCTGCAATCATCTTAAAACAATTTTTAATTGCCTTTTTAATAGTTATAAGCAGCGATGCCAATTTAGCGCCTTTCGCGCTAGTTTTAGCGCGTTATGCCGAACGCGCTTTTTTCCCTCTTAGCGCGTTTAATAAAAACAGCGCTAAGTTAGCGCGTTTTGATTAAAGTCAAAAATATCATTTCAGTTCAATATTATTTTACATTTTTTTGTATAAATTTAACAATTTTCTAATATCCAAAATTTAACTTTTTGTTTAAATTCTTTAATGATTCAGATGTTGCAAATAAAATTCCCTTGACTGTGGTTAGAATTAAAAACGCATTTTAATATTGTAACTGGCAAATATTTTGAAATTTCACAACTAAAAATATTGTAAATGGCAAATATTTCACAGCTAAAAATATTTACTCGTACTCGACCCAAAAAATTTATATAACTTATTAAGCATCTGTTATTTTTGTACTTCAAAAGGCGACACTATTTGACAGTTTATATAAGTTGTTAGTTGTAGAATTTCGAATATTTGGAAGGCGAGTCTGATTCTGTATTAAATGATTTTAGTTATTTAGGACAGTGCTGCCAGAATGATGATTTTATCATATTTTTGATGATTTGTGGACTAAAATATGATTTTAAGATTTTTGTTCTCGAATGATGATTTTTAATTTTGCAAATTATGATTTTTACTTTCAATACATACATATGTATGTACAATTTTCTTTGTTGTTCTAAAATGTTTATCAATAGCTACACCCATAAAGAAAACATTTCTGTTCCAGCGAAAATATTCGTCTTTATGGAAACAGGTTGGTAAGGAGCAGAGAGCACAACTCTCCCTCCTCTTCTGGGGTCATTTGAAAAAAATAAGAAAACGCCACTTTACAAAAAAAAGTCATGTTAAAGAAGTGACGAAAAATCGGTCCGGAATATATTCAAATCTTGCACAAATGTATACCAAATCGTGTAAAAGAAGTCATTCGTCGCCAAGGAAAAGCAATTTGCCTCTAAGTTTTAGAGTATAAAACAACTGTACATCAGTGATGCAAAATGTGGCACCATTGGGCCATTTGTGGCACTTTTGGATGTTTGTGGCCCTGTAGTACTCTCTAAGATATTTTGGCCCTTTCAGCTCAAAATTCAACTAATTCCTTGAAACCTTTGAGTACACTTTTTAATTGAGTTTTCTTCGTTTTAAAAACTACTTTTATTTTTGAAGATTTTGATTTAAACTGGTTTCCGAAGTCTGCGCCAGAACATGTTTTGAGTGGGGAAACCAATAGTATTATACCACTTGCCATTAAACTTTTTCAAAAGGAAACAGAACAAGTAAATAGACAATATCACAAGTTCCAGAATTTAAAAAGCTCAAAGATTTAAGTAGAAGTAAATTTTGCAAAAAGATTTCTACCATTAAAAATTGTTTATGTAAACTTTTGTATACAAATATATACAGAATTATTCAAGGAACTCTTTCTATTCACCAATCCTCAGCAGGACTGAAAATTTATATTGAAATCAACAATAAAATTTGAAAATTCGCTTTTGTTTTCAATATAAATTTTTAGTCGAGAGTTTTCTTTCGATATTGTGAAACAGGCCATAATAGAAGAAATCATCGTCATGTAAAAAATACTGTGTCATATTTAATACAATTAAAAAAATTAATGAAATCTAGTTCTAATAATTGTTATGATGAAGATACTTTCAAACTTAACACAAAAAATACTTTTAAACAGGGGTAAATGGAGGAACTATTGGACTAAGAATTTAGAGATGTATGTTTAATAAAATTATAATTACATAAATAATGCTTTTTTTTTAACTAAAATTTAGTTTTTAAGCAACAAACATACATATAAAATATGTATTTACTTTAATTTAACAAAAAATACTTTAAAAAATTTGAACTTTTGTCGCTAAGTTCTGTTTTTGCTCTAAACAAAATAAATCCGATATTATTAATACATACTTTTGTCTCTATTTAAATTAAAAGATTATAGTCGAGTAGATTAAAAAACTTTTTTTGCCCTATCAAAGGTATTTTGGCCCTTTTAAATCGTTAATTTTGCCCTAAACCAAAAAAGCCAAAATGCATCACTCCTGCACATACATATGTACCTTATATGATAAAAACATTGGCAATGTCGAATACTTATTTTGTTTGAATTTCTTAACTAATTTTTCATTTAATCTAATTTTTATATAAGTTACTTTAATTATCTCATTTTTTTTTATTGAATTCAATTTGAAAATGCTTTCTAAATTGTTTTTGTAAAATAAGATAGTAAATAGCTTTTTATTGATGAAAACAAAATAAAATTGGTGTACGTCGAATAGTTTTGTTGTCCACTGTAAATATGTCAATTGTTACTTTTATTATTTGAAAAAAATTCGACTTGTGATGATTTTTTTCTTCAAAATATGATTTTCTTTCCGACAAATGATGATTTTCTTCGCAAAACTTCTGGCAGCCCTGATTTAGGATATAATTTCGAAGAAGCAATATTGCATAATCTGAAAAGAGTTAATAAAAAATTTCATTGTACTCGTGCTAATACATACGTCGACCTTTATTCAAATTTAATTTAGCGCGTAGGAAAATAGCGCGTTTTGACTATAAACTGTTGATGATAGTGTTGTACTAACATCTGCCTAAGTCAGTGTTGCCGAGTTCTATGTAATTATACAAAAATATAAAAAAAAAGATTTTCTTGGATTATTTTTGACCATAACATTTTTGTGTTATGTTCGTGTAATTTCGTCTCTACATTATATACAAGTAAATTTCTTAATCAAAAGTTTTCTTTTCATTTAAAATGCATTGTTTACTATGAAACACTTTTATAATATTTTCGAACTGCTCAGTCTAAAGAATTGGCAGCAAAATCAACAAAAACTTACATTACTGTTTGTTATACAAAATTTGATTTGTAATTTCTAAAATTTTGGATAATTTTGAAGTTTCGTTGGTGTAAAATTTAACTTGGATATCGGCAACACTGATCTGTATGTTTATATTTTATTGCTTGAGTCCAGCTTTAACTTATTTATTTCAGATTTAGCTTTGAAATTTTCATTTAGCTCTTAGCTTATTTTTTAGCTTTTTTTAAAAACTCATTTAGCTTTTTTAGCCTTTTTTAGTCTAAATTGCGTGTTCTCTAAAAATATATTAAAAACATAAACAACTTATAAAAATTATAATTTTTTAACATTGCAAAATAGTTTACAAAAAATACAAAATGTCAATTATACGACAATTTTATAACAGAAATGGGATGTTGAAAAATAGTAGAAAAGGGCAGAATCGTTAGAATTCCAATGGAAAAAGTTAAATTCATATTAGTGGCCAAAACATTTGTACAGTTTTTTGGGTATAAAATTATTTGACTTATGTTGAACGTTCATTCAGCGGCATCAATTAACTTAAAACAAAACCCTGAAATAGCCTTAAGCCTGGATAACACTATGAACCGATTTTCGTCGGTACACCTCAATAAAGTCATAAGTAATGAGCCAAAATGGCATTATTACTCAATTAATTCTGGAATAAGTCTATATGGGCTTATTACCAATGCAGTGTGGCGCGAAGATGTTATTTTGGTGCGTTTCGGGTATTTTTTGGTGCTTTTTGCCTCTTCATAAGCGCGAAATTTTGGTTAATAGTGGAGTTAATGTCGACGTCGTTGACGGCGTTTTAACGACGAAAAAGTTTAAACAGATTGAACTTTTACGGCGTTGCAACGCGTTGAGATTAACTGCTCTCATACAATTTCATACGATTCAACTTTTTTTTTTGACATTTGACGCCGTCGACGACGTTGACATTAACTCCAGGGTAATACCCTTTTTTAAAAAGCGGGTATTTACAGTGCTTTTTAACAATTTCTCACAGTGCCTTTGGTGTTTTTTTGTTAAATAAAAATATTTTTAGTTTTACAAACCTAAAATACTTTTAAGCGCTAATAGCAGCATATCTCCTTAATTAATTCTCTGCACAATATTTGATTGATAGTAGTACGCAATAAGCATTTGTTAAAGTTTACACAAATATTTAATCATCCTAGAACAATTGACAGGATGAGGTTGTTAATAGCAGTCAGTTGTTTTAGACAACGGGTAGCCAAGTCCCAATTTGTTGGTATCGTATTGACGTGCTGTCAATGTTGACAACTGGAAATGGGTGTATATCGCAAAAAAAAAATTAAGTTAGTTAAGAAAAAAGTGTTGCTTTTAATGCATTTTGAATGTGTTAATGATTTTTCAGTAACATCTTTATCCTAATCTAGGCCTAAGCTTCACTTACCAAATGACTAACACCGATCATATAACTACTAACATTTTGAAAAATTAATATAATTAATATTAAATATTTTGAGGCAAAAACTTGAAATTATATATGAGGTTTTACACCCCAAACTCTCCTTTTTTGAAATAGCTTAATGTATTAAAATTAAAAAAAAAATTTGGTGCTTTTTTACCCTCTTTTTCGTATTTTTTTTTTGCGCTTTTACCCTTTTCCAGGGTGACCGATGACATTTTTCAAAAAGTGGCACCAAATGGGGGATTTATAAAAAAAAGGGGCAAAATTAAAAAAAATACGAGAAAACTACACTAAACTTTTTATTTTTAATGTGTTTTCATATAACACACCCTAAAAAACGGGAGACAAAAAGTGGCAAGGCAGTCGAAAAAGTGGAATCGATATATCGAAAAAGTGGCAATTTGCCACTTTAGTCGGTCAAACGGTCACGCTACCCTTTTCGCAACAGCTTAATCAGTGATGCCAACTATTTACAACCTAAACGCGCTATTCGCCTTCTCAAAACGCGCTGAGTTACAGCATTGTCAACTATTTATAGCTAAAACGCGCTATTTTTCTGCGCGCTAAATTAAATTTTAATAAAAGTCGATGTATGTATTAGTAAATATACTTTTTTAAGCAACTCTTTTTCAGGTTTTGCAATATTGCTTCTTCGAAATTATATCCTAAATAACTAAAATAATTTAATACAGAATCAGAATCACCAAATAATCGAAATCCTTAGTTTTTATTTCAATTTTCTTTAACAAACATTGTACCAGTAACAACATACTCGTATAAAATGTCCTATAGTTTTGCGATTCAAATGATTTTTGTACTTCAGCTATAATAGATGCTTTATAAATTATATATAATTTTTTGGTCACGAGTACGACTACATATTTATTGCAGGGCTGCCAGAAGTTTTGCGAAGAAAATCATCATTTGTAGGAAAGAAAATCATATTTTGAAGAAAAAAATCATCACAAGTCCAATTTTTTTTCAAATAAAAAAAGTAACAATTGACATATTTACAGTGGACAAACAAAACTATTCGACGTACACCAATTTTATTTTGTTTTCATCAATAAAAAGCTATTTACTATCTTATTTTACAAAAACAATTAAGAAAGCATTTTCAAATTGAATTCAATAAAAAAATGGGATCATTAAAGTAACTTATTTAGAAATTGCATTAAATGAAAAACTAGTTAAGAAATTCAAACAAAATAAGTATTCGACATTGCCAATGTTCTTATCATATAAGGTATGTACAGGAGTGATGCATTTTGGCTTTTTTGGTTTAGGACCAAATTAACGATTTAAAAGGGCCAAAATACCTTTGATAGGGCCAAATGTACTCGACTATAATCTTTTAATTTAAATAAAAACAAAAGTATGTGTTAATAATATGTGATTTATTTTGTTTAGAGAAAATCAGAACTTACCCAGCAAAAAATTTTCAAGATTTTGTAATGGGTAGTACTCTTTTAATGGCTTACAAAGTAATGTGCGATACTTATTTATCTAATTATTTAATGTGTGTAATAATGACTGTCCTCTAATGAATAAAATAACAACTGAGGGTGGCGTTGGCTGAAGTAGTTAGCACGTTGACTACAAAACCAAAGGTCCTGGGTTCAATCCCTGTATCCGACACTCATTAAATAACAACACCACGCATTTTTCTGATGTGCATTAGTGTCCCTTTGTGTCAGTTGTTGTAGGAAAGTTCAAGTGATGAAGGCATAGTCACTGGTCACTGAGCTATACCTATTCAGCAGATACTAATCCTAATGTAACATCAGAGCGCCCTCCTTCGTTGTGTAGCAAAATCATCGGCGAAGTAAAATAAGCAATAAAATGGCTACAAGACACAGCTTCAAAAAATTAATACGCCTCATTTAATATCAGAGAGGCGCTGCAACACTGCATTATTAAAAACGTGCGAAAAAGCAGAGTTGTAAAAGAATGAAGCTTTCCTCTATCTCTTCCTTCACCACCTGTCTTCTCTCTCACTATCCCTTTCCTAAAAGAAGGTAACACCTAGTAATAGTAGTAGGCATTAATTGCCTGAGTGTTACTTCTCTTTTAATAAAAAAAAAAAAAAAAAAAAAAAAAAAAATAACAACTTATTTATATCATTACGTGAAAGTACTTATTGTAGTACTTTCCACTTAATAATGAAATATATCTGGAGAAAAATTTTCGCATATTCGAATATACATATTCATATACTTTCTTTGTAAAATTAAAGAAAAGGTACAAGTTTTATATTTATGTTACAAAAATCTGTGTATTTTTATTAAAAAAAATTAGGCTAAAAGTAATCTACCAAATTTTGCATATATGTAGCAAAAAATAACCCATTAAACTTTGAATACTTTTAGGCAATCAGTAATCTATTAATTTTTTGGTTATTTGTAGGCATACTTTTTGAACTTCTCAAACAAAAATAATGGGTTATTCAGTCAAATTGTAAGTACTTACGACTGGAGAGTACATACACTTTTTTGCATTCTAGTAGGCAAACTTTTTTGGTGGGTAGCGACAAAAGTTAAAATTTTTTAAGGTATTTTTTGTTAAATTAAAGTAAATACATTTTTATATGTATGTATGTTGCTTAAAAAACTAAATTTTAGTTAAAAAACATTACTTATGTAATTCTCATTTTATTAAACATAATCTCTAAATTTTTAGTCCAATAGCTCCTCAATTTGCCCCTGTCTAGAAGCATTTTTTGTATTAAGTTTTAAAATATCTTCATCATAACAATTATTAGAACTAGATTTCATTAATTTTTTTTAATTGTATTAAATATGACACAGTATTTTTTACATGACGATGATTTCTTCTATTATGGCCTGTTTCACAATATCGAAAGAAAACTCTCGACTAAAAATTTATATTGAAAACAAAAGCGAATTTTCAAATTTGATTGTTGATTTCAATATAAATTTTCAGTCCTGCTGAGGATTGGTGAATAGAAAGAGTTCCTTGAATATTTCTGTATATATTTGTATACAAAGGTTTACATAAACGATTTTTAATGGTAGAAATCCTTTTGCAAAATTTACTTCTACATAAATCATTGAGCTTTTTAAATTCCTTTTGAAAAAGTTTAATAGCAAGTGGTATAATACTATTGGTTTCCCCACTCAAAACATGATCTGGCGCAGATTTCGGAAACCAGTTTAAATAAAAATCTTCAAAAATAAAAGTAGTTTTTAAAACAAAAAAAAAACTAAATTAAAAAGTGTACTCAAAGGTTTGAATTTTGAGCTGAAAGGGCCAAAATATCCTAGCGAGTACCACAGGGCCATCAAACATCCAAAAGTGCCACAAATGGCCCAATTGTGCCACATTTTGCATCACTGATGTACAGTTGTTTTATACTCTAAAATTTAGAGGCAAATTGCTTTTCCTTGGCGACGAATGACTTCTTTTAAACGATTTGGTATACATTTCTGCAAGATTTGAATATAGTCCGGTCCGATTTTTCGTCACTTCTCTAACATGACTTTTTTTGTAAAGTGTTTTCTTATTCTTTTTTTCAATTGACCCCAGAAGAGGAGGGAGAAATGTGCTCTCTGCCCTTACCAAACTGTTTCCATAAAGACGAATATTTTCGCTGTAACAAAAATGTTTTCTTTATAGGTGTAGCTATTGATAAACATTCTCGACCAACAAAGAAAATTGAACATACATATGTATGTATTGAAATTAAAAATCATAATTTGCAAAATTAAAAATCATCATTCGAGAACAAAAATCTTAAAATCATATTTTGGTCCAAAAATCATCAAAAATATGATAAAATCATCATTCTGGCAGCACTGATTTATTGTTGTGAAATTTAAAGATATTTGCCATTTACAGTATTAAAATGCGTTTTTACTTCTAATCACAGGCAAGAGAATTTAATTTGCAACAGCTGAATCATTAACGATTTTAAAAAAAATAATTGTATCAGACTTTTGGATACTAGAAAATTGGTAAATTTATACAAAAGAAGAAAAAAAATTTAACTGAAATGATGTTACTGACTTTATCCAAAACGCGCTAAGTTAGCGCTTTTTTGATTAAACGCGCTAAGACGAAAAAAAGCGCGTTTGGAGTAGTTAAAACGCGCTAAATCTAGCGCGAAACGCGCTAATTGGCATCGCTGAGCTTAATGTGCGTTTGCTCTTCGTAGAAATACCAACACTGTTCTATATGTATAATAAAAATATGTTTGTGTAATATTTAACGTTAGTTTAGCAATAAGAAATGTAACTTTTTAGCTTATTTTCAGCGATGCCAACTTAGCTATTTTAGAGCTAGATTTAGCTCTTTTTGATTGCTTTTAACTCGAAATTTTTCCCTTTAGCTCTTTTTTTAAAAAAAGAGCTAACACAGCTCTTTTCAATTTTAAAAACGGCACGTTCAGCACTTTTCGCATCTTATAGTTAATTTTCTCGTTTTTACCCTATTGTTTCGTCTTTGAGGTATTTAAATTTTTGGTAAATATGTTTTGTTGCAAATTCAGATACTTTCAGAGACTCGAAAGCATAAAAAATGTATGGCTCCATTTAACGATATTGTGCTATCCTAGCCAGATATATCAGAAGTTCCAACCAGCGTGACCATATTAGCTTATTTTGAGCTAAATTTAGCTTATTTGTTTCAGATTTAGCCTTAAAATTTTCATTTAGCTCTTAGCTTATTTTTTAGCTTTTTTTAAAAACTCATTTAGCTTTTTTAGCTTCTTTTTAATCTATATTGCGTGTTCTCTAAAAATATATTAAAAACATAAACAACTTATAAAAATTATAATTTTTTAGCATTGTAAAATAGTTTACAAAAAATACAAAATGTAAATTATACGAAAATTTTATAAAAGAAATGGAAAGAAGAAAAATAGTAGATAATGGCAGAATGGTTAGAATTCCAGTGGAAAAAAATAAATTCATATTAGTGGCCAAAACAATTTTTAATTTTTTTGGTTATAAAATTATTTGACTTGAGTTGAACGTTCATTCAGCGGCATCAATTAACTTAAAACAAAAACCTGAAATAGCCTTGAACCTGGATAACACTATATACCACCTCAATAAAGTCATAAGTAATAAGCCAAAATGGCATTATAACTCAATTAATTCTGGAATAAGTCTATATGGGCTTATTACCAATGCAGTGTGGCGCAATTATGTCCTTGTATTTCAAGTAGTCGATAAATTAGAGCAAAGTCTTTACTTATGACTTTATTTCACTGATCTGACGAAACTCGGTACATTGTGCAGATAGTGTGATCCATGCTTTACCTTAAATAGCATTAATTCGCTTAAAAAGCTTTCGTATTTTAGTATAAATGTTTTTACATTTTTGAATATTTTGGGGAAGTTTTTGTTTTGTTCTTCATTAAATCTAAAATATAATAATTAATAAATAATTTCATTAAACAAATATTCAATGTGTATAATAAAAAAATAATACTTAACATTAGTTTAGCAATAAGAAACTATTGAAAAGTGATCAAAGAAGTAGAAAAAAGTTTAGCTTTATTTTCTGGCCTAAGATTTAACTTTTTAGCTTATTTTAGCTTTTTTTCAAACGTAATTTAGCTTAATGTTATTTTAAAATCTGGTCACACTGATGCCAACTATTTATAACCCAAACGCGCTACACCCCTTCTCAAAACGCGCTAAGTTACAGCATTATCAACAGTTTATAGTCAAAACGCGCTATTTTCCTACGCGCTAAATTAAATTTGAATAAAGGTCGACGTATGTATTAGCAAATACGAGTACAATGAAATTTTTTATTAACTCTTTTCAGATTATGCAATATTGCTTCTTCGAAATTATATCCTAAATCAGGGCTGCCAGAAGTTTTGCGAAGAAAATCATCATTTGTCGGAAAGAAAATCATATTTTGAAGAAAAAAATCATCACAAGTCGAATTTTTTTCAAATAATAAAAGTAACAATTGACATATTTACAGTGGACAACAAAACTATTCGACGTACACCAATTTTATTTTGTTTTCATCAATAAAAAGCTATTTACTATCTTATTTTACAAAAACAATTTAGAAAGCATTTTCAAATTGAATTCAATAAAAAAAAATGAGATAATTAAAGTAACTTATATAAAAATTAGATTAAATGAAAAATTAGTTAAGAAATTCAAACAAAATAAGTATTCGACATTGCCAATGTTTTTATCATATAAGGTACATATGTATGTGCAGGAGTGATGCATTTTGGCTTTTTTGGTTTAGGGCAAAATTAACGATTTAAAAGGGCCAAAATACCTTTGATAGGGCAAAAAAAGTTTTTTAAACTACTCGACTATAATCTTTTAATTTAAATAGAGACAAAAGTATGTATTAATAATATCGGATTTATTTTGTTTAGAGCAAAAACAGAACTTAGCGACAAAAGTTCAAATTTTTTAAAGTATTTTTTGTTAAATTAAAGTAAATACATATTTTATATGTATGTTTGTTGCTTAAAAACTAAATTTTAGTTAAAAAAAAAGCATTATTTATGTAATTATAATTTTATTAAACATACATCTCTAAATTCTTAGTCCAATAGTTCCTCCATTTACCCCTGTTTAAAAGTATTTTTTGTGTTAAGTTTGAAAGTATCTTCATCATAACAATTATTAGAACTAGATTTCATTAATTTTTTTTAATTGTATTAAATATGACACAGTATTTTTTACATGACGATGATTTCTTCTATTATGGCCTGTTTCACAATATCGAAAGAAAACTCTCGACTAAAAATTTAATTTTAGAAAAACATAATGCCAGATTTAAATTAAAAAAAAAATTATTGAAATAGCTTTGAATTTCACGTTTATACAAAGTTATTACTTTGTATTTAGAGTCTAAACACAATGTTTGCGGTGCGGTGCGATTTCTCGTTGTGGGAAAGAAAAATAAACACAATACAACGGAAGACGGCTACGGCAATACTTGTCATTGTTTGTTTAAATTTTTATTAATTTTTTTTTTGTGTATACATTTTTATAAAAAAATACTCTTTGTGTTGAATATTTTGTATTGGCAGTAACTAAAAACAAAAAATGATTAACATTTTATACATTCGCAGATATATTTGATATATTTTTTAAACTTTTATATATTATGACAAAAAAAATCATGCTTTTTATTAAAACAATGTTGTGAACACCGCCAATTATTCAAAAACTGTGGCAACATCAGAAAGAGTGTCAAAAATTGAAGGTAGAGGTCCATAGCTCGCTTTTTGGGCGTTATGCTTTACACGCGTTTCATCCTCTTGTTTCATTCTATACTTTGTTCGCGTTGAGTTACATGCACTGCTTTTCATGCGCCATTTTATTTTTGTTTTGATCAGCAGTGTGCGTTTGTTTATAAATACTTATAAAGAAAAAATGGAGAGTGAAATCAAGTTTTTAAAAGAATTTGTGGAGTTAGTCGAGTTTGTATATTTAATTTTATGTGCAAAAAATGCCTATGTACAATTTCAAAAAAAGAAAAGGTTTTGGATGCGGCCGTTGTATTTAGAACGGAATTTAAGTGGGTTTTTTGAAACCACATTAAAAAAAATTAAAACTTCTGACCCTGAGCAATTTTGAACCGCGACAAGAATATCTGCAGACGTCTTTGACTATTTATTCAGCATTTTAAATGATAGTCTTGAGAAGAACTCGGCCACGGCTATTCCAGCAAATTGTCGGCTGTTCTTGACTTTAATGTAAGGCTGAGTTTAGATCTGGCATTTCTTGTGTGCATTTGCCCAAAAAAGCGTAACCAACTAATTATTAATGAAAAACTGTTTGATTCAGACATGTATTTATTGATTTAAACTGTTTACAATCATGATGGATTCTATAAAATTGTCTATTAGTTATGTATGCAACTATTTAACTTAATAAATACATGAGTGAATAAAACAGTTTTGCATTAGTTATTATCAGTGTGACCAGATTTTAAAATAATATTAAGCTAAATCACGTTTGAAAAAAAGCTAAAATAAGCTAAAAAGTTACATTTTAGGCTAGAAAATAAAGCTAAACTTTTTTCCACTTCTTTGATCACTTTTCAATAGTTTCTTATTGCTAAACTAACGTTAAATATTACACAAACATATTTTTTTATTATACATATAGAATATTTGCTTAATGAAATTATTTATTAATTATTATATTTTAGATTCAATGAAGAACAAAACAAAAACTTCCCCAAAATAATCTTAAAAAGTTTTTAAAAATGTAAAAACATTTATACTAAAATACGAAAGCTTTTTAAGTGAATTAATGCTATTGCAGGTAAAGAATGGATCACACTATCTGCACAATGTACCGAGTTTCGTCAGATCAGTGAAATAAAGTCATAAGTAAAGATTTTGCTCTAATTTATCGACTACTTGAAATACAAGGACACAATTGCGCCACACTGCATTGGTAATAAGCCCATATAGACTTACTCCAGAATTAATTGAGTAATAATGCCATTTAGGCTTATTACTTATGACTTTATTGAGGTGGCCCGACGAAAATCGGTACATAGTGTTATCCAGGCTTAAGGCTATTTCAGATTTTTGTTTTAAGTTAATTGATGCCGCTGAATGAACGTTCAACTCAAGTCAAATAATTTTATACCCAAAAAACTCAAAAAGTGTTTTGGCCACTAATATGAATTTAACTTTTTCCATTGGAATTCTAACCATTCTGCCATTATCTGCTACTTTCCAACTTTCCATTTCTGTTATAAAATTGTCGTATAATTTACATTTTGTATTTTTTGTAAACTATTTTGCAATGCTAAAAAATTATAATTTTTATGAGTTGTTTATGTTTTTAATATATTTTTAGAGAACATGCAATTTAGACTAAAAAAAGGCTAAAACAGCTAAATGAGTCTTAAAAAAAAGCTAAAAAATAAGCTAAGAGCTAAATGAAAATTTTAAGGCTAAATCTGAAACAAATAAGCTAAATTTAGCTCAAAATAAGCTAATATGGTCACGCTGGTTATTATTTACGCAAAATTAATTAAAATTAATTAATTTTAATCAATTTTGCCGTGGATAATTAAAATTAATTATCCACGGCAAAATAATATTTATCGATAACGTAAGAAACAAAGAATTATTTAACGTCTTTAGCTTTCAAGAACAGTTGACTTTCTTTCATGGTGCTTGTAACGCGTACAAAAGTAGAAAGTAGACCTACTTTTCGCTTTGAACGCGCCTACGCGTTCTGCGTTTTTTGCAATGTAACTTGTCACATACTATTGCATTGATTCTACTTTTTGGAAAATTGCATAGAAAGCGTAACGCGCATAAAGCGAGCTATGGACCTCTACCTTGAGAGAATAAGAAAGTCCGCAGAGAAAATAAAATAGATTTTAATTTTATTCCGTTCCGCACTGCGGTTTTCTACTTCAAAATCGTATGAAAAACCGCACCGCAATAAATTATCGTCGCATTGTGTTTAGACTCTTAGCCATAAGGCCGAGAAGCGATAAGTATTAGCCGTTAACTTCAATTTCTTATAGTATTCAAAAGCTAAATAATATGAGAATTATTTTCAAGTTTATGTACCTGGTATAACTCAAACACACTAAAGGTACAAAATTTTAAACAAACGTAAATGACAAAAACAATATACACAAGAATATAACAAACCCCTATAATAAAAACAGGCAAGCAAAGCACTCAAAACATTTCACTGTGCCATTGTTGCCATTTTGGCATTTTCGCTGCCAGATCTGGCATTTTCATTTCACGAAAAGCATTCAACTTTTAAAAAATTCTCCCAAATGCTTTTTGGCAGAATTTGCTTAAAATAAAAAATACTAATTTGTTAAATTTTTTATTTCAGTGTAGAGAATAATTCCTTTTAAAAATGTAATTTTTTTACAATTATGTGTTTCCTACGTAATGTAGATACAATGAATATCTATGTATTATATACTATGTATTTTCAATTATCAGTAAGCGACAAAAATTAAACTTTTCGGAATATGGTTTTATAGTATTTAAATGTGTTTTACGTCATACATAAGTTGTCGCTTACGATAAAATTTTACTGACTGTATTTTAAAAGATATCAAACATTTCGACATTTTGATAATTCTTAACTATGGGTAGCGTATTATTTTAATTTCAATTAAAAAGTTTATTTTTTACAACATCTTGCTTACAATTAAACAGAAAAAAGGTTTCGATATACATACATACATAATACATACAAACATATATATGTATATAATTAATGTTTGAAAATACATAATCATTCATATCTATGCTCTGAAGGAAATGTCGATGCTAAAAACGTACTGAGTCGCTTTTGGCTTTGTCACCAGTACTACTCTCTAATTATTCCCCATACAATAATTTGTGTTATAGATATTTAGCATGTGCTTGTCACTAAAAATCTAATAGTAACATTAATACAATTGACTAGGTAGTGACTACATACATAGTTCTTATGGGAACATGGAGACATACCAACCACTGGTACATTTCTATACCTTACTACGTACCAGCGTTACCATATATATATTTTAAAAAACTTGATAAATCTGAAAAAAAAAACTTTTTTTCCAAAACAAAAACTTTTTTTCTACACAAGTACCAAAATTTTAAAAGAAAACAGCTGATCGATATTGTTATGTGAAAAGTATTGAAAATGGTTAGGCTAACTGACCCTTTAGACACTGTTGCAGTAATAAGGGAGTGAGAAAATATAAGATCGTTTTATTGCATACAAACATCACTTAATATTTTCATTCAATATACTGCAAAAGTTCAATTATAGACATATTAATAAAAAAAACTTGAAAAAACTTTATATTTTCAAAAAACTTGTTGGCATCTCAAAAAACTTCAAAAAAAAAGGGAAAACTTGACAAATGATAACGCTGCTACGTACATACAAATTTACTTATATTGACAAGTTGTTGCAAAATCCAGAAGAAATACGCCACATCTCATGATACAATAATACAGGTAGCCGCGAATCTACAACAAATAGAACAACAGTGATTTTTATTGCTGTTTTGTGATTGACAAGAGAGACAACCAAGAGAAAACAATATACATGTACTTGCGTTTTCTCTTGGCTTTGCAAGGCATGTTGTATTAGTACAGTTTTAATAGACACTGTGCGCGTGTGTTGGTAAAACATAAGCACCATTTGGCAGATCACATCACGAAACAAGCAAAACAGCTGGCGCTTCGCGACTACCTGTATTATTGTATCATGCCGCATCTGTTTTCTCTCTATCTTTTATACTGACGAATAGAAGAGAAATTGTAGACAATGTAAAGGTAGAATTAGTAAAATCGTATCGTTCTACTTTACAGCTTGCCGTATCGTTCAGCTTTGTGTACAAGTTATAGAAAATGTAACAGTTTGCACAGCACATTTTTTTTGTCTGGCTTTTAATGCGGCTTTTTTGACATTCGCTGCAGAAAAATCTGTTTTCTGTAGATTTCTACGTCAGCAGTGCTACCACCACATATTTTATAACTAGTAACATGCATTGCATATCGTACGGCTTTTGTCAGCTGACACGCAACTTCACGATACGATTTTACTAATTCTACCTTAACTACTACTACAATTTTAATGTTGACATAGACACTTGGCCCCGTCTTACTGAAGGGTATAAACAGCGTTGTCAACTCGGTGCTTTTCGCACCGTTTTTAGTGCTTTTTGAAATTTTCGACGCGAAAAATATTGAAGTTAGTGCTCAGTGCTTTTTTAAATTAATTTTCGGTGCTTTTTGTGTCGAGCGGTGGCACTAAACCAAAAATTCAATGAGACATTTCCTTATCTATTTTATTGTTCGAGGAAGTCTATAATTTAATAACAAAAATTAGAAATGTTAAAAACCCCCGATATATCTAGAACAGATGTGATATATTCTAAACGGCTAGACCAATTTTCTTCAAACATTGTTAAGAACCTTCTCAATCAAGTCACCTTTCAAACAGAAAAAATTAAATCAAAATCGGTCCAGCCGTTTGGGCTGTACGTGGGCACGGACAGACACACTGATACACAGACACACACTACAAACTTATAACACCCCTTTTTTTGGTCGGGGGTTAAAAACATAAGCTCTGAAGTTAAATCGAGCATTTCAAAAATTCTAATAAGATTGCAAAAGACTTGGTTGAAGAAATAAGCGCCATATTACCCTCAAACTTTAACATTTTAAGTATAATTACCCTGCAGGAAATGCGAATAGTGAAATTGTAGTGGTTTAATAGTGACTAGTGTTTTTCATACGGGATTTCCCGGGAAAAATTTCCCGGGATCCCGCACATTTTCCGGGAAAGAAATCCCGGGAAATTTGTGCGGGAATTCCCGGGATTTTTTGATTTTGTTATGGCAAATTAATTTGTATTTACAAATTCCTTGATGAGTGTCGTTATTCACTTTATGTATGCGATGGTGCAATAACAAGGTGATGACAATATCACAATAGCTAAAGCTTTACAACAACTAAGGCCGAGTTTACATCTGGTACGCATGCATTCTGAGACTTAGATACCTTTATTTGGAAAAAGCAGAACGCGACGTTTAAAATTTAATTCTACAACAATTTATAAAAGTAAATTATATAACAAAAATTAAAAATTTTAAAAACCCCTGATGTACTTAGAAAAGATGTGACATCTTCTAAACGGCTGGACCGATTTTCTCCAAACATGGTTAAGAGCCATCTCGATCAAGTCACCTTTCAAACAGAGAAAACTAAATCAAAATCGGTTTAGCCGTTTGGGCTGTACGTGGACATGGACAGACACACAGATACACAGACACTCACTACAAACTTATAACATCCTTTTTGTTTTGTTCGGGGGTTAAAAATAGAAATGAGCAAGGAAATAAAATAAAAAATACAAATAATTACAGATCCTATTTGGTAAATAGTACGGTTAACAGCATTAACAGCTTATTCTGTACTAAAGTCCTATTTCCAAAGAAATATGCCCTTATGCAAAAACGATTGTTAAAGCATGCGTTAAAACTGGTTTTGCCATACAAAATTCCTTTATTAAACCAACCAAGAACGGAAACGGTATTATTTTTTGACTAATGTGTATATAACACGTTATTTTTTAATCGATCTCATGAATTATAATTTGTTTTGTGGAAATAAATTAAATTTAAAAATATTTTGTATTGCTTTGTTCTGGGCGGGAATTCCCGGGATTTCCCGGGAAACCGAAAAATCTTTTCCGCTTTCCCGGGAAATGAAAAAGTCCGGGAAAAGAAAAACTCTAATAGTGACATTGTCAGTAGTACTATTGACCACGTGTACTCCAGACAATGTAATCATCATCTATTGACATTTCACATTATTGAAAATCCACCGCTAGACTGTAGCACTGCTGACTAATTAGTTATTTTGGGACCACATGGACACATTGGCACCAAAGATTCACTAGTAAATTTTAGGGGCTCTAGTCTACAATATCGATATTTATTCGCTTGATGTCAATAGTAAAATTGAAGTGATTTGCTAGTGACATCGTAAATAGTACTACTGACTAGGTGTACCCCAGCCAATGTAATCGCCTATTGACATATAACATAGGGTTGTCATTGAAAATCCACCACTAGACTGTAGCAATACTGACAAAGTAGTTCTTTTGGGACCACATGGAGACATTGGCACCAAAGATTCACTAGTAAATTTTAGGGGCTCTACTCTACGATATCGATATTTCCTCGCTCGATGTCAATAGTAAAATAATAGTGATTTACTAGTGACATTGTCAATAGTACAACTGAATAGGTGTACCGCAGCCAATGTAATCGACCATATGGAGACATTTGAACTAAGGACTCACTAGTACATTTTAGAGACTCTCGTCTACAATTTTATAAGGGTTGGGCAACAAACTTAAATACATACATACATACATACATATGTACGTAAGTTTTTAACATTATTGCATAGCATAATAAAAAAGAAAAACAAACTATTGACGCGTTCATTGACAATATCACCAGAAATACACTAGAAATGCTGTCTCTAACGTATCTCTACTCGCGCATAGAAGGAAAGTTGTCGATATTTCAACTAGTGCAATTGTCGCTAGAGAAAAGAGTGTTGACATAGAGACATATGGTTCTTGGCTGACTAGAGGGAACAAACTTAAATACATACATACATACATATGTACGTAAGTTTTTAACATTATTGCATAGAATAATAAAAAAGAAAATCAAATTATTGACGCGTTCATTGACAATGTCACCAGAAATACACTAGAACTGTTGTCTCTAACGTATCTTTACTCGCGCATAAAAGGAAAGTTGTCGATATTTCAATTAGTGCAAGTTTTAGGCAGAAGTAAAATCTAATAGCGATTCAGTTGAAATGAACTCATTTGAGGCATTATCAAAAATTGCATTAGCATGAAACTTCTGTCACTTCCATTTTTAAACGATGAAGTTGATCGCGCTTCTGTCTCTATGACTGCATTTTAGTCTAAACTACGTGACAAAATGTCCTTACACTTGGTTAACACTTTGCTTTATATAAAAATCGGCCTGAAACGAGACAATTTTGCTGTGAATATACCTGCCGTTTTTGGTTAATTATAACCAAAATTGATAAAATTTTTTCCCAATGTCCAATATTTTTTCATTTCGGTTACTTTTTTGCTATGAATATTTTTGTATATAACTTGATAAACTTGCAAATCACTTTTTTTATTTTTGACTTTGTTGTTTAAATTGCGTTTGCTCCACAATACTTTTGACACCTTTTTTATTTCGTTCAAAATTTATTATCTTTGTCACATAGTTCAGCTGCAGCAGAAAGAATGTTTTTACATCATAATTTAATAACAACCAAATTTGGTAAGTCTTGATTTAAAAAAAATAAACTACTAAAGCCATCGAGTTCAAAATGTAATCAGCTCTTAACTTCATAAATACTTGTCGATTACGGCCAACTTGACTAAGCTCAAGTGATTCGTTTGTTCCTTGACCAAAAAAAAAATTAAAAGTTTTTTATTGTAATAACTTCAAAAGTCTTCGCCAATTGATTTTAGAATACACTGATTCCTATAGAATCAAAATGTGTATAGGATGCTTCTAATTTGAAGTTTTAGGAACGGAATGCAAGGTCAACCGATTCCTTTATTTTTTTATATACATACGTACATATGTATTTATGAATGCATTCTTTTTTAATAAAATAAAAAATGTTTAAATTTAGTGCTTTTACCCTGGAGTTATGGTAGAATTAGTCGATTCGTATCGTGTTACTTTTGAAGTGGTAGTATCGTTTAATTCTGGATGTTAGTTAGTAAAAACGTGAGAGTTCCACCAAACGTTTCAGCCTTGTTGTATTTCTCTTTGCTTTATACATGTGTGTGCATCAGTGATGGGAAAGTTGGTACGATCGTACTTTTTTTGATACTATTTGACATGAAAAAGTACCGTAGTACTCCCCTAAGAAATTTGATACTCTCACGGGCAACTTAGAAATGCAGTCAGAAGACTCGCGCATGCATATATTTTGCCAAGAATTAAATTGTTTTTTCGACAAATAGAACGAAGCTTTATTAGTTAAGATCTTTTAGAAAAGTGTAACCACAATTAAATATCAACGAAAACCATATTTCATTCAATGATATTTTATGTGGCACAGAAGTTGATCTATTGAAACAACTATTTTAAATCATTTTAAACACATTTTTAAAAAGTTTATATTAAGTTCTAAGGGCAAAAGTGGACTTTGACAATAAAATGTTAGTTTGGTTTAGTAAGTTTCCTCCTGAAAGTATTTTGTCTGTTAAACCAATATCATTATACCACTTTTAATTAAAATGTTCCCAGGGAAAAGAAAAAAAAGAAAAGAAAAATAATTTGAAATATTAACAACCAATATAGAGCACTGGCTTATATAAAAACGCATTAGATGAATACATGTTTCCTGATATATCGAGAGTAGCTTACGGAATTTTATCCATGCCTAACTCCTCTGTAAGTGTCGAAAGGATTTTCTCTTACCAAAATTTCATGAAAACAAAATATAAATCAACAGCCATCGTATTCTGTATCTCGCTAAAGCTAAATCTCTATCGCTAAGAATCCATAAAATCAATTTGTCGATTTTCGGCTACGAATGCAATTTTCAAACGGGTATTGATAAATCAGGTAATGGCTTAAAAATGTAATTCGCCGAAATTTTATTGCTTTATGTCATCGCCAAAAATTTAAAATTTTCTATTTGTTCAGCATTTTAGCGGTCGAATTTAGCTTTAGCTTTAGCGAGCTATGGAATACGGGGGCAAGCTTTATGTTCCAACAGTATTAAGTCTAATCCAGGCTACACCTTGTATATTTGTACCTATGTGTTCCTTTTTTTGTAAATGAATTTCTTATAATTTTTTGTTAATAAAATTTAAATAAGAAATATTATAGTTTTTGGTACTCTCGGGATCAAAAAAGTACTAAAAAAAATTTGTTTTTGATACCGAAATGCAAATCTCATTTCCCATCACTGGTGTGCATGTATGTAAGAGAGAAGTTGACGTAGAAATCTATTTTCTGTAGATTTCTACCTCACATACACTTACGATACATATTAAATAAACAGCAACATGTTATATTTATGCTACAGATTTTCTCAGCTGCTCCGTCAACTCACGATACGAATCTACTAATTCTACCATTAATGTCGACGTCGTCGACGGCGTCAAATGTCAAAAAAAAAAGTTGAATCGTATGAAATTGTATGAGAGCAGTTAATCTCAACGCGTTGCAACGCCGTAAAAGTTCAATCTGTTTGAACTTTTTCGGCGTTGAAACGCCGTCAACGACGACGACATTAACTCCATTATCATCAGCGTGACCATATTAGCTTATTTTGAGCTAAATTTAGCTTATTTATTTCAGATTTAGCTTTAAAATTTTCATTTAGCTCTTAGCTTATTTTTTAGCTTTTTTTAAAAACTCATTTAGCTTTTTTAGCCTTTTTTTCTACAGATTATAGGAGCTCATAGCACAAGTAAAAAATTTTGTTCTAGGATTTTATTGAAATTTTATTTATTAGAGTAAAAAAGGTAAACAATTAAGAGGAAATAAAGTCAGACTTGGCAATAAAACTTCCAATTCAGAAATAAATATACTGATAATATTCTAACAATAAAAATTGACTTGGTCATTTACAAAATTTATTGAATTAAAACGCTGGCAAAATAAGTTTTTAGAAAATTGCACTACGGTAACATTGATTTAGTAAAATCGTAGGGTATTTTAAATCTGTTGTGATGAAAGCGATACAATTTTTTATTAAGAACGAATTTTACAGATTGAAACTAGATATTGTCTGAAAGTTATTGCATTAAAATAAAATTAACAATTAATTGCCTGTACTTGATGTTTTTTATGAGGATTGAATATTATGTTGATTATCTGCAACATTGCGCCATAAAGGGATAAACACCTTATAAAAATTATAATTTTTTAACATTGTAAAATACATAGTTTACAAAAAATACAAAATGTAAATTATACGACAATTTTATAACAGAAATGGAAAGTTGAAAAATAGTAGATAATGGCAAAATGGTAAGAATTACAATGGAAAAAGTTAAAATCATATTAAAAACACTTTTTGAGTTTTTTTGGTATAAAATTATTTGACTTGAGTTGAACGTTCATTCAGCGGTATCAATTAACTTAAAACAAAAACTTGAAATAGCCTTAAGTCTGGATAACACTATGTACCGATTTTCGTCGGGCCATCTCAATAAAGTCATAAGTAGTAAGTCAAAATGGCATTATTACTCAATTAATTCTGGAATAAGTCTATATGGGCTTATTACCAATGCATTGTGGCGCAATTGTGTCCTTGTATTTCAATTAGTCGATAAATTTAGAGCAAATTTAGCTCTTTACTTATGACTTTATTTCACTGATCTGACGAAACTCGGTACATTGTGCCGATAGTGTGATCCATGCTTTACCTGAAATAGCATTAATTCACTTAAAAAAACTTTCGTATTTTAGTATAAATGTTTTTACATTTTTAAAAACTTTTTAAGATTATTTTGGGGAAGTTTTTGTTTTGTTCCTCATTAAATCTAAAATATAATAATTAATAAATAATTTCATTAAACAAATATTCAATATGTATAATAAAAAAATATGTTTGTGAAATATTTAATGTTAGTTTAGCAATAAGAAACTATTGAAAAGTGATCAAAGAAGTAGAAAAAAGTTTAGCTTTATTTTCTGGCTTAAAATTTAACTTTTTAGCTTATTTTAGCTTTTTTTCAAACGTGATTTAGCTTAATGTTATTTTAAAATCTGGTCACACTGATTATCATACTTAAATTACGCGCTTTTTTCCTGACTTCAGTGCTTTTTAAAATTTTAAAGTTGACAACGCTGGGTATAAACATGAAATTCAACTATTTCAATAATTTTTTTTTAATTTAAATCTGGCATTATGTTTTTCTTCTGTAGAACATTTTGAGTCTAAACACAATGTTTGTGGTGCGGTGCGATTTCTCGTTGCGGGAGAGAAAAATAAACACAATACAACGGAAGACGGCTACGGCGATACTTATCATTGCTTGTTTAAATTTTTATTAATTTTTTTTTGTACATACATTTTTATAAAAAAAATACTCTTTGTGTTAAATATTTTGTAATGGCAGTAACTAAAAACAAAAAATTATTAACATTTTATAGATTTCCAGATATATTTGATATATTTTTTCAACTTTTACATTTTATGACAAAAAAAAATCATGTTTTTTGTTACAACAATGTTGTGAACACCGCCAATTATTCAAAAACTATGGCAACCAGTGTGACCAGATTTTAAAATAATATTAAGCTAAATCACGTTTGAAAAAAAGCTAAAATAAGCTAAAAAGTTACATTTTAGGCTAGAAAATAAAGCTAAACTTTTTTCCACTTCTTTGATCACTTTTCAATAGTTTCTTATTGCTAAACTAACGTTAAATATTACACAAACATATTTTTTTATTATACATATAGAATATTTGCTTAATGAAATTATTTATTAATTATTATATTTTAGATTTAATGAAGAACAAATCAAAAACTTCCCCAAAATAATCTTAAAAAGATTTTAAAAATGTAAAAACATTTATACTAAAACACGAAAGCTTTTTAAGTGAATCAATGCTATTTAAGGATCACACTATCTGCACAATGTACCGAGTTTCGTCAGATCAGTGAAATAAAGTCATAAGTAAAGATTTTGCTCTAATTTATCGCCTACATGAAATACAAGGACATAATTGCGCCACACTGCATTGGTAATAAGCCCATTTTGGCTTATTACTTATGACTTTATTGAGGTGGCCCGACGAAAATCGGTACATAGTGTTATCCAGGCTTAAGGCTATTTCAGGTTTTTGTTTTAAGTTAATTGATGTCGCTGAATGAGAACGTTCAACTCAAGTCGAATAATTTTATACCCAAAAAACTCAAAAAGTGTTTTGGCCACTAATATGAATTTAACTTTTTCCATTGGAATTCTAACCATTCTGCCATTGTCTACTATTTTTCTTCTTTCCATTTCTGTTATAAAATTGTCGTATAATTTACATTTTGTATTTTTTGTAAACTATTTTACAATGCTAAAAAATTATAATTTTTATGAGTTGTTTATGTTTTTAATATATTTTTAGAGAACACGCAATTTAGACTAAAAAAAGGCTAAAAAAGCTAAATGAGTTTTTAAAAAAAGCTAAAAAATAAGCTAAGAGCTAAATGAAAATTTTAAGGCTAAATCTGAAACAAATAAGCTAAATTTAGCTCAAAATAAGCTAATATGGTCACGCTGATGGCAACATCAGAAAGAAAAATAGTGTCAAAAATTGAGAGAATAAGAAAGTCCGCAGAGAAAATAAAATAGATTTTAATTTTATTCCGTTCCGCACTGCAGTTTTTTCCTTCAAAATCGTACGAAAAACCGCACCGCAATAAATTATCGTTGCATTGTGTTCAGCCTCTTTAGCGGAATTTTTTACGGATCTAGCATTCTCTAATCATCATTTTCTGGCAATACTGCCTTACTGCTATCGTTTCATCCTTACCGCTTTTTCCGCGGTTTAAATTTATTATTTATGACCCTCCTTTCGGAAGGCACTACAAAAAAATTTTTTAGACTCATTATTAGAGTGCTCCTCTCCACGGAAATCTTTAGTAAAAGGCGAAAGATTTATTCGACAACTGAAGAGAAGCCAGAGCAAATAATAACTGCACAAACTCAATATTTAGTAGAAAAATAAACATTTACCGAATGAGAGTTGAACAGCAAAATCAGCAAGTTTTACAAAAACCAACAGAATACACGATATGAAAAGTTAACACACCACCAAACAGTGATGGTATCTCTAAGAAGAGCAAAAGCACATTAAGCTGTTGCAAAAAGGGTAAAAAGCGCAAAAAATACGAAAAAGAGGGTAAAAAAGCACCAACACTTTTTTTTAATTTTAATACATTAACGTCCCTTTTCACAATATATGGTTAAGAATTAACGTGAACTTTAACTGACAGTTCTTCATACAAAACTTGCAGTTAAAGTGTCTGTTATCTTTTAACCATACATTGTGAAAAGGTACGTAAATCATTTAAAAAAAGGAGAGTTTGGGGTGTAAAACCTCATTATATAATTTCAGGTTTTTGCCTCAAAATATTTAATATTAATTATATTAATTTTTCAAAATCTTAGTAGTTATATGATCGGTGTTAGTCATTTGGTAAGTGAAGCTTAGGCCTAGATTAGGATAAAGATGTTACTGAAAAATCATTAACACATTCAAAATGCATTAAAAGCAACACTTTTTTCTTAACTAACTTAATTTTTTTTTTTTTGCGATATACATACACCCATATTCCAGTTGTCAACATTGACAGCACGTCAATACGATACCAACAAATTGGGACTTGGCTACCCGTTGTCTAAAACAACTGACTGCTATTGACAACCTCATCCTGTCAATTGTTCTAGGATGATTAAATGCTTGTGTAAGCTTTAACAAATGCTTATTGCGTACTACTATCAATCAAATATTATGCAGAGAATTAAATAAAGAGATATTCTGCTATTAGCGCTTAAAAGTATTTTAGGTTTGTAAAATTAAAAATATTTTTTTTTTTACAAAAAAGCACCAAAAGCACTGTGAGAAATTGTTAAAAAGCACTGTAAATACCCGCTTTTTAAAAAAGGGTATTAACCAAAATTTCGCATTTATGAAGAGGCAAAAAGCACCAAAAAAATACCCGAAACGCACCAAAATACCATCACTGCCACCAAAATGGTAAAACAAAACACAAGCACGCACACACAGCTGTACCATTGAACATTTTCTTAGTGCTTTAAAAAAACATTTCCTAAAAACAATATTGGGTAGTATGAATAAAAAAAAGTAGGTATTTCCTTTTTAGTTAAAAATTTGCTTTAAAAAGCAAATACTTCTTTTTTATTCACACTACCCATTAATTGTTTTCTTCCAACATAATTGCATACTTACTTTTGTTGGAAATACTAATATGCACACAAGTAAATATGTATTTATGTATGTATTTATTTAAGAAACGTTCATATTATAGTATAAATGTTTTTACATTTTTAAAAACGTTTTAAGCTTATTTTGGGAAGTTTTTGTTTTGTTTTTCTTTAAATCTCAAATTTAATAATTAATAAATAATTTCATAAAAAAATATTCAATATTTTTTATTTTGTAGGTAACATATCGGCATTTCTCCGAGAAATTACACTTTTTTGTCGCCTGCGACAGCAAGCAATTAACCTTGTAGTCAGGGTTGGGCAGTATTTGAAATACATGTATTTGAAATACGAATACGTATTTTGTATTTGTATTTTAAATACATGACGTAGAAGTATTTTGTATTTTAAATACATGACATGCAAGTATTTTGTATTTTAAATACATAATTTACAAAATACATTTACAAAATACATTACATTGCTGGCGTTTTGCATTTTGATCGATTTATAATGTATGATTCGTCAAACCAATAACAAAATATTAGAATCGCTAAAAAACAACTATACCAAATCTTATTCAAGCCACACACTTTGCGACCGTTGGTACAACACGTTGGATTACCAAGTTTTGTGTTTTCCGCACAAACTATACAACAACGTGGGCAAAATTAGCGTACAACTTCATTTTTTAATTTCATTTTTGGAGTAGAAATTACATATGTCGCGTAGTAGTGGAATATGTTTTTGGTGAAAAAAAAATAAAATGAAGAAGATAAAAAAGGAAAAAAAAAAGAATTTGGTCAAAGGAGTGGTTTATATAAAAAGAAAAGTATTCTAACAAAAAACTTTTGAAAATATTAAACGAAAGTGATACAAAGGACTATAAAAATTGCACATGGGTGACAGACGAACTATTTAATGACCTTTTATCAAAAAAGCAATTGCTCACAGCAAACTTTTATACAATTCAATAAAATTACTTATATCTGTGAAATTCTCCATTTTCGGCGCAACGAGATAAGAACAAAATGAAATGAAGTTGTACCACAAAGTCTTAAATCTTGCAACCTGTCTATACAACTTGCCAAAAAATCAAATCTTTTTAATCTTTCGTACAACCGAGACACAACTTCATACGACGATCCCACACACTCTACAATCTCATACATAACCTGCTCATGTTGTAAAAACGGTCGCATGGTCTGTGGCTTGCTTTAGAGTTGGCATCACCAGAATTCAGTTGTCAATTCTGAAGCATCTTGTCACAAGGCGTTTTATTTGCAGGTGGTACTATTACAACAATTATAACAATACAAAAACAACATGGTTGCTTTGATTGTGTTGTCAAGTCCTCGTCCAGACTTGCAATTTTTTAAAATTCTGCTTTTAAATTGCATAAGTGCCCACCCACATTGTCATTGCGAGCACATGAAAAAAATTTCATTGTACTCGTATTTGCTAATACATACGTCGACCTTTATTCAAATTTAATTTAGCGCGTAGGAAAATAGCGCGTTTTGACTATAAACTGTTGATAATGCTGTAACTTAGCGCGTTTTGAGAAGGGGTATAGCGCGTTTGGGTTATAAATAGTTGGCATCGCTGGTTATAAGCTATTTCGCACTTTGTTTCCTTAATTCAACACATCAAATTCTTTCATCTAATTTTGTAAAATTTTTTACTTTACTTGTTAAAATGTTTTTCGTTTATCACTTATTCGCTGAGTGATTTTTTTAAACAAAAGGTAAAAATTAAAATTTTTCAATGAAAATGCTTGAAGTTAAATCAGGAATCATTTGCAAACAAATTTTAATAACTTTTTAATACACATTCGGTTTTTTTAATTATTAATTCTTCAATTTAATCTTGTAAACAGTGATTCCAACAATTCAGAAGCAAAACGAGCCAACCAAATAGTCGAAAAGAGCTAAAATGAGCTAAATTTAAAAATTTGAGATTTTTCCGTTTTAAATCTATGAATGTATTTATTATTCAACTTGTACTTCCAAGATTTTTTAACATTAATAAAAATAATAGTAAGAAAAAATTAAAGATCCATTGCTAAAAACGGTGTATGTACTGCAGCATATAATGCAAGATTTGCTTGCGGAATTTGCGTTTGTGTTGGAACTTCTGATATATCTGGCTAGGATAGCACAATATCGTTAAATGGAGCCATATATTTTTTATGCTTTCGAGTATCCGAACTCAAATCAAAATATTTCGCAACGTTTGCACAAAGCTTAACATGGATCTTTTGTTGGTTTAATCCATTTTTTAAACGAGGAATCTGATTCCCAAGCTTTCCTATATGTTTGGCAGTAAGAATCCATTTCAATCATTTGTCAAATTTTCTAATTATTCAGAAACGAACACACTAAATACCTAAATACATATATCTTACATAGTTTCAAAAAAGTATCTGCATTTGCAACAAAACATATTTTCCAAAAATGTAAATGCCTCAAGGACGACAATAGGGTAAAAACGAGAAAATTTACTATAAGATGCGAAAAGTGCTAAACGTGCCGTTTTTAAAATTGAAAAGAGCTGTGTTAGCTCTTTTTTTTTAAAAAAGAGCTGTGTTAGCTCTTTTTTTTTTAAAAAGAGCTAAAGGGAAAAATTTGGAGTTAGAAGCAGCGTGACCATATTAGCTTATTTTGAGCTAAATTTAGCTTATTTGTTTCAGATTTAGCCTTAAAATTTTCATTTAGCTCTTAGCTTATTTTTTAGCTTTTTTTAAAAACTCATTTAGCTTTTTTAGCCTTTTTTTAGTCTAAATTGCGTGTTCTCTAAAAATATATTAAAAACATAAACAACTTATAAAAATTATAATTTTTTAGCATTTTAAAATAGTTTACAAAAAATACAAAATGTAAATTATACGACAATTTTATAACAGAAATGGAAAGAAGAAAAGTAGTAGATAATGGCAGAATGGTTAGAATTCCAATGGAAAAAGTTAAATTCATATTAGTGGCCAAAACACTTTTTGAGTTTTTTGGGTATAAAATTATTTGACTTGAGTTGAACGTTCATTCAGCGGCATCAATTAACTTAAAACAAAAACCTGAAATAGCCTTAAGCCTGGATAACACTATGTACCGATTTTCGTCGGGCCACCTCAATAAAGTCATAAGTAATAAGCCAAAATGGCATTATTACTCAATTAATTCTGGAATAAGTCTATATGGGCTTATTACCAATGCAGTGTGGCGCAATTATGTCCTTATATTTCAAGTAGTCGATAAATTAGAGCAACATTTTTACTTATGACTTTATTTCACTGATCTGACGAAACTCGGTACATTGCGCAGATAGTGTGATCCATGCTTTACCTTAAATAGCATTAATTCACTTAAAAAGCTTTCGTATTTTAGTCAGTGTTTAAAAAACTAGACTCCAAGTAGCTGTAGCAACGAAAAAACACGAAATAGTCTAGCAAAAAAATGTAAAAAACTTGTAGCCGTTCATTTACTATTACTACCGATACCGGCACAATTTGGTAGCTGTAGTTGTAGTAATAGTAAAAAAATAAAATAATTGGAGCAGCGTAGTAAATAATGTTTTACTGCTTTAGCTACCTTCAAATTTTTGTAGCACTAAAAGTAGTTTTATTTTTTAAATTTTTACTGCTACCTACTTTGGTAGTCACAGAAGGAGCAGATAGCATAGTTTTTGAAGTAGCACTAGAATAACATTTCAGCAGTAATTTAATAACATTGAGGTAGTTTTAAAATAACATTTCAGCAGCAATTTAACAACATTGCAGCAGCATAAAATAACATTTAGGGAGCAGCATAAGTAGTAAAAAAGTAAAATTTTCAGTAAACTAAATCAGGGAAGGAAAATGACTTCTTGGATTTTGTACCAACTGTGAAAACGAAATGTACCTTTTGTACCATGACGGTACCATTTTTTTTTAATATTTATTAATAAGAACGGAAACGTAAAAAATTTGTGAAAATTCAGAAGTAAACAATGTGTATAACAAAAATGTGTATAAATATTCAGTATGAAAAATAACAAAAAAAAAAAACATTAAATATTACATTCATAAGGGTACATTCTTAGATTAGACTTGTTAGAGATCGGTTATTTTACAAAGCTTGCTTATTAACAGGCCTGTTATTTTCATGCACTATAAAATCTAAGTTATGCGCATAAAAATTGCGCGATAAAACCTAAAACACACTATTGAAGTAAAGGAGCGATATGTAGTTAACAAATATAAATATAACCACAGCCAAGGCGAGTTTATGTACGAGGTTAAAGATAAACCACTTGATGCTGATAAAATTCACAAAATACTTGTTCAACAGAAGGTTGATTTAATTTGCCTAGCAGGATTTATGTGAATTCTCAAAGCTGATCTTCTGAGTTAACAGGTACAGTTAAAGTACTAGACAGATTTTTTTTGTTGCAGACTTGACACCAGCTGGTGCACGAACTTGCCTTGACAACAGCATCAGTGTTGCCGTTTGAAAAAAAGTTTTCCGACCAAAATTTTCCCAAAATCCGACCAAAATCGCCTGCTTCCGACCAAATTTGAAAATTTAATAAATATTTGTGTTTTTTGATGTACATTTTATTTAATATTTAAGTAAAATAAAAATTTCAGATATAACATATTTGCATTAAAGAATTCAGGCATGTAAATTAATATTTATGTAATGTAATTAATAATTAAATACATTAAAATTGTAAATTATAAGAAAAAATTTTTATTCAGTCTTTTTAACATATGTTGTTTTCATTTACTTATGTTATAATTCAGGCATGTATTAAATATATCACATTAAAAATAAAAAGTTAAAGTTCTTGATTTTACATTCATAAGGGCGAAAAAACATAACACAAATCGCTGTCACTAAATTAAGCTAAAGGTCGTTTATAATTTAATGGCCAACAGCGGAATTCGGTTAACGTATCGCAGAGTTCACTGTCACTGATCTAATATAAACGTCGTAAATAACTACTTACTCGGCATCGAAGTGCATAATTTATTGGTAAATGCGCTGATTTACACGGGATTAATTGTGCTGGCATAACATGCAAGTTTGTTGGTGAGAGAGGCAAAGAGAAAGGTTTTGTGTTTGGCATAATTTTTCAACCAGCTACAACCCCGCATTAGCAGCACAAAACCAATACACACACAACTTAAAAAACTCCAAATGGTAAATGCCCTGCAGTCAGACTGGGGCCAAATGTCTCTATGTCAACACTAAATTTCTAGTAGTAGGTACATTGTCTACAATTTCTTTTCTATTCGTCAGTATAAAAGAAAGAGAGACAACAAATGTGGTCTATTTCTGGTGGCTTTTGCAACAACTTGTCAATATTCATATAATTGTATGTACGTAAGGTATAAAAATTTACCACTAAATGTCTGGTTGGTATGTCTCCATGTTCCCATAAGAACTATGTATTCACTACCCAGTCAATTGTTTTAGTGTTACTAGTAGATTTTCAATGACAAGCACATGCTAAATGTCTATAGCACAAAGTATTGTATGGGGATTAATTAGAGAGTAGTACTGGTGACAAAGTCAAAGCGACTCAGTACATTTTCACCATCAACATTTCCTTCAGGGTGAATACCATAGACTAACAATATTCTGTGGTGAATACGAAAAACACTAACACACACAAAGCTGTGAATACGTATACATTTTTATGACGGATGAATTAGTCTCGTGTGTTCTTAAAAAAACAAAAATTGTGCCGCATAAAAATTAGTCTCGTGTAAACTACCTCAATGGTAAACAGTGTGTAAAAAATATTTTTAAGATAATATATATGAGATTTTAAATAAATTATGCGAAGAGAAAAATAGTTTGTGATTAGAGACAAAAACCGACCAAAATTTAATTGGTCCGACCATCCGACCAAATTAAATATTTTAAATTTTTTCCGACCAAATTTGGTCGGATCCGACCAAAACGGCAACACTGAACAGCATTGCAACAAAAACAGAGAAGCTCACCGTCTAAAATAAAACACACACAAAAAAATTAAAGACAACATAGGCAAAATTAATGTTACCATATATTGAAACATTGGCATTTTTAAATTGTACCAAGTAACTCACGGTAGTACCACGGTACCAACGAGGTCAAAAATGTACCATAAAAAGTACAATTGTACCATGATTTCCATCCGTGAACTAAATACAAACGAAGAATACGTGTGTGAAACAGCGTTGCCGTTTCGTACTTTTAACTAGAATTGGTTATTTTTTCGAATCTGTATTTTAAGTTGTATTTGATGAAAAATTAGTTCGAATAAAATAATTAAAAACGAACTAAAGTACATTTCATTCGTAATTTTAATGGATATGTATTTTAGTTACAACAGTTTTTCTTTTCTTTTATAAATGTTGACGTATGTATACGTATATAAACTTTGCATACTGTATGTATTTTCTAATTCATTTCCAATTCACCAGTTATAAAAATGAGTTAATAAAATTCAAGTTTTTTTAATTCAGTTTTATGTGAGATGTCATGTATTCATACATTTTAGTATAGTTACGTGGCTCCATATACATACATATTACATCTTATTTCCATATACCTATGGACCCATATACGAAGAACTTCATAATTCAATTTCCATATATGAGCTCATGATACATTTCATATATTCGTCCATATATCAATTCATATATAATACTTTTCGCATGTATAAGCCTATACATTTCCATACATGAATTCATATATATTCATATATATTATATACATTCATATATTAAAAATATATGGACCATACATAGTTTTTTTAGCTTGGTTATTTAATATTATTTAACAACATCGTCATAACTACGATATGTAAAAAGTGTGGCGTAGCAGGGAAACGTTACTGTAAAAACATGATAATCACATAAAAAAGCACGAACACGAATGTGTGAAACGAATTAAAGCGACGATTGCTTATAAACAGCGCTGTCAACTTTTAAATTTCACAGTGCAATAAAAAAAAGCCTTTAAGTTCAATAAATAAAATAATTTTGTTATTGTGATTATGTTTTTATTTAAAGTTTTTCTTTTCTAAATTAATATTATATATGAGTGTTCTTTCAAAAAAACCTATTTTCACCAAATTTCAGTAATGAGAAAAAAGTTTAAGAGCGTTGTTTCTGAACGTTTTTTAATATGTAAAATAATTAATTACATTTCCTGTTTTGTTTTGTTCTTTTGTAATTATTGTTAAACTACAAACTGCAAGTAAGCCTTATACTACAATGACACACAATATAAATTTTAATGATTTTTTTATTAAATAAAAAAAGCATTTAAAAGTGTGGTAATTTTTTCACATTTGTTAACTTTTTCAAAAAATGTGATAAAATGTAATGTAATAATTTTTTGGTTGTGGCAGCACTGATCACATACATACATACACATTTGTGGTTTCTAGTTTTACTGATGATTTTGATTTTTGACTACTTTTGCCGCTACCTCAATGTTATTTTGTGCTGCTGAAATGTTATTAAATTGCTGCTGAAATGTTATTATAAAACTACCTCGATGTTATTAACATACTACCTCAAAATTTTCTAGTCATAAAAAACAAAACTCCAAATGTTGTAGTCAGTGTGACCAGATTTTAAAATAATATTAAGCTAAATCACGTTTGAAAAAAAGCTAAAATAAGCTAAAAAGTTACATTTTAGGCTAGAAAATAAAGCTAAACTTTTTTCCACTTCTTTGATCACTTTTCAATAGTTTCTTATTGCTAAACTAACGTTAAATATTACACAAACATATTTTTTCATTATACATATAGAATATTTGCTTAATGAAATTATTTATTAATTATTATATTTTAGATTTAATGAAGAACAAAACAAAAACTTCCCCAAAATAATCTTAAAAAGTTTTTAAAAATGTAAAAACATTTATACTAAAATGCGAAAGCTTTTAAGTGAATTAATGCTATTTAAGGTAAAGCATGGATGACACTATCTGCACAATGTACCGAGTCATAAGTAAAGATTTTGCTCTAATTTATCGACTACTTGAAATACAAGGACATAATTGCGCCACACTGCATTGGTAATAAGCCCATATAGACTTATTCCAGAATTAATTGAATAATAATGCCATTTTGGCTTATTACTTATGACTTTATTGAGGTGACCCGACGAAAATCGGTACATAGTGTTATCCAGGCTTAAGGCTATTTCAGGTTTTTGTTTTAAGTTAATTGATGCCGCTGAATGAACGTTCAACTCAAGTCAAATAATTTTATACCCAAAAAAATTAAAAATTGTTTTGGCCACTAATATGAATTTATTTTTTTCCATTGGAATTCTAACCATTCTGGCATTATCTACTATTTTTCTTCTCTCCATTTCTGTTATAAAATTGTCGTATAATTTACATTTTGTATTTTTTGTAAACTATTTTACAATGCTAAAAAATTATAATTTTTATAAGTTGTTTATGTTATTAATATATTTTTAGAGAACACGCAATTTAGACTAAAAAAGGCCAAAAAAGCTAAATGAATTTTTAAAAAAAGCTAAAAAATAAGCTAAGAGCTAAATGAAAATTGTAAGGCTAAATCTGAAACAAATAAGCTAAATTTAGCTCAAAATAAGCTAATATGGTCACGCTGGTTGTAGTAGTTATAAAACAAAAACCTCAATCAAACGAATAGAAAACTATTTAGTTTTTTAAGCTGCTACTTCATTTTCGTTTTTACTGCTGCTACTTAATTTTTAGTTTTTAATTTTATCATGTAGCAGTAGTTTTAAAAAAGGTAATGCTACGAAGCAAGACAACTGCTCCTGGTACCGCTACTTGTAATTGTTTCTAGTACTAGTTTTAGCAATAGTAAAAAAATTTTCAGTTAATGTAGTTTTTTAAACACTGATTTTAGTATAAATATTTTTACATTAAGTATGTTTTATTCGAAACATATACCTAGTTATTTTTTAAGCAGCTATAGCTATAGCTACTTAATAAGTTTATACATCAGCGTGACCATATTAGCTTATTTTGAGCTAAATTTAGCTTATTTGTTTCAGATTTAGCCTTAAAATTTTCATTTAGCTCTTAGCTTATTTTTTAGCTTTTTTTAAAAACTCATTTAGCTTTTTTAGCCCTTTTTTAGTCTAAATTGCGTGTTCTCTAAAAATATATTAAAAACATAAACAACTTATAAAAATTATAATTTTTTAGCATTGTAAAATAGTTTACAAAAAATACAAATGTAAATTATACGACAATTTTATAACAGAAATGGAAAGAAGAAAAATAGTAGATAATGGCAGAATGGTTAGAATTTCAATGGAAAAAGTTAAATTCATATTAGTGGCCAAAACACTTTTTGAGTTTTTTGGGTATAAAATTATTTGACTTGAGTTGAACGTTCATTCAGCGGCATCAATTAACTTAAAACAAAAACCTGAAATAGCCTTAAGCCTGGATAACACTATGTACCGATTTTTGTCGGGCCACCTCAATAAAGTCATAAGTAATAAGCCAAAATGGCATTATTACTCAATTAATTCTGGAATAAGTCTATATGGGCTTATTACCAATGCAGTGTGGTGCAATTATGTCCTTGTATTTCAAGTAGTCGATAAATTAGAGCAAAATCTTTACTTATGACTTTATTTCGCTGATCTGACGAAACTCGGTACATTGTGCAGATAGTGTGATCCATGCTTTACCTTAAATAGCATTAATTCACTTAATAAGCTTTCGTATTTTAGTATAAATGTTTTTACATTTTTAAAAACTTTTTAAGATTATTTTGGGGAAGTTTTTCTTTTGTTCTTCATTAAATCTAAAATATAATAATTAATAAATAATTTCATTAAGCAAATATTCTATATGTATAATAAAAAAAATATGTTTGTGTAATATTTAACGTTAGTTTAGCAATAAGAAACTATTGAAAAGTGATCAAAGAAGTGGAAAAAAGTTTAGCTTTATTTTCTAGCCTAAAATGTAACTTTTTAGCTTATTTTAGCTTTTTTTCAAACGTGATTTAGCTTAATATTATTTTAAAATCTGGTCACACTGTTATACATACTTAAATTTGTTTTGAATATTTATATAACTTTTTAAGATTATTTTTGGGAAGTTTTTGTTTTGTTCTTCATTAAATCTAAAATATAATAATTAATAAATAATTTCATTAAGCAAATATTCTATATGTATAATAAAAAAATATGTTTGTGTAATATTTAACGTTACGTTTAGCAATAAGAAACTATTGAAAAGTGATCAAAAAGAAGTGGAAAAAAGTTTAGCTTTATTTTCTAGCCTAAAATGCAACTTTTTAGCTTATTTTAGCTTTTTTTCAAACGTGATTTAGCTTAATATTATTTTAAAATCTGGTCACACTGGTTAGAAAGAAGCAATCAAAAAGAGCTAAATCTAGCTCCAAAATAACTAAGTTGGCATCGCTGCTTGTAAATGTGGTATGTACATACGTAAGTATGTACACGTGTTTATTTCACAAAGTACACATTTTCTGTTGTTTATTTTGATTTTTTTGGTAACATTTTAATAATAAATTATACTGCAGTTGTCCCTTTCTCGCAGAATATGCGCCACAAATGATTTTAGCACTTTCTTCAACTCTGGTCTACTTTGTGACGACATTCATGCCGATCGTTTAAATTTTTAAATAATGTCGGGACGGCGCGAACGCCATTCCCGGCTACCAAAAATTACACGCACGAGTTATTCGCATTAGGAATAATCGCGGAGGTCAACTCAACCGTAGTGCAATGGCCAAGCCTCACTCCGGGGGAACCGCCTTCATGATCACGGTAACCCCTACGCCAGGTAAGTATGCTTTCTTCGACACAAACTTGACATCTTATGCTACTATAATTTTCAACGAACTGAGAATTGTGACGAAAATGTGGGAACATTTATAAAATAAACAAAAATTTTCTGTCATATATAACCACAGTGTGTGTGTATCAGTGATGGGAAATGAGATTTGCATTTCGGTATCAAAAACAAATTTTTTTAGTACTTTTTTGATCCCGAGAGTACCAAAAATTATAATATTTCTTATTTAAATTTTATTAACAAAAAATTATAAGAAATTCATTTACAAAAAAAAGGAACACATAGGTACAAATAAACAAATAGGTGTAGCCTGGATTAGACTTAATACTGTTGGAACATAAAGCTTGCTTCCGTATTCCATAGCTCGCTAAAGCTAAAGCTAAATTCGACCGCTAAAATGCTGAACAAATAGAAAATTTAAAATTTTTGGCGATGACATAAAGCAATAAAATTTTGGCGAATTACATTTTTAAGCCATTACCTGATTTATCAATACCCGTTTGAAAATTGCATTCGTAGCCGAAAATCGACATATTGATTTTATGGATTCTTAGCGATAGAGATTTAGCTTTAGCGAGTTACAGAATACGATGGCTGTTGATTTATATTTTGTTTTCATGAAATTTTGGTAAGAGAAAATCCTTTCGACATTTACAGAGGAGTGAGGCATGGATAAAATTCCGTAAGCTACTCTCGATATATCAGGAAACATGTATTCATGCGTTTTTATATAAGCCAATGCTCTATATTGGTTGTTAATATTTCAAATTATTTTTCTTTTCTTTTTTTTTCTTTTCCCTGGGAACATTTTAATTAAAAGTGGTATAATGATATTGGTTTAACAGATAAAATACTTTCAGGGGGAAACTTACTAACCAACCTAACATTTTATTGTCAAAGTCCACTTTTGCCCTTAGAACTTAATATAAACTTTTTAAAATTTTCCTTAAACTGATTTAAAACAGTTGTTTCAATAGATCAACTTCTGTGCCACATAAAATATCATTGAATGAAATATGGTTTTCGTTAATATTTAATTGTGGTTACACTTTTCTAAAAGATCTTTACTAATAAAGCTTCGTTCTATTTGTCGAAAAAACAATTGAATTCTTGGCAAAATATATGCATGCGCGAGTCTTCTGACTGCATTTCTAAGTTGCCCGTGAGAGTATCAAATGTCTTAGGGGAGCACTACGGTACTTTTTCATGTCAAATAGTATCAAAAAAAGTACGATCGTACCAACTTTCCCATCACTGGTGTGTATATAAATCGAACATACATACGTACATATACTTGTATTTTGTTCACTGTTTGTGTTTATAAAAATCCCATGGTTGTTTGTTTTTGCTTTATAATATCATGCAAATGGTATGATAGTGTTGTACTAGCATCTGCCTGAGTCAGTGTTGCCGAGTTCTATGTAATTATACAAAAATATAAGAAAAAAGATTTTCTTGGATTATTTTTGACCATAACATTTTTGTGTTATGTTCGTGTAATTTCGTCTCTACATTATATACAAGTAAATTTCTTAATCAAAAGTTTTCTTTTCATTTAAAATGCATTGTTTACTATGAAACACTTTTATAATATTTTCGAACTGCTCAGTCTAAAGAATTGTCAGCAAAATCAACAAAAACTTACATTACTGTTTGTTATACAAAATTTGATTTGTAATTTCTAAAATTTTGGATAATTTTGAAGTTTCGTTGGTGTAAAATTGAACTTGGATACCGGCAACACTGATCTGTATGTTTATATTTTATTGCTTGAGTCCAGCTTTAACTTATTTATTTCAGATTTAGCCTTAAAATTTTCATTTAGCTCTTAGCTTATTTTTTAGCTTTTTTTAAAAACTCATTTAGCTTTTTTAGCCTTTTTTAGTCTAAATTGCGTGTTCTCTAAAAATATATTAAAAACATAAACAACTTATAAAAATTATAATTTTTTAACATTGTAAAATAGTTTACAAAAAATACAAAATGTCAATTATACGACAATGTTGTAACAGAAATGGAAAGTTGAAAAATAGTAGAAAAGGGCATAATGGTTAGAATGCCAATGGAAAAAGTTAAATTCATATTAGTGGCCAAAACACTTGTATAAAATTATTTGACTTATGTTGAACTTAAATTAATTTAAGTTCAATTTAATTTAAGTTAATTAACTTAAAACAAAACCCTGAAATAGCCTTAAGCCTGGATAACACTATGTACCGATTTTCGTCGGTACACCTCAATAAAGTCATAAGTAATAAGCCAAAATGGCATTATTACTCAATTAATTCTGGAATAAGTCTATATGGGCTTATTACCAATGCAGTGTGGCGCTATTATGTTCTTGTATTTCAATTAGTCGATAAATTAAAGCAAAATCTTTACTTATGACTTTATTTCACTGATCTGACGAAACTCGGTACATTGTGCAGATAGTGTGATCCTTAAATAGCATTGATTCACTTAAAAAGCTTTCGTATTTTAGTATAAATGTTTTTACATTTTTAAAAACTTTTTAAGATTATTTTGGGGAAGTTTTTGTTTTGTTCTTCATTAAATCTAAAATATAATAATTAATTAATAATTTTATTAAACAAATATTCTATATGTATAATAAAAAAATATGTTTGTGTAATATTTAACGTTAGTTTAGCAATAAGAAAGAAACTATTGAAAAGTAATCAAAGAAGTGGAAAAAAGTTTAGCTTTATTTTCTAGCCTAAAATGTAACTTTTTAGCTTATTTTAGCTTTTTTTCAAACGTGATTTAGCTTAATATTATTTTAAAATCTGGTCACACTGCTTGAGTCTATTGAAATCTCATGCTGGTTGTTTTTGCTTTTTAGTATCGCACTAATAATGCGCTAGTATTTTACTAACCAGGGTTGTCATATATGGCGATTACTCGCCAAACGTGGTGATTTTGCGACTTGTTTGGCATCTAAATTTTGGATTAGCGACATTGTGACTTTTCTGGGGATAAATAAATTTTCAGGCGACTTTTATGGCTATTTTTTTAAATAAAATTGAACTTCAAAATTTTTGTAATTCAGGAAAATTAGTTTGTTGAAGTAGTAGTTTCATAAATAAATCCTACCAAAACTACTCGTCTGCAAGAAATTAAAATAATTTGATAATGATTTTTCTCACGGCCGCTTACTCTATGTCGAAAGATAAGCTCTGCGAAAGAAAACTATTCGTTCGAATTCTAATACATTCTTATTCCACTATGACGTCAGTTTTCTTGGGTTTTGCTTACGTGTGTATGTAATGTTTTTGATTTACTTGTTCATGAATTAAAGTAGTGCCAATATGTAAATTTCAAGTATTTCTAGCGATTTTCTTTGACTTACTAACATTTATATGAAAATAAATACAACCATATTGAACAAGGAAAAAAATCAACAAACTAGTCCCTCAGCAGCAGCATGTTTTACTGTTTTGCTTTACAAGTACATTGGATTTGGTAGAAATATGCAAGTAATTTATATAATGAATATAAAACAATAATCAAAATAAAAGTCTTAAATAATATTTTAGTTCATATTTTATGAATATTGTGTACGAATAAGAAATAAATTGATGTAAAGTGAATAAAAAAGTAATAAAGTGATAAAATAATATTTTTACAAACTTTATTGGATTGTTTGCAAATAAATTTTACTAGTCGAAAGCAAAATAGCAAGTGCTTGATCTTGACATAGTGTTCGCCTTAAGGCCTCGTTAGCCGACTGTAGAAATCGTAGATGTAATGTAAATGTAAATGTAATGTAAATGTAAATGTTTGAACGCTTATAGAATGCTTAAAAACGTGTCATGTGTTTTCGACACAAACAAAAAAACTTCCTTGTGCACACATACATACATGCTAATTGCTTTGTGCCCAGCAAACACTAATTTTTGGTTATAAATTGCGAGTTATTTGCAGTCAAACATGAAAGTTCATATAATATTTAAATTCATGGAATTAATTTTGATTGAAATGTATACGAATTAAGTGATCATACATACATATGTATGTATGTATGCATTACTGCTTGTAAGTTAATAATATATAAAATGGTAATGTTTCAATTAATCCAAGATTTCTTTAATAATTTCCCTGAAGCTATTATAATTTACTTTCTTTTGATGGCAAGTTTTATACTGTTGAAAAAAGTAATGCGAGTTTTTAAAATAAAACATCTTTTATAATGAAAATGTGCCTAGAGGTTTAAAAATTATTATTTTATGTAAAAGAACTGAATTGTAATAATTTTAATAGGAGCTTAAGCCTCTAACCGTAATATTTGCATATAACAACAAGCAGCAAAACAGATTTTGAGCAATTTCATCGGAAAGACGAAAGACTTGACTCCTTAATTCCCAGGAATGCGTATGGTTTCAATAGCACATCAATCATATAAAAACGTTATTATATATCCACTTTATCGTTTTATCCTTTTCTTATTAATGTTCGTACTTACTACTAATAATTAACTTTAATCACATATGTATATTTTTGAACAAGAACACATATATATTACTTTTTGTTTGCTGGGTGTTTATCAGTATAACAAATTCAAATAAAATGCGCAACAGCTGTTCGAAACATTGATGGGAGTTCAATATCTTCACACTATTTTTGATTGTGTACAAAAAGTACGAAAATTATTTAAATGGTATCAAATCATTACTTTATACTTACAAACAGTGTTATGACTTTGATATTTAGTGAAATTACAATTTTAGCTTCATATGTATACATACATACATTACAACGTATTATAATTATAAAAATATTTATATTTTTATTATTATCATTATAATTGTTATTATTAAACGCACATATTATAATTTTTTTTGGTATTATTAAATAAAACTAGTTGTAGTACGATTGTGTGCTGTTTGTTCGCACAAATGTACTACATGTATGTTACATATTCATACATATATCTATATTTATATTAACAAAAAAATAAACAAATACGATTGGCAGTCTGTGGTTAGATTTTATAAAGAAAAAACTTTATTAGAAAACTAAATTTATTAAATATGTCATGTACGTATACAAATTTAGCAACTCAATAGCTTAAATTATCAAAAGAAACAAAAGTACAAAAATAGGGCTATTGTGCCACACTCTCATTCAATATACATACATCCCATCACTGTCTACAAATGTCATGTAACGTCGTCATGAAATTCTATTTTCTGCAGGTTCAGACGTTACATTTACGTAACATTTCAGTCAGGTAAGCATTTGCATAGCTTTTCATGCAACAGATTCGATCAGCTGACACATTTGCATTTACAGTTCTACATTTACAGTCGGGTAATTCTGCCTTTAGGGGCATGAACATTTTTATGAAAATACTTACATACGTCTTCTTGCAACTTGTAAGATAAAGAAATGAAAAACAGTCTCAGTATAATCAGCAGTGTGACCAGATTTTAAAATAACATTAAGCTAAATCACGTTTGAAAAAAAGCTAAAATAAGCTAAAAAGTTAAATTTTAAGCCAGAAAATAAAGCTAAACTTTTTTCTACTTCTTTGATCACTTTTCAATAGTTTCTTATTGCTAAACTAACATTAAATATTTGACAAACATATTTTTTTATTATACATATTGAATATTTGTTTAATGAAATTATTTATTAATTATTATATTTTAGATTTAATGAAGAACAAAACAAAAACTTCCCCAAAATAATTTTAAAAAGTTTTTATAAATGTAAAAACATTTATACTAAAATACGAAAGTTTTTTTAAGTGAATTAATGCTATTTAAGGTAAAGCATGGATCACACTATCGGCACAATGTACCGAGTTTCGTCAGATCAATGAAATAAAGTCATAAGTAAAGAGCTAAATTTGCTCCAAATTTATCGACTAATTGAAATACAAGGACACAATTGCGCCACAATGCATTGGTAATAAGCCCATATAGACTTATTCCAGAATTAATTGAGTAATAATGCCATTTTGACTTATTACTTATGACTTTATTGAGATGGCCCGACGAAAATCGGTACATAGTGTTATCCAGATTTAAGGCTATTTCAAGTTTTTGTTTTAAGTTAATTGATACCGCTGAATGAACGTTCAACTCAAGTCAAATAATTTTATACCAAAAAAACTCAAAAAGTGTTTTTAATATGATTTTAACTTTTTCCATTGTAATTCTTACCATTCTGCCATTATCTACTATTTTTCAACTTTCCATTTCTGTTATAAAATTGTCGTATAAATTACATTTTGTATTTTTTGTAAACTATTTTACAATGTTAAAAAATTATAATTTTTATAAGGTGTTTATCCCTTTACGGCGCACAGTGGTTCCTTTTTGGGGTTTGCGTAGCTAAAATCTGTAACTTTTGATTTAGAAAACATTTTTGAGTTTTGTAAAAAACCGATTGCAGACAAGAAATCAAGGATTACTACGACATATCAACATTGAAAATCGCACAGTGGGGTACATTGTAAACAAATTTCCAAAGTTGATTTTTTATTTTTTTTTGATTTCCAAGAAAACAGAAATTTAAATTTTTTTGTTTTTATGTTTTTTTGAGTGGTTTTGATGGAATTGTTCATAATGCGCAAAAAAAATTTAATTTTTTTTGTCTTGCAAATATTAGCTTTTTTGAGATTTTTTTGAGATTAAAATTTAAAAATTATTTTTTTTTATTTTTATTTCCAAGTAATACTTGTTTTATTTCTAATAATTCTTTATGATAACATTTGATATTTAAAACAAAAAATAAAAACAAATTTTGTTTAATTTTATTGGAAAAACTTAAAAAAAAAATCATATTCCGAAATGTAGTAGTTAAAGTATTTTGTAAATATTTTGCTGGCTAGCAGGTATTAGCAGCTAAAATTTTTAAGACAAATAAGTGAAACATATAGCAATATACCTGTGCTAATATCTAAGTGGAGGGGAGTGGCGGCAAAATTGTAGGTCCACCTTAAAATCTAATTCTTAAAATTTAAAGATAGATCTAAAAATTGGTTGAAATTTTTTTTTTATTAAACCACATTGACAAAAAATTAATAAAATTTTATTTGCAATAAAATCACCTTTTCAAAAATATATAATATGTAAGTGTGACTCTTATACTTTTAAAGTTATAGGTCTTCAAAACTTTAGTTGTTATAAGTCAACTTTTTTGATTACGCATATATAGCTACTTTATGCAAGAATATTTCCTAAAGAAAAATAAAATCTATTGATGAACGTAGTAAAATATGTACATTTGGACATATTTTTATTGAAAAAACAGAAAAAACATTACGTCTCAAACACTTAAAATTTTGAATTTATCTACGCTCTTACACTAGCAGGAACCATTGTGCGGCGCAATGTTGCAGATATGCAACATAATATTCAATCCTCATAAAAACATCAAGTACAGGCAATTAATTGTTAATTTTATTTTAATGCAATATCTTTCAGACAATATCTAGTTTCAATCTGTAAAATTCGTTCTTAATAAAAAATTGTATCGCTTTCATCACAACAGATTTAAAATACCCTACGATTTTACTAAATCAATGTTACCGTAGTGCAATTTTCTAAAAACTTATTTTGCCAGCGTTTTAATTCAATAAATTTTGTAAATGACCAAGTCAATTTTTATTGTTAGAATATTATCAGTAAATTTATTTCTGAATTGGAAGTTTTATTGCCAAGTCTGACTTTATTTCCTCTTAATTGTTTACCTTTTTTACTCTAATAAATAAAATTTCAATAAAATCCTAGAACAAAATTTTTTACTTGTGCTACGAGCTCCTATAATCTGTAGAAAAAAGGCTAAAAAAGCTAAATGAGTTTTTAAAAAAAGCTAAAAAATAAGCTAAGAGCTAAATGAAAATTTTAAAGCTAAATCTGAAATAAATAAGCTAAATTTAGCTCAAAATAAGCTAATATGGTCACGCTGATAATCAGTAATAGTGGAAGAGGCAGTTAAGTTTAATAAATTTAACTCTCGTATCCTCCCAAGTTCGAAGGAATAGAATTTATGTATGTTGAAAAAATTCAGTAAATTGAGACTTTGACTCGTGCACGAAGGATTCCGTACGTTGGGCTTTAAGCATTTTTTTAATAGGGCATTTTTTTTCGCTTTTTTCTCGTTTTGGCGATTTTTATCATTTTGGCGATTTTTTTTTATTTTGGCGACTTTTTTCCATTATGGCGATTTTTTTTATTCTGACAATTTTTTTTTATTCTGGTGATTTTTTTCGGTTTTTTGTGATTTATTTTAGTTTTATAGATTTTTTTAATTTTGCGCTTTTTTCGTTTTGGCATATTTTTTTTGGTTTTTGGCGATTTTTTTCCGGTTTGGCGATTTTATAATTTTAGGATTTTTTTGTTTTACCGTTTCTGAAAATTTCAAGAGTTTGGCTCTTACGGTTTTCAAGATACAGCAAGTTATCAAAATTACATTAACTGATAGAACACCCTTTAATTTAGATTTTTTAAATTTTAGTGTTAATTATTGTAGTCTCTATAAAAATACACTAGCTTTACAAATTTCAAGTGTATATACCATGATACAATAATGTTGTATTGCGCCATCTAGGTGTAGTTGTATCTTTACTTTCTTTTCTTCAACTATTATCAACAATCTGTCAAAGTAGCATTTAAGCAAATGTAAAGTTAAAATGAATTATAGATAATAAAACTTCACTTGTTATAAAACCACTAAACACGATACATCATAGTTGCGACGAGGATTGTTAGACTTAAGAAATAAACGGTGTGCATAGCAATTACATACATCCAGTTACATACATACATATGTATATAACTTCTTTTCATCCAATCATTGTTGGATATTAATGCCTGTTATAAAAAAGGTATAAGAAAGTCCCGGCCGGTGTTAGATAGTGTCACTGGCAGGAGGTGTTGGATTCACATTTTGTGGAGGCAGCAGTAGAAGAAGACCTTATAAAAACTTCATCACTGTTGAAAGCTATCGGTATGGAAGCCTATGGGTTATTGAGGGAATTGTGTTTTCCTGATTTACCTGCCAAAAAGACCTATAAGGAACTATGCCAAATGTTAAACCAACACTATTCACCTCCTGTAAAGCCCCCCTAGACGACATGTTTTTTGCGTCTGACTTGTCATATTTCCCAGTGTAAACCATGTACATGTCGTGTGGTACCTTTAAAACTTTGCTTCTGTAAAAGTCAGACGCAAAGTCTTCTGACAAAATTTCAATTAGAGCGTGTTCTATTTTCTTCTGACAAAGCTTCTGACATCAGCTGTTTTTGTTATGCAAAATATGTCGTCAAAAATCTATGCCGTGAGGAAACATTTAGCGACGTTCCGCTATTGACGGAAGCATTAGCCGGCTGAAGTTGATATATTACAACACCTACGAGTATATATTTATGTTTTTTTAAACTATTATATAACAATCATGTACATGCAATAAAATTGCGTTGCATTTTTATATCCTAACATGATTCTTCGAATTTAAAGAAAAATTCTTTAAAATGACTGAACTTTTTACGGCGTAAAGAAACACTTTTGTGCCGGCAACACTCCATTTTGAAACAGAGGCCGACATAGGTTTGTGCAAAAGCTGTGCGAAATATTTACAAAGTTAATAGAAAAGACAGACTATAATTTCATTTATTTATTTTTAAGAAATGGAGAAAGATTTAATAAAGATACGTTTTTAATATTATATGTACATATGTATATGAAATATACATTCTGTATTCATTTTAAAACCACTTTTCACAAAATATTTAATAAAATTGGAGCACAGATCAGCTGTAGGAAACAAACACAGACAATGTCAGACGTATTTGTACATGCACGTTTGTGACCAAATATTATAAACCGTATGTAAAACAACAATTTTGAGTTGAAAAGTTGAAATGTCAGACGTAAAAAACATATCGTGTACGACCTGCTTAATAGTGGAGTTAATGTCGACGTCGTTGACGGCGTTTCAACGCCGAAAAAGTTGAAACAGATTGAACTTTTACGGCGTTGCAACGCGTTGAGATTAACTGCTCTCATACAATTTCATACGATTCAACTTTTTTTTTGACATTGGCGCCGTCGACGACGTCGACATTAACTCCAGGGTAATAAGTAATAATTTTTAGAGAGCGCAGAAGTTTTTTTGACGCCAAGAAAAGGGAGGAGGAAACCGTGGCAGAGCAGTGTTGCCAGAAAATGATGATGAGAAAATGCTAGATCCGTAAAAAAAATTCTGCTTAAATATTCTACAGAAGAAAAGCATAATGCCAGATTTAAATTAAAAAAAAAATTATTGAAATAGTTGAATTTCATGTTTATACCCTGCAGTAAGACGGGGCCAAGTGTCTATGTCAACATTAAAATTGTAGTAGTAGTTACATTGTCTACAATTTCTCTTCTATTCGTCAGTATAAAAGATAGAGAGAAAACAGATATGGCATGATACAATAATACAGGTAGCCGCGAAGCGCCAGCTGTTTTGCTTGTTTCGTGATGTGATCTGCCAAATGATGCTTATGTTTTACCAACACACGCGCACAGTGTCTATTAAAACTGTACTAATACACAGCGTGACCGTTTGACCGACTAAAGTGGCAAATTGACACTTTTTCGATATATCAATTCCACCTTTTCGACTTCCTTGCCACTTTTTATCTTACTTTTTTTAGAGTGAATTATATAAAAATACATTAAAAATAAAAAGTTTAGTGTAGTTTTCTCGATTTTTTTTAATTTCGCCTCTTTTTTTTGCTAAATCCCCTATTTGGTGCCACTTTTTGAAAAATGTCATCGGTCACCCTGCTAATACATACATGCCTTGCAAAGCCAAGAGAAAACGCAAGTACATGTACATATATTGTTTTCTCTTGGTTGTCTCTCTTGTCAATCACAAAACAGCAATAAAAATCACTGTTGTTTTATTTGTTGTACATTTGTTGTAGATTCGCGGCTACCTGTATTATTGTATCATGAGATGTGGCGTATTTCTGGTGGATTTTGCAACAACTTGTCAATATAAGTAAATTTGTATGTACGTAGCAGCGTTACCATTTGTCAAGTTTTCCCTTTTTTTGGAAGTTTTTTGAGATGCCAACAAGTTTTTTGAAAATATAAAGTTTTTTCAAGTTTTTTTTTATAAATATGTCCATAATTGAACTTTTGCAGTATATTGAATGAAAATATTAAGTGATGTTTGTATGCAATAAAACGATCTTATATTTTCTCACTCCCTTATTACTGCAACAGTGTCTAAAGGGTCAGTTAGCCTAACCATTTTCAATACTTTTCACATAACAATATCGATCAGCTGTTTTCTTTTAAAATTTTGGTACTTGTGTAGAAAAAAAGTTTTTGTTTTGGAAAAAAAAGTTTTTTTTTTCAGATTTATCAAGTTTTTTAAAATATATATATGGTAACGCTGGTACGTAGTAAGGTATAGAAATGTACCAGTGGTTGGTATGTCTCCATGTTCCCATAAGAACTATGTATGTAGTCACTACCTAGTCAATTGTATTAATGTTACTATTAGATTTTTAGTGACAAGCACATGCTAAATATCTATAACACAAATTATTGTATGGGGAATAATTAGAGAGTAGTACTGGTGACAAAGCCAAAAGCGACTCAGTACGTTTTCAGCATCGTCATTTCCTTCAGGGCATAGATATGAATGATTATGTATTTTCAAACATTAATTATATACATATATATGTTTGTATGTATTATGTATGTATGTATATCGAAACCTTTTTTCTGTTTAATTGTAAGCAAGATGTTGTAAAAAATAAACTTTTTAATTGAAATTAAAATAATAGCCTACCCATAGTTAAGAATTATCAAAATGTCGAAATGTTTGATATCTTTTAAAATACAGTCGGTAAAATTTTATCGTAAGCGACAACTTATGTATGACGTAAAACACATTTAAATACTATAAAACCATCTTCCGAAAAGTTTAATTTTTGTCGCTTACTGATAATTGAAAATACATAGTATATAATACATAGACATTCATTGTATCTACATTACGTAGGAAACACATAATTGTAAAAAAACTACATTTTTAAAAGGAATTATTCTCTACACTGAAATATAAAATTTAACAAATTAGCATTTTTTATTTTAAGCAAATTCTGCCAAAAAGCATTTGGGAGAATTTTTTAAAAGTTGAATGCTTTTCGTGAAATGAAAATGCCAGATCTGGCAGCGAAAATGCCAAAATGGCAACAATGGCACAATCAAATGTTTTGATTAATTTAAAAAAATATACTAAAAGCATAAGTACTTCCAACTTAAAAAAAATGTTTCATTACTAGATGTTTACCACGGATGGAAATCATGGTACAATTGTACTTTTTATGGTACATTTTTGACGTCGTTGGTACCGTGGTACTACCGCGAGTTACTTGGTTCAATTTAAAAATGCCAATGTTTCACTATATGGAACTTTAATTTTGCCCATGTTGTCTTTAATATTTTTATGTGTGTTTTATTTTAGACGGTCAGCTGCTCTGTTTTTGTTGAAATGCTGTTGTCAAGGCAAATTCATGTACCAGGTGGTGTCACATGTCAAGTCTGCTGAATACACTGAATTTTTATACACATTTTTGTTAAGTTTCTGTTTTTCATTGTTTACTTTTGATATTTTTATGTTTCCGTTCTTATTAATAAATATTTAAAAAAATGGTACCGTCATGGTCCAAAAAGTACATTTTGTTTTCACAGTTGGTACAAAATCCAAGAACTCATTTTCCTTCCCTGATGTTTACACATCTCCAATGTGATTGGACTCTCAATGCTTTTTTTTTTTTACAAAAGTACATAAATTTTAAAAGAAAACACACAAATGTATTTGTAATTCATTTCATTTAAAAATATATAAGCGGCTAAAACTAAAACATAACATACATATAAGAAAAAAAAAGAAGAGAGTTGTCTTAGGACATCCGGTTATAGCTTTGCTACTTAGTTATTTAAAACAACTTTCATGTGTGAAATAACAATGCAATAAAATTATATTATTCAAAACGTTTCCATTTATTTCCCATTATTTTCTTTTCTGGCGCTGTTCTCTGGTTTGTGCTCATATGCAAAAACAAATTGAACAATCGTTCTCATTGTTCTTGTTTTGTTTTTGTTTCACTCACTTCAAAGAACGAATCAAAACAAAATCAAACAATTTGTTTGGTTTATTTTCGTACTATACTTTTAAGTACAAAGAAATCAAAACAAAAATAAATTTATAACTGTAATAGTGTCGATTATTTTTGTTACGAAAATTATTTCCTAACCCCTGTATCGCGAGATAAGTTAAAGTTAAAGTTAAAATTTATTGAGCCTTTTTTTTAACAATGAAAGATTTTTTTTAAATTAATGATAGAAAGATAACTTAAGACTATAAGGTATTATCCTAAAAACTATATAGTTTTAACAGCACCAAGCTTTAACAATGAAATAAGTATAATAAAATGTTAATAAAATTAGATATAGGACGATATGCCCTTGCTCCCGAGGCTAACATAACATAAGAGGAGAACTCTTAGAATATACTTAGGTCTAAAAAAACAAAACTTAAAAAATAAAAAAAAAAAAAAAAAAAAAATAAAAAGAAAGTAGAAAAAAAAATAAAATAAAATTCTCAAAAAAGATACTAGCCTCTATGAGTACCAGGTGTACTTTTCGTAAAAAAGCGATGTCTTATGTTAGAATTTATATCAAAATCAATAGGTTCTTCATTACAAAAACCAATAGGTGAGAGATAATTGGTGTTACTCCAAGTGAAAACTTTCTGTTCATTATAAATTTCCCTCATAAGATAATTATCATGCATTTCTAGTCTATTTATGAATTTCTTAATAATATCAGATAAATATTGACCAATTGGAGTTATTTTCGAATTGCAGTAAATAAACGAGTTTGAAAATCGTCTATTTAATGATTCGAAGTTTTTCTGAATGCAACACCTTAAAACTTTCCGTTCAAATATTTCCATTTCTTTAATAACAATAGGTGAGACACTAAACCATATTGCAAACCCGTATATGAAAATTGGTCTGATAGTTGTCTTGTATAAAAGTAGCTTAGTTCTCTTCGAGAGGCTTTTATTATAAAAAATTCTTGAAAAAGCACCCAATACCTTGAATGCTTTCTTTAAAACTATTCTTGCATGTCCATTAAATTTGAAAAGATTATTAAAAGTAATTCCAAGATATTTAAGATTATCTACGAAGGGTATTTCTATTCCATCAAGGAAAAGTGTAAGTCTTTTACTTTCTGGAACAACAGTGTATTTACATTTTCCCGAAGCATTAAGTACAAAGAAATCAAAACAAAAATAAATTTATAACTGTAATAGTGTCGATTATTTTTGTTACGAAAATTATTTCCTAACCCCTGTATCGCGAGATAAATAGCAAAGCTATAAAAATTAATTATTTTCAAAAATATATGCATGCGCGCGTCTTCTGACTGCATATCTAAGTTGTCCGTGAGAGTATCATGTGTGTTACGGTCCTTTTTCATGTTAAATAGTATAGTAAATATAGATAGTACTACCTTTCCCATCACTGCTCACAGCACACACTCAGTCCTAGCAATACGAAATACACATGCACACATGCACACATGCAGTACCAGCAATACGAAATACACAAACAACTTTGTCTTTTAGTTTGTTGTCGTTATTCACTGTATATACGCAAATGCAAAGCAACAAAATTATTTCTTTTTTCCTTGAACAAATTGAGCAATCGTTTTCACTGTTTTTGTTTCTCTCACTCCAAAGAATTAAACAAAAGAAAATCAAACAATTTGTTTCGTTAATTTTCGTTCTCTGGTTTAAGTACAAAGGAATCAAAACAAAAATAAATTTATAACTGTAATAGTGTCGATTATTTTTGTTACGAAAATTATTTCCTAACCCCTGTATCGCGAGATAAATAGCAAAGCTATAAAAATTAATTATTTTCAAAAATATATGCATGCGCGCGTCTTCTGACTGCATATCTAAGTTGTCCGTGAGAGTATCAAATGTGTTACGGTCCTTTTTCATGTTAAATAGTATACTAAATATAGATAGTACTACCTTTCCCATCACTGCTCACAGCACACACTCAGTCCTAGCAATACGAAATACACATGCACACATGCAGTACCAGCAATACGAAATACACAAACAACTTTATCTTATTAGTTTGTTGTCGCTATTCACTGTATATACGCAAATGCAAAGCAACAAAATTATTTCTTTTTTCCTTGAACAAATTGAGCAATCGTTTTCACTGTTTTTGTTTCTCTCACTCCAAAGAATTAAACAAAAGAAAATCAAACAATTTGTTTCGTTTATTTTCGTGCTCTGGTTTAAGTACAAAGGAATCAAAACAAAAATAAATTTATAACTGTAATAGTGTCGATTATTTTTGTTACGAAAATTATTTCCTAACACCTGTATCGCGAGATAAATAGCAAAGCTATAAAAACAAAATAAAATTCTTATTTAGAGATCTTTAAAAAAAAAATATCACATACACTAATAAATAATTTTTTATTTGTACATAGTTGTATTAAAATTTAAAAACAGTTTTTTTGATTGCTCAAAATTTGTACAATTGCCGTTAATTTTTCTCCAGTCTTTTGTTCTTAAAATACCACATACCCCATCTTAAGATGGTATTACTAATTTGTTTCTTACAAGCCGGCTGCACCCGACAATTTTGTAAAAAAAAAACAATTTTCTCAACAATATTTTGTCATTTATAATATACTAGTTTCTTCCAACTTGCAACGCTAAAAATCGAGCAATTCAAAAAAACAACAATTTAGCTTTCATTAATTTCTTGAAATCACCGTGATTTGAAAATTTAAAAAGTTAGGAAAAAAACCCGAAAAAATTGCATTACCTAAGCCTTATTGGCCATTTTGGACTTACCCGATTTCCTCAAAAACGGTTTGACCGAATTTTTGCTCCCTTTTCCAATTAGAACTTTAAATAAATGTCACTTTAAAAAATTTATTTTATATTGATGTTTTTTTATACAAATGCATTTTATTGTAATAACTCACAATTTTTAAATTGACTTTGCAGCTCCTCCACATCATTCTGCATTTGTTTGGGTGGTGACGCTTGTTTAGCTCCAATTACTTGTGCAGGCACCTCACTTGCTTCCACCAAGGATGGCGTACATGGTGCCATTTGGGGCCAATATGGTGCCATCTGGGCGCCATATGCTGCCATTTGGTCCTATCTGGGGCCCATATGCTGCCATCTGGGGACCATATTGTGCCATCTGGGGCCCATATGCTGCCATATGAGGCTCATATCCTGACATCTGGGGCTCATATCCTGACATCTAGGGTGCATACGGTGTAATCTGGGCGCATATGGCTCGTTGGCGCCGATAGGATGCGTAATGCACCGCCCGCTCCGGGTAGGGGCTCGCGTTTTTTGTCTTCTGTTTCCAGGCTACAAAAATAAAAGAAAATTAAATACATAAAATATTATTCCACAAATATATGTTTTACTTACAGTTGTTGGATTTTTATGTCCTCTTCGGTCCCGGTCTCCGTCACTAAAGAGTAATTTTAATATATGCTGAAAAAGAAAAAACAAAATTATTGGTAGAAAAATTTTGAAATTAAAATAAATAAAAATATACTTCTTACCACGGCGTTGCGATTCATTTCGACCAGATTTAAAGAATAACAAATATAAAAATATACACAACTAAAACTGCACAATACAAGGACTGCAAAATTTAATTCCATGAAAAATGAAAGCTTTTTTACATTTACATCAGTAATGCCAATATTCTTAATAAAAGCGATTAATAACTTAGCTGCATTTAAACGATTTTTAGAAAAATTTGTGTTCACCATGTTCACACGGGCAATGTAATGTGTCTGAACACAAGTAGTAGCGCCAGCTGGTCAATGTTTACAAACCTGGTCAATGTTTGCATATCATTTTTACTGTTTTTTTATTATAAAAAATTAAGAAATAAGTAATATTTAAATATATTCATATATATATATATATATAATATTTATATATACAGTAGTTCACGGATAAATGCGTTTGTGAAAATGCCTAAAGCACAACGCATTGGAACGATAAACGCTTTTAAGAAAACACGGTTAAGTGCGTTACCGGCGCATTTAAAACAGAGCCCCCCAAACGTGACTGAGCGCTTTTGTGCGCATGTGTAAGTTCTTTCTGCTTTTTATGTGTGTTTGTTGTTCTTTTTGCAGTTCGAGTCATCATCATCACACACACTTTGTCAGAAGTAGCTGACGTACAGCAACGAAACAGCCAAACACACAACATCACACATACTTTGTACGAAGTATACGTGTGTCACCATAACGTCGACTGCGCAAGCCCATGGGCTTGCAAATGAAATTTTGAGTGGCTATAATTTAAAAGAATCATGGTTATTTGCATTACCAACGCATTTAACAAAATTCCCTCTGAAGTGCGTGCTTCAAAACGAAATTCTATCCCTTTTCATTCTTACTAAAAGAAAACAAAAATATGTTTAAGTATTAGAGATCATCGTTTTCCGATTTGTTATTCAATTCAATAAAACGAAAAATACAATTATTTTAAAGTAAAACATAACAATTCAAGCAAAACATCTTAAAAACTAAAAAAAAAACAATTTCACAAATTGAAACAGATTTAAGTTCATGTGCATGTAACATATGTACATTGTACGTCAAAGAAACGTACATATATACGTACTCGAATGTATGTATGTATGCTACATACACAGGCATACAGCTTACATGAAATTTAAAAATTTCTTTAATTTCTGCGCAAATCTGAAGTTTTTGTTTCAACGATAGATGCACTTTCTTCGTAGTCTTTGCGTTGACATTGTGATGAAAACTAAATGATTGTAAACAGATAAAACAGGCTTGCCAAATTTGATGATTAATTTTCATTTTGGCGTTTTTTTCGGTTAGTTTATTAATTTTAATGTGTGGAATTTTTAAATAAACAATTTACAAGGTTGACAATTTTGAATTCAGTTTATGCATTTAACCGTGAAAGTCTGCATGATAAATAATTTATTTTTACGAAATATACGACCTAAATATGAGTGAAACGCACTAAAGTGGGATTCATTTAACAGAAAAATATGTGCACAAATTAAATAAATCCAGGAAAATGTTGGTTTTGACAACTATTTAAGCGTGAAACTCTCTTAAGCGTGGCGCATTTATCCGTGAATTACTATATATGTATATATATTTTTTTTTGGCAACCCTGCTCGCAAATTGTAAACTGGTTTACAAATTTGTATCTGCGAATATTATTTATTTACATATTTGGATATTGTACACAAAATATAAAGGTAAAAAATACATAAACCGTGAACAGAAACTGCTCGAGTTCGAACATCTTGATCTGCACTTGATAGAAGCGTTCTATTGCTGTTTCACACTTGTGGAAATTTAGGTTGTTGCTTAATGTTTTTTTGGTGCTCTGTTGCTGTGGTGCCTCTGCCTTGCTGCTGGTTTGCAATTGCTTTGAACCGAATTGCCTGGTAATATTAACGACGACAATACCATTAAACTGTTTTGCACTATATGGTAAGCGTCGCAAAAGGTTTTGCATGTACGTACCTTTGCTTAAATATCATTACATAGCATTGTTTTTGTGTGCGATATACATATGTGGATGGTCGAACTACAGGTGTTTTTTATTACTTCACTAAGGCGATGCCATATTTACTAAATTTACTAAAATCTACTAACGCCTAAAACTATACTGTAAAAGTAAATGAGTAATAAACGTTCGTTATCTTCGCTTGATCACAGTGACTCAAACAGTAAAAATATTTTTCTGATGAAAAGCTGAAAGATGTTGCTAAAAAAGAGGATTTGGTGTCAATTAAAGCTGAAATAGAGGAGCTAAAAGAAGAAAATATAAAGTTAAAAAATGAAGTTAAAGAACTTACCTCACGTATTGAATTCATTGATAGAAGGACCCGATTATCGAACGTAGTTGTCACTGGTTTAAAGTGTAACAATGTGAAAGAGGCCAAAGCCGAATTCACCAAGCTCTGCACAGAATTGTTAAACATTAAAGTGAATATCGTTTCTACCCACATAATTGCTAAACGAAAAGCATTTATTTTTTTATTTAGAGTCATGTACAGAAGTGAACTCAGCCTTAACTGCCAGAGGAAAATTAATAGGCAGTAACATATATGTACATACAAAAAGACTATACCGATGATGAACAACACGTCAGATTCAATTTACGTCAAATCAGTAAAAGCATTAAAAGTAAAAATAAAAAGGTCAAAGTACGGCTGGGCGATTTTTGCGTGTTCATCAATGATAAAAAATATACATGGAACAAGGGCAAAATTGTTGCCAATTGCAGTGAAGATGTCAACTTTAAACGTGAGTCGTAAAAACATTGAGAAACCATGTACTTCAAGTTCGCAAAAGCAAAACTGTTACATTCATTTAATATCATACAATGTGGCGAACCTTTTAAAATCAATAAACTTTGGAAATTTTTTAAACTTTATACACAGATTTGATATATTCTTTCTTTACGAAACACATGTGATAGAAGACAAACAGAGTCCTTTTGAAATGTATTTTAAAAAACTACACTTTGCATTGGATTCCACCAATAAAAATAAATAATTATGGACGGGCCAGCGGTGGGTGTTTGTATGGCTTCAGGAAAGAACTTCAAAAAAGGCACGCATTAAAGTTTATGAATTTATTTGAGAATGCTTTACTGACTTATAATCGATGGCATTTCATTTTATATTATTCCAAGATACTTGAACTGCACTAATTGGAACAACGATTTTAAAATATTTGAACAATTTATTGAACGATTCAGACCCACAAACTACTACATACTAGGCGATCTAAATGCTCGAGTTTCTACAGAAGAAGTACTGGAATCGGACATAGTAAAGTACTTACCACATGTGCGTGGAGATCGGTGCTCAAAAGATAAGACATATAATTCTGAAGGTAGAAAACTGATGAATTTGTTGGAAAACATTGGTAGTATAATCCTCAATGGGAGGACTATGAATTATGGTAGCGGTGAATTCACTTTTCATGGTGCTAGAGGTAACTCAGTAATAGATTACTGTATAGGCTCTTATAGCTCACTGCATTATGTTGATAAGTTTTATATCGACTGCAAACCCTACTCTGATCATATGCCTATTTGTCTTAATTTAAAATTGCCTAACAACACTGACCACAGAATAAATAATCCTCTACCAAGAATGTACTGGTCCCAAAAATATTCTGTTCATTATGCTGAGAAACTTATACTGTGTTCAGACATGCATTTTTAATTGAGTCAATTTAATTTTAATTGCGCAATTAAATTTACTGTTCACACATACTCAATTAAACTGACTCAATTATCATTGACAGCTGGAAATGAAAACATTGTTATTATTTGTTTGATGAAAATTTGTGTTTGTAAATTTTCAAAATGGATGCAGATTATGTTTTAAAAGAAATTTTACTTGCATATAATAGAAATATGGAGATTTTGGAGTCAGTGCAATGACGCTTTTATACGCGCCCATGCGTAGAAAGAAACAAGCATCACAAATTTTTCAGTCACGAAGTATTTTCTTCTTTACTCCTATACTTGCAATAACTGAAACAAATTCTTGCAAACAGTGTTGCTTAGCGTTTGTTTTAGAAGACTTCGCTGCAGTAAAGCATTTGAAAAATCCCTCATGTCTTGAAAGTTCTTATAAATAGTCTTGTGCAGGACTTTAATACAGTACTGTGCACCACAAAATCCCTTTTTGAGTTTCTTGCTTTTATTTTGCACCGTACTGTGTGTAGTATTTTGGAACATTTCGCTCTTATGTCCTCCTCTCAAATAGAAATAAAAATTATCCCATCTGATAGAAAGTAATATATGTAATAAAAAAAATTTTCTACAATGGTATTTCCCAGCACGGCAGTTCTCACTAAAGATTTTGTGAATAGCCGGCCCCACTTTTGTTTCAACGATAGATGCACTTTCTTCGTAGTCTTTGCGTTGACATTGTGATGAAAACTAAATGATTGTAAACAGATAAAACAGGCTTGCCAAATTTGATGATTAATTTTCATTTTGGCGTTTTTTTCGGTTAGTTTATTAATTTTAATGTGTGGAATTTTTAAATAAACAATTTACAAGGTTGACAATTTTGAATTCAGTTTATGCATTTAACCGTGAAAGTCTGCATGATAAATAATTTATTTTTACGAAATATACGACCTAAATATGAGTGAAACGCACTAAAGTGGGATTCATTTAACAGAAAAATATGTGCACAAATTAAATAAATCCAGGAAAATGTTGGTTTTGACAACTATTTAAGCGTGAAACTCTCTTAAGCGTGGCGCATTTATCCGTGAATTACTATATATGTATATATATTTTTTTTTTGGCATCCCTGCTCGCAAATTGTAAACTGGTTTACAAATTTGTATCTGCGAATATTATTTATTTACATATTTGGATATTGTACACAAAATATAAAGGTAAAAAATACATAAACCGTGAACAGAAACTGCTCGAGTTCGAACATCTTGATCTGCACTTGATAGAAGCGTTCTATTGCTGTTTCACACTTGTGGAAATTTAGGTTGTTGCTTGCTGTTTTTTTGGTGCTCTGTTGCTGTGGTGCCTCTGCCTTGCTGCTGGTTTGCAATTGCTTTGAACCGAATTGCCTGGTAATATTAACGACGACAATACCATTAAACTGTTTTGCGCTATATGGTAAGCGTCGCAAGAGGTTTTGCATGTACGTACCTTTGCTTAAATATCATTACATAGCATTGTTTTTGTGTGCGATATACATATGTGGATGGTCGAACTACAGGTGTTTTTTATTACTTCACTAAGGCGATGCCATATTTACTAAATTTACTAAAATTTACTAACGCCTAAAACTATACTGTAAAAGTAAATGAGTAATAAACGTTCGTTATCTTCGCTTGATCACAGTGACTCAAACAGTAAAAATATTTTTCTGATGAAAAGCTGAAAGATGTTGCTAAAAAAGAGGATTTGGTGTCAATTAAAGCTGAAATAGAGGAGCTAAAAGAAGAAAATATAAAGTTAAAAAATGATGTTAAAGAACTTACCTCACGTATTGAATTCATTGATAGAAGGACCCGATTATCGAACGTAGTTGTCACTGGTTTAAAGTGTAACAATGTGAAAGAAGCCAAAGCCGAATTCACCAAGCTCTGCACAGAATTGTTAAACATTAAAGTGAATATCGTTTCTACCCACATAATTGCTAAACGAAAAGCATTTATTTTTTTATTTAGAGTCATGCACAGAAGTGAACTCAGCCTTAACTGCCAGAGGAAAATTAATAGGCAGTAACATATATGTACATACAAAAAGACTATACCGATGATGAACAACACGTCAGATTCAATTTACGTCAAATCAGTAAAAGCATTAAAAGTAAAAATAAAAAGGTTAAAGTACGGCTGGGCGATTTTTGCGTGTTCATCAATGATAAAAAATATACATGGAACAAGGGCAAAATTGTTGCCAATTGCAGTGAAGATGTCAACTTTAAACGTGAGTCGTAAAAACATTGAGAAACCATGTACTTCAAGTTCGCAAAAGCAAAACTGTTACATTCATTTAATATCATACAATATGGCGAACCTTTTAAAATCAATAAACTTTGGAAATTTTTTAAACTTTATACACAGATTTGATATATTCTTTCTTTACGAAACACATGTGATAGAAGACAAACAGAGTCCTTTTGAAATGTATTTTAAAAAACTACACTTTGCATTGGATTCCACCAATAAAAATAAATAATTATGGACGGGCCAGCGGTGGGTGTTTGTATGGCTTCAGGAAAGAACTTCAAAAAAGGCACGCATTAAAGTTTATGAATTTATTTGAGAATGCTTTACTGACTTATAATCGATGGCATTTCATTTTATATTATTCCAAGATACTTGAACTGCACTAATTGGAACAACGATTTTAAAATATTTGAACAATTTATTGAACGATTCAGACCCACAAACTACTACATACTAGGCGATCTAAATGCTCGAGTTTCTACAGAAGAAGTACTGGAATCGGACATAGTAAAGTACTTACCACATGTGCGTGGAGATCGGTGCTCAAAAGATAAGACATATAATTCTGAAGGTAGAAAACTGATGAATTTGTTGGAAAACATTGGTAGTATAATCCTCAATGGGAGGACTATGAATTATGGTAGCGGTGAATTCACTTTTCATGGTGCTAGAGGTAACTCAGTAATAGATTACTGTATAGGCTCTTATAGCTCACTGCATTATGTTGATAAGTTTTATATCGACTGCAAACCCTACTCTGATCATATGCCTATTTGTCTTAATTTAAAATTGCCTAACAACGCTGACCACAGAATAAATAATCCTCTACCAAGAATGTACTGGTCCCAAAAATATTCTGTTCATTATGCTGAGAAACTTATACTGTGTTCAGACATGCATTTTTAATTGAGTCAATTTAATTTTAATTGCGCAATTAAATTTACTGTTCACACATACTCAATTAAACTGACTCAATTATCATTGACAGCTGGAAATGAAAACATTGTTATTATTTGTTTGATGAAAATTTGTGTTTGTAAATTTTCAAAATGGATGCAGATTAAGGTTTAAAAGAAATTTTACTTGCATATAATGGAAATATGGAGATTTTGGAGTCAGTGCAATCGAGTTTTGATTCAAGATTATCAGTGCTTAAAAAAAGAAAAAGAAAAACTTGAAAATTGTACAAAGTTTGAGAAAACAGCAGATATTGCTCCTTGCATTATTTCAGCAAAACGCAACTCAAAGGTCACTCTGGACGTTGGTAAGTGCAACTGGAATAAGTTTATTTACATCCGTATAATTTTTTAATTGATAGAATCGCCAATCCACATTCTGGGAAGTCACTTCCAATTGTAATGATGACCAGTTTTTTAAGACTCATTTTCGTATAACTCGCGCAAGTTTTAATATACTCTGTGGCTTTTTATGTAAATAAATTAAATAGAATTGATACAAGCTGGCGCAATGCAATTGCACTAGAAAAACGTGTTGCTATCGCTTTATTTACGCTCAGCTCATCTGGAGAGTACCGAGTAGTTTCTGAACTGTTTGGAGTTGGGAAATCAACTGTGTGTACAATTTTAATCGAATTTTGTGAGGAAGTTTGGCAAGCATTATCCACACAGTACATGAAAAAATTTCCCTTGACGCAAGAACTTGTAACAGAGTGTACTGATGGTTTTTGTCGACTTGGTATTCCACAATGCTTAGGAGCCATTGGTAAGCTCAAGATATTAAAAAACACGTATCATATAATTATTGCAAAAATAATATTAAACAAATTCAGATGGTTGTCATATTGAAATTAAACCGAATGCAAACGATGCCACCGACTATTACAATTACAAGGGATGGTATTCTCTTTTTCTTCTAGCTCTTGTGGATTATAGGTACAAAATAATTTTTAGTCTTTAAATTTTACACACATATGAACATATTTATAATTTACAGATATCGTTTTTTGTATATAAACGTTGGTGCTCCTGGACGCTTAAATGACTCGCAAATTTACAATTCATCACTTCTAAAAAAATCATTGGAAGAAAGTGAAATATTGAAGAACAATAATAGAGACATATGTGGTATCAAAATGCCAATATGTATTTTAGGGGACTCTGCTTTTAGATTTGCCACCACTTTAATGAAACCTTACGCTTTTTCTACCAGCTTAACGGACGAACAGAAGTTATTTAATTACAAATTATCGAAGTGCAGAAGAGTGGTGGAGAACGCCTTCGGCCATTTAAAAGCACGTTTTCGTCGTATAGGTAAAGGCATAGACAATCGAATTGGGAATGCGCCAATTATTATTCGAGCTTCTTGTACTTTACACAATTTTGTAAACGACAGGAATGATAATATTAATCAAATATGGCTAGAAAATCTGAAAGACTTAGAGAGAAATCGAGAAAGTCATACAGATAATGTTGTGCTGGGTGATAATGAAACCACTGCTGAAGTTATAAGACAAGCCTTATGCTCTTATTTTAGTAAGTACAAAGATATGATTTGATTTATTTAATTTAAAAGAATAATTTATTTTTGTTGAACATTTTTTTTTGTAAATTTTAATTTAAATATCTATATTAATTTTTTCACTTTTTATTTAAATATGAAATTAATGCACTTTTTACTTCTGAATTGTCTTTTGCAATGCTCTCAAGACAATCTACTTTCTTTTTTTCAATTTCAATGAGTTCCCTTTCATTTTCCTCACTTTTTTTCAAGTGTTCCGATATGTCGGTAGATTGTTTTTCAAAATTGTCCATTATAGCTTGAAAATCCAATTTTCTTTTCTTTCTTACAGGTTCCATGGATGAGGATGACGTACTTGGACCAGGTGATGGTGTAACCGGCAACAGTGGCGAAGTTAGTTCAGCCAATGGAGTGAGTGATGATAATAACATTGATGATTGATTTTCCATATTGTAAAGAATTATTCATTTTATTTTGCAAATTTTATTTATAAAATTTTATAAATAAAATTTGCGAATGAATAGAAAAACCAAGAATGCAAAGTAAACTTCCTCTTGCAAATTCAAAAATAAAATTCGCAAACGAATAGATGACTTTTTTTCGCCTCCACCATTTTTCCAACACATTTTTGTCATCTCCTCGAAAATACCTTTCATTTGATACCCTGATACCCATATCATGAAAGTGATAAATGGACATACATAGTTGTCCACTTTTTAATTTTACCCCTTATAAGTGAAAATTTTTAGAAAGTGTAAAACTCGTTCAAGATTATGTCCAGAAGAAAGGAACGCACCAAAAGGCTTTCTGCTACGTTCAATAATTAAGAAGATTTGTTGATTGCAAAAAAGGTTCCGAAAACAAATTTTAAAACGAACGAAAAAAATAAAATAGTATTTGCGAGCAGAATTTTTTCCTACCCTCCTTATAACACCTTTTTTTTAGTCGGGGGGTTGAAAACATGGCATAATTAAACTCTTGAATTTTTTTTAGCTTCCATATAAAATTTTTTATCGCAACGAAAGGTTCTTTAACTACAAAAAAATACCCTGAAAATAACAAAAGCACATACCATCAATGCTTTCCAGCGTTAGGCCTGCAAATGCGTTTGCCTTAAACCCTCCAATTATTTTGTGCACTCTGTCGTACTGCGGCCATGTAGAAGGCGATCCTCCCGACACACCCATTGCTGCCTTTTCCTTTCTGCAAAATATTGAAGTGTTTCGTGAAGCTTAGAAGTCTATGTACATACATATCGCACATTTAGTCAAACAACGTCATAACTAACAAAATAGATTTTTTGATACAGAATTAAACCTCATATCGTTATTCATATTTTGTAAAAAATTCAAACAAATATCCTGTGCACTCAGCTCTTGAGAGAAAAATAAAATCTTGTTCTTTTAAGTTGTGCGTATATTGAAAACTTTAAACTCTTTTTCTGGCAATCTGTTTTGTTTAGTTATGACGTTGTTTAAGTAAATGAGCAGGCCATATGTACACATCTTCCTACACTTTGTCATTCCTCAAACAAACATGTAGTACATACAGTATATAGACCTGCGTAAATTGTCTTGAAATTTAAATACGTCTTGTTTTTTAAATGTATTATCATTGCTGCATTATACTTAACCAATAATAATGCTGTCGCATTATAAGCAAAGCACGATAGGTGCATTGGTATATGTGTATATGAGTGCTAACAAGCAATGTCGTCAAGACTTCTCGTTACGAACAAACAGTCAACAAAGTAGTGTTGATACGTGTATGCTTGTTATTTTCCATATTGTACGTTTGAGTGTGTGTGTGTAAGATGTAGATGGTAAGCTATTATGTGTTTAAGGGAGGTTTTTTTAAGCAAGCGCACAAAACTACCCTGCAGAAAATGGGAATAGTGAAATTGTAGTGATTTACTAGTGACATTGTCAGTAGTACTACTGACCAGGTGTATCCCAGCCAATGTAATTATCTATTGACATTTAACATTAGCTTGTCATTGAAAATCCACCACTAGACTGTAGCAATACTGACTAAGTAGTTCTTTTGGGACCACATGGAGACATTGGATCCAAAGATTCACTAGTAAATTTTAGGGGCTCCAGTCTACAATATCGATATTTCCTCGCTCCATATCAATAGTAAAATTGTAGTGATTTACTAGTGACATTGTCAATAGTACAATAGTGTACCGCAGCCAATGTAATTGCCTATTGACATATAACATAGGGTTGTCATTGAAAATCTACCAGTAGACTTTAGCACTATTCATTTACGACCATATGGAGACATTTGAACTAAAGAATCACTAGTACATTTTAGTGACCTTCGTTTACAATTTAATAAGAGTTGAGCCAACAAACTTAAATACATACATACCTACATAAATATGTACGTAAGTTTTTAACATTATTGCATAGCATAATAAAAAAGAAAAACAAACTATTGGCAATATCAACAGAAATACATTAGAACTGTTGTCTCTAACGTATCTCTACTCGCGCATAAAAGGAAAATTGTCGACATTTCAACTAGTGCAATTGTCGCTAGAGAAAAGAGTGTTGACATAGAGACATATGGCACTAGGCTGGCTAGAGGGTAATGTAAATGCATGTGAACGTTTGTTTGTGTGCAGAAAAATAGAAGAGCATACACACAACGTGTGTGTGTATGTACATGCATGACGCTTTTATACGCGCCCATGCGTAGAAAGAAACAAGCATCACAAATTTTTCAGTCACGAAGTATTTTCTTCTTTACTCCTATACTTGCAATAACTGAAACAAATTCTTGCAAACAGTGTTGCTTAGCGTTTGTTTTAGAAGACTTCGCTGTAGTAAAGCATTTGAAAAATCCCTCATGTCTTGAAAGTTCTTATAAATAGTCTTGTGCAGGACTTTAATACAGTACTGTGCACCACAAAATCCCTTTTTGAGTTTCTTGCTTTTATTTTGCACCGTACTGTGTGTAGTATTTTGGAACATTACGCTCTTATGTCCTCCTCTCAAATAGAAATAAAAATTATCCCATCTGATAGAAAGTAAAATATGTAATAAAAAAAATTTTCTACAATGGTATTTCCCAGCACGGCAGTTCTCACTAAAGATTTTGTGAATAGCCGGCCCACTGTGGCGCCTTTTCCCAAAAACCGTGGCAAAAATACAAAATTTGATGACAAAATTTTGTAAAATGAATGAACACATCGTATAAAAACCATTTTACTGATCAGAATTCAAAAACATTTTTCTTAATTGGATAAGAATTATAGCTGGTGGAGCTGGTTAAAGTCGACAGTTTTTTGGAAAGTCCAAAAAAATTGATTTTGAGAAAAAAAAAACATTTTAGAATTGAAGTGTCAGAAATATTGCCATATGATCACTATTTTTTTGGTATTGTTTTAAAGGTATATTTATTGTTTATTAAAAAAAGTAAGAAAATATGCACCAGATACCCTACTTTTTCGGCAGTTGCCGTTTTTCAGACACCCTATATTTAGGTACTTTTTACAAATAAAATAGAGAATATCTAAAAATGGGCAAAAATGGTCACGCCCATATTTTTTTAGCATATTTACTACACAGTACTTTAAATAAATAAGCTAAATTGGTCCACAAAAAATTACAGGTTTTCTTGAAATTTGAAGAAAGATGTTACAATCTTATAGCCAGCGCTGCCACAGCCAAGATATTTTTGCAACCAAAATATAAAAAAAAAAAATTGCCAAATAAGGAAAAAAGCTACCAAAATTTTAATATATTTTATATTTTATATTATCTTACAGCACAAAAATGTAAATATAAGTGGAACTGATTGACATATTTTTGTTAATGTATGCATATGTGCCTACTTAGAAATATGTATGTAGCCTTATTTCATTGAAATATATATAATCGTATAGAAAGATGAAATCTTAGTTTTCTTTTTTTAACAAAAATAAGAGAAAAATAACTTGTACTTTATGTTATATAATGTATTTTATTACTAACAGATAAAAAATTATTTTATATATGTAACAAAGATGCGTTCCAAATATGAAAATAAATTATTCTCTCTATAAAATTGTTTTCACTGCATCACTTGTTACTAATATTTATTGCTTCTCGTTAATACGAAATTTTCGCAGTGACTTTTTCCCTACATTTTTCTTTAATTCTCTTTTAAGTTGATAGCCTTTGTACACCATTCGTCAATAAAGTCTTCAAAAGTCACCATAAAAAGCCATAGTATGAATCCGATATAAATGATAAACAATATTTTGCTGTGTCAAACAGGTAGGCATAATTATTACTATATCCTGAAGAAGTAAACCGAAGGTTTACGAAATATCGTAATAATAAATACAAGAATTTGATAACTGACCTAAAGCTCGGAAAAATAGTTTAATTTTCACAAAAAAAAGGTCGAAAAATTAGATAAAAATATTTGATAATTTTTTTATTTATTTAAATTTAAGAACACATTATGAAAATAGGCAGGTAGTTTTAAAACTTGGTTTTTATACTAAGTCCTGATTCACACACGTCAGGTCTGAGTCGTCAAGTCTTGAGTTTTTAGGGGAGAGAGAGAAGGAGAAAGTTTTCATGAGAATGCAACACCAAAAGAAAAACTAACTGCTCGAAAAAATATTATACAAAATGAATTATTTAAGAACCTTGGACTAAAAATAGACTGCCCAAAGCAGGGATATGGAAATACTAACGATGGTAACATGTCCAGATCGTTTTTTGAAAATGATGAGGTAACAGCCCAAATTACTGGTGTCGACAACCATATTATAAAAAGGCTGGCACTTATTCTAAATGTTATAAACTCTAGAGAAATGGTAAATGGCCCAAAGTTTCAGGATTATGCATCAAAAACTGCCCAGTTTTTGTCTCAAAAGTACCCTGAGACGAAACTTACTCCTACGGTCCATAAGATTTTGGCTCAGGGCCAAAATTTAATTGAATACCATTGCTTACCAATTGGAAAGTTATCAGAAAAAGCCCAGGAATGCAAAAACAAAGATTACAAGCACTTTAGATATGCGAATACTTGCAAAATATCACGTATTAGACAGAATGAGGATCTTTTTAATATGTTGGCGGCCTCTTCAGACCCACTGATTTCATCGCGGAGACATGTAAGATCTCGAAAAGATTTGGAAGAATATAATTATAGCTCCGATATGTTAAGTCTATTACAAATCGATCAAAATATTAATGACTATTTTGAAGAAAACTAACTATTAAAAAAATTAATAAAAATAACTCATTATCATATTATAATATATCATACTATAAAATAATATTATAAATTAACATTAGTATTAAAAATATTTCAATAATTTTTATCTGTAATATAAATAAAATGAGTTACAGTGAACAAAGAAAAAACTTGTACAGCAAACGCTCCGCTCTTCTAATCAAAATATCTCTGTTGCTTTGTAAGATTTTAAGATAAAACCAAAAGCAGTTTCAAGACAAATTAATAAGCTTTCTATAGAAATCTTTAATTTTATTAAGAAATTTATTTTAATACTAAAAAAATAACTTAACATAAAATAACACTATTTTCAAGAGCCAAAAAAAACTTGTACACTAACTCTTCTTTCAGGAAGGAGCTATGAAATAAGGAATACACTAAAAATTAGTACTAAATGTGGCCACGTCTAGCATCTAATAGATTATTTTCATAGAATGAACTGGGTTTTTGGTAATTTTGGGAGCTATATGGTCCAATATGCCCTGGAGAGCACTTTTGAGTTAATTCTTACACATAATCTACAGCTCGCGTAATTTTTTGTTCACATACGCCCACAGAATTTCATTTGGACTAAAGCCAAGGATCTAGAAAGGATGTGCCTGCAATTTTTTTTCCATTGAATGGAAGCCATTCTCTTATTATTGAAGACGAATGTTTCGGGTATTTAACTCTAACTAATCACTAGTCTCCACTTACATTTAATTTGGCAGCTAACTGTGCTAAATTATCTCTTAGTATTTTTAAATAATTCATTTTATTTATTGTACGTTCTATAAAAAGCGGATTTCATACACCACTCGATCCCATTGGGCCCCATACCATCATATTACACCCCCCATGCTTCACCGTGTTATTCAGGTTTTTATCACTAATGCTGGAATTCCTCTTCGCCACAAAAATCTACAACGATAACATCCAAATATATTAAATTTGGATTCAGCAGTGTCCCAAAAGTCATCATAGTGATTAATATAATCTTTCTTTGCGTGGCAAAGAAAAGCTCCAGCCTTAACGATAATAACCTGAATAACACGGTGAAGCATGGGGGGTGTAATATGATGGTATGGGGCCCAATGGGATCGAGTGGTGTATGAAATCCGGTTTTTATAGAACGTACAATAAATAAAATGAATTATTTAAAAATACTAAGAGATAATTTAGCACAGTTAGCTGCCAAATTAAATGTAAGTGGAGACTATTGATTAGTTAGAGTTAAGTACCCGAAACATTCGTCTTCAATAATAAGAGAATGGCTTCCATTCAATGGAAAAAAATTGCAGGCACATCCTCCCTAGATCCTTGGCCTTAGTATAAATGAAATTCTGTGGGCGTATGTGAACAAAAAATTACGCGAGCTGTAGATTATGTGTAAGAATTAACTCAAAAGTGCTCTCCAGGGCATATTGGACCATATAGCTCCCAAAATTACCAAAAACCCAGTTCATTCTATGAAAATAATCTATTAGATGCTAGACGTGGCCACATTTAGTACTAATTTTTAGTGTATTCCTTATTTCATAGCTCCTTCCTGAAAGAAGAGTTAGTGTACAAGTTTTTTTTTGGCTCTTGAAAATAGTGTTATTTTATGTTAGGTTATTTTTTTAGTATTAAAATAAATTTCTTAATAAAATTAAAGATTTCTATAGAAAGCTTATTAATTTGTCTTGAAACTGCTTTTGGTTTTATCTTAAAATCTTACAAAGCAACAGAGATATTTTGATTAGAAGAGCGGAGCGTTTGCTGTACAAGTTTTTTCTTTGTTCACTGTATATTAATATAACATGTTATATTAGAGTATGATTTTTTTCTAGACTTCCCTATGAGAATGTCATTTAAAGCACAAAAAGTTGTATATTAAATGTTTGAGAAATTTTAAAAATATTATTTCTTCAAAATATATGATTTTTGCGACAAGAAAGGTCAAAGGTGTCATCGTGTCCAATGCCTATCACAATAAGGGAGCACTTATTTTGATCCTAAAAGATTTAAAAATTAAGTGTTTTTCCCCATTACAAATTTCTTGGTAACTTCAAAAATTATGATGTTTTCAACAAAAAAACCACTGTGGGTAGTGCCTCCACAAAGCTATGGTCAATAATGATACTCATTTTTATTAAAATTTATTTTATTTTATTTATTCTTACCTTAAAAGTTATGATGTTTGTAATAAAAACAGTCGAAAGCAGACACTGTGCACAGTGCAGCGCCTAACCTATGACCGTGAAAATCATGTATATTAAAGCTAAAGGAGTTTCCTTTCAAATGCTTTTTAAAATTTTAAAAAATCTTTATCAGTTCAAAAGTTATGATTTTTGCAACGAAAAAAGTCAAAAGGCCCCACTGTGCGGCCTTTGGACGGCCTTAATGATTTTCTCCAACATGGTATTCCTCAAAACGGCTCTGAACGTTTATCACTAAACATTTGTTGTATTGCCGGCCTTAGATTTTTCTACCATTGGGTAAAGTGAATAAAAAAAACATTTGCTTTTTACTTAAAAATTTGTTGTAAAACCTCATACATACATATTTATGACATACATTGTGTTTTTTTTAAACAAATTTTTAAATAAAAACCAATTGCTTTTTTTATTCACTTTACCCATTGTATTTACCAAAACGGTGCTGCATACTAACTGTATTAATTTAATACAAATGTTGGCCCGTTATATTCAGATATACAATGCACAATCATGGTTTTATATAAAAACTTTAAGGGCACATAACTCGAGAACTCAGGCTCGCCACCAATTTCGTTATTGAATTGTTTTTTCTTAAATTTAATTTTCTATCGGACACGATAATTTGTATTTGCTGCGAGGAGGACCTAAATCCGATTTAAACAATTATTTTCAATAACATATATACACATACATATATATATATACATACATACCTGTACCGCTGCGTAAAATTTTGTAACTTTACATGCACATCCCGCGGGCTGTACTGGAAGTCCAACTTCTGCAGCTCATCAGCCATCTCAGCATAAACGTGACCGTTTTTTCTTTGGCCACGAAGCTCCTCTATTCGACATGGCCACAACTCCAACAGAGCAGTTTCGCTGGCCTCACTCCAAGCGAGCCTCTTCCTCTTCATTTTTTTTCCTATATAAAAGGTATTTGTTAATAAATTAATTTATTTATACATTTCAAAAACTTACCTTCTTCACCAGCCATTTCTTTTGTATTTATTTCTTATTTGTATTTATTTATTTGCTTATTTGAATTTATTGATTTTTATTGATTGTAGTGAATTCAGTTGCTCAGTTTGCTTTGTTTACATATTTTTTTGACATTTGGCTCGCCATTATAGCAAATTTTTATGCTCACTGAACACACTTCTTAATAAAAAATACCGATGACCAGGATTGCATTTCGAGTTTTACGCAATTATTGATACAATTAACTAGTAATTGCGCAATTTATTAATTGACTTATTGTATGGTAAATTGTTGACAATTAAAGCCTTAATTGCTAAATATGCCCTAATTGCGTAATTAAGAGGTATGTCTGAACATGGTATTAAGCTCCTTACTACAGATTTCAGATTTCAGTTCACAAACAAATACAACGATTGATGCTATGGTTACAAATATATCAAATAAGATCAAACAACCATATACTCCGTCATATAAAAGCTCTTTTTATTTTGAACCTAAGCGAAAATGATTTGACTGCAAATGCGCCCGACTTCATCTATGTATGAAAAAGTAAACTTAAAATGTATAGAATAAACCACACGTCTGAAAACAAAAATCGTTATTTGATTGCAAGATCCAAATATATCATGGTTTGTAAAACTAAAAAACTTAATATGTGTACATCAATCTGAGTAAAAACTTCCAGTGAATGGTGGAAATTGTCAAATTCTATGAAATCTCGTACCTTTACATCTTCTAATGTATTACATGTGAATGATTTTTACTCACATTTTAGCAGTATACTGAAAAATAACGTGGAGACACATACAATTAGCTGGTCGATGCCTTATCATATTGATACAATATTAGACTCTCCCATAGAGTTCAATCAACTATTTACAGTTGTCAAATCGCTGAAACTAAATAAGGCTCCAGTTCAATATGGTATTGTTTACGGCCGTTTCACACTATAATACAAGTATTAATACTTTTGTGGGAAATGCAACTCTGACATGTTGAGTTGTTATTGTCTTTTGAAATATTTGACACAGAAATTAGATTAGGGATGCATTTTCGTCAAAAGTATTAATACTTGTATTATAGTGTGAAACGGCCTTTACGAGTTTTACAAATACGGTCCTGTTGGATTATATTATAAGCTGTTAAGCCTATTTAACAGAATCTTCCTACATGAAACAATTCCAGAAAATTTTCGAAATTCCATCATTATACCACTGTACAAGAAAGGTGATCCAAATATCGCAAGAAATTATCGCGGATTATCATTAATTGACACTATTGGCAAAATTTTTAGCTAAATTTTATTGAATAGATTGACGTTTTGGATCGATACTAAAAATGTTATGAACGAATTTCAAGCCGGCCTTAGAAAATATTATTCCACAGTTGATAATCAGGCTTATCATAAATAAATTTTCACATGGAAATTTCCGAACGTGTGAACAATTGGTATCAAAAAACTTCGTACTATTGAGAAATATTTTGACAACTTATGAAGAAAATTATTCACAAAGATTTGCCTGTTGGAAAAAGAGGAAATATGTAAATTTTTAATTTCATTGGAATTGATGATACGAAATTAAAATCCATGTGAACAAAAAATTTGATTCGGAAAATTTCACATGTGGAATTCAAGATAAGGCTGAATATCTTTAATCTGTCGAATATTATACAAATTAATAAATCAAATGGTAAAAATACATACGCTTTTTTTGTGGACTTCTCATGCGCCTTCGACACTATATCGCGAAACTGTTTATTTTATAAACTGTCATGCCTTGGTCTTTTTTCTAAAATAATTAGATTGTTACAACTCCCATATAAGAGCACGAAAAGTAAAGTTTTGTATTGCAACTCTTTGTCCGAAACTTTTTCTGTTGAAGTTGGTGTTAAGCAAGGATGCATCCTTAGCCCAATTTTATTCTCTCTATACACTAATGACTTAGTTGATGAACTGCCTGGAGGTATTCACATTGCTGGCATCAATGTAAAAATATTACTTTATGCTGATGACATCGTTTTTTATCTGAATCGTCTAGAAGTTTAAGACATATGATTGACAAACTGCGTAGTTACTGCCTAACATGGTGCCTAAGAGTTAACCTTGAAAAGTCAAAAATAATTATTTTCCATTCGGGAACTAGGATTCTTACGAATTTATGTTATAAATATGGTGAAGAAAATATCGAGATTGGCCGCTCTTACAAATACCTTGGACTGGAAATTACATATAACATGTTCTTTAGAAAGCACCTAAGTAATAAATTGTCATCTGCCAAGTTGGCTATTAATTCTGCATGGTCGAAATACATAAATAATCCACAAATATCTAATCAAAATAAGCTTAAAATATTTCCTGCTGCGTGTAAATCAATATTGCTTTACGCCGTACAGGTTTGGGGCTTTGCTAAGTACGATCATGTCGAAAAACTATTCAGATTTTTTATAAAAAAGATGCTGTATCTACCAAATAACACATCAAACTATATGCTACGTCTTGAAACTGGTTTACATACATTATACATTTCGTCATTGAAATTGCACTTCTGATATATAAGCAAGGTCTTGCAAATGAATGCGACAAGATTACCACATATCCTGGCAAAATATATAATAGACAACAAAATATACTGGTATACAGAGTGGGAATCTATAAGTCAAAGTCTAGGTGTTCCACTTGGTAGCACGAGTTCACTTGCCACCTATAATTGGAATAATATATTGCAATAGCTAATGATCAAAGGGAGAGAGAGAGAGAGAGAGAACTTTATTTCCGAGACAAAAAGATCGCAGTTTCATGATCCCTACCCCCAACTGAACTTCAACCTAACACCAATTATTCAACGTAATTATACATCAAGGATGACTAGTCTCATTACAAAAGCTAGAGGCGGATTACTGGAAATAAACGGAAAAGTATTTTGCAATAACACTGATGGTATTTGTATAATATGTAACTTAGATGCGTCTGAAAATGTTATACGTGTTATCGGTGTATGTTCTATATACAATGCATATAGATTAGAGTATTTCAATAAAATGCAACTCGATGGAAATGAGATCATTAGTATATTAAATGGTTCGGATTTTAACAGCTTATATAAATATCTTGAGATTTGTCTTAAGTATAGAAAATTGATATTGAATGAATATTTTACTTAAATATTTCTTTTTATAAATAAACTTATAAATAAATAAATTGTTTATCTAATTTTTCGACCTTTTATATATGTTCAATAAAACTATTTCTTTAAGCTTTAGGTCCGTAAATTTTATATATTTTTCTTATATATTTTTATTTTTGATCGATATTTCGTAAACCTTTGGTTTACTTCTTCAGGATATAGTAAATTGTATTTTGAAAAATATATAAAATTTACGGACCTAAAGCTTAAAGAAATAGTTTTATTGAATATAAATAAATAAGTATAAATGTATATCCCATAAACTACTTATAAGTACATACATATGTATGTAGATTCTTGTAAAGTGCTAATCGGGCACACAACATTATGTTATGCCATATATAAATGTGAATTATTTTATATATTGTTATTAACCAGATATATAAAATCTTTATATTTATTAATAAATAATAAAATAATAAATATATAATATTTAAAATATATATTTTTTTAATAAGAACATCAATATTTTTATTTTCTAAATAAGATGTGAAAATGATATTTCTTGAAAATTATTCAAAACGTCAGTTTGTTAAATTTTTTATGCCATAATGCCAATGCCATAATACTAATAAATGCAGTCTATACCCGATAAATTGTTCTCTTGTCTCTCTTGACTTTTATTATGATAGAAATTTATCAGCTATTGACTCGCTGGAAAAAATTATACCTTGCAAATGTAAATATAATTTTATTTATCTAAAGCGATTTTAATACAAGCGGCTTTTATATTGATTAAATAAAACTCTGTGTGAATCAAAGCATGAAACGATTAGACGCCATATTTGAAATTATTTATTGCAGGGATGCTGCAACATGATTCTTATGTTAGCTACACACTTTGCAAAATGCTATCGCAACATAGTTCTATATCCTCGGTTGGTTATTGGTATGCTGCAAACATAATATATTTTGAATATTCTGTGCCGCAAATATTCTAGAATATTCTAGACCACAAAGAAGAAAGTCGTCTTTTTTCAAACAAATTTAAATCGCTTTTTACTACTTTCGAGCCAAGAAATGTGAAAAAGCATATATATTGTGCATATCTACACAAAAATACTTTTTAAACCGTATATGTTTCATCAATATTGGTGGACAATAAGATACTTAAAAGTGTACGACAAAAAAATGTGTGCCGTATTTATATGTAAGATTTTATATATTTATATTTATTTTTTTAGCCATTTCGGATTAAGTCGATGGTTGTCTCATTTTGTTCACCAAAGTGTCCACTTTAAGAATATATAACGTTTTGGCATGGGAGTCCAATTGTGCTCTTGGGAAAATTCATCCACGGTTTTTTTTTGCCATTTTGGATTAAGTCGATTTTCTCAAAAACGTGCGAACAGAATTTTTACACAGTTGTCTCATTTTGTTCACCAAAGTGTCCACTTTAAGAATACAGTAAGGGACAAAATTGTTCACAGAATAGTAGTTATTAAGAATATGTTGAATTATATTATTGTAGATATTATTTTATTTGAATATTATATACTTTTTGTAATTCATAGGCAATGATATGATAGAAAACACTTTAACTTAAAAATATTTTATTTCATAAAAAATAAAAAAAAATTTTTTTTTTGGGGTGTAGGTGTGAACAATTATGACTCTCGTAGAAGCAACATACTAATTTAGCTGTTAATACTTTGTATGTTTACCACGAGCGGCTTCAACAGTGTTTATCCTTCTGGGCATACTTTCCACAAGATTTGTAAGAACAGCTTTAACAATATCTTCCCAAGATTCAATGGCGTGATCATAAAGCTCATCCAAAGTACTAGGTGGTTAATTTTAGAAAATATTCTCCTCTTTAATATTGACCACAGGTGTTCAATCGTGTTCAAATCAAGCGATTGAGGAGGCCAATCTAAAGTCTTAATCCCATTGCTAAAAAGCCACTCCTTACTAATTTTAGCCGTGTGCTTAGGGTCGTTATCTTGCATAAAGATGTCGCTCTGACCAGGTCCCAAACCAAATATATCCAGACTTGGGAGATATGAATCTTTCGGAATGGTTGTGTAGTCAGTAGCACAAGTTTTACCTTTTATTCGTCGAAGAATTTCAAGCTCATTACCACGAAAACAACCCCAAGATATCATTGAACCACCTCCAATTTTTAATGTGCTGCATATGTTGCGCTCTTTAACACCAACACTTTTATCTACCCATGTCCACTGCCGTCCGTCTGATCCTATTTTGTTGATTTTGAACTCATCTGACCACGTAACGCGTTTCAAGTCTTCTACAGTAAAATTTTCATATTTTTTGCAAAGGCTAATCTTTTTTTTCGATTTTTTTCACTTAAAAATGGTTTTTAGCCTTGGTTCCAGCAACGAATCCACGTGCTCGTAAATTCCTCCGAACTTTTTTATCGCTAACATCTATATAATACTCTTCTTGAAGATTTTTTTTTTGCCTCAACAGCTGTATTAACCGCTCCTGTTTTGATCATTCGCTTAGCTACGCAGATACCAGCAGGTGAAAGTTTCTTTGGGCGACCTGCTTTGTTGCTTAAAATATTGAAATCACTTTATTTTTCTATTTTATTTACTAATCCAATTAAAATTTTATAATTTTGGGCAGTTGTATGATATGTGAACCCTTCAGTTAAATCTTTGACAATATTTTTCTTCAAAGAAGCTTTCACAGGGATTGGCATTATAAAAATTTTAAATCTAAGCACACTATTATTTAAGATTTAGTTTAAAAAAATTTTAGACATATTTTATTTACTTAAGACCAAATCCACAGAAAATCAATTAAGAGTAATTAAAAAGTTAATAATTTTATATATACCTTATTTTATAAGGGGCAAAATTGTTCACACACGTGTTTTCTTTTTTAACTTTATAATAAATACAAACATAACGGTATTTCCGAAACAGATATGTCATACAACATTAAACAACATGGCACTCAATATGTACAATTTTAAGAGTTGACAGATGTATTATGAACAAAAATTTTTTGTATAGAATATATTTTCCTTTTTTCTGTGAAGAATTTTGTCCCTTACTGTATATAACGTTTTGGCGTGGGAGTCCAACATGCCATTGGCCATTTTCGATTAAGTCGATTTTCTCAAAAACGTACGAACAGAATTTTTGCACGGTTGTCTGATTTTGTTCACCAAAGTGTCCACTCTAAGAATATATAACGTTTTGGCATGGGAGTCCAACAGTGCTCCTGGGATAATTCATCCACGGTTTTTTTGGGCCATTTTCGATTAAGTCGATTTTCTCAAAAACGCGCGAAGAGAAGTTTTGCACGGTTGTCTCATTTTGTTCACCAAAGTGTCCACTCTAAAGGCCTCGTTAGCCGACTGTAGAAATCGTAGATGTAATGTAAATGTAAATGTAATGTAAATGTAAATGTTTGAACGCTTATAGAATGCTTAAAAACGTGTCATGTGTTTTCGACACAAACAACAAAACTTCCTTGTGCACACATACGTACATGCTAATTGCTTTGTGCCCAGCAAACACTCATTTTTGATTTTAAATTGCGAGTTATTTGAAGTCAAACGTGAAAGTTCATATAATATTTAAATTCATGGAATTCATTTTGATTGAAATGTATATGGATTGTGTAATCATACATACATACTTATGTATGTATGCATTACTGCTTATAAGTTAATAATATATAAAATGGTAATGTTTCAATTAATCCAAGATTTCTTTAATAATTTCGCTGAAGCTATTATAATTTACTTTCTTTTGATGGCAAGTTTTATACTGTTGGAAAAAAGTAATGGAGTTTTTGAAATAAGACATCTTTTGTAATGAAAATGTGCCTAGATGTTTTAAAAATTATTATTTTATGTAAAAGAACTCAATTGTAATAATTTTAATAGCAGCTGTAACGCTTAAGCCTCTAACCGTAATATTTGCATATAACTACAAGTAGCAAAACAGATTTTGAGCAATTTCATCGGAAAGACGAAGTGCTTGACTCCTTAATTTCCAGGAATTCCTATGGTTTCAGTAGCACCTCAATCATATAAAAACATTATTATATATCCACTTTATCGTTTTATCCTTTTCTTATTAATGTTCGTACCTACTAATAATAATTAATTTTAATCACAAACAATATACATTTACATATGTATATTTTTGAACAAGACCACATATATACTACTTTTTGTTTGCTGGGTGTTTATCAGTATAACAAATTCAAATAAAATGCGCAACAGCTGTTCGAAACATTGATGGGAGTTCAATATCTTCACATTATTTTTGATTGTGTACAAAAAGTACGAAAATTATTTAAATGGTATCAAATCACTATTTTATACTTACAAACAATGTTATGACTTTGATATTTAGTGAAATTACAATTTTAGCTTCATATGTATACATACATACATTACAACGTATTATAATTATAAAAATATTTATATTTTTATTATCATTATAATTGTTATGATTAAACGCATATATTATATTTTTTTTTGGTATTATTAAATATACCCTGCAGGAAATGGAACTGACACAAGACTAGTCACGTGACCGGTCCCCAAGTGATAGGGACCAGTCCGAGTTCTAACACTTCCTATGAAGCCGACCAGTCACTTTTACATGGGGATGGCCTAGGATGGGGTTAATTGATACTTTGTGTGCACCTTTTGACTTGTCACTGAACTATCCCATAGGGACCTATTCGATGTATAATAATATAAATTATTTATAAATAAAATTTCGACATTTAACTGTAACAATTAACGCTTATATATTTTTTTATTGTTACAAATGCAATGACATTTTTTTTAAATTTTATTTTTAATCTGAAAATTTTTTGAGATTCGAACCGACAACCTCGTGCATGACAGGCTGGCACACTACCCACTCGACCACAGGGCCATTAATATTTCAAAAGTATAAATACCATTTAAGCTTAGGTTAATATCTAAGTATAGTTACGGGACTGATCCCAGAGTCACATTGAAGGGAGCAATTAACACAATATTTACACTATTTGATAGGTCATGTGTTCGACCACGTCGAACATGTTCAGTGCAGTTTACTACAATACTAGAGCAAGTCCGAATTAAATTGGCTCAAGATCAAGACGATACACCACGAAAATTGTCAATATGCCACCATTTAAACGATATGACTTTTTTCACCATACACTACTACGTACTTTTGATAACACCCACATTATCTCCAGTTATAGGACGAGTACATTTGGATCAATTGTCACCGAATTTTCTGCAGGGTAAATAGTTTTTGTACGCTTGTATGCTGTTTGTTCGCACAAATGTACTATATGTATGTTACATATTCATACATATATGTATATGTATATTAACAAAAAAATAAACAAATACGATTGGCAGTCTCAAGGCGAATTTATAACAGGTGACCCTAACAGTCCTGATGATTATCAGGTGTTTCTAAGACTGCTTAAACCCCAACTGTCAAAATCTCTTCTTCTATCTAATGTTTGTTTACATTTAAAGTGAAAAAAATTATATCGTTCTTTATGTTTAAAAAATATATTTTAAAGTAAAAAGAATATTGTATGAATACTTATCACAATGGAACCAATTAGATCTCCGAGGGGGGGTGCGGTATAGCAACACCCTTCTTAACCTATGCATTCTCAATTAACTCTTGCAAAATGATTAATTGCATTAGTTTATTGATGATTTTAAAAAAATTGTATCTAATACAAAATATTTCTACCAATGTGTCTCGCCTATAATGCATGATAGTCTTTGGTACAGAATCTTGCACGGATTTTCGCACAATATAGAAATAAGATTTTATCAAACGTTCTGCATTACTTGAGGCAAAGAGTATTTGCTCGTTCCATCATGTCAGCTTTTAGTTGACTAGACATGTTTATGAAAATCTGGATGTGTAGTATTTATATACAAAGCCCAATTCAATGGCTCCCAAATTCTCAACCATGAAATTGGTGGCTGGTAAACGACGATGCAATACCGTTGTCACCACATCAACAATTTTTCCGTGCAATTTGGGAAACCTTAAACAGATACATATATTACAAATTAAGTTTATAGAAATAAATATTCAAGCATACCTTAACATTTCCTATTGCATTTAATTGCCACAATGCGCTGCATTTCTTCATGTATCAACTCAACACAATGCGAATTCTTAATTGTGGGGTTAAGACAACTTTTGCCGGGCCCAGCTAGTATATACTAGCTGACTTCTTATATATGTATGTATGTATAAATAAGACGCACGTTTATTTGTTGTACACTTTTAAGTAACTTTGTACATTTTTGTGAACAATTTCATGCATTTAAGCATAATATTGTGTTTACGGCCATGATGAGCCAGTAAAACACATTTTATACCACTGATTTCGCGTCCAAAAAACCATCGGAGGGACTGCAATAAAGCAGCAAGTAAGGTTTCTTTACGTTGTCCAAAAATATCAAGATCATCTAACCTGAACCGTCTTTCAACATTTTAATTACATTTATTTTACAAATATTGTTTTCTGTGTTGTTGATGATAGATGCACATGGATAGTAAAATATGTTTTTATAAATGTGAGTGTATTGGTATTTGAGTCAACTGTTTTTGACAGATGGGGTTTTTTGAAGCCAGACAAATTGCATGTTGTTTTTATTATTGTTGTATTTTTGTAGCGATAAGGCCACCTGTTATGAATTCGCCTTGGGCAGTCTGTGGTTAGATTTTATAAAGAAAAAAACTTTATTAGAAAACTAAATTTATTAAATATGTCATGTACGTACACAAATTTAGCAACTCAAACGCTTAAATTATCAAAAGAAACAAGTACCAAAATAGGGCTATTGTGCCACACTCTCATTCAATATACATACATCCCATCACTGTCTACAAATGTCACGTAACGTCGTCATGAAATTCTATTTTCTGCAGGTTGAGACGTTACATTTACGTGACATTTCAGTCAGGTAAGCATTTGCATAGCTTTTCATGCAACAGATTCGATCAGCTGACACATTTACATTTACAGTTCTACATTTACAGTCGGGTAATTCTGCCTTAAGAATATATAACGTTTTGGCGTGGGAGTCCAACAGTGCTCCTGGGAAAATTCATTCACGGTTTTTGTTTTGTTTCCCCCTTTGAATTCCCAAAATCGTTGCTAGCTTGTTGATATATTTTTAAAAATACTCAGAAAAGTTCCCCCATTTTTTTATTCCCAAAATCGACGCTGTCTTGGCGCACTTGAATTTTTAACAATGTTGCATACCTACATTCAAACAATAAAAGCGTGTCATTTAGCACAATCGCGGGATGGTCTGCATTTGGTAGATGTAAAATTTTTCGCAAATTCGTACAAAGTACCAGCCTCAATATTGGAATGTTTGCTGGCAACATTTCGTCCATGTGAACGCGAAGGAAAAAACCAATAAATGTCCAGTTGTTTTCCTTCCAAATGTTTGCCCATCCAAACACGGACTAAAGAAACACACGCAAGTTTGATTTATTTTGAAATTTTTTAATTCAAATTAAAAAAACTACGACTTGGTCCAGTGCCTTCAGGTCACCAGTTCTAACTTCTACTTAAGTAGAACACAATTTTTCTTGATGAGAAGTTCATTCAACTTGGGGGTTGCTTTCAAACCGTGTTTGAAGTGGATTGGCTGGAAGGTAGCAAAGTGTAAGTCAAACAAAAAATTTTTCATTTTCGAACATCTTAAGAAATTGTTTTTGTTCTACATGAATGAATCGGAAAATGCTATTGTACAATACTACACACGAGTACTTACATACATCAGAGTTGGCCAATTGTATCATTTGTATAAGAAGCCGATTGATGTTCCGAACACCGGTGCTACCTTGGGCAGCTCAGACATAAATACATATGCATGTATGTGTAAAATGGTGTTTACAACAAAACTGTTATCTAGGAGGTTCTTCACCTTTAAGTGAAAGTGAAACCAAATTTAAACACGTGTTACTTTAACTTTATCCATCGGTGGAGGAGCTGCTTATATACTAGTGTTCTTAATTATTCGTCTTTTATATTTGTTCGAATGAAATTTCATGATTTTTTTCTTGCTCGAACAGACGAATAATTTTGAACTTTTATTCGAAGATATACGATCACGTCACCTTTCAAAGTCAAATTACAATCGGTCAAGCTACGTCGTCAAATACACACAGATTCAACAGAATATATCTAAAAAAAGATGTGATATCTTCTAAACGGCTGTACCGATTTTCTTCAAAGATAGCTTAGAACACTCTCGATCAAGTCACCTTTTAAACAAACAAACAAAAAACATTTGAACAAAATTAGTTAAAAGGTATTTATACACATTTACAAACATTTTTTAATATGTCATTGATTTCTTTTACAAACTCCAGATCTATCCACTTTTTACTCGTAGGTTGCAGACGATTATTTTTTACTTTTAATAAAAGAACAAGTAGAAAAGTTTCTTTCGCTAATTGTTAATGTTGTTAATTGTTAAAATGGTATTAAAAATCATATATAGTTTGTGTAATCCTTTCTTTGATGTTTCCAAATAATTTAAATAAATATCTTACTTTATTCAGAAAATTTTTTAGATCAGTTAATAAAACATTATCAGTTACTTCAGGAATGTCATCGAACAATTCAACGCACTTGAGATTATTTGCGATATTTTCATTACAAAATAATCATGAAAACAAAGTATTTGCGTACTTTTTTTCCGCTTTTTCTGCCGTATTTTAAAAAGTTAGTACTAATTAGGAAAGCTGAGGGAATAATATTAAGGCATTTAATTAATGCTTCAATCGTTCAATAATTCGATTATTAAGTCTTTTTATTAGAGAAAAACAGTTGTTTTTCTAACATACAAAAAGAATGTATAGAATTTACACTAAGGCTGAGTTTATATCTGGCATTTCTTGTGTTGTAATTTTGTAATGTCATTTCCAAATATGTGCAATGCCGTTTCTATAAATTTTTTCGATACCACACAATTTTGTTTTGCCATTGTGTCCCATCCCTGAATACGCCCTTAACGTATGATTTCTAGAATATTATCCGATTAATATCAGACTAGTCTGCACATCATATAGAGAAAAATTAATTTAATTCTGATATTAATACAATATAAATCCACTCACTTTCTCAAATACTTTATCTGATTTTTTTGTCATTCTCTTTAAAAAGCATAAAATTTTTATGCTACTTGTCTGTACTTTGTCAAAAGACAATTTTTAAAATATATACAATGTATATACATACATATCGCTCATTTACTTCAATAGTGTCACAAGTCAAAAAAATTAATTTTTTGTGCTATTCGTATTTCGGCATTTCGTATTTTATCTTGTGTAAAAATTTTATATAAATAGCTTGTAATAACACATCGTGAGAGAAGAATATTTTTTCCTGTCTTCATTGCGTTGTATGGAAATTGAAAACTTTAAACGCGTTTTCTGCAAAACTAGATTTTTGGAGTTGTGACACTATTAAGGTAAATGAGCGATATGTATGTACAATGCATATATTCCTATATGTATATATTCCTAAGAAATTTTACAGAATAGTCCGATATAGTACCATAATAACTTTTACGATTTCTCTCACCCAAAGTTCACTTTCTTGTTAATCTCTCATAACATTTTTTGGACGATTTCCTATCGATTTGGCAGAATTTCTGACAGAATTACGGCTGAACTCGCTCCAAAATGTTTGCTGGGAAGACACAGCTCTATACATATCTACATATGTATGTATATATTGCATATAAAATTTCTGATATGCGATTGATTCTTGTTGTAGATTATGGTCGGGCGTTTCTTTGCACAATTGTGCTGAGCGAATTCACACGTATTCTTATGGTAGAATTAGTCGATTCGTATCGTGTTACTTTTGAAGTGGTAGTATCGTTTAATTCTGGATGTTAGTCAGCGATACCGTTGTGCGACTAAAGTCGCATTTTGCCCCTTTTTCTAATGCCTTGCCACTTTTTATGCCCCTTAGTTTTAAATCCCCTTTTAGTATCATTTGCATTATTTTGTGCCCCTTTTTGCCCCTTTTTATTCAAAGTCAACTTTAATTTTTATTTTTACAATAAATGTACGCAAATTTGTACAGATTCTACCACATTCGACAACAAGATTTTATTTCCTATGTGTATATATGAAAAAATAAAATTTTTTTTGGGAAATTGACAGTATGGCGCAATATTATTTTCTGAGTATATGGTGTTAAAAGGCCTTGGTATGAATTTTTTCATTTGTTTAAGATTTTTAAATATGAAATTACATACAGTCATTCATAGATAACTCGAACTGTATTTTCCGCAGCCAAATTTGATTTGAAAGCCAAATTTGATAAAAGCACATAATTTTAAAAGGTGAAAAACTTTATGCTAAGGGAAATAATATTGTATGGAAATACCACAGTGAATTGCTATCATCAAGTAATGCTTTTGATTTAAGTTCCCATGAAATTAGTTCATCATGTGAGCCTATTATCTTAAAAAAACCAGTAAAAAAGAAAAAAGCAACACGAGAGTATTCCAATGATTAGGAGAGACGGCACAAGTGGGTTCAGATGGATGCAGATACCAAAAAACCTATTTGTGTTTTCTACATTCAGTTGCTCATCTGCCGAATGAATCATTGAATGTCATGTTAAAACAGCCACACACGTGGCCAATTCCAAAAAACAAATGATGTAAAAATATCCGAGCTTTTATCACAAAAAAATACCGATTTTCGAAAGAAAGTTAATATTGCTGAAATGAAGCTTGTTTTAAAGATGATAAGATGAACCCGTTCAAGCAAATTGACAAATTGGCCAAATTAAATGCAAAATATATCCAGATTCGCCAGATGCAAAGTCAACGAGTTACACCTTATTTCTCTGTCTATATAAAGTGAAATTAAAAAAAAAACACACAAAGCATAAATTAGTACTCGTATTACGAAAAAAATATCAAATAGACTAAAAGTAGACACTTGTCAGTCCATGCTGTCTGCTTTAATTTTATTTCAAAATGATTTGGAAGAATGTATTCCAAGTAAAAAACTTATTAATAAATACAAATGTACTATTTCAAAAGAAAAGGTATTTAAGGTATTTAATAACTATGCATAATGCCTAAAAAGAATAATATTATCCTCTTCAGAATCGAATTTTCAAATTTTTATCAAAACTTTATATGGTTGCATTATGCTGGTTTTTAAGTAAATAAATGATATGAACCATGTCCCAAAAATGTATTTATGTATTCTTTAATTTTTTGTATATCGTAAGAACTGGTGCCAATTACTGCATTCGATATCGAACGAAACTTCCATTTATTTTCTGTTGGAATTTCGATTGATATCAAATGCAGTAATTTGACAACTCTTCTATTATTAACATAGATTTTATGATCTTTTTTATATAATAGCTATTTATACTACGATTATACTGGTCTTATTTACAAATAGAAGTGTATATGAAGACTGTGAGTCAAATAAGCAATTATAAAACTAAAAATATATTTTTGTGTATACATACATCGCATCCCCAGCAAAAAGTAATTGTTCTCGTGAATTAGTAAGTTACAATTTTTACTTGCAAATAACACGTGCGTATAAACGTAGTATATGAGTTCTCATAAAATTAATGTTTTTGTACCTCTTATACATGAGAAATTGTTGTTTGTTGTTTGTTTTAAATAAACATAACTTAATAAATATGCTTGTTTCTTTAATTTTTCTTGATTTTGAAGTTGCCTCTTTTTTTCTTTCAAATCCCCTTTTTGTGCCACTTTTTTTTTGAAAATCCCCTTTTTGTGCCCCTTTTTGAAAAATTTCAACGGTAACGCTGATGTTAGTTAGTAAAAACGTGAGAGTTCCACCAAACGTTTCAGCTGTTGTTGTATTTCTCTTTGCTTTATACATGTGTGTGCATGTATGTAAGAGAGAAGTTGACGTAGAAATCTATTTTCTGTAGATTTCTACCTCACATACACTTACGATACATATTAAATAAACAGCAACATGTTATATTTATGCTACAGATCAGGGAAGGAAAATGACTTCTTGGATTTTGTACCAACTGTGAAAACAAAATGTACTTTTTGGACTATTACGGTACCATATTTTTTAATATTTATTAATAAGAACGGAAACATAAAAAAAATGTATAAAAATTCAGAAGTAAACACTAAAAAACAGAAACTTAACAAAAATGTGTATAAAAATTCAGTATAAAAAATAAAAAATAACATAAAAAAATATTAAATATTACATTCATAAGGGTTCATTCGTAGATTAGACTTGTTAGAGAGCGGTTATTTTACAAATTTTGCTTATTAACAGGCCTGTTATTTCCATGCACTATAAAATCTCAGTTATACCCATAAAAAATGCGCGATAAAACCTAAAAAACACTATTGAAGTAAAGGAGCGATATGTAGTCAACAAAATTAAATATAACCACAGTCAAGGTGAGTTCATGTACGAAGTGCTGTCAAGTTAACAGCTACGGTTAAAGTACTAGATAGATTTTTTTGTTGCTGACTTGACACCACCTGGTACATGAATTTGCCTTGACAACAGCATTGCAACAAAATCAGAGAAGCTGGCCGTCTAAAATAAAACACACAAAAAAATTCAAGACAACATACGCAAAATTAATGTTACAATATAGTGAAACATTGGCATTTTTAAATTGTACCAAGTAACTCGCGGTAGTACCACGGTACCAACGAGGTCAAAAATGTACCATAAAAAGTACAATTGTGCCATGATTTCCATCCGTGCTACAGATTTTCTCAGCTGCTCCGTCAACTCACGATACGAATCTACTAATTCTACCATTACCCTCTTTAATTTAGTCGTCGAGGAGACAGCGACGAATGCACATCAGGCGGATGCTTACATATTTTTTTTCAAGAATATTTGTCCAGCAAACATACGTGTTTCATTTCAAATTGATGGTGCGAAATAGTTTATTATACCTATAAATAATGGATTTGGTAACATATAATGCGTTTTATGTTATCAAAGATTTAAGGAGAAATGTAAATATGTTATTAAAATACATTATGAAGATTTTCATAACGATATTCAGGGAAAGAGAAAAATTTTAAATAAAAATACAAAAATTTTTTTGGAAAAAATGCAAAATGGTTGCGCTATCAGTGGACCATACCAAAATAAAGTTTCCAAAAGTTTTTTACAATTGACTGTTTGCTTACAAAATGAATTATTTTCAATTAATATTTTAACTGTGTGATTTCGTGCTTGGTGGGTAGCTCGCAAACTCAATACATTGACAGTTCACCATTACATTCACAGTGCCCACCAATGTTGTAGATGTAATGCAAGTGCGAGAAAAATTTGACGCCTGGATTATATTATGAAAAACACATAAAACGAAACAGTATATCGGGAGCGTATATTCAAAATATGTCAACTCAAATTTGGTCAAAATGAGTTTCCGATGACAAATAGCTCCTCTATGCAATACCCAGCTAGCATTTGGGTGATCATTTTTGGCAGAAATATCTTATATGATTCTCTACAGATCGCTTTTGATGATTAAAAAGTGATTTATCACTTGGGCGATTGAAAGAGGATTCACTTATGATTCATCTGTATGATCAAATAATGATTTCTTGAAAATAGAGGAACATCATGCAAAACGCAAAAAGGTGATTTAAATGATTTAATATGAAAATTGCTCAAAAATAATCAGCAAATCGTATCATAACTGATTCTTTGGTATGATTCATTTGTAGGGTACCATTTTCTCACAACGGGAGTATCATTTATGATCGAAAAATGAGCTCATTCATATACGGTTATTTTTCCCGTCAAGCTGATTCGGAAACGATTGGATTATGATACAAAATGCTAACTGGGTATTCATTTGTAATATAAATTTTGAGTCAAAAAATGTTTTTGATGTGTAAACATCTATACGCTAGGGGGTAAAACTCTTTTTCACAATACAATCACAAATTTTGAGTAAGATCATCATCACACCGCATTACGAAGTATGAGTGTATTAGTGTTTGAAAGAAGCAACACAAACTTATCTAAAGTTTTGTAAGTACATAGGAATTTGCTGGTTTTTGTTTGTTTTATTTAACTTGACAATTCCCAGCTAGCATTTGGCTGATCATTTTTTGCATAAATCTCTTTTTGATTCTCCTGAGATCACTTTTGATGATTAAAAACTGATTTATCACTTAGGTGATTGAAAAAAGATTCAGTTATGATTCATCTATATGATCAAACAATAATTTCTTGAAAATAGAGGAACAAAATGGAAAAAAACCGCCAAAAGGCCATTTCATGATTTAATACTGCCAGAAAATTGCTCAAAAAATAATCAGCAAATCGTATCATAAATGATTATTTAGTATGATTCATCTGTAGGGTACCATTTTCTCACAACGGGAGTATCATTTATGATCCAAAAATGAGCTCATATGCGGTTATTTTTCCCTTCAAGCTGATTCGGAAAAGATTCGATTATGATACAAAATGCTAGCTGGGTTGCTTTATTTTAATTGCAATGCGTACACAACAACAAGAAGACCAACAACTAAACGATGAACAACAGGAATTAAAAAGTAAATGTAAAGGCATTTACCATAGATGGGCACTTCGCAGTACTACTAAAATTTCAGTGAAAATTATTTTTTAACCAGTGAATTTTTACTCATTACTTAAATTTTTTTCTACAATTCTTATAAAGTGACTAAATGATTTATTATATGATGAGGTGCATTGAATTTTCAGTAATCAGTAATGCCCGTATTCATAATGAAATTCTATCAAGTGGCTAAATTTTTTTCATACAAAAATTTCAAAATTTTAATGAAAACAAGTAAGAGTGCTATATTCGGCTGTGCCGAATCTTATATCCCCTTTACCAACGTACGTACATATGTATAGTATACAGACACATACATACATATTTGTTTTGTGAAAAAATTTATAATTTTTTTAAAGTTTCCATCTTTGGAGCTGTAATTTTCTTTCAGAAGCATAAAATATATTCAATTTATAAAGAAAAAGAAAAAAATTTTTAGACCTATTTAATTTTACATAACACAAAAAGTGTGAGTTTTCCAACCCTGGAGTCATAATTTTGGATTTTTTTGATTATTGATACCAATCTAGTTCTTTAAAAAATACATAAAATATGTTAAGTGAAAAAAGCAAAAACGAAATAAGGAAAAACTTAAGGTCAGATTTTGTAAATTCAAACGATTTTTTCGTTTTGAAATTTGTATGGAAAAAATATTTTTTGAAAAGAATTTTCGTTATTTTTCATAGAAATTTGAAACGTTTAGAAACAAAATTTTTTACAAAATCTGCTTATTAGTTTCATTTAATTCCTTTAATATTAAAAACTTCAGTAAAGTGCGACTTTGAATCGCGCACGGCTTTTTTGAAGTTTTTTCTTCAGTTTAAACGATTTTTTCAGTTTTGTCGCTTTTTTCTCGTTTTTCTGTTTTTGGAGTTTTTTTTATTTTGGTGATTTTTTTCTGTTATTGGGATTTTCTTCATTTTGTAGATTTTTCTCTTTTGACGATCTTTTTTCATTTTTGCGATTTTTTTCTGTTTTTGGGTTTTTTTTATTTAGGAGTTTTTTTTCTTTTTTTTCATTTTGGCGACTTTTTTCTGTTTTTTTGGGGTTTTTTTTTCGTTTTGGCGATTTTTTTTATTTAAGCAATTTTTCCGTTTTTTCGCGATTTACTTTAGTCCTAGAAATTTTTTTTAATATGCCGATTTTTTTCTGTTTTTGGGTTTTTTTCATTATGGCGTTTTTTCCTGCTTTGGGGTTTTTTTATTTAGGCGATTTTTTTCATTTTGGCGATTTTTTTTCATTTTGTCGTTTTTTTTCCTGTTTTGGGGTTTTTTCATTTTCGCGATTTTTTAATGTTTTTTGGGGTATTTTTCGTTTTGGCGATTTTTTTTTGTTTTTCGCGATTTTTTTCGGTTTAGCGATTTTATAATTCCTTGATTTTTTAGTTTTACCGTTTTTGAAAATTTCAAGAGTTTTGCTCTTACGGTTTCCAAGATACAGCAAGTTGTCAAAATTGCATAGTCAAAATTGCATTAACTGATGGAACACCCTTGAATTTACATTTTTTGAAATTTTAGTGTTAATTTTTGTAGTCTGTATAAAAATACACTAACCTTACAAATTTCAAGTGTATATACATATAATTGTATGTATATTACATGTGATTTTAGAATTTTTCGTTGCTCGTTTTGGAACACCCTTTAATTTCCAATTCTCATGTATTTGTTGTTGTAGCGGCCAAAGGTCTACACACTGTGTCGAAATTTCAGGTCTGTAGCTCTTACGGTTCTCGAGAAAATACTAATATAGTTTTAGACATAGTTAATTTTACATAACACAAAAAGTTAAAGTTTTCCAACCCTGGAAACGTTTTTTTAATTTTTTTTATATTTTTTTTTAATTTAAAATACCAATTTTAGTCGTACTGAAGTGTAAAATAAATTTATTTATTAAAAAAAATAAAAATTTGTTTTCGGTAGTTACTTTTATATGGCAAAATATAGTTTACGTTTTCCAGCTCTGCAATCGTCTGCCCGATTTTGCTGAATTTCAATACCAATCTAAGTTGGACCATTTCTGATACATCAGTCCAAGAACGAAGTCTCTAGCTTTTCTGGGAGCTTCGGAAAACCGATTTCACGTACACCGGACGGACATCGCTTATTCGTCATCGCTATTCATAAGGACCCAGAATATATATATTTTTTTGGTCGCAAATTAAAATTATGGAAATTACACACGGAATGACAAACCTATATATACCCTTTTCCATTTTTGGTAAAGGGTATAAAAAGCAATGTAAGTCCGATCATAGGGGAGATGTGTAAGCATCTAGTAATGAAAATTTTTTTTGAAGTTGGAAGTACTTCTGCTTTTAGCATTTTTTTTAAATTAATCCATTAAAAGTATCAAAACTTTCAATATTGTAAATACATAGGAATTTGCTGGTTTTTGTTGGTTTTATTTAACTTATTTGGTTAGTAAAAGGGGACACTGCAGTATATATGTACATATGTATGTATGTATGTATGTACTGCATTAAAAATTGCAGTAAGCAGTAAATTTACTGATTACTATAAAAAATTAGAAAATTGTTACTGATAATGAAATTTTATTTGCATTACCAGTAAAATCGTAGGGCCGTATTCATAATAAAATTGTAGCAAGTGGCAAAGTTTTTTTTATTCAAATTTTGAAATTTTTGTATGAAAAAAAAATTTAGCCACTTGGTAGAATTTCATTATGAATACGGGCATTACTGATCACTAAAAGCATAAGTACTTCCAACTTAAAAAAAAAATTTCATTACTAGATGTTTACACATCTCCCCTGTAACACTAGTTTACAAAATAAAATTTTTTTCATGTACATTTGATGAGATATAGAATTCCTGAATGTTCCGCTGAATTCAAAAATCAAGGTTAATTTTTTTTTATGGACCAGTTTTTGAGATATTGTGATTTTTTCAGTTTTTCGACCTTTTTTCACTTGACCCATCAAATCTCAAGCTAGAACTGTCCGATTGGGTCGTTCTTGGTATTCAAATGAAAGGTATTGAGATGACAAATAAATATGTACAATGGGATCTTTAATTGGTATAGCGGTTCAAAATATATCGATGAAAATAGGGCACATTTTCAAAAAAATCATATTTTACAGTGATTATATGCTGACAGAAAAGTACAAATCGTTAAAAAAAACGTCTGGTTTCTGTCCATATACGTAAAGATAATACCTTTATGTAAGAACTAAGACCAACCAGAAGAAAATCGACCGAAAAATTACAAAGTTATAAGCAATGGATTAAATAAATCCAAAGTAAAAAACATAAAAATAACAAATAACACAGGTCAACAAAATTAAATTTATTATATAAGGTCAAAGGTTCCATGGTAAATTTGTATATACTAAATACTGTGTATCAATCCCTTTAAATTAGTTTTTTGAATTGACTCTGTATCTCCAGATTTTCCGTTATAAAAAGAAGAGGATGCTGTATCACATAATTGGCATTAAATCGAGAACCAGTTCTTCGATTCAATAAAAAAGTACACAGAAGGCTAGGAAATAAATTGACCTTTAAATTACGTCTTCATGAATTTTTTAACAGTCTTTTAGTTTCGGAGATATTCAGAAAGTTTTATACCAAATAAATAAATTTTTTCAAAAAAATTTAGAAAATCGTTTGTTTCTTAAAAGACTCATTTAAACTTTAAACTGAAGAAAATTTTATATTTTGTTATTAATTCTGATACCTTCATATGTAATAAGTAAAATGAGTCAAATTTATTAAAAATCCTTCCATTAATTCTGAATTTATTCACAATTAAGTGCCCGCATATGAGTATATTTTACGGAATTTTTTAATTTTTATTTATTTTATTATTATTATTTTATTCTGTAAAATATACTCGTATACACAGTACTTAATATATACAAATTTACTGTGAAACCTTTGACCTTACATAATAAATTTAATTTTGTTGACCTGCGTTATCTGTTATTTTTATCTATTTTTACTTTGGATTTATTCAATCCATTGCTTATAACTTTATAATTTTTCGGTCGATTTTCTTCTGGTTGGTCTTAGTTCTTACATAAAAGTATTATCTTTACGTACATGAACAGAAACGACGTTTTTTTTTTTTAACGATTTGTACTTTTCTGTCAGCATATAATCACTGTAAAATATGATTTTTTTTTGAAAATGTGCCCTATTTTCATCGATATATTTTGAACCGCTATACCAATTAAAGATCCGATTATACATATTTATTTGTCATCTCAATACCTTTCATTTGAATACCAAGAACGACCCAATCGGACAGTTCTAGCTCGAGATATGATGGGTCAAGTGAAAAAAGGTCGAAAAACTGAAAAAATCACAATATCTCAAAAACTGGTCCATAAAAAAATTTAACATTGATTTTCTAATTCAGCGTAAGACAGTACATATGTAAGTAAAATCACTTCTCGTCAAGTGTACATTTTCAGTGTAAACTAGTGTAATCGGACTCAAATTGCTTATTTTTCTAATGTTGAAGATTTTCTTCGTAACCAATTTTTGCAATAAGAATCATGGAATGTTCTTTAAGAATTCCAAAAAGAACTGTTGACTCAACGTTGTCAAGTTTTTGGTAAGGAAAATATAACAACAACAAGGACAAAAGACTCGGGGGGAAAATTGAAAATTCCAATGGTTTGTATTTGCTTGAACTATTTTTGGAAGTTGCATTGACACCAACGAACAAGAGAAAGACTAAGTGCAACAACCAATTTTTAATTCTTTTTCTCGAAAATATAGCACTGCTATTTTCTCAATTTCTTTTATGGTTTTCGTAAATGCGTTTGGTTTTTGTTTTTTATCTAGTGTCCCTTATTGTTGGCATGTCTGTCAGTCGAACTGTCTGCTCGTTTTAAAAAGTTAAATGCAAAATAAACTCATAAAATGCACACTTACAAACAACGATTAAATTTAAGTAAATGAGAAGAACACCAAGGAAACAAAAGGAATGTATCTAGGTCTTACAACATGCTGCTGCCGTTGCATGCTGCTATTGAAGTTGCAGTGTTTGCTGCTTCAGATAATGCACACGGATTTCCAACGGATCTTCACTCCGTGTTGAGGTTGAAACATTTTATCGAATGTTTTGTTTATTCAATACCGTTCTTTATTTTACAGATTGTGGTGCTTGTGTTGAAACAAACGCATCACAGCAATTTGTTTTTTATATAAAAATTTTTAATATTTAACATTACGGTTTAATACATTTTGCCCCACAATTTAAGAAAACAGTGCAATAAATTTTAAATTAACTCAAGCAAATATGAATATCAATGAAACTGGAAAAAATTTACTTTGATCAGTGTAAAATAAAACAAGAAAACGATCTATTAGGCATATTAAAAATTTAAGAAAAGTATGTAATTAGTTTAATAAAATATTTACTTCAGTCTTTTTAAAAGAATGTTCCTAAAACAGTTGTGTATTATTAAAGTAAATTGTGATTTTTCAAACATTCTTTCGTTTAAAACAAAGTTCCTATATTAATAAAAAAAACAACAGAAACCAAAGACAGTCGAACCCCCAAAGCTTGGAAAATTATTTAAAAAAGCAAGTAAATTATAAAATAACTTTCTATTGTGTTTAAAACCATTCATCCCGAAGGGATTATTATTTATCAACAGAAAAGTGAGTACAAAAAGATTTAATGAGATTAGTTTTCGATATAAATTATTTCGCCTCCCGAATTCTATGCAAAGCAATCATCAGATTTCCAAACTGATAACACTGTAGAACAAACTCGAAATATTTCCAAAATAAAATGTTTTTTCTAAACGCTGATCCTGGAAGAGGACTTTGCAGATTTTTGTAGTAAGTCGTCATCGGAAACAATGTAACCATTGAATTTTAAGTATATAATACTTCAAGACTTTTAAGAAACATTTTACGACCAATATTTTTATAGAACAGTAGATGAATCCGGCAAAAGTTGTCTTACTCTCAGTTATATATGTACATATAAACAAATACTACAAATTACTCCACAGTGGTCACTTGTGGGGTCAAAAATAAAACAAAAACCCACCGGATACTGATATAGATTTTAACGGTCAAAATCTTCACCGTTTGTGTAATTTTTGTTTCTTTTGAAAAAGGGGGAAAACTTTTTTTTAACAGCGATATCACGGGTTCAAACGTTCTACAAAAAAATTCAACATAAAATTCATCATAAGTCTCTGAATACACGAAACTATGTTTTAGAACCAAATTTTAGTAAAAACTTAAAATCCGTTTAAAGTTTGAATCGTTTTTATGTTTGCAACGTAACATACACATGGATATGAATTTTTATCCCTATGGAGCAGGATAAAAGAGGCACTTGATTTTTTAACCTGGTGGAGAACATACAATACTATAGAAACTATGTATGTATATCTATCGGGTATGTCCTGTATTCCACGTGAAGTTAAATCCTTCGGAATTGCCATAGCATTGTTGTTATAAATACATATTTTCAAAAACAATTCTATTTATGTCAATTCTGCACATTTTAATATCACCGGTATATTCTAGATTCTAGAAGAAGATATCAGGATTATTACTTCCTATACGAAGGTATACGTAGTAGATACAGTGTTGTCAGATTGGGGGATTTATCCAGAAATCGGCGATTTTTCGCAAATGGGGATAAAAATGTTGGTTTAAGCTCCGTAATTTCTACAAGTAGATATCTATTGGTGCCTAGATATCTATCGTGTAAGTTGAATTTTATAAGGCAAACTCGTGGGTAAAAACATTAGGTAAATTACCTGTGTGTAGAAATTACGGGCATGAGGATTGTTTTGGGGAATTTATAAAATTTTTTGGGTATTTGTATTTTACTTAATATTTTTTTTTTATTTCTTAGATTATTTTTTTTTTATTTCAATACATTTTCCTATCGCTCTTTTTTTAACTCATAAATAATTTAAAATGTTAACAAAAACGCTTAAAATGAAAATAGACGGTTGTCAGATATTACAATATTGTTAGTAAAATGTGCTAAAAATTTCTTACAACCGTGTGAACTGGCAATTTTTATCTGACATCGTTGTCAGAAAAAGCCTTATCAGTCCATTGTAATACTATGTTTAGACGGTACGTGCTTCGCTCTCTATTCATGCTTCACGCCCCAATCATGACCGAATCCACTTGCTTCGCCATACAAAATTATGAGAGCGAATCAAGTAGATTCAATATGAATCTACTTGCGAAGCACGTAAAATTGGTATCTTCTCTAACTTTTATCGCAGTTAATCGCCACTTTATCTGAACTAGCTATCAAAACAAAATAGGTATATGTGTATGTGTGTGTTTGTAAACAAATAAAAACAAACCAAAAAACATAGATGTGAGTTTAATATACATAAATAAATTTAATTAAGTTATGAATAATATAAAAAGGAAAAATAAGAAGAAAATATAGAGATGCCTTCAAAAACAAGATTTCGCATGAGTGGAATTTATGTAAAGTATGTATGCTTATGTGTATGCATGTATATACGTGCGTATGATACGTATGTTTGTGTGAATATACATAAAAAAAATGCTACGCGAACAGTGATGCCAACTTTTTCAGAGCAAAAAGCACTGTGTGTTCATAAAAAAGCACTAAATGAAATAAGTACTCGTATATATGTACATATGTATGTATGTATGTACATAAATATATTTTTATTTATTTTTTTATATTTATCTATTTATTTGCAATACAGAGAAAGCCCATATGGCTAATTATAAATGTATTGAATTAGTAAAAATTAAAAATTTAAGTTAACTACAATTTTAAATTTACTACATTTCATAGGTTTTTGTAATAATTTCAATTATATCGAGACATATTTCGATTTTGCTTATAAGTAGAATATGAGTAGGAAAATAATTGAAGTTCATTTGGGAAGACACTCCAATTATGGTGTATTATTTTAACAAAAGAGTGATCAACGAGAATTATACTCCTCGTTTCAAGAAATGCAGTTTCATCTTTTTCTCCGGCCATAAAACTGTTTTAATAAAACAATTAGATTTTTAGGTGTTTCGTCTGAATTAATTTTTACATGAACATGGTTCAATATGTTACATTCTGAACAACATAAGCCTTTTCTTTTTAGACCGTATTTTATATGAATGACACTATTTGATTTATAAAATTATTGTATTTCTAACTAACTTTTAAAATAGTTATTAGCACTAAAAGTTATTTCTACTTCAACATTTGAACATGGTAATGTTAATAGTCCAAGAGCAAATATTGACAGTATTAGAAATGGATTATGAGCAGTTGAATTTCTAGAATTATGAACTTCGATCGAAAATTTATCAGTTCTGAGCAAATTTTTCCATTTATTTATCCTTAAATTTCTAATACTTCGTTCCATTTCTTCAATTTCAGCTAGAAGCAATGCATTCAGTTTCCAAAAAGATATTAATTTTTTGTCTTACTGTTTCCATTTACAGAAGTAATAATGTGTAGTTTTTATGTACTCAGATGGAAAAGTTACTGGTTTACATTTTTTTTTACTTTTGTCCACTTTGTTAGAGAGCCTTAAGTTAGTACTTTTCAGAAGCATTTTTGGAAGCTTTCGTTATCAAGAAAGCAATACATTGCTTCCCTCAGTGGTTAGTAATTAGATTATTGTAATTAAACTATTTTATAACGTGCATGGTATCCTCTGTAATTTCTAGAAATATGTTGTTTTTTCTCACTATGAAAGATAAAGTTTTTCTTCCTTCGTATTTCACCCAGCTGAATTAACATTCTGCAAAGGAAACTTCGCATGTTTAAAAGGGGTGAAAGCAGATAGTTTTTGGAAAGTGAAAATAAAGCCACCACACTTTAACAAATTAATATTTAGTAGATTCGCAAAACGCACTAAAATCAAAGGTGAAAAGCACCAATTTAGTGCCTTTTTTTAAGCAACAATTTGAAAAATTCCGCACTGTTATGAATTAAAAAACTCTAAATCTAGTACGAAAAGCACTAAATTGGCACGCTGCACACGAAGCACGAATGAGTAGTCTAAACAGCATGATTCATAAACATGATTCAGAGAGCGAAGCAGGTGATTCAACTCGTCGTCTAAACATAGCATAAGACTAGCAGCGGACAAAAAATTCTCACACATCTTACAATCGCGTGAACACATCGTAAAATTATTGCCAGATATTTGTCAGATTTGCGAACTTAATGCATCTGAAAATGGCGTCATTGTAAGAGAATTCTTTCTATGGGCAACATTGCACTCGCTTGATTTTAAATCAAAATTATATATGTAATAAAATATATGTACATGCAGACAAAATAATTTTTCACCTTTTACATTTAACACAACCAAAAACGATTGATATTTAACAATTTCTTACAAATGCTTTCAGTCTGGCAACGCATAACGACAGATGTGATAATTTTTCCATATGGCAACCGTGTGAACTGACAATTTTACGACTGACGATTTTGTCAGATGATTGTATTGGCATACAACCATCTGGCAATGAATTGTAAGATTTTCTGTAATATATTTCGAATCAAAACAAGTAAGAGAGCTATATTAGACTGTGTCGAATCTTAAATACCCTTCACTAACGTATGTATAAGAGCCGAGGCACAATGAATCCGTCATACGTTAAACTTCGCCTTTTTCAACTGACAGCTAAGTTGAAATACATGTAGTGTGTGTCTGTGTATCTGTGTGTCCGTCCGTTTTCACATACAGCCCAAACGGCTGGACCGATTTTGATTTAGTTTTTTCTGTTTGAAAGGTGACTTGATCGAGAAGGTTCTTAACTATGTCCAAAAAAATCGGCCCAGCCGTTTATAAGATATCACATCTTTTCTAGAAATATCGGGGGTTTTTAACATTTTTAATTTTTGTTCACTCTGGCAAGGCAATCGAAAAAGTGGCACTTTGCCACTTTAGTTAGTTAAACGGTCACGCTGATTGAATGACAAAACGAAAAACAGTGTTACCGTGTTAAGCCTTTGATGCAAATTTATTGGATTACTGTGAAATTTAAATTAAAGTTTTAACTTGTTAAATGTATTATTATGATTTATTTACTGTATTGCGCATAAAAAATCCAAGTTTGCTAATTATAGAGCATTAATTATATCAAAATTCTAATAATAATAATAAATAGTAACCATTTCTCGAAGCATGTGGTTATATGATGAGCTCGGTAACTCTATAAACAAATGTTCTCATGCGTACTCTTCAACGACATTTTCAAAATGAACTTGGAATTGCATGAGTAAGTCCCGGTTCACACGTTTCGACTTTTGTTGCTCAACTCGTAATTCAGCTGTAAGAAAGACGGAGACCGAAATACAAATATCTCTTTTTTTTCTTACAGCTGAATTACTAGTTGATCAACAAAAGTTTAAGTGTGTGAACCATAACTGACAACAGATTCGACTATTTCGATCAATTTTTCGTTGATAATACGCGTACACAGCGTTACCATATGAATTTATCTTATTTTTGAAGTTTTTCGAGATGTTAAAAAGACTAAAAGATTTCATAGCTAAAAATAACATTTTTTTAAATATGAAAAATATTACTCTTAACATATTAGATGAAGTTCCTTCTGACTAAATTACTTCCACATGTTCTTCTCTGTTTCATAAAAATTATGAAATGAAGTAACACGCTGCAACACTATTTATTTCCTTTGATAAAATTTCAACAATTTTTATTTCTAGTTTTTTTACGCAAGCATCTGATCAAGCACAATGTTATGAAAATTAGTCCAATATCGAATTCCGTAACGGATCTCATATTTTTGTGACAGCATGTGCAATTTCGAGAGTATGTACATCAGGGATGGCAAAGTTGGTATAATTGTACTATTCAAACTCCGAAAGTACAATAGTGCACAAATGACTAATTTAGTACATCTAAGGATCTCCCCAGTTTCATTCCGCATTTCTTTTCAAACGATTACATATGTCAATTTTCATTTTTGAACCAGAATATGAGTTTCAATATTCTTCTCACTTGAAAATAGTCTTGTGAAAGCAAAACGCAGCGAGAAAATCTAAAAATGTGAACTCGTTCTTTTCCAAATCATTTTTCTTTTAAAATCGGATGCTAGAGCACATGCTATAAACTTAATTTAAACATGTGTAACCTTATCTTGAACATCTCAACTTAAGCCTGGTACTCTGTCTAAAATTTCGTGCAAAATGCTGTCAAACTACATATAATAGTATTTGGTATGAAATATTTGCGAAATAAATTCGCAAGAGTAGTACTCTGTTCTTGGTGTGAAAAACACGGAAAATCATGTCTTATGCTATGTTTAGACGACGAGTTGAATCACCTGCTTCGCTCTCTGAATCATGTTTATGAATCATGCTGTTTAGACTATGCATTCGTGCTTCGTGTGCAGCGTGCCAATTTAGTGCTTTTCGTACTAGATTTAGAGTTTTTTAATTTATAACAGTGCGGAATTTTTCAAATTGTTGCTTAAAAAAGACACTAAATTGGTGCTTTTCACCTTTGATTTTAGTGCGTTTTACATATCTACTAAATATTAATTTATGAAAGTGTGGTGGAAAATAAGAAATTTTCACTTTTCAAAAACTATCTGCGTTCACCCCTTTTAGACATGCAAAGTTTCCTTTGCAGAATGTTAATTCAGCTGGGTGAAATACGAAGGAAGAAAAACTTTATCTTTCATAGTGAGAAAAAAGAATATATTTCTAGTAATTACAGTTATAAAATAACTTAATTACAACAATAATCTAATTACTAACCACTGAGGGAAGCAATGTATTGCTTTCTTGATAACGAAAGCTTTCAAAAATGCTTCTGAAAAGTACTAACGTAAGGCTCTCTAACAAAGTGGACAAAAGTAAAAAAAATGTAAACCAGTAACTTTTGCATCTGAGTACATAAAAACTACACATTATTACTTCTGTAAAATGAATTAGTAAAGCAAAAAATGAATGGCTTTTTGGAAACTGAATGCATTGCTTCTAGCTGGCTTACAAAAATTCTTCTGGGAAGCGGTAATTTTTGCTGGGATGGTGAAATTGAAGAAATAGAACGAATTATCAGAAATTTAAGGATACATAAATTGACAAATTTGCCCAGAACTGATTAATTTTGGATTGAAGTTCATAATTATAGAAATTCAAATAATCATAATCCATTTCTAATACTGCCAATATTTTCTCTAAGACTATTAACATTACCATGTTCAAATGTTGAAGTAGAAATAACTTTTAGCGCTTATAACTTTTTTAAAAGTAAGTTAAAAATACAATAATGATTTTATAAATCAAATTGTTTGATTCATATAAAATACGGTCTAAAAGGAAAAGGCTTATGTTGTTCAGTAACTCGTTTCTGTAATTCTCGCATCGTAAAATTTCTCACTACTGAACTATGTTCATGTAAAAATTAATTCAGATGAAACACCTAAAATCTAATTGTTTTTTTAATACACCATAATTGCAGTATCTTGCGAAATGAACTTCAATTATTTTCCTACTCATGTTCTACTTATACGCAAAATCGAAATATGGCTCGATATAATTGAAATTATTACAAAAACCTATGAAATGTAGTAAATTTAAAATTGTAGTTAACTTAAATTTTTAATTTCTACTCATTCAATACATTTATAATTAGCCATATGGGCTTTCTGTGTATTGAAAATAAATAGATAAATATAAAAATATAAATAAAAAATATATTGCATTTAGTGCTTTTTTATGAACCCACAGTGATTTTTGCTCTGAAAAAGTTGGCATCATTGTTCGCGTGGCATTTTTTTTATGTATATTCACACATTCATACGCATCATACGCACGTGTATACATGCATACATACTTACATAAATTCGATTCAAGTAAAATCTTGTTTTTGAAGGCATCTCTATATTTTCTTCTTATTTTTCCTTTTTATATTATTCATAACTTAATTAAATTTATTTATATTAAACTCACATCTATGTTTTTTTGGCTTGTTTTCATTTGTTTACAAACACACACATACACATATACCTATTTTGTTTTGATAGCTAGTTCAGATAAAGTGGCGATTAACTGCGATAAAAGTTAGAGAAGATACCAATTTTACGTGCTTCGCAAGTAGATTCATATTGAATCTACTTGATTCGCTCTCATAATTTGGTATGGCGAAGCAAGTGGATTCGGTCATGATTGGGGCGTGAAGCATGAATAGAGAGCGAAGCACGTACCGTCTAAACATAGTATTACCATGCAAAATTAATCTGGCATCATTTTAGTTTAGCTGCGAAACAACATGAGCAGTGCTTTTTTCGCACGGAATTTTAACCATGTTGCACACTTTCAAGCAATAAATGCGAGAAGTTTATTAAAAAAACCGCGAGTTGGGCTACATTTAGTACATAGCCACTCAAAATTTCATTTGCAAGCCCATGGGGTTGCGCAGTCGACGTTTTGGTGACACACGTATACTTCGTACAAAGTATGTGTGATGTTGTGTGTTTGGCTGTTTCGTCAGCTACTTCGGACAAAGTGTGTGTGATGATGATGACTCGAACTGCCAAAAGAACAACAAACACACATAAAAAGCAGAAAGAACATACACATGCGCACAAAAGCGCTCAGTCACGTTTGGTGGGCTCTGATTTAGTACATGTCAAATTTATCACATGAAATAATCAATGGCACTGAAAATTTTTCACAACTTCGAACAGAGTACCAGCCTTTACAAGATAATTTGTGAAAACGATTCCGTAGACAGAAAAAAGTCGATTATTTTAATAAAAACATGTAATTTGAAATAAAATCTTTTAGTACAATTATAGGTATGTAGATTTTGTAAATTTCGTTTCTGAACGTTTCAAATTTGTATAAAAAATAACGAAAATTAAAATATTTTTTCCATACGAATTTCAAAACGAAAAAACATTTCTATTTATAAAATTTGCCTTTTAAGCTAAAAAATTACAATTTTTGAAAGTCGTTGGTACAATTTGCAAACTCTCAATGCTCTCCCTGATGTACATATGTATGTAGAAATTAAAAATACATACAGTATGTCAAGAAAATGTTTTGACATAGTTAAAATCGTTATAAATTTTGATTTTTATCATAAATATTTTTATTTTTCTTTGCATTATGGAATTTTTGGTTATGGATTTCATTTTATTTACATTTAAGTGAACAAATAGTAGTTAGTTATACGCAAAATTAAAAAGTGAGAGCATAAAAATTACATGAAAGCCAAAAAAACTCAAAAATTTCTCTGTCAAGAAAATGTTTTTACATCCTTGTATTATATAGTAAGAAAATAGGAAAATAAAAAAATAAATTTTTTTTTGGCCCCATTGGTATTAAATCGGCTTGTAAGACGACTTCTCATGGAAAAAAAATTTCTTTTCCAAATATTCCGCTGAAATTTCTCATGTTCCCCTCGTATTACTGTTTTAAGCTCCATTTAGTTCTTGAAATACCCTTTGGAAATACTATTTTTCAAATAAATCCATAAATTTTGAATAGGGTATAGATCTGGACCTTGAGATGGAGTATCCACAACCTTACCGCAATTGAAAGGACACCATGTTCTTACCCAAAGTGCCTCATGTTTGAGATCAATACATTAATAAAAACTTAAAACTTCCATATTTACCAGCTGTAAAGCCAACCTTACTCGCGCTGTCAACGAAAAACCATTTCAACGTATTGATGTACCACTCACACAGTTTCCCATGAGACAAAGGCAATTGCTCAAAAGAATCGACTGTACTACAATAAATGGTCGGAAATCCCTGCTTTCTAGAGTGTAGCCCAAATAGCAACAATTGTCTTTTGTGATTTTGCATACTTACAAGCTTGATGGCTTCTACGATAATGTGATTTTCGGCGACGAAACCAAACTTCTGCTTTATTAGAATGATGAATCTAACAAAGTATGGAGGAAAAAAAATCTTTAAAAATATTGGAAAGTGAAACCGTAAACCCATCTGTAAAACTTAAAAGAGGTTGGTTGATGGATTGGAGGTATATATACATACATATGTATATATGTATATGGTGTAAAACGTGGGATAAATTTGCTTTATTGAGAACACCATGAATGCGGGGCAGTGCCTTAATATATTGAAGCATTTTTTTGGATGACAGCTCGAGTAAATTTGGGTTTATTGCTGGAAAACATGCAAGTTTCCAGTTGTTATCAATCTAATGACACCAAACACAAGGCACTTTCGGTAAGAACATGGTGTCTTTTCAATTGCGGTAAGGTTGTGGATACTCCATCTCAAGGTCCAGATCTATGCCCTATTCAAAATTTATGGATTTATTTGAAAAATAGTATTTCCAAAGGGTATTTCAAGAACTAAATGGAGCTTAAAACAGTAATACGAGGGGAACATGAGAAATTTCAGCGGAATATTTGGAAAAGAAAATTTTTTTCCATGAGAAGTCGTCTTACAAGCCGATTTAATACCAATGGGGCCAAAAAAAAAATTTATTTTTTTTATTTTCCTATTTTCTTACTATATAATACAAGGATGTAAAAACATTTTCTTGACAGAGAAATTTTTGAGTTTTTTGGCTTTCATGTAATTTTTATGCTCTCACTTTTTAATTTTGCGTATAACTAACTACTATTTGTTCACTTAAATGTAAATAAAATGAAATCCATAACCAAAAATTTCATAATGCAAAGAAAAATAAAAATATTTATGATAAAAATCAAAATTTATAACGATTTTAACTATGTCAAAACATTTTCTTGAAATACTGTACATATCGTTACCTTAATATAGAAAGGGCCTAACTCATTTTTTTTGAAGTCGAGTTTTTTGTACATTTCGATAGAACATAAAATGTATCGAAAAATGCAAAAACCTCGAATTCAAAAAAATAATGAGTTAGGGCCTTTCTATATCAAGGTAACGACATTTAGGTTTATGTCTGTTAGGTTAGTTCACTTGAAACAAAATAAATTTTAGATCAAGGTATATACATACATATATTAATATTCTTTGAATTAAATTATTAAAAAAAAAAAGATTTTTCATGTCAACTTGAAGATTTTTTAAAATAAAATATGGCTACACTTCCTACACTAGAGCATGTGTAATGGCACCATAAGATTAAAGAAACACCAGACTTCAATTCCACATAGTGTTGAGAAATATATAAACTCTTGACCATCAACTCTTTTAATTATTGGTACTGGATACAAAATTTTTAAAACACGAACAATCTAACCCGCAGTTTTTAACTTAATAATTAAGTACGATTTCATTTTTTCAGTGGTTAATTAAAGTTCTTATTAAATTACGTTGAAAGCACGGCAGCCCTGCAAAATTTCCAAAGAACAGCTGTTTAGCATAAACAAAAAAGTTAGGTTATAAACATGTAGAAAATTAAAATTGCATTAAAACTCATTTTATGAAATCAAACGAACATCATAATACATTTTTCTATTACTTTATTCCATTATATATGAAACTTTGTATTGTATATGTTATATATTTATGAAATTTAAACGAAATTCTTTTTTACCCGACCACATGATATTTTCAACCCTACCACATGATGTCATGTGTATGTTTTCAATAAACACATACACGCATAAAAACATATGGTACATTCATAAAACTTAAGTAGTATTTAATTACACAAGGTTGGGTATTTAATTATTATTTATTTATGCACTCAAAAACACAATTTCGTATTTAATGAGAACTTAAAAATAATTACAGTTTGATTAACCAGTCAAAAACTGGGGTAAGAATAAATGTTATTATTTATTTCAAGTAATATTTGTATTTAATTTCTTTTTGATTTTCTTGTTGGTCAATTGAATAAATATACATTTACATAAATATTTGATAATGTTACTGCTTACCTTAAAAGCAATTGGTTAGTTAAAATAATTTGCAAAATAAAAGGATTAATAAAAAATTATGAATATTAAGATCCTATTTAACCAACTTATTTACACATCAATTTATATTTAAAATTCATTGTTCCATACAAAAATTAATGAAAATCGTTATTTAAATATCAATTGATATTTAAATAGAGTTGGCGAAATTGGCCTTAACAATTATTTGTTATTATGCTTTAGAAATGAATTATTTTTTAATGGCTCTCACAATTTTTGTTTAACTTTTTTAAATTTGTACACTTTATGATCAAACAGAATATGTCCGCAACTTCAGGAAAAATCGTTGTCAAATTAACAAAGCCCATAATAAAAACTACAGCAGTAACTTCAAATGCTCTATAATTTTAGTTTTATTTTCTTTTGTGCTTATTTTTCTTTGTAGTTTTGTTCACAAAATGTATGAAATTTATTGAAAGTATGGTAGCATTATTGAGAGAACGAGTATTTATATATGAGAGCATAAGAAAAAACGTTGTCAAAATAAAATATATTCTATCTATCGACTGCTTTCTGGTGCTGATTTTTTGTGTCAATTTGTATGGAAAATGTGTTTATGCCGCAATTCTGTTTGATCATTTTTGGTTTGCTCACTATTCATTTGTTGACATTTTGAATCATATATTTTTATTTTTATCTTAGTCCCGGTTTACACACTTCAACTTTTGTTGATCAACTCGTAATTCAACTGTAAGAAAAAAGATATTTGTATTTCCGTCTCCGTCTTTCTTACAGCTGAATTACGAGTTGAGTAACAAAAGTTGAAACGTGTAAACCGGGACTAAGAAAACACCAATTACCCCTTCAACTAAGATCTTAGAATGATATTGCTTTTGTTAAAAAATAAGCAATTTTGCTTGTATTTCACTGACACTCTCATCTACTGATTAGACATTGGCATGACTTTCGGAATACCAGCATCTTTAACTGAACCAGTCCGTCTGAAGTTTTCAATTAATCTCTTCACAACAATCATCACTATTCTGAGTAAATTTTTGATGAAATTTTCAAGCTCCTTCCACTAAACTTTATTTTATTTTTGATTTATTTCTGTTATTGTATGTACATAGTTTGAAAAATAAATCAAGACTAGGTTAAACTGGACTTTATTGGAACACAACTCTTAAGACAATTGATTTGAGAAAATTTTTCCAGAAGACCCAGATCTACATCTAAAATATTTAATTAAGGGTTGTGAACTTGTGATATCAAGATTAATCACATAAAAGGAAATCTTTACCGAATCAAGGTAAAAATTTAGGGATTGCAATGAAAACCTAAATACAGAATTCCATAAGCAATAATGAAGACGCTTATAATTTTCCTAGTGGATAATTGTGGTCCATAAGCTCTGTTTTTTCTTCGTCCGACAGTGGCAAGAATTGATATTTTGCAACTGTAAAATACTCGTAAAAAAGAAACATCTGTGTGTATAATACTCAGTGAATTTTTTATATTTAACTCAATGACTAAATCGACAAAAATTTAAATTAAAATATAAAAACTCACTTTGTAGTTACATGGCTCATTTCGCATGAAAGACACACTTATTGAACCACAAAAAATTTATACTGGTAGCGAATTTTAGCACAAGAGTAAAGAATTCTCTAGAGACAATTAATGTATTTTTGTAATTTATTTGGGATAAAATAAGATCGAACAAAAAAAATGTCTCGCCGTGAGACACATTATTCAATCACAAAATATAAACAAACGCAAATATCTGATGGATTGGCAAATTAAGCAACTAAGTATTATAATTGAATTGAAAAGTGAAATTAATTCAATTGGGAGATAAAGGAACTTTATTATATTAATTTCTAGGAAGGTATGGACAGAAGTATGAAAAAGGTTCTCGTATATTAATAAACACATTTAAGAGAAACTAAAATTAGCACTTGCACTTATAATTAAAAATAAGCAAACATGAGTTTTTTTTAAATATTTTTGGACAAAGAAACATATTTTAAAACTAAAACTTAAGATTGATCAAAAATCTTTGAGATTCCATACCATTTCAGGTTCTGTGGCTAATGGTTTGTGTAAATTACTCCGAGCGTTTTGGTACATTGAATTGTAAAAGCCAATACCACCAAATTACTTGAATAGAGGTAATAAAATTATGTGTACTACGACTAAGGTTGTTCTTCGCCCTCTTTTTCCCGGCCACCGTCCTCTTTCGTTGTCATCTGCCCTCGAAAAAAATGGCGTCTGGAAAAGTAATACTATTTTTACCAGCCTTAAGTTGTCGTTAAAAAAAGGGTCAAAACACAAAGCTTCTACTTCCATATTCTTAGGCCCAATAATTGAACTCCCAATTATATGTCATTTAGCTAATTGCCACATAAATTTAAGTGGCACTTAAATGTAGCTTAATTTTTTCAGTGGTTGATTAAAGTTCTTATTAAATTACGTTGAAAGTACGGCAGCACTACAAAATTTCCTACTATAAAATTTGCCAGCTGGTTATTATAAATAAAAAAGTTAGGTTATCAAAATGATGTAAACTAAAATTGCATAAAACACATTTTATGAAACAAAAAGAGCATCAGAATTCATTTTTTTTTATTTATTTTTCCATGATATGAAACTGTATATTGTATATGTTATATATTTATGAAAATTAAACGAAATTCTTTTTAATACGGCTTAATGATGTTCATGTACATGTTTTCAATAAACACACACAAGCACAATAACATATGGTATGCTCGTAAAACTTAAGTGTGATTTAAGTACACAAGGTTGGGCACTGAAATGTCTCTCAACTTTGAACTGAAAACATGAATTCGGTACTTAAGTGGAACTTAAAGATAAACGACATATAATTGGGAAGCCAATTATTGGGCCTTAGTATAAAAAAACTGACATGAAATAAGCATAAGTGGCAAAATTTAACGTGATATTAACGAGTTCTGTCATACAATTTTACATTTTTTTAAATGACGCTAGAACTTAAGAGTGGGTTAAAACTACATTATGCGTCGATTTTCAATGTCAAATTGTATGGGGGAACTCCTTAACTCCTTGTTAATTTTTTTCGTCATGAAAAAGGCCGATATATTTTTTTTATTTAGTTACTCTATAAAATAATTTTTTTAATTAAATAGAAGTAACACTCAGGCCTAATACTACTAGGTGTTACCTTCTTTAGGAAAGGGATACTGATAGAGAAGACAGGTGGTGAAGGAAGATATAGAAGAAAGCGTCATTATTTTACAACTCTGCTTTTATGCAGTCTAGTGTCAATCAATGAGGCGTATTAAATTTCCAAGCTGTGCCTAGTAGCCATTTTATTGGTTGTTTAACTTCGTCGATAATTCTGCTACACAATACCGACCAAGTAGGGCTCGCTGATGTTACATTAGGATTAGTATGTACTGAAGTCGGTATAGGTCAGTGACCAGTGACTAAGCCTTCATCACTTGAACTTCTCTACAACAACTGATACAAAGAACACTAATGCACATCAGAAAAATGCGTGGTGTTGTTATTTAATGACTGTCGGAGAATTGGCTCGTACCCAGGACCTTCGGTTTTGTAGTCTACGTGCTAACTACTTCAGCCAACGCCACCCGTACCGTTTTAAAATATTTTTTTATTCTTTATTAATACTTGTTATTATTTATTGTATGTATCTTCAAATATGAACTAACAATAAGTATTCAAATCTTAAATCTAAAATATAATTATTAGGCCCGATCAGTGTCGGACATAAACTTAGTGATAGTTATAAATAATACATAAGTCATGATAATAAAAAGGAAAAATAAAAGTATTTTCAAGCAGTCCCATCTGTAGTGTTGAGTATAAGAGCCCTTGTGTCCCTCTTTTTAAGGCGGATGTGGCCAGTAAATTTAAAAATATTACGAGCAAGCGGATTACGATGTGACTCGAGTTTTGTTAAGTATTTGCCTGCGTATTTTGCAATTCCTTCAGTCACTAGTGGCATATTAAAATCACGATGTATACTTGAATTTTTTATGTACCATGGAGCCGATGTTATTGACCGTAAAATTTTGTTTTGCCTTCGTTGGATTCTCTCCATATTTGAAGCTGAAGCAGCGCCCCATAGTTGAATTCCGTAGCACCATATTGGTTTCAAAATCGACTTGTATATTAAAAGTTTACAATCTAGACTCATTGTTAAATTTCTACCAATCAGCCAATGTATCTGATTTAATTTAAGTTTAATTTTTATTAGTAAATGTTACCTGAACACACTTTCGCTCTTTTGTATTAATTCTCCATAAGTTTAACCATAATTCCAGTTTTGTAATATGTTCCTGTAAGTATCGGGACGCCTCGCGAGGGTTGTCGTGGATACTAAGGCAGGCTGTATCATCGGCAAACGTAGATGTATGGATATTGCTGCTCAAAGGCATATCACAAGTGTAAATCAAATACAAAACTGTGGCACATCGGATGATATAGATTCGGGCACACTCATGAATTCTGCTTCCACAGCCGTGAACTTCCGAGTAGTAATGTAACTTTCTAATAGATTCAGAAAATTTATTGGTAGATATTATTTAAATTTTAAAATAACTCCTTCATGCCACACTTTATCAAATACCTGAGAAACGTCAATAAACAGGGCAGAACAATACTTTTTTCTTCAAATGTTCTTCTTATAAATTAAAGCAATCTATGAGTTTGTTCAATGGTGCTATGCTGACTTCTAAAACCAAATTGATGGTCTGGGATGCACCCACTACCAATTAGAATTGGGGATAATTTTGACATGAGCAGTTTTTCAAAAAGTTTTGACATTGTTGATAGCAGACTTATTGGCCTGTATGATTCAGCCTTGCCCGTCTTTGGAATCATTTTGACCTTGGCAAGCTTCCAGCGGTGTGGTGTGGATAATACTCTAATGGATAGCATCTTGTTACTTATTTCATCAATACTTGGAGCTTTTTTCGGGGTGAGTTCAGTAATTATTTCCTGTACGTCACGCATCTTAAACTTTAAGGGTCGAGGGGGCAGAGCAACTACACTCGGTAAATCAATAGCACCAGTACATGTGTTTCGGGTAAAAACGGATTTTAAATACTTTGCAAATAAGTTACCTTTTTCAGTATCACTCCTCGCCCAACTTCCGGTAGAAGTGCGCAGAGGTGGTTTAAACTCAACTGGTGTTTTAATCCTTTTCGCAGCGCGCCACAAAGAGTAATTAGATGCTAGTGTGACATCGAGATATTCCAGATAGTTTTTAAGAGATGCAGTTTTTTCATATGCAAGCAACTCTTGGAGTTGTTTAGTGCACTCTTTAAATCTAATTTTATTTCGGTGTGTTCTGTGTTGTCGCCATTCTCTTCTAGCTCTTCTTTTTTCACATACGAGACGTCCAATATCCGTAGAATATATTCTATTAAACCCAGGTTGTAGTTCAGCAGCCTGCTTAATATTTTCATTAAATTAAAATATACAGTTACTCTCAGAAATATTTTGCCTACATTATTTAAGCAAAAAAGTTAAATAAATTTATTAAAAATAAGAAATTTAGGCAACATGTTAAATTTATTTCTTTTGTAACTGAGAAAGCAAAGCCTATAGAATGGAAAATACAAAAAAAAAAAAACAACAACTTTAAATTTAGTTAATTTAATTATTATTTTTCGAACTGTATTTGTTTCTATATTCTTATGAATTGAATAGGCAAATTGAAATGCAATGAATCAAACCAATTCACATATTCCATTTGCAATAAAGTTTCGTATATAAGGCAGACATCTACATCAACTGACACCACACACAGTTGACCAAAACACAGAAGAACTACTTTAAATTAAATTTTTATACTTCTGTTGCTTTTTCTTGTATCAACTACGCAATTTAAACATCACAAAAGTATTTTGCTTCTTTTAGCGTTCCTGTTATTTTTCGAATATTTGTGTTGTTACATATTCTTTTTTTTTTGCTATTCGTTTGTAATAGCAATTGTTATGTTTTTTTTTTGTCATAATTAGTTCCAATCTTTTTTTATTGAGTGCAACACTTTAAGTTTTTGTTTAAAAAAATGCCTAAAGTAAAGGAATTAAATTGATCTGCGAATAAGATCATTCTATATCTGCATAATAGAACAAATCAATCCAATATATGTGTGATATGTTTAGTCGATGTAGACAGAGAAGAGAAAATACTTTTAAAGGTGCAAAAAAGCGCAGATATATTGAAAATATTTCACGAAAAAGTCGAGCAAAGTTGTTAACGGTGAGAAACGCAAGAAAAACTATTAAAAAAAATAGGGAAAACCACCATTTATATGTTCCAAGTCTTAAAGATATGCTTAAGGGGATACTACGGACACAGGAAGTTAATAGACAGAAGCGTTAGCTATTTGCTGAACTACATAAATTTTAGACTTCTGATTTCGGGAACACGATAATATTTAGCGACGTAAGTAAATTTATAATTTTTGGGTCAAATAGGCGGCTTATGGTGCGGCGCAAGCCAAATAAATCACTAACTATTAAGAATATAAGGCCAACAGTAAAACATGGTGGAGGTTCTCTCATGGTGTGGGGCTGTACGTCGACACTAGGAGTGAAAAGTTGGTGTTTATATAACGCACAATGGATAAACACCTATAGTTGTCCACTATTAGAAAAAACCTACATGCCAGTGCTGAACAAATGGATCAATATATCAATGGGTATTACTTCCAACATGACAACGACCCAAAACATATGTTCCTGGACATTAAATTATGGCTATTTTATAATACCAACCATCTGCCAATAAAACCACAAAGTCTCGACATGAGTCCTATTGAGAACCTTTGGGCTTATTTGGAAAAAAAATCCGAGAAAATAGCATTTTGTTAAAAGTGTGTTTAGGACGAGTATTGACATAAGAAAGTTATAAAAAAACTACCTCAAAATTTCCGGAATTTAGTGGAATCTATGCTAAGACGTCTGCAAGTGGTCATATCTAACAATGAATATCACACAAAACATTAAAACATAATACGCTGTTTTAATAAAGAAAAATCTGTGTAAAAAATTCAAAAAGCAAAATACTTTTGTGACCTGATAAATAAGCAATTTTTTCATTATTTTTTAAAAATTTCATAAAATAAATTTTTTTTTTAAATTTGAATCAAAATATTTGTAGTTAAGGCTTCTCTTATTTAATATGTACAAAAATAAACATGAATTTTTCAAAGAAGACATTTTTATGTAGCATTCTTTTTGCAAATTTGTTGAGATTTACATATGCAAAATATTTCTGTGAGTAACTGTATATATGTCTTAATATTGCAACGTTGGCATTTTGATTCCTTAACCCTGGAGTCATAACGTTATTGTTTGCACGCAAACACTAATCATTAGTCGAAACGACTAACATCTATACATAACCGATTTTTTCCCTAATCTGTAACTATACATTAGTTTATTAAAAATAATTTTTTTTGTAATCTGTCGAAATAAAATCAAAGACAAAATTTCGTGGTTACGGTGACAAATTTATTTAGTTTTTAATATTTATTAGGAACCAATTTTTTGAACACAACTTAAGATAAAAACTTATAATTAAGAAAAAAATAATAAAAATGTCTCATTGAAGAAAATAAATAAATTAATAAGCAAATTACAAAAAATATATACAGATAAGCACACCCATAATTTTTGGGGGTTTGAGGAAAATTGAGAAGAAATTAAAACAATAAATTACGCCAATATTTAAAGTTCTAATAAATATGTTTATACAAAAAATAAAAAAATAATTTATAATTAACATAATAACAATAGTAAAAATGTTATGACTTTTGTAAAGACGTAAAATATTAGAAAAAAATATGTGCAAAATGCTTGGGGTAGTTAACTTGTTTGAAAATTTGACTATATGCGGTACCAAGCCGTCAACAAATGACATTCGAATATTATTACCAAATATTTTACCTTGATACCATATTTGAGACTAACACTGCCAACAGAATGAGTTGCGGACTACCGTGCGACAATTTGCTTTAAGCAACATCATCACAGTCACAACACTTATGGCTTGTTCACCTTTTATCTCCATCTCAGCACTAGATCAAAGTCAACAAGTTATCAGCATACGCACACAGCTTGTAAGATAGAGCCAGTTGCCGCAGCAGAGTGTTCATCATGAGATTCCAAATAAATGGACAACAAATAGAACCCTGGGGGCAGCCCCTAGTAACATCCCTCACAACAGTATCGCTGGCACCCACCACATAAGCCTTCCTACCGCTGACGTAGCTACTCCAGATTGGTAGCTAACACTGTGCATAATATCCAGAACCACACCCCACGAGGGGGTAAAATGTACCTTAAAATCGACAAATAGGTCCAAAACATATCTAATAAGCGAGTTGCCAACACAGCGCTTAACATGCAGCTACGGACCTCATCTACATGAAACCAAACTGGTACTCAGATAAGACAGCATCGTCGCATGCCTGCAGTCTTTTCACTATTATCCTCTCAAGCACTTCGACAAGTACTGGGAGGAGACTGATATAGCGATAAGAGCGCGGATTACTCCTTATCCTATCAGGAGACTTCAGAAGCAGCACTATAGGAGGGAAATTGCCTTCGCTCAGACACTTCTCGTATACCGTCTCCAAGTATTCAGGTGTAACCTTCCAGATGCTTTTACACATACCTGCAGTCATACCATCGATACCCAGAGATTTTTCACTCTTGGTCCGGTAGAAGCTATCTCCGATATATGCAAATTTAGGTTTCCGTAGCTCCTCTCTAATGATAGAAGTGTGATAAACTTGGTCTTTATCTGGATTCCACGTCAAATTACCGGTTTCTACCACCACATATGTGATTAAACTCGTCCCACGGTACAAATACCCTCCGCTCGTCCTACTTCACGCTCGCGATGCGTTCCTTATAAGAACGCAGGCTGACCAGATAGTCAGTTCTACGCGTCACAAGATCGTCAGCATTGGAGTGTCTGGCCCTCTGAAATAATCTCCTGAGTCGCCTGACGTTACTCTGCATCTCATCTAGCTCGCTAGTCCATCATCTAATCCTGCACGGTCGCGTCATACGACAATGAACTGGCAATGTTTCATTTACTAAACAAATCAACCCATCAATCTGGTCAACCTGTTCATGAACTGACAGCACACCGAAGTTGTCCAAGGGTCTTCCCTCTGGGTATAACAAACCCAAAAGGTATCATACTTCCTCCACTCGCGTGTAGTCGGAATGTATCGTCAAAAGTATATAACTCACTACCCTCTTTCAAAATAGAAGCACTCTTGGTGAGCAGCCATTCACTACGCATTTCTCTTCGCCCATAATTGCCCTCTACCTCCGCACAATCACCCCATAACGTACGGCTCACAACAGTCGACAGCTCCATCGTCTGCAACTACAGCAGCATTCAAGGGAAGATTGAAATATAACTCATTGTACAGTACCCTGACATTACAATTTGCAAAGTAAGGCTCTTGCACAAGTGCAAAAGAAACCACACTACGCTTCATGGCCTGGCAAAATTTAAACGTTGCCGAATACGCCCTCTGAAGATTTTGCTGCTAAATAAACTATCTGCTCCATATTTAATTTCTAGAGTTCGCCCGTGCCTCTCCTGGTAAGTACTACACAAAACTGTCTCGAAAATGATTCAAAATTGATTAGGCTGAGCTTATATCTGGCATTTCTTGTGTTGTCATTTTGTGATATCACTTTCAAATGTGTGCAATGACATTTCCATCAAGTGTTTCGGTAACACACAATTTTGTTATGTCATTGTGACAGGATAGTGTTCCATCCCTAAATAATGGCAAAATGGCAACATTGTCTACACAACAACAAATTTTGACGTAGTGTGTACTCGGCATTAGAAACGCGATTCATAAAAAGACCCTGTCAGAAGAGTCGCGGCTAGGGTACCATTATATCCCGATTGAACAGTATTTTTCGACTCGAAGCCGAGCGCATAAATGATTATTTTAATCGCGCGGAGGTGTGGAAAAAGACTTGAATGTGATCGATTCTTTCATTAAATGCTGACTGGGCTTAAACCCATATTGCAATTATATACACACATGCATACATATGTATATACATACATATGTATATATACATATATATATGTAGTTTCAACATTAAAAATAACATTTCAAGTTAAAGTTCAGTACCTTTTAAAAATCACGCCTTATTGAAGAGGAAAATGTGTTTACTTTTTCACTTTTCATTTCTTCAACAGGCGAATGAACGAACGCACAAGTTCAAGATTTTCTGAATTCACACACTTAAACAAACAATAATTAATTTCAATTTATGTGTGTAGACAACACACAAACTTATTCAAACAAAACATATCCCTCTAGTAAGCCTAGAACCATATGTCTCTATGTCAACACTCTACAACATTTTTCTCTAGCGACAATTCCACTATTTGAAATGCTGACAACTTTCTTTTTATTTGCGAGTAGAGATGCGTTAGAGACAACAAACAGTTCTAGTGCATTTCTAGTGACATTTTCAATGAGTGCGTCAAAAGTTTGGGTTTCTTTTTTATTATGCTATGCACTAATCCTAAAAACTTACGTACATATGTATGTATTTAAGTTTGTTGCCCCAACCGTTATAACATTTTAGACGAGGGTCACTAAAATGTACTAGTGAATCTTTACTTCAAATGTCTCCATATGGTCTTAAAAGAATAGTGATAAGGTCTACTGGTAGATTTTCAATGACAACCCTATGTTATATGTCAATATGCGATTACATTGGCTGGGGTACACCTAGTCAGTAGTATTGACAATATCACTTGTAAATCTCTAAAATTTTACTGTTGACACGAGCGAGGAAATATCGATATTGTAGACTAAAGCCCCTAAAAGTTACTTGTGAATCTTTGGTGCCAATGTCTCCATGTGGCAGTTTTGCCAGTTTTTTTCTAGATCTTATCCCCAATTTTTCTTTGTCATCCCCAAAAATCCCCAAATTGAGTTTTTTTGATTCAAATTTTTTTATTTAAAAAACAATGACAAAAGTAACATATCTATTCAATATAATTCATTTATGTATATCGCTAGCTATATTTACATTCATATTAATTTAGTTTGTGCTTATAAAACTTGTAAAGAAAAAATTACACATAGTTTAATATACACAAGTATAAAAAATTTGTTAACAAAAGTTTACAATTTCAAAAACTTCAGATTCGAAATCTTCTGATTCATCAGCCTCAAACTTTGTTGTACATAGCACTTGTATTAAAAAGCTTAAGCATTTCAGCAGAAGGATTAAATTTATCACAACAAATTGAATTAGTTTTAGTGTGTGTTTATTCTAAGAAGTGCTACCAACAAGTCATATTACATTTTGTTACGAATTTTTGTTTTGGTAGTGTTCATTATTGGTTAATCTGTCTTGATACTTCTTCTTTATTAGAACCCATTCACTATGAATAGTAACGCATATTTTTAATCTTGCCAGATGCATATTTCTTAGTTCAAAAATCATTCTTCTTACCATCAGTTATAAAAACATCCCCTAAAATTTGGTTATCATCCCCAACAAATCCCCAGATCCCCAATACGAAATTTTTACCCCCAATCGCGAAAAAAAATCCCCAATTTAGGGAAAAATTGCCTAAACTGGCAACACTGCGATGTGGTCCCAAAAGAACTACTTAGTCAGTAGTGTTACAGTCTAGTGGTGGATTTCAATGACAAGGTAATGTTAAATGTCAATAGATGATTACATTGGCTGGGGTACACCTGGTCAGTAGTACTACTGACAATGTCACTAGTAAGCAGTGTGACCCTTTTAGCATTTTCACTGCTAAATTTAGCATTATGTATTTTGATTTAGCAGTGAATTTTTTATTTTGCATTTAGCATTTTTTTCAGCATTTTTGTATTATTTTTTTAGCATTATTTAGCATTTTTAATTTTATAAATTTCATATATTCTTTTCCATTTATACAGGTAAAAACTCCTGTATTTCATTGTATTTTGTCGTTTTTGTAGAAATGTATAATGATGGAAACCATGTAAACAGCAAAAGACGTCTTAAGCGGCTATTAAGCTGTCATACTTGGTATTTGAGAATGGTGTGATAATTCAAAATTCGTGTTTTTCAGCTTTAAGGAATTTTGAATTTTTGTGTTTGTCATCATACTCCTTTAATATATGTATGTTCTGTCAAATTCAGTGCAAATTTCATTTATGTTTTCGTAACTTGCGGTCTCCTAACATAAGATGGCTCACTTGAACATAAAATTGTAAGTTAATGTTAAGTGTAGACTGCTCAAATTAATGCTTTTTTCAAGTGATAACATTATTGATAGTGCATTTGTTTTAACAAATCACTTATAACTTCAAGTTACAACGAAATGTCATGCCATGTGGAAACGTAGAGTACGCAAAGCATAAAGATGACTTAGTTAGATCGCGCATTTTAAAAGGTGTTTGTTGGAATGTACGAAATTCTGTCATGCTCATATACCGAGTATGAGCGTCTAATAGCCGTCTTAATGTATTTTAAACGTCAAACACCTAATAATAATAAGAAAAAAAGTATTTTAATTATGTTTTTCGGAGTCGAACACTTCACAATTCATCGTTGCTGAATCCGGCTCCTGGACGTACAGTAAAAAATAGAAAAGTAATTTAATCCATTTTTTAATGCAAAAAGTATTTTTTAAATGTCTTTCATATTATGTGATAGCAGGCATGCTAATACATTAAAACATACATATAAAATAAAAGTGTAAAATTATTTTATGTATTTAATTTTTATATGAAAATTACCAGCAACAAATTTTACACTTTTATATTTAATACGATCGTACAAAGATACAGGAGGTTTTATGAATTCAGCAATTGTACTTGTATTTTGTATGTTCCTGAATTGTTGTTTTAACTTTTGAATCAACTTTGTTTGTTTTATTAAAATTAAATAAAATATTTCTTCGTTATACCGATATAATTAATAAAAAATCATTAAAAAGTTTTAGCATTATATTTTAGCATTTTCAAATATTTTTTTAGCATTTTTAGCATTATTTTAAGCCCCATTTAGCATTAAAAAATTTTTTAGTTGTGGCCACACTGCTAGTAAGTCATAACAATTTCACTATTCGCATTTCCTGCAGGGATGAAACAACACAAGCGCACACACATATTATCTACATCCATATGTAAATACTTATGTGTGTGTTAGTTGTCATAAACAACAGCAAAAAAATGTAGTGCAATGCAGTTTGCTGGGGATCCTAGAGCAGCAGCAGCATCAGTTGCAGCGCGAAGGCAGCGACATTCTGTTAACAGCATCACATCATACATGTTCGCTAGCAATTGTTGTTGTTAGTCACTGCATTTATTTTGTAAACATCATAGTTTTCATTATTCTACATTCTCTCACACCTCCCTCTCTAAATCGTAATCATACTATTTCAATCTCAGATTCTTTATTCCTCCAATTCAAAAGACGGCACATCACATATTAGTAAACACTGCTGCAACACACACAACCTCTTTGGATTTTTCTTTGGGATTTGCAATACCAAACAAAGTCTTTGGACCGTCTTTTGTTGTGAAATAGTTCTATTTATAATTTTGATAGTTTTTCTTTTAAATTTCACATCGCATATTGTTGTTGTGGTTTTTCGAATTATTTGTTGCTGCCGTTTGTTTCCAGTTTCCAAAATTTAGTACCAAATTAGAAAGAAGAAAATGATATGCGAATGTTTTGTTGTTGCTTGTACATATTTTTGCCGTTAGCAACACTTCTTGGTGTTGGGCCAACTTTAAAATAGATGTGTTTGATTAGTGTTAGACGCCATCCTATAAGAAAACTTGCTAGCACTTTTTTTCAATTAATTTTGAGAATTTCACAACTAAAATTTAAAAGGAAGCTAAATTTCAGACAATGAAAATATGTACATATGTACTGCAATATTTTCTTAACATTGCATGGACAATAAAATTTGGACATGTACAAGAAAGGATATACATACATCCATACCTATTACAAATATAAAAATGTTGTACAGGCACATATACATACATACATAAGAATGTATGTAAAAACCCCCCAAACAAAATGTTTCGACTTTTTCTGAAGTCAGACTTGTCGTACCGAATTCGTTAAGACATTTCGGTAGTTTGTCTGAACTCAGACTTTTCGTACCAAACTCGTTAAGAAATTTCGGTAGTTTTTCTGAAAAAATTTTTTTAAACATTAAATCTTTGATTTTTGAGTACATATGTAAGTAAAAGTCTGTGAAATTTTTTTTTATAAATATGTGTATATGTTGATTAAAACAGGATTGTGGCAAATATTAAAAAGTGTGAGTATGTGCAAATTATTTCGACAATAGCAGCAACATAACGGTGAATCGGTACTCTGCTATAAAAGCAAAAAGAAATCGTACCTACATGTCGTTACGAATTCGTACCGAATTATCGTAACGAATTCGTACCGACATATCGTTACGAAGTCGTGTCAACCATTTCATACAAAAATTGTTACGATTTCGGTAATATTTCGGTTCCGAAATCGGAAGATTTTGTCGACCAGTCGTTACGAATTCTTTACGAATTCGGAGCATTTTGTTTGATGGGAAGAAACATACATACCCTACAAACATTTGGAAGATATATTGCCCAGAAGATATAAATACAATATCTTATTTTTATCATTTAGAAGAAAATCATCAAAGCAATACTTTTTTGATATTAAAATATTTTAATTTTAGTGAAACATTTTGAATGAACGGTTCAAAATGTATTGACTATTTATTTTTTCGTTTAACAAAGTATTTTGTGTTATTAAAATGTTGCTTTTTGTTCAGCCTGGTGTTTTATCACATGCGCAATAAATTTATAATATCAATATGTTTTTAACTAGAAGATAAAAAAATAATTTGAAATAAAAACAATCAGAAAATTTTCAAAACATTTGAAATTGAAATAAAAACAATCAGAAAATTTTCAAAACATTAGCTCAGGAAATTCCTTTTAATAATAAAAATATGATGACTCCTGTGAGGATAAATTGAATTTAGTTGACCTTAAAAAATTGCATTAAATTTAAATTAATGGTAGTTTTATGTACATATACATACTACATACATACATATATATATATTTCTTCTTCTTCAGATAATTTAGCAAAATTGTAAAATTGTATTTTGGGAGATAATCTATCGTTATAAATAATTTATCTTCCTCAAGATAATCTGGCAATATCATAAATAGTTCAGTTAGATGATTATCTAGCAATATCATTGTTTTATCTTCTAGAAGTATTGCATTCGTATTTCTTGGAAGTATCGCCCTGGCCGCACAACCTATTTTGATTTAGTACGCCGTTCGAAAGCATAAAAAATGTATGACTCCATTTAACGATATTGTGCTATCCTAGCCATATAAGTATATCATTTTCACCAGAAGTTCCAACACAAACGCAAATTGCGCAAACGAATCTTGTATTATATGCTGCAGTACATACACCGTTTTTAGCAATGGATCTTTTATTTTTTCTTACTATTATTTTTATTAATGTTAAAAAATATTGAAGTACAAATTGAATAATAAATACATTCATAGATTTAAAACGGAAAAATCTCAAATTTTTAGATTTAGCTCTTTTTAGCTCTTTTTGACTACTCCGTTGGCTCGTTTTGCCTCTCAATTGTTGGCATCACTGAGGTTAGCAATTATAAATACTGTCTTAATTATTTTGCTCGATCTGGTGCCTAGTGGGGCCTAAAGTACCTGCTGTTATGAAACCTCTAATTTTTGACGGTGCAAATACATACATATGGATGTGTCAGAGGCTAAAAGGTCCAAATCCACTTTTCGAAAATTTCTCAATTTTGTTTGATTACTATCTAACTAGTTATGAACTCTATGGAAATTATTTTGTTCTATTATTTAGATATTTTCCATTAAAAACATGAAAAATCGGCTTGCATCTTATATGAATTTTTTCAAAAGCTTCTCCAATTAACTCCACTTTAATTGAACGCATTGGTTTAATCAAGCGAAATTTCCATGTTTTATGAAATTTTATAAAACTAGCCAATGTATGCATCTGTTACGCGAGAATTCCCTCTCCCCTCATTTTTTTCTGTTAAATGCCATAAAAATATTTTGTACCTTTTATAATTTTCATATATTTTGGAAATGTATTTGCCAAACATTACTAATTTACTCAACTTTTTATTTTGTGGAGTTAGGCCTTTTAGCTTCTGACACATCCATATACCAATTAATGAAACAAAAAATTTGCGACCAGTCTAATTAATTTAATTAATTAATTTTAAAATTTTAATTTTTTGACACACCCATTACATGGGTGACTGACTCAATTTTTTTTGGACTCACTCTGATTTATGTATATAAAAATAATATGGTACATAAATTAATACATACATATCCACAAACAGAAGTATGTACATGGGCGTGGTATTATTTTAACGTAATTTCAATTTATACTTTGCGGTCTCATTCGCTGTGTGATTTTTGTAAATAAATGGTAAAAGCTACTAACATCTGTGAACGAAGATTCTTAAAAAGAAATCTGTAATCATTTGAAAACAAATTTTAATAACTTTTTTAATACTATCCCAGTAAAAAAAGACACTCCAAAAAAGTCATGAAAATGTAGAGTTTGCGATCTGGAAGTAGTGCAAATTTCGATCCGATGTAATGATTTTTACATAGGGTTGTCATTGCAAGAAGTTCTCTTTTTCGCTGCCTGGTCACCGAATTGGAAGCGATTTTAAGAAAAATGCCCTTTTTTGTGTTCTATGATAATATTTTCATCTAGGAAAAATTGCTAATAGTTACCTATTTTAACAATTAGTTTCTTTTTATAGGAATTTAAACGCGAAACAGTAATTTAATGTAAATTTAAGCAAATAACTTTAAAATTGTAGACCAAAAATATTTCATAAGTTTCTTAAAAAAAAACGATTTTTTAAAAATTCTGGTGAGTAATTTCTAAAACTAGAGAGGAATTACAAGGTTTTGTATGACTAAAATAAACTTCTACTTGGTTTTCTGCTAACTATCGGCAAATTAAAAATATCGATTTTTTGGAAGCAATGAAAATGTACTTCCTTTAGAATGACTTCCAATTTTTTTTACTGGGTAATAATCCTTTTCACAGTGCGTTTTTTAATTCAACACAAGAAATTCCTCCATTTAATTTTGTACAAGTGTTCACGTGCTGAAATGTATTTTCATTTTATACTTTGTAGTGTCATTCGTTGTGTGTTTTTTGTAAGTTAAAGTTAAAAATTAATTTGGAAATTTTTCAAATTCGGTCTATAATCATTTGGAAACAAATTTTAATCACTTTTGTATTACTAATAATCTTCTACAAATTGTGTATTTTAGTTCAGCACTACAAGATAACAAGCACACTATAGTTATTCCTTTTTAACAGGTATCAAATTAGCTGATTTTAAGTTTTTTCATAATTCATTTTCTTCAACTCTGGTATACTTTGTGTTGGAAACCGTAAGAGGCAAACTTTTGAAAATTTCAAAAACGCTAAAACTAAAAAATCCCAAAATTAAAAAAATGCAGAAAAAAATCTGAAATAATAAAAAAGCGCTTAAATGAAAAATATTACCAAAAATAAAATAAATAGCTTAAATGAAAAAAATTCACCGAAAGTAAAAAATAAAATTAGCCGAAACCGAAAAAATTGGCAAAACTTAAGAATCGTCAAAATTAAAAAAATTGCGAAAAATATGACTGTAAATTGCCAAAATCCGGGAAAAACGTTAAAACTAAAAAACGCCAAAACGAAAAATTCACCAAAAAGAAACAAAAACGGAACCCTTCATATGCGAGTCGAAGTCGCACTGAATTTAATTTATATGGAAGTCGACAAGGGCTAATGTATTGAATATATCGAGCAATTCAATACACGCCAACTCAAAAAAAGATAGCTTTTCAGTAGATCGAAAAAACTAGTTAATTCGCTCATTATTGTAAAAATAAATGATGTGTGATGATTTAAATATAATAATAATTTATAGGTGTGCAAAAAAAAATTATTTTGCTCTGGTTTGCTTATTTTTTTTTGATAGCATATTTTAGTCGATCAAAAAGCTACAAGAAAAAACTTAAAATATTATAAAAAAAATAAGTTAAGCCTGACTGAAAGCCTCTTAAATCTCGAGGTGGTCAGATTTGCCACTTTCTAATTCAATATCTATTGGAGTACGCCCACTCCAAATTTGCAATTTCGAAAGCTTATATGTATCACTGACTATAATCGGCCCATACATAATGTTTCTATTCGATTAACAGCTTAAATGCTATACATACATACATATATTGTCGCTGTTTTAACTAACTGACCTAACTAACATTTTAAAAATTTAACAGTAGAGCAGCTTTTATGGTTGTTTTACACATTCATTCTTATGTCAGCGTCAGAAATCTTTTTACTTATATAGGCACAAAAGTAATGTTTACAGTTTGGTTAGTAAAACGATATTACAAATTCTTTGTTTTATCGGAACCCCTATGTACTAATATGTTTAAAGTGACCATATCTCAAAAACTAGCCGTATGATATTACAATCCTTACCTTCGTGCTCAGCATGCCAAATGCAATAAGATATGAGGTAGATTTATAATAAAATACTTATTTTAAAAATAATTATAATAATAATTTTCACCAAAAGAAATAGAAGACGAGAAAAGAGTATTTTTTTTATTCGAAATTTGAATTATAGTATGTTTCCACCGGCATGATTTGTACAAATCATGATGATTTGTGCAAATAATGTTAATTTATACATGATTTGCCATATATTTTGCATATGAATAAATCACCTCAAAGTGGTTGATTTATTTTAAATAATGTCGAAAGTAATATTTTTCGAGATCGATTTATTTATGCAACCCTGCGTTGCTTTTAAAATTACAAACTCCATCCCTGGGTCATCCATCAATAGTGATTGACAATTTCGAAAAAATGACATTAAGGAATATTTAATCAGATTTAAATGTAAACCAAATATGAATAAAATTCACATTACAGGTGCTGCGATCACCTCATAAAGCACGTGCATAAATTGAGTACGAAAATTCGAACAACAAATCACTCACAAGTTCGGTGGAAACACTTTGAAGTGATTTACTAAACCTACTTGATTTATTCGGGCATTCGGGAACTCATTTTGACCAAATTTGAGCTGACATATTTTGAATATGGGCTCTTGATATAATTTTTGTGTTTGTTAATTACGTTGAAAATATTAAACAAAAAAAAATATCCGCAGTTCATGATATTTATTCAAGAAAAGTCAATTGTGGAGCTGTCACGGTCTTATAACTCAACCCATAGCAGCAAATAATTAAATTTGTGTGGATTTGAAATTCATGCCAAAAGGTTATATTGTGTTTGTAATTTTTAATAGCTATGGAATTACTTAAAAGATTCCAAACGAGAATCTCCGAATGCATTCACCAGATAAATAAATATTGCAGTTCAATTATAAATTATATTACACTTACGCAAATGATATTAAAGGCCGTGATACACCAGCCACAGTCGTGCGATTTTTGAGAAAATCCAACCCTGGTATTACAGGTTTTATGATCATTTTCAAAAGTCAATAACAATACATCAGATCAGGGTTGTATATTTTTGTAGTAGTGTTGTAAAAGTATTGATTATTGAGTATTCAATACCGAGTGTTTTTTCCGGTATTCAATACATAAAAGTATCTACTCAATACTTTAAGGGTTGCACTTGCTAGTATTCAAACGAAATTCTTCCTTTAAAATACAGCTCTTGACCTCCTGGAATTAGTGTAACAAATACAATTTCAGTGCCTCGTTTCTGTAAGTAATGTGAGAGCTTTTCGAGTCGAAAAAATTGTTATCATCCTATGAAACACAGGGTGAGTAAGAAAAAAACTGTATTTGTTGATATGTTTTGTAAGTTTATATAAGTTTTTATGTGAGAAACCCCGTGCAAAATAGGACAACCAATATAATTATTTAATTTTTCTCGATGCGAGAACTTCTCATAAGTTACAGAAAGGAATAGGTCTGTTCGGAATTATTTTGATACGAAAACGCATAATGAAACAAGGACTTCAAAATGCTTCATTGAACTAAACAACTTCACTCATGAACATATATTGGGGATAAGAAGTGACCCTTTAGAGTAGTGGAAAGCACATGAAACCAACAAAAATTAACGTACAAAAACTAATCTTCAAACCAATTTATTTTTATTTGTTATAAATTTATGTAAATATATTTAATTTTTGGTTTTTGTATATTGCATTATGTAATATGCATTGCAGGTTAATTTGCTTTAGTAAATAATAATTTTTAACCTCTTATATATGGACATACGTACATGTGTATGTATGTGTGCTTTTAATTTTAAATTCAAAAAGCGGTTGAAGTATTGAGTAGTATCGAGTACCCAATTGAAAAAGTATCAACTAGTATTGAGTATTCAAAAGTAGCCGCTTTTTACAACACTATTTCGTACTAGATGGCCTTAACTGATATGAGAGCTATGTATATGCCCGATATTCCGTCTCACGTTTATAAGCAAAATGGAAAAAATATCTATACTATGGAAATAATAAAACGGCAATACTCAGGGGTGTTCTGTAAATAGCGCGTTTTGAAATCGTACGATTTCCAAAATCGAAAACAGTGTTTCGCTGATCGGACGATTTAGTGCATTCAAAGTTAAGTTCGTTTAAAATGTCTTAAGCATCTAAAACATTAAAACCAATTAAAAAGCTGGAATAAGTCACCTTTTTAATTGAGCTCTTTTCTGGAAATTAGGCGATTTCAAACATCCCTGACTGTCTTGGTGGAGGTGACAGACAGAGGTGACGGGACAGAATGAACAATGGGACTAATTAAGTAAAGTACAAAATTTTTCTGACCAGTTAATTCAGTATGTATGTACATATGCCCACATAAAAATAATTCAATATTATTCCAACTAATACTAACGGAGAGGCTGTAAGCAAAATAAAAATTTTATAAAATTCAACTTGAGGGGTGTAGCGAGTTTCTGAAAAGAACATTTTGCTTCTGAATTAAGACTGTACACAATTTTGTCTAAGAAATTACAGTGCAAAAAAGTTTGTTTTTGTGAATTTTCTATACATTATGCAAAGAAAACCACATATTTGTACAAACTTATTTGGAATGCATGACGCAAGTCCCCTGCACAAACTTTTTCTATAATAATATTATCTTCATTTCCTTGTCTAACTTATTTTAAAAATTCCCCCTTTTTAAAAACATACATTTAAAGTCGGTGACTTTTACAGCAGGGATAAAATTCGATAAAAAAAAACTCCGTCTATAACAAAGTTCAAACACTTTAAAGAACAAAATTTATATTTACAGCACCTTTCTCGCTTCTTGTTGTCGAAGTACTTATGTACATACATATGTATGTATGTATATTACAAACAGCTCCGCAAGCAACAACATAGTCAGCAGCAAATCTTACGGTATCAGCAACATAATCTTTAAGAGCAACAACATTCAATAGAGCAACAGCGACAGCTGCGACTCTAAATTATTCTAAGGGTTGCAAGAAAGCAGAAATTTTGTTTTCTGCCAAATTTTGTTTTTGCTTGTTTTAAAACTGAAGTCTAGCAAGTTCTGAATTCTAACTTTCTATATTAATTAAGTCCCACTAAAATTAATACGAGTACATTATATATGTATGTACATATATATTTCATTGCATTGATTTGTATGTATATGTACCATTTTTTTAAAGTTGTATGTAGAAAATTTGTGCATATAAATATTTCTCCCTATTCTTTTTTTTAATATTTATTTTTAGGTGTATTTTTTTTACTTTTCCAGTAAAATGCAGTAAATGAGTAGTTACTGCAAAAATATAAAGATTTAAGGCTCAGTTACCCGACTGTAATGTAATGTAACTGCAACGTAGGAAACAGCTGATCGATACTTTTATATGAGAAGTAGGTTATGTTACATTACATCTCTATAACCATTTGCATTACTTTTCACATAACAATATCGATCAGGTGTTTCCTACTGTTGCAGTTACTTAACATTACAGTCGGGTAACTGAGCCTTTACTCTCAAAAAGAGCTGTTTCCGAAAAAAGTACGCGAACGGAAAAATAGTAAAAATTTTTAAGATTAAGGAAACAGCTGACTCCAATTTCACATAGTGTTGAAAAATATATATATATAAACTTTTTGCTACTCAACTCTTTTCATTATTGGTACTCGATACAAGATTTTTATAACACGAACAATCTAAGAATAAATTTTGTAATTTGTTTCATGTAATACTTGTAATTAATTTCTTCTTGGTTTGCTTGTTTTGTTGTTGGTTAAATTAATAAAAATTACATGACTATTTGTTAATGTTACTGATTACCTTAAAAGCAAGTGCAATACTAAGTACGAGTAACCATATACTTTACAGTTTTACAACTCTGAGTAATTAGAATAATTTGCAAAACAAAAGGATTAATAAAATAAATTACAAAAAGTGTATATTAACAGCTTTTATTATTATTCTTCATAAATTAATTGTTTTTTAATGACTTTCACAATTTTTATTTAACCTTTTCTCAAATTTTTACACTTTTCGTTTGCTTATTTTCCATTGGTTTACATTTTGAAGCATATGTTTTTATTAGGGAAGTAACGAATACCAGTTTAGCGAATGCGAAAACGAATAATACATTTTAATTTTTGCGAAAGCGAATGCAAATATTACAATACGTTAAAAAAATCACATGAAAATAAATTTATCTAAGAACATGAAGTTGTGTTGCATACATAGATCTACTTGAGTCTTGAATTCAGCAAATATTTATTAATTTATTAGAAATAAAAATTGTTAAACTGAAAGAAATGAAATCTTATTAAAATAAGTATAGATAATAATTAAAAATAAATTTACAAAATGTTAGGCAATCAACCCATTCGAACTTTGGCCCTAAGTTCTTCAACATTTTAAGTTTTCATGCGAAATAATACGAGTGGCACTTATTTCGCAAAAAATTTACAACAAAGAAGGATTAGTTAATATTTTTGCATTTAAAATTTTTTGAACGAAGTAATGATGTGCTTACCATTTTTCAAAAGTTTTAACATTTTTAATATTTAAATATTCGCATACATTTTAGCGAATGCAAAAGCGAATGCAAATAGCAAAAGGAACCGAATTATTTGCGAATGCGAAAGCAAATGCGAACATTCGTTACATCCCTAGTTTTTATCTTACTAAACTTTACTACGACAAATTTCTGCAGTAAAAATTTGCAAAACACTCAGTCAAGAACTGTCACTTTACTCTCTCAATTTGTGTTCTCATTTACTGTATTTTGGGTACTGTATTTTTTGGTAACATTTTCTGGCAACAGTGCCTGGGCCGTGTTCTTTTATATGAAGCAATTGTAGTTTTTTCCTACTTTTTTATAAAACAAAATTAAAAATACTGGTATACCTTTAGGCTAAATTTATTATCATGTTTGCTTACAACTTGGCTGTTGATGCAAATGCAACGCTAGTGACACATACATACATACGGACATCGTAGCCAAAGCCTACATTACAAGTAGGTTGCCAGATGCGCTTGATTTGGCTTGATTGTCAAGATTTTTCAATGCTTGTCAAAAATCAAGAAAAATTGACATTTGTCAAGTTAAAACGGAATTTTGGAAATTTTTTTTTTTTAGCCCAACCTAACATAATAAAATAAAGGTTAACCCATGGTGTAATTATACAGGTGACTGCGTAAGGATTTGTTATACAAAAATACGGCAACCATAGCTGTGTAAAGAACCGAAGAATGTCAAAAGCACAAAAATAATTGTACCAAAATCAAAACAAAACGAAGTTTTTGACATTCGTTAGCTACAAAGCACATAGAGGAAAAAATTATCAGCTGAAGTAACGCTGCCACCTGTTTAAATACACCTTGGGTTAACCTATGTACAGACGGTTGTCAGATCTTACAATATTGTTAGCAAAATGTGAATATTGTTAGTAAAATGTGATAAAAATTTCTTACAACCTTGTGAACTGGCCATTTTGGTCTCACATCGTTGCTAGAAAAAACAATGTCAGTAGATTGCAAGACTAGCAGCTGACAACAAATTTTCAGGCATCTTATAATATACATACAAAATTTGTCAACGCTAAGCGTTGCATTTTACAAAATTAGGCCCTAAGTTTTTGTTAATATTAGTTTAGTAATGAACAGTCTGAATTAAATGTAATTTATTACTTGTTTTTGTTAGTAAAATTTTTTTACGTATTAAAGAAATTGTATTGTTTTGTTTGAAATACCCTTCAAATAATATTCAAAAATTTACCGATTTTGTTTATACTAAAATCAACAAAATAAATATATGCATATAAACATATACGGTACTATATGTATTTTTAATTGTCAAGAATAATCAAGCTTTTTAGGGTTCCGTACACCAGAGGTGAAAAGGAACCATATTGTTTTCGCTACGTTGTCCGTCTGTCTGTCAGAGGGTATTTTTTCGAGAACCGTAAGAGCTACGGACCTGAAATTTGGACACAGTGTGTAGACCTTTGGCAAAACAAATACATGAGATTTAAAAATTAAAGGGTGTTCCAAAACGAGAAACGAAAAATGTTAAAATCCCATGTAATATATATACAATTGTTTGTATGTATGTATGTATATACACTTGAAATTTGTAAGGTTACTGTATTTTTATACAGACTACAACAATTAACACTAAAATTTAAAAAAATTTAAATTAAAGGGTGTGCCATCAGTTAATGCAATTTTGACTATGTAATTTTAACAACTTGCTGTATCTTGGAAACCGTAAGAGCAAAACTCTTGAAATTTTCAAAAACGGTAACAATAAAAAATCAAAAAATTATAAAATCGCCAAACCGAAAAAAATCGCCAAAATAAAAAAAATTTCTATCACTAAAAAAAATCGCAAAACCCGGAAAAATCGCAAAAAAATCGCCAAAATGAAAAAAAAATCAGGAAAAAATAGCCAAAATGAAAAAGTCGCCAAAATTAAAAAAAACCAAAAACAGAAAAAAAATCGCCAAAATTGAAACAACGCCAAAATTAAAAAAAAATCTTTTAAACTGAAAAAAAACTAAAAAAATAGAAAAAATTGCCAAAAACGAAAAAAACGACATAACTGAAAAAAATCGTTTAAAAGCAAAAAAAGCCACATTAAAAAAATGCTCAAACCGAATGTACGGAACCCTTCGTGGGCGAGTCAAAGTCGCACTTTACTGAATTTATTTAAATTTATTTTTGATTATCCATATTTATTTTAATATAATTTCATATATCTTTCTGTTTTAAGAGTTTAATTTTGTTATAAATTAATAAATCTTTGCTCAGGACAAAGACTGAATTTAAATAAAATGCTCTTTATATTACATCTATGTATACATTACAACACATAGAAAACTGCCTAATAAATACCTCATAAAATAAAACAAAATTAATAAGATATCTCTATGGTTTTTTTTCAATAAGGAAATCTTATTAATTTAATAAGGAAAACCTTTTTGAAAAAATCAAGAAGAAATCTTCTACTTTTTATTAGGTTATCTTATTGGTTTTTTTCATAAGGGTTTGTTCTTGTTTTTAAAATGTATTTATTAAGTTAAATAGTTCCATACATAACTAATAGACAATTTTATAGAATCCAACATGAATGGAAACTGTTTAAATCAATAAATACATGTCTGTCAAACAGTTTTTCATTAGTAATTAGTTGGTTACGCTTTTTTGGGCAAATGACACATAACAAATGCCAGATGTAAACTCAGCCTTAAGGCTCAGTTACCCGACTGTAATGTAATGTAACTGCACCGTAGAAAACAGCTGCTCGATATTTTTATGTGAAAAGTAGGTTACGTTACATTACATCTCTATAACCATTTGCACTACTTTTCACATAACAATATCGATCAGCTGTTTCCTACCCTTGCAGTTACTTTAAATTACAGTCGGGTAGCTGAGCCTTTACTCTTTTATACAGTAATTTCGACTTAGCTTGCACGATTTTTTGTGCAGATAAGTAAAAAATGCTGTTGTCTTAAATGTACTTTGGCGAATAATTACAGAAAACAAATATTTTGTGCAGTTAACCTTGATTTTTTGTATATTCCAAAAATTTAGTGTACTTATCTTAAAAGTGCAGGTATAATAAGTGCACTCAAAAAAACGAATTTGTATGGGATTTTAAAGAATAGTGACAAAAAATTATAATTTTAGGCAGTTAAGTCCAAATTGCGCTTAAGTAAGAGGCAGTTAAATCAAAACTACTGCAGGTATATGTATTTATATTGCTTCTCTTTGCTTCATCTCCAGCGGTTTAAACTGTACCAATAACTAATCAATTCTTATGCACATCTTTCAAAATAAAAAAATTGATAAACATTCACACCTCTTACACTAGTTCCCCTCTTAAGTCGGCCCACAACTTCATTATCATAAAGTCTTATATGTACATATCAAGCAGCTTCACACCAAACTACACATAGGGGGCAGGAAGTTCTCCCATTAACATTAAAAGAAGCTTCCTTAAGTGCACACACACATCCTCAGATATTAATAATAAAAAAATATACATATACAAAAAATAAGAATAAAGAAAAAGCAAGAAAATTGTTCCCCAAACTTCTAGAATTTCAATTGCAAGACAATTTTAGAATTTCTGTGAGATTCGTGTGTGTTTTTAACCCCCTGCAACGTTAGAGACATTGCAACAACAACAACTGTGTTACAACTTGTATTATGTATGAGCATATGTATGTACATATGTATATAAAAATTGAGTTTGTTGCGTCAGAGTCTTCCTTTTCCTTCTGATTGCCGTACTCATAAACAGATGTGCATGTATGTCAGTCATATTTTCCCTTGCAAGTTGCAACACTCATTTTTGAAAGAACAACTACTGACTAATGCAAGATTTCCACAGGCCGATCTGTTTGTTAATTCTCCTTGAGTACGAGAATTATTCTGTTGGTTTTGGCTTGAAAGGGAAATTAAAATAGATGGCGGAATGAGTGCTTGGCGCATGCTATTTGAAATGTAAATGAACTTTAATTTTGATGCAGTGCGTGTACGTACGCATGCACAGTGTGGCCAGAGGTAGAAATTTTTACTCGAATTTTTTGATTTGTTTTAAAAGGTTTTCAAGAGTATGAGTAGGGTTGTTATCTTCTAATTTGAAAAAGGGGGGAGCCATTAAAAGAAACCTAAACTTTTCCATATAAAAGCAGGACAAAAGAATCAAAAAATTTTTTTTTTCAACAATAAAAAAGTTTGTCTTAACAACGGCGATAAGTACACAACACCTGAAGAGTATCGTAGAAACAAAATTTTTGCAGTAAAAGACTATACAACACTAATTAATGAAACATAAAATCCAACAGCTTTATGCACAACGAGAAATTGGCATGATAACTGCATAAGTGACGAAATTGAACTAGGAGTTAACGAGCTCCTCCAAACAATCTGACATTATAAATCGGCGCACAATATTGTTTGCGTGATTTTTGATGTAAAACGGTGGTAGCCACCGCGTATGTGTATAAATCTGTATAAGCCGATTACATTTTGGCACTCTGATGTCACTTTGAGCGACTATGATGTAGAATTTTATGGTAAAAATTCGTTAAGACCATGTTAAAAATTTTCCTCTAATGCTAACTTCATGCCAGGTTGTCGTTACGCTACATTTAAGGCTCAGTTACCCGACGGTAATGTAATTTAAAAGTAACATAGGAAACAGCTGATCGATATTTTTATAAGAAAAGTAGGTTACGTTACATTACATCTCCATAACTATTTTCATTACTTTTCACATAAAAATATCGATCAGCTGTTTCCTACTGTTGCAGTTACTTAACATTACAGTCGGGTAACTGAGCCTGTACACATGAAAGTAATTACTTTCTTGAAATTTCCGTATACGTATTGTGAATAAAAATTCTAGTGAAATAAACGAATTTCATGAAAATTGCTTGTTCGTTTTCATGGGAAAGTGAAAGTTTACTTTAAAAATGTCGTCGAAAAGTAAAGTTGAAAAAATTGGTTTGCTTAATACTTAATTAGAGTTACCCAGAATATTCACATAAAAAATTTATATGGCAATAAGTTGGGAATAAGTATTATTGTTAATATTTTAATAATATTATTGTTTTAAAAAGGCATGAATTGTGTTCTTCATGTACTTATATTGGAAGATAACATATTATATTTCTTTAAATATTTATACTAAATAAGCATAATTTATAATAACTATTTCCCCTTTTTCCTGTATATTTGTAACACTGTCAACCTTTTTTCATTTTACTTTCTGAAAACATCCAAAAATTTACTTTCTTGAAAATATCAATGAAAGCTGAGCGGAAATTAAAGACAATGTGAGTGTGGTAGTAAAAAAATTTGATTGTATTGCTACTTTCTTGAAATTAGTTTCATGTGTAAATGGTACGATAGTCATGTTTTACACTCGGCAGTTTTACTTGAAGCAAGTCTGAGTTTATAGGAGAGAAAAGAAAGAAGAGGGGTACTGACTTGCCTGTACAGAAAAGTTACTTCAATTCTGTTTTGTTATTTCATTCGCTGCATTAAAACAATACGAAAATTGAACAAGAAACCGTCTGAGTGTAAACAAATGGGCAGTTTTAAAAGAGAATTGAAGAGAACTGCTTCAAGAAAAACTGCCAAGTGTAAAACATGACTTAGGAACATGGTAAAATAATATATGTATATACATAGGTAATCTAGAAGCACCAGGTGATGTATTTTTTATTTGCTTGTTTCGTGATGTGCTCCGCCAAATCCCACTTGACCAATACTTTCCTTAATGATATCGATTTCGAATATACTATCGATTTCGAATATACTATAAAACTATCGAGAGTGACACTCAAAAATGAGTCGAAAAAAGTTTACCTGTCACTCAGTTTTGTTCCAAAAAACATTCGATTTCAAAGGTTCGCTAGTAATATTAATATATATACCAATAATATTCCAATATTCGATATCGCAAAAAGGCCGCAGAACAACCAAAAAAAGTAATTTATTTATTTTAATTTATTTTTTAACTCACGCTGCAGGATTTAAACACGGTACATACCTCCATTCTAACAGATTATCGGCGCAAATTTTTTTCTGTTCACCCAGCAAAAAATTAAAAAACTAATTGCCATACAATGACTTACTTTTATGAACGATTCTTTTAGATTTAATAGATTACGTGAACATGTTGCCAAATAAAAAAATAAGTCTTCTCAAGAATCAATTATTTTAGTCTCACGCCTTGTTAAAATCATTCCAAAACCCGATTATCTTATTTAAAATTCTTGCTGGGCAAAGTATTTGTTTTTTCAATTCTTTAACTTACGCTGCAGTCATGGCTCGAACTCGGTACCTTTAGACTAAAAGACTAGCACACATACCCTAGACTATCGTCACACATACGAGGACCTATCGAGAGAAGTTCGCTTAAGCATTCGAATTTTTTTTAGATTCGCGAACAAATATGCAACAATTCTATTTCAATTTCTCCGCTTTATTGAGTATTCATTTATATGGAATCTCAAGTCAAGTGAGAATCCGTATCATGGAGTGGTATACTCGAAGACTTAAAATTTCTTAGCGCTTCCCATCTGTTTGAAATATTTTGTTATCTGCTATGGACCTTATAAAGCTCTAAGAAAAAACTAACCTTTATAGCTGCCATGTCCAAGCCATATGTACAATGTGCAAACTTTTACAAAAGAGCTTTTGTGCTTTCACACCGACGAGAGCACAACAGCCAATCAGATCTCGGCAACAAGAATGCTTGCTCTTGCTTTGCAAATAAACAATACCAAATTTATGTATGAGCTTTCAAAGCTATTTATGTGTGTTTGGTCGAAGCTTCTTTATAGTTAGCGAGTTATGAACATTTTAGGAATAAAATTTCTAAATTCTTCAAAAGCTTGATTTATTATTTTGAGATGCTTAATTTTTGCATTTATAATATGTATATAAATACAATATAATGAAAGGATCACGATAAACATAAAAAAAATTATATTTTTACAGCAGATATTTTTACAAGGGTGATTTTTAAAGCAAAAAAACATGCACACTTTCTTTTTTTAAACTATGTACTTGCCTCTGAGCCCTTGAGAATTATGTGTATTTATAATGAAATTTTTAGCTTAGCTCACTTATTATAAAATCCAAAGATTATTTTTAAATAGTTTTATCGGTGTAAAACTATTTTCTGAAGTGTGAAGTGGACCGTGGCTCTAGTGTGGATGGAGTCTGTAGTTTTTTTGTTTAATGTTTTGACAATTATGAGATTTGCTTAATCAGTTGAACTATTTTTGTAATTATTATTTTTAATGACGATATTCTTTATGGACCGTAAATATCACTTTATCGTAACTCCAATAACTCGGCCGAATACTTCAATATTGTGTAGCTTAAAATTATTGGAAACAATTTCTATTATATCTATGTTGTATTTTAAAAATCTTATTATTTGCCTTGCAACAAAAATATTAAAAATATTATAATAGGGATTTTAGATGCATTTCAAAAACGTTGTGCACTTAAGAATATTGGTGAAAAACAAATAACTTACATATGCACTAGACCGTATCAGAAGAAAAAAGTTCTCCGTACACCAGCGAATATAAAGTATTGTTCCAATGACATTTCAAAAATTTTTTTTTACTTTTTTTTTGCCGAACGTAGGGATCGCCTTTTTAGTTTTTTCATTATATCTTCCATATTTACAGTCCGATCTTAAAGTTTGATATAGCGAAGACTTTTGAATTAAAAAAAATTTGTCTGCCAGAGACAAACTCATCGATATATTATACTTTAATATCTGAATAAAAATACTGAAGCTATGACAAATTTAAAAAGGTGAACCCTACGGTCTGCAACAATGAATTTATAAAAGCATTTTTTAAATAGTTGTGCTGTAATACTTTCTTAGCAAAAGTTTTATGATTTTTCGCAAGCTATACATTTCTAATATTAGGGGTCACTTTAGGGTGGTAGAAAATGAGATTTGGGGGGTAAGTACTAGAACGGTAAACTTGAGGTCAATGGACTTAAGAACAAAAATATTGGCTACCTGAGACAAAAAAATTCGCTATATCAATGTTTAAGATCGGACTGTAAATATGGAAGATATAACGAAAAAAACTAAAAAAGGGACCCCTACGTTCGGCAAAATTTTTTTTTGGAATGTCCTTGGAACAATACTTTATATTCGCTGGTGTACGGGGCACTTTTGTTTTTGCCTGTTGGGCGAGACGGTCTAATATGCATATATGTATGTAGTATGTATGTATGTATATTCAAGAATGTAAAATTTCTTTAACGTTTTCCTATATTCTAATTTAAATATTTTAATTGTAGAAATTGACCAAAACACGCAGTGTTGCTACTTTGGCGTGTTTCATCTCTTTACTTATGCTCTATCGATCTGGCACCTCTTGCTATTAAATTGCGCTTGATTCCTTTTGGCACGTGCTTTTATTTCCGACTTGAAATAGTCTTTCACATGTATTTTTGTTGCATCTAGAATTACTTGTTCTTTTTTTCGGGGATTTTCATCCTCAAATGTCATTGCACTCTGGAGATTCAATATTGTCTTCATTATTGCTGCTGCAAGCAAGTACAAGTAAATGCAACAAACAAACGTCGTCTGTCTACCAGTTGCATGTGGGTAATTGTTTTTGTTTTTATTCTTCTCTTTGTGGCATCCATACATAATTATGTAAGTATTTGTCGACTTGTGAGTGTGTTTGCAACAGCAGTCTTCTTAAGTACAATTTCACTGTGTTATTGTGCATTTTTCCTTGTTCCAGCGACGCTATTAAATGAGGTGTCGCTCACAATGACATGCTGTGTTTTGCCACAGTTAAATCTGTAATTTTTCACTTTGTTACTCCAAGTAAGTTTTGTTGTTTTTGTTATCTAATTGTAATGAGTTCAACAACCAACAACGACTTCCTTCTATTATTTTTGTTGTTCACTTTTGTATAAAATTTAAATGATTTTCATTCTTTCTAACAAAGAGGGATGATGATTTGGCTCACAAGAACATTAAGGAGAAAAATTTATTGTTTTTTTTATGATTTGCAAATTTAAACTTTGTTTTATTAAATATAGCCGAGAAAATTTATCCGTATAGGAATTTCAATTTAAAATGTAATTAATAGGGAAGCACTGCGTAATTCTAGCGTATACATATGTTATAAAAAAATCTGAAACAATTGAATTCAAGCTAATTTTAAACTATTTTTTTCTTTTGCAGCCTAGTCAGCAGACATGCATCAGCCGCAGCTGATTTACAATGATCTTAATAATTCTTTTATCGTCGAAGATACGGATATGCCCTGTGATGCAGATTCAACATTTCACATCTACAACGAATTGCAATATCACTTGCAACAAGAGCAGCAACCATCAAGCACTCCAGCCATTAAAATTCAAAGTGTTCATAATGTCAATCCTACTAGCGGTATAATTTATGGTTTTCGCACCAGACATTTATCCTGCATTGAAGAAAATGACTCTGACTCTCTACATTCGTCTTCGGTGCCCAAACCAGCCTTTGAAGTGATCCAAGATGTTGATGAAAAATTCAAGAAACTGGTGTCTGAAAACTTAAATTCAAGTACAAGCTCTTGGCCGCCCGATGCTGGTGAGGATCAAGTCGATCATATGCTGATGATAGATGAATCACGGTTGTATGACATAGACTATTTAGACGAGCTAAGTGCAAGTCAAGTTTCTCCCAAGGACAGAGAGGAAGAGGAGCAGTTTTGTGTCAATGGCAGCGAAATTATGTGGCAAAGTACAGTTTCAGAACCTGCTCACCGTTCCCGTTTTGGTGCAGGTCGTGCTAACATACCAGATATAATGACGACATCCTGTTATGGTGCCCTCAATACCACGTTCGGTAATGAAACCCCTAGTGCTCCGTTGGTGCATTCAACCCCGATTAAGCAACGATATCAAAAAAAGACTGAGCCCATTTATGCTACACCCGACAAGCGTCGCGATTGTAATCGCAGCTTTGATTCCTCTTGTCCCTCACATTCCAGTTCGTTGTATGGTGGCTCAATGACTTCTTCGTTGGAATTGAAAAGCTTGAGCGCTTCGGGCCATGGAGCCAATAGTTTTGGATTAACACGAAATTCCATTAATAATCCTTTGGAGTTATCAAACATTTCAATGGACAATTCCAGATCGGAATGGAATTCGACTGGTGATAGTGGAGCAGTTCTTGGCATTATTTCATCAGCAGAAGAAGTATCGGACGAAACAGCCATGCAGTGCCTTGCGGCAGCTCAGAACGGTGAGTAGTCACTTTATTTATAAGTTTTGTTTGTATGGGACTATAAACTTTTAAAAATTTACTAAAATACTTATAATTATTATTTGAAAAAGCTAAGATAACAAACTTAATTTACCTTTTTAAAAAAAATATGCCTAGTTATGTAATTATAACAATGTAAATGAGATATTCGTTGATTCGACGAAGTTTACCCATAAAGGAGTAAATTTAAGTATAGCAATCTAGGGATAATATAGAAAAATAAATTATTCGCGATTATTTCATTCCTGTTTCCCGGGAAGTGCCAAAGTCCGGGAAATCCCAAACCCTAGTTGTTATATATATCGTAGAGCTGTAAAATATTGCAATCAATTTAATTGCAATCACTTGATTTCACATCACTGATTTCTAATTTTTTGATTGCAATGAAAACCGTAAATTGATTTCATTATTTGAATTTGAAATCATGAAATCAATTTACGATTTTGATTGCAATAAATTTTTTTGAAATTAATTTGATTGCAATCGATTTGATTGCAAATTAATTTGATTGCAATTAAATGTTAATTGCAATCAAAATGAAATGATATTCAAAATAATCGTTCTCTTCAAACGAAACTCCTTTTGCTAGAAATAAATCTGATTCTGATGATGATGATTTTGAATTGCCAATAATGGTAATTTTTGTTTGAAAAATAATTTAAAATTACTGAACATAATTTTTAACTGCAATCCGATAAGTTTTAAATATTTTATAATATAATCTACTTTGCGGGAATTTTTTTTACCGTCGTAGTTGACTCAAGTGTCAAATTGCTAATAATATTCATTGTTAAAAGTGAACAAATTAAACGAAAAATTTCGATCAGAATGTCAGAGATTTAACGCATCATCCGCTATAGCAGAAAGGTTATTTTCGTTTGCAACGTTGCTAAATTTTCCCCGTCGTGGATCACTTTCAGATAGCAACTTTGAAAAGCTAGTCCTTTTAAAAGCAAACAGACAGCTATCTATTGGAAAAAATGCTCAAATTCATGAAAACAGAAATATTTTCCACATTGTTTTTTTTAATGTTACGTTTGTTATCATTTTTCCCAATAAAGGCACGAAATTAATATTTTTATTTTCACTTTTCCGCTAAGATTTGCATTAGAATTTGTTGGTTTCCACCACAAATTTAGTGGTTTCCACTAAAATCTGGGGCTTTCCACTAATACTATGGAGGATCCTATAGCCCGTGCATTTTCAGGACACAAAGGTCAAAACCGCAAGCTTAAACTCAACCTCTCTAAGCACTCTACAATATTTTATTGAATGCTACCCCTTTAGATTTGATTTCAGGCAAACTGATTGAAATCCTATGATTTCAACAAAAATTTGATTGCAAGCATATTGCTTGCAATTAAATTGATTGCAATCAATGATTTCTAAAAAAAATTATTTCAAAATGATTGCAATCACGAAAGATTGCAATCTTGTAATGATTTCATTTTTAAATTTGAAATTATTTTGAAATCAAAAGAATGAAATCAGTATGGCTGAAATCAATTTAATTGCAATCACAATTGATTGCACTTTTTTACAGCTCTGATATATCGTTAGCTAAAATGCAAAAAGGCGTAACTAACAAAAATATAATTTTACAGGAGAAACAAAAAACTGAACAAACGTGTAGTGAAGTGCCGTTGTTATTTGTTAATAGAAGCGTAATTTTTGATCGCAGAAGTGTAATATTTTGTCAAGACATGTAGTTTAATGGCATTCATAATAATCAATAAAAAACTCGATTTTTAATTTCTTGCTAGTTACGCCTTTTTGCATTTTAGCTGACGATATGTATGTATACTATTTTTAATATTTTTTAGTTTTTATATATTTTTTTTTTTCATAATTTGTAAACTATTTTTTGTTAACATTGTTAATATGTGGCGTTTTTTATGGACTATAAGAGACTTCGATTCTTAAAGTCCTAGCTAGATGAAATAAATAAATAATTAAATATAAGGATTCGTTTAGAGATCGACCGAAGGTGTTTTTTTTGGCCGAAGCCGAACTTCGGATAAAATCTTAAACTTCGGCCAAAACCGAAGCCGAATGCTTTAAATTTTAAAAATGATACTTACGTTTTATATGGATTAAGAAAAAAGTTAGCTTTTTTGAGATCACTGAAATAGCTGTAATATCTATTGGATACATAACAAGAAAAATTAAAACTATTTTGTAATTTCTAGATTGCTTTTTCATATGATCACTCACAAGAACGTCCAAGTAAAAGAAAATAGAAAGCAACAGGGTTGTATTTCAAAGCAACCCTTTCAAAACGTTAAACACAATAAAAACTGTCGGCGAGCAACGACCAAACATAATTTTATTTTTCAAGCTTCGAATGAAAAATATTCGGCTTCGGCTAATCGGCCGGTTTTTTGTCATAGGCCGAATGCTGGCCGATTAGCAAAGACTAATTTTTTGAGAAACGTATGTTTATATTGCAGTAAAGTAGCGATACCTAAAAAGAAAAGTGTTCTTATTTATTTTCATTTAAAAATTTTATATTTTCGAAAGTAAAATTCAATTAAATTTTATCTTAGAAAGCTTTTGTGCATTGAAAAAGGCCTTATAACGTCTGTGGATGTAATCGGTTAAAATTTAAATCCTTCTTTTTGCATAATGTTATATACTATTTATTTAACTCAACCATTACAATGAATTGAATACTAGCTATTAGATTTATTTTTTAAATCCGTAAATGAAAATTTCTACAAAATCAATTCTACAACAATGCATGCGAATATATCTACCAAAAACCAATAATAATAACAGTAATATTTTTTGACATTTTAATATTTGACAAAATATAACACAGAACCATGCATTTATACCACAATTTGAGACAAAAATATGCATTTATGAGCAAATTATGCAAAAATATGCATTCTCAGCAAAATCTGCAAAAATATGCACTAACAATTCGATGCCACTTTTACGCAAATTCATTGTTTCGTAAAGATATTTCGTTCTTGCCATCATGAGGGTTAAGGGAAAAATCATGCATTTGCATGAAACCCCTGTCCCTGATTATAACCCTCGAATACTGTACGTACGTATTTAACATCTTTGTCCAAAATGTTGCTGAAAGTATCTTCCCGATTCCACAGCACACGATGAAATAAATATCCGCCATCAATAGTAGTACTTATGTTGTCAATAACAATTTTTATCTTTTGAAAGTAGTCATAAATTAGTGATTTCTGTGATTTCCACATTACAAGGTCATCGAATAATGTTAACGAGTAGGGAACAAATTCATATTTAAAATATTTTTCGATTTCAGTCTTAAATGCCGTAGTAATAATCATGCGTTGGAATAATTACGCACATTCTATAGGTACTTTCTCGGCGGTATGAAATAACTCCCCAAGAAATAAGTCTGAAAAAAAAATTAAATAATTCCCAAATAGGGTTTGGGATTTCCCGGACTTTTTCACTTCCCGGGAAACGGGAATTAAAAAATCAAGTTCCCGGGAATTCCCGGGAAAAGCTAATTTTCTAAGTTAAATACATTTATTAAATGAAAGTTGGTGAAATTTCGATTGTTTTATTAATGTAAGCATTCTTTTGAAATAAAAGTTAATAAAAAAGCAGTTCTAATACAAATTTTTAAGAATTTTCAATTGAATTTAAGCAAATGGAATAAAGTTATTACACAGCAAAATATCATATAAAAACCAATTGACGACTGTTACCACAATTAGTAGACAATTTTCTAATAAGACCTACCTTCATTTTAATAAGAATTTGCCTTGCTTGTTTCTCATTCTTTTTGAAAAAGTTCCAGGCAGTTTCTTATCGTTAAGTACAAGCAGGTTACAGCCGAATTTTGAATACCCTGAGCCACAGTATGTCTAAGTGTCTTTCATTTTATTTCTCCTAAAATATTTTCTGCAGCGTTTCCATAAAAGGGTCTACTTGTAATCAATTTAAGTTTCGTCAACTCAGAGTTCTTACAGCTTAAAATTTTCACTACACTTTTCAAAATTTGTTCACTAATTCGGCGAAAAATCACTTCAAGTTCGCTTAGCATCGAATTATTTACTTTAGGAAACGATTATATCATTGCAATCATTGATACTTATACAATTTATTCCACTTTTTTTAGGAGATATGTTATGACCTCAATTTTTATGAAATTTCAGACTAGATTTGAATAGCTCACATTTTTATTTTATATTAAAAATATACATACATTTTACTGCTTGTTTATCGGCGTCGAAAGAATTCTTTCTTTCTTACAGTTACATTTAAAACAAAAACTCAATTTAAATTTTAAGATTAAAAAATTTCCTTCGAACAAGGTATATGTAAGTGTTTAAACAGACGATGAAAAACGTGTCAACGTTCATGTAAATTTAGTCATACAATCATTCAAACGAACTTTTGTAATATATAAAAAAATAATAAGTTTTTATATTAAAGTAAAATTGGATTATAAATTCTATATATTTATGAAATAACATGCACTTATAATTTCCCGTTTTCCCGGGAAAATCTCGAAAATTTCCCGGGAATATTAGACAGACATTTCCCGGGAATTCCGGTTTCCCAAACCCTAGTCCCAAAACAAATGTACGGAAAGCAACAACAACGTTTTTTGGGAACTTTCACAAAACTGTTAACAGATGAAAATAATACGAGTTTTTTTTTTCTAAAAAGTGAAAACGAGCAAATCTAAAGGTTTGAAATCGTCCATTTCCAAACTATTTTATTCTAAATACTTCGATCGTCAGTCATCAATCGACTTTTCCATGCCTGCAAATGTTTAAGTATCTCCTCTTTTTTATAGTTGTCCATTTATCCATTATTAGAGAAAATCTGCAATTTTTTTTTTAACTGGGGCTCGATATTTTGTTTGATTTAATTTTTGACATTATAAAAGTTTTCTAAAATATGTTTTTACAAATTGCACTCAGATTTTGGTAGATGAAAATCTTTGAGTAAAAGAGATTATCTTATAAATAAGCTTTTGGTTATAGATCTGATGGAAAAGCCATCAATAGCAGTGCTGGGTTTACGTATAGGCCCATGAGGCACGGGCCTAGGGTGGCATGATTTTAATAACCCTAGGAGTTAAAATTTTAAATATGTTGATATTGAAAATTTTTGTCAATAAATGAAAAATTTACAATATAATTTTAATAATTAAAATTAGCCCCCGCTCAATCAGCACACTCTTACTCCGCCATTTTGCCCAAATGAGCCAACCAGTTACTTCACGTGTATCGTTACCGATGCTGCTAAGACAAGCTCTATTCCCACACAAAATGTTCCACCGCAAAATAAGTCAACGAATGCAAACTCAAGCTTTAACTTTAGTCGCCTTGAAGCTACTATTGAGAATCTGGTGCAAACTATAAATAATTTTACAACAAATATGACTAGCATGATGCAAGAAATGCTGCGAATGCAGAATACACTGCTTCAGGCATTAGTTAATAAGCCATTAACACGTTAAAAATATGTTTCTGGAACTCAAACGGCATTCGCCAACATAAAAATGAACTTGAGCACTTCCTCATGGAAAAAAATATTGATATAATGTTGGTCTCTGAGACTCATTTGACCTCAAGAAGCCTCTTTAAAATTTCTGGCTATACCTTATATGATTCGAAGGACCCAAGAGGAAGAGCATGCGGTGGATCAGCAATTCTAATAAAGTCAAGACTCAAGCATTATGGGTACGTTCGTAAAAGCATTTATAGTGCACGTCTGCAGCATCACGAACATCTAACGTTCAAAAATGCATAACTTGGCAGCACTGTTTAGAGTCAAACGTTTTTTAATGCATTTAATCGGCATACCTGCCGCAAATCTGTGCAAATGGCGCAGTAAATTATTTTCAGATGCAAGAAGTTGCAGTGGAACAATAAGTTGAATATATCTATGAATTTTGATGTTTAAATTACATGTTTCGAATCTTACCAAAAAAAGAGATTGATAAACTCGAAAATAACTTTGAAACACATATCTTGGTAGTTTTTTATTATTTCAAAGGAGTTTTTTTATTTTAGTTGTATTTTTTTTAAGGCCAGTGCTGTTCTCATAAGAAATTGTCGCTTTGATTTTCTTTTAAATTTTTTGCTTACTATAATTTAAAAGAAAATTATCACTATTTTCTTAAATAAAATTACCCGCCAATTTAAAAATTTTTTGCAGTTTGTTCAAAAATGTCAACTGAGCACAGATGTTGAGCAGTTGCAAAGCATGTGCAGGAGATAATCACGCATACGCAGTAAAACCTGGCAGAACTGCCGCATTGATGCATAAATTTGCAGCATTTACGAACGTACCCTATATTATTGACAACATTTGTGAGGAATATCTGCGAGCAACGAATATTTGTGTTAAAAATTTTTGCACAAATTTTGTGATATCATCAATTTACTCCACACCCAGATTCGGAATTACTGAGAATACTAGGATTTCTATAAATCTCTAGGCCTTGTTTCGTAGCAGCTGGGGACTATAATGCTAAAAATACGTTCTGGGGTTCGCGTCATGTTACACCCAGATGTCGAGCGTTGTTCAATACAATTTCAAAAATGGGCCTACTTTCCGGATGTTATAGATTTTGCCGTCATGAAAAACATTTCTAGGGAATTAATTAACGTCGAAGCTTCTTTAGATCTCTCGTCCGATCACTCTCCCACGATCATTACAATCTGTAGCCCACAGAGAAGTGCTTTACCTCACTCGTATCTGAAGATGATCAGTCGTGTAAATTGGCTGCGATTCAAAAAATATCTTAGTAGTCATTGCACGGAAAACATTACGCTAAGAACACCCGAGGATATTGAAGCTAACATAGCTAACCTTAACGAAATGATTACACAGGCTGCTGGACATGCTACTACCTCCCATCCGCAGACTGGATTTAATACAATTTGTTCTACAGATATTGAACGTGTTGTGTTTGAAAAAAGAAGAGCTAGAAGAGAATGGCAACAGCACAGATCACCACAACTTAAAATCAGATTTAAAGAGTGCACTAAACGACTCCAAGAGTTACTTGCAATTGAAAAAACTGCATCTCTTGAAAATTATCTGGAAGGTCTTGATGCCACACCAGCATCTAATTACTCTTTGTGGCACGCTGCTAGAAAGCTGAAACCTCCCGTTTAGTTGCCCAACCAGAGGTTGGGCAAGAAACGATACTGAAAAAGGTAGCATATTTGCTGATCATTTAAAATACGTATTTACCCCAAACACATGTGCTGGTGTTGTTGATTTGCCGAGTGCAGTTGTTCTAACCCCACGACCCATAAAGTTTAAGATGCGTGATGTATAAAAACTAATTGCTGAAATCAATCCAAAGAAATCTCCAGGTATTGATGGAATTAGTAACAAGATACTGACGAACTTGCCTCACATTGCAATAAGAATCCTGCTATTTATTTTTAATGCCATTTTACGAATGCAGTATTTTCCACATAACTGGAAACTTGCCAAAATTAAAATGATTCCGAAGTCGGGCAAAGATCTTACCATGAGTCATATAGACCTATAAGCTTACTATCAACAATCTCAAAACTTTTCGAAAAGCTGCTAATGACTAAATTGTCCACAATTTTAGCTGATAATGGGTGCATCCCGGACCATGAATTTGGCTTTAGAAGTCAGCATAGCACTATTGAGCAAACGCATAGATTGGTTCAAGTTATAAGGAGGACTTTTGAAGAAAAGAAGTATTTTTCTGTCCTTTTTATTGATGTTTCTCAGGCATTTGACAAAGTATGGCACGAAGGCCTATTTTTAAAACTGAAGACATATTTGCCAATAAATATAGAAAAACTTTTGGAAAGTTATATTGTTGATAGGAAGTTTACTGTTGTGGAAGGAGACTTCATGAGCGTTCCCGAATCTACATCTTCTGGTGTGCCACAGGGTAGTTTTCTGGTGCCAGTCTTGTATCTAATATATACTTGTGATATGCCTGTGAGCAATAACATACACACTTCTACATTTGCCGATGATATAGCCTGTATGAGTATTCACAAAAACCCTGATGAGGCATCCCGCAATCTCCAAGCAAACATTACCCAATTTGAAATATGGTTGAACTTATGGAGAATTAAAGTAAATGAACAAAAATGTGTTCATATAACGTTTACCCTAAAAAAGATACCCCTGTTCCCCCATTCGAATCAACAATCCAAATATTCCTCAACATTCTCAAGTGAAATACCTTGGTCGAAGGCTTACATGGAAACATCATATTGATTGGCAGAAATTCAACACTCAGCCTATACTGCAAACTTTTGATATACAAGTCGCTTTTGAAACCAATATGGTGCTACGGAATTCAGCTATGGGGTACTGCTTCAGCTTCAAGTGTGGATAGAATCCAACGACGGCAAAATAAAATTTTACGGTCAATAACATCGGCTCCATGGTACATCAAAATATGCCACTAGTGACTGAAGAAATCGCAAAATACGCAGGCAAATATTTAACAAAATGCGCGTCACATCCTAATCGGTTTGCTCGTAATATTTTGAACTTAACTGGACACATCCGCCTAAAAAAGAGGGACACAAGGGCTCTAATACTCAGCACCCCAAATGATACATGAAAATAATTATTGTGCTTAATACGAAATTTATGTATTATTAATTACTATCACTAAGTTTATGTCCGATACCGGTCGGGCCTAATAATTATATTTAGATTTAAGATTTGAATACTTATTTTTAGTTCATATTTGAAGATACAATAAATAAATATGTGTGTATAAAAAAATATATATATAATTCTGACCTTACTAGAGTTTTCCTTTTCCGGACCTTTTTCCAATCCCGGGAAAGTGGGAACGATTAATTGGTTTGCCTTAAATTCCCTCCCAATGCAAAACGACACAGAGAAAACTGTGCCTACTAAATATCTCATAAAATATAACAAAATAATAAGAAATTTCTATGGCTTTTTTCAATAAGGAAATCTTATTAATTTCATAGGGAAAAACTTTTTGAAAAAATCAAGAAGAATACATCTAGTTTTTATTAGGTTATCTTATTGATTTTTTCAATAAAAAAATGCGTCTTTATTCTCTGTACTTATCTATTTTCATTTAAATTCTATACCATATTATTATTTATTTATACATACATACTAGGGATGTAACGAATGTTCGCATTCGCAAATAATTCGCTTACTTTTGCTATTTGCATTCGCTTTTGCATTCGCTAAAATGTATGCAAATATTTAAAGCGAATACTAAAGACAAAAATATTGGAAATATTTTCCAGTTTTCGAAAAATAAAAGGCATTGTTTGAATTGCGCAAAAATATTTTCTACTTCAGAATAGTCTGTTAAAACTTTTGAGAAATGGTAAGCACATCATTACTTCGTTCAAAAAGTTTTAAATGCAAAAATATTAACTATTCCACTCATATTATTTCGCATGTAAACTTAAAATGTTGAAGATATATTTCATATGTTTTTCCCAAGATAGACAGAGTACTTCTGGAAAAAATTTTCATGAACAATTCATTCCAATTTTTCTTAATATGTATTCTGGTAGCATTTACAGGAAATGTTAAACTTAGTTCAAGGTCTTTCGGCCAAAGTACGAATGGGTTGATTGCCTAACATTCTGTAAATTTATTTTTAATTATTATCTATACTTATTTCAATATGATTTCATATATCTTTCAGTTTAACAATTTTTATTTTTAATAAATTAATAAATATTTGCTGAATTCAAGACTAACATATATCTACATATGTATACAACACCACTTCATGTTCTTAGACAAATTTATTTTCATGTGATTTTTTTAACGTATTTTAATATTTGCATTCGCATTCGCTTTCGCAAAAATTAAAATGTATTATTCGTTTTCGCATTCGTTAACTGGTATTCGTTACGTCCCTAATACATACATACATTATGTTATATTCTTAACTAACTTACTCACCAGTAGAGATGCTAAACGGGAAATCCCGAGCCCGGAAATCCCGGGCTTTTCGGGACTATGCAAATCCCGGAGCCCGGGATTTTTTAATTTTAAAGCCCGGGATTTTCGGCATTATCTGAATCCCGATTTTTAGCATAAATAATGTTTTTGGCGGTCATCTTCTATATTAAAAATTATTAGAAACTCCTTGTTAAAATAAAAAATTTGCTTTGAATAAATATTTTCGTAAATAATATTAAATGGTACATATCTGTGGCAATAAATAATATTGGATTAAGTTGACATAAGTGCTTTTGCATTTTATTACATATTCTTATTCTCTTCTTCAAGATCTATCACTCAGCTAAATTTCAATTTTAAAATGTCATTAATATTAAAACTATACGCATTTATATTTTAGCTTAAGTCTTCATGGAAAATAGTATATAAGCCATAACATCTTAACTCAACTTAATCTTTTTTTAAGGTAGCTTTATTAATATTAAAATGTTTGAGCATTAAAAGTTGTATACATTTAAGTTCAATAATTTACAGCCCATTCAAAATATTTCTCATAAGAAAAAAAAACTTATATTTAACTTTAACTTAATTTAAAAACTTATTTAAAAAATATCTATACATTATCTCAGGTTTTCAATTTAATCTAAAGCGACTTACTATCAAAACAAATTATTTTGCATTTCAATATAATATCTTAAGTTCACTTTAGTTTTTATTATTCTGCCCATGCATTTTTCATAACATCTTAACTAAACAAACAACGAATATAAATAAACTAATAAAAAAACCTTAATATCTCGAAAGAAGACATTTAGAATTAAGCCATTATTATTTATTGCCACAGATATATGGCGTTTTCTTTTCTAGGTAAAATGTATACATACATTGCACTTTTCAATTAAAATTTGCAACTAAATGTCTGAGTACCTTTAAAATATGCCAAAAAAAATTAATTGTTAAATTAAAATATTATAATTACTATAAAGACGCACATTTGTGCACAATTTTTTCGGGATTTTGTAAGTCCCGAAAATCCCGGGGTCCCGGTTCGGGATTTCGAGACTCCATCACTAAATCCCGAAGCGCGGGATTTCAAAAAACCTGTCCCGATTAGCATCTCTACTCACCAGCAAACTTCTACCCAGCGGCGAATGGTGCATACCACATTACATCTCTTTAATGATGTTTGTCATACTTTGTGTTCAATGAATGCTAGCTTACAAAGTGTACGAAAGTAAGCTAGATTGTAATCGAACTGCCAACTTGCAATGTATGTTAGGCAATACTGAGCTTTTATGTTGATTGGATGAACACTTCCGCATCTCGCTTACTTTGTGTGCAAATGAGAGGCATTCACTCCACAAATGCGGCAATGCATTTGAAAATGTATACTATGTACGTATATGAGGTGGTGTGCATTACTGTCTTACATGTGTGCATCGAATCATCGCTTCTGTAATCGACGTTTTCGCCGCTGGGTACTTTATAGCAATGATAAGCAAACACATACATATGTAATTTAAAAGAGAGCAAATTGCATGCTTGTACGAATGTACGTGTAAAAAAGAGCACAACAAAGTGCCCACGGGCGGCCTTTTGATGATCAATGCTTTATAGACAAGCACTCTAACCAATATGCTAACAAGCAGCCTGAATAACCATTGAAATTATTGTGTAAACATTCTTATACAAAAATGACAAAGATCATGAAAAAAATTGTCTCTATGTGTATTTATAGAAATGAAATAACAAGACACCACATAAAATCAAGATTAAAAAAAACCAATTAGATGCTTTACACATAATCATATAGGAACCTATTAAGATCAAGAAGAAAACCTTATTGAAAAAATCAATAAGGCAACCTAATAAAATCAATATGAAGTCCCTATGATTTCCAATTTATAAGAATCAAGAAGTTTTTCTCTATGGATTGTTTTTAAGGTGCCAAAAATAACGGAAATTGAAATTCTTGATTTTATGTGGTTTTCTTCTTGATAAAATTAATAAGATTTACCAAATAAAAACAATAAGGAATCTCTACGAAAAAGTCTTACTGCTTGGATACCCCTTAGCCTAAAAACGTTTCATAGAGAAAATCTTCTTGATTCTATGAGGCAGTTTTTTCTCTGTGGATACAAAATATTTCTTAATTTAATTTATTTGAACAAAAAACAAATTATAATTCATGAGATCGATTAAATAATAACGTTTTATAAACACACTAGTCAAAAAAATAATATAATTTCAGTTCTTTATATAATGGTAATGCATAAATACCGATATTATATGTCTGTAAATACAAAGCCAAATGCATTGATATAGCGCAAACAAAATTATATTATTAAAAAATTATTATGAAATATTTCTTTGGAATCAGGACTTTAGTAGACAATAATCATTAATAGAATCGTTCTTTTTACCAAAGAGAATCTGTAATTATTTTGTAATTTTTCTTGTATTGCCTTGCGCATTTCTTTTCGGAATTAAATTTTGAACATCGTGTTCCGCTTTTGGCAAATAAAGTCCCCTAATAGTGTAGACAGACGACAGCGTTAATTTGCATTAAAAGCTCACTAATGCGAATTAAAAATTTACCCTGACAGACGACTTTATTTGCATTAAGTAAATCGTCGGTTGGTTATTGGTTTCCAGCACACTATATTCAAAATACATTATGATTGCAGCAAACCAATAACCAACCGATGATTTGTTATGTCCAAAACAAACCCCGTTAACTGAATGTACTCGTAGCCAATTCGCACACCTTTTCAAGCAGTCCGTATCTAATTCACTCATCAACCAACATTTGATTGATTGTTGACGGTGTTGCCATATTGAAATAGGTAAATTCAGTATTAATTCACTTTTATTTAGTGCATTTACTTCAAGTCAAATGCGCATTTAGATGGGGATAATTCACAAGTTAATTTGAATTAAGGCATTTAATGCAAATTAACGCTGCCGTCTGTCTATGCTATTAGCATAGACAGACGACAGACTTGTGAAAAACGCAAATTTTTGGGTTAAAAAGTGGTCTGTATGACCTATTAGGGTGCCTAGACACGTCCAGATTATATTGCCAAATATTGTTAGCAAAAAATTAGGAGTCCCTGTTAGATATTTTGAAAGAAGTTAAACATTTGTTACTTTACTTTGCAAAAAAAAGTGAATGAAGAAATAATTTTGTCGACGTAAAATCTTGATGGGTTTTATTTAGTGGACTCTTAGCTACATTATTATCACAAAATCACAATGGACCCAATTGGGTCGCCGAGTGTAGGTGCGATATAGCACCACCCTTCCTAACCTAGCTACATTATTGCCATGTATAGTAAAGCGCTATCGTTATCCCTTTGGTAATACTATCGAACTGATATTGTTAGGACTAGACAGGGATTTGCACGCGTTGTGCACAGTGTAATTTAAATATTTATAAATTTTATATTTAATTTTAAAAAGCTTTTCGTCATACAGCAAAAAGGGCGGCAGATCTCACGGGGCCTAGTTTAGAAACAACAAATTTCATTTATATCTTCTTTTTTTTATTAGAGCATTGTAAAATTGTCGTTCAAGCTTTCCGCACTTTTTCGGAAGGTTTTTCATTGGGTTCAACATCTTTTAATTGCTTATTATGTATTCCCTTTAAATGTCGAATTAGATTACTCGTGTTCCTTCTTGACCAAGTAATTATTTTGGAACACAAGGAGCAAACTGCAGGATCTGGTGTTTTCTTTTTTAAAATAGTCCAACAAATAATATTTGTTATCTTCCATATAAATTATTTGCATAAAAATTATGTATTTGTATTTATACGAAGAGCGTTCAACTTGCTACGGAATTTTCTAAAAACTACTAAGCACTCATATACCTTAAAAAGAATATGCAGACAGTAGACTTATTTACGCCCGAAAATTCCCGGGAATCGCTGCGAGATATTCCCGGGAATACCGGATTGTAAATTTTGTGGTATTCCCGGGATTTCCCTTGAAAACACTGGGTATTAAGTGCTTTAATTATTTAACGTAGTTTACAATGAATTTGGAAATTATTATAGGTCATAGAAGAAATAGCGAATTGTTATACGTTCATCAAAAAAGGATCAACGTAAAAAATCGGTGTAACAAAATACGTCTACAGACATACATAAATATTGAAAAGCTCGAATTAATGTGGATTTAAATGGTAAATATGTGCTAGCTAAACATTAGAAAGAACATAATCACGAGAATGAAGAAGAGAAATATAAGGAGCTGAAGGCCCTTAATCAAATAAATAGCAATTGCGAAAATCTTGTGGGAACGCTAAGAGGCGACAAGACGGCAATGAGCTGAATGCTGGTAAGTAAAAATATAAGTATATGGGAATAAAGGCTCAGTTACCCGACGGTAATGTAATGTAAAAGTTACGTAGGAAACAGCTGATCGATATTTTTATATGAGAAGTAGGTTACGTTACATTACATCTCTATAACCATTTACATTACTTTTCTCATAACAATATCGATCAGCTGTTTCCTACTGTTGCTGTTACTTTACATTACAGTCGAGTAACTGAGCCTTAAAGAAATACAACTACGAGTATTCTTGTACTTCTCTTTTCTTTATAGAGATGTTTTTTTAAAGTTATTTTTTAGCTTAAAACAACTTAAAAAACTTCTCCATAAAGTAAAGAGAAATCCAAGAATAGTTTTATGTCTTTATCCTAGGGTTTGGGAAACGGGAAATCCCGGGAAATGTCTGCCTAATATTCCCGTGAAATTTTTTGATATTTTCCCGAAAAAACGGGGAATATTCAGTTCAAAATGCCATAACTCAAAAAATTCGTTTTTTTGGTTAATAATGCACACACAAAAAAGTAATATGAATGATTTTGTAATATTAATTAAAATATTTGTAGTATCAATTAAAAAATTAATTAATTATTTTCACTTATAAACAATTTGATAATATTAATTAAATTTTTCCACTCAAATTAATAAATACAATTAAAAATTTAATTGAATCAATTAAATTTTTAATTGAAAATATTAATTGGTGAATACTTTTTTCTGTGCAGAATAATGAATGAATTTCATATTTTATCTTGCGTAAAAATTTCATATACATAAATAGCTTGTACTATCACCTCCAGAGAGAAGAACATTTGTTCACGCCTTCATTGATTTGTATATAAATTGAAAACTTTAAACGTGATTTCTGCAAAACTTTTTTTGTTTGAGTTATAACCAGGGAAACTGCAATAATGCAATTGCATGTTTTTTCTTGTATGTCGTATTAATGCAGGGACAAGATATTTATCCGTTTCAGAACTTTTTATTAATTTTGGCATCGATTTGTTAGTGCATATTTTTGCATATTTTACCTTTTGAAGCATGTTTTTGCATTTATCAGTCTTACACGCATATTTTTAGCATATTTTATAATTTTTAGAGCATAATTTAGGCTTTTAAGGCATATTTTGATACTTTATAGAATTTTTTATTTTAATATGCTTACAAGTTTATGTGTGGGTCAAAATTTTTATTTTTATTTTTCGCCATTTAAAAAATTTCATTTCCAATGTTCCATGTACCATATAAATATTTCTTATATTTTTATTACGCAGTTATTACGAACGTTAGTTTCAATAAAAATTCGGTTTTGCTATTTCTAATGGACTTTGTCCCAAGAATAATTGAAGGAGGATTGTCAATGTATGAAAGTTTATTTAGATGTGATAGGCAACGGTTTTTATTTGAAAGTCTGGGTCAATATTTTGTTGTTTATTGCAATAAAAATTATAATCAAAATTCTAGTCTTATTTACTCAAAATACATTTTCAAAGTTTTAATTCTGATATCGGGATCTATTTTAAATTGAATTTAAATTTTTACCAAAAAAATTAATTTGTATTCTTAGCTTAAGTCCAAATTTGTATGGCAATTTTGTTTTAACGTGCACTTCAAGCCAAACTTATTGTTTTTAATACGGCAGATATTTTGTTAATTTTTTATTGTGTCTTTTTTTTTTGTTTATTTTATTTTTGTCTTATTTTAAATGCAAATGTTGTTGTATTTTTTGATTAAAAATATATTTGCATTTACAAATAAACAAATTTATTTTATTTTTAAGAGCATATTTTTGCGTTTTTAGTGCATATTTTCAAGTTTTTAGTGCATATTGAATGCGCATAAAACAATTTTTTTAAAGCATATTTCTGGTTTCCCTGGTTATGACACTATTCAACTGAATGTGCGAATAGACCTTTGTGACACTCATATTTATAAAATGGCGTAAGTTACAGTCAAATTAATTTTCATTCATTGTATTATAATCCTGTTTTATATTAATATCAACATTTTCATTTATTATATACGAGTATAACAAGAGTTCTTTTAATTGATTGTATGGCTAAATTTACACAATAAAATTGTTCAGGGTCTTTTTCAAAAATGATACGTTTTTCATCGTCTGTTTAAACACTAATACCCTGTTTATCGATGTCGAAGGAAATTTTTCATTTTAACAATTGCATTTAAAACAAAATTAAATATTAAAATTTTGTTTCAAATTAAAATTTTGTTTGACTCCGATAAACAAACATTAAAATGACCATACAATTTTTTTATATAAAATAAAAAACTGCCCTATTCAAATTAATATGGAAATTTTATAAAAGTTCCATAAAATTGAAGTCATATCATTTCTCCTAATTCTTCGACGAGACGACGTCATTGCTCTTTTTGAAAACTACATGCAAGATGCATTTAGTAAAGGCCGTTTCAGACTATAATACAAGTATTAATGCTTTTGTAGAAAATTAAACTCTAATATGCTAGTTGTTATTGTTTTGTTTGAAATTCTTGAAACTGAAATTAGATCAGCGAGGAATTTTATTCAAAAGTATTAATATCCTTTATGACTGTCTTTTAATTCCTATGTTATAGGGATCTTAAATAAACTTGAAGTGATTTTTGCGAATTAGTGAAAATTTTAAGCTCATAGAAGCAATAAAAACTTTGAGTTGACAATACTTAAATTTATTATAAATACTTAATACTTAAATTTATTATATTAAATTTATTATTGAAACTCTGAAGAAAATATTTGGGAGAAATACATTGAAAAGCGAAAGACATTTAGACAGACTGTGGATAAGGGCATTTAAGATTCGGTGCAGCTGAGTATGTACTGTAAGTTCCTTGAACTTGGCGGTAAGAATCCTCCTAGAAATGGTTCAAGAAGAATGAGAAACTAGCAAGTTAAATTCTCAATAAAATTATTTGGAGGCATTATTATAAAATTGTTTACCAATTGCGGTAACAGTCGTCAATTAGTCTGTATATGATGTAATAACTATATTCTATTTGCTTGAAATCACTTAAAAATTATTAAAAATTTGTCTTGGAGCTGGTCTTGTATTAAATTTTTTTAAAAAGAATGCTTACATTAATAAAACAGTCGAAATTTCGTTAACTTTCATTTAATAAATGTACTTAATGTAGAAAAATAGATTTTCCCGGGAACGCGATTATTTCAATACCGTTTCCCGGGAAGTGCAAAAGTCCGGGAAATCCCAAACCCTACTTTATTCCCATATACATATACCCATGTGTGTATTTCGGAATTTTTTGTAGAATTTTATTCCATGTATGTATATTTAGGTTTCATTTCTGTTATGCTATTAGACGGAATATGTATAAAAGGAAACCTCTGCTACAATATATAAGATCTTCACTGTATTTCTAAGAATAGGGGAAGATCTGGTCCAAAGATCGCCACTGCGACACCTGATGGATCTTTTGTACCATAGATCTGTGAATTAAATTAAATCAATCTCTGTATGACTCTCCTTATGAAAGTCATTACAGATATTGGAGAAGCCCAGAAACTCAAAATGTAAAACACGCCTTCTACTGTCACATAATACGATACATTCACAAAGAATGTGTGTTGTCGTCTCGTCGTCTCGTCATCTTCCAAGCATAAACGACACAAAGGTGAACGAACTTTATTACTTTTCCACAGAGGATAGTTCAGGCCAAAGTGACCAGAAAGAAAACCAGTAACAAGCCGCAAATGATTCCCTGGATGACCGCTGTGGCCAGGTAAATAAAACTTTGTTCCGTATAGATAGCTTTTGTAATGAGTCAAAGCACTCTAAAACTAGCCTAGAACGGAATTCCCATGAAAGGAGAGACTTAAGAGCTGCCTGACTATCCGAAAAAAGCTATATGCGCACCTCTAATGCCCCTATTTAAATTAATGTCAACACATTTGGTGATTGCCTGTATTTCTGCCTGAAATACCGTAGGCCATTTGCCCATGGGAAAAGAGGTTTTTACTTTGGGCCCAAAAACTCCGCTGAATTTCTTGATATTAGATCAAAAATTTTTGTAACAGATATCCAGTGTTATTTTTCAGCCTTCCTAAAATATTTTTAAACCCAATGGTTAAATAAGGTAATCATACGTTTGTGAAGCTAAATATATTATTTGTAAATCTGATTTAATAATATTATTATTAGATCCAATGCAACAACTTTTGCGTTCATAATCAAAAGTTTAGAACAACGTCTGCTTTTGAGGCCTACAATGGAGTGTTAGGACGGTTTGAGGGAAAAAATTAAATTTTTTTTAATTTGTAAGACTGATCCGAAACGAGGCATTTTTAAAAGTAGAGATTTTGCATAGTTGTGTGAAAGTGGAGGAACATTGACTCCAAAAAAAGAGGAGCCAATTTGCCAATGCAACACAATTGAAGAATCATCACTTTTATTGAGAGAATTGATTTCAACTGTAGATGAGTTTCCTTCAAGAATGGTGTTAATTGGCCGAGACAAAAAAATTATTTGTAATTATCAAAATGAAAATTGTTAATTGCAGGAAATGGAATTGTATTCCACCGACTACTCCATTAGCTTATGGATTTCACAATGTGGAGATACATATAAGCCACTAAGGAGAATCCAGTGTCTGCCACTGATTTAATATTCTCTTAAATCTATATGCCACATTAAACTCTTCGATCTTTTATTTTGTTATTGAAAACAACAAGTATAAACTAACCGCATGTACCTTTTGGATTTGTTTTGTTCTTGGTTTCTTATCTCTTCCAATTCAATACACATGTCAGGGATGGCATTGAGAATTTTAAAACTGTGCAACAACACTAAAAAATTGTACTTTTTTGACCTTAACTGTACTAAAAGATTTTTTGTACTTCCAATTATTTTTGTTTATATTTATTGAAAACAAAAAGGCATAGGAATAGTTTATTATTTGGATATATTATAATATAACACATATATAAATTAGTTTAATATAAAATAAATTCAGTAAAGTGCGACTTTGACTCGCGCACGAAGGGTTCGGTACATTCGGTTTTTAGAATTTTTTAATGTGGCGTTTTTAACAGTTTAAACGATTTTTTAGTCTTGTCGCTGCCCATTTTCCATTTTGGCGATTTTTTTCTGTTTTTGGGGTTTTTTTATTTTGGCGATTTTTCTGGTTTTTTGCGATTTATTTCAGTTTTAGAATTTTTTTAATATAATTAAATTAATACATACAATTGTATGTATATTACATGGACTTTTTAAAATTTTCATCACTCGTTTTGGAACACCCTTTAATTTTTAACTCTCATGTATTTGTTGTTGTAGCGCCTAAAGATCTACACACTCTGTTCAAATTTCAGGTCCGTAGCTATTACTGTTCTCGAGAAAATAGCCTGTGACAGACAGACGGCGGACAGCGTAGCGAAAACAATAGGGTTCCTTTTCACCTTTGGTGTATGGAACCCTAAAAAGTATTTATTAAGATAAAGAAGATGCGTACCGGTTATAGATTTGATGATAAATGTATTAGTTCGTATCATCATAACATTTTAAATTCTGTGAGTTCAAGAAGTGTTTTGTATGGAAAAAGCCACAAAAAAAATGACGCCAGCAGCATTTGTCGCCTCGTAGTCAGCTGCCTAAATATTTTGGAGACGGCAGCATCACTATCTGCATCTGATATTAAAGTACAAATACATAGTTCAGTATTGCCACTTTCATATATTTTGCACTTATAAAAATTAATTATTCTTTTTAAATATACTTATTTCACGTAAAAGTACAAAAATTTACCAATTTATTCTTTACATCAATTTTTGGATATTGTTTCTGGTAAGTAATATAAAATAATTGTACGATATCATTCATGCAACACTTTGTATTACACTGGCAACACTGCATTTGCTCATTGTAGCCAAAGAAATAGAAATTAGTTTAATTGGAGTACAACGACAAAATCAGCATCGACAAGAACCTGTCGCCGTGTTGCCTTGCTGTCCTCACAGGAATCATTCTCATATAAGCATGTGTATTCTATCCTTGACATTTGGTAGTCGGTAGCTTGCTGTGGTGAATGTGTTTAATAACATTCTTCTCACAATGCTCGCGGCTTCTGAAAACATTAACAGCATGTTTATAGAACACGTCACAATCAAGACACGCACGAATGGCACACGCACGAATACGTAAGAATTTGCATTTGTAGAACACGTTCATTTTTTTTCGTCCGTCTTACGTCGTGTGGCGCTCTTAGCAATTTAGTGCCAAATCACAGTGTTGCCATTCTGTAAATAACTTTTATTTGTTTACATTTTGTCATATAAAATTTGTATTTTTGTCATTAAAAAAGGTAACCCTTTTTGACAGCAACATGGAAGTATTTATGTAAATGAAAATTTTTTATTTAAAAAAGAAATCTTTAGCTTTATACACATATACAAATAATGAAATAGCATAAAATGAGCTATTATCTTGCAAGAAATAAGAAAATGAATTTTCAAAAATAATAACTGCACGGCTGTTGTCAACTTTATGCTTTAATTGCCACTTACAATAATAAAAAAACAAATAAAAATGTACTATTTGTAGCAACATTCACTTTTTTGCGGATATATCAATTTTATTTTATTTATTTCATATAAAATTTTTAATTTTTTCCACCGACGAATGTAATTTTGCATTCGTGCACTTTTTTTTGTTTTGACAGCAGAAAACGCGTTATACAAACCCAAACAAACTGTCACTTGTTACGTTTTTTACAAAAATAAAATGACATTCGCGGACATTCGCGTTATACAACCCCAAACTTGACACACGTCAGGTTTTATACGCGTATTTTAGACATATTGGGTTCTATAAACATGCTGTAAGTCATTTGCTTAATTTTTTATTTTTCGAAACTATTACCCAGAAATAACTAGTGGTTACTAGGCATGCCAATAAGGACTAATTTTTACTATCCAGGGATTCGGGATTTCAAAAAATCAAATCCCCTGTATTCAGGATTTTTGAGATGCCGAAATTTTTTGAGATTCAGAGATTTTTGTGGACTCTTGGTTTTTTTGAACATTAAAAGATATTTGTTTCTTATAGGAATTTATTAAAAACAAACGTCTTTGACAGAGGTTCACAAACAAAAATTTTATAATTAATTTCATATTACATACTCGTACATAGTTAAATATAATTATCTTATATACATATATGTATATTTAAATATAACAAATATATTAATTATTTATAATAAAGCAAAGGTACAAAACAAAATTATTTGAATATTAAAAGTACTCAAGTCAAAAGTTGCACTATTGTGGAAAAGCAAAATTAAAAATTAAAAAAAATTATCACAACAACCGCATAAAGAATTATTTTGCACAAATGATGCAAAATTATCAGGGTCCGAGTATGTGCAAGATTATCAGCGTAAATTTTGCAAAGTTGTGCAAAAAATGGTCAAATACTACTTATGAAAACAGCTACTATATATTAGTGAAATTACATACATACATATACATATGAAGTAATTTTCAAACTCGATTTTAGGATAACAAACACGTAATTTTATTTATTTTTTTTCAAAACCTATGGCTTAAATATGTATGTCATGAGAAATTGCAATTATGTATTCAACACAGTCGCAAGAGTTGACGTGAATACCTTATTATTTAATATATTGTTATTAAAGCTGTTAAAAAATTTGCTTATTATCAAATAGATTGCTATTAATTGCAATGAGAAAAAAAACATGATTTGGAAACACATTTTCTTTGGGAATATTAACAGGATGAAACAAGCAAATATAAAAGATGAATCTTGTGTTGCCACGGTTACTATCTTCACATGAGGGAAAGTCATGAATCATGATGAATATATTTTTATAAAACAAACAAAACTTATGGCGTTTTCTTTTCTGAGCAATATGCTGCATTTATGCTGCCTTTTACATTTATTTGTGTTCTTTTCTGAAAAGTATGTATTATTTTAAAAATCAACGCGTTCTTTTCTCATGATGTTACCCTTAAAAAGAAGAAAAATGCTACATGTTCAACACTCATTTTCATTAAAGGGGCATGAGTGCAGCATTATATTAACAGCTGTTTTTGTTATTGTCTATGAAAAAAATAAATCATTTTATAGTTCGTCATTGTTTTATGCCGAAACTTGTTGGAAAATTGTTCTTTTGTAAACGCAAAATACGCAACACTTCTTAAAAATCAGGTGAGCATTTAAAAATGTTGCCAAATTACATGTAACATATATGTTACACTTTTCTTTTAGAAAAGAAAATGCCATTAGTAAACAATTTCGGGATTGACTAAACCCCGAAAATCCTGGGAATAAAAAATTTAAATTCTGGTATTATCGGGATCGGGATTGGCATCCCTAGTGCTTACATGTTTGTTAGATTTTAATATTTCAATGCCAGCAAGAGCTCTGAATTGCGTATTCATTTGAAAGCATTTGTACTAACAGTGATATTATATTTACTGAAATATTTTAAAAATATATCTTCAAAGCCGAAGTTTGTTCTTAAAACTTCACAAGACTTGTATTTATGTATATTTGAAAAACGAAAACGTAATTTTAAAAACGGGACTACTAAATAAAGCTTAATTTAGAATTCTTCAAATGCGTTTGAGAATCTATTACAGTAAAATAATACTGTAATATACTCGTACATACGTTCGATTCTGTGGCAATAAAGGAAAAGTACTTAAGTCATACTTAGCTGTTTTGTAGGAGAGCAATTTTAAAATTTCAAGTCGATTTTCAAAAATTTATTTGTTTTACAGTAAAATTGGTACTTAAGATTTTCAATTTATATTTATTGTTTTATAGGTATTTATTATAAATAAAATATTAAATTTTAAATATACTAAATTATAAGCCATTAATTATTCTATATGCGATTATAAGTCGAAAAAGATAAGCAATTAGCAATTCATTGTGCTATTAAAACTTTCTGAAAAACCTCAAAATATTTGAGATTTTGCCCAGGCGTACCTTTGAATGCGCAGTTTAGAAAGGTGCCATTAATTCAAAATCTGCTTATGTCGACTTAAGCATTTTTTTTCTTTTTGCTATAGAATTAATTCGATGCATCGAAATACACTTAATTTAAAATGTGTCATATGCAGCCATCTGAAAATAAATGCGGAAAAACTGGGGAGATTCCTTAATTTTACTAAATAATTGCTGTACCATTGTAAATTTCGAGTTTGAATAGTACTAAAAAAAGTACAATTGTAACAAGTTTCCCAACCCTGATACATATGTACCTGCAATTCTCTGCATCTAATCTTCTTTTGGTTTAAAGAAAGAAAAATATTTAAACACAACAATTATGTGAGAGGTCTTTTTCTATTTGTGTGTTTCCTCAAGCCTTTTTGAAAAACAAGTTAAAAAATGCCGCTTAAATAACAGATCCCTGCTGTAGCAGACATAGAGACAGACAGACAGACAATTGTTTGTGTGAATGTTTTTAGATCAGTCTATGTTTTCTGGTTTTTTTTTATCGAATAAACAGAATAAAGTCTTTGTGAAACATGTTCAGAACAAAAAATAAATAAAACAAAACTGAAACCGTTTATTTGCTGGCAGCTTGATGGGTACAAACATTGATGCCAATTTAGTGATTTTGGTTGGATTTTTCAGAAACAATAATTCCTCATTAAGCTTATAATATATCTTTATACCTTCTGCTCATTAAGAAATATACAACCACATAAACATAGAAGCCAATGCATACGCCAGACACAAATAATAACAACTATAATACTTCTAAAATGTTGTTCTATATCCAAAGTACATAAAACAAAAAAGACGAAGAAGAATATTTTGTGAGAGATATTTATATTGAGTATAAAAATGGCGATGCATCCTCTAAACGATTATTACTGTGTAAAGTTGAATCGAGTATTGTGTAAAGACTTAACTTCGCTGTCTTTGCACAGTAATATTCTAGCAGTAAATTAATTTAACATTGTGTGTTCAAAAGCCTTAAGGCTCAGTTACCCGACGGTAATGTAATGTAAAAGTAACGTAGGAAACAGCTGATCGATATTTTTATATAAGAAGTAGGTTACTTTACATTACATCTCTATAACCATTTACATTACTTTTCACATAACAATATCGATCAGCTGTTTCCTACTGTTGCTGTTACTTTACATTACAGTCGGGTAACTGAGCCTTTAATATCAGTGTTTATTAATAAAGTGTTCTGAGTTGATAAGAATTGTGCACTGGAAACTTTTTAGTTAATTGCAAATATTCGAATATACAAATATCATATCGTCCCTACCATGTCAAAGTATCCAATATGCAAATTTCTAATTTTCAGAAGATCGCGAAGACTCGTCAATTGTGAATTTAAAATCGGCGTATTCCTAAAAGTGCAAAGCTTGAAATATTTCTTATTGAGTTATCTATCGTCCATGAGAATTTTAGCATATTGAAACGAGGCATATCGTATAAATTAGGGTACCAAGATAACGAATCAAAAAAATGAATTTTGGATATTGGATAGTTTGACGTGGTAGGGACGATATATCAAAATTTCGGAAGTTTCATAGTATGGACAAGAACTAAAGGCTCAGTTACCCAACGTTAATGTAATGTAACTGCAAAGTAGGAAACATCTGATCGATTTATTTATATGAAAAATATGTTACTTTACATTACATCTCTATAGGCATTTTCATTACTTTTCACATACAAATATCGATCAGCTGTTTCCTTCTGTTGCAGTTACTTTACATTACAGTCGGGTAACTGTGCCTTAAAACTATGTACAGACGATTGTCAGATCTGGCAATGCACTGGCGATCTAAAACTGTCAGCAGTGTGACCGTTTGACCGACTAAAGTGGCAAATTGCTACTTTTTCGACTGCCTTGCCACTTTTTTTTTAGAATGAATTATAATACATACATTAAAAATAAAAAGTTTAGTGTAGTTTTCTGTTTTTTTTTTTAATTTTGTCCCTTTTTTTTGATAAATGCCCTATTTGGTGCCACTTTTTGAAAAATGTCCTCGGTCACCCAGATTGCCAGCACAAGGTAGATTATTAGGCCGGGTTTACAAATGTATGCCATGTGCCACACAAGCATGAAAAAAGCGTAACCACTGATTACTAATGAAAAACTGTTTGATTCAGACACGTATTTATTAAGTTAAACATTTTAATATATAACTATTATAGCCTTTTCACAATTACTCACATCTTTCGTCAATTCGCCAAGACGATAACATCTTCCCATAAGAATTATATATGTATATACTTAGGGCAACATCAACATCTTCAAAAGATGTTCCTATCTCACTTTGTTCCATTCAACATCTTTCGATTACTTTAGTCATCTGACAAAATTGTCAGTTCACACGGTTGACATGTGCGTGTGGAGTGTTGCCCTTAAGCTATGTACAGACGAGTGTCAGATCTTACAATATTGTAAGATCTGGCAATGTACTGGCAATCAAAAATTGCCAGAACAAGGTATTTTGACTGTTCACACGGTTGTATCAAATTTGTCAGAAAATCAAACAATTTATTGCCAAACGGTTTATGACAATAAATTCATCTGACAAAATTGCCAGTCGAAAAATTGTCAGTTCCCACGGTTGTCATATGCAATAATTGTCAGATCTGTTGTTATGCGTTGCCAGACTCAAAAGCATTTGTTAGAAATTGTGAAATATCAATCGTTTGTGGTTCTGTTAAATGTAAAAAATTAAAATATAAACTATTATATTTTGTTTGCATATATTTTATGTGTAGTGTAGTGTTGCCCATAGAAAGAATTATTACAATGACGCCATTGTCAGATGCATAAAATTCGCAGATCTGACAATATTTAAATGTCTAACAAATATCTGAAAATAATTGTTCAATGTGTTCACACGATTGTAAGATGTTTGACAATTTGTTGTCAGCTGCTAGTTTTGCAATGGACTGACAATGCTTTTTCTGGCAACGATGTCAGCCAAAAATTTCCAGTTCACACGGTTGTACGAAATTTTTAACACATTTTAAGATTAAATTAGACGTGACATAGCCATAACGCCATAGCCAAAACGAAACCAAAATTCAATTGATTTCTATGGTGAGAGTGAGAGTGAGAGAGACTCGCCATAACTCTCACCATAGAAACCAATTGAATTTTGGTTTGGTTATGGTTATGGCGTTATGGCTATGTCTCGTCTAATTTAAGCTTTACTAACAATATTGTAAGATCTGACAACCGCCTGTACACATGTACTTAGCTTGATGCTGCTAAAACGCAAGTGTTCTTTTGTTAGTACCTATTTAATGTTTTTTGTAAATTTTATTCATAATTATGCCGCTTTCCACCCAAAAGAGCTGACATCACTGGCTGCGAATACGTGTTCTATTTATTAGTTTTTTTTATTATTTATTTTAAATAAACTTGTTGGGTTGTAGCTTGCCTTATTGTTTTTGCCTTTATTTTACTTTTGTTTAAATGTCAACTTCCTTCTGCTACTGCTTTGTTTTCTTATTTTATCTTGGAGTGGAAACTATGAGACTGCAGTGTTTGTTCTGAACTTTTTCCTTTATTTATTTGGTTGCATGTACCTATCTTTTTTTTCTTGTGATCGCTTCTTCATCTTATGTTGGGTTTCTTTAAGTTCTTCATACATACATATCGCACACTAAATCATAAAGTATCACAACTCAAAAAATTTCAGATGCTGAGTAGTTGCAAACAACTGTTGATGACGCAAGTATGTGACATAAAAACAAGCATAACGGTATTTGATATTCTTCAAGAAGACTGTATTGCAAAAGAAATTGTTGTGGTCGTTATAGATTTCTTCAATTAACTGCCCAGCAAAAAATTAAAAAAAACATTACCATCAGAACTACTTGCTATATAATGACTTACTTTTCTGATTACCAAATTTCAGTACTCGCTTACAAAACACATTACCTAAAATTTAAAAAAATTATGTACAAGTTGCTAAATGAGGAGAACAATTTTTCAAGATTAAATAGATTACGTGAACAAGTTGCCAAATAAAAAAAGTAAGTACGTCTCAAGAATCGATTATTTTAGTCTCACGCCTTGTTAAAATCATTAAGTTGGTAATCCAGTAAGGAACAGCTTCCACTAAAAATGCTTAATTCCAAACCCAATTACTTTTTTGAAATTAAAAAAGCAACAGGACTTTTATAATTTTGAGTTGTGACTCTTTATAACTTAATGTGCGATATGTGCATATGTGACAGCGCATAGACCTAAGGGTCAAAAACTCAATTTTTTTTATGTGGACAACATCTGAGCATCGAATGAGACCGATCCCATGCCCCAAAAGTGTTCCCTCCCAGAGATAAGCGCGTTTTATGAAATTGAAGTCGACGATTCTAAGGTTATGTGAAAAAATGTTCGTACCAACAGAGTGATATTCACGATTTAAAAGAATTATAAATGAGTATTTATTATAATTCACAATTAATAATTTCAGAAAATAAACCTGGATTCGAAAAAACGCGAGCAAAATTTATATCAAACTCATGGAAACAGCGCGCTAGGCAGAAAACAGTAAAAACCAACTACACAAAACAAGAGGTAGGGACGACCTATGCGCGTTTTCAAGGTTGACCAACACGTTCCTGACGTCATGAGATGTGTCGCTTTCAAATAAGACCAATACCAACACGCTCAATGATGGTACACCAAAGATACACGTATTTAAGTCTTTAAAATGGCTCTCCTGAACAAAGCCGGTTTTTACCCTTAGGTCCTTTCTATTTTGCGCGTCACATATATAAACATACATACATATCGTCACCTTAAATGCAAACGGGCATAACTACACAAAAATTCGAAATCCAGTTTTTGATTGATCAAACTACATGTTCATGCAAAAATTTAGACCTCTGCGATCAAAAATTACAAATTTATTAAAGAAATTGAAAAGGACGTAATTACGAATGCATCTAGATATTTTTTATTGCAAGGAACGTAACTAACATAAAAGCTTAAATATATGTATGTTTATAAAAAGGAAATAAATGGTTAAAAACATATACATATGTATGTATTCATACTAGGGATGGGCAAAAAATATCGAAATATCGATATTTGAGAAAATAAATATCGATATATATCGCCGATATTTCAAAAACCTATATATCGATACATCGATTCTTATTTACGAGTATCGGGTTTCGATACTTTTAAGAGCTATAGCTGTTTTTTAACTGTGACCCAACTAAGGCAGGTGACTTTTTGGATTTTGTGGGCATAAGCCTAAAGGCAGAATTTGTTTTTACTTTCCGTTCTGTTACGAATCAGCTGACTCTTTTTGGTTTATAAACCAAATTTTGTTATGTTGCGTACACATTACTCGATGCATGTCGTTATTCACTTTATGAATGCGATGGTAGAGCTATAGCTAAAACTTTACAACACTTTCCCGGGAAATCAAAAAGTCCGGGAAAAGAAAAAGTAATAACAATGGACGATGCAAAACTTATCACTTTAGTGGAGAACTGTGACCGTTCTGGTCCGAAACAGCTGATAATTTATTACATAAAAAGTAACTATTAAAATTTAGAAACAGAACGGCACAGCAGAGAGCAGCAACAGAAAGTAAAGACTAATGAAGTCTTAAGGAGCTACAGTAGGTTACGTATAACTTAGCATAAATAGTTCTTTTGTATTAAATTTCTTAAAGTAAGTAATTGTGCATTCGAAATTAATGCAGCAAAAAATATCGATATATCGAAATATCGATGTTTTCAAAAAATATATATCGATACTGTTCAAAAACATCGATACGATATATATCGATACATTTTCTTCATTTGCCCATCCCTAATTCATACTACAAGTAAATTTCGAAGAACATTTTCTAGAACACTTTATTATTATGGATTGTGAAAAGTTTTTCGTTTCTCCTGTAAAAAATATAAAAGTGTTGTTACGTCAGTTTGCATTTAAGGTGACGATATGTATGTACTTTGTCTATATTCCGTTTTTTATTGCTAGCTGGAGTTACCCTGAAGGAAGCGTGGATTAAGTGTATCCACGTCGAAACTTTTGTCGTCTATTTTGGTGACTTTTTGGCGACATTATCAACGGAAATTGTACATATTAATTTTGTTTTTGATGCGTAGAAAACATTTTGTCAGATACACATAACTAGCTACAAGCTATAACAAGTCCTGCACAAGACCATTTATAAGAACTTTCAAGACATGAGGGATTTTTCATAAGAAACACTGTTTGCAAGAATTTGTTTCAGTTATTGCAAGTATAGGAGCAAACAAGAAAATACTTCGTGACTGAAAAATTTGTGATGCTTGCTTCTTTCTACGCATGGGCGCGTATACAAACGTCATGCATGTACATACACACACACGTTGTGTGTATGCTCTTTTATTTTTCTGCACACAAACAAACGTTCACATGCATTTACATTAGTTGTGTGCGCTTGCTTAAAAAAAACCTCCCTTAAACACATAATAGCTTACCATCTACATCTTACACACACACACTCAAACAAACAATATGGAAAATAACAAGCATACACGTATCAACACTACTTTGGTGACTGTTTGTTCATAACAAGAAGTCTTCACGACATTGCTTGTTAGCACTCATATACACGCACACAAATGCATCTATGGTGCTTTGCTTATAATGCGACAGCATTTATTATTGGTTTAGCATTCTACAGCCACGAGAATATATTTAAAAAACAAGACGTATTTACATTTCAAGACTATTTACGCAGGTCTATAGTATGTATGTATGCTTTTCGTTAATGTTTTATTGGTGTGTTGAAAAAAATGGCGTCAAGGAAAAAATTAGTTTACGAAATCAAATTAAAAAGTTAATATCAACCGATCTTGCTGATTTGCTTACAACGTATTACTGATGGAATAGAAGGACCAATAGGCTGTTAAATTTTTAATGACTGAAGTTGGTGCGGCTCATCCCACATAGAAGCAATATTTGCTTAAATATATTTTGAAAGCCGAAACAGTAAAACATTTTAAATGTTTTCGTAACGATAATACACAGTATTATGAAAAGGTATTAATAATATGTGTCACCTCCTAAGTAAATTAAATATTATTATTAATTTTTTAATATCTTGGTATCTGCTCCAAACACAAACTTGAAATTCCGCAGATTCTGCCAATGATAGCAAATAATCGGGATTCGACAAGTGAGCAGGGCTCCTCTCAAATAAGGAAAATGTTTACTTAGACCTGATTCACACACATCAGGTTTAGCTGATCAGTTTTTGTTCAATTTTCTTTTGAACCTGCATTTACGTTCATACACACCGTCAAGTCAAGTCATCAAGTCTCATCAAATAGAGTATTACGAATGACAAAACAAAACGAAAAAGCAAACTTGACTTAAAAAATATCTTGGAAGCTAATGTAGTGTGAATTTTGAAACCAGTTATGACTATTTTTGTTAACAATGAGAATTTTAGTCTACAAAATAGTGGATATTGAACCGCAAGCGTGGTACTTCTACTCATAATATAAAAAAGGCAGGATCTACCTATGAAAAACGGGATAATAAGTGCTTGACTTTACTAATTTAACGAAACATTGCATTTTTTTAATTATGTATATTTAATAAAAACGAAAAACAAAATCCCAACTTGCTGGTAATGCTGAATGAATGAATAAATTAGCCTTATTTATTATACCCTTTACCAAAAATGGAAAAGGGTATATATAGGTTTGTCATTCCGTGTGTAATTTCGATAATATTCATATGCGACCCATAAAATATATATATTCTATATATATATATATTCTGGGTCCTTATGAATAGGGAAGACGAATAAGCGATGTTCGTCTGTCCGTCCGTCCGGCTGGTGTACGTGAAATCGGTTTTCCGATGCTGCCAGAAAAGCTAAAGACTTCGGTCTTGGACTGGTGTATCAGAAATGGTCCAAAATAGATTAGTATTGAAAATCATCGAAATCGAGCAGACAGTTTCAGAGCTGAAAAACTTAAACTTGATTTTTTCCTTTTTTGTTAAATAAATTTATTTTATATTTCAATACGAATTAATTTTGTATTAAAAAATATAAAAAAAAACAATAAAAAAGCCGTTTCCAGGGTTGGAAACTTTGACTGTTCTGTTATATAAAACTAATTTTTCCTTTTTTTCTATAAATTAAACATATCTTATATTCTTAAAAGAAAGAGATTGATATAAGAGATCAGAAAAATGAAAAAGGAATGATTCCAGAGTTGGAATGCTTACACTTTTTGTGATATATAAAAGAAACTAGGTCTAATTATTTTTTTCTCTTTGCTTACAAGTTATTTATACATTATGTTTTATTTTAGAAAGAAATAGTTTGGCATAAAATTTATAAAAATAAAAAACATAGCTCCAGACATGGAACACTTAAAGTTTTTCTGGTATATAAAACTAATTAAATAAAACTAATTATTTCTTTGGTAAATAAATATATTGTATATTTTAGAAAGAAATAAATTTGTATTAAAAATTACAAAAATAAAAATTATGGTTCCATAATATAACCAAAAACAGTTTTTTTCCACTTAAACATATGTATTTCATGTTGTAGGCCAACATTTACTCTAGATTTCTATACCCTTTACCAAAAAGGTGTGTAATTTTCATAATATTGATATGTGACCCATAAAATATAAAGTAACTAGATAACACAAATTTTTTGCTTTTTTGTCAAATAAACTTATTTTATATTTCAGTACGAATTTCTATTTTTGCATTAAAAATATAAAAAAAATAAAGAAGTCGTTTCCAGGGTTGGGAACTTTAAATTTTTTGTTATATAAAATTAACCTACTAAAACTAATTTTTCCTTTTTATCTATAAATTTAAAATATCCTAAATTCTGAAAAGAAAACGATTGGTGTAAGAAATCGGAAAAATTTTAAATTATGATTCCAGGGTTGGGAAACTTCAATTTTTTGTGATATATAAAAGTAAGTAGGTCTAATAATTTTTTTTTATATTTTAATTTATATATATATATTTTATGTTTTGGAAAGAAAAGTTGGGTATAGAAAAATAGAATAACAAAAACCACAACTCCACAGCTGAAAAACTTAAATTCTTTTTGATATTAAAGCAACTAAATAATACTAGTATTTTCCTTATTTTTTTCTCTTTTTTTTTGGTCACTTAACATATTTTATAGATTTTTTAAGGAACAAGATTGGTAAAGGGAACCAAAAAAATCTAGAAGGATGATTCCAGGATTAGGAAAAGTACACTTTTTTTAATATATAAAACTAATTAAATAAATCTAGTTATTTCTTTAGTAATTAAATATATTATATATTTTAGAAAGAAATAAATTAATACTCGTATTAAAACCAGAAAAATTTAAATTATAGTTCCAGGGTTGGAAATTGAAAAAATAAATTTGGGTAAAAAAATAACCAAAAATAATTTTTTTTCGGCTAAAAACATTTCATGTTTTAGGAAGATCTTTACTCAAGCAAATTCTTTAGTCGAAAAAAACCAAGACGTCACTTACTAAAAATTGCACTATAACAAAAAATTATAAATTTTATCACAAAACAAATATGTGCATGTGTATGTACTTATGAATGTATGTTTCTGTATACTACATATACATTAGAGTGGCCATAGTGGAATATTTTTTGAAAAGTTAAATTTTTCGCACTGAAAAATATGAGGTTGGGGATAAAAATAATTATGCATATTTTAAATTTATTTTTTTTTAGTTCCGAGTACCTCCGGGTTGAGCCCAAAGTTTTATTATATTACCCGTTCATTACTATTTTTGTTCCTGTTTATATTTGAATAACAAAAAAATCTATCATAATTACCTTTCCAACGAGCCACAATAGTATGCAGCTAAACTACGCATAAACTTGCCGGAATACCCTAAAACCAAAGTTCCAAAAAATAGGTGAATTTTTTAATTTTTTTTTATTGTTGATAATATTGTACTAATGATGATTTTTGTGCGATGAAAAGTTTTTTCTGTAGTGCTCCACAACTTGAAGCAAATACTGCTTATCCTCTTCGTCGTATGTCAATGCCCAATTGAAATCTGTAATTAGTTTTCTTGCTCTTTCTGCCGGGTTATTTACAACGGTTAAGTGATGGCATATTCGTTTTGCGGTGCAGTATTTTTCTTGATCCTTCCAAATTGATGGATCCAATTCAAAAAATGCAAGGTTGGAAACCGAAAAAAATAACGGTATCGGTATTGATACCGGTACAATTATTTTTTAAATTTCGGTATCGGTAGCGGTATCGGTATTTTTTTTATTTCGGTATCGGTATTACCGGTACATACCGTTATCGAGTTTATAATACCGGTATACCGATATTACTGATAAGTTTATTATTTCAGGCAGTGGACATTACAAAAAATCTTTTTTTATTAAATTACTTCAAAAAGGGAGTATTTTTACATTAACATACATATGTACTCGTATAAAAGGATATTAACTATTTTTTTCTATATACATATGTATGTTTTTATACTATTATTAAAAAATAATTTATTAATAAAGTGAAACAAGGAGACTGCAGTTTATATTTGTATATAAAGTATACATTTTGGTTAATTAAACCAAATAGTAAAAATAAAAGTTTTGTCTATACTGATATATTACACTGTGTGACAAATTTTGATGAAATCGAAATACCTGGGACGTGTTACTATTTTTCTGCTAGGTATTGTCGAGTATAACAATACAAATTGCATTTGAAATTTTCCAGACACCTCCTCCTACCCGTAGACACTTATCAACCTCCAACTAAGTTCAATATCAACCGATTTTAAATTTATAAAAGGATACAGAAAGAAGAGACTAAGATTTTTTGAACCATATAGATATATCTTGTTTCAGTAAATTTCAAATATGTCTTTTTTTCACCAAATATGATTTTTTCGGGTTTTTTCGACACTTTTCTACTTTGAACACGTTCTTAGGCAATATTTTTGTACTGGATCTATATTGTTTATAACTTTGTTTATAAAACATAATTGAATAAGAGTAATTCACAGGACTGTTTTAAATATTTTGTTAGAAGACTTTTTTTTTAAAAACTACCTGTATGATGTATTTCGCATTTTATTTATACGCTTTCGGGGTAAATAAACTTCCAGGATGATGAAAGTACAATTTAATAGATGTATATAAACACAGAGTACAAAATTGGTACAACAGTGGTCGCCAACATTTTTTCCTTCATTTTAAAAGTACTTTTCTTCACCTCAAGAGAGGAATCTTTAACTTCAAATATAAAAGTTTAGAAGTTTTTTCTCTACCAACCTTATATATTACGGTGAAGTGTGTAAACAAGACCAAGACCAAAGAAAGAAAGTCAATTGAAATATATCTTTGCAATTTTTTCACATATTACGGTTTACAGCTCAACTAATTTGGATTGAAACTGAAACAACTTAACTTTTAAACAACTGTTTTTTGGTATTCTTAATATCAACTAATTTTAGTTGGCTTCGAAACAATGCACGAAAAACAAAGGTTCTTATCTATGCTATATGTTTTGAAACCATAGTATCCATTACAAAACATTTTAAATATTTTTAGTTTTGGCCTTGCTATTTTTTCTTGAGATTCTATGTTTTATGAACATGGCAATAATATTGGTTGACAAATGGGATTGGTTGGCGTCTGGAATAGTAAAGCAAAACGAACACAATGGTCGAAATAAAAACCAAAATACAACTGATGAAAAGCAGTTGTCTCATGGTGAAAAAAGTTGTAATACATAATAAAAATTTGGCAACTAAAACTCAACTATCATTTATTTTTTGGCCGGAATCGGTATACCGGTACGTACCGGTATAGACGTAAACGGTAGTCTGGATACCGGTATTTTCTAACCGAAATGGATTTCGGTATCGGTAACGATACCGGTATCTAATTTTAGCGGTATTTGAATCGGTATCGGTAATTTTACGATACCGTTTGCCAACCTTGAAAAAATGTCACATCGATTTGTAAACGATGGAAAAAACGCTTGGTTCTAGGAGTGACGAAAGAGCTTACATCCTTATTTTCAAACGACTTCACTTGTTCCAGCGTTAACTTTAATTTTTTCGGAATAACTTCGTCATTTTCGTCATCATGATTGCCAAGAGCTTCAACCATTTTCCGCTTTACTTCAATAAATAGCATTTCATTGAAAAATGTAAGAGCAACCGCCTCTTCCGATAAATACCATAAATGGTTTTTGATTTTTGACAATAAGGTATTTGAAGCATTTAGATCAAAATATGAAATAGCGTCTTTAATGAATTGTGAATCATGGCGCGGTGCAGATACAGCGTTAACGCATCCGAACCAGACCTGGGCAAAATGCATTACTTTTGCATTAGCATTAAATTAAAAAAAAAACAATGCAAATGAAAATTTAATTCATTAGTACTAAATCATATGCTTTTAGTGCACTATATTTTGCATTAAACTAAAATCTCTTCAAAGTAATGCATTAATATTGCATTGACATTAAATTTGATATTTTTAATGCACTATTTTTTGCATTGAATTAAAATATCCACAAAATTAATGCACTAATATTGCATTAGCATTACATTTCAAATTTTTAATGGACTAGTTTTTGCATTGAATTAAAATCACATCAAGGTAATGCATTAATATTGCATTGGCACAAAATCACACGTAAAAATTGCACTGATTTTGCATTACCACTAATGAAGTGATGCAATATGATTGCATTGTCGCTAAAACCTATTGTACATAATAAAATTAAACAAAGGATGAACAAAACAAATAAATATTAAAAAATACAGTAAAGCTCACAGAAGGGTAGATTCGTAGATTAGACTTGTTAGAGATCGGTTGTTTTACAAATTTTGCTTATTAACAGGCCTGTTATTATCATGCACTATAAAATCTAAGTTATGCACATAAAAAATGCGCGATAAAACCTAAAACACACTATTGAAGTAAATGAGCGATATGTAGTTAACAGATAATAAATATAACCACAGCCAAGGCGTGTTCATGTACGAGGTGCTGTCAAGTTAACAGGTACAGTTAAAGTACTAGACTTTTTTTTGTTGCAGAAATGACAACAGCATTGCAACAAAAACATAGAAGCTGACCGTCTAAAATAAAACACAGACAAACAAATCAAAGACAACATAGGCAAAATTAATGTTACCATATAGTGAAACATTGGCATTTTTAAATTGTACCAAGTAACTCGCGATTATACCACGGTACCAACGAGGTCAAAAATGTACCATAAAAAGTACAATTGTACCATGATTTCAATCCGTGATGCGAACCACAAAACCACTCTCTTGCCTCTCTCACCTACAAACTGGCACGTTATGCCATCACAATTGTTCTCGTGTGTGAAATGCTAATGGGTAATACAATAAAACTTTGGGCTCAACCCGGAGGTACTCGGAACTAAAAAAATAACAATTTGAAATATGCATAATTATTTTTATCCCCAACCTCATATTTTTCAGTGCGAAAACTTTTGGATTTAACATATTTTAATTTTTCTATATAACGCTATGGCCAGTCTAATATACATACGTTGGTAAAGGATATATATATTTTTTTTTTAATAGTATATTTATTTATTGTATCTTCAAAAATGAACTAACAATAAGTAATCAAATCTTAAATCTAAATATAATTATTAGGCCCGACCAATATCGGACATAAGCTTAGTGATAGTTATAAATAATACATAAGTAGTGATAATCAAAAAGAAGTATTTTTAAGCAGTCCCATCTGGAGTGTTAGGTATAAGAGCCCTTGTGTCCCTTTTTTTTAAGCGGATGTGTCCAGTAAAGCTCAAAATATTACGGGCAAGCGGATTAGGATGTGACTCGAGTTTAGTTAAATATTTGCCTGCGTATTTTGCAATTTCTTCACTCACTAGTGGCATATTTAAATCACGATGAATATTTGAATTTTTAACGTACCATGGAGCTGATGTTATCAAACGTAAAATTTTGTTTTGCCTTCGTTGGATTCTCTCGACATTTGAAGCTGAAGCAGTGCCCCACAGCTGAATTCCATAGCACCATATTGGCTTCAAAAGCGACTTGTGTATCAAAAGTTTGCAGTCTAGTCTGAGTGTTGAATTTCTGCCAATTAACCAATATATTTGAGTCAATTTAAGTTTCATTTGGGTTAACTTAGAGTCAATATGATATTTCCATGTAAGCCTTCGATCAAGGTGTATGCCAAGGTATTTGACTTGAGAATGTTGAGGAATATTTTGATTGTTGATTCGAATGGGGGAACAGTTATCTTTTCTTAGGGTAAACGTTATATGAACACACTTTTGTTCATTGACTTTAATTCTCCATAAGTTCAACCATATTTCAAGCTGGGTAATGTGTGCTTGGAGATTGCGGGATGCCTCATCAGGATTTTTGTGAATACTCAAACAGGCTGTATCATCGGCAAATGTAGAAGTGTGGATGTTATTGCTCACAGGCATATCACAAGTATATATTAGATACAAGACTGGCCCCAGAATACTACCCTGTGGCACACCAGAAGATATAGATTCGGGTACACTCATGAAGTCTCCTTCCACAACGGTAAATGTCCTATCAACAATATAACTTTCCAAAAGCTTTTGTATATTTATTGGTAGGTATGTCTTCAATTTTAAAACTAGGCCTTTGTGCCATACTTTGTCAAATGCCTGAGAAACATCAATAAAAAGGGCAGAACAATACTTCTTTTCTTCAAAAGTCCTCCTTATAATATGAACCAATCTATGCGTTTGCTCAATAGTGCTATGCTGACTTCTAAAGCCAAATTGATGGTCCGGGATGCACCCAGTATCAGCTAAAATTGTGGACAATTTAGTCATGAGCAGCTTTTCGAAAAGCTTTGAAATTGTTGAAAGTAAGCTTATAGGCCTATATGACTCAGCCTTGGTAAGATCTTTGCCTGGCTTTGGAATCATTTTAATCTTGGCAAGTTTCCAGTTATGTGGAAAATACTGCATTCGTAAAATGGCATTAAAAATAAATAGAAAAATTCTTATTGCAATATGAGGCAAGTTCATCAGCATCTTGTTACTAATGCCATCAATACCTGGAGCTTTCTTAGGGTCGAGTTCAGCAACTATTTTTTGTAGTTCACGCATCTTAAACCTTAAGGGACGAGGGGGTAGAGAGACTACACTCGGTAAATCGGCAGCACCCGTACATGAATTGGGAGTGAATACAGATTTTAAATGCTCAGAAAATAAGTTACCTTTCTCACTATCGCTTCTTGCCCAGCCTCCAGTCGAAGTACGCAATGGTGATTTGAGATGAACGGGTCTTTTAAGATTTCTAGTAGCGCGCCATAAAGAGTAATTAGATGTTGACGTTACATCAAGACCTTCTAAATACTTTTCCAGTAATGCAGTCTTTTCCGACGATAGCAGCTCTTTGAGTCGTTTAGTACATTCTTTAAGTCTGATTTTATTTAGGGGTGATCGGTGTTGTTGCCATTCTCTTCTAGCTCTCCTTTTTTCACATACAAGACGTTCAATTTCCGTAGAATAAATTCTATTAAAGCCAGTCTGCGGATAGGAAGTAGTGGCATGTTCAGCAGCCTGTTTAATATATTCGTTAAGATTGGCAATATTAAATTCAATATCATCAGGTGATCTTAGCTGAATGTTTTCTACGCAGTGACTACTAATATATTTTTTGAATCCTAGCCAGTTGACCCTGTTAATCGTTTTCGCATATGAGTTAGTTAAATCACTCCTTAGTGGGTTGAAAATTGTAACTATTGTGGGAGAGTGATCGGAGGACAGATCTACAGAGCCCTCTACGTGAATTAAGTCCCTATGGATATTTTTCGTGACGCCAAAATCTATAACATCTGGAATTTTTCTTACGTCAGTAGGCCAGTAAGTAGGCTCCCCACTCGAAATGACATCTAAGCCCATTTTTGAAATTGTATTAAACAACGCTCTACCTCTAGGTGTAACAAGACGCGAGCCCCAGTACGTATGTTTTGCATTGTAGTCACCAGCTGCCACGAAACAAGATCCAAGCGATTTATAGAACTTCTCATACTGATCTTCGGTAACTGAAAATCTGGGAGGTGAGTAAATTGATGATATCACGAAGTTCGCACAAAAATTGTCTACGAAAATATTCGTAGCTTGCATATATTCTTCACTAACGTTCTCAAGGATATAGTGCTTGAGTCTTGACTTAATTAGAATTGCTGATCCACCGCATGCTCTCCCTCTCGGGTCCTTTGAATCATATATAGTGTAACCATTTATTTTAAAGCAGCTTCTCGAAGTCAAGTGAGTCTCAGAGACCATCATTATATCAATATTTTTTTCCGTGAGGAAGTGCTCAAGTTCATTTTTATGTTGGCGAATGCCGTTTGCGTTCCAGAAACATAGTTTTAACGTGTTCATGGTTTGTTGACTAATGCTTGAAGCAGAGTATTCTGCATTCTCAGCATTTCTTGCATCATGCTAGTCATATTTGTTGTAAAGTTGTTTATAGTTAGCACCAGATTCTCAATAGTAGCTTCAAGACGACTAAAGTTAAAAGTAGAGTTTGCATTCGTTGAATTACTTGGCGGTGGAACATTTTGTGTAGGAATAGAACTAGTCTTAGCAGCATCGGCATACGATACACGTGAAGTAACTAGTTGGCTAGTTTGAGGAAGAGTGGCGGAGTAAGCATTTGCTGATTGAACTGGAGCTAATTTAGATTTTTGACCCATAGCCTGTTTAACGAAAGAATATACAGGGCATCCTCTGTAGTTAGCAGTGTGATTACGTCCACAATTACTGCATTTCTTTTCTGCTTGTACTTTTGGCTTGGTACAGTTAGCAGTACCATGCAATTCACCGCAGATAACACAAACTGTAGGTAATTCGCAGTAGGTTTTTGTGTGGCCATATTCTTGGCAATTATGGCACTGTACGGGACCTGAACGCTTACGTGGCTCTTCAACTGTGATTTTGCGGTGTAAAAGGTATTTTAGACTATAAATTGGGTGCGTCTCATTTTTCTTTAACTGTATATCATTCGGCTCCAGTTCAACACGAAATAAAGGCTGGGGAATCTTCTCTCTATTGATTATATTGGTAACATTTTTTACCTTAAATCCTTGTTCGATAAGTGCACATTTTACTTCTTCAGGCTCAACATATGAATCTACGCCCTTTAATACTATTTGTAGGCCTTTAGCACTCTTAAGTTGATATGTATAAAAATTTGTTTTATTTTTTTCAAACTCACTAACAATTTTTCGGAAATCTTTTTCATCATATATTTGGATTTTAGTTTCATCAATATTACCTCGTTTAATTGGAATGATGTGAAAAGTATTTTCACCAATGGTCGACAGTAGATTTTTTAGAATCGAGTTTGAATTTTTTTCTCTCAGATAAATAGGTGGTGGCTTAAAAGACTTTTGTGATGATGCAGCGGGCTTGTCGTTTTTGTCTTGCAATAATGAAAAACGATTTTGACGATTGATAGAAGATGTGCTGTTATCCCTAGACATCTTTGGGGCGGATCCAATTTTAGTAGAATTTGGGCTTCGCCCGCGCTTTAAAATGGTTATATATCTGTCCATTCCTACTTGTACCTTTGGTTTTGTACTACTGTTGTCTTCAGTAACAACTTGTTTAATTGTTGACCACGAGCCCGAAGCGGATGATATCCTGAGTTAAATGTAGAAGTACTAGGCAATAATGTCAACGATTCACTAGTTGGCATTGGACAAAGCGAAGTTGATCGCTGACGAAACTGTGGTTTTGCCGTTAGTAAAAGCCTATTATCAGATTTTTGATTTTTATTAAGAGCTTCAGAACTCACAGCAAGTCTATTATTAGATTTTTTATTTTTATTGTTATCATTATGAGCATCAAAACTCACAGTAAAATAGGCATTTCGGCCGTTAGAACTCACTTCACTATTTTTTTCCTCTGGGGTACTCATAAAGAGTATTCCTCAAGGGTATTTTGTATGTTTTTTTTGTTTACGGTTTTTTTTTATTTTTGTTATTTCTATATGTAAAAATATTATCAAAGCAAAAAAAATGCTTATTTAAAAAAGTTAATATGTACTACGAATATTTTTTGTATGCTTTTTTTTTGTTTAGTTTGTATATAAGAAAAATTCCGCTATTACGTCTGTTCACTATGAAGGTACAACGAGAGCTTAAAGGTAAAGGATATATGTATAAGATTCGGCACAGCCGAATATAGCACTCTTACTTGTTTATTTTAAATTTCCGTATAGCCTTAAAAAATACCGTTTTTTGGGTAAAATTACCGTACGCAACATCTTGTATAAAAATTATAATATTTTACTATTAAAACAGGTTTATATTTAGCCGATCCACAAAGTTAAGGGATAGCAATTCTAACTCATTCTTGGTCGATGTTTTTTAACTACTTCAGCTAAGGAGCTCTGATTCTTTATCGATGTTGAAACTTTAAGATGGCGAATAGTGACAGCGCGCCTTTTGAATTCGGAAACATAGACCCTCCAATCGAAATTGCTAGTTTTATAGTGGAAAAAAATGTACCCTCGTTATAAAGGAAAAGTTTTTTCCCCATAAAAAGGATAAGTTTGCTTTCTATGTTCACCTGATTTCTTTCCTCCCTTCTTTGCGGATTAATTCATATCTCGACAACTATAATAATAAGAAACAAGTAAGAGTGCTATATTCGGCTGTGCCGCATCTTATATACCCTTCACCAACGATTTTTTTCAGCAAAAAGGAATGCCCTTCATTTATTTTATAGCTATGACTGTTCTTTAGCGATTAATTTAATTTTTATCTCCATTTACCAAACATAATAAGAACTTGTTACAGGGTATCAACTAAAGACCATCGATTTGAAACAAAACTTTTCTGAGAGCATAAGAAACAACATGGCAAAAACCTTCGTTTATACTTAAATTAGATATCCATATAAAAATTAAGCATATACATAAATAAAATAAATAAATAAATCTTGAGGAAAATCTTCTTAAAACATGAAATATGTTTAACTGAAAAAAAAAATTTATTTCTGGTTATATTTTTCGCTCAACAATTTTTTGAAATCCTGAATAGATACAATATCGGTAAAACCACACTAATTCATATTAAAATTATTTTTTTTTCTATTTTCAACCCTGGAACCATAATATTAGTTTTTCTGGTTTTAATACGAATTTCTTTTTTCTAAAATATAGAAAATATATAATAACCAAAGAAATAACTAGTTTTATTTAATTGATTTTATATATCACAAAACGTGTACGTTTCCCAACCTTGGAATCGCCTTTTATAGTATGTTTCCACCGACTTTAAATCAAGTAGGTTTAAGTAAGTTTAAGTAAAGCACTTCAAAGTGTTTCCACCGAGCTTGTGAGTGATTTGTTTTTCGAATTTTAGTACTCAATTTATGCACGTGCTTTATAAGGTAGGCGCAGCAGCTGTAATGTGAATTTTATTCACTTGTGGTTGATTTAATATTCCTTAATGTTATTTTTTCGAAATTGTCAATCACTATTGCTGGATGACCCAGGGATGGAGTTAGTAATTTTAAAAGTAACGCAGGGTTGCATACATAAATCAAGCTCGAAAAATAGTATTTTCGACATTATTTAAAATAAATCAACCACTTTGAGGTGATTTATCCATATGCAAGATGTATCGTAAATCATGTAGAAATTTTTATAAATCATGCCGGTGGAAACATACTATTAGATTTTTCTGGTTCCTTATACCAATCTTGTTCTTAAAAAAATATATAAAATATGTTAACCAAACAAAGAAAGAAAGGAATTAAGAAAAAAATTAGTTGTTAATATTAATTACTTTAATATTCCAAAAAAATTAAAATTTTCCAGCTCTGAAGTTTTTATTTTTCGAATTGTCTATACCAAACTTTTCTTTTCAAAACATAAAATAACTATATTTAATTTATAAAGAAAAAGAAAAAAATTAATTAGACTTAGTTAATTTTATATATCACAAAAAGTGTAAGTTTCCTAACCCTGGAATCATCCTTTTAGATTTTGTTGATTTCTTACACTAATATTTTTCTTTTAAGAATGTAGGATATGTTTAATTTATAGAGAAAAAGTCAAAATTAGTTTTAGTAAGTTAGTTTTATAAAACATAAAAAGCTAAAGTTTTCCAACCCTAGAAACGTCTTTTCGATTTTTTAATTTATTTTAAAATTTTTAATACAAATTTTATTTGTACTGAAATATAAGATAAGTCTATTTAACAAAAAACATAAAAATTAGTTTAAGCTAGTTTCTTTTATATGGCAAAATCAAGTTTAAGTTTTCCAGCTCTGAAACAGCCTGCTTGATTTTTCTGATTTTCAATACCAATCTATTTTGGACCATTTCTGACATACCAGTCACGGACCGAAGCCTCTAGCTTTTCTGGGAGCTTCGAAAACTCTATTTCACGTACACCAGACGGACGGACGGACGGACAGACATACATCGCTTATTCGTCTTCCCTATGCATAAGGACTCAGCATCTATATATTTTATGTTTCGCATATTAATATTATGGAAATAACACACGGAATGACAAACCTATATATACCCTTTTACCATTTTTGGTAAAGGGTATAAAAAGTACATGTTTCGACAAAATCTTTGCGGTATAGGAGGTGGAGAAGGTGTACTCCCCCATACAAAATAATTATTATTTTTCCTATATCTGCTGAACTACAAGAGTGAGGCGTAGTTAATTTGATGTGGATAGCTGTTAAAACAAACCACATGTCTCAACAAAATCTTGGCGGTATAGGAAGGAGAGGTCGGGTACACACTATTATTAATTAATTAATAAACATGATTTTTTTTTGAGAAGAAATATGGAAGCCGGAACTAAATACATATAAAGGGTGCTTAACCAAAAAAAGAACCAAAAATTTATGATATTTTTATTTATGATATTTTATTGACTTCGAATACGAATTATACAAAAATATATTATTTAGTGAGCATAACAAAGTTGGATAACGTCACAAACGTTATTTTCACTCGTGACTAATGCCTGACTCAAGGCCGGGGCACAATGAATCCGTCTTAGCTTAAACTTTGCATTTTTCAACTGACATTAACGCAAGGATGAAGAAGGTTGGCACAATGAGTACTTTTTTAACGGAAGCATTTGAACAGCTTCTATAGGTTGATTCTCCATTTTATTTATTAAATTCAACTTGTTTCTTTCTTTTGTTTAATCTTATCTTTGCTGCAACAAATCACAAAAGCCTAAATTAGAACATACCAAAAAAAACCAACCAATATCTGTCAAACTACTCAACGTACGCACAAAGTTAAAAGTTTATCAATCTTTGTACTTTGCGTTGACGGACACGTACTGAATGTAACAGACCCCATAAGAAACCATTTATTTCAATTTAGCTGTCAGTTGAAAAAGGAGAAGTTTAAGGTATGACGGATTCATTGTGCCCGGCCTTCAGGCATATCAAATCACATCATTTGCACATCTCTAATAAAAATGCATAAAACAATGACAACTACAATAAAAGTTTTAGTCGCTAAGTTAGGGCTGCCAGAAGTATGAGCCCATCAACCAGGACACTCATACACTCGTGCTTTCTTTTAGGCATTTCCTAGAAAATAAAAACATAACAAGGGCTTTCACGAGATCTCTTAAAATTGGATTTTTGTAAAATTCGGCAAATTTGCGAGGCTTGTTTGATGAATCCCCTTTTAACCTTTTGTGCAACAGCTTATGTAAATTTGAAAGAAACCTCAATTACTTCATTTAATAATAAGAAAATGTCAAGCAATTTTTAATTTAAAAACATATTTATATATTTCTATAAAAATAAAAAGTGTGTGTGTGTGTGTCTAAAAATGCCTAAAGATAGCCAAAATAGCAAGAAGTTATAGTTTACAAAATGCACAATTGCACAGCTTAAGTTTACGAGTCAAAATTATTGGGCAAACTTAAAAGGTATGTGTAAATAAATTTCTATACAATTTTTGACATTTTATTTACGGCAGCCTAAAAATGGACAATTGCACAGTCTGCGAGACTTTTGAACATTCTCATGAAAACTCTTAATATTTTAAACAAATAAAACAAAAATAAAATAATATTATGAAACTCAGCAATTCACAGATGAAACATATGTTTAACATGTTAGAGAAAACAATTTGTAATCGATTCTCGATTACTTGTAGCAGTTGTTTACACGGTGCAATTTTTTTATGGTACTTAGTAGAAACAAAAATTTAATTAAAGTGACTCCCGTTTAACTTTATTGTAGTTGGTAGTAAATTTTCCGGTACAAAAAAACAGGACAATTTAAGAGTACAGCAGGACACCAGGATAATTTGTCTAAATCCAGGATAAATCTTGGAAAGCCAGGACGTGCGGCAGCCTTACGCTAAGATCTTATTGTTGGTAAAATTAACACGTGAGGCTATTACTAATTCCTATATAACTTCTGAGGCACACCGATGCGCAGCATACATTTTTCTAAAATCAGGCAGAGATTCTAACTTTGTTGTAAAGATTGAACGAATCTGCCTTGTTCAATATTTACAACAAACTTAGAATCTCTGCCTGATTGAACCTAATCTATAACTTTATGCCCACCTAAACTGAGAAAATCTATTTATTTTATTGAACTTTCAATATAAACATTGAAAGCATAAGCACTTCCACAAATAACTTTATTCAGGATTAAATCAATCGCATTTTTATATTAATTCAAACTCAGATTTTCTTAAATCAATATCGTTTAAGAGTATTTCAAGTACACATTCGCGATTAAATCTACTAGGTAATTTTAGAATCAAGCTTTTGAATCAAGTTTATTTCAATTACGGATTCGGGATTAGGTAAATAAAAGTAAGTATTTAGCACTTGAATAATCCGTACTTGAATCAAGCCTTCTGTGCTTGCAAATCCGCACTTACCGTACTTATGACACCGCTCTGGATTGATTTAAGTTCGGATGGATTGATTTTTCTTTTGAGTGTAGGAAAACCGTACATTTAATAATTTGTTTAAAAATTAACATGTATGTATGTATATTAGTGTTTTTCATACGGGATTTCCCGGGATCCCGCGCATTTTTCGGGGAAGAAATCCCGGGAAATTTGTACGGGACTTCCCGGAATTTTTTTTATTTTATTATTGCAACTTTATACGTAGAATTTGTATGAAATCCCGGAACGAAAATATGTATTTAGTTAAATATCTTAATTAGTAGGTCACAAGTGGTCAAGTTTTATATGCGATTGGATGTTGCTTAAAAAACTCTTTTCGATGATACAAAAATTTATTTATGTCGTCTTGGAGCAAACAAAAAAAAACTGAAAAAATACCTTTTTTAAAAATGGTCCAGCTCACGGATGGGCAATGCTAAAACCAAAATATTTTGGGAATCATCATAAAACATATCAAGCTTTATTTTCAGAGGGGTAACAAAATCACTTTTTTCCCTTGCATACAAGTTGAGTAGCACTAATGTACATATGCATGTACAATGTACACACCATGGTGTAATTATACAGGTGACTGCGTAAGGATTTTTTATACAAAAATACGGCAACCATAGCTATGTAAAGAACCGAAGAATGTCAAAAGCATAAAAATAATTGTACTAAAACCAAAACAAAATCGAAGTTTTTGACATTCTTCAGCTACAAAGCACATAGAGCAAAAAATTATCAGCTGAAGTAACGCTGCCACCTAGTTAGATACACCTTGGTACACACTTTACGCTATTGTTTATTACCCCTCAACCAGCGTTGCCGTTGTGACACTAAGGTATCACTTTTGACCCTTTTTCATGCTAATGACACTTTTTATGATCCTTTTTTTAATTTATCCCTTTGTATCATTTTAACAAAATGTTTTGAAAATGACTACATGTTCCAATATTCCTCACAAAAGTTTTCAGTACACTTTTATGTGTTGTATATGTACATATTTCCATACATGAGTTTTGTAAACGTACATATAAAAATTGCATGCGATATTATTATTACAACAACTGACTTTTATGCAACTGTCATATTCCATGCATACCTAGTTTTTCATATAAAGTTTGGCAATTGTGTAAAATGAAGTGATAATGATCAACTTAATATTTTTATATATTTTGACCCGGTTTTTGTAAACTCCAAACAAGACATAAATTATTCTGAAACTGTTTCTGAGTTCAAAGACATAATTGTCGAACCAGAAACTTTTGTCCGTGAGTTTAAATTCCTAGAAAGTAATATTAACACCAAAACATATGAAGATTTACTTAAGATAAATAACGCAGAAAAGTTTTGGTTCGATATAGAAAATTTGAAAAATAGATTTGATGAAAATATATATTCAAGAATTCGTTAAATATATATTTACTTTGCATCATAGTAGTGCTTCCGCTGAACGAATTTTTTCAAAACTATCACTGATTAAAAATAAACTTACAAAAAACAAACTTGAAATAGAAACTTGTGAGTCCATGCTTTCCTCGCTCAATTTGCCCGAATCAGAGCTGGAAGAATGGACTCCAAGTGAAGAATTAATTACAAAATATAGAAAAAGGAGAGAGGTGTCTTAGGACACCAGGTTATAGCAATTGCTACTAAGCTATTTAATACTATGTTCACACTTATGTTTTTAAACGTTTTTAACGCCTCATTCGTGTTTAAGAGCTTAAACACGATGATTTTGGGATTTTTTACCATACATTGACTTGTTTTGTTAAACATCTCAAATGAAGTGTTTTGTTAAAAATCTCAAATGAAGTATTTAAGATTTAAACACTTCCTTAAACACTTAAATAGAGTATGTTCAGTCCGTTTTTTTTATAACTCTGGCACCTTTGTTTTGTTATTAAATGGCGGCACCTGATAAATTATTTGATAAGCAAGTAATTACTTAAAAAATACTCAATTATTTACAAAAACATTTGTTGTTTGAAAAGCATAATTATTCGTAATTTTTTACAATACAATAATTTACAATTTTTTATTGACAAAACGTCAACCTTAAACATCTCAAATATAATATGAACGGTTATGTTTAGTTCTTAAAAAACTTCGGTTCTTAGAAAACTCGTCTTAAACATAATTGTGAAAATGTCGTCGTTTGGTTTCTGGTTTGCTGCAGACATAATGTATTTTGAATATACTGTGCCACAAGCCAGAAACCAGCTGACGATGTATTTAACATGTTTAAAAACATAAGTGTGAACATAGTATAAAACAAACTTAATGCAATACAATGCAATAAAATTATATTATATGATGATGTCAAATTCGCCGAAAATATTTCAAAACGTTTCCATTTATAACCTATTATTATCATTTCTAGCGGAGCACGATTAAATGAATATATTGTTTGTTGCCGGCGGCGGCGATTATTCGTCTTACAGTCGATAGGCAATGTTCTCTGGCTTGTGCTTATTTGCAAAAAAATAATACAAAAACAAACTGAGCGATGTTTCGCATTGTTGTTGTTTTGTTTTTTTTTCACTCATTTCAAAGAACCAAAGAAAACAAATTCAAACAATTTGCTTCGTTTATTTTCGTACGCTGCTTTTAAGTACAAAGAAATCAAAACAAAAATAAATTTATAACTGTAATAGTGTCGATTAATTTTGTTACGAAAATTATTTTCTAACCCCTGTATCTCGCCATAAATAGCAATAGCTATAATAACTATTTCTAAAAAGTGATAAAAATTATCAAAAGTTTTTGTTAAAGTAACTTCTTTTTTGATAATATGACTTATATTGGATGTACTTGTGAATCGTTTTTTAGTTTTAAAATTTATATATAATTAAAGTATGTTAATTAATTTTATTTTAGTCTAATGTATTTAATTAATTAGTAATATTCATGTTTTTTTAATAGAAATAAATGGTATTTTTTTGTTTACAAAAAACTTGTCCCTTTTTTACTTCAAAAACCCCCTTTTTTGAAATATCCCTTTTATGACCCTTTTTCGAAGTTTTCAACAGCAACCCTGCCCTCAACTAAAGATTCGCACTTTGTAAACTCGCAAAGGCCGCATATACTCTTTTGAAGAAAACTTGCTTAAAACCACTGCAGAGTTTGTTTCCCTTCTTCGTCTGCCTTTCAGTCTGTTTTTTATTGTTATTGGCAAAATAAATACAAAAACTACCACAAAATTCTTTTTTGTTCATTGTTCTTTTCTTTTTTTTATTGCAAAGAAGAGTTTCGTTTATGCAACATTTTTCATGTTGTTTTCCTTCGTCTTCTAGTATTTGTTGTTGTTTGTTTAAAGTTTACCTGAATACTCGTAGCACCGCTTCTACGTGCTGCGGGTACTGGTAAGCTGCCATGTGCAAATGCTTTCCCACACGTTTTCTGCCATTTATTAGACACGAATTGTATCATTGGGACTGTGTTAAGCTTTTCTATAAATTATTTTTCATAAGTACCGAGCTGGGATTGCTTGATCTTGGGCTTATAGTTCAATACAAGGTGTGTTGTGCCATCTGAGGTGAGGTAGATGATGTTGGAAGTATAAGTATCTCAAGTGCTTTTGAAAGGTTTTTGCGATAAATAAAATAATGTTAAAGGCAAACCTATAGCTTAAGTGTGGATATACATAAATGTGATAATAGGAAGCTGCAAGAAAAAGAACAGAGGCGAATAGTCTGCATGATGATTGGTCTCTACGGTTTATTAAAAATACACTGAGGAAATACATTAAAGTTTAAAGATTAAACCCATTCACCACAGCAGGCTACACGAACATACGTCTTCAAATGCCGCTAGCTGTAGGTATTTGTCGCCTCGTATCCAGCTACTTAATTCTTTTGGAAATGGCAGCAACATCGTCAGCACCTGATATTCAAGTACAAAAATAAGTACTATATCAGTATTGTCACCATCAAATATTTACCATTTTTAAAAATTAAATTACTCTTTTAAAATGGACTTATTGCACGTAAAATATAAAAATTAATCAATTTATTCTTTACGCCAATTTCGGGATATTATTTCTGTTAAATAATGCTGATGTCATGAAATGAAATAATTACCTAATTTTTAGGAACTTATTTCATATGAATTAAAACCCCAGTTTTAAAAATGAAATAAGCCCCCAATAGAAATTCAATATAATGTATGTACATATACATATGCCATTAGTTTTACATCACGTGAGTATCACATCATATTTTTAGATGCTTGCATGAAAGACGGACAATGTTTGGATCTTTGCCATTACAAATCACACACACGTTTTTGACCAAAATCGTCTTCAGTAGATTCTTCTTTAAAAATGTTCTCACTAGGCACCATATTTACAAAAATTCAGATACAGTACACGACATTTACCTACCCTCCAAACCAAATGTTTCGACTTTTTCTGAAGTCAGACTTGTCGTACCGAATTCATTAAGATATTTCGGTAGTTTGTCTGAATTCACGCTTTTCGTAGCGAATTCGTTGAGTTATTTCTGTAGTTTCTCTGAATAATTTTTTTAAAAACATTAAAACTTTGATTTTTGAGTACATATGTAAGTAAAAGTCTGTGATTTTTTTTAAATAAATATGTATGTACATATATGTGGATAAGAAAGGATTGTAAGTTCCAGTCCAGACTTGTAATTTTTGTTGCAGCAACTTTTTATTTTTTAGTGCAAAAGAGCGAGAGAGGAATACAAAAAGTACATGCTTCTATTTCAAAACTCTCACACATATTCAAGAATTGCTGCAACAAAAATTGCAAGTCTGGACCGGCACTAAGAAATATTAAAAAATGTGTGTATGTGCAAATTATTTCGACAATACCATCAACATAACCGGTACTCTGCTATAAAAGCAAAAAGAAATCGTACCTACTTGTCGTTACGAATTGTTACGATTTCGGTAATATTGCGGTTCCGAAATCGGAAGATTTTGTCGACCAGTCGTTACGAATTCGGAGCATTTTGTTTGATGGGTACCTGTATCTACATATATGTGTATGTATATGTATATACATATATGTATATACATATATGTATTTACATGGGGATAAAAAAATATAACTATTATTATATTTCTCTTTACCCTATGGAAATTTTTTTAATTTTTTTTAGCATAAATTGTCGCTCAAATTTTCAATTTAGTTTTATTTCTTTATCCTCATATGTACATATTTCTTATTTACCAGCATCGAACTGCCTTTGTCCGTGGGAAATATTGCAAATACTTTTTCTCAAAGCTTGTTCATAAGCTGTTATTTATTGTATTTTAATTTTTACGTCTTCAAACTATTCAATGACTATAGTTAAAAGGTGCATTCATAACAATTTTTAAAAAAATTTTAAAATGAAATATTTCCCCAAAATTTTTTATGCATTTATTTCATTAGAAACTTTTGGGGAGTTATTTCGTATGAAATAAGTCCCCAATATAAAAATGAAAGAAGTCTCCAAAATAACGAAATATGTTATTTCATGCCGCCATTTTGTATTATACTGGCAACACTGTACTTGATCATTGTCATCAGAGAAATAGAAATTAGTTTAATTGGAGTATAACGACAAAATCAGCGCAGACAACAACCTGCCACCCTGTTGCCTTGCTGTAGTCAAAAAAATCATTCTTATATAAAGATGTGTATTTTATCCTTGACATTTTGTAGTCGGTAGCTTGCTTGCGGTGAATGGGTTTAATAATTACTCCCCACTCTATTTAAAAGACTTTCCCTGTAGGAAAACTTCATCAAGAGTGATGAAGCAAAAACTAAGCATGATATTGGAAGCAGTACATACTTTTTATGCATTAAGAACGTGCTTTACAGTACGAGTAGGTGCACTCAAAAAAAGACATATACTATTATTAAGAAAAAAAATTTCTAAATTTAAGTAAAAAAATGTTCTAAGTTTAATGCCCTAATTCAGTAAGAAGATTTAGGACGTTTTTGTTTGAAAATGCTTCTGAGTTCTTGTCTTTGAAGTCTCTAAATTATTTTCTTTAAAAATGGTTGCTGTCTTTGACAATGAAAAATATAAATATTATTGCCATGTTTTTAAAACATAAAAATTCAATTAAATTATTATACAACAGTTTGAAAAATATATGAAAAAATATGCGTTGGATATAATGTTTAGAATAAACTTACAAAGCAAATACACGAACCTTCTAGCATAGACAACAAATAATAATCGTTTTAAAGAATCAAAACTGCTTCTTTTTTTCGTCCATAGACAAGACGATACATTCGCCGAACAGAATTAGGGCATAAGTAACATTTTCTGAGTCCTAGTAAATTTTTACAAAAATCTAGTAAAAATTACTTAATATGAGTAAAAATAAAAAGTTTATATCCTCAAAAATAGTTCATAAAAATACACAAATAATTTCTTACTTCTGAGGAAATATTTACTGATTTAAAGGAAATATTTACCAAAAATAAGTAAATGGTTTCAAGGTTAGGAAAATTATATCCCAAAAACTAGTTAATTTCGTTTTAAATCAAAAATAGATTTTAGGAAATAACTTACTCCTGATTAGTTCATGAAATTTGACTAACTTAAAAGATGTAAAAAGGTATCCTAAATTTTAGAAAAATATTTACCATTTTTAAGTATTTTTTCTAAGTAAATTTTTCATATTTTCGAGGAATATTTGAACTTGAAATTTTTTTTGTTAATAAATGGTTATTCGGACTGCCGAGTTATGTAATTGGTTAGAGTGCTTGCCTATCAGTCAGAAGGTTGTTGGTTCAATACTTGTCTCCTCTCAAGGAATTTATATCTATGTATGTATGGTGAATTAATTAAGAATATAATATGAAGATATAATAAATAACATATCATTTGGTATAGAATTTAATTAAAAATAAAAGTAAGTACCAGGATTAAAAACATAAAAATACTTTGGAAAATTTACTAAATTTGAGATCAAAAATTAAAAAAAATTTGCGAAGCTCCGAATTTGAAATGAAAATTTTACTTAATCTAAGAAAATTTTTGCTTCAATATAAAAATATACGTGTGTGTTCTGGCTTTCACATCGTTTTCAAATGTTTTCTTGTGAGTTCGGATGTTAAAACGCATCCTACGGCTGGTTAAGTTGAAATTTAGAAAATAAAAATTAATAGTGTGTGTTCCAGCATCCGAATTTAGACGAGCACAATTTAAAAATTGACAATTTCAAACTTTTAGATTTTTTCGTTTTCGATTTTGAGTAAAAAACTCGTATTCTTTTCACTTGTTAACAGTCTTGTGAAAAGAATACGAGGTTTTTGCTCAAAAGTGAAAACGAAAAAATCTAAATGTTTGAAATCGTCCATTTTCAAATTGTTTTCTTCTAAATTCGGATGCTAGAACACACACTATTCATTTTTATTTTCTAAATTTCAATTTTCCAAAGTTTTAGTTAATTATTTTTTTTTGAGTGTACACTAGTGTTTTTCATACGGGATTTCCCGGGATCCCGCACATTTTCCGGGAAAGAAATACCGGGAAATTTGTGCGGGAAATCCCGGGATTTTTTTATTTTTATTTTGTTATGGAAACTTTAGTTTGTATGTGCATATTCCTTGATGAGTGTCGTAATTCACTTTGTGAATGCGATGGTGCAATAATAAGGTGATGGCACTAGCACAATAGCTAAAGCTTTACAACAACTAAGGCCAAGTTTACATCTGGCACGCATGTGCTCTCAGACTTAGAGGTCTTTATTTGCTAAAATCGAAACGCGACGTTCAAAATTTAGTTGTACAACAATTCATAAAAGTACAAACAGAAATGCGCAAGGAAACAAAAGAAAATTTACAAAATAATTACATATTCTCTTTAGTAAAAAAAAACGATTATATTGATGCTTATTCTGTAACAAAGTCCTACTTCCTAATATTTTGTAATATTATTTTAATAATAGGTATAATTTTTTTTTTTTGCGTTATATCAATGCATTTGGCTTTGCATTTACATATAGTATTGGTATGTATGCATTACTATTATATAAAAAACTGAAATGATATTATTTTTTGACTAATGTGTTTATAAAATCGATCTAATAAATTATAATTTGTTTTTTGTTGAAATAGATTAAATTAAAAAATATTTTGTATTGTTTTACATTGAGCGGGAATTCCCGGGAAACCTAAAAGTCGTTCCCGCTTTCCCGGGAAATGAAAAAGTCCGGGAAAAGAAAAACTCTAGTATAAACACATAAATTTGTATTATACGGCAGAAAATTTTAAATTGTTTCATAACTTTGTTGTAAACAAAAACAAATAGCTAGTGATCACTAAAGGTTCAATCAGACGTGCCATACATATTGTGATAGCCAAAAACCAAATTCAATTGGTTTATATGAATGAATCAAAAAACAAGATTGCGCACTCAAGCAGTCAAAAAAATTTCTACTGCAGATGTACATCATCATAGAATATACACGTATGTTTGTTGTAAAGAATATATGTGAGAGAGAGAGCACATTCCACAATCAAATGTATGTAGTTTGTTTACAAAAAAGTTCCATGTCTACGTCACAAGCAGAAAATAAAATAACGGACCTGCTCAATGCGGAATCTTGTTTTCTTGATTTATGGTTTATATGGTTATGGATATGGCGTTATTGCGAGTCACCTGTAATCAACGACAGTGTTGCCCATTAGTTTGATTCGAACAGCTGTTTTGTATGGTTATGTCATAATTAAAAGCTTAAAGCGAATAATGTTTACACAAATTCCCTTGCACTAATGTAAGCCGATTATTAAAATTATACAGCCCTGTTCTGTAAAAGGAATCCGAGTAAATTTATTGTTTTCAAAAAAATAATAATGGACCTGCTGACGTGTTTAAAATCACACAGGATAATTTTCTTTCAGATATGATATTTGAGAACTTATAGTTAATGCATTAAACACATTCACAGGCTACACGAACACACGACTTCAAATTCCGCTTCAAATGTCGCCTCCTAGCCAGCTACTTAATTATTTTGGAGACGGCAGCAACATCATCTGCACCTGATATTCAAGTACAAATACATAGTTCAGTATTGCCACTTTAATGTATTTTGCATTTATAAAAATTAAATACTCTTAAATTGTAGTTTTTTCACGTAAAAGTACAAAAATGAATCAATTTATTCTTTACATAAATTTTTGGATATTGTTTCTCATAAATAATATGAAATAATTGTACGATATCATTCATTCAACATTTTGTGTTATACTGGCAACACTGCATTTGCTCATTGTAGCCACAGAAATAGAAATTAGTTTAATTGGAGTACAACGACAAAATCAGCATAGACAAGAACCTGTCGCCCTGCTGCCTTGCTGCTTTCAAAAGCATCATTCTCATTTAAACATTTGTATTCTATCCTTGACATTTGGTAGTCGGTAGCTTGCTGTGGTGAATGTGTTTAATGCATAACTTTTCTTAGACTTACTAAAGGCTAACTGCAATGTCATCCAGAACAAATCTAAAATTAACTCTTAAGTTGAGTACATAATAGAATTTGTTGAGAGCCAACAAATTTATTTTCAGTTACTTTGAAACTCGTTTGAGTTTTATATTAAGATTTTGCTCAACTTTAAGTAAGGGCGGCTTTACATCTGTGTGTCATGTGCCCAAAAAGCATAACCACTAATTACTAATGTAAAACTCTTTGATTCAGACATGTATTTATTAATTTAAACAGTTTCCAATCATGTTGGATTCTATGAAAATGTCTATTAGTTATGTATGAAACTGTTTAACTTAATAAATACCTGTCTGAATCGAAAAGTTTTTAATTAGTAATTAGTGGTTACGCTTTTTTGGGCTCATGGCACACATGAAATGCCAGACGTAAGCTCAGCCTTAGTTGGAAAGTTATGCAGAGTGAGACACTTGACTGACTGCAAAATAGTCAGTTGATTACATTGATCAGTAATCCAAGTGTCAGTCAGTACTAGTTGCGAAATAGTTAGCTTAAAGTTAGTTTCAAGTTAACGCAATTTCCGACAGGGATGTTTCAAATTAATTTTAGACTCTAAACTTTAGAGTCTTATACGAGTAATTCGTGCTTACACCAAGTTGTTATAAGTGTATACGATTGATTTAAGGAAATAAAATTACATCTAGAACTCTGAAATACGAGTATATATGTACATACTTAAAATGAAGACAATTTATAAAATTTTTGAAAAATTTGTTTGATGGCGTTTTTGGTAATAATACTCGTAGTTTTAAAAAAAATTAGTAAAAATTATTCATGCGAGTATCTATGTATATTGTTTTAACAGCACTTTTCTCTAAGTGCTATAAAACATGCATTCCAAATTCGTTTCACTTCATCTAAATGTCCAACAAGCAACAGGTCTTTACTACCATATTGGTATTTTGAAGTTGAAATATTGTGCAAATGTAGTCGTACATACATGGATCCATACATATGTGGAAAATATGAATGTATAACTGAGTGTGTATGAATATACTCGCACGGGTAGATGTTGATGTATGTACATATATTTTAGTTTGGTATCTTAAGGATACGTTTTAGTTGCACAGTGGAAGAGAGGAGTTTTTTTCATAATAGAAATGGTAGTTTTATGTAGTTTCTTACTTAGAGATTAGATCTCTAAAAAAGAAATTGTTATAAAATAAATTTATAATGCAAATTAATTTTGTATTTCAGCGTTATTCTCAAATGCATTTGTGGTAAAGTTGTAGTCAAAGTCTTATCAGTTATACATTCAAAATCGATCAACATTTCCCCTCGATTAACAAAAAAAATTAACACATAATTTGTTAAAATTCTTAATTCCGGTCCAGGACATGAAATTGTTTTCACTTTTTCTGAGTCATAGAACAGATTACCCGATCTGGTCGGAAGTGATCCTACTTAAAGGCCATAACGAGTCCCAATTCCTTTCTGACAATTTCCTGGCTGTCCCTTTAGCGATTTAGTCTAGCTATCAGACCTCTTTTGTGATCAGAAGCTTATCAGCTTTTATTAATTACGGTGAGTTCTCCACATGCCTTCCTTAATAAAATTAGTTGCGTAAAATATGTTTCATTCCCTTGTAGAATAGAAGACATGCAGAAAAAAAAGTTTAAACAAGAAAGCTGCCAAAGTCTCTCAAAAGCTTGCACGCCATTTTCAGTGTTCCGTACATCAAAGGTGAAAAGTTAATGCAATTTTGACTATGTAATTTTAACAACTTGCTGTATCTTGGAAACCGTAAGAGCAAAACTCTTGAAATTTTTAAAAACGGTAAAACTAAATAAATTCAGTAAAGTGCGACTTTGTTTCGCGCACGAAGGGTTCCGTACGTTGGGCCTTGAGCATTTTTTAATACGGCGTTTTTTTTTGCGTTTTTTCAGCTGAAATGATTTTTTTTGTTTATTTTTTTGTCTCGTTTTAGCGGGTTTTTTTTCAGTTTTTGGCGTTTTTTTACCATTTTGGCGATTTTTTTTTCATATTGCCGTTTTTTTTGCGGTTTTTTTCTTTTTAGCGATTTTTTTAATGTTTGCATTTTTTTAATTTTATCGTTTTTTTTTAATTTTTTTATTTATTTTCGTCTTAGAATTTTTTTTTAATTCGGCGATTTTTTTTTGGTTTGGGGATTTTTTTTTGGTTTGGCGATTTTATAATTTTTTGATTTTTTAGTTTTATCGTTTTTGAAAATTTCAAGAGTTTTACTCTTACGGTTTTCAAGATACAGCAAGTTCTCAGAATAACATAGTCAAAATTGCATTAACTGATGGAACACCCTTTAATTTAAATTTTTTGCGTGTTAATTGTTCTAGTCTGTATAAAAATACACTAACCTTACAAATTTCAAGTGCATATACATACAATTATATGTATATTAGATGGGATTTTAACATTTGTCATTGCTCGTTTTGGAACACCCTTTAATTTTTATATCTCATGTATTTGCTGTTGTAGCGGCCAAAGGTCTACACACTCTGTCCATATTTCAGGTCTGTAGCTCTTACGGTTCTCGACAAAATAGCTTGAGACGGACAGACGGACAGCGTAGCGAAAACAATAGGGTTCCTTTTCACCTTTGGTGTACGGAAAAAATTGCCAAAAACATAAAAAAATCGCCAAAATGAAAAAAGCACCAAATATTAAAACAATTTCTAAAACTAAAATAAATCGAGGAAAACCGGAAAAATCGCCAAAATTAAAAAAATCGCCAAAACGAAAAAAACTCCAAAAACCTAAAAAAAATCGCTTAAATGAAAAAAAACCGAAAAACAGAAAAAAACACAAAAGGAAAAAAATCGCCAAAATTAAAAAAAAATCGTTGAAAATGAAAAAAACTTCAAAAAAGCCTCATTAAAAAAATGGTCAACACCGAATGTACGGAACCCTTGGTGCGCGAGTCAAAGTCGTTTTACATGTTTTAAAAACTTTTTTTTTTTTTTTTTTATGCATGATTTTTATTTATTGTATCTTCATATATGAACTAACAATAAGTATTCAAATCTTAAATCTAAAAAATATAATTAGGCCCGACCAATGTCGGACATAAGCTTAATAGTAGTTATATATAATACATATGTAAGTAGTGATAATCAAAAGGAAAAAAATAAAAGTATTTTCAAGAAGTCCCATCTGGAGTTTTAAAAACTACTTGGTTTATTTTTATTTGTATACAGAAATACTGAGTTTTTCTTTTCACCACCAAAATCATTCAAGTTAAGTTACCCATTTAATGTGATAGTTTTTTGCCCCTTTGCCTTCTTCGATTATATATGCAGTATTTGGAATCCTACTGTCTTTTATGTAGAAAAAAAATTAGCTAAAGTATCTGTACACGTTACAAAAACTATTTTGTTCACACCAACACTCATTAGCTGTTAGCGTACAAGTTAATAAGCCTTTGACAGTTCATTAGCAATACTTTAGCATCTCATGGGCAACGGTGACGTTTTATAAATCATCAATGTGTTAACTTCATGTGAAATATATTCAGGTAAGGCTGCTGGTTTCCAGTGGGTAGCTCTTAAGAAACATGAGTCGTAATCAGGGCTGCCAGAAGTTTTGCGAAGAAAATCATCATTTGTCGGAAAGAAAATCATATTTTGAAGAAAAAAATCATCACAAGTCCAATTTTTTTCAAATAATAAAAGTAACAATTGACATATTTACAGTGGACAAACAAAACTATTCGACGTACACCAATTTTATTTTGTTTTCATCAATAAAAAGCTATTTACTATCTTATTTTACAAAAACAATTTAGAAAGCATTTTCAAATTGAATTCAATAAAAAAAATGAGATAATTAAAGTAACTTATATAAAAATTAGATTAAATGAAAAATTAGGTAAGAAATTCAAACAAAATAAGTATTCGACCAAAGAATATAAATTATATAGAATGCGCATCTGAGCTAAAAAATTAAAAATTTTTTGATTTCGGTACTGATGCGGGGGGAAAGTATAAAGCGCAAGCAAACACGCAGAGAGAGATCATTTGCTTCCAGGGTGACCGATGAAATTTTTCAAAAAGTTGCACCAAATAGGGGAGGATTTATCAAAAAAAAGGGGCAACATTAAAAAAATCGACACAACTACATTAAAGTTCTTATTTTTAATGTATTATTATATAATTTACTTTAGGAAAAAGAGGGAAGGCAATCGAAAAAGTGGCAATTTGCCACTGTAGTCGATCAAACGGTCACACTGTACGATACAGCGACAGAGCTTCGAGTTCTGCTACAGCTTGTCGTCACTGTTGCCAGTTTTGCAGATTTCTCTGCATTTTGCTGATTTTTCATTGAAAAAATTATAAAATGAAATTTGCAGATTTTTCTGATTTTGTTCCCGCTATTGATTCGTAGTGAATGTAAAAAACGGGAAGAAAATTAAACAAATTTATGTTTGATAGTGAGAAATACACACATTTTTTGTTTAGGATGCAATGTTTTTAAGCTATTACATTTAAATTTATAATTCAGTTTCATATTTGTATTGAGCTTTATTTTCGATATTTATCGTAAGTGAGATTTAATTGAAAATAGACCTTTTTATTTAAATTAAAATTTTATGGGCCTATCTATAGTTAAGAATTATCAAAATGCCAAATATTTTATAACTTTTAAGATACGAGTACGGGCTGTAAAATTTTATCGTAAGCGAAAATTAATTATGTGAAACAAATTTGAATATTATAAAAATAATCTTCTCTTCTAATTTAAATACCATATAAAAATTTTTAATTTTGTGTTCAAAAAAGTAACCAAAATGGAAAAAAGTACACATTGGAAAAAAGTAACCAATTTTGGTTACAAGTAACTAAAACGGCAACGCTGATCATTGCATACGCTGTCTACGAGACTGTAAAAAACAGTGTTACCAAAATATATATTCAAAATTACACCTCGAAGAAGCTAAAATTACCCGATTTCAACGGAATTACACCCAATATTAAAGTAAATATTTGACACATTTCAAAAATCTTGTTTAAGGTCTAATTATGATTCGCTATCAGACCAATGAAATGCAACATATCGAGAGCGTATATTCAAAATATGTAAGTCAATTTAAATTTGATCAATTTGGTAATATTCATCTGTAATATAAATTTCGAATCAAAAAAATTATATTTTCTCGTTTTGTATAAATTTTATTTATTCTGCTATCTCAAAATATATTTTTTTTCGTGAAAATTAATGCTAACTGGAGTGTAAATTTCCAAAATATTAAAAAAGATAAGTAGCTTATGATAAATCTACCTCATATCTTATTGCATTTGGCATGCTGAACACGAATCAGGTAAGGATTTTGATATCCCATGGCTAGTTTTTGAGATATGGCCACTTTTAACATATTTGAACATAGGGGTCCCGATAAAAAAAATTCATTATACATATATGTATGTATAACTTTTAAACAGTCAATCAAATAGAAATATTATGTATGGACCGATTATAGTCAATGAGATAAGCTTTCGAAATTCGAACATTTGGAGTGATCCTGCTACAATAGAGATTGAGTTAGAGAGTGCCAAAGCTGACCACCTCGAAACGGAAGAGCCTTTCAGTCAGGCCTAAGTTTTTTTTATGATATTTTAAGCTTTTTTTTAAGTAAAAAGTCTCACAAATTTATTAAAAAATATGTAAATATATTAAAAAAAAAATCATTATTTTGTTTTCTGACAAAATATGCTAACTCTGAAAAACTATTTGTGTTTTGATCGACTAAAATATGATATCTATTTATTTATTTTTTTCGCTCTACTGAAAATTTAGATTTTTTAAGTTGAAGTATTTTGAATATAGGCTGAACACACAACAAACTATACGTTTTTGATCTATTTTATTTCATAAAAGTCTGTTGCAAACAGCAAATAAATACATTAAAATTAATTAAATATTTGTTATACTATATACATATGTATATATATATATATGTTATACTATCGTAATAAAAAGCAATATAAAAATTTTAAACTAATAAGGTCATTGGAAGTTAAATTTTTATTACTATTTTTTAGGAGAGTTTTAAAATTATTATTGGCGTTTTTCTGTATACCTTCTTTATTAAATAAAATTGCAGCAACGGTATCAGAGTATAATTTATTATATTTAATTTTATTTATTTATATATTTATTATATTATATATATTTTTTATTATAATATATATACTTATATATATATATATGTTTTTATTATAAAACAAAAGAATTTCAAATTACCCGTGAACTACACCTGAGATCAATTACCCACGCGCTACACATGCACATAAAAATTACACCTGATTCGGGTAATTACCCCCGATTCGGCAACACTGGTAAAAAAGCAAAATAATAAAAATCAAACATAAATACACACATGCTTTCGCTCTCAGCAATGCGAGCGCAGCATACACTGCAGAAAGAAATGAGAGCACGTATGCTGACGGGTTCTACTGGAAATACCCGCATAGAAAATTTTAGCTTGTATGAGATGCGCATTCTATATGATTTATATTCTTTGATTCGACATTGCCAATGTTTTTATCATATAAGGTACATATGTATGTGCAGGAGTGATGCATTTTGGCTTTTTTGGTTTAGGGCAAAATTAACGACTTAAAAGGACCAAAATACCTTTGATAGGGCAAAAAAAGTTTTTTAATCTACTCGACTATAATCTTTTAATTTAAATAGAGACAAAAGTATGTATTAATAATATCTGATTTATTTTGTTTAGAGCAAAAACAGAACTTAGCGACAAAAGTTCAAATTTTTTTAAGTATTTTTTGTTAAATTAAAGTAAATACATATTTTATATGTATGTTTGTTGCTTAAAAACTAAATTTTAGTTAAAAAAAACATTATTTATGTAATTATAATTTTATTAAACATACATCTCTAAATTCTTAGTCCAATAGTTCCTCCATTTACCCCTGTTTAAAAGTATTTTTTTGTGTTAAGTTTGAAAGTATCTTCATCATAACAATTATTAGAACTAGATTTCATTAATTTTTTTTAATTGTATTAAATATGACACAGTATTTTTTACATGACGATGATTTCTTCTATTATGGCCTGTTTCACAATATCGAAAGAAAACTCTCGACTAAAAATTTATATTGAAAACAAAAGCGAATTTTCAAATTTTATTGTTGATTTCAATATAAATTTTCAGTCCTGCTGAGGATTGGTGAATAGAAAGAGTTCCTTGAATAATTCTGTATATATTTGTATACAAAAGTTTACATAAACTATTTTTAATGGTAGAAATCCTTTTGCAAAATTTACTTCTACTTAAACCTTTGAGCTTTTTAAATTCTGGAACTTGCGATATTGTCTATTGACTTGTTCTGTTTCCTTTTGAAAAAGTTTAATAGCAAGTGGTATAATACTATTGGTTTCTTCACTCAAAACATGTTCTGGCGCAGACTTCGGAAACCAGTTTAAATAAAAATCTTCAAAAATAAAAGTAGTTTTTAAAACGAAGAAAACTCAATTAAAAAGTGTACTCAAAGGTTTCAAGGAATTAGTTGAATTTTGAGCTGAAAGGGCCAAAATATCTTAGAGAGTACTACAGGGCCACAAACATCCAAAAGTGCCACAAATGGCCCAATGGTGCCACATTTTGCATCACTGATGTACAGTTGTTTTATACTCTAAAATTTAGAGGCAAATTGCTTTTCCTTGGCGACGAATGACTTCTTTTACACGATTTGGTATACATTTGTGCAAGATTTGAGTATATTCCGGACCGATTTTTCGTCACTTCTCTAACATTACTTTTTTTTGTAAAGTGGCGTTTTCTTATTTTTTTCAAATGACCCCAGAAGAGGAGGGAGAGTTGTGCTCTCTGCTCCTTACCAACCTGTTTCCATAAAGACAAATATTTTCGCTGGAACAGAAATGTTTTCTTTATGGGTGTAGCTATTGATAAACATTTTAGAACAACAAAGAAAATTGTACATACATATGTATGTATTGAAATTAAAAGTCATAATTTGCAAAATTAAAAATCATCATTCGAGAACAAAAATCTTAAAATCATATTTTGGTCCACAAATCATCAAAAATATGATAAAATCATCATTCTGGCAGCACTGGTCGTAATCCTCGAAGAAATAAGGATTTTAAGGGCGTTGGAGTTATCAAATGCTCCTAGCCGAAGCGAAAGCACACTTCATGCGCTATGTTCGTTTGACTCGTCGTCAAGTTCAGCGGCAGACAATATACATAATTTAATAAATGGCAGGTGAAGTGATATGAAAAAATTAAAGTTTTTCCCTCACACTCTCTAAATTTGAATGTTTGCTTGCAAACGAGTTTAAAAAAACCCGGCCGTTTAGTTGCTCATCAGAACAACAAAGAATTTTGTTTCACTGTTCAGAAACCTTCCTGCGGTAAGTGGTTTTGACACAAGACTGGTCACTTGCTCGGTGCCCAAGGGTCCAATACGAGTCCTAATACTTCACACAACGAATACAAAATTAAAATGTTTATTGACGACTTATAAGGTTCCGAAAAAGGGTCAATTAAGCGATACTAATACATATGTATTTATTTGTTCATCTCCAAGGCCCATAACAGTTGATACAAACGCCATTCAAGTGAAAGCACCCGATAATATTAACAACTTTTGTTAAGCAGTTCTAAAATACATAATATGCCGTGGAAATCAGTTATTGCACCAGTTTATAAATTCTATGGCAGTTGTTCGGTCTAGTAAATATTCAAAAACATTCGTATATATCGTCACCTTAAATGCAAACGGACGTAAGTACACAAAAATTCTAAATCGAGTTTTTGATTGATTGTGGTTAATTTTATCAAACTACATGTTCACTAAAATATTTAGACCTCTGCTATCAAAAATGACGACTTTATTAAAGAAATTTAAACGGACGTAATAACGAATCCATCTAATTTTTTTTGCAAGGAACGTAAAAGCTTAAATATATATAAAAAGGAAATAAATGGTTAAAAACATATATGTATCCATACTACAAGTAAACTTCGAAGAACATTTTCTAAAATACTTTATTATTATTGATTTTGTAAAGTTTCTGTTTCGCCTGTAAAAAATATAAAAGTGTAGTTACGTCCGTTTACATTTAAGATGACGATATGTATGTACATTAAGATCTAAACGTATTATTGTCCAAAGATTACTTCGATAAATAATTATATGTATAATTATGTATAAACAAGCTTGAGCCTCCCACAAATGAGGAGCATGAACATACACCCCAAAATAATCACCCTTATTCCATTTGTCGACATCGACGTCACGTTAACACAATACCAAAAATTTGGGGCCTGTTTACTCGCTCTCGAGAATAATTTTGTGACAATGGCAATATATTTCCGTTCCCTTAATTTTAGTAAATGGCATTCGCCAGCCAACAGGAGTCAGTTGTTTTCGAGAACGGGTATACAAGCCCAAATTTTTTAGTATTGTGTTAAAGTGACGTCGATGTTGACAAATGGAATAAGGGTGAATAATTGAAATAGAAATATTTGAATGGCGTCGTCGACGTCACATCAAGACGACAATAAATATTGTCACTTGTCTTCTCTTTGTAAATTAATGGAACATATTAATAGTATTCACTTGTTGTCGACAAAGAGTAGGCAAGTTCCAATTTGTACTGTCGTCTTGATGTGACTTCGACGACACCATTCGCAATAACGGAGATTATAATGCCCCTAACTATAAAAAGTCTTTTTGTCACCTTAACGCGAAATGTGCCACAGTAAACCGGTAGAAAATATGCGTCGTCTTGCTTGGGCTCCAGGCTTCATATTCATGCGAATGTTGTCATATTATCACTTTAGTATGTTGTTTGTTGCCTCGTGACTTTTTTTTATATCTTGCTGATGTTTTATTTTTTAAGCAATGATTCATGATTTTTCATTCAATTTCTCGCGTACTGTCTGTTTTGTAACTAAACTTTAGTTGGTCTGTTATCCCGTTTTTATTTATTGGTTTGTTGGTAGTTTGCACGTGATTTTCATGTTCCTTTTCTTCTCATCTTCTCTTTAGCTTGGTATCTTATTCATTCACCGGATCTGATGACCATTCGTTCTTCTTTTCAACATACCGCTATGTTAGGTCTGTGCATGTCTATCATCATTTGAATACTATAATTGTTCTACAAGTTTCCTATTTTTAGCAATTCTTTTCATTTCATTTATGCCGTCGAGGAAGTATTTTTGAGCCACTTTTTCACTTAATTTTCTAAAAAAAATGTTTTGCAGATTACATACGAATAACTTATAGTTCACAGACTGGCGTTATTAAATTTGTAATAGATATTTTCTTGTTTTTCATTTGAATAATTCTATAGGAAGCTGGTAATATCTTAAGAAATTTATTTGTATGTACGTAAGTGTGTTAACAGGAAAAACTTCGAAGAAAAAATGATTTCTCGTACTAATACATAAGATATGTATTTATAATAATTTTTCATTTGATATTTATGAAGTTGTTACCAACAAGAACTTCCAAATATATCATTATAGTCATAAACGTTTATATACTTGCCGGCATATTGTAGACGAAAGTGGCTACTTAATATGTACACACACTTGACAATGTATACCTCTTATTTGTAACAATTGGAACACATCCAATTGTTAGCAAATTATTTTTAAAAAAGTGAGGGTACTTTAACACTTACTTAACATCCCTTAAAATATCTACAATGGTTCCTATATTTATGATTCGATTAGTATAAAGTTCGGATCGCTCTGTGAGCCAAACTACTTTTAAGGAACTAATAACACCAATGTTAAGTATAAATATTCTGACACACACTAGCAGAATGGAACAACATGCTGTTTTCGAAGGTAGCCACACCTTCATTATCCGCGTTCTTGTGTTTGGTCCACTGTGTGTGGTGTCGGTTAATGCAAATTTCACCTTTATATACCAATTTTTCAGTGCAAATGGAATATGTGAATTGATTTTTCTATTTTAACTTGTTTAAACCCTTTTTGTAATTAAAGCTCAGTTATACCAGCTCTCACTTACAACACACTCTTGCTGTTGTTCCTTGTTCTTTATTAATTATGCACATGCTTATTTTTAACCGACTTCAAAAGAGTAGGAGGTTATATGTTTGTCAGGTATTAGTGCTGGGATACTATCGATATTTTCTACTATCGATATCTATCGATATTACAAATTTCACTATCGATACTATCGATATTACTATCGACGAAATGTTTGTACTTGAGAGAGAAGAATATAACTAATTTTTCATCAGGTCACAGTTAGTTTTTTATCACTTTACTGAAAGTTTATAGTCTTTTTGTTTTAATATGTATGAATGTACATATCTACGAACGTTATATTAAGTGACAGCTTTTGAAAAATTGTGCTGATGTCAGTTAAAAATTTTTTTTAACAGCTCACGTTTATAAAACTGCATTTTAAATAATATCGATATCGATATTTTTTCCTATCGATATTTTCGATATTTTAAAACTATCGATATTATCGATAGTACTGTCGATAGTATCCCAGCACTATCAGGTATATATTTTTTTATACTCCCGATTTTTTCGTCATTTGTGAAGCCATTTTAAAAATAATTTTTCTATATGACAAATAAAAAAATAGCGAAATCTGTGCAGACGTTCTTAATTGATGCGATTATCAACAAACGACATTTGATTTTTATTTATGTAGAAAAATCTTCTTTTTTAAAAATGTTTTTTTTTATTTAAAAGCGTTTCTTTTGAGTTGAAAACTGTGTTTTATATATTCCGCTTTCTAAAATATATTTATTTTTAATTCCCGCTTTTTGGCGGTATTTTCTTCAAAATCCCGTGTTTTAATCGATCATGCTCGGCATTTTGCAAAAACCATGTGGTCAAGTTACTCAGTGATATCAGTGTTGCCAGTTTTTTTCTAGGGTTTATCCCCAATTTTTAATTTGTCATCCCCAAAAATCCCCAAATTGAAATTTTTTTATTACAATTTTTTCTTTTGTGAAAAAAATAAAAAAATTTTTATTTTATTTGATAATAACTTATTTATTCAATAAAATAAAATACTAAAAAGCTTTAGCATTTTTTTTGTGGTGACAAATTTAATTATTTTTAACCCCCGACAAAAGGGGTGTTATGAGTTTGTAGTGTGTGTGTGTCTCTGCGCTCAAAAAAAAAAAAACATGTACTACTATTAAGAAATATTTTTTCACAGATTCAAGGAACAATTTTTTTACAAAAATCTAGTAAAAATTACTTAATATGAGTAAACAATAAAAAGTTCATATCCTAAGAAATAGTTCATAAAAATACACAAACAATTTCTTACATTTAAGGAAATGTTTACTGACTTAAAGGAAATATTTACTAAGAGTAGCAGCGTTACCATTCGTCAAGTTTTCCCTTTTTTTGGAAGTTTTTTGAGATGCCAAACAGTTTTTTGAAAATATTAAGTTTTTCAAGTTTTTTTTATAAATATGTCCATAATTGAACTTTTGCAGTATATTGAATGAAAATATTAAGTAATGTTTGTATTCAATAAAACGATCTTATATTTTCTCACTCCCTTATTACTGCAACAGTGTCTAAAGGGTCAGTTAGCCTAACCATTTTCATTACTTTTCACATAACAATATCCATCAGCTGTTTTCTTTTAAACTTTTGGTACTTTTGTAAAAAAAAAGTTTTTGTTTTTTAAAAAATATATATGGTAACGCTGAAGAGTAGGAAAATGTTTATAAACTGAAGGAAATTTTATACAAATAATCTAATCAATATCGTCTTAAATCAAAAAATAAATTTTAGGAAATGAATTACTCGTGATTAGTTCATGAACTTTGACTAACTTAAAAGATGTAAAAAGATATTCTAAATTCTAGAAAATTATTTACCAGTTTTAAGTATTTTTTCTTTGAATTATAGAATTTATTATTAGTTTGCATTTAGTAAAAAATCTAAGTAAAATTTTGATATTTTCGAGGAATATTTGAACTTTTTTTTTAATACATACATATATTTATTTATTGTATCTTTAAATATGAACTAACAATAATTATTCAAATCTAAAATAATTAATTAGGCCCGACCAGTGTCGGACATAAACTTAGTGATAGTTATTAATAATACATAAGTAGTGATAATCAAAAAGGAGAAAAAAAGAAGTATTAAGCAGTCCCATCTGGAGTGTTGAGTATAAGAGCCCTTGTGTCCCTCTTTTTTAAGCGGATGTGTCCAGTAAAGCTCAAAATATTACGGGCAAGCGGATTAGGATGTGACTCGAGTTTTGTTAAATATTTGCCTGCGTATTTTGCGACTTCTTCAGTCACTAGTGGCATATTTAAATCACAATGTATATTTGAATTTTTGATGTACCATGGAGACGATGTTATCAAACATAAAATTTTGCTTTGCCTTCGTTGGATTTTCTCAACATTTGAAGCTGAAGCAGTGCCCCATAACTGAATTCCATAGCACCATATTGGCTTCAATAGCGACTTGTATATCAAAAGTTTGCAGTCTAGGCTGAGTGTTGAATTTCTGCCAATTAAGCAATATATTTGAGTTAATTTAAGTTTCATTTGGGTTAACTTAGAGTCAATATGATATTTCCATGTAAGCCTTCGGTCAAGGTGTATGCCAAAATATTTTACTTGAGAGTGTTGAGGAACAATTTGATTATTGATTCTAATGGGGGAACGATGGGGGAATTTATCGTAGGATAAATATTACCTGAGCACACTTCTGTTCGCGTACCTTTATTCGCCATAAATTTAACCATAGTTCTAGCTGGGTAATATGTTGCTGAAGGTATCGGGAAGCCTCGTGAGGGTTTTCGTGCATACTAAGGCAGGCTGTATCATCGGCAAATGTAGATGAGCAAATGTAGATGTGTGAATATTGCTGCTCAATGGCATATCACAAGTATAAATCAAATACAAAACTCGCCCCAGTATATTCCCCTGTGGCACACCTGATGAGATTATTTCAGGCGTACTCATAAAATCTCCTTCCACAACAGTGAACTTCCGGGCAATAATGTAACTTTGCAAAAGATTTAGAATGTTCATTGGTAGGTAAGTCTTTAATTTTAAAATTAGGCCTTCATGCCACACTTTATCAAATGCCTGAGAAACGTTAATGAACAGCGCAGAGCAATACTTTTTTTCTTCAAAAGTTTTTCTTATAAATTGAACCAATCTATGAGTTTGTTCAATGGTGCTATGCTGACTTCTAAATCCAAATTGATGATCCGGTATGCACTCATTATCAGTTAGAATTGGGGACAATTTTATCATGAGTAACTTTTCAAAGAGCTTTGACATTGTTGACAGTAAACTTATTGGCCTATATGACTCAGCATTGGTAAGATCTTTGCCCGGCTTTGGAATCATTTTAACCTTGGCTAGCTTCCAACTGTTTGGATAATACTCCAGTCGTAAAATGGCATTAAAAATGAATAACAGGATTCTAATAGCTATACGAGGCAACTTCATCAGCATCTGGTTACTAATTTCATCAATAACCGGAGATTTTTTCGGGTTGAGTTCTGCAATTAGTTTTTGTACATCACACGTAGAGCAACTACATTTGGCAAATCAACAGCACCAGAACATGTGTTTGGGGTAAATACGGATTTTAAATGCTCAGCAAATATTTTACCTTTTCCAGAGTCGCTTCTTGCCCAATCTCCGGTAGATGTGCGCAGAGGTGGTTTAAACTCAATTAGATGGTGGTGTGACATCAAGATCTTCCAGATAATTTTCAAGAGATACAGTTTTTTCAAATGCAAGCAACTCTTGGAGTCGTTTAGTACACTCTTTAAATCTGATTTTAAGTTGGGGTGATCTGTGCTGTTGCCATTCCCTTCTAGATCTTCTTTTTTCACACACGAGACGTTCAATATACGTAGAATAAATTCTATTAAACCCAGTCTGCGGATGGGATGTAGTGGCATGTTCAGCAACCTGTTTGATATTTTCATTAAGGTTGGTAATGTTAGATTCAATATCATCGGGTGTTCTTAGCGTAATATTTTCCGTGCAATAACTACTAAGATATTTTTTTAATCCCAGCCAATTAACACAATTTATCCCTTTCACATAAGGATGATGTAAGTCACTTCTTAGTGAGCTACAAATTGTAACGATCGTGGGAGAGTAGTCGGACGAGAAATCTAGAGAAGCTTCAACTTGAATTAATTCCCTAGAGATATTTTTCATGACACCAAAATCTATAATATTCGGAATTTTATGTCAGTAGGCCAATAAGTGAGCTCCCCACTCGAAATGACGGCCAAACCCATTTTTGAAATTGTGTTGAACAACACGCGACCTCTAGGTGTAATAAGACGCGAACCCCAGAATGTGTGTTTATCATTGTAGTCGCCATCTGCTATAAAACAAGGTCCAAGAGATGTGTAGAAATTCTCGTATTGATCCTCATTGGTTGAAAATCTGGGAGGGGAGTAAGTTAATGATATCACGAAATTTGTACAAAAATTTTCAATGCCAATATTTGTTGCTTGTAGATGTTGTTCACATATGTTATCAGGAATACAGTGCCTGAGTCTCGACTTTATTAGAATTGCTGGTCCACCGCATGCTCTTCCTCTCGGGTCCTTTGAATCATATAAGGTGTAGCCAAAAATTTTAAAAAGGCTTCTCGAAGTTAAATGTGTCTCTGAGACCAACATTATATCAATATTTTTTCCGTGAGGAAGTACTCTAGTTCATTTTTAAGTTGGCTAATGCCATTTGCGATCCCGAAACATATTTTTAACGAATTCATGGCTTGTTAACTAAAGCCTGAAGCAGTGTAATCTTCATTCTAAGCATTTTTTGCATCATGCTAGTCATATTTGTTGTAAAATTGTTTATAGTTTGCACCAGATTATCAATAGTAGCTTCAAGGCGATTAAAATTAAAGCCTGAGTTTGTATTTGTTTAAATATTTGGCGGTGAAACATTTTGTGTGGGAATAGAGCTTGTCTTAGCAGCATCGGCATACGATACACGTGAAGTAACTGGTTGGCTCATTTGGGCAAAAGTGGCGGAGTAAAGGTGAAGTTACATAACACGCGTTAGTGCGCGTGTGAACTGTAGGCATCTGTCAAAAAAAGTTGAAATAGTGTTTTTGCATACGACAAGTTACATACCAAACTCTTTGACGCGTTTGCCGCAGAAAGTTGGTTAACTTTCAACTTTTTAACGCGTTGTGTTGTTTTGACAACTAATCAGCCGACAACAAAAAAGAAAAAATTAAAAAAAATTTGAATCATGACGAAAAATCTTAATAAAGAGTTTGAAAACTATACAGTATTGCACAAAAAAGGATTTGAAAATGTTCCAAGATCATTTTTCAATGTAAAAATGAATAAAAAAGCTGAAAAAAGGCGTTTGTAACGCGTGTTGTGTAACTTGCCATTTTTCATGCGGTAAAGTTTTCAAGCGTACGATATTCGTCGACGAACAAACGCGTGTTATGTATTTCTACCTTAAGAGTTTGCTGATTGAGCGGAGGCTAATTTAGATTTTTGTACCATAGTTTGTTTAACGAAATAATATACAGGACCTCCTCTGTAGTTAGCGGTGTGATTACCTCCACAATTACGGCATTCTTTTTCTGCTTCATCTTTTTGTTTAGTACAACTAGCAGTACCGTGCAATTCACCGCAAATAACACAAACTGTTGGTAATTTTCATTAAGTTTTTGTGACAATTATGGCACTGTACGGGCCCAGAACGCTAGTGTGGTTCTACAACTGTTATTTTTCGGTATAAAAGATACTTTAAATTATAAATTGGGTGTGTCTCATTTTTTGTCAATTTTATATCATTTGGCTTAAGTTCAACGCGAAATAGAGGTTGGGCTCTCTTCTTCTTATTTATTATATTGGATATATTTTTTACCTTAAATCCCTTAAGGACGAGTGCATCTTTTATTTCTTCTGGAGCAACATAGGAATCTATGCCAGGGAAGGAAAATGACTTCTTGGATTTTGTACCAACTGTGAAAACAAAATGTACTTTTTGGACCATGACGGTACCATTTTTTTTAATATTTATTAATAAGAACGGAAACGTAAAAAAATTTTTAAAAATTCAGAAGTAAACATATTCAGTATAAAAAATAACAAAAAAAAAAACATTAAATATTACACATAAGGGTACATTCTTAGATTAGACTTGTTAGAGATCGGTTATTTTACAAAGCTTGCTTATTAACAGGCCTGTTATTTTCATGCACTATAAAATCTAAGTTATGCGCATAAAAATTGCGCGATAAAACCTAAAACACACTATTGAAGTAAAGGAGCGATATGTAGTTAACAAAAATAAATATAACCACAGCCAAGGCGAGTTTATGTACGAGATTAAAGATAAACCACTTGATGCTGATAAAATTCACAAAGTACTTGTTCAACAGAAGGTTGATATAATTTGCCTTGCAGGATTTATGAGAATTCTCAAAGCTGATCTTCTGAGTTAACAGGTACAGTTAAACTACTGGACAGATTTTTTTGTTGCAGACTTGACACCACCTGGTACACGAACTTGCCTTGACAACAGCATTGCAACTAAAACAGCTCACCGTCTTAAATAAAACACACACAAAAAAATTAAAGACAACATAGGCGAAATTAGTGTTACCATATATTGAAACATTTTTAAATTGTACCAAGTAACTTGAGGTGTTACCACGGTACCAACGAGGTCAAAAATGTACCATAAAAAGTACAATTGTACCATGATTTCCATCAGTGATCTATGCCCTTCAATACAATCTGCAGACCTTTAGCACTCTTGAGCTGCTTTGTGTATAAATTTGTTTTACTTTTTTCAAATTCAGAAACCATTTTGCGAAAATCTTTTTCTTCATAAATTTTAATTTTCGTTTCATCAATATTACCACGTTTTATTGCAACAATGTGAAATTTATTCTCACTAATGACCGAAATTAATTTTTTAATAAGAGCGTTTAAGTTTTTTTCTCTTAAATAGATTGGTGGCGGCTTGGAGGTTTTGCAGATTCAGAGGGTTTTTCATTGTCATCTTGCAATATTTTAAAACGGTTTTGCCGATTAATAGAAGATGCGCTGTTAGCCCTAGACATCTTTGCAGCAGATACAATTTTAGTAGAATTTGGGCTTCGCCCGCGCTTTACAATTGTGATGTATCTGTCCATTCCGACTAGGACCTTGGATTTTGGGCTACTCTTATCTTCAGTGACAACTTGGTTAAGCGATGACCACAAGACCGAAGCGGATGATATCGCTGAGTTAAATGTAGAAGTACTAGGCAACGGTAATTTCAACGATTCACTAGTTGGCATTGGACAAAGCGAAGTTGATCGCTAACGAAACTGTGGTTTTCCGTTAGAAAAAGTCTATCATCAGATTCTTTATTTTTATTAAGATCTGAAGCTCACAGTAAAATATACATTTCATATAGAGTATTCCTCAAGGGTACGTTGTGTGTTTTTTTTGTTTACGGTTTTTTTTTGTTTTTGTTATTTCTATATGTAAAAATATTAGCAAATCAAAAAAAAAAGCTTATTTATCAAAGTTAATACATATGTATTACGAATATTTTTTTGTATGATTTATTTTTGTTTAGTTTGTATGTAAGAAAAATTCCGCTATTACGTCTGTTCACTATGAAGGTACAACGGGAACTCTATATATATTTGAACTTGAAACTTATTTTTTTGTAAATAAATGATCAAACAGAATTGGGGCATAAACACATTTTCCATACAAAATGACACAAAAAACTAGCCTCAGAAAGCAGTCAATAGATAGAATCTATTTTATTTTGAGAACGTTTTTTCTTATGCTCTCACATATAAATAAATATTCTCTCAAACATGTTACCATACTTTCAATAAATTTCATACATTTTGTGAACAAAACTACAAAGAAAAATAAGCACAAAAGAAAATAAAACAAAAATTAGAGAGCATTTGAAGTTACTGCCTTACTGCGGACTTATTCTGTTTGATCATTAATATAAAAATTTAAAACTGAATAATTTCAATGCTTATTCAGGCTGTCTTGTTAGGCAATTGGTTAGAGTGCTTGCCTATCAATCAGAAGGCTTCTGGTTCTCAATATTTGTCTCCTCTCAAGGAAGTAATATATATGTATGGTAAATTAATTAAGAATATATGTAATATGAAGATATAATAAATAACATATCATTTGGTATAGAATTTAATTAAAAATAAAAATAGATACAGAATTAAAGACAAAAAAAAAATTGGAAAATTTACTAAATTTGAGATCAAAGATGAAAACCATTTTTTGCAAAGCTCCGAATTTCATGGGAAAATTTTAGTTAATTTTGGGAAAATTTTACTTAAATATGAAAATATAATTACTATAAAATAGTTCATTAATGAACTACATAGAAATTTCGTAGATATTTTACTGGTTTCAAGTAAAAACAGCTTTGGCGCCATACTACAACTTTTTTTATTCAAATTTAGAAAATTTTTCCAAAGTTTTCGTTAATTTTTTTTTTGAGTTTGTGTATATGTGTGTCTGTCCGTGCCCACGTACAGACCAAACGGCTGCACCGATTTTTATTTAGTTTTTTCTTTTGGAAAGGTGATTTGATGGAGAAGGTTCTTAACTATGTTTGAAGAAAATCGGTTAGAAGATATCACATCTTTTCTAGATATATCGGGGGTTTTCAAAATTTTTAGTTCTTGTTATTAAAGTGTGTACTTATTTTAAGAAGTGCTTCCAACAAGTATTACATTTTGTTGCGTATTTTTGTTTTAACAGTGTTCATTATTGGTTGATCTGCCTTGGTACTTCTTCTTTATTATTTTTGTTTTTATGAAGATCTCAGAAATTTTACAATTCAATTTAAAATAGAAATTATTTTATATTTTTGTAAATGAACATTTTAAAATTATGGAACTACTTATTCCAAGCGAAGAAGTGTTTGGAAATCCTATTAGTGTATAAAAAAATGCAGAAATAATTGTAATGTTAATAATTTTTCCGCAGATGTATGTCAGTCATATCGTCTATTATCACTTCCCAGAGGTCAGTAAAAATATTTTCGTAGTTTTCCATCCAAAAGATATTTTTTGTACACATTTATATGAGACATTTTTAGAATTAATTGAACTGTAGTGAATTTTAATCAGAAATAATTTCTTAATCAGGCTTGAGTTCAGTAATTTCAATTCTTATTGAATGAAATATTTTTATTAATTAATGTGAGTATCTAAAGAAGAGAAGAAAATTTAAACTAGACTTTATAGCTGGGGGAAATACCGATATTTTTCTGTGCAGCCACGCACTTCATCAGCACATTTATTTGATAATTATTACAGCTGCATCCATTTTTATGTTGAACATTTTCCAGTATGGTATGTATGTATTCTTATTCACTGGCATAAACATTGTCAGCTGCTGCCGGTCATTTTAACTTGGCAGCACTAAATTTAGCACAGCGAAAACAAGGTTGCATTTCATAAAACCAATTCAAAAATGGTTTTAAGTTGGTTTTAACAAAATTATTTTGTATGGTAAAACCAGGTTTTAACAGTTGGTTTTCACGTTAAAACCAACTTTTATTAAAACCGTGTTAGTGTGAAAACACTATAAATTTGGAAAATAATCGTTATTTGCGATCCCTGGTTAATAGTTGTGTTTGTTTTGAAAACAAAGAGAATAATTAATTTTTAAGGTTTCTTTAACTACATACACATTGGGACTTGCTTAGTAGCAATCTATAGGATATTGATATTTTTTCCTTTCTTTATTATTGTTATCTTTCCACACCATTTGACAGAAAGTAAGAGTGTTTGTTGTTGTTTAAAAATTTCATGGTTTTTCTTATTTTCCTGTGTACTTAATCCCGAAATACAAAAACGATTGCGTACGCATTTGGTTGGATGTTTGTTAACAGTAGAACTTGTAGTTGTTATTTACAAACCTACTTAACATTTTAATCTTCCACTGGCATGAATATGTCAGTTAGTGTACTTTTTGACAAACGTTAGTTTATCAGTCATTGTTTTATTTGTGCTATCACTAGTTTTTTTTTTTTATTTTGTGTTTGAAAAACCAAGAGCACACCAAATTTTCTGTGTCAAAAACTAAATCTTAATTTAAATAAATAATTACAATGTCTAATAGCAAATACATACATATGTATGTAAATATATGCACAGAATTATGAAAGTAATCTGAGGTAAATACACATATTTGTGGATTGAATTAATTTAGTTTAAAATAATGTGGTGTGAAAGAAATTATAAAGTAATTTTCTTAAATATTGACTTAGAGCACTTTCAAATTTATGGGACATATAAAAAAAACTCAAAAAATCACAGTAAAGCACTTCAAAACTAAGTGCATGAAGTTGACTAATAACCTATTTGGGCTTGTACACAACAAAGGAAATACATTGTAATGAAACAAAGCAGACGGGATTCGAAAGCCCAAAACCACAGTTTCGCTAGTAGACTAGTGCTCCACAGAACAACCCAACGATACACTTCAATAAAAAATTACTGACATATGTACATATGTATATCAATAAGTAGAATGAAAGATATTATGGTTGCCATGCAATTCGATGGTCTCAAGTAGAAAGGCCCTAACTCGTATTTTTACACGAGATTGAGTTGTTTTCAGTGATTCCAATACATTTCACACAAAACACCTCTGAACAAAAATTTATTGCAATACTGTAAAAAAAAAACGCTATTATAAGCAGTTGTACTAACAAGTTACATTGTGAATATTAAAGTTTCTATTATGTTTTTACCTTCTCTAAGGTTAGAATTATTTGAGTTAGGGCCTTTCTACTTGAGACAATCCATATAAAAGATTTGTAAAGTTAAGTAAGTAAGGTTAAGCCTTTTATCAAACCACTAGCAGTATACCCACTAATTCGTTAGTGAAAAGCTCTTCTTAATATGTAGCTTTTTCAAAAACAAAAAACTTTTCAAGTAACTTTTGCAAAAAGCATATTCCAAAAAAATTGGCGTTCCAAGAAATCATATTGCCCAAAATGATCCAACCGTTTTCAAATGGTACCTTTTTCCGAAAGAGACTTGATCAAAAATACATTTTCCAAAAATTAAATTTGCAAATATGTACAATCATTTTAGCAAATAAAACCTTCTTCAAAATGTGTCAAAGAGACAAAATTATTCAAAATCCGTTTTGTCTAAAAAGTACTCAGGTCTACCGGAAAGTCTCTCATGTATGTCCTTTCTTGGCCATGTCCTACTTAATTAATATGAGTTAAGGAACCTGTGTTCCGAACCTTATAAAAATTAATCTAATGGTTTTTGATTGCGTGAATATTTCGGATTTGCCCTTTTTGGAACATTTCTTGTCCCATCAAAAGGCACACATTTTTTTAAATAAAAAATATAATAAATCTAATAACAAACCAATAATGAATGTATCGCATGGAAAATAAGCTATGGCCCCGCTAACATAGTAAACAAAAGCAAATGGTCAAAAGAGTATTTCTTTGAGGATTGGACGAATGTCATGTGCTATCTCGCACGCATACGCAACTTACGAGTATTTGCATAAAAGTTCCATTAATATAATAAAACAACATATTTACGTAGCCAGCGGAATTGTTAGTTAGAATAATCCATATCAAATATTGAACATTTCAAATAATTATTCTGGTTGATAGACAAAGAATGGCCGTATTTCAGCTACTGGGCAACCACTGACTTTAACCCTACGTCTCGACTAGCAATAAATATGTTGACAAAATTATGTTATTGCTAGTGGAGACAGCTCATTGCAGGTACTTGTAATATACTCGTACGTAACGTACGGTACGTTGCAATAATTGTTAACGCATTTTCGTTAACAATTATTGCAAACATGAAAAGTCAAACTCGGTGTTAATTTATGTTCGACTTTTCGGTATCGCATTTAACATTTACATAATATTAGTGAAATTGGGAAAATTAGTTGGAAAAAAAGAATATAGTTTCTTAAAAACGTGTGTAGTAAAATAATTTGTATATGTGACGCGCAAAGTAGAAAGGGACCTAAATGTAAAAACCGGTTTTGTTCAGGAGAGCCATTTTAAAGATTTAAATACGTGTATCTTTGGTGTACCATCACTTAGCGTGTTGGTATTGGGCTCATTTGAAAGCGACACATCTCATGACGTCAGGAACGTGTTGGTCAACCTTGAAAACGGGCGTTGGTCGTCCCTACTTCTTGTTTTGTGTAGTTGGTTTTTACTGTTTTCTACCTAGCGCGCTGTTTCCATTAGTTTGATATAAATTTTGCTAGCGTTTTTTCGAGTCCAGGTTTATTTTCTGAAATTATTAATTGTAAATTATAATAAATACTGATTTATAATTCTTTTAAATCGTGAATATCACTCTGTTAGGACGAAAATTTTTTACATAACCTTAGAATCGTCGACTTCAAGTTCATAAAACGCGCATATCTCTGGGAGGGAACACTTTTGGGGCATGGGATCGGTCTCATTCGATGCTCAGATGTTGTCCACAAAAAAAGTGAAAATTGATTTTTTTTACCCTGTTACATATGTAGTTATAAGTTGATAAAAATGAAAATTCGTTCGATTAACCAGATATTTAAGAGAGAATTATGTTTTTTCTATGCACTTTTACTGTTGTTTTTTCCACATTATGGGCTACGATTTCCCATAGCCTTAACATAAGTAAAGCCATCAGCAATATTATTCCGTAATTCTGCAAGCGTTATTGCTATATTGCCAACATATTTATTGCTAGTCAAGAAGGGGGTAACAAATATATGATAACATAAGTTTATTATAAATTTTTTCTCAAAATATCTTTATATTTTTAAATTTATCAGGATCTGTTAACTAGATCCTGATAAATAAAGTCTCTTGAAATATTTTCGAAGGGAACAATTTACTTGAAGGTTTTTAAATTGGAAATAACAGCTTGTCCCATAAGCTTAAATTAGACGAGACATAGCCATAACGCCATAGCCATAACCAAACCAAAATTCAATTGGTTTCTATGGTGAGAGTTATGGCGAGTCTCTCTCACTCTCACCATAGAAATCAATTGAATTTTGGTTTTGTTATGGCTATGGCGTTATGGCTATGTCACGTGTAATTTAGGCTATAACAATACAACATAAGTTGCCGATCGAATGTTTTCTATCGAGATTAAAGTCAATGCCGTTAATGTTTATTTGTGAGGTTCTCTAGTTTAATATTTTATACACATGGCTAATTTATTGCAATAGAGATATAGTGCAATATGTCCCCACCATGCCAAACTATCCAATATGCCAATATGTACTTTTCAGACGAGAGCAAAGACCCGGCAATTGTGAATTTAAATTTGGCGTATTCTTAAAAGTGCCATGCTTAAAATATTTCTTATTGAGTTATCTATCGTCTATGAAAATTTCAGCATTTTGAAACGAGGCACATCGAATAAATTAGGGTACCAAGATAACGAATCTAAAAAACGAATTTTGCATATTGGATAGTTTGACATGGTAGGGACGATATTTTAAAAAATTTCAAGCTTAAAATTATATTCTGCAAAACTGGCTTCTTTGAGTTATGTTCCCCCAGCAATAAAGGAGCCATATATCGGTAAACATAAGCTTTTTACCCGACTGTGCGACGCAAAGAAGGGTATTGTGTTTATCAGTCTATGTATGTATGTATTCCTTTGCGGCACTATATAAAACGAAGCCGTGGACCGATTTTGATGACTATTACATCAAGTGATTTATCTTAATTTTGGAAGTGTCACTTAAGATATGACAGTAGTTAAAATTCAATAAGGCGGCCATCAGACGCCATTTTGTAAATAGGAAAATAATAAAAATTCGGCGAATTATATCAAAATGAGTATCAATCGACAGCTATTTTAAAAACATCTTTAAGTTTCTATAATGATTAACCGAATAACATCTTTAAGTTTTTAATTTAACGTTAATAATTTCGAATAACCATTTAGGATATATAATGGTTCGAAGTTGGTCGCAGTCGGGTTTTTTAATTTTTTTATTTACTGCTGGTTTTATAGAGGTATAGAACTTTGAAATGGAATAAAACAAAGATAAATTTTATAAATTGACATGAAATCTCCTTTTTTCGAATGATGATCTTCTGGCATTATAATTTTAAGTTTAACATTTCTTATTTTACTTGGTTAGTAAAATATTTTTTTATTAAAAATAAAGTAAGAAAATAAAAACATTTTGATTATTGAGTTCTCGTTTCAACTATGTTATTTGTTGAACTTCTCATTTGTTTAAATGAAAGTTTATAATAATAATAAGTTTACATAATAAATCTTGTTGTTCTAAGAAATTTTGGGTAAAGGTTCCCTGATGATCTGCATTAGCAACAGTGAAATGCGCATAGGATCCAGTTAAACCCCTCAATAATACATTCCAAAGTATTTTTAATAAAAAAATATTTTACTAAATAAGTAAAATAATAATTTGGGATTATTAGTACGTTAACAAATGTTAAACTTAAATTTTAACCATTCCCATAAAAAAACCAATTAATTTGACTTCTCTGACGTAGTCTAATCTGGATATGCAATTTTCGATGACTTTTTCTAACATTTGTGGCCGTATATTAGCAATAACGCGGTGAATGTTATCTTCCAAGTAGTCAATCGTTTCGTTTAGCGTAGACTGGGGACTTCACATATTCCTCCAGAAAATAGTTTATCGGCGTTAAGTTGTACGATCATGGAGGGCAATTCACGAAACGTGAAACTGCGATTACCAAACGATTTCTTCAATTAATTGTGCCACGAGTGGTGTGAAATGTTGCGCCCCTTGTTGAAACCACAGTTCCTGCACATCAAGGTTGTTCAATTGAGGAACGAAGAAGTCAGTAATCATGACTCTATAGCGGTCACCATTGACCGTAAGGTTCTGGCCAGCATCTTGTTTAAAGAAGTACGGACCAATGATTCTACCAGCCCATAAATCACACCAAACAGTCAGAAAATCAGGATCAACGTTTTAGTTTTGGTGCTTTTTTGTTTTTGGGATTTTTTTATTCTTTTTTTATTTTGGAATTTTTTAGTTTTGGCGTTTTTTAAATTTCAAGAGTTTATCTCTTACGATTTCCAATATACAGCAAGTTGTCAAAATTACACTAACTGATAGAATACGCTTTAATTTGGCTTTTGAAATTTAAGTGTTACAAAAAAAAAATACACTAGATTTGCAAGTTTCAAGTGTCTATATTACATAGAATTTTAAATTTTTTCTTTGCTTGCTTTAAAACACCAGTTAATTTTTAAGGGCGGTGTCAAATACAACGTTGACGCTTTGCGTGACGTTTCTAACTTTGGGAAAAATGCGTGACGCAAAATGTGTGTGACACAATGAAAACTTTGACAACACTCACTTTTTGTCTCACTATTTTGTTTTATGCTTAAACAGTAGCACAATTCGATTACTCTGATGCCACTAACTCGTTTTTATGTAAATTTACAGCAATTTTAATAAAAATTACATGCGAATTTGGTCAAACAAATTAAGAAAAGTATACCAACTGATTGTCAAAGCACGCAAAAAGTTGAGAGTTGCCTAACTTTTCGCTTCGCTTTGCGTTAAAAGTACTTTATGTGATATGTTTCATATAAGCATGTACATTTCATCTTAGACGTCAAAGCGAATCTTCAACGCAACGCGAAGCAAAAGTTTTATCTGACATCGCCTTAACTGTCATATATTTGATGATGTAGTGGCCAAAGTTTTACATATTTTGTGAAAATTGCAGGTCTGTAGCTCTTACGGTTCTCGAGAAAACAGCCTGTGACCAACAGACGGACATCGTAGCGAAAATATATGTATTTTTTTCATTCAAGGCGTATTCATATGATAATTTTTGCTCTATGTGCTTTGTATCTGACGAATGTCAAAAACTTCTTTTTGTTTTGGCTTTGGTACAAATATTTTTGTGCTTTTGACGTTCATCGGTTTTTACACAGCTATGGTTGCCCTATTTGTGTATTAGAAATCCTTAGATTTGAAAAACATATAGGAATTGCTTATGTGCAGTTTTTTCCACTTGAAAATCAGTTTTTTTCTTCTACATATAAAGTAAAAAAAAACTATATTTTGGCAACGCTGCATGCCTTGCGAAAAGTAAAGGTAGAGGTCCATAGCTCGCTTTTTACGCATTATGCTTTAAACGCGTTTCATCCTCTTGTTTCTTCCTATACTTTGTTCGCGCTGAGTTACATGCACTGCTTTTCATGCGACATTTTATTTTTGTTTTGATCAGCTGTGTGAGTTTGTTTATAAATACTTATAAAGAAAAAATGGAGAGTGAAATCGAGTTTTTAAAAGAATTTGTGGAGTTAGTCGAGTTTGTATATTTAATTTTATGGGCAAAAAATGCCTATGAACAATTTCAAAAAAAGAAAAGGTTTTCGGTGCGGCCGTTGTACTTAGAACGGAAATTAAGTGGGTTTTTTGAAACCACATTTAAAAAAATTAAAACTTCTGACCCTGAGCAATTTCAAACCGCGACAAGAATGTCTGCAGACGTCTTTGACTATTTATTCTTTAATGTAAGGCTGAGTTTTCATCTGGCATTTCTTGTGTGCATTTGCCCAAAAAAGCGTAACCAACTAATTATTAATGAAAAACTGTTTGATTTAGACATGTATTTATTGATTTAAACTGTTTACAATCATGTTGGATTCTATAAAATTGTCTATTAGTTATGTATGGAACTATTTAACTTAATAAATACATGAGTGAATAAAACAGTTTTGCATTAGTTATTATTTACGCAAAATTAATTAAAATTAATTAATTTTAATCAATTTTGCCGTGGATAATTAAAATTAATTATCCACGGCAAAATAATATTTATCGATGACGTAAGAAACAAAGTATTATTTAACGTCCTTAGCTTTCAAGAACAGCTGACTTTCTTTCATGGTGCTTGTAACGCGTACAAAAGTAGAAAGTAGACCTACTTTTCGCTTTGAACGCGCCAACGCGTTCTGCGTTTTTTGCAATGTAACTTGTCACATACTATTGCATTGATTCTACTTTTTGGAAATTTGCATAGAAAGCGTAACACGCATAAAGCGAGCTATGGACCTCTACCTTAAGATATTTTATTTTTCTGGCAGCTCTAGGGGAATATTTATTTATTTATTTATTGGTACATACCCTACAAAGTAAATTTGTAGAATATGGTTGCACAAAAATGGACGGGGTGACTAAGACTATATGTCCATTCTTAAAAATGTTTTTGTGACTGAATATAGAAATTAGCAACGTGGTTGTCAACGAAATTCCACAAAAGAACCGCAAGACTATACGCTTATCCGTAACAAATCAGTCAACCAGTTTGAGCGAGATGAAAAACCCTCGAGGTCCAAACAACACACACAAGCCTGACCGCATTTGAGAAATAATTACGATGACGCGAGAGCTGTTTTTCAGCCCAGAGCTGCTTAACGACTAACTAAAGGAATATATAAATACATATCGCTCATTTACTTCAATAGTATCATAACTCAAAAAATGCAATGATGAAAAATAATTCGGCATTTCTTATTTTATCTTGTGTAAAAATTTCATATAAATAACTTGTACTATCACCTCGTGAGTGAAGAATAATTTTTAATGTCTTTGCAATTTTTTGGTATTGTGTTAACGTGACGTCGATGTCGACAAATGGAATAAGGGTGATTAATTTTTTAATATCTTGGTAATTTGAAATTCTGCTTCCGTTCTAGATAGAAAATAATCGGGATTGGACAAGTGAGTGTCAAATAGAGAAAATGTTTACTTAAAAAAATATTTTGGAAACTAATGGCTATTTATGTTAATATGTATATAGCAATAACTACACTTAAACAAATTGGAATGAATTTGTATGACTGACATTTAATAAAAATAGAACAAGATATTGAAAATTTCAAAACTCTAAAAGCGGGATAGAGCGGGATAGAAATTCGAAGCGGGTTCGACCTACGAAAAGCGGGATGTCTGGTCAGGTTATGTATACTATTAAGAGACTGATGAGAGACCATGATCTTTTTAATGGGATTGACCTTTAAAATCATCGAAATAAGCAAATAAAATTCTTGCGACCTGGCTTCCCCAGCAGTTTTACAATTAATTCTGTTCTTTTTAGTGCTGATTAATAAATGATGTGATAAAGTTTACATACGAGTATATATATTTATTTGTGCAACTTGTCATTGAATATAAAATTCCAAAATAGAATTTAGTTTTGCAAAAACTACTTGACAAGCTGTATGTGCATGTAGTAAATTACTGACACTTTTTTTCACTTTATGCCACTGTGCAGCACTGCACTTACAAAATATCATTAACAAGATACACGTTGTGGATTGTATTTGTCGCTGCTCTTTTCCAATGTAGAGTTTTTCATTCTCTCCCTGTTTAAGAGAACTTTTTCATATTATCTTTCCATGCTATTTCTCCAGTTGGAATCATTCAGAGAAAAAAAAAAATAAAACACTTGTTTGATTGAATAAAATTGTATTTAGTTTGTTTTGGAGTTGCACAAAAGTAAACGCGTTTCAGTACGAATAAGATAGTTTAAGCTCGAACGACGTGTTAACGGCAAAACTCGTGTTACGTTTAAAAATATGTATATACATATGTAGGTTTTAACCAGTATACATATGTTTGAAACTCGCTGTTTTTATGTTTAAAAAGGTATCCATAAGATACTCCAAGTGAAAAATAAATATAAAAATAATAAAATATAATGCATATCTACTTACACATATCGTAATTAATTAAAAAATACATTGAATAAATACGAATAGAAATTATGTGAGTTTGTGTAATTGTAATTACTCTAATTAAATTTTGTATTGTAAATACAAATAAATATCTATTGTGAATACATTGAGCAAATAAAATGATTATATGTAAATGTCAATTAGAGTTTCCATAAAAAAGTAAAACTAATTTTTATAAAATAAAATTTTTTATAAATAATAGGTATGTGTCATTCATTAACAAAATCAAATTTTAATCAAGCGTGAAAAATTTTTAAATTTCTTAAAAACCAGCTACAAAACTTAATTTGGCTTATGAATGAATCTATAATTAAAACAAACAAACCTAAATTTAAAAAAAAAATAAGGAAGTAAAAATGGTGAAACCGGATTATCTGAATAAAATAGATACAATTAAGCGAAAATTGAATTAGAGAAATAAATTTAATTTAATTAATTAAATAAGTATTTACTTGGAAAAAGATGCATTTATTTTGAATTTTTTGTTTGACAAGCAAATAAATCTCTTCGATATCAATCAAAATGATTAATATCCAAATGTTTTAAGTGAGTTTGAAAATTTAATTATAAATTTTTGTGTTTAGTTGAGCAAAATATGTGACTAAAATCGATATTTAGTTAATTGGGTAAAAGACAAAAAAAGAGGCATCTCAGCTTATTTCATAAATTAACAAAATCCAATGTTTAAAAAATATTTAATTAACAAATTTTAATTTAATAACAAAAATGAGAAATTAACTGACACAAACCAACACAGTTTTAGAATACATAAAATATTAAAAACATAAATTGATGTATAATTAGTTCATTCAATTTGCAACCTAAGAACATTTTCAAATCTTATTGCAAAAAATTTCTAAATAAAAAATCTCAAAGGTACAAACTCAAAACTAAAACTAAGCACGTTTCTACTGAAAACATAGTGAAAAGGTATTAATTTTAATAACTAACGTTTTTTTCTGAGAAAAACTTAATTAGTCCCGTTGTAATTAACTAACTTGACGAAATTGTAATGAATTTGTGTTGAATCCCTGTGGCATTGTCGAAAAGTGTATGTATCCGTAAGATACTTTAACTATTACTACGTTTATACGCGCACTATTTGCAAATAAAATTATTTGCAAATAAATTAACTCACTGTTTATACGGCATAGCAAAAGTACACAAACTTGGTAGCACTTCTATAGAAAGCTTACTTATGTTGACAAAAAAAATTGTGTAAATGTGCAAAATATCAAATAATTGTTTGTTTTATTTGCTTCAATCAATGTTTTTTGTTGCAATATTTATCCATTTATTGTTTTTTGATATCAAACATTTGTAAGCGTGGCAACCTCAAGCATTTTATTTGCAAATATTGCGTTAATCGTGAATAGTTTTCTGAATTAGTAAGTCGCAATAAAAACAATAATTTGGCAACAATTTACTGTTTTACTTGCAAATAAGCCCTGCGTATAAACGTAGTATATTACTACGTTTATACTTGCGACTTATTCGCAAAGAAAAATATTGCAAATAGAGAATGTACCCGCATAAACGGCGACTTAATTTTTTATTTGCAAATACATACAATGTAGCTAAAATAATTCCTGATTAACGCACTATTCCCAAATAAAATGCTTCAGGTTGCCACGCATAAAAATGTTTGTTAATAAAAAACAATAAATAGATAAATATTGCACAAAAAAAAAATCATTGATAGAAGAAAATATTGGCAATTAGAACAAATAATTATTTATTTTTATATACATTTACACTAACTCAATTCACAATCTTGAGCAAATGGTCTTGCATATGCTACGATGGAAGACTATTTGCACAATACTGTGAATTGGGCTACTATTTTTTGTAAACATAAGGAAGTTTTATTTAGAAGTGCTACCTAGTTTTTGTACTTTCGCTATGTCGTATACATAGTGCTCGAGTTTTTTTTTGCAAATATTTTTATTTGCAACTAGTGCGCGTATAAACGTAGTATATCTCACTTTATGTGCGGAAGTGTTGAAAGTAAATAACCAAGTTAATAATGTTGAATAATTCATGTATTTCTTGGCAAATATAAAAAACAATGATGAGAATTTAAACAAGTTTTATGTAGATAAACATTTATCTCACGGATATATTAAATAAATTGTTTCCATTTTAGGTATATTTTATATATAGAAAGAGTCCAATTTTTAAACAAACAACTTTTTGTGAAAGCAAACAAAGAAAATAGTTTATTTGTTTTTAAACTAAAAGCAATAAAAAGTTACAAATTTAGCTTTCTGATAATATAAAACCAAGACAGATATAACAAGTAAGAGTGCTATATTCGGCAGTGCCGAATCTTATATACACTTCACCAACGATTTTGTTGAGCAGAAAGGAATGGCTTCAGGAAAATGAAATTATTTTATAGCTATGACTGTTCCTTAGCGATTAATTTAATTTTTATCTCCATTTACCAAACATTAATAAGAACTTGTTACAAGGTATCAACTAAAGACCATCGATTTGAAACAAAACTGTTCTGAGAGCATAAGAAACAACATGGCAAAAACCTTCGTTTATACTTAAATTAGATATCAATATAAAAATTAAGCATATACATAAATAAAAATAAATAAATAAATCTTGAGTAAAGATCTTCTTAAAACATGAACGGCCTGGCCCACGATGTTACCAGAAATCGTTCGATCGACAACTTGTATTGCAAACAACAACAAATTTTCTAAAGTTATTGTTGTTTGCAATACAAGTTTTTAACTGAAAAATATATTAGTTCTGGTTATTTTTTTTACCCAAATTTTTTTTTTTCTATTTCCAACCCTGGAACCATAATTTTGGTTTTTATGCTTTTGATACTAATTTATTTCTTTCTAAAATATAAAATATATTTAAAAACCATAGAAATTACTAGTTTTATTTAATTAGTTTTATATGTATATCACAAAAACTACGTTTTCCAACCCTAGAATATCCTTTTAGATTTTCTGGTTCCTTATACAGGGTGGCCCAAATGAGACCTAGTGATGTTAAACATAGTCGTTGTTGGGGGTCTTGCGGTAGAAGCTCATGCACAATTTGAACTTTGTATGGATACATCTTAAAATCCAACTTTAAAATTCTCTGTAATGTTGTTCTGGGTATACCCAATTGGCCGGAACGTCGACTAGTAGAGACATATGGATCATTTGCAACACTCTGCTGTACAGTTTCCACGTTGTCTACAGTACGAATACTTCGATGAGCACCTCTTCCTGGACGGTCGGCAACTGAACCCAGTTCCTTAAAACGGCGAATTAAACTTGTAATCATGGAAGATGTCGGCGCTGATCTTACGTTAAAAAAACGGCGATAATTTCGCTGCGTCAGAACAATTGATCGTTGAGAAGAATAATAAAAATCGATCATTTTAATGCATTGTTGTGGACTGTACGTATTCATTTTAAATTTCCAAGAGTTCAGTTATAATCTGCAAAAAGAAAAAATAAATTATGTTAAAAAATAAAAAAGTTATTTGTGTTTCACATCAGCTGGTCTTATTTGGTCCACCCTGTACCAATATATAATATATAAAATATGTTAAGTAAACAAAGAAAATAAGGAATTAAGGAAAAAAATTTGTTTTATTTAATATCAAAAAAAAATCAAATTTTCCAGCTCTGGAGTTTTTTTTTAATATCTATGCCAAACTTTTCTTTTGAAAACATAAATAGCTATATTTAGCTTATAAAAAGAAGAAAACAATTTCATTAGACTTAGTTAATTTTATATATCACAAAAAGTGTAAGTTACCAACCCTGGAAACATCCTTTTAGATTTTTCTGATTTTTTACACCAATATTTTGCTTTAAGAATGTAAGATATGTTTAATTTATAGAGCAAAAGGTAAAATTAATTTTAGTAGATTATTTTTATATAACAAAAAATGTTTAAGTTTTCCAACCCTGGAAACGTCTATTTGATTGTCTAATTTTTTCTTAATTTTTATTAGCAATTTTATTTGTACTGAAATATAAGATAAGTCTATTTAACAAAAACATAAAAATTGGTTTTAGCTAATTACTTTTTTATGCCAAAATCAAGTTTTAAGTTTTCCAGCTCTGAAACCGCCTGCTCGATTTTCAATACCAATCTATTTTGGACCATTTTCGACATACCAGTTAAAGACCGAGGTCTCTAGCTTTTCTGGGCGCTTCGCAAAACCGATTTCACGTACACCAGAATGACGGACATTCGGACATCGCTTATTCGTGTTCCCTTTGCATAAGGATTCAGAATTTATATATTTATGAGTCGCATATTAATATCATGGAAATTACATACGGAATGAAAAACCTATATATACCCTTTTCTATTTTTTGGTAAAGGGTATAAAAAAGCGGTTAGCCAATAAAAGGTGTTAAAAGTTACACCTTTTCTTTTTTGAAAGTCATGCGACGAAATTTGTTGATAAGTGACGTACATATATATTAAAAGAGCAGTTTGCAAAAAATATGAAATTTGTGTTTTATGATTTGTTGTTAACTCATTTGTGGTGGGTGATTAAAAAAAGTTTTTATTGGAATCATTTGAGATTGGATGAGCACAGCAAAGAGAATTTTCCATTGATTTTTGCCCAAGTAATATGTTTTTTAAATTGGGTTTTGTAAGCTGTTTGTTTTTACCTGAAATTTCAGAAACTAAAAACTTTTTCTTATTCTGAACTGAAGACTTAGTCCTAATTTAGACTCGGCCAATCTTATTGCTAAGCTGATTAGTTTTTTAGGAGAGAGATACGAGCAGCGTTACCATATATATTTTTTAAAAAACTGCCTAAATCTGAAAAAAAAACTTTTTTTCCAAAACAAAAACTTTTTTTCTACAAAAGTACCAAAATTTTAAAAGAAAACAGCTGATCGATATTGTTATGTGAAAAATAATGAAAATGGTTAGGCTAACTGAGCCTTTTTCATTCAATATACTGCAAAAGTTCAATTATGGACATATTTATAAAAAAACTTGAAAAAACTTTATATTTTCAAAAAACTGTTTGGCATCTCAAAAAACTTCCAAAAAAAGGGAAAACTTTACAAATGGTAACGCTGGATACGAGGGGAAAAGAAACGTTTATGTTCCCCTCGTCTTTCTCTCCGACAAACTAATCAGCTTAGCAATAAGACTTGCTTAGTGTAAATTAGGACTTAACAAATATTGTCTACGTGCGGATAATACCTATGTATTTCCAACAAAAAACTGACCTAGATATTTTTTGCATATTACTGCTACTTGTTTATTAAATGAAGAGTTTCTTTTCAAAAATTAACTATTCCACTTGTGTTTTTGCACAAAAATATACATACATATGTATTTGAGATTGGTAATGTATTTTTGAAGTGGAATAATCTACTTTTGGCCGAATTTATAAAGTTTTGTTTAAAAATTTTATTAGCACAGTAACAGGATATCATTCAGGTAGCCATACAGGTATGGAAACACACTCAAGAAAATGAGGGTCAATCCCGTGATGTCAACAACGTTCGAATTGTCGCACACTTACATTTGAAACAAGAACAAAATGTTAATTTTTTTTGTTTGTTTTGAATGTAAGTGTGCGACAAGTCGAAGGTTGTCGACACGTGGTTTTGGTCCTAAGAAATACAGCACTGCACAATTTAGCTTCACTACTGTCAAAATTTGAATTATTGTGGTCAATATGCACATAACTATAGTCAAAATTCCTACTAAACGAGAGCGAGTTGAAATATTGTTTACAACAGCTGATGTGCATTTTAGCTAATAGGATCATCTGTTTTAATGTGCCTGGATAATAATAGTGAATTTCATCACATTATGCCACAAATTTAGAGTTGAAATGAGTTTCAAACTAAACATTATTTATTGAATTTAGATTTGCTGAAATTGATTTAAGCAATTCGATGATTACAATTTTTTTTAAAACTTTTTTCTATAAAGTATTGTGCTTCTGATTCCCAAGAAATGCTCAGTTACTTGTTTAAATACATATGTATACTTTATTTATAAATTTTTCCTTACTTATTAGCTGTGTTCATATCAAATTATCATAAATTAACTCGTTTTTAATTAAATAAACTTTTTTTTTATATATATTACAAAGTTGCATTAAATACATTAAATATATGTTAATTACTTAAAATGAATGCAATAATAATAAAGATAAAGCATCAGGTTAATACTTGAAATTTCAGTTAAATTTTCATAATTTTTCTTATCACATTCAGGAAGCTTTTTAGTAACAGATTTATTTAAAACATTTAGATAATTCATTTTTCATTTGATTTGAAACATTAAGGTTTGGATCAACAATTTTACATACAAGTCTACATATACATATAAATACGAGTATGTATGTATATTTTAATGTCCTGAAGGATCATATGGTAGACCCCAAATAAGAAAAATCCAAAGCTAACACTTTCAAAATTTATTTTTAATCAATACTTAGCCAATATTTTTTTGACTTCAGGTCTTTTTCTACTTTTTTGTGTGTAAAAAAGCTAATACGCGCTCATTTTCTGAACATAAAGTATACTTTTGTTGGAAGAAAATAGTACACCCTACCCGCTACTCTTCTTGATTATGATTACTTTTTTGTTGTTGTTAATTTCGATCCTTTTCTAATGGTATGTAGTTATTTGCGATATTTTTCAAATCGCCTTCTAGTCATTTATCAGTCTTATTATCCCTCATTTTTTAGCCTATTTGTAGTAACTTCTTATCGAAAGTGGAACTGTGTAGGCTGCTAAGTTTTGTTAAATCTGTGTGGGAGTTATTCGATACATTCACTACGAACTAGGCTGCCATACTTACAGGTTCTCTTCTCATCTGCTGGTATCGCTAAGGATCAATTCCGGTCTATGCGAGGTCTTTGACCACCCAGATTAACCTAACCTAACCTAACCGAACGGAGAAATTAAAAAAAAATTAACTCTTAGACTTTTGCTAATAAACAAAACTGTTCTCGTTGTACTTAAAACAGGCTCAACAAGCAGTTTTTAGTCATCCATCTGCGCAAAATATGACCATAAGCAACAAAAAATTTACACATTTCAAACGCGTGCGTGTGATTTGCTTGCGATCAAGCAGTTTTAAATCTTCTATAAGCGCAAAATATGATCATGATATGCTCTCGTTTTGAACGCCTGGATAAGCAATTGGCCCTAATCCTTTTTTAAGCGTGTAAGTGATTTTTGATCAGCAAAAGTACTCGACGAAGACTCATCTCGGTGATTTAAAAAAATTATCTTCCATACGCTACCTGGGATGCATTTCAGCATTATACTCGCACACCATTCAATAAATTTGGTTGTAAGTGTAGGTATATAATGCAGAAAATGTTAAAATTTAAAATTACCAAAAAAATTTGCATAACTATTTGAGAAGCCTACGACAAACAACTATTACTGTAGGTTGTTACATGGACTAATATTTATCTCTTAATGCTTGCTTTAATATTGAGAAAAAGATTTTTAATATTTTCAAAATACATTTAGAGAGTTCACAATAGCGTTTCAAAATACGTCTTAATATTGCAACGTTTAAATTTTAATACTTTAATAAGGTCTGGCAAGTTTGCTGTTTTTGTTTTGTATGTAAATCTAATTAATTACCAGGTGGCAAATTTAAAAGTATAAAAAGCATGTCATTTTCAATATGGTAATGTTAAACTAAACATGTTAAACTGTTTTTGTCTCTCATAAGCATTAGTACAAACATGCATTTCACTCTGTCTCTCCCTCATATAATATATATTATACACTACACAGTGGGGACTTTTGCAAAATAAATGGTTATAAATCTGGAACTTCTAAGCTACTGATTGGATTTATATGAAACTTCGAACATCCGTAGAGGAGGACTCAGGCTTTATAACAAATGTCTTGGCAGCCGTCTGGCTTAAGCTGGACAGGACTTACAGTGGGCCTAAATTGACAACATGGGACTCAAAAAAAATTCTGAGGCTTGTAACTTTTAGAAAAATTATCCGATTTTTATGAGATAAAGCGTTTTGATCTAAGCTCAACATTTTTAATAAATAATGTCCTTAGATGTGTTTTCGTATCTCTCATAACTTAGAAGATATTTGACTTTTACCAAAAAAAAATTTTTTTTGCCTTGACTTTTTTTAGTATTTCACCTACAACTTTTTAGTCAATTGTTGGATTTTAAATTAAAAGACACCATTAAATTTCCGATAAAATTCTAAATTAAAATAAGTACAAAATTTATTAATATCTTCAGTCGTGAAATCGGGAAAAGGCAAAGAATTCAAAGTTTGAAAATTTTTCTGAAAAAGGCACGTTTTTTTAAGAAAAAGTATCTTCATTATTTTCAATTTTGTGAAAAACTTTGTTTAACACATGCACTTTTAAACCACATAGCGCTAAAAAGAATCTATTCAGAATATGCTAAGAGCCAATTATTTTGTATTTTGGGCATGCACCCTATACTCAGCAGTGTCCGAAAATTGCCAATTTCAAAATTTTTTTTTGTGCTTACGCGCTTGTAAAAAGTTGTGACGGTATATTTTGAAAGTTTTAACTATATCATTTAATTGTTAGGATAGTTGGCAACATGTTTAACTTAAATTTTTAACAGCCTTTTCATAAATGCGAACATGCGCGCAAATTTTCTGAAAAAAGTCAAAATTTTGGAAAAATTTTGTTTTGTACCATAAAAAATATATATAAAAATAATTTTCTTTTCTTATGTTGGCATTTTTAGATTTCAGGTGAGTCTTTTTACTTTGCCTGAAAAAATTATTCCAATATAATTGACTGATCTCGAGATATTCCGATTGTAGGGTGCAATTAAAAAAATATGTAGAATGCGCTTAACTTTTTTCCCTTTATTCACACATCAGCTGTTTAAAACTTTTATGAACTCTGAAATTCAACCTAACTCGAAAAACAAAAATAAATTTGGAATTTTATCCAATAAGTCTATGTATATTTTTCGCAATAAAAAATATTTATGGCAATTATACCATATGTTTTTCCATGTAAGAGTAGTTAATGTTAATAACAGGTAAGCATTTAACGAATAACAACACACATTTTTAATGGATTAAAAAAGATTTTCGCGCATTTTATTACAGCAGCATCGGTAGGAGCTACCTGATTATGCTACTACTACTTAATAACACTTCACAGTACTAGGTAATTAGACAAAATTAGCAAAGGTGCTTATAAATTATGCTGTATTGCATAAAAAATTGGAAAAGTTTTATTTGTGTGCATTGTTTTTTTATTATTATTTACCAATAGATAATCTATTTAATATTAGGCTATAACTAAGAAAAACTTTTTAACACTAAATAATTTATTTATTTTTAAATTACATGTTTGAGCTATGTTAATTACCATAATTTTACAATTTATTTATTTCAATTATTTTTAAGAAAACAATCCGAAATATCGAAGCTTAAGAGGTTATTTATTTGAACTGCTTCACTGTCGTCTTTCTCTATTTCTTTAGTTATCTTTGGTAACCATTTCAATCGTATTGCTTGTAAAACTGGATCTGAGGATAACAATAAGTGAAGCATTAAATCACAATTTTCTGCTAATTTTGAACACTTTCGACTATTAAATAATCTGTACTGCTTTACATCTCTGTTCCTTGCTTCTTGAGGTTCTTCTGTAAGTTCTCACAGAGGTAGGATGTTGATTTCAATGATTTCTTTTCCATGAGATAATACCTCATGTACAGTTGATGTCATGAATCTCCATGGATAAAAAATTTTTATCAGTACTTTTGTTTCATTAGCAAAAGCATCAAATTTTTCTGCATTGATTTGCTTTTTACTGTTAATAGTTGCCAGTATTATTTTGAAGTTCCTTATTAGTTTTTTATCCAAGCCGGTTATCAAGGATGTGGTCTCAGGATCTTCAAAAAATCGTCTTGGGGTGTTTTCATTATTCGAGTTACCATAACCGTTAATTGGCTTATCCATTATAAGCCCATGCTTTCCTTTTCTTCTCAGTTCTTCGTGTCTCTGCTAAGTCCTTGTTGTTTCATGAGGAGACAGTTTCATTACCTTTGATATTTCTATATTCTATATCATATGGTAGATGCAAGTAATACTCCATAAAGCTAATGCGAACATGAAGTGGGGAAATTCCAAATTTAAGGGCTTCCTCTTTTATAGTTTCGTCAGATTTATCTTCAAACTCAGAGCATTTTTTTCCACATATATTGCATTTCCAGTATGACTTGATATCCGTTAGGGCACTGGCAACTTTTCCATCTATCATAGTCAATTGTAAATCAAATGTGACATTTATAATGCAGTCAGAAATTTTTACTGCAATGCTTGGTAAGTTCCTTATTTCTTCTGATATAGTAACCACAATATTTTGAGTTTCATCTCTGTTTTCTTTCATATATTCAAATGATGAAAAAGATATATTATCTTCGCTTTGTTGTCTATATTCAGAAAATCCAGTAGTCCCATCACAACCCCATTTACAAATTAATACTAGCTTGGACTTGTGGCATTTACTTATGTCTTCTTTGCTAAAGGTTGAAATTATCCTAGAAGCAGTATTTTCGAGGGGACTGGATAACGTTCGAAACCGATGGCAAAATTACTACATCCTTTGTTGCCTTCAATGACTTTGTAGATGGCAAATTTCCCCAATTCTTTTCAGTCATAGCTTTTCTTAATAAGGCCAAACGAGTGGTTTTCAATGAGGTCCTCTTGCTTTCTTTTCTGGCTTCTTGGTTGAAGTTCCTCGTATAACTTATTAGGCCTTCCCAATTGTTTCATACCAATATGTGTAACTATCTCGGTTTTTAGCCATTCTTTATTTTGTTTTTGGAAGTTAGTTTTGTTATAATTTAATTCTTTATTTTTTCTTTCGTACGCTAGCAAAAAGTTCTCTATTTTCTTAGTACCTTCTTCATTTAGTTTTAATCCAAATGAGTTCTCAATTATATCTATGATTTTAGAAAATTTTTCTTTGCGCAATAAACTAAAAGGAACGTAATCCCATATAAGTTTACATACCGTGTTATATTTAATACTAATCTCCATAACAGTTCAATATAGAGTGATTATTCTTATAAAAGAACCCTGCGTTTTTATGCAATACAGCATAATTTATAAGCACCTTTGCTAATTTTGTCTAATTACCTAGTACTGTGAAGTGTTATTAAGTAGTAGTAGCATAATCAGGTAGCTCCTACCGATGCTGCTGTAATAAAATGCGCGAAAATCTTTTTTAATCCATTAAAAATGTGTGTTGTTATTCGTTAAATGCTTACCTGTTATTAACATTAACTACTCTTACATGGAAAAACATATGGTATAATTGCCATAAATATTTTTTATTGCGAAAAATATACATAGACTTATTGGATAAAATTCCAAATTTATTTTTGTTTTTCGAGTTAGGTTGAATTTCAGAGTTCATAAAAGTTTTAAACAGCTGATGTGTGAATAAAGGGAAAAAAGTTAAGCGCATTCTACATATTTTTTTAATTGCACCCTACAATCGGAATATCTCGAGATCAGTCAATTATATTGGAATAATTTTTTCAGGCAAAGTAAAAAGACTCACCTGAAATCTAAAAATGCCAACATAAGAAAAGAAAATTATTTTTATATATATTTTTTATGGTACAAAACAAAATTTTTCCAAAATTTTGACTTTTTTCAGAAAATTTGCGCGCATGTTCGCATTTATGAAAAGGCTGTTAAAAATTTAAGTTAAACATGTTGCCAACTATCCTAACAATTAAATGATATAGTTAAAACTTTCAAAATATACCGTCACAACTTTTTATAAGCGCATAAGCACAAAAAAAAATTTTGAAATTGGCAATTTTCGGACACTGCTGAGTATAGGGTGCATGCCCAAAATACAAAATAATTGGCTCTTAGCATATTCTGAATAGATTGTTTTTAGCGCTATGTGGTTTAAAAGTGCATGTGTTAAACAGAGTTTTTCACAAAATTGAAAATAATGAAGATACTTTTTCTTAAAAAAACGTGCCTTTTTCAGAAAAATTTTCAAACTTTGAATTCTTTGCCTTTTCCCGATTTCACGACTGAAGATATTAATAAATTTTGTACTTATTTTAATTTAGAATTTTATCGGAAATTTAATGGTGTCTTTTAATTTAAAATCCAACAATTGACTAAAAAGTTGTAGGTGAAATACTAAAAAAAGTCAAGGCAAAAAAAAATTTTTTTTTTGGTAAAAGTCAAATATCTTCTAAGTTATGAGAGATACGAAAACACATCTAAGGACATTATTTATTAAAAATGTTGAGCTTAGATCAAAACGCTTTATCTCATAAAAATCGGATAATTTTTCTAAAAGTTACAAGCCTCAGAATTTTTTTTGAGTCCCATGTTGTCAATTTAGGCCCACTGTAAGTCCTGTCCAGCTTAAGCCAGACGGCTGCCAAGACATTTGTTATAAAGCCTGAGTCCTCCTCTACGGATGTTCGAAGTTTCATATAAATCCAATCAGTAGTTTAGAAGTTCCAGATTTATTACCATTTATTTTGCAAAAGTCCCCACTGTGCACTAATATATAAATAATATATAGATGTATGTGTGTTTGCCTGACTTTGATATATGTACACAATATGTGTATTTATCAGCGATGCCAACTATTTATAACCAAAACGCGCTATACCCCTTCTCAAAACGCGCAAGAACGCGCTAAGTTGCATCATTATCAACAATTTATAGTCAAAACGCGCTATTTTCCTACGCGCTAAATTAAATTTTCGTCCATGTTCTGAAAAACGTAATTCGCTTAAAATTAGCGTTTTCGATTTGAAAACGCTAATTGGGTGTTCTGAAAAACATATCGAAAAAAGTTGGTTTTTGCGATTTGAAGTCGCCAAAAAGATTTCAAATCGCATGTGTATACTGAAGCGGACTGATTGAATCTGCTTAAACTAAACTTTAAAGAGAAAATAAAATTATGCACAATTAAAATTTAATATGTTTTCTTTTTATTTCAACAAAAATTAAAAACAATTTTACACAATTTTAATTAAAAATACCAAATTATGAAACTGCTTTATTTTTTGTTAATGGGCTGTGTCAACTGTTTGTTTACTTTAAACTGGCGATTTCAACAAACAGCTGAAATGCCAGCAAATCGCAGCGATTTTAGAATATGCTGAAATGCGTTTTGCGATTTTCCAACTGTACGCTATTTGAAAACGCTGCGTTTTCCTGAACATGGGCGTTTAATAAAGGTCGATGTATGTATTATTAAATACGAGTACAATTACTTTCTTAGTAACTCTTTTTCAGATTATGCAATATTGTTTCTTATAATATCCGAAATAACTAATTATATCCTATATAACTAAAAGCATTTAATACATAATCAGTCTCGCCTTCCAAATATTCGAAATTCTTAGTTTTTGTTTTAATTTTATTTGTCAAACTTTGTAACAACTTATATAAATTGTCGAATAGTGTTGCGATTCAAATGCTTTTTGAAGTACAAAAAGAATAGATGCTTAATGAGTTATATAAATTTTTTTGGGTCACGAGTACGAGTACATATTTTTAACTGTGAAATTTCAAAATATTTGCGTTTGAAATTCTAACCACAGTCAAGGCAATTTTATTTGCAACATCTGAATCATTAACGAATTTAAACAAAAAGTTAAATTTTGGATATTAGACAAATGTTAAATTTATACAAAAAAGTAAAAAGATATTGAACTGAAATGATATTTTTGACTTTAATCAAAACGCGCTAATTTAGCGCTTTTTTTATTAAACGTGCTAAGACGAAAAAAAGCGCGTTTGGCATAGTTAAAACCAAGGTTGGAAACCGAAAAAAATAACGGTATAGGTATTGATACCGGTACAATTATTTTTTAAATTTCGGTATCGGTAGCGGTATCGGTATTTTTTTTATTTCGGTATCGGTATTACCGGTACATACCGTTATCGAGTTTATAATACCGGTATACCGATATTACTGATAAATTTATTATTTCAGGCAGTGGACATTACAAAAAATGTTTTTTTATTAAATTACTTCAAAAAGGGAGTATTTTTACATTAACATACATATGTACTCTTATAAAAGCATATAAACTTACACCTAATTTACACGTTGATTTTTCAATGATTTTTTAAAACACGATTTTTGTAGTTTGTAGGCGAACGGTATAGAAAAGCAAAGGGAGTAGAAAAAAAATCACATTTTCCGTTTTCCGAGTTTTTTTTCAAATTTTCTTTACACATATTTTAATTTTTGGTATGTTGCTTTATTTTATTTTTTCATTCAATGCGACAACAGCTTTTTATATTAGAAAACAGTGTTACCTGTAGGTTATTTTGTCGATTATATAGGAGTATAGGGAATATCGGACAAATATTTTATTTTGGTCAAAACGTTTCTTTATTTATAGGTATTAATAATACTTTGACAAAACGTAGGTATTTTTTATACTCAGATTGCATTTTTTTGTATATAAATAAAAAAAGAACTATAATTAAAATATATTTTTGCTCATAAACCGTCTCAAAATTTGTTTTTGCTCGAAATTACACAGACTTTTATCTAATGGCAGGCACCTCAGGAAATAGAATATATGGGCATCAATTAAACAATGATTTAATAATTAAAGAAATTACACTTACATCTATCTATCTTAAATCTTAATAAACTCCATTAATGGAAAAATCTCAAATGCAGCTTTATGTTAAATTTGTATTATATATAAGATAATTTCTGAAAATCTGTAGAGAAGTATGCCTTAATTTCGAACGCAGAAGTAGTCACTTTAAATATTTTAATACACAAGAACTACATATGTATGTCAAAATGACGTAAATGTTTTTAATTAATCTTTTTTTAAATTAAAATTAATGAAATTTGTAGATTTTCGTATGGGAACATTTTTTAACATGTAGGGGAAATGGATTTTTTAAAATCTACTGGCAACACTAATACCATTTTTGAAGGCAAAACAAATCAAACCTAGAAACATGGAAAAAATCATCGTCTGAATGTACAAGGTTTTTGGAAGCAACTTTTAAAGAGAATTTAAAATAAAACAAGATTTTTAAATCCTCGTATGAATTGGGCCTTATTTGTTTCTATATACATGTGTATGTTTTTATACTATTATTAAAAAATAATTTATTAAAAAACTGAAACAAAGAGACTGCAGTTCAAACTTTACATATATACGGCCCTATGTATAAGCAAAATTTGGCATGAAGTTAGCATAAGTGGCAAAATTGAACATGATCTTAAAGAATTTTGCCATGAAACTTCACATTAAAAACTATGCTAGGGAGTAGAGGTGGGTTAAAATTAGGTAATGCAACCATTTCTAATGTCTAATTGTATGGAGGAACTCGTTAATACCTAATTCAATTTCGTCACTTTTGCTAACCTCATGCCAATTTTTGCTTATACATAGTGCCGATAAAGTGTACATTTTGGTTAATTAAACAAAATAGTAAAAATAAAAGTTTTGTCTATACTTATATATAACACTGTGTGACAAATTTTGATGAAATCGAAATACCTGGGACGTGTTACTAATTTCTGCTAGTTATTGTCGAGTATAACAATACAAATTGTATTTGAAATTTTCCAGACACCTCCAAAATCTTGAGTTACGGGTAAAAACCGGTTTTTCGTCCCCTTAGACACTTATCAACCTCCAACTAAGTTAAATATCAACCGATTTTAAACTTATAAACGGATACAGAAAGAAGATACTAAGAGCTTTAGAACCATATACATAGATATATCTTGTTTCAGTAAATTTAAAATGTCTTTATTTTTTCACCAAATATGATTTTTTCGGTTTTTTTCGACACTTTTCTACTTTGGACACGTTCTTAGGCAATATTTTTGTACTGGATCTACATATATTGTTGATAACTTTGTTTATAAAACATAATTGAATAAGAGTAATTCACAGGACTGTTTTAAATATTTTGTTAGAAGACTTTTTGTTAAAAAACTACCTGTATGATGTATTTCGCTTCTATTTATACGCTTTCGGTGTATTTAAGCTTCCAGGACGATGAAAGTACAATTTAATAGATGTATATAAACACAGAGTACAAAATGGGTACAGCAGTGGTCGCCAAAATTGTTTCCTTCATTTCAAAAGTAATTTTCTTCACCTCAAGAGAGGAATCTTTAACTTCAAATATAAAAGTTTAGAAGTTTTTTTCTCTACCAACCTTATATATTACGGTGAAGTGTGTAAACAAGACCAATACCAAAGAAAGAGAGTTAATTGAAATATATTTTTGCAATTTTTTCACATATTACGGTTTACAGCTCAACTAAGTTGGATTGAAAATGAAACAACTTAACTTTTAAACAACTGTTTTTTTTTGTATTCTGAATAACAATTAATTTTAGTTGACTTCGAAACAATACACGAAAAACAAAGGTTCTTATCTATGCTATATGTTTTGAAACCATAATATCCATTACAAAACATTTTAAATATTTTTAGTTTTGGCCTTGGTATTTTTTCTTGAGATTCTATGTTTTATGAAAATGGCAATAATATTGGTTGACACATGGGATTGGTTGGCGTCTGGAATAGTAAAGCAAAACCAACACAATGGTCGAAATAAAAACCAAACTACAACTGATAAAAAGCATTTGTCTCATGGTGAAAAAAAACTCAACTATCATTTATTTTTTGGCCGGAATCGGTATACCGGTACGTACCGGTATAGACGTAAACGGTAGTCTGGATACCGGTATTTTCTAACCGAAATGGATTTCGGTATCGGTAACGATACCGGTATCTAATTTTAGCGGTATTTGAATCGGTATCGGTATTTTTATGATACCGTTTGCCAACCTTGGTTAAAACGCGCTAAGACTAGCGCGAAAAGCGCTAAATTGGCATCGCTGGTATTTATATCGTTGCCTGCTCACAATGAAAAATTAAGATGGCGCAATTTTGCCACATTAAGATTTTAATATGCTCATTGTGAATCCCCTAATTATTAAAATTTTTGTCAGCGTTAAAACAATTTGATTTTGATGATTTTTCTTTTATTAATTAAAGTATTTAATGCGTTTTGAATTTGGATGAGAACAATTTTGCAAGAAATAATTTTTGGCGATTTTCTGCTAAATTTTTATAAAAATTTATATTAAAAAAATTTTTATTTAAAAACAAAATGATTATCAAATATATATTAAGAAAAACTACATAAAACCGATTTTGGGGACTTTTGGCGATTTTTAAAATTAATTTGGCGAAATAGGTCGGAAAAAATCTGACAAACCTGGTAGGGGGCCGCTTTGTACGTATTAATACGAGTATTTTAAAGTTGGTAAGTTTCTTTTTTTGTTTGTTTATACGTTTGTGAGAGTTAATCGCCGGAAATGCCATTCGGATTTTAAATTTTTTTTCCAACAAAATGAAGAACCTTTTAACGGGCATACGCTATGTAAGGTTCCACTAAACTGCTTAGGATAGGGCCCAGGGACGGTAGGCCCCATATATTCAGAAAATATTAATTTCGTTTTAGAATAGAAAGCAACAGTTTCCGAAACAAGAAAGCCATTTTAACGTGAGTATCAACGCTGTTCTCTCTTCATTTCGCGGTAAAAACCAAGAGGGGGATATAGGGAGAATCACTGCCTCTCCGAAAATATCTAACCAATTTTAATGAAATTTGAATCATATATCAGATCAGGGCAAAAAAAATTAAATTAATTGGCGGTAAGGCAACGTTTGCCATGATCAGCTAGACCTTATCTCAGAACTAATAAATAATTAGTACAAGATTTAATTTTAAAGAATTAATTTTCTTATGTATTACGAGAAATTGTATCAACACTTAAACAAAATCTACTAGATGTCTAAAATTGTGCGATTCAATGAATTGACCAAACTAGAAAACTATACAAATTCCTTTTTTATTATATGCTGGAGCAATTGATGTTAAAGTTTACAATCACTTTTTTATTTAATTTACGTGTGATATTTAGTCGTTAACCAAAAAACATTAAAGATTTGTTAAAATCTTTTGTTGAGCTTATGCCTAAATATTATGACTCTAAATAGCAAACGATGAACTTGCATAATATACTCCATATACCAGATGATACATATAATTAATATAGGACCTTCTTGTTTAGAATTTTCAGATTTTGACCTTGGAGTTACTAAAATAGAACAATTACGTCTTCGTTGTCGACAGCATTTCATTACTTTTAATTGAATCTGGCTATTTTCTAGTCCTTAGAAAATATACCTTTTGTTCTAACTCACTCAAATAAAAAGTAAAGTTAACGTTAAAACCAACTTTTATTAAAACCAAGTCAGTGTGAAAACACTCTTAGCTAACAGTTTTGATTTCTTGAGTAAAAGTGCTTTCCTAGTTCTACAATTTTAATACGGCTGGCAATTTCTGCCTGGGTAATGACATTACGTCTTCTTTGTTGTTTGATAAGACACTTTTACTATAATTATTCTTATTTTGCTTAAAATATTGAAGTTTAAATGCTAAATTTAACTCAGGACTTACATATATTTTTAAATTACAGGCTTCCACGAAATAAAATACATCTACAAGGAAATTTCTTTTGGAATTTAGGGTTTAGTGCCATCGTTACGAAACAAAAAGCAGCAAAAATTTAATTAAAAAAGCACTGAGGCACAAACTTCAAAATTTTACTTGTCGAAAAGTTCAAAAAGCACTAAAAACGGTGCCAAAAGCACCGAGCTGACAACGCTGATATTTGTGCAAAGTTTACAAATCCAAATTGCATTGCTTGTGTTTTTATAGCAAAAGAGCAATTTTTACTTTTACAAATTATGCAGTTTTATCATAAATTATAAAGTAAGATCATGTGCAAAATCTTCAAAATCATATTTACATACATACTTTAAGTGAGTGATTAAATTCCGGAACGTGTCTAGAAGAATGTTGCACACAAATTGAAGAATTTTCTACCATTAACGCACCCAACAACAGAAAACCACTTCAGTCCCATAAAATACAAAAAATAGTGTTTTAATATTTAATAAAATAAAATACTGTGAAGCCACAATGAGTCTTAGCTCTACGCACGCCATGAATTATTGAACATGTCTCTTAAGATTCTTATCTATCTTATAGGAAAAAAAAAGCAAAACCAATTCAAAATTGAAGTGTGTGCACTGAAAAAGCAAATAAAAAAGAATATTTATAAATAATAAACAATAATAATCTATCGACGGTCCCATTCCAAAACATGCTAAGTCGACATAACACACTATGCTGGGAATAGCATTTCTGAATTACGTTTCTATCAAAAGTTATGAGCATAATTTGTCAAGTTTAAAAAACCTCCCTTTTAAATGTTTTAAGTACACTTAGCATGATTTAATTTGCAATTAAGTTGTCAAAAAAAAATTTATTTAAATTTTTCTCCAAAGTAAAACATGCTATATGTACTTAGCTGAGCATTGTAGGTGAGAAAGGACCTCCAGATAGATGCTAAGTCTACTAAGAGGACAATCTTAAGTATTCTAAGTCACTTTTAACTATGATCTACAACAAATTTATAAACTTCAAATAAACTAAAAAAAATTTTATTGCAATTATTATATGATTATTAGAGGGTGGCATTGGCTGAAGTAGTTAGCACGTTGACTACAAAAACCGAAGGTCCTGGGTTCGATCCCGGTCTCCGACAGTCATTAAAAATAACAACACCACGCATTTTTCTGATGTGCATTAGTGTCCTTTGTATCAGCTGTTGTGGGAAAAGTTCTAGTGATGCAGGCATAAGTCACTGGTCACTTAAAACTATACCGACTTCATCAGATAGTAATCCTAATATAACATCAGAGCGCCCTCCTTCGTTGTGTAGCAGAATCATTGGCGAAGTAAAATAACCAATAAAATGGCTACTAAACACAGCTTCAAGATTTAATACTCCTCATTTGACACCAGATGGCGCTGCAACACTGCATTATCAAAAATGTGCAATAAGCAGAGTTGTAAAAGAATGAAGCTTTCCTCCATCTCTTCCTTCAACACCTGTCTTCTCTATCACTATCATTTCTCTATCACCCCCTCTCACTATCTTCTCTTCAATTAACAGGTAACACAAAGGGATCATTGTATTGGACCCAAGTGAGCTGGACTCTAAAATTTCACCCTTCCTTACCAGCCTGCTAACCTAACCTAACCTATTATATGATTACAAAAAGTCCCAAGTTTCTATCTCGTAACATTCCCGAGATATCATCAATAAACTTTGAAGGCGTTTATCTCAAAACTAGCTTTTTTGACTTAGCTTGTTTTAGAATGGAGCCGTCGATATGTGTATGAAAAAAGGCATAAAAGTTATGACAACTGATAAGCCGGTATAAAATACGGCCAGCGACAACAATTACTAACAGAGTGACAGACGGAGAGTGAAACGTTTAATTAATATTATGTACTGAGTCTTCAGATACAATTTTTTCAATCGTATTAAAATACAGAAAAGTAAAATCAATAAAAGGCTTTAATTAACTACATAGTAGATACGACAAATTCCCACAACATATCGTTATCTTAATATAGAAAGGCCCTAACTCATTATTTTTCTGAAATCGAGGTTTTTATATATATCGATAGAAGAACATCTAATGTATCAAAAAATGCAAAAATTTCTATTTCCAAAAAATAATGAGTTAGGGCCTTTCTATATTAAGGTAACGATATGTACATATGTTTGTACATATATTCCCACTTCCACTGTAAAGGCAGAATTAGTTTGTACGCTCTTTTCTGTTATGAATCAGCTGTTTTGTCTCTGCTCAATTTAAAATATTTGTGTGGTTTGTTATTTCTTTTTCGTTCTGTCATGTTGCTGACTGTTGAAAATAGAACTCAACCTTAAGTGGCAGCCAAATATGAATTGGTGGAAAAGACCGAGCGGTATTATTTCAGTTAAAAGAGACTGTGATGCAAAATAGGAATTCGCGATAGTAAGGGATTTTATAATTTCACCAAGAAATGATAAATATTTTGATTTAATTTCATTTATTATAATTAGTAACTCGAAATTAGTTACATATCGTTGCTGTGTTAACTAACTGAGTCAACCTAGCATTTTTAAATATTTACACGAGCGTTTTTGATTTTTTCATTCCTACACAGCAAAAAAATAGACAAGAATTATGTTCAATAAAACCATGTTATTGAAAAAAATATTAATTTCAATAATATTTGTCATTAACTTAATAAAATATTTATCAATACCGCGAATTTGAAAGTAAGCACTTAAATGGTGTTTAACTTGCTTGTTGATTGACACAACGCACTATTGTGCTCTTTGTGTTGTTTATTTTGATAGATCGTGTTGTGGACATGTAAATGCCCACAAGAAGCCGACAAACTTCGTGTGCTACTTCTACTCTATACAGTTTTTTGAAACAAGCGATTTACGGGAACAGTAAAAAATATTTTCTAAAACTAAATTTAATTTCAAAAAAACATATATTTGAAAATTTTTTTTGGACATAATTTTTTTTGTGAAATGCCGGCTATTTCTTTTTTTTTTTGCATACTATGTAAGTATGTTGTGTGTGCATTAGAGTGAGTCGATTTGTTCGTGTGAGAAAAAAAAAGCAACAGGCGTCTAGCAAAAATGAAATCTACACAAAATTTTAGGAATATTACCCTAAAAAAACTAGGGGTCTAAAATAAAAACCTAGCTTACTAAAGCTTTTCGTTGGGTAAAAACATTTTTAGCCAAATAACAAAAGTAACTTTTTGAAAATTTTCGCATCCGATTTTCATGAAATCTTGTATCGTTATACTCTCTAGTTTGCGAAATATAGCGACTTCAAAATTAGAAACTTTTGCAAAAACCGACTTTGCAAAATTATCTATATATTTAAAACTACTTACCTTAGATTTTCCATTCAGGTGTCATAGTAAGGAGCAGAAAATGGCCTTCCAAATGGTATGTGTTATGAGATTGGTTTCCGATCTTCAGACATCAAACCATACTGATCTTATGTTCCCGGGCCATTTTCTAGAAAAATTGTATTTTTAAAATTCTTAAAAAATATATGTTGATTATCTTATCTTTACTGTGGCCAAGTTTAAATTTTAAACTCGCAATAGTTTATGAATAATTGATAAAAATTTAGTTTATGTTTTTATATTTTATTCAGTTTAAAAATTAAAATTTTTTGAGCAAAAAAAAAAATAAAAATCAAAAAGATACTGGTATTTTGTGAGGAATAAATAAAAGTCACAAAATAACTTTTATTTTCTGAGGAACAAATAATGATAAAAAAGTAATTTTTAAATTAAAACTTATTTATAACCGTTACCATCCCTGAAAAAAATAATTGTATACCGGGATTTTTGTTATCAAAAATGAAAATTATTTTTTTCTGTGTACATACATACATCCTCATGGAAACGTTTGAAATATTATTACTTTTACAGGCATTACAATAATGCTTACTCGTCTTGGGCAAAGTCTTTCATTCCTTTTCAGAAAGGTTAAGTGAAGTAATTCTTTCTTTTCTTTCAGCTTTCTAAATGTCACACTTTTCAGAATGGAAGGTCTATCTCTTTTTGAAAATGTTTCAATTTGCGTGAATTGTTTATTTAAAAAAAAAACAAAAACTTTTTTAATACTAATTTGCAATTACATTTTCTCGAGGGAAATCCATAGTCTTGATTTTTATAGCTAAAAAACAGAAAAATTAAAGCAAGCAAGAATACGAAAGTAAACAAGAATGGAACCGAAAGATGCAAGAAATATAGAATTATTTCATTCTTTCACTTGAAAGAATCATTCATTTGAAGTAATTCATTCAAGAATCACTCAAGCCTAATTCTTGCAGTCATAGTAATTGTAGACAAGTTTTATTACGTCTTAAAACATGTCTAGTCCTTAGTCATGTGTTAGACTCGGCAGTTTTTCTTGCTCAACTTTTGAGTTTATAATGAGAAAGAAAAAGATAGGTATACAAAAAGTATATATTACTTTCTCAACTCTCTCATATAAAAGCAAAAGTTGAGCAACTAAAACTGCCGAGACTAAAACCGGAGTTAGTGGTCTTAACCTATTCTCAAAAATATGTCAGTTAGTTCGGTTAGTGAAAACATCGACTATATATACTATCTACCTGATTAATTCACAGAAAAAAACTCATATTCCAACTCAAACACAAAATTCTCTGAATCAAATATTAACTTGTTCAATTTAGGTCGTACAAAGAAATTTGTAAATTCAAATGCAAAAATTTGTAATAATTTGCTTGAAAAAAACTCTGATTTTTCAATCAACAAATTGTCTGATTTGACAAATTTTTTGATGAAATTAAAAATCAAATAAAGGAAATAATTGTCTCATACAGTATGCAATTTAGATATTGGAAGAGAAATTTTCTTAGAACAATTTCGTTACAAATTTTATTTTCAGTTACGAAAAAAAAATTTTAACAAAATAAATTTTACTTTCACTTTCTTTTGAATTACGAATGCACTGGGGATGCTCCTTCAATGACCTCGGCAATCCATCTTCGTTGTATCTCTCTGTGGAACGGAAATGGAACCGGCCACTGTAGAATACTCGATGATGAAGCTTGGGGATGGAGGATTGACCAAACCTCCCCTGCTCTACTACACGAACGTCTTTATAAAACCTGGATACCATCCACAGAATTATGGATGAATGGAACTCCAGGTAGAAGAAAAAGTGTTGACTTTTACACGGACGGCTCCAAAACACAAGCAGGTGTGGGTTATGGAGTCTTTTCAAGGGCTTTAGGTAATCGTATTGCAAAGCGACTTCCGGATCACTGCAGTATCTTCCAGGCAGAGATCCTTGCTATAAGAGAAGTTGCGAATTGCTTGAAAGTTAATGTTACTTCAACGACTTTGATTAACATATACACCGATAGTCGATCAGCTATTACGGCCCTCGAATCCCCGCTTCTAAGAACATCAACAACCCTCGATTGCAGATCATCTCTAAATGAGATGGCAGAGCAGTTTTATATTAGCATCATCTGGATCCCGGGGCAAGGGAATTCTAGGGCTTATGAGCTTGCTAGAATTGGGACAACCTAACAGGTTCCACCGGATTTGGAGTGTGTGGGTTTACCCCTACTCTCTTGCAAACTCAGGCTTAGGCGCAAGACAGAGGATGAAACAAATAGAAGGTGGGTCACAAGATAGTTGTGGACTCATATAAATAGGAAAAATACGGCTTCCTTAATCTTGAAAAATAGGAAACAAGTCTCGATTCTAGTGTCCGTGCTAACCGAACACTGTCTCATAGGCAGGCATGCACAAAGGTTAAAGGTTGAATACAAAAATTTTTGCCGTAGCTGGCAGGATATCGATAAGGAGGAAAGTGTAGAACACTTTCTTTGTCACTGTCCTGGACTTGCAAGAACGAAAGAAGCTCTTGATTTCAGGGAACTTCCTGAAGTTGCTAGTGTTGAATTGCAACGTATTAATAGCTGTATATTGAGCTCTGGTTGGTTTGACGGTGGAGACTCCGTATAAGTATCACAATGGACCAAAACGGTTTAAGTGAGTCCGGGTTTCTGACTGCCACCTCTATCTAACCTAATCTAACCTACTTTTGAATTAAAATCTTTCATTCTACGCAGTTTTTTTTGCTTAAAATAAAAATTTATTTCAAAAAAATATTTTTCAGAATAATTTTTTCTTTGAAAATATTTTTTTATTGAATGTTTATTATAAATTCTTGCATCCTACAGTTCGATTTAAATGCATCTTTGATTAAGATAAAAATCGCTATGAACTATCTTGTAATTATTCCAAGAATAATTTAAAAACACACAACAACCAGCATTAAAAATAAACTGATAAATAAGTAGAGAAAAGTTGTATCAAAAAATAATTCACAAATACATAAATTAAAAGAAAAATAAGAAACCGGTAAAAGTGTATCTACAATTACCCAATATGGCTTTAAGAAATTCAAGCTAAATAAAAACAATAAAAAAAAGAAAAGAAAAAATAAACAATCAAGAAACAACGAATGAAAAAAACTACACAGATAATATAAATTTCCTTTAAAGAGTAACAAGAATTTAATGATTTTAAAATTGCTTGTTAAAACATGAAATAAGAAACAGAGAAGAGAGAAAAGTACCAGCATGCAGCAAATAGCCATGGTAGTCACGGTTAGTAACCACTTAAAACTGTCACAGTTTAAGATACAAATATAAAGTGCAGCAGCCAGACAACCAGCCAACAAACAACAACAAAGCAAACATGACAATTGTCAACAGCAACAAATGTAATGACACCAACAACAAAGGCAATGATCTCTCAAACAGCCAACTACGACAATACAACATTTATCTGTAACAATTCAGTAAAAACAAACCACAACAACAACTAAAGTAAATGATTCAAATTTTTTGTAAATAAAAAAAAGAGAAAATAAAGTTCATAAAAACATCCTTTTTAAAAAGCCGCTGTACGAACAATAACAAAAGTGTTAAATAAAAAAAGAAAAAACATAAGAAAATTTTACAAAAAATAAATATAAATAAAAAATAAAATGTAATTCCTCCATAAAACAAAAGATTACGAAACTTAAAAAAAATGCTTAATATAAAATAAAATTAAAGTAAACACGACTGAAAAAGCAAAGTATTCAAGTTCAAAGTACGAAATAAAATTCGTTTACAAGCCGGTAAAAAAATTTCGCACTTTTTTCTGTATTAAACTCTCGATTTGGAATAAAAAAATATCGAAAACATCTCTACAATCAGCATTTTTTATCATCCTCAACAACTTTAACAAAGCAACCGACCAACCCAACCAAATATCTTTGCTCGTCTTCTGTCTTTCTCTCTCTCATCCTCCTTCTCGACCGTTCGTTTATCCTTAAGATTCTTCATGGATCTTTTGCGTTTCAGACAAAATTTCAACTACAATAACAACAATTCGATTGGATTTCAATTTAACACCGTCTTCAGCAGCCTTTGTTACCAGCAACAACACGTCTATTATAGAATTATCGTCATTATCATTATTTTTTATAAAAAGTTTCGTCATCAGCGGAGGATCTTTGGAATATCTTCTGTACGTGCTTTATTATGTCCACAGCAAAGGATAAAATAAATTTTCAAAATACTTGGAGTTGCAACAAAACAACCGGTCGCCGTTCTGGAAGTGGGTATAGCTGCAGTTTTTTAGGTAACATTTCTCATGGTATCATTAAAATTATTATTAGAATTATATTTAGTTTTATGGTGTTGGGTTTATTAAAATGTTTTTTTTCACAACATGAAAGCATAAGTACACAAATTGTTCATTTGCTAAAGAAACGTAGCACAGTGGGATCGTTTGCGAAAATCCTGGTTATATAAGTTTCTACTTAGAGTTACACTAGCAATTAAAATAAGATATATTCAAGAGTCTTAGACAATTAATTAATTTAGTTGTTAGTAAGCATCAGCAGCACATCTAAAGAAATCAACAAGACATAAGTATGATAAATATAACGGCAAGCAGGAATTCACAGGCAGTGAATATCGTTGATTCTTACCTGATGTGTTCCCCTTACCTGTCATTGAGCCACCTGATACTTATAATGATACCACTGATATCATCAAGTTTACAATACCGTACTATCTTTTAGTTTCCCATGAAACCCACTATCCAGTCACTTAACCTTATGACAATTTCGCCACGAGCAATGACGCGTAAATGTGTTCCAATGTTTCTGGATCTACCTCATCATTGCATAGCCTTAAATAAATCTGGGGTGCTAATTTAATATCTGCCGATCATTGCTCTAACAGAAAAATTAACTGTCAAGACTTGTATAAAGAATTGTATCACACACTCTTCTTCATACGTAATAGTAGTTCGCACATTGACAGACCAAGCGCTCGTCATAAAGCCCACGATACTTTATAAAGCTCCTTAATGATCCAGGAACTATTTATTCCTCCTAAAACCCAATTATAGTTTTCCCTGAAATATTGGCTAATCGGTGGTGTCACCGACGCTTCTGCTACTTATTCATCCAATCTTGTCATCTACAGTTTTATTTTCCTCAACATTGCAATGGCCTGGACTCCAGCATAGCCTTGCACTATGAATTTTCATCAGTCTATTAAGTGTCGTTTTACAGACATTAATTTGTTTTGACTTGAAAATATGTCCTACGAGTATCAAAGCTTTTAACACTCCTTGGCTGTCGACGTAGGCGAGGAAATTACGAATACCTCGCCTTTAGTCACATTTTTGGCAACTAATTCTTTAACCGTTTCTATGCCTAGAATATGAGGTTACGAAACCATACACTTGGTCGCAAGATTGAAGTAGAACATTGCTTTCCGTAGTGTAGACCCATCGCCCTTTCATATGTTCATTTTGGATCCATTAATAAACTCAGCACAACCCTCGAAGAGCATATCCGATTTGACCTAAAAGTCCATATCAGGCATCACCAATGCCTCACCAGCGACCTCATTCAAAATTCTCATGTGACCCATTAGTCTTGGTCTCACTAAATCCTACTCCGGAAGTCTAAGCAAAATTCTTGCAACCGTTTCCGCTACATAACCATCGAGAGGAGGAAAATTTAAGAGGATTAACTTGAGTTGAATGTCTGCTTTGTCTTACTAGTGCATATTTCATTCCATTTATAATTTCTGTGGCAATATGGAATAGTAGCTTAAGTAGACTTAAGCAAATTAAGCCTATTTGTGCAGTATTATGTTCCAGTTGGAGTTTTCGGGGGTTAAAATGTTACATATGGAAAGAAAGAATCACAAGAAAGTAGAATCATGCATTAGAGCCTTCGAATCTTAGTGAAAGCGTAAAAACTTCCGAAATGCACTGCTTTGCTTAAGTCGACTTAAGCTATTATTCCATATTGCCACAGATTTAATTACCATACCAAGAAAATAAGAGCATCCAAAATTTCACTAAGATTCAGTGGTTGGCATCTTGTGCTAGTGCAACTTCGGATCGTTTCTCATAACTTTCATATGGTGCCATATTGGCCAGTAGGCAGCATACTTGTCTAGTAGTGGGAGTCTTGCAGGTTTGATTCCTGCTGGAGATTTGGGAGTGTTTCCAGACAATCCAAAGTAACGGCGCAAATTATGTTTGTGAAAAAAGTATGGATGTTCTTTCGTTTATTCTTGTTTTAACACAACTCAAGGCAGTATTTTATCAAATAACTGAAAAGTTGAACAACTTTCATTCTTACATTGTCGACTTTCAGTAAACTTAAGACACTAGTATTAATTTTGACATAAGCCAAAGGATAGTTCTACCGTAGAAACTATATACAGTGCATGCGGTATACGAAGTGAAAATGCATTTAGAAATTCTTTGGAAGCAATCAATATGTCGTTCCTTCCTATCCCTTTTTTTTGGGATGTATGAATGATTTCAGTTAAACGGGCAACACAGGACACTGCGAGCGAAATAGATCTATAGTATCCCTTACAATATGCTAGAGCACCTCATCTACACCTACTCTCCTGCTGAATCTCAAGATTGCCAGTGGTTCTAGTGTTGGCAGTTCCCAATTCCCCAATAGTTGATTTCCAAATTGGCTATATCTTCTGTAGCATAACAGTTCACAGTCCTTTAGAATATGCTCTAGAGTTTCACCGTCGTGATTGCAGAATCTAAGCAGCTGTTACTCTCAATGCCAAGTCTGTTGAGATGTTTTCTCAGCCTGCAATGATTGTTTTTAATCAGGGATATGAGAGCTATGAAACGATTTTGGTTATACGTTCCAATCATTAGCTTGGCATGCCTCAATACAGGGATATTGAGCCAGAGTTGTTCCCTAGTACTCTGGATCTCCGTCGATATATCTTCCTGGATTTTGTCCAGTCCAAGTCCGTAAAAGCGTTCTGGTTCGACCATTCGTTTACTAGCCCACTTTTGGACTTCACTTTAATTTCCTACCACACCGGCGTGTCCAGGAACCCAGCAGAGCCTGACCTTATGCCTGCTGCTTAGTTGATTTACCTTAATACGGCATTCTGAAGATAACTTAGAGGTAAACTCATATAAGCAAAGCACTTTGATGGCAGCTTGACTATCCGAGAAGATTGATATTTCTCTCTCTCTCGGTAGCCTCTATTAAATTGTGCGCATCTCTCAATAACATAAACTTCCCATTGAAAAATGGTAGGAGATTTCCCCAAGAACTTGTGGTAGTTAGACCTTGGCCCTACTACTCCCGCACCAGAACCTGCCGGCGTTCTGGAGTCATCAGTGTACCACTTTATGGTGCCAGTTCCAAAGGAATTGTGGGGTGATATTTCCCCCATATATTGGCCAGTTTCAAACCTCTTGTCGAATTCATACAATTTATTCATCACGTCATAGGGTTGCGCAAGTAGGGAAAATCGTTTTGCCAGGGATAATTGCTCCTACTGGCTAATTAGACAGTCCCTATCTGTGGTTTTCTCCGAAATGCTGACTACTTTTTGTCAGGAAGCAGTCTCTATCATAACTGTCTTAAGTATGAGTTCAATGAGTACAGCAGCAGTAGGACACGTCCTCATAGCCCCTGTTATACAGAGGCAAGCTGGCCTCTCTAATTTCTCTAGACGATTTGTGGTCGCAGCCAGCCTGATCCTGTCCAGCCAAGCAACAGCAACATAAGTGATGATACGTCTCACTATCATGGTATATAACCATCTCAAGATTTTGGGTGTGCAATCCCATGCTTTTACTGCAACAGATCTACAAACCATTAGTGATTTTGTTACCTTGTTAAGAGTCTTTTCTATATACTATACTTGAAACTATCTCATCTTGATTACGAACTTGAATTACTTGTTTAGACCAACATCTGCCAAATATATCTGTGGATTTGAAAGAAAAGTTTATGCATTGAAAGCTCTGAATAGCTACAAAAGAAGTTCAAAAGGTTCTTCCTCATACGAACATCTGATAGCGTGGTCTTTATTTGGGATGCATATAATGCAGTCGCTTAGCCTTCAGCACAGTGACCACAATCTATGTAGTTTGCTCATTGCATTTGCAAGTTTAAAGAACTTCCTGATCTTAGTTTCAGGTTTTCAATGTCTTTCATGTGGCTCAAAGTATTGATGAATTTCCAAGCAACGTTGGAGTTTGTGAGACCTTTCGCAGAAGTTTAACAGATATTAATCGGAATAGTTATTATTTTTAATTGACGACTTTTCGCTAGCGGAAAAAAACAGATTTTTATTGTCAATTTAGATGATGTAACACTTTGGCCAAAACCCAAATATTTTCTTAGTCAGTAATTAAATTCATTTAGTAATTTACAATTCGATTATTTTTCAATATTTAAAAAGTGATACAATGTAACTTGACGTTAAATAAATTTTATTTTTAAATACATTGATTTGTATACCTTGATCTTGTGTTCATTTTTTTAAAATTCAATTGATTTTTTGCCCAGTGTGCATCGTGCAAATATTCGAACCATTTCTGATATTCCTTATAAGGATATATTAGTTATGTACATGCCTTACATGACTATTTAATACAAAAATATTTCATGCATTTCATAACAATTGGAAACCCATTACTAACATAAATATAAATTTCTTGCGAAAAACATCGTCTCCCCTAGAAATATTGAAAAGGAGACGAAATTATTGAAATTTTTTGATCAAATGAAACTTTACTTTCTTAAATTACCAAACGCATAAGAACTTTTAAGTTATTATTAAGAACTATTATACGCAAGTCATTAAGTGGAAAATATATTAACATGTGCATTTGTGCTATTATAAGAGTTTTATCTCAACCAAGTTAATAGTTCTAAGAACTACTTTTATATCCCACTAGCAGAAGAAATAGCTCAACAACAAAGTTGTTGGCTTGACCATCATCGTCATACAAATTAAAAAAAAATAACTAAAATAATAAGCAATTTTAAAACATAAAAAATGTACGAACCTTTATTTCCACATAATTTTCCCCATATAAACTTTAGACTCATCGTCATCGCCATCGCCAGCACCGTCACTATCAGCAGGCACGACGTTATACCGCTTTCCATAAAATATTCGTTATAGTGTCCGTTTACATTTAAGTTTATATACATAATTTTTTATAGTATATTTTATATTTAAATTGTGCTTTGCAGCATGGATGGCTACTTTTTATTTTTTTATTTTTGGCTTAAGGTCTATAAATAAAATGATAATGAAGGGTTGTTCTTCTTTCCAAGTTTCTGTATGTATTTCCACTTTTGTATTTTTTTTTATTTTGTCTGCCACGCTATTCTGCAGCAGATATGCACATGCAGTCAGTCAATCATTAGCATTTTTCACATTGCAAAATATGTTAAATGTATAGATAAATATGTAGATATATTTGTATCTTCCCTGCAGGAAATGGAACTGACACAAGACTAGTCACGTGACCGGTCCCCAAGTGATAGTGACCAGTCCGAGTTCTAACACTTCCTCTGAAGCGGACCAGTCACTTTTACATGGGGATGGCCTAGGATGGGGTTAATTGATACTTTGTATGCACCTTGTGACTTGTCACTGAACTATCCCATAGGGACCTATTCGATGTATAATAATATAAATTATTTATAAATAAAATTTAGACATTTAACTGTAACAATTAACGCTTATATATTTTTTTATTGTTACAAATGCAATGACATTTTTATTAATTTTATTTTTATTAATCTGTAAATTTTTTGAGATTCGAACCGACAACCTCGTGCATGACAGGCTGACACACTACCCACTCGACCACAGGGCCACTCATATTTCAAAAGTATAAATACCATTTAAGCTTAGGTTAATATCTAAGTATAGTTATGGGACTGATCCCAGAGTCACATTGAAGGGAGCAATTAACATTATATTTACACTATTTGATAGGTCCAGTGTTCGACCACATCGAACATGTTCAGTGCAGTTTACTACAATACTAGACCGAGTCCGAATTAAATTGGCTCAAGATCAAGACGATACACCACGAAAATGGTCAATATGCCACCATTTAAACGTTATGACTTTTTTCACCATACACTACTACGTACTTTTGATAACACCCACATTATCTCCAGTTATAGGACGAGTACATTTGGATCAATTGTCACCAAATTTTCTGCAGGGTTTGTGTTCGAGTAGTTTATTGAATGTTCCCTAATGCGCCTCATTATAATTTCAAGTACTTTTAAGTTTTGCTTCTTTCTTTTCTACGAGAATAATTGAATAGGGAAATCGCTATTAGTTACAATCCAGCAATTTTTAGAAAACTCACGCACAAGTTTTGAAGGTTAAACAAAAAGTTTATAAATCCTGTGCTACACCAGCACTTTTTAAATCATAAAGTTATGGGGCAATAGCTTTCGTAATACTCGTATGCAAATTAAGTTTAATAATACATTTGATGGCAGGTTTTTATTGCACTTTGTGACTGTGTATAACTTTGTTTAATACATTTTTTTTGCTGTTTAATGATATAAATGTATTTTGAATATTTATGAAACTGTAGTTTAAAAGCATTTAAATTAAAATTTTGAATAATTAGAAAGTGAAAGATATTTTATGAGTTTTTGTACCTATAAGCAGGGACCGTAATTGTTATGACTAGGGAAACGATTTTCATGCATTTTTTTATGTACATAAAATATGCAGTAACATATAAAAATATGTTTTTAAAACTAATAAAATATGCATTTATCAACTTTTTTTTCAACATTTAATAACATTAAAAACTTAAAAAAATCAGCTTCAATGCTTTCTTAACAAACATCTTGCCATTAAAATCTTAAAAAATTCAGTAAAACTTTAACTCGCGCACGAAGGGTTCCGTACGTTGGGCTTTGAGTATTTTTTTAATATGGCGTTTATTTGCGTTTTTTGACGTTTTTCAGCTGAAATGCTTTTTGGCGTTTTCTCCATTTTAGGTATTTTTTTTCATTTTGGCGATTTTTTTAATTTTGACGATTTTTTGCGACTTATTTTCGTTTAGAAATTTATTTTAATCTAGCGCTATTTTTCCTTTTGGCGATTTTTTTTTGTTTTTAGTGATTTTTTCCATTTTAGCGATTTTTTTCATATTGGCGTTTTTTTCATTTTGGCGTTTTTTTCATTTTGGCAATTTTTTGCGACTTATTTTCGTTTAGAAATTTATTTTAGTTTGGCGCTATTTTTCGTTTTGGCGATTTTTTTTTGGTTTGGCGATTTTATAATTTTGGTATTTTTTACCGTTTTTGAAAATTTCAAGAGTTTGGCTCTTACGGTCAAAATTACATAGTTTAAATTGCATTAACTGATGGAACACCCTTTAATTTACATTTTAGTGTTAACTGTTATAGTATGTATAAAAATACACTAACCCTACAAATTTCAAGTGCATATACATTAGGGGATTCAATTAATCGGGGTTTTGCTTTAATCGGTTAATCGCTCGATTAATTAACCGAGGTTTGGGCTTACTCGGTTAATCTCGGTATTAACCGGTTAACCGACTAATAAAGTTCTTCCACAAATAAAGTGTTTTCAAGAAATAAAAGTGCATATATTACTTATTAATTTGAATTTATTAGTAAAACAAAAAAATAAAAAAAAACACACATAATAATTCTTAACTAAATCAAGCAAAAAAAAAATTCATAAATATGTATGTATTCATTAAAAATTAGCAAGTTTGTGAGGTCAATATGTCCTAATTTACACTCAGCAAGTCATAAATATGTATTCATTAAAAATTAACAAGTTTGTGAGGTCATTATGTCCTAATTTACACTCAGCAAGTCTTATTGCTAAGCTGATTAGTTTTTTAGGCGAGAGAGACGAGGGGAAAAGAAAAATTTATGTTCCCCTCGTCTCTCTCTCACCGACAAACTAATCAGCTTAGCAATAAGACTTGCTGAGTGTAAATTGGGACTATAGTTTAAAGAGATCTTCTAACACAATCTTCAGAAAAATAATTTGGCTTAAATGTTTAGGACTTAAGTGATTATTTTCTTTTGTTTTGGTAAAACCTGACTTGGAAAAATCCCTTTACTTATCTCAGATGTTGAGGAAAAAGACAGCAATCCATGATACAGAATATCTAGTACCTCAGTCCTCTTCCTGTATTTCTCAAAACGTATAAAATCATTCATTATGCCAACTAGAGTCCTGTTTTAATGATTTTTGCAACTTTTCTTTGACCTTTCATTATTATGAATCAACTATTTTATTAAGCTTGATGTGTTTTTATAAATTTAAAATTTTTTATAAATTTAAACATTTGTTGCGTCGGTTAATCGAGTGAAATTAATCGGTTTAACCGCTAATCGAAAAAAGCCAATTTTAAATTAATCGATCAGTTAATCGGGTAGTTAACGGATTAACCGATTAACGGCTAACCGATTGAATACCCTAACATACATACAATTGTATGTATATTACATGGGATTTTAAAATTTTTCGTTGCACGTTTTGGAACACCCTTTAATTTTTATCTCTCATGTACTTGTTGTTGTAGCGGCCAAAGGTCTACACACTCTGTCCAAATTTCAGGTCCGTAACTGTACGGTTCTCGAGAAAATAGCCTGTGACGGACAGACGGACAGCGTAGTGAAAACAATAGGGTTCTTTTACACCTTTGGTGTACGGAATCCTAAAAATGAACGTTCCACGTCAGCAGAAATTATTGGTGCGCAATTAAATTGGTATATTTCGTTTGTGGAGTACTTAGTTTCTAAATTCTCGTTGTTAGAACTATAAAATATTGATGCAATTTGTTGCATATTTTTTAAGTCCATAATTATATGTATATGTGACGCGCAAAATAGAAAGGGACCTAAGGGTAAAAACCGGTTTTGTTCAGGAGAACCATTTTAAAGATTTAAATACGTGTATCTTTGGTGTACCATCACTGACCGTGTTGGTATTGGTCTCATTTGAAAGCGACACATCTCATGACGTCAGGAACGTGTTGGTCAACTTTGAAAACGCGCGTAGGTCGTCCCTACCTCTTGTTCTGTGTAGTTGGTTTTAACTGTTTTCTACCTAGCGCGCTGTTTCCATGAGTTTGATATCAATTTTGCTCGCGTTTTTTCGAATCCAGGTTTATTTTCTGAAATTATTATATGTGAATTATAATAAATACTCATTTATAATTCTTTTAAATCGTGAATATCTCTCTGTTAGTACGAAAATTTTTTCACACAACCTAGAATCGTCGACTTCAATTTCATAAAACGCGCATATCTCTGGGAGGGAACACTTTTGGAGCATGGGATCGGTCTCATTCGATGCTCAGATGTTGTCCACATAAAAAAAATTAAAATTGATTTTTTTACCCTTAGGTCTCTTTCTCTATGTATGTGCCCTTAATTATGAAAGTGGTCTAAGTCATATATTTCTTTGGTCGAGATATTTGGTAGATAACATTTGAACAAATCAAAAAATATTTTTAAATCATGCAACATTGATTAATATAAATTTATTTAACATTTATTAAATATTTATTGAAGATTTTTTGAGATTTATTTGATATTTTGAAGCAAAAATGTACATGACTTAGACCACTTTCATAATTAAGGGCACATATGTATAAATATTGCTAATTAATTTATTTTTAATCTCTTGACTTATTCTGACTTTCAGAGCAAAAATTTTTTTTACCGCATCATCAATTAATTCAACTTGAGCTGTAACAAAAGCTTTTAATTGGGCTATAGTGTGAACAAGAAAGCAATACTATGCGTGCACAAATATCAATTTACTGCTAAGGTTTTTTGACTTTAAGATATCTTAAATTTTGTTAATATAAATATAGTACACGACAGCCTTCTGCCACGTTCCCCATCTACATAGTTATAGGATGTATCCGTATCGTAATACTGGATATTTTTCATTAAAGCACTTTGTATCCACATGAAATTAATGCGGAACGCTGAAAAAAATTACACAAAAATTTTTGGATTTAAAAAGATTATTATCCCATGCTCTTGTTTTGTTTTTTTAATTTTCAATGGTATTGGTATTCTTGACTTAAGCCAAGGTATTGAACTTTTTGTTGAAGGAGTTGAAGGAGTCCTACGGAGTTTTTGAATATCGAATAATATCACAAAAAATACGTTTGTACATTTTTCTCGTTTTCTGTTTTCTTTTTGTTCTTACACGGTCGTAAAAACTGCAGCTTCTAAATACTTTGCAACTAATCAAAAACCAAAATTTGATTTATAGCATGAAAGAACTACAAAAATGTATTAAAAATATACGTTTATAATGAAATATGCAAAAATATGTATTTATTGTAAAATATGCACTAACAAATCAATGCCATTTTGTCGCAAATTTGTTGATTCACAAAGATATTCCCCATTCCTCAGCATGTGTGGAAAGAATCTTTTCTTTCGACTGAAAATTTATATTGAAATCAACAATAAAATGTGAAAATTCGCTTTTGTTTTCAATATAAATTTTCAGTCGAGGGTTTTCTTTCGATATCGTGAAACAGGCCATAATAGAAAAAATCGTCGTCATGTAAAAAATAATGTGTCATATTTATTTTAATAGAATTGAAAGATTTAATGAAATCTAATTCTAATAATTGTTATGATGAAGATATTTTAAAACTTTACACAAAAAAAATGCTTTCAAACAGAAGTAAATTCAGGAACTATTGGACTAAGAATTTAGAGATTATTATTTTTCAACTAAAATTCATTCTTTTAAGCAACATACATATATACATATAAAATATGCATTTACTTTAATTTAACAAAAAGTACTTTAAAAACTTTGAATTTTTGGCGCTAATTTCTGTTTTTACCCTATACAAAATAAATCACATGTATTATATTATTAATACATACTTTTGTTTTTATTTAAATTAAAAGATTATAGTCAAGTACATAAAAAATTTTTATGGTACTATCAAAGGTATTTTGGCCCTTTTAAATCGTTAATTTGGCCCTAAATCAAAAAACTCAAAATACATCAGTGCTATGACTGGTTAAATAGTTTAACCAAAGGACGAAGACATAGGTAACTTCTATGGCATCGCTCTAAGTTTCTGCTGAAAGCGTCTAAATGATGCATTTTCAGCAGGTTGTCTAGATGAAGAACAGAAGTAGACAATAACTCACCTCTTATGCATCTGCCTGCATTTTAAAACCACTTCTATCACTCTTTAGGAAGGAATATTTTGAGTAGCCTATCGGTTTTATCAGCGATTGACCTTAAATACCTGCATTATTTGCGGTGGAGGGTTCGATCGTTAACTTTAGCTGCATACCTTCTAAGTCTTTCTCGCCTCTAAATCTCTTCTACTTCCTTTTTCTCTTTTTTGAGCCCCCTTTTCTTTATTTTAGCGCCCTCTTCCTCACAGGTAACACAAAGGGACCTAAATTAAATGGACCCCAGTCAGTCTAACACTTTCTCTTTCCTCGACAACCTATTAACCTAACCTACAAATAGTTTGGATTCAGTTAAATTAAATTTTTACATGTGTTGCCAATAGCGTTATTCGCTTGAGTATGTAAATTTAGAGTTTGCTAACCTGCCGGTCATAAGCTTAAATTAGACGTGGCATAGCCATAATGCCATACCCATAAGTACCATATTACATTTGAGACATTTCTTGTCGGACATTTTTTCAATTCTCTTTTGTTCTTGCCCAAAGCTTTTACATATTGGAAATTAATAGACAGACAGAAATTTTGTAGTTTGTTTACTTCTTCTTCCCATTTACACATATACACATACATACATACCATATGCCATGATAATACCAAAGAATATAAATTATATTCTTTGATAATACGCATCAAGTATCCACACAGCCATTGAAATAGGAAAAATTATATGAAGCAACAAGAATAAATTGCGAAAAGTAGAAAAGCGAAATAAAAAATGTCCTGTACAGAGGGTCGTGTACTACACACTCTGCATCTTCGCCCCTTCTTCTACAAACTTCGTCTGTCTGTCTTTCAATTTCTCAAATGTAAAAGGGCACTAAGTCCTAGTTCACACTAGTCAAGTCTTATTGCTAAGCTTATCACTTTTTAGGGTTTCGTACACCAAACCCTTTTGTTTTCGCTACGCTGTCCGTCTGTCCGTCACAGGGTATTTTCTCGAGAACCGTAAGAGCTACAGACCTGAAATTTGGACAGAGTGTGTAGACCCTTGCCCTTGCCCGCTACAACAACAAATACATGAGAGTTGGAAATTAAAGGGTGTGCCAAAACGAGCAACGAAAAATGTTAAAATCCCATGTAATATACATACAATTGTATGTATATGCACTTGAAATTTTTAAGGTTAGTGTATTTTTATACAGACTACAACAATTAACACTAAAATTTAAAAAATTTTAATTAGAGGGTGTACCATCAGTTAATGTAATTTTGACTATGTAATTTTGATAACTTGCTGTATCTTGGAAACCGTAAGAGCAAACAAAAAAATCCCAAGATTATAAAATCGCCAAACTGAAAAAAAATCGCCAAAATAAAAACAAAATCGCCAAAACGAAAAAAAGCACCAAATTAAAAAAAATTTCTAAATCGAAAATAATTCGCGAAAAACCGGAAAAATCGCCAAAATGAAAAAATCGCCAAAATTAAAAAAATCGCCAAAATGAAAAAAATCGCCAAAATGAAAAAAATTAAAAAAATCTCCAAAATGAAAAAAAAATCGCCGAAATGAAAAAAATTTCCAAAATTAAAAAAATTGCCAAAACGAGAAAAAAGCGAAAAAAAAACAAAAAAAACCATTATTTCAGCTGAAAAAACGTAAGAAAACCATTATTAAAAAATGCTCAAGGCCCAACGTACGGAATCCTTCGTGCGCGAGTCAAAGCCGCACTTTACTGAATTTATTCTTCTTTGAACTTTCATTGGCGACCACACAATTCAAGTCTTATTTTTCAGCTCATATTTTTATGCATAGTTTTGTGTATGCATGTGTGCTTTTTTAACATTACGAATGGGAAAGCAAAAAGTTTTGACATTACATGAAGCTGAGTACCTACTTGTTTCTTTTCCCCTCGTCTTTCTCTTATACAAACTAATCAGCTTAGCAATAAGGACTAAACCAACCAAAATTCAATTGGTCTCTATGGAGAGATTTATGGCGTTATGGCGAATCACCTATAATCAAATACAGTGTTGCCAATTAGTTTGGTTCGAACAGCTGTTTTCTATGGTTATGGTTATGGCATGTCTGATTGAGCCTATAGACTTCAAACAACACTTTCGGTAACACGCATACAAAAATTTTTTTATATAAATAAATCGAAATTGCTTTTAACATTATAGTGTTTTTTTTTTAAGTCGCTTAGATTTTATTTTAATTTAATTTTATTTACAAAAAAGGCAGTAAATTATAAACAGTAAATTTCAACAAACATTTTGTCGCATGACTTTTACGTTAAAGATAAACGGCTTTGTAGCACGGAAGGCCATAAAAGAAGTTACGAGCATATAGCGACTAAGCCATGGTATAATTTTTACTTAATGTTTGAGTGATTTTGAGCATAAAAATACTTTATTAACATTGTTAACACTTAACAGTAATAAAAAGAATATGTCATTAAGGTGTTTAGCGCCTTTAGAAATGTTAAACAAAAAGCTTAAATAATAGACCAACTAATCGCTGACTTTATAATGTTTTTTTCTTTTATTTTTGGGTATTTTAAAGCGATATTGAAACGTTAACAAAATTGTGTGCTGCTTTTCTTTCGTACGTTCAAAGTAAATATGGGTCATTCGTAAAGAAAAAAATCAAATAAATTGAGACAAAAAAAAAACACGTAGGAAAAGCAAGTAAACTTTTTTATATTTTAGTATGGCGGATGTTCTAGACTCTTCTAAATGCTTGCTTAGTTAGAAACTAATAAATACAATATGTGACAGCGCATAAAGAAAGGGACCTAAGGGCAAAATTTTATTCATATCAAGATCCCTCTCGATCACGGCCGTAAAGAACTGGTAGAACATTGCTATTAAATTTACTTTGTGTATCAACGAGCAACGCTGGAGTGGTAAATACTAAAATATACATTTGAACAAGTAGTATGAACCACAGCGTCAATAAAATATTCATAGGAAAATAATTAAACGAATTGAAATAGTAATATTTTTAGTGGAGATTTTTGGGGATAGTACAAATTACGTTTTAGGGAATTTTGGGGATAACATTTTTAAAATTGGTGATGTTAGTCAAAAGAAATCTGGGAACCCTGCTAATCGAAACTTAAGAAGAGAGAGAGAGAGAGAGAGAGAAATAAAAGCCAAAACTTAAAACCACATGCAAAAAGGATCCACATTAGAACTATTTACGAACCGATAGAAAACTTTCTATAACTACACCCTGAATTTCGGATGTTCGTAAAGTCTTTTTTGCCTTTAATATTTCCACTTGAATTAGTATTTTCCAATCGATTCTATTTATTGCCTTTAGTACAGGCGGTTGTAAGATATTACAATATTGCCAGTAAAATGTGCTAAACAAAATTTAAGACCGTATGAACTGGGAATTTTTGTCTGACATCGTTGACAGAAAAACCAATCCCAGTCCATTGCAAGACTAGAAGCTGACAAAAATTTATAAGACATATGACATTGTAAGGATATTGCCAGATTTTTGTCAGAAATTTTAATATTGCCAGATGTACCAAGCTTATGCATCTTATGATGGTATTAGTAAACTTTGCGTGTGGAAAAGGGCTATTATTGTAGGACAATTCTTTTTATGGACAAGAGTGCATACACTTGATTTTAAAGAAAAAGGAAAGTGCAAAAATGTAATGAAATATATGCAGCCTAAATCATTGCAATTTCTTCTTTATGAACCATACTCATTTATAAACGACACATAATGGACCATTTCTACCAAATGCTTTGAGTCTGGCAATGCATAACAATCAATCTGACATTTTTTTCACTCGCGATATTGCCAGATACATTTATTGTCATACAATGGTCTGGCAATAAATTGTAAGATTTTCTGACAAATTTGATACAACATTGTGAACTGACAATTTAGCGCTTGTGCTGGTAATTTTTGATTATCAGTACATTGTTAACACATTGCCAGATCTGACAATATTGTAAGATCTTACAATCGTCTGTACAAAGATTTACAAGCACAGTGATAAAATTGTACTGCAAAGTATAAAAAACATCCGACTGATGTCTCTACCCTTTAATATAAAAGTCTTTTATTATTTTTTTTTTATCTTAGCCAGTGAAATTATAATAAAGAAAATTGTAGGATCTTTCTGAGACATCATGAATCATTCAAACCCATAAATTTAAGCTTCTTGCATAAAATTTAGTTGCAGTCGTAAACCTTTCTTTTTGTATCTATATTTAACATAAATTCACTAAAAATTTATTGCAAATTACAGTTATGTACATATATGACTAAAGCTTATTTTTGCGTACGAAAAATTTCACATTTATTATTTGTGCCAAAAACCACCGGCCAGTGCAAGTTGGCACAAGTGCAGCGTAGAATACAATAAGTTGTTTGGAGTATTAAATTTTCAAAACAAAATTAAAATAAAGTATCTAAAAAATTAAACCTGCACACACTCTTTTATTAAACTAAAACGGTGGCTGTAAAAGAAACAACCATCCAGGATTCGTTAAATAAAACCAGATATTGATCGCAAAAAAAAAAGTATCGAATTTACACCTCTTTTGTATGTTGTCTTCGTATACAAACAACATTTGTATGAATGACAACTCGTATTTATTGCATTTATGTTCTATATTTGTTGCCTGTTTTACTGTTTCTTCTAGTTGCACTTTAATGATATGTATTTTCTTTGTTGGCTTCTTGAGGTCAGCATGAAGTTTGAGTCGTAATTGTTAAAACTAAAACGAGTTTCTGGAAGAAATTTTGTAATTATGTTGCATTCCTTGAATTTTGTAGAACTGAATTCAGGGGCAGTAAGCAAATGTTTATTTCAAAGACCCCTACAGTGTTGTAAAAAAACGCTAAGTTTATGTAACGTCTGATAATAATGCACGAACTACTTTTTCCTCCGCTTTGATCTTCCAAAGACTCAAGTAATGGAAGGACTGACAAATAGGTATATCATATGTACATAGTCGTATATATGTATGTATGCGGTTTGAATAACCACCCTGTAGGAAATGCGAATAGTGAAATTGTACTGATTTACTAGAAACATTGTTAGTAGTACTACTGACCAGGTGTACCCCAGCCAATGTAATCATCTACTGATATTTAACATGAGTTTGTCATTGAAAATCCACCACTAGACTGTAGCACTACTGACTAAGTAGTTCTTTTGGGACCACATGGAGACAATGGCACCAAAGATTCACTAGCAAATTTTAGGGGCTCTAGTCTACAATATCGATATTTCCTCGCTCGATGTCAATAGTAACATTGTAGTCATTTACTAGTGACATTGTCAATAGCACTACTGACTAGGTGTAGCCCAGCCAATGTAATCGCCTATTGACATATAACATGGGGTTGTCATTGAAAATCTACCAATAGACTTTTGCACTATTCTTTTACGACCATATCGATACATTTGAACTAAAGATTCACTAGTACATTTTAGTGACCCTGGTCTAAAATTTTATAATTGTTGGGGCAACAACCTTAAATACATACATACATATGTATGTACTAGGGTATTCAATCGGTTAACCGGTTAATTACTACCCGATTAACTGATCGGTTAATTTAAAATTGGCTTTTTTCGATTAACGGTTAAACCGGTTAATTTCAATCGATTAACCGATTAACAGACGCTACAAATTTTCAGAAATTATTTTTTATACAAACAAACAAGTATGTGATCCTAAGTAATAAAGTAAAACTTCAAAATCCTTGGACATGGCTATGAAAGAGTCTAGTAAAGGCTCTGGTACTGTAACTAGAGGAAATTTATAAGTTTTGTTTAATAACCCAGTTGCCAACGATTTAGACAAGGATTAGATTTAATGAGAGACGAATTCAACTATTTTATAACTACACTCTGAAATATTTTCTTGCAGCAAAAATACAGTACAAAAACCGAAGCTAAGAAATTCAGAAATTAATTTAATGCAGAACATTCATCGCTGAGTTCTACCTTTGAATCAAATGATGACCTGCCACTAGAAGGAACGATCGATAGTAATATTTACAAGAAATGTTCTAACAAAATTAACTGAAACAATTAGAAGTGCCAAGAATTAAAAAAAATAAATAAAACAGGACGAATCAACTAATTTATTAAACTTGAGACCTTTTTAACAATTTTTATTTATAAAAAGACCTCAATTTTAATAAAATAGTTGATTCGTAATAATAAAAGGTCAAAGAAAAGTTGCAAAAATCAATAATCATAATGAATGATTTTATAAGTGTTGAGAAATCCAGGAAGACGACTGAGAAACTATATATTCTGTATTATGGATTGCTTTCGATTTCCTCAACATCTAAGATAAGTAAAGGGATTTTTCCAAGTCAGGTTTTACCAAAACTAAAGAAAAGAATCGCTTAAGTCCTAAACATTTAAACTAAATTATTTTTCTGAAATATTGTGTTAGAAGATCTCCTTAAACTATATTAATTTTTAATGAATAATTTATGAATTTTTTTGATTTAGTTTAAGATTTATTATTATTGTGTGTGCTTTTTAATTGTTTTACTAATAAACTCAAATTAATAAATAATATATGCACTTTTATTTGTTGAAAACACTTTATTTATGGAAAACCTTTATTAATCGGTTAACCGGCTAATACCGAGATTAACCGATTAAGCCAAAAACTTGGTTAATTAATCGAGCGATTAACCGATTAAAGTAAAACGCCGATTAATTGAAAACCCTAAATGTACGTAAGTTTTTAACATTATTGCATAGCATAAGAAAAAAACAAACTACTGACGCGTTCATTGAAAATGTCACCAGAAATATATTAGAACTGTTGCCTCTAACGCATCTCTGATCGCGTATAAAAGTAAAGTTGACGACATTTCAACTAGTGCAATTGTCGCTAGAGAAAATAGTGTTGACATAGAGACATATGGTTCTAGGATAACGAGAGGACTCGTACATATCTCTCAGAATTCCGCTTATATCTTCAACTAGGATGTGATATAAATAAAATAAATTCAGTGAAATGCGACTATTACTACGTTTATACGGAGGGCTTATTTGCAAATAAAACAGTAAATTGTTGCCATATTATTGTATTTATTGCGACTTAATAATTCAGAAAACTATTCACGATTAACGCACTATTTGCAAATAAAATGCCTGAGGTTGCCACGCTTACAAATGTTTGATAACAAAAAACAATAACTAAATGGATAAATACTCGTATTGCAACAAAAACCATTGATAGAAGCAAATAATGACGATTAAAACAAACAATTATTTGATATTTTGTACATTTGCACTATTTTTTTTGTCAACATAAGTAAGTTTTCTATAGAAGTGCTACCAAGTTTGTGTACTTTTGCTATTCCGTATAAACAGTGAGTTAATTTATTTGCAAATAATTTTATTTGCAAATAGTGCGCGTATAAACGTAGTATATGACTCGCGCAGGAAGGGTTCCGTACGGACACTAGATATGTAATACTAGACGAACCTTAGCCTTAGAGTTCAATTCCGTTCGGAAACGGAATCCAATTTAAGGATTGACATTTTGAGGTGGATTCAATTCCGTCTCCGAATGGAATTGAACTCTGTGACATGGCCGAATATTAGTTTTGTAATTTTTTCGTTTTTTGGGATTTTTTTGGTTTTGAGAGTTTTATTAACATGGCGTTTTTAAAATTTTTTTTGGGTTTTTTTTTCGTTTTGGCGATTTATTTCAGTTTTAACGTTTATTTCTCGTTTTGGTGATTTTTTAAGTTTTTTGCGTTTTTATAATATTGAGATTTTTTAGTTTTTCCGTTTTTGAAAATTTCAAGAGTTTGCCTCTTACGGTTTCCAAGAAACAGCAAGTTGTCAAAATTACATAGTCAATTACATTAACTGATAGATCACCCTTTAATTTTAATTTTTTTAAATTTTAGTGTTAACTGTTGTAGTCTGTATAAGAATACAGTTGTATGTATATTACATGGGATTTTAACGTTTTTCGTTGCACGTTTTGGAACACCCTTTAATTGTTAACATGTATTTGTTGTTGTACCGGCCAATGTTCTACATACTCTGTCCAATTTTCAGATCCTTAGCTCCTACGGTTCTCGAGAATATAGCCTGTGACAGACAGACAGACAGACAGCGCAGCGAAAACAATAGGGTTGCTTTTCGCCTTTGGTGTACGGAACCCTAAAAATTAAACTCACTGAACATAATTCTTTGAATGAAACCCAATCTCACAACACCTATCTTGTGTTTATCAGAAGAAGCAATTATTTGGTTCATAAAAAAATATATTGACAAAAATATTAAACTTTGTTTAAACTGTTAATCGGTTAATTTACCAAAATCAAACGGTTTAACCGTTAATCGAAAATAGCAAATCTTAAATTAAGCGGTTAGCAATTAATCGCTTAACCAATTGAATACCCTACTATTTAGACAAAAATTTTGTTTTTCTGAGTGTTACCAAAAGTAGGGAGTAGTGTATCTTGAAAAAAAGGTATATCGTGTAAATGATTACCGTGTTCGTGATGTGTCGGCTTAATCAATTTAATTGGGACACGATCTAGTATTATAGTAAACGACACTGAACAAGTTGGTTGTGACTGGGTCTATCTAATAGTATCTGGGCATTTCCCCGAGAAATTCCACTTTTTTGTCGCGTGCGACAGCAAGCAATTAACCTTGTATTTCTGAACAACGTGACGCGATTTTTCTTAAAATTTTACCTAACGTAGAGCTGCTGACGGCCTACACAGATATATAAAGAAGTAAAAAAAAAGTTTCGTTTTCTTTGAAAAAACAAGCATATTTGCTTGGTGTCACACGCTACAAAAAGTTGACATTCCTGTGGAAATGCCTATATATATAATGTAAATTGTTTCTCCCAATGAGACTGTCAAGTCACTCTGGAACCAGTCCCGTAACTGTATTTCGATATTAACCTTGGTATTTCAACTTGCACTGGGTAGTGTGCTAGCCTGTCATGCGGCAGTTTGTTAATTGGAATCTCAAAAAAGTATATTGGCATTTGTAACAATAAAAAAATGATAAGTTCTTAAATGTTAAATATCGAAACGAAAGGGACCTAGTCGGCGCAAATCGATACGTTTCGAAATTTTAAAATATTTTCATATGTGTTAATTGTACTAAGAAAAAATTTACAGATGCACATTGGTTATATTAACCATAAATATTTTGTTAATTGAAATTCGAGCTTAGCAGCTGAGGTTGGTTGGAATAACTTATGATGTTTGTTTCTGTGTTTGTTTTTTGAAAGATAATTAGATTAATCTTAAATATGTTCAGCATTTATGTTAGTTTATATATTTAACTAAGAGTTTTAGGGCTGACTTAGGGCCGAAATTTCTAATAAATTTTTTAGTTTAATACTTATGGCCTGTCCCACGATGTCGACAGAAAACGTTCAATCGATCGATTACCTATATTGAAAACAAAAAGAAATTTTATTATTTTAGTGTTCTTTTCAACATAACTTGTCGATCGAGCGTTTTCTGACCAAATCGTGGGACAGACTGTTAAGGATATATTTCGATTTTTCGACGATGTTTTCACTTTATGAACTACACAATTATGACAAAATAAATCAAGAGAGACCAGGTACAGTAGCGCAACATTAAACCAATGATTGACTTCAAATGTCTTTTTAATATTTGTATACATAGTTTGTTCCTTTCTTTTTATTTTTATCTAATAAAAAGATTTTGGCATGCACGAGTATAATGCAAACCATTAAACAAACCTGTTCAAATTTAGGTTAAATATCACTTGAGTTAAAAACAACTTGTCTCCGGCTTATCATTTGCAACTCTATTAAAGTCAACAGTTCCTTTTGTAATGATTGTAAAACATAAAAGCGTGCTGATATATTTTCACGATCCATTAAAGTGTTAACAATTTTTTTCCATTGCCTTATAAGAAAATTCAATAATTACTGATATATCAATGACAAACAAATAAAAATTATGTCTCTAATGATTGTTTTACAATTTCAAATTGATTTTGGAGTTTTCTATGTTCATTAAGTTGAAAATATATTTAAAAAAAATACTTTAACGTTGCAGCTGTTTTTCTCTCCCAGTCTTGATACGATTAAAGTGCCAGCATTTCAACACGTTTGTGTATTTCACATTTTCTGCGGCGTCTTAAAATAATAAAGTATACAAATTTGTAGTATATTACAACTTAATTACATTTTAATGGCAAATCATAAAAAGCAAGCAGCAAAAATCTTTAAATAAAAAAAAGCTTTTTTTTTTTAAAATAATCATGCAACCTGCTTGATTTCCCTCTCAAAATAGTAATTTGCCAAAAAAAAAAGAAAACGAGTACCTGGATATTTAAAATTACTGGCTTTTACTTGGGCAGTCTGTTGGTCAGCATAGTTGCCAACCACCTGAATAGCGCCCAACTAACCAACTTCTTGCTATCTACACACGAATCACAACTGTCAAATAATTCAAAATGTTTGTCTAACAAATCGTTTAATTTATTAACTTTAACTATTCGATGTCGTTTGACTTAAAAAGGAGAAAAATTGCTTGTTTATAAAAATGTTAAATAAACTACAATCAAGTGGCTACTAACTAACTATTTAATGGTGAATTATGGCATGTAAAAGGAAATGAAAAATAACAACAATAAGAGACATAATTTTAAAAAGAAAATGAAAATTTATTCATGTTACCCTACGTCTACAACTGATATATTTTTATCATAACAAAAGTCAAACTTTATATTGAAAAATAATTTTTTTTATATTAGCTCTTTTTTCTATATGGAATTCGACATTTGTCACGATAAAAATATATCAGGTGTAGACGTAGGGTTAAGGTACAGCTTAATTAATATTAATCATTAGGGCATTGACACGGTGCATAAAAACTAGGGTGTAACGAATATTCGCATTAGATTTCGCATTCGCAAATTATTCGCTTACTTTTGTTATTTGCACTCCATGCAAAATTAGTCTGACTTCATTTTAGTTTAGCTGCGAAACAACATGAGCAGTGCTGTTTTCGCACGGAATTTTAACCATGTTGCATACTTTCAGGCAATAAAAGCGAGAAATTTATAATAAAAACCGTGAGCTGGGCTACATTTAGTACATGTCAAATTTTTTACGTGAAATAATCAAGGGTACTGAAAAATTTTCACAACTTCGAACAGAGTACCAGCCCAAAGACTAGTCTTTTCAAACTTAAAAAAAAACAAGTAAGAGTGCTATATTCGGCTGAGCCGAATATTATATACCCTTTACCAACGTACGTACATGTACATATATAGTATACAGACACACACATACATATTTGTTTTGTGAAAAAATTTATAATTTTTTTAAAGTTTCCATCTTTGGAGCTGTAATTTTCTTTCAGAAAAGAAAAAGAAAAAAATTTTTAGACCTATTTAATTTTACATAACACAAAAAGTGTGAGTTTTCCAACCCTGGAGTCATAATTTTGGATTTTTTTGATTATTGATACCAATCTAGTTCTTTAAAAAATACAAAAAATTTGTATGGAAAAAATATTTTTTGAAAAGAATTTTCGTTATTTTTCATACAAATTTGAAACGTTTAGAAACAAAATTTTTTACAAAATCTGCTTATTAGTTTCATTTAATTCCTTTAATATTAAAAACTTCAGTAAAGTGCGACTTTGAATCGCGCACGAAAGGTAGACTTTTTTGAAGTTTTTTTCAGTTTAAACGATTTTTTCAGTTTTGTCGCTTTTTTCTCGTTTTGGCGATTTTTTTCTGTTTTTAGAGGTTTTTTTATTTTGGTGATTTTTTTCTGTTATTGGGATTTTCTTCATTTTGTAGATTTTTCTCATTTTGACGATTGTTTTTTTCATTTTTGGGATTTTTTTCTGTTTTTGGGTTTTTTTTATTTAGTTTTTTTTTTGTTTTTTTTTCATTTTGGCGATTTTTTCTGGTTTTTGGGGTTTTTTTCGTTTTGGCGATTTTTTTAATTTTGGCGATTTTTTTTTCATTTTGTCGATTTTTTCTGTTATTTAGGTTTTTTTTCGTTTTGGCGATTTTTTTCATTTCGGTGATTTTTTTCATTTTGGCGATTTTCTTTCCTTTTGGCGATTGTTTTTGTCATTTTAGCAATTTTTCCGTATAATGCGATTTATTTTAGTCTTAGAAATTTTTTTTAATTTGGTGCTTTTTTTCGTTTTGCGATTTTTTGTTTGTTTTTGGCGATTTTTTTCGGTTTGGCGATTTTATAATTTTTTGCTTTTTTAGTTTTACCGTTTTTGAAAATTTCAAGAGTTTTACTCTTACGGTTTGCAAGATACAGCAAGTTGTCAAAATTGCATAGTGAAAATTGCATTAACTGATGGAACACCCTTTAATTTAAATTTTTGGAAATATTAATATTAATTTTTATAGTCTGTATAAAAATACACTAACCTTAATTTTTTAATAATAATTGTATGTATATTACATGGGATTTTAGAATTTTTCGTTGCTCGTTTTGGAACACCCTTTAATTTCCAATTCTCATGTATTTGTTGTTGTAGCGGCCAAAGGTCTACACACTGTGTCCAAATTTCAGGTCTGTAGCTCTTACGATTCTCGAGAAAATACTAATATAGTTTTAGACATAGTTAATTTTACATAACACAAAAAGTTAAAGTTTTCCAACCCTGGAAACGTCTTTTTAATTTTTTTTATATTTTTTTAATTTAAAATACCAATTTTAGTCGTACTGAAGTGTAAAATAAATTTATTTATTAAAAAAAATAAAAATTTGTTTTCGGTAGTTACTTTTATATGGCAAAATATAGTTTACGTTTTCCAGCTCTGCAATCGTCTGCCCGATTTTGCTGAATTTCAATACCAATCTAAGTTGGACCATTTCTGATACATCAGTCCAAGAACGAAGTCTCTAGCTTTTCTGGGAGCTTCGGATTTCACGTACACCGAACGGACGGACGGACAGACGGACATCGCTTATTCGTCTTCGCTATTCATAAGGACCCAGAATATATATATTTTTTGGTCGCAAATTAAAATTATGGAAATTAGACACGGAATGACAAACCTATATATACCCTTTTCCATTTTTGGTAAAGGGTATAATTATAATCGGGGTACACCCTGGGATATTTTTGGCAATCTTGAACAGCTATCTTATGCAGATGATAGAGTACTTATGTCGACAAGAAAATCAGATATGGAAATGAAAAACTTGATTTTCTAAACCAAAATGTGTATTAGTGTTAAGAAAACAGAAGACATATCTGTGGACATTTGACAAAATGGCTTCTCTCGAGATAAGAAAATTTTCCCAAATTTTTATAGTAAATATAACATTTTAATGCGCTTCTTTTGCTCTAATCTCCGTATTTATACGACCTTGGAAAGCAAGATACGCAATCTAATAATCGACCTCTTTCAGATTTTCCCCAATTTCAATTTGACAAAACGACTTCTTTCAAAGAGTTGCAAATAATTTGAATATTCAAACAAAAAACTGATAAATGCCATTTGACAAATCAGCTTGTATCCATTTAGTTCTAGCACGTTTTTGCCAATTCCCTTTTGATAAAACAGCTTCTTTCGAAAGAAGTCGTTTCGTCAAAAGCAAAGTTTGAAAAATTTACAACTTGTCTTGACTTAAGCGACTAAAATATTTTTTTTCATGTAATCAAAACAATTTTGACAAAACGACTTTGTATGGTAGAAGTTAATTTTTTAGTTTAAAATCCATGTGACAAAATATCTTATTTTTGCCGTTGTAGTTTAAAAAAAATGTTGCTCTTAGAGGAAAAAAAAAAAATATATCATAAAATGTTCATTTAGTATTTGTCTATAATATCCAAACATAAGATTTCTTTAAATTTCTAACTATTAACTTTTGTTAACTTGTTTTGTCATTTTAACACCTTTTTTCGCTCTACTGAAAAGTTGGTGATTTAGAAAGATGATGTTTTGTCAAATGTCCATAGATATATATGTACAAGTTTGACAAAATATGATCCCATATATAAAATATTTGGGTAGCATACTAACACCTATTGGTTGCACAGTGGATGATATCACTTCCACCACAAATAAAGGCAGAGGAACTTTGTCTCAACTATGAAACATATTTGCATCAAACTGCTTATCTGCCAAAACAAAAATCAGAATATAAAATTCTAATGTGAAGCCGGTCCTTCTATATGAGTCGGGATCCTGGACCGTAACATCAGTCCAAACGCGAAACTGCAAGAACCGCTGTCTCAGAAAAATTTTAAATTTAAGATGGCCACAAATCATCTCAAACCAACAACTTCCTGGTGCAATAAAGGAAATTTCCTGTAGTTAAAAAATGAAATGTCACTGGATAAATCATACACTCAAAAAAGACGTAAAGGAAACATGCAGAGCAACATTTTGGTGAAAACCTTAAGTGTTCAAAATCCAGAAAAGATTGAAATAAACATAGCGGCGCCACACAAGTTCAAAAATTAGTTAAGGGAAAAACTTTTAATAAATTATCATATTAACGTCCCAGCAAAAATAAATTTTGTACAAGTAAGCACTAAGACAAAAAGAGAAGCGCTTCAGAAGCGTGGAAAAGCACACAGTGCATTCCCTCTGCACTACGAGGATGCAATAACGTAAGCGAATGTAGAAATTTAACACAAACACTACGAAGTTGGTCGGCTGCTTATACTCAAATACTCAAAGTTGTTTATAGCGCATACTCTCTCGCTTACCCGGATACAAATTTGGATGCTGATGAGACTTTTACTTCGAGTTTTTATTTTTTGATTGGATTGTGTACGAAAATAAATATGTGCTTCGGTAGTTCAGTGGATAGTAGGGAGAGTTGTGCTATCTCTCCGTTACCAACCTGCTTCCAGGCTTAGGAATATTTTTGCTTTGGCAGGGGTCCATTGGCTATTAAAGTAGTGTTACGTATTGATCGTCCAATTGAAGTAAGACCATATTATTTAACTTCGGAATCATCAAATTAAACATACTTGAATTTCATTATAGGACTATTTTTGTTGAAATATGCATAGCTTAATTTTGGAAAAGGTACCCTGCAGAAAATTTGGTGACAATTGATCCAAACATATTCGTCCTATAGCTGGAGATACCCCCATTTTCTCAAAAGTACGGAGAAGTGCATGGTGAAAAAGGACATATCGTTTAAATGGTGACATATTGACCATTTTCGTGATGTATCGTCTTGATCTTGAGCCAATTTAATTCGGACTAGTAAACGGCGCTGAACATGTTTGATGTAGTCGAATACAGGACCTATCAAATAAAGTAAATATAATATTAATTGCTCCCTTCAATGTGACTCTGGAACAAGTCCCGTAACTATACTTAAATATTAACCTAAGCTTAACTAGTATATATACTTTTGAAATATGAGTGGCCCTGTGGTTGGGTGGGTAGTGTGCAAGCCTGTCATGCTTGCACAGACAGCCTGTCATGCTTTCAGATTAAAAATAAAATTAAAAAAAAATTTTATTGCATTTGTAACAATAAAAAAATTTATAAGCGCTAATTGTTACAGTTAAATGTCGAAATTTTATTTATAAATAATTTATATTATTATACATCGAGTAGGTCCCTATGGGATAGTTCACTGACAAGTCAGAAGGTGCATACAAAGTATCAATTAACCCCATCCTAGGCCATTCCCATGTAAAAGTGACTGGTCCGCTTCATATGAAGTGTTAGAACTCGGACTGGTCCCTATCACTTGGGACCGGTCACGTGACTAGTCTTGTGTCAGTTTCATTTTCTGCAGGGTAGTTCTAGGGAAGTGGGAAACATAGCTTGAGAATATATTTTCCAATATTGGAATATAATCAAAAATTATTATTATTGGCGAAGTTAGTTAGAATAAAAGTGTTACAATGAAAAAACGAAAACGCCAGTATTTAATTTATAGTATAGCCTAAAGACGTAAGCGCTCAGTTACCCGACTGTAATGTAACTGCACTGGTAGGAAACAGCATTACATTACATCTCTATAACCATTTTCATTACTTTTCGCATAACAATATCGATCAGCTGTTTCCTACTGTTGCAGTTACATTACATTACAGTGGGCTAATTCAGCCTTTTGTAGTAACAAAGTATTTAAGCAAATCGTGCCATAAACTTAATTTTTTGACTAAAATCTATCATTTGTGATCGTAAATAATCGATTCTCGTAAAAAAACAAGTTCCAAACAATATGTCGGTCAAGCTTTTTTGGTGGTTATGGCTGGAAATATTTGGACATATTTACGTGTAAATTATTTTCGGTGTACAATCATAAAGTTTAATTTCACAGCTAGTATATTTTGTGCGATGATGCAAATGATTGAAAACAATACAATGGCAAGACTGTTCTAAATTTAGAGATGATAAAATAGAGCTTTCATTACAAAAAAAAGCTTTCAGCAAATTTTAATACGATCAATCAAAACAATCCACACATTCCATCTGCACTGAAAATCGAGTATATAAAGCAGAAATCTCAACTGACTCCACACACAGTGGACTAAACACAAAGAACGCTGGTGATGAAGGCTAGTTGTTCCGTTCTGCTAGTGTTTATCAGAATATTTGCAATTAATTTTGGTGTTATTTGTTCTTAATAATTAGCACATGTCATCAAATCATACATGTCTTTTTTTTTTTATTACATGATATTTTATTAATTGTATCTTCATATATGAACTAACAATAAGTATTCAAATCTTAAATATAAAAATATAATTAGGCCCGACCAGTGTCGGACATAAGCTTAGTAGTAGTTATATATAATACATAAGTATTGATAATCAAAAGGAAAAAATATAAAAAATAAACGAATTTTCAGGAAGTCCCATCTGGAGTGCTGTGAATAAGAGCCCTTGTATCCCTCTTTTTTAGGCGTATGTGTCCAGTAAAGTTCAAAATATTACGAGCAAGCGGATTAGGATGTGATTCGAGTTTTGTTAGATATTTGCCTGCGTATTGTGCAATTTCTTCAGTCACTAGAGGCATATTCAAATCACGATGTATATTTGAATTTTTGATGTACCATGGAGCCGATGTTATCATGCGTAAAATTTTGTTTTGCCTGCGTTGAATTTTCTCTACATTTGAAGCTGAAGCAGTGCCCCATAGTTGAATTCCGTAGCACCATATTGGCTTTAAAAGCGACTTGTATATTAAAAGTTTACAGTCTAGGCTAAGTGTTGAATTTCGACCAATCAGCCAATGTACCTGAGTTAATTTAAGTTTCATTTGCGTTAACTTAGAGTCAATGTGGTGTTTCCATGTAAGTCGTCGATCAAGGTGTATACCAAGATATTTCACATGTGAATGTTGAGAAACAACTTGATTGTTAATCCGAATGGGAGAACAAGTATCTCTTCGTAAAGTAAATGTTACTTGAACACACTTTTGTTCATTTACCTTGATTCTCCATAAGTTTAACCAAAGCTCCATCTAGCTAATGTGTTCCTGGAGTTTGCGGGATGCCTCATCAGGGTTTTCATGCATACTAAGGCAGGCTGTATCGTCGGCAAATGTGGAAGTATGGATACTACTGCTCACAGGCATATCACAAGTATAAATTAAATATAAAACTGGTCCCAGTATACTCCCCTGTGGCACACCAGATGAAATTGTTTCAGGCCTACTTGTAAAGTCTCCTTCCGCAACAGTGAACTTACGGGAAATAATGTAACTTTCCAAAAGATTTAAAATGTTTATTGGTAAGTAAGTCTTCAATTTTAATATTAGGCCTTCATGCCACACTTTATCAAATGCCTGGGAAATGTCTATAAACAGCGCAGAACAGTACTTTTTTTCCTCAAAAGTTCTTCTTATAAATTGAACCAATCTGTGAGTTTGTTCAATGGTGCTATGCTGACTTCTAAAACCAAATTGATGGTCTGGTATGCACCCACTACTAATTAGAATTGGGGACAATTTTGTTTTGAGCAGTTTTTCGAAAAGCTTTGACATTGTAGATAGTAGACTTATTGGCCTATATGACTCAGCCTTTGTTATATCTTTGCCCGGCTTTGGAATCATTTTAACCTTGGCAAGTTTCCAGTTGTGTGGATAATACTCCAGTCGTAAAATAGCATTAAATATGAATAAAAGGATTCTCATTGCAATACGAGGCAAGTTCATCAGCATCTGATTACTAATTCCATCAATACCCGGAGCTTTCTTCGGGTTGAGTTCGGCAATTAATTTTTGTAAATCACGCGTCTTAAACTTTATGTGTTGAGGGGGTAGAGCGACTATATTCGGCAAATCAGCAACACCAGTACATATATTTGGCGTAAAAACGGATTTTAAGTGCTCAGCAAATATTTTACCTTTTTCAGTATCGCTTCTTGCCCAACCTCCGGTAGATGTGCGTAGAGGTGGCTTATACTCAACGGGCGTTTTAAGCTTTCTGGCAGCGCGCCACAAGGAGTAATTAGACGCCGGTGTAACATCAAGACCCTCCAGATAATTTTTAAGAGATGCAATTTTTTCAGATGCAAGCAACTCTTGGAGTCGTTTAGTGCACTCTTTAAATCTGATTTTATTTTGTGGTGATCTGTGCTGTTGGCATTCCCTTCTAGCACTTCTTTTTTCACGTACGAGACGTTCAATGTCTGTAGAATAAATTTTATTAAACCCAATCTGCGGATGGGAGATAGTGGCATGTTCAGCAGCCTGTTTAATATTCTCGCTGAGATTGGCAATGTTCGATTCAATATCATCGGGTGTTCTAAGCGTAATGTTTTCCGTACAATGACTGCTGAGATATTTTTTGAACCCCAGCCAATTAACACGATTGATCATCTTCACATATGGGTCAGGTAAGTTACTTCTTAATGGGCTACAAATTGTAATGATCGTCGGGGAGTGATCGGACGAGAGATCAAGAGAAGCTTGAACTTGAATTAAATCCCTAGAGATATTTTTTATGACTCCAAAATCTATAACATCCGGAATTTTTTGTATGTCAGTAAGCCAATAAGTGGGCTCCCCACTCGAAATGACATCCAAGCCCATTTTTGAAATAGTGTTGAACAATGCTCGACCTCTGGGTGTAACAAGGCGCGAACCCCAGAACGTATGTTTCGCATTGTAGTCTCCAGCTGCTACAAAACAAGGTCCAAGAGATTTGTAGAAATCCTCATATTGATTCTCAGTGATTGAAAATCTGGGAGGGGAGTAAATTGATGATATAACGAAATTTGAAAAAAAACTTTCAATGCCAATATTTGTAGCTTGTAGGTATTCTTCAAATATGTTATCAAGAACATAGTGCTTGAGTCTTGACTTTATTAGAATTGCTGATCCACCGCAAGCCCTTCCTCTAGGGTCCTTTGTATCATATATAGTGTAGCCATAAATTTTAAAAAGACTTCTCGAAGTCAAATGAGTCTCAGATACTAACATTATATCAATATTTTTTTCCGTGAGGAAAAGCTCAAGTTCATTTTTATGTTGGCGAATGCCGTTTGCGTTCCAGAAACATACATGTAAAAAAATACATGTAAAAAAATATAAATTTTTTATATATAAAAAAAGCAAATAGATAGCCACGTCGCTTACGTCTTTTGGGTGGTATTGGTATGGCTCGTTTTCATTCATAGCATTTTGTGCAATTTCGGAAAAACTCTTTATTGAGTGATAAGATAATTCACAATAATTCTTACAAACTGATCTTTATTCTTCTTAAATTTTGCATTCAGTAATAACAAACACTTTTAATTTAAAACAATAATTTGACTTTTACAAAAAAAACTTTGCACCACCAAAGAATTAATTAAAATTAAATTAATTAAAAACTTGCAGCCCAGCCATTGACCAAGCAAATATTTTAATTTTTTATTTAGTGTTTTTATTCGTACTCTTGTATTCTTTTGATTAATAATTTTTGCTGTTGCTTCGAGGCAGACAACTTCACAAAATGTTCAAATAATAAATTTGAAAAAAAAAATTATTCAAAAGAATATTTTTAAGATATAAATCAAAATTCCTGACACAGGATCATTAACCCTAAAAGACATTATAAAGCTGACAAGCAGACTCCATTAAAAAAATTTTAAAAATGCCCTCTAAATAACGACGACAACAAAAGGAAAAACAAAAATTTGTTTGTGTAAAAAATTTATTAAAAAAGGAATTGCATTTCTGCAACATGAGTACGCAACCGTCCATCCATATTTCTCGTGCTTAACTTGCCAAAGAATGCAAACATTTTGTAGACAATTTATTTTTAATTTACTCCCCTCGCTTAATTATGCAACAAATGAACATATCTTTATATACAGACTTGTGCTCTTAAACATGTTCGAATATGTGCATTTCAATATTTTTCATAAAATGCATACGTTTCACCTTAAAATTGATGACCAGGGTTCGGATTTTAATGACCTAAAAATTACGAAGAATTCCCCCAGAAAAAAATTACTAAAAAGACTAGAAAATTGCTCAAAGGCGTAAAAATGCACTTAACTCTCGTTTATTTCTATCAATTTGTTATGACCAGGGAAACCGCAAATATGCAATTGCATGTTTTTTCTGGTATGAATTATAAATACGGGGACAAGATATTTATCCGTTTTAGAACTTTTTATGAATTTTGGCATCGATTTGTTAGTGCATATTTTTGCATAATTTAACCCTTTAAAGCATGTTTTTTTTTTAGCAAATCTTCCAATTTTTAGAGTATAATTTACGCTTTTAGGATCAAATCCTTGTTACTCTTTTATTTTAATATGCTTACAAGCTTATGTGTTGGCCAACATTTTTATTTTTCGCCGTTTAAAAAGTCTCATTTGCAATGTTCCACGTAGTATATAAATTGTTCTAATATTTATATTACGGTTTTGCTATTGGTGATAGACCTTGTCCCGAGTTGAAGTTGAAAATGTATTGTCAATGTATAAAAGATTATTTAGATGTGACAGGCAACGATTTTTATTTGAAAGTCTGGGTCAATATTAAGTTGTTTATGGCAATAAAAATTATAAAAAAATCTAGTATTATTTATTCCAAATACAGTTCCAAAGTTTTAATTCTGATATCGGGATCTATTTTAAATTGAGGTTAAATTTTTACGAGAGTTTCAAGAAAAAAATTAATTTTTATTATTAGCCTTAGTCAAAATTTGTATGGCAATTTTGTTTTAAAGTGCACTTCAAGCCAAAATTATTGTTTTTAATACGGCACATATTCTTTTTTAATTTTTTATTGTTTTCTTTTTTTTTTTTGTTATTTTATTTTTGTATTATTTTACATGCGAATGTTGAAGTATTTTTTAGTTAAAAATATATTTGCATTTACAAATAAACCGATTTATTTTGTTTTTAAGAGCATATTTTTGGAGTTTTTAGTGCATATTGTCAAGTTTTTAGTGCATACTGAATGCGCATAAAACACTTTTATTAAAACATATTTCTGGTTTCCCTGGTTATGAGTTATAATATTCTATTAAATTCTTTTTATTATACTTTCAAATGGAAAATATCTACGATTTTCCCCTTCCACATCGATACTCACAATCGGTGCGTGCATTCGTAAAATACAAAATATCGTGAGTACTTTGGTTTTTGATTATAAGCTACAATTATTAAATTTTTTAAAAGTGATGGAGTCTTGTTAAAGTAATGAAAACCTTACTCAAAAAGTTGAAGAAGTGGAAAAAAAACTTACCCAAAAAGTGGAGTAAATTCATTAAAGTGCGAATTTGACACGCACACGAAAAAAAAAATATTTATTTTGGCGTTTCTTTAGTTTTAGCGAGGGTTTTTTTCGCGAATACAATAGAATAGGTTACTTTTCACTTTTGGTGTAGAGAACCCTAAAAATTACCAAAAAATTACTTAAAATAATAAAAATTGACTTAAAACTAAACTGTGCAAGAGAAAGACAAAAATCTTTTCATTTTTGCAAAGAAAATCGCTTAAACGGCATTTCTGTATGTTCACCAATCTTAGAAAAAACTGCAAAAAAAGATGACATTTCATGGAAAGCCGAGCCCTGGTGATGACATACAAAACTGTTTGAAAGTTTTTTTTTGCTGCTGTGATTGTTACCTTTTATAGTGTGAAATATTAAACTTATGTAAATGTATTTGCAATAAATCTTAGAGACCCTTTATAAATATTTAGTATAAAATGATAAATGGGCAAGTATTAAAATATGAGCTGGCAGAAAACTCCTTTAAAAAATAGTTAATTTTCCAAATGTACATATAAACAGGTAACTCCCGATATATGCGCCTGTTTGGAAGCGAAACAATTATTGCAAATTCAATCCGCTAAAAATAAGGCTCAAGATTGGTATAAAAACTTTGGTACAAAAAAATATTAAATACGGCTTAATTGCGGACCTCCAAATCACGCTAAATCATTATATTCATTCGGTCATTTATATTTGTGTTTTGTTATTTCTTATGTTATTTTATTTGTACTTATTTATTTTAAAAAATAATAAAAAAAATAGTTATAGTACTCCTTTAATAATTAAAATGAAATAAATTCCTCACATATATTATTTTCACACATAACTTTTAAAACCCTTCTTGTAGGCTAAAAAAAAATAATTAGAAATTTAAATACAAAAAACTTAAAAAACACTAACCTTATTCATAAAAAATAATTTTGTTTTATGGAGGGTTTAAAAAACAAAATTTGTAGGAAAAACTGTTTTATAAACCACTTATAAATCAAATATATTTTTTATGAATAAGACCTTAAAGAAATAACAAAAAAAGAGTTTATACAGTCTTGGAACAAAGTCATGGAACTAATTCTAAGTTAAAAAAATTAGTAAACATTTTCTCATTTTGAGGGCTTTTCTTTTTCACCCGACTGCCGCGAAGGGTTTTTTGTTTCAGTTTGTTCCCCACTACTGGACTTGTTTTTTTTTTCAATTTTATAGGTAGTCTGGGTTTTTTTTTTTAATTTATTTGTTACTCATACAAGTTATTGTAAAGCTTACTGCCAGTTTACAGAAGCCATGTAAAAATTCTCGGCTGTCTATTTATATTGAAAACAAAAACAAATTTTGAGTGCTTTGTTTTTGCTTTCAATATGAATAGGCAGACTAGAATTTTTACATGGATTCTGTAAACTGGCAGTTAAACTTAGTTTTACATGACAAATTTTGAGCAGCGAACATTTTTAAGGGACTTTTATTTTATTACGATGGCGTTATTCGATGTTTGATGCAAATGGTGTTGCGTAAGTGCAAATGCAAAATATCGTAGCTTTTCTTTGGACTGTGTGTTTATTTTGTTTTTGGATTTTAAAGAAAAGCTACGATATTTTGCATTTACAATGAGGCAAGACAATTTGCATCAAACACAGAATACGAATTGCTGGCAAATCTTGCACAAGCTTACTTTCACAGATGACTCAGCGTTATATTTCATGTAAATGCAGATGTGCAAATGTGTTTTTAAAGCGAGTTATTTAAAATCGTGTTAAGAAAGATTTTTTTTTTTTTTTCATATACATATTTATTTATTGTATCTTCAAAAATGAACTAACAATAAGTAATCAAATCTTAAATCTAAATATAATTATTAGGCCCGACCAATATCGGACATAAGCGTAGTGATAGTTATTAATAATACATAAGTAGTGATAATCAAAAAGAAGTATTTTTAAGCAGTCCCATCTGGAGTGTTGGGTATAAGAGCCCTTGTGTCCCTTTTTTTTAAGCGGATGTGTCCAGTAAAGCTCAAAATATTACGGGCAAGCGGATTAGGATGTGACTCGAGTTTAGTTAAATATTTGCCTGCGTATTTTGCAATTTCTTCACTCACTAGTGGCATATTTAAATCACGATGAATATTTGAATTTTTAACGTACCATGGAGCAGATGTTATCAAACGTAAAATTTTGTTTTGCCTTCGTTGGATTCTCTCGACATTTGAAGCTGAAGCAGTGCCCAACAGCTTAATTCCGTAGCACCATATTGGCTTCAAAAGCGACTTGTATATCAAAAGTTTGCAGTCTAGGCTGAGTGTTGAATTTCTGCCAATTAACCAATATATTTGAGTCAATTTAAGTTTCATTTGGGTTAACTTAGAGTCAATATGATATTTCCATGTAAGCCTTCGATCAAGGTGTATGCCAAGGTATTTGACTTGAGAATGTTGAGGAATATTTTGATTGTTGATTCGAATGGGGGAACAGGTATCTTTTCTTAGGGTAAACGTTATATGAACACACTTTTGTTCATTGACTTTAATTCTCCATAAGTTCAACCATATTTCAAGCTGGGTAATGTGTGCTTGGAGATTGCGGGATGCCTCATCAGGATTTTTGTGAATACTCAAACAGGCTGTATCATCGGCAAATGTAGAAGTGTGGATGTTATTGCTCACAGGCATATCACAAGTATATATTAGACTGGCCCCAGAATACTACCCTGTGGCACACCAGAAGATATAGATTCGGGTACACTCATGAAGTCTCCTTCCACAACGGTAAATGTCCTATCAACAATATAACTTTCCAAAAGCTTTTGTATATTTATTGGTAGGTATGTCTTCAATTTTAAAACTAGGCCTTTGAGCCATACTTTGTCAAATGCCTGAGAAACATCAATAAAAAGGGCAGAACAATACTTCTTTTCTTCAAAAGTCCTCCTTATAATTTGAACCAATCTATGCGTTTGCTCAATAGTGCTATGCTGACTTCTAAAGCCAAATTGATGGTCCGGGATGCACCCAGTATCAGCTAAAATTGTGGACAATTTAGTCATGAGCAGCTTTTCGAAAAGCTTTGAAATTGTTGAAAGTAAGGTTATAGGCCTATATGACTCAGCCTTGGTAAGATCTTTGCCTGGCTTTGGAATCATTTTAATCTTGGCAAGTTTCCAGTTATGTGGAAAATACTGCATTCGTAAAATGGCATTAAAAATAAATAGCAAAATTCTTATTGCAATATGAGGCAAGTTCATCACCATCTTGTTACTAATGCCATCAATACCTGGAGCTTTCTTAGGGTCGAGTTCAGCAACTATTTTTTGTAGTTCACGCATCTTAAACCTTAAGGGACGAGGGGGTAGAGAGACTACACTCGGTAAATCGGCAGCACCCGTACATGAATTGGGAGTAGGGTTTGGGATTTCCCGGACTTTTGCACTTCCCGGGAAACGGGAATTAAAAAATCAAGTTCCCGGGAATTCCCGGGAAAAGCAAATTTTCTAAATTAAATACATTTATTAAATGAAAGTTGGTGAAATTTCGATTGTTTTATTAATGTAAGCATTCTTTTGAAATAAAAGTTAATAAAAAAGCAGTTCTAAGACAAATTTTTAAGAATTTTTAATTGAATTTAATCAAATGGAATAAAGTTATTACACAGCAAAAGATCATATAAAAACCAATTGACGACTGTTACTATAATTAGTAGACATTTTTCTAATAAGACATACCTTCATTTTAATAAGAATTTGCCTTGCTTTTTTCTCATTCTTTTTGAAAAAGTTCCAGGCGGTTTCTTATCGTTAAATACAAGCAGGTTACAGTACCATACTGCGCTGCGCTGAATTGTGAATACCATGAGCCACAGTATGTCTAAGTGTCTTTCATTTTATTTCTCCTAAAATATTTTCTGCAGGGTTTCCATAATAGCGTCTACTTGTAATCAATTTAAGTTTCGTCAACTCAGAGTTCTAAAATTTTCACTACACTTTTCAAAATTTGTTCACTAATTCGGCGAAAAATCACTTCAAGTTCGCTTAGCATCGAATTATTTACTTTAGGAAATAATTATATCATTGCAATGATTTATACTTATACAATTTATTCCACTTTTTATAGGAGACATGGTATGACCTCAATTTAATGGAATTTTTATGAAATTTCAGACTAGATTTGAATAGCTCACATTTTTATTTTATATTAAAAAAACATGGACATTTTACTTGTTTATCGGAATCGAAAGAATTCTTTCTTTCTTACAGTTACATTCAAAACAAAAACTCAATTTAAATTTTAAGATTAAAAAATTTCCTTCGAACAAGGTATACGAGTATGTAAGTGTTTAAACAGACGATGAAAAACGTGTCAACGTTCGTGTAAATTTAGTCATACAATCATTCAAACGAACTTTTGTAATATATAAAAAAATAATAAGTTTTTATATTAAAGTAAAATTGGATTATAAATTCTATATATTTATGAAATAACATGCACTTTTAATTTCCCGTTTTCCCGGGAAAATCTCAAAAATTTCCCGGGAATATTAGACAGACATTTCCCGGGATTTCCCGCCCGGGAATTCCCGCTTCCCAAACCCTAATTGGGAGTGAATACAGATTTTAAATGCACAGAAAATAAGTTACCTTTCTCACTATCGCTTCTTGCCCAGCCTCCAGTCGAAGTACGCAATGGTGATTTGAGATCAACGGGTCTTTTAAGATTACTAGTAGCGCGCCATAAAGAGTAATTAGATGTTGACGTTACATCAAGACCTTCTAAATACTTTTCCAGTAATGCAGTCTTTTCCGACGATAGCAGCTCTTTGAGTCGTTTAGTACATTCTTTAAGTCTGATTTTATTTAGGGGTGATCGATGTTGTTGCCATTCTCTTCTAGCTCTCCTTTTTTCACATACAAGACGTTCAATTTCCGTAGAATAAATTCTATTAAAGCCAGTCTGCGGATAGGAAGTAGTGGCATGCTCAGCAGCCTGTTTAATATATTCGTTAAGATTGGCAATATTAAATTCAATATCATCAAGTGATCTTAGCTGAATGTTTTTTACGCAGTGACTACTAATATATTTTTTGAATCCTAGCCAGTTGACCCTGTTAATCGTTTTCGCATATGAAATAGTTAAATCACTCCTTAGTGGGTTGAAAATTGTAACTATTGTGGGAGAGTGATCGGAGGACAGATCTACAGAGCCCTCTACGTGAATTAAGTCCCTATGGATATTTTTCGTGACGCCAAAATCTATAACATCTGGAATTTTTCTTACGTCAGTAGGCTCCCCACTCGAAATGACATCTAAGCCCATTTTTGAAATTGTATTAAACAACGCTCTACCTCTAGGTGTAACAAGACGCGAGCCCCAGTACGTATGTTTTGCATTGTAGTCACCAGCTGCCACGAAACAAGATCCAAGTGATTTGTAGAACTTCTCATACTGATCTTCGGTAACTGAAAATCTGGGAGGTGAGTAAATTGATGATATCACGAAGTTCGCACAAAAATTTTCTACGAAAATATTCGTAGCTTGCATATATTCTTCACTAACGTTCTCAAGGATATAGTGCTTGAGTCTTGACTTAATTAGAATTGCTGATCCACCGCATGCTCTCCCTCTCGGGTCCTTTGAATCATATAGAGTGTAACTATTTATTTTAAAGCAGCTTCTCGAAGTCAAGTGAGTCTCAGAGACCATCATTATATCAATATTTTTTTCCGTGAGGAAGTGCTCAAGTTCATTTTTATGTTGGCGAATGCCGTTTGCGTTCCAGAAACATAGTTTTAACGTGTTCATGGTTTGTTGACTAATGCTTGAAGCAGAGTATTCTGCATTCTCAGCATTTCTTGCATCATGCTAGTCATATTTCTTGTAAAGTTGTTTATAGTTAGCACCAGATTCTCAATAGTAGCTTCAAGACGACTAAAGTTAAAGCTAGAGTTTGCATTCGTTGAACTACTTGGCGGTGGAACATTTTGTGTGGGAATAGAACTAGTCTTAGCAGCATCGGCATGCGATACACGTGAATTAACTAGTTGGCTAGTTTGAGGCAGAGTGGCGGAGTAAGCAGTTGCTGATTGAACTGGAGCTAATTTAGATTTTTGACCCATAGCCTGTTTAACGAAAGAATATACACGGCATCCTCTGTAATTAGCGGTGTGATTTTCTCCACAATTACTGCATTTTTTTTCAGCTTGTACTTTTGGCTTGGTACAGTTAGCAGTACCATGCAATTCACCGCAGATAACACAAACTGTAGGTAATTTGCAGTAGGTTTTTGTGTGGCCATATTCTTGGCAATTATGGCACTGTACGGGACCTGAACGCTTCCGTGGCTCTTCAACTGTGATTTTTCGGTGTAAAAGGTATTTTAGACTATAAATTGGGTGCGTCTCATTTTTCTTTAACTGTATGTCATTCGGCTCCAGTTCAACACGAAATAGAGGCTGGGGAATCTTCTCTCTATTGATTATATTGGTAACATTTTTTACCTTAAATCCTTGTTCGATAAGTGCACATTTTACTTCTTCAGGCTCAACATATGAATCTATGCCCTTTAATACTATTTGTAGGCCTTTAGCACTCTTAAGTTGATATGTATAAAAATTTATTTTATTTTTTTCAAACTCACTAACAATTTTTCGAAAATCTTTTTCATCATATATTTGGATTTTAGTTTCATCAATATTACCTCGTTTAATTGGAATGATGTGAAAAGTATTTTCACCAATGGTCGACAGTAGATTTTTTAGAAGCGCGTTTGAATTTTTTTCTCTCAAGTCGCGTGAAAACTAAATAGCGTAGTGCAAGTGGGGCTTAAATCGAGGGTTACCTGTACATCCTCATAGCTCTTCAGATCTACTCTGTAATTCCAAATTTAAATACAGGGTTTTTTTTATTTATTTGAGACCCCTTTTAACAGCTGATAGTTGCTTTTTGTTTAGTTTGCTTTGAAATTTTATTATGAATTACGACTTACACCAGAGCAACGCGTGCAAATTGTGGAAATTTTTAATAAACAATCCCAATTTTTAATCGTAAAACTCATCGTCCACTTCTTCCATTTTCCGATGAAGCCCATTTCTGGTTGAATGCGTACGTATTGAAGCAGCATTGTCGCATTTGGAGTGAGGAGAATCCACAAGCTTTTGCTGAAACACCATTATATCCACATAAAATTACTGCTTGGTGCGCATTATGGGCTGGAGGAGTCAATGGCCCATATGTCTTCAAAAACGATGATAGTCAGAATGTTACTGTCAATGGTGAACGGTATAGGAACATGATTCGAATTTTTTTCGTACTTCAATTACGTGGCATTAATCTTGCTGATATCTGGTTCCAACAGGATGGAGCCACATGCCACACAGCAGGCGCTACAATTGATTTACTCAAAGAAACTTTTGATGAAACAATAATTTCACGTAATGGCCCAATTAATTGGCCACCAAGATCGTGTGATTTAAACCCATTGGATTGTTTTCTTTGGGGTTAAATCAACATTCGAAGAGTTATCGGCGAAATACGGTCGTAAATGCTGCGAAAAGTTGTTGAAAATTGGTGTTCCAGATTGTGTCTTCTATACGCCAGTCGTGGCGGCCACATGGCAGAAATCATATTTAAACATTAATTTCATAAAATTTTCTTTCCAATAAAGCCCGTTTTATTGATATTAAAAATATATTTCTTTGATTTATTATAATTTAAACTGTGTCACTCTATAAAAAGCACCCTTTATTCATGTGTATATAAATTGTTTCATTTTTGCGCTGTGATCTAAAAATAGAAAGCATACCTCCCGATTAATATTATTCTTTATGCTAGGAACACAATTGGGACGAACGACGAATTTCGTCCACGTCGACGAATTCGTCGATAAGAGTTCGCTACGTAAATTCGTCGTGTGAAGCACAACAACGACGAATTTACGCAGCGAATTCCTCTCTTATATTTGATAAAGTTGGTTGTTTTGTGTACAAAGACAGAGAGTGAGAGAGAGAAAATAGTTTTTTCGTCGTTCGTCGGCGTACAAATTAGAAATAAACCTATCTCAGAATTCGTCACGCACGACGAATTTCGTTGTACGGCGGTGTTGTGTTCATTTTCATATGCACACACGTGTTTTATTTTTTATGACGAAAGTTCGCACCGAAAAATTCGTCGTTCATCCCAGTTGGTTCCTAGCATTATGTTGAAGAACTTTTTTGTCTTCTGTGGTAACTGATTTTGTTATGCCTATTGCCTATTTGGAAGTTCATTTTACAGATACATTTTAAATTAAATAAAAATTGTTTGTTAAAACATGTATGAATATTTTTTTTATCAGGTACACCGTTGTCTTTACAGTTTTGAATTATTTTCTGTGGTATTCATCATTATTTCCCAAATTCCCTCAACCGTTTTTTTTTTTGTAAAATAACTTTATAGTCAGCGAGTTTTTGATTAACAAGCAAAAAATGATTGTTTATGTGTGAACAAGTAAAATATTATTCATTTCTTGAATAAACATAACTGGAGACATACGAAGCAAAAAAAAAAAAAAAACATCCAAACAATATGTTAAATAAACTGTTAATATTCAGTTTATATTTTTATAATAAAACTCTTTCATTGTATAGTTGTGCACGTTCAAGCCTAACGAAATGCATGTAAAAAAAGCGGCGGCGGTCTAAGCAACCTCCAGCCAACTCAGTGCACTGCAGTCAATATCTTTATGTGAAGATGTTACGTTTTAGATAACAAAGTTTTAAATGTGGAAAAAAGAAACCAAAAATTTGTTTTATGGGTTTTATTGTCATAAACAAAGCGCTGAATGAATGGTGCACAGTGGGCCAGTTGCCAGTATTGTTTGAGCTTTAAAGCAAGAGTTTTTATTAGGAGCTCTTCATATTTTTGGGGAAAATGTCTTGTGGTCTCTTTCACACTCATCTTGCTGTGTTAGCTTAATGCAGTCTCTTTTAAGGATATGACGATGGTGAAAGGCTCAGTTGATTATTAGTATATGCTCATTTGTAGTTAATACTATAATAACAAAAATTAAAAATTTTTAAAATCCCCTATCGCCTAAGTATAGGCGAAAAGATATTAAATCACGTCACCTTTCAAACGAAAAAAAAAAAATAAAAATAGGTCCAGCCGTTTGGGGGCTATGGCATCAAAGCCACACAGATTCAACAGAATATATCTAGAAAAAATTCTAATCGGCTGGACCGATTTTCTTCAAACGTTGCTTCAATCTGGTCACCTTTCAAACAAAAAAAAAACAAAATCAAAATCGGTCCAGCCCTTTGGTCTGTACATGGATTCGTACAGACATACAGATACATAAGTACACACCACAAACTTATCAACACCCCTTTTTTGTCAGGGGCTAAAAATACACACACACCTACCTATATATCGCTCATTTACTTCAATATTGTCTTAACTCAAAAAATGCGAATAATCTGAATAATGCAAAATAATTTGGCATTCTGTATTTTATCTTGTATAAAAATTTCATATAAATAGCTTTTACTAACACCTTGTAAGAGAGACTATTTTTTAATTTCTTCATTGAGTTGTATGTAAATTGAAAACTTTAAACGCGTTTTCAGCGAAACTAGTTTTTTTTTGAGTTGTGACACTATTGAAGTAAATGAGCGATATGTATGTCTTTCATTAAGCTCCTCCCGTGTTCAGTTCACATCACCTTCAAATCGCCTTTAAATAATGTTCAATGTGGCATGGGCTGTTTGACAAGTAGGGAAGTCCTGTTGAAGCTATATGTCGTCCATCTGGCTTAAAAAAGTTCGGAATCATTGACTTATAACTTCTGCTTCTGTTAAATGGGCAAAGAGCGCGGAACGATGCCGTAACAGCACACCGATTTTAATAAAACAATTCTATTGGTATATAAACTTAGTGGTAGTTATAAATAATACATATGTAAGTAGTGACAATCAAAAAGGAAAAAAAAGTATTTTCAAGAAGTCCCATCTGGAGTGTTGACAATAAGAGCCCTTTTGTTCCTCTTTTTTAGGCGGATGTGTCCAGTAAAGTTCAGAATATTACGAGCAAGCGGATTAGGATGTGACTCAAGTTTTGTGAAGTATTTGCCTTCGTTGGATTCTCTCGACATTAGAAGCTGAAGCAGTCCCCATAGCTGAATTCCGTAGCAGCATATAGGTTTTAAGAGCGACTTGTATATTAAAAGTTTGCAGTCTAGGCGGAGTATTGAATTTCTACCAATAAGCCAATGTATATGAGTTAATTTAAGTTTCACTTGTGTTAGCTTTGAGTCAATCAAGGTGTATACCAAGGTATTTTGCGTGTGAATGTTAAGGATCAACTTGATTGTTGATTCGAATTGGAGAACAAGTATCTCTTCGCAGGGTAAATGTTACCTGAACACACTTTTGCTCGTTTACTTTAATTCTCCATAAGTTTAACCATAGTTCCAGTTGTGTAATATGTTCTTGTAGATATCGGGAAGCCTCGTTAGGGTTTTCGTGCATACTTAGGCAGGCTGTATCATCGGCAAACGTAGATGTAGGGATATTATTGCTCAAAGGCATATCACAAGTATAAATCAAATACAAGACTGGCCCACTCATAAATTCTCCTTCTACAACCGTGAACTTCCGGGTAGTAATGTAGCTTTCTAATAATTTCAGATAATTTATTGGTAGATATGATTTCAATTTTAAAAGAAGGCCTTCATGCCACACTTTATCAAATTCCTGAGAAACGTGAATAAACAGCGCAGAGCAATACTTCTTTTCTTCAAAAGTTTTTCTTATAAATTGAACCAATCTATGCGTTTGTTCAATGGTGCTATACTGACTTCTAAAACCAAATTGATGGTTTGGGATGCCAATTAGAATTGGGTACAATTTTGACATGAGCAGTTTTTCGAAAAGTTTTGCCACTGTTGAGAGCAGACTTATTGCCCTGTATGATGCAGCCTTGGTAAGATATTTGCCCGGTTTAGGAATAATTTTTTTTTAGCTTCCAGCTATTTGGATAATACTCCAGTCGTAAAATGGCATTAAAAATTAATAACAGGATTCTAATTGCAATATGAGGCAACTTAATCAGCATCTGGTTACTAATTCTATCAATACCTGGTGCTTTTTTCGGGTTGAGTTCAGCAATTAGTTTTTGTACACCACACGTCTTAAATTTTATGGGTCGAGGGGGTAGTGCAACTATACTCGGCAAATCAACAACACCAGTACATGTGTTTGGGGTAAATACGGATTTTTAAATGCTTTACAAACAAGTTATCTTTTTTAGTATCACCCCTTGCCCAACCTCCGGTAGAAGTGCGCAGAGGTGGTTTAAACTCAACGCGTGTTTTAATCCATTTCGCAGCTCGTCACAAAGAATAATTAGATGCTGGTGTGACATCGAGATTTTCCAGATAGTTTTTAAGACATGCTGTTTTTCATATGCAAGCAGCTCTTGGAGTCTTTTAGTGCACTCTTCAAATGTAATATTATTTTGGGGTGATCTGTGCTGTCGCCTTTCCCTTCCAGCTCTTCTTTTTTCACATACGAGATGCTCAATATCTGTGGAATATATTATATTAAACCCAGTCTGCGGATGGGAGGTAGTGGCATGTTCAGCAGCCTGCTTAATATTTTCGTTAATATTCGGAATGTTAGCTTCAATATCTGCGGGTGTTCTTAACGTAATGTTTTCCGTGCAATGACTACTGAGATATTTTTTGAATCGCAGCCAATTAACACGACTGACCATCTTCACATATGAGTGCGGTAGAGCACTTCCCAGTGGGCTACATATTGTAACGATCGTGGGAGAGTGTTCAAACGATAGATCTAGGGAAGCTTCTACGTGAATTAATTCCCTAGAAATATTTTTTATGACGCCAAAATCTATAACATCCGGAATTTTATGTATGTCAGTAGGCGAATAAGTGGGCTCCCCACTCGAAATGACGTCCAAGCCCATTTTGCAAATTGTATTGAACAACGCTCGACCTCTGGGTGTAATAAGACACGAACACCAGAACGTATGTTTAGCATTATAGTCGCCAGCTGCTACGAAACAAGGGCCGAGAGATTTTTAGAAATTCTCTTATTGATGCTCAGTAATTACGAATCTAGGAGGGGAGTAAATTGATGATATGACAAAATTAGTGCAAAAATTTTCGACACAAATATACGTTGCTTGTAAATGTGCTAATTTTATGGCAATGGTTCATTAGCAAAAGTTGATTGGATTTTAGCGAGTTTAACTTTCTAGCATTATGGCCAATTTCACCTACTTATTTAAATATCAATTCATATTTAAATGTCATTTTTCCATATAAAAATTAATGAAAATCGACATTTAAATATGAATTGATGTTTAAATAAGGTTGATAAAATTGGCCCTTAGAGTTGTACATTGTAGTGGTAGGAACTGAGATTTGGTGGGTCATAAAGCAGAACATTGGTTCTCTCTATACAAAAATATGGATATAGCATACTTTAAAATCCGTCTGTAAATGCCAAAGATATAACAAAAACTTTAAAAAGGCGAGCCCAACGTTCGGCAAAAATATATTTTTTTAATTGCCTTGCAAATTTACTTTATTATTGAAAGTGTACGGGGCACTTTTTTGCGCTACGGTCCAATGCATGTACATGTGTAGGCAGACATAAAATTTTCAAATAATTTCATACCCCAAGTCAAAAGAAAGCTAATGTGTTGCTTCTATATTATCAGCAGCAATAATATAAAAAATTAAATATTTAAGAACTTCTTTATAAAATAACGTACAGAGAATCAAAACAAAAATTTCACATGTTCATATGTATATTTTCGGAGATAAGTATGTATGTATATATTGTATATTTTATTTATTTTTTTAGGAATAATTTCATTACTGCTTTGGAACTATTTTATTTCCTTAAATATAAAAAAAGTAAATAGTTCCAGTAAAGATTTTGTTTTGAATTTGGGCCGTATTTCATTTTGGGACTAATTTTTCGTAGAGATAAACTTAGACACTTCCTCTCCCTCTTCGCTTTGTAAAGCATTTTAAAATGAAAGACTTTGAGCCCGACGAAATCATTTTTTCCTCTACCGTATGGCATCAAGCGGTGCTAAAGTTTTCTACTCTAAAGATTTTTTGCAAGTATTTTTTCCTTATAATTCATTAATTCCATAACAATAAATTTGGGACTTGTTTCATATATATCGCTGGCCACAGATGCCAACTTAGCTATTTTGGAGCTAGATTTAGCTCTTTTTAATTGCTTCTAACTCGAAATTTTTCTCTTTTCAATTGTGGAAACGGCACCTTTAGCACTTTTCGCATTTTATAGTAAGTTTTCCCGTTTTTAGGCTATTGTTTCGTCCTTGAGGCATTTACATTTTTGTAACTATGTAAGATGTATTTATGTATGTACTGTGTGTTTCTGAATAATTAGAAAATGTTTGAAAAATTATTGAAATGGATTATTACTGCCAAAAATATAAAAAATCTTGGAAATCAAATCCCGCGTTTAAAAATGGATTAAAACAACAAAAGGTCCATCTAAAGGTTTGTGCAAATATTGCAATTCAATTATAAAAGCGAAATTTTGATTTAGTACGCCATTAGGAGACTCAAAAGCATAAAACATGTATGGCTCAATTTAACGATATTGTGCTATCCTAACCAGACATATCATTCTCACCAAACGTTCCAACACAAACGAGAGTTGCGCACGCAAATCTTGCATTATATGCTGCAGTACATACATCGTTTTTAGCAACGGATCTTTCTATTTTTATTAATGTTAAAAAATCTTGAAGTACAAATTGAATAATAAATAATTCATAGATTTTTATACGCAAAAATCTAAAATTTTTAAATTTAGCTCTTTTTAGCTCTTTTTGACTACTCGGTTGGCTCGTTTTGCCTCTAAATTGTTGGCATCACTGATTGTGGCTGTTATTTTTTTAGAACCCATTTCATATTTTCTCATGAGAGCCTCAAATTTAATTTTTTGGAAATTATTATTTTTATCTTTTTGGTACTCACTTACTTTTTAAGGGAACATTCCACTGGGCATTATTTCACTAGAACTTATTTTATTAGGGGTTATTTCATTTAAAAGCTTAAGAATAACATTTTAACATTTTGTTTGAGAACCCCTGCTTTGGTATAAAATTGTGAATTTTTTCTCCTAAAATCAGTGTTTTTTTTCTTAAAAATTTAACTTCTACTATTGTTATTTTTATTTTACAAATGTTTTGAATTGTTGTGAAATAAACGAAACATGGACGGGTAGCAGTCGCGTGAATATTAAAACAAAACAAAAAACAAGCATAATAAATTATTCTTTAAAAATTTTTTGTTTTATTTCGTTTAATGGTTTATGATAGAATTTATATTTTTCATACATACATTTTGCGCAACATTTTCTTTAGTTTATTTCATTGTGATTTGGTCATAATGTTTAAACATTTTAATGTTGTTGGTATAAAACGTGCAAAGGTACATTTATTTGCACATATACATATGTGTAGATGTGGCTGTAAGTATGTATGTATGAAAATGTTAAATTCATAAATCATTTTATTAAACATGATTGCACAATGGGGCAAAATGGACAAAACAGGGGGAACCTATGACTTCTAACTAGGGATGGGCAAATGGAAAAAATGTATCGATATACATATATCGTATCGATATTTTTGAACAGTATCGATATATATTTTTTGAAAACATCGATATTTCGATATATCGATATTTTTTGCTGCATTAATTTGAATGCACAATTAGTAACTTTATGAAATTTAATACAAAAGAACTATTTATGTTAAGCTATACGTAACCTACTGTAGCTCCTTAAGACTTCATTAGTCTTTACTTTCTGTTGCTGCTCTTGCTGTGCCGTTCTGGTTCTAAATTTTAATAGTTACTTTTTCTGTAATAAATTATCAGCTGTTTCGGACCAGAACGGTCACAGTTTTCCACTAAAGTGGAACTTTTTCATTTCCCGGGAAAGCGGGAATGACTTTTCGGTTTCCTGGGAATTCCCGCCCGGTGCAAAACAATACAAAATATTTTTTTATTTAATTTTAATTTATTTATTTCAACAAAAACAAATTATAGTTCATGATATCAATTAAATAATAACGTTTTATAAACACATTAGTCAAAAAAATAATACAATTTCAGTTCCCGGCCGTAATTCTTGTAAAGATTTAGCTATAGTTCTACTGCCATCAAAATGTGCTGGATCCCGGGAAATCCCGTATGAAAAACATTAATTGTTATGTTTCAATATAGTATTTATGTTTTTCTGGTAAAAATTAAATTTTTTTAAATTCTTAAAGCAGAATCACAGTTTATGTCGAAGTGATTGTATTTTATTTATGATGCCACTTACAACTAGTTACCAGTTTTTTTATTTTCACAGGTTGAACCGAAACAGAACAGAATTAAGGAGAGAAAAACTAACGGCTTGTATATGATTTCTATAAACCAAAAAGAGTCAGCTGATTCGTAAGCCTTTAGGCTTATATCCACACAATCCAAAAAGTCAACTGGCTTAGTTGGGTCACCTTATAAATTCTCCAGGGATGTTATTATGAAATTTCTCTTTTTTCTTCGCATCACTAGTAGTGATCGTACAGTTAAAAAACAGCTATAGCTCTTAAAAGTATCGAAACCCGATACTCGTAAATAAGAATCGATTTATCGATATATCGGTTTTTGAAATATCGGCGATATATATCGATATTTATTTTCTCAAATATCGATATTTCGATATATCGATATTTTTTGCCCATCCCTACTTCTAACGACCAGTCCGAATGGCACAAAATATGGAATATACAATAATAATACAATCTGAAGCAGTGGTACAGAAAAAAATAATAATTAATAATTTGTTATTGCCCTGTAGTAAATAAAATAATCGGTTGACAAAAAACACTACATATAAATTAATTATTTTGCAAGTGACTACAAATTGGTTTAAATCTCATGCAGATATCAACCAAGAACATTACATAGAAGCACATGTAAGAAATAAATAAAAGCAAAATAAGTAAATGAAAAGTAAATAAAAAACAAAAGAAGCATGTCATGAGGTCAAATGTCAAATGTATGTGTTGAAAAAAAAACTAAATAAATAATCAATACTTAATTTTCTATGAGTACTAGAAACTTTCGTATATATTATTATATTATTTTAAATATAAAAATACTAATTATTTCTATATATGTATAAATATATATGTATGTACGTATATATGCATATATACCTTAAGTTACCCTGCAGAAAATGTGAATAGTAAAATTGTGGTGATTTACTAGTGGCATTGTCAGTAGTACTACTGACCAGGTTTACCCCCAGCCAATGTAATTATGTATTGACATTTAACATTAGCTTGTCATTGCAAATCCACCACTAGACTGTAGCACTACTGACTAACTAGTTCTTTTAGGACAACATGTAGACATTAGCACCAAAGATTTACTGGTAAATTTTAGGGTTGGAGCAACAAACTTAAATACATAGATACATACATATGTACTAAGTTTTTAGCATTATTGAACAGCATAATAAAAAAGAAAAACAAAGTACGAGTAGTGACGCGTTCATTGACAATGTCACCAGAAATACACTAAAACTGTTGTCTCTAACGTATCTCTACTCGCGCATAAAGGAAAGTTGTCGACATTTCAACTAGTGCAATTGTAGCTAGAGAAAAGAGTGTTGACATAGAGACATAGGGTTCTAGGCTGAATAGAGGGTACTTACAAGTGGGTTTGAGTTCCTATAGGGATATGAAACGCATACATATGTACATACATACATCTATACATGCATACATTTATATAAATTTTTGTTTATATAAAATTTTATATATTCTAATAAATTTTATTCTTATTTTATTTTCAGGTAAGTGGTGTTCTAGTTAATGGATTTACGTATGTATGTATGTATGTACGAGTATATATATAAAAACTAGTTTAGCAGAAAACGAGTTTAAAGTTTTCAATTTACACAAAACTTAATGGAATAAATTTGCAGTTGGAGATGCTTGAAAAATAGCACAGAAATAAATAAATAACCAGTTAGGTTTAAGCAGTTACTCCTTGATGTTATTTGTTCGCCGAGCAACTATTGAATAAATGTGTTGATACAATATGCATGAAGCAATTTTCAAGCAGTTGATTCAATTAATTCCCTGGTTTTCGATTGAGAGATCAGTACTGGGGTCTAATCGTCGCTTTCGATAACGAGCTGATTCGATTACATTTTTTCAGTTTGAGATTATGGCGTTCGATATCGAACCATGATATTACATTGTTCGATAGCGAATGCCATAATCTCAAACTGAAAAACGAGATCGAAAGCGACGATTAGGCCCCTGGATTATCGGTTCTGGACCAACAAATATAAAATTTTTTTTGGAAAAACTGAATTTTTTAACACAGTTTTGGTTTTTGGTTTGCTGTCTATATTCTTAGAAAATTTTAATATTTTTTTCATAGTATTTATAAAAATTTTTTATTCGATGCTCTTATGTAACTTATACATACATATCTACGTATTTTTTATGTATTTATACTTATTGCGATGCAAACCAAATGCAAAAAAAATATTGCCTTTCAAGGGGTTTTGGAGATTATTGTTGTTGTTTTATTTGCTGTTGCTGCCAAAATATTCTCAAGCGCATACTTAAGTTTTAAATTCAGTATTCACTTTTGTGTTTATCGGTTTATAGGCGGCCATAAAACTGCAAAATTTTTATTCCAAAGTTGTGTTCATGAATAAATATTCATTGGGAATTATGAACAGTTCGCTTTCATCTACACAATTGCATACTCATGTACATAAATGTATGAATCTAATTGTAAGAAATAGTCAGTATAATGAATATCTTGAATAGCGAAATTTTGAATCTTAAATACTTTTTAAAAATTTTTTCCTTACTCATCAGAATTTCCCATTTATATTTCAAAAGTGGGGTGGCCCGTTAAGCGGCCCATAGACTACAACAGCATGCACACGCAATCAAGCTATTGAGAAATCATGCTCGAACCACATAACATAAAAGCACGCTGGTACAATATTCACTTTTTAAAACAATTCAAGAAGGGAGGTTATGAACAGTGACACAGTTTTTGCTGCAATTTTTATTAATATTTTGTTAATGTTAGCAGCCATGTATAACTAAAGTGCTCAAATTCCATTTTCCATTGAAACAATTTATGTTACAACAAATTACGATTTTTAAATGTACATTTACTTCTTGACAACTTTACTCAACTAAGCTAATTTCACCATACACAATACCGGCAAGCTGGTACCATCAGCAAAATATCAAACTCTATTTGACATCACTACAGTAAAACGTACAATCACACAAAATGACCATACACGACAAAACTGCTGGCACAAACACTTGATTGCGCATGCATGCTGTTGCAGTGCATGGGCCCCTTTAGACTAGTATGTGGCGTGCTACAGCACTATAGTAAATCAATTGGGTCCAATTCCCACAAAATACTATGGTCTGCTTCACTATAACGGATGAAAGACATTCTTACTATGCTAAATATAATCATATATTATGTATAATTAAATTAAAAATAAATTATACATACATTGTATGTACATTAGAGTGGGGAAATTTTTTCTCGACCAATCGGTTGTCAAAATCATAATCTACGACGAATTCTAAGAAGGTTTTCCCAAGGAACCATGGCTCTAAAATAAAAATCGAGCTTCCACTTTTTAAGGAGAAATTTTTCGTATTTTATATATTTTTTTTTTTGATTTGCTAACATTTTTTATTCTAAGAAACTTGACAAAAGTGATTATAACTGAACAATGTTTGATGTTTAGGTAAATTTTAAAAAAAGCTTTTAATAAAAATTTGCATTAAATTATGGAAAATGCGGAACTTATCATTAAAGGGCCACTCAGACTATTATACATGTATAAAGACTTTCATCACACTTTACGAAAAAGAAATCACCTTCTTATAATTCGTCGTAGATTACGATTTTGTCAACCGCTTGGCGATTTTTTTAGTCCATACAAATTGACCCACTCTAATGAACATCTATCAAAACTGAGTTTCAAATGAAAATTTTAATTTGAAATTAAACATTTTTTATTACTATTTATTGAACCTTAATTATACTAGTACTTTGTTTTTTGATTGCTGCAACTTATTTCTTTTAAATCGTAATAAACTAATATAAAGTGGATTAGTTGAAAGGTCCCGCTCATTTACTCACACAACGTCATAAGTCAACAAAATCAGTTTGCCAGAAAGCGAGTGCGAAGTTTTCAATTTACACTAGAGATGGGCGCGTGTCGAATTTTTCCAACACGACACGAGCCGAACGCGCAAAGGAATCAGATTTTCTGTCACGAACACTTCGTTTACAGTCGTGCGAGTTCGTGTCACGACACACGCCCGTTTCTAATTTACACACAACTTGGAAAAATATTTTTTTTTTCTCTCAAGAGCTGAGTAAACAAGATATTTGTATGACGTTTTTATACAATATGAAGAACGATGTCAGGATTAATTCTGCATCACGTGTAAATGAGCGATATATCAAAGTAAAAATAAAGAAAAATTAAAAAGTTGTAAAACTGTTTAAGAAGTTTAATTAAAACTTGTAAAATAAGAATAAGATCATTGAAATTTAAATATTGTAACGCTTTTGTGTTTGCGGAAGGTTTTTTGTTGTTTGTTGTATCTGTTCATATTATTCATATTCAGCATGTGTACTCGACTCTGGTGGATGTCGTTCGATCCCAGCACACGAATTAAGACTGATTCGAAATTGTACGAAATTTGTTGTGGTTTCCAAATTATATGGGTACAAACGCATTTTTAAATGAAGTAATAATTTTTTCCTAAACTTCCCATGTACACTGAACTCAACTATTTTTCAAATTAAACCCAAATTCATGCCCCCATTATTCACAAAATTTAAAATGAGTTTGAAATGTATTTTATTCAAAAATTTTCATATAAAATTTTCTTAAAATGAATTTTAAATTCATTTTAATTTTTTATGAATATGGGGTGGGGGATGGTGTTTAGTGAAACAATGATTTCAGTTGAACTTTCTCAATAATATTTGTATGGAGGAACTTTACTAACTTCATGCCAGGTTTTTATTGAAGAATAGAATTTTATAATTTATTGAAGAATAGGGCCAGCGGCAGACGTTGTTTTGCCACATAATTATTTCTAGGGTAGAAAATAATAACTAACTTATTGTACGTGTGTAAGGATTTGGTATATGAGTAATAGAGCCAGGGAGCGCTGTGAACAATGACGGTATATAAAAATTACAAAACACTAGTAGCCCCATATTCATAAAATTTAAAACGAATTTGAAATGTTTGCTACTTATGGGGCGATACAGGGGTTAGGAAATAATTTTCGTAACATAAATAATCGACACTATTACAGTTATAAATTTATTTTTGTTTTGATTCCTTTGTACTTAAACCAGAGCACGAAAATAAACGAAACAAATTGTTTGATTTTCTTTTGTTTAATTCTTTGGAGTGAGAGAAACAAAAACAGTGAAAACGATTGCTCAATTTGTTCAAGGAAAAAAGAAATAATTTTGTTGCTTTGCATTTGCGTATATACATTGAATAACGACAACAAACTAAAAGACAAAGTTAATTGTGTATTTCGTATTGCTGGTACTGCATGTGTATTTCGTATTGCTAGGACTGAATGTGTGCTGTCAGCAGTGATGGGAAAGTTAGTACTATCTATATTAACTATACTATTTAACATGAAAAAGGACCGTAACACATTTGATACTCTCACGGACAACTTATATATGCAGTCAGAAGACGCGCGCATGCATATATTTTTGAAAATAATTAATTTTTATAGCTTTGCTATTAATCTCGCGATACAGGGCTTAGGAAATAATTTTCGTAACAAAAATAATCGACACTATTACAGTTATAAATTTATTTTTGTTTTGATTTCTTTGTACTTAAAAGTATAGTACGAAAGTAAACAAAACAAATTGTTTGATTTTTTTGTTTCGTTCTTTGAAATGAGTGAAACAAAAACAAAACAAGAACAATGAGAACGATTGTTCAATTTGTTTTTGCTTTGTTTTTGCATATGAGCACAAACCAGAGAACAGCGCCGATCGGTTGTAAGCCGGCTAACACCTGTCACCAGCCACAAACAATACATTAATTTAATCGCACGCCGCTATAAAAGAAAATAATGGGAAATAAATGGAAACGTTTTGAAATATTTGCAGAGAATTTGACATCATCATATACATACATAATATAATTTTATTGTATTGTTATTTCACACATGAAAGTTGTTTTAAATAACTAAGTAGCAAAGCTATAACCGGATGTCCTAAGACAACTCTCTTCTTTTTTATTTAAAAAAAAAAATACAAAATTTTCCTAAAACGGGTTTAAAATTAATTTTATTTTGTTATGTATACGGGGGCAAACATAAATTTGTTATATTTTTTAGTTATATTAATTATTTTCGAATTAACTCATAACTCTTGCTATTATAGCTTTCAAATATAGGATTTTTATAATAACTCGTACTTTGTATGGGGGCCCTTTGCCATATTCCTATTCTGCAGGAAAATCTAAATATGCCATATATCAGGAACCACTAGACCGATTACGTGCAAACTTCACGTAAACCATCCACAGACCATCCCCAACTTTGGTCGACTCCGTTTTCGCAGTTAGTGTTGACATCAAAGTGTACACTTAATTTTATATATGTATGTACATAAATATATAGGTAGTCAAAAATTTTTGGAAATTCTAATAGTTAGATGATTTCCATTTTTAGGAAGTTTAATTTTTTTCTTGTATATATAACATTGTATACGGTTCTAAGGAAAAAAATCATTTAAAAAAATGCATGCGACATATGAAACATTTAATGATGCAAGTACCTTCCATATCTTTAAAAAACCGCCTAAGTGAAAAAATTCAAATATTTAATTATTATATTTATTTATTTTATCTATTCAAAAAAGAACATATCAAGCACTTTAACATAAAATACTGAACAACGCAATGATCTATTTAAGTATAAAATTTTTAAGATAAATCCATAGCAACTTTCGTTAAAAGAGATACATAACTTCAAATTCGTTACAAAATCTATACTTTAATATAGGGATGGGCAAAAATATCGATATATCGAAATATCGATATTTGAGAAAATAAATATCGATATATATCGCCGATATTTCAAAAACTTATATATCGATACATCGATTCTTATTTACGAGTATCGGGTTTCGATACTTTTAAGAGCTGCTATAGCCGTTTTTTTAGCTGTCAGGCAGGTGACTTTTTGGATTGTGTGGGTATAAACCTAAAGGCAGAATTTGTTTTTACTTTCAGTTCTGTTACAAATCAGCTGACACTTTTTTGTATAAGCCATTAGTTTTTCTCTCCTTAATTCTGTTATGTTGCGTACACATTCCTCGATGCATGTCGGTATTCACTTTATGAATGCGATGGTAGAACTATAGCTAAAACTTTACAACAATTACGCCCGGGAACTGAAATTGTATTATTTTTTTGACATGTGTTTATAAACGTTAAAAACCGAAAAGTTGTTCCCACTTTCCCAGGAAATGAAAAAGTCCGGGAAAAGAAAAAATCTAATAACAATGGACGATGCAAAATTCATCACTTTAGTGGAAAACTGAAACCATTCTGGTCCGAAACAGCTGATAATTTATTACAAAAAGAGTAACTATTAAAATTTAGAAACAGAATAGCACAGCACAGAGCAGCAACAGAAAGTAAAGACTAATGAAGTCTTAAGGAGCTACAGTAGGTTACGTATAACTTAACATAAATAGTTCTTTTGTATTAAATTTCTTAAAGTAAGTAATTGTACATTCGAAAGTAATGCAGCAAAAAATATCGATTAATCGAAATATCGATGTTTTCAAAAAATATATATCGATACTGTTTAAAAACATCGATACGATATATATCGATACATTTTCTTCATTTGCCCATCCCTACTTTAATACCGAGATAGGCGCTTAACTTATGTTGAGTAGACATCTGGCTTTACTTGTGTTGTCATTTTATGATGGCAATTTTGAATTGTGTACAACACAGTACAACACTAGTACACACCATTGCGATGTTATAAAATGACATACATAGTGGGAACTCATTGACATTAGTCAATGCTTATGAGACGAAGAATAAATACAATTTACATATTTTTTATAGGTACTGAATATTCGATTGAATCGAAAAATTCGTGCAAAATTCGGAAAAAATCATTCGGCCCTCTTCAGCAAACCGAATCCGAGTAAATTTCTCGTTTTCTAAAAATTAAAAATGGTCCTGCAGACGTGTTTAAAAACATACACTATAATTTTCTTTCAGATATGATATCTGAGAATCTATATAATAAAAAAATTTAAAAAAATCTAAAATAATATTTCTATTGTAGGAGTTAGTTTTCTAAAATCGTGCGATTTCAAATCGTTCGGTTTGCGGAACAGGGGGATTGTTTTTATTTGTGAACAGTTTTAGTTGAAAATCGTGTAAAAAAGTTGTTTAAAAAAGAGTTAAATGGAAGTGTGAACAAAAAATATATGACATATTATTTTGTAAAAACCATTTAAATATCAAATTTTTGGCTTTATGTTTGTTGGGATAGAGCATTGTGGTCATTGATAATTTTTTTTGTTCGTGATTATTTTGCAAAAGAAAAGCTAAATGATATAACGTCTTAAGTTGTTAAACAAATTATAAGCATGAGTAATTTAATATTTAAGATTTTGAAGGTAACAGGGCGAATTTGTTTTATACAATTTAATTTATTGTTTTAAACTGTAGGTGTGTGTTTTAATTTATTTTTACAATTTATACACATAAAAATTAAAAAAAAAAACGAAACAATACTCGTAAGTCGCATGAGGCGAAATATTATTTATCGTCGAGCCTCAAGAGATTTATGGTTGATGTGAAAATTACAATAAAATTTATTAACTTTCACTTGAGACCTGCAGCGATACCAATTTGTTTTCAAAGGCGATTATGGAGATGTAGTCTTATAGTTAGAGTGTCGGATTTATGAAAATCTGAAAAAACAATAAAAAGAAATGAATTTGAATTTAAAAATTTTTGCATGCACTAAGATAATTCAATTGGACAATTTTTATGTAAGGCATCACATCCATTACATGAACGCTGATGATGAAGATGCAGCGGCTTTTGAAAATATGTAGCATGTCATTCCGTTTCGTTAGTGTTTGTCAGAATAATTAAAAGCTTTCTTAAGTTCCTTATTCCGAAAAAGTTAGGAAAGTCGAATAAATTTGATGCGAAAATTACAAATTTTCACTGTTGAAAACAAGCAAAATTGCAAAGTTTTTAAACATTTTTACGTCAAACATATGGAATATTATTTTGCACAAACGATGCATAATTATCATGATCTGATTAATAACAAAATGGGCAAAAAAAAAGTACTTATAAAATCAACTCTAAACTAAATTACAACCCTGAAATACTTATTTAATATAAGTATGTAAGAACATATGAGTACATTTTTATTTAAAATGAAAAACAAATTCACTTGTCATTGTCATTGCCATTGAAGATAGTTAAGTCCTGTGAAAAATAAATTTATTAAAAAACTCAGAACTTTTTGCTGCCAGTACTTATCATTTGTGTAATCATTCGTAGAAAAAAGTAAATAATAAATTCATAAATAATAGATCTAAGTAGGTTAAGTCTAAATACATGAAACGCAAAACTAAAATTTCAAAACGAAAATGCATAGTCTTGAATAAGTTCAACGTGTATGCCAAGTTTCAATAAAATCATATGTTATAAACGCTTTAAATTAAATTTTTAGCTCCGAGCTTTGTGGGTGTGGCCCGGCCTCCTGGTACACATTTCGGGCTTTCAGATCTTTTTAGTTGGTTTCTCACCCACTTTTATTTTATAATTAATTTAAGATTTCGTAAAAAACGCATAATAAGAAATACACAAACAAGCTTCTTATATATAAATACGGCACATATTTTTTTGTCGCACACTTTTAAGTATCTTATCGTCCACCAGTATTGGTGAAACGTAAATGGTTTAAAAGGCATTTTTGGGTAGATATCGTCCCTACCATGTCAAACTATCTATGTTTTTTACCATTTAAATTTGCTTCAAAAATACTAGACTTTCTTCTATGACAATGTGTCAAGTGGTCTAATTTAGACCACCGGGCGATCCTAGTTGGTTTAAATTAACAAAGCTGAAATACATGAAACATAAAAATAATAAAAATTGTTTCGATGAAGGATTTACGTGGTTTTTTAAACTTTATAAACTTTTTTCTGATATAACCTGTGCAATATAGTGGTTAGAAAAAAAGTTGTGCCAGTCATCCCCTAGGATTAAAGATAATGTAAAAACAATTCCGACATCTTCCAAGCACAAGCTACACAAAGGTGAACGAACTTGGTTACTATTCCACAGAGGATAGTTCAGTCCAAAGCATTGATCACCAAAAGGCCGCCCGTGGGCACTTTTTTATGCTCTTTGTTACACGTACATTCGCACAAGCATGCAATTTGCTCTCTTTTACATTACATATGTATGTGTTTACTTATCATTGGTCCAAAGTGACCGGACAGAAAACCAGTAACAAGCCGTAAATTATTCCTGTTGAAGTTCAGGATGCCCTTATATGTAAATGGCTGCATTAAAGCCTTGGCCTGTCTTAGACCAGAAGAAGACAGCCACATCTCCTTAGCGGTCGAAGTGACATCTTCTTTGATCACAGCCAATATAGTCGACCAACTTACGCCACAAAACGTCTCTGGGCCCATAAAAGGAGCAGAAGAGGCCCTCTTGGCCAGTTCATCCGCTTCCTCATTCCCTGGATGTCCGCTGTGGACAGGTATCCAATAAATGGAAACCTTGTTCCGTATGGATTGCTTTTGTAATGAGTCAAAGCACTCTGAAACTAGCCTGGAACGGAATTCCCATGAAAGGAGAGACACAAGAGCTGCCTGACTATCGGAAAAGATACCTATATGCGCACCTCCAATGCCCCTATTTAAATTAATGTCAAGACATATGGTTTTAGGTTGTTACTCCAGCACCAACTCCATCCTCCGTTTTGGATCCATTCGTATGCCAACATAAACTTTTGAAATCCACAACGGGACCGTTTTCGTCCCACATTGCCCTGGGTGGAATTGTGATATTAAATCTCCTGTAGAACCTCAGTTCACAGTTTATCCTATCACTAGGCATTCCTAAAGATCTGCATGGGTGGTAGTCCAATCAAGGCCTCAATGGCTAAAGTTGGACATGACCTCATTGCGCTTCTTGCACTTCAGGTAATTATTATGTAGTATTTGGACGCAGAGTGGCTATTTTTTTGCACTTAATTTGATGTACATACTTGACTATGGAACATGTTGAATTTGAGAGTGATGAATCGGGAGAAGATGTGCAGGCGATGGACGTAAAACAGAGTGATCACATTCCAAGTTACTCCAATAAGCCGATTTGAAACCGTGGAAAGAAGAATTTTATAGACCGCAGAATGCTAACTTGTATGGATGCTGGCAATATGTCATCTCCATTATTTATACACTTCATCAGTGCAACTGCCAAAGGTTTGGGTCACAATATTGAGGATCTTGTTCTCAATTGCACAAATTTTGCATAAACAACGCAAGAAAATATCGTCGGCGTCATGGCAAATAAATTATTGAAAATTTCAAGGTAAATATATTTATTTTGGCCATGTTATAATTTTTTTTAGATCCCTGAAATATTTGTTTTGCATTGGGACGAAAAGCTACTTCCCGTAATTGCTGGAAAAGATAAAGTTGATCGCATGGCTATTGTGCTCACGTCGGAGAACGTTGAAAAATGTATAGCTAACCCCATCATTGAAGATGGAACTGGTGCTGCAGTCTACGAATATTTGCTAAAAATAAATATGCTGAATTCGCTAGAAATTATATGCTTTGATGCAACTGCTGCAAATACTAGCCTTCATAGTGGTGCTGGAACTTTATTGGAAAGCAAACTGGAACGCAGGTTATTGTGGTTACCATGTCGCCACCATATTGCAGGGATTCTCTTAAAAGCTGTATTTGAGATTATTTTGGAAAAATCAAGTGGCCCAGAGATAGCGATTTTGGAACGGGAAATATAGTACAGTTAATTCAAAGGGATACATCACTTGTATGCAGGATGAACAAGTTTTTAGTGTCATATATGTCGAAGAACGGGAAACAAGCAAGCACTTTTGCTTGCACCTGGAGCGCCGTTTCATGCAAGATTCATGTCTAAAAATTTCTATTTTTCACGCACACTTTCAAATTTCTGCGAGTCAGTTGAATGGAGTTCGTAATATGTGCATTTTCTTAGTAAGTATCTATATACCATACTGGTTCAGAACCAGAAATACAGTTGAAGCGCAAAATAGAGCTATGCAACTGATAAAAGGGATTACTGGCTATTTTGATTAAAAAATATCTACAGTGCTATTATAAAAAATTCGATCCCATCTGTGGTATTCATCAGAGGAAGCAGTTGCACTTGCCTTTTTTGATCTACATGTAGACTCTGAAATAAAAGAAAAGATGGTTTTGGCGTTTCAAATAGAGTCCGATAAAGACAATAATATCGATGATTAAGTTGATATTTTCCCTTTTAAAAAAATGTGTACAAGCGTTCATGAATTACAATTATTCACAACCAAGGATTTAGGCTCTTTTGTGACTACCAAAACAACAAATTTTTTTTCTTGTTTGGAAATTTCTATGGATTTCTTACGGTTTGATCAGTCAAATTGGCCTAAGGGCGAAGCATTTTGTAAAGGGAAACAGATCGTCAAATGCACTACTGTTGTGAATGATGCCGCTGAAAGAAAAGTCAAGTTAATAAGTGACTTTAACAGATGCTTAACACACAACGAAGCTGATAAGCAGTATTTGTTACACATTGTAGAGGACTGCCGTAAGGACTTTCCAGTCTATAAAAAATCTTCATTGATTTAAAATAAAAATAGTAAACAGATTAAATAAAAATTAAAGAAAAAAGATTATATTTATAATATTTCTTATTAAAAAAAAATTGATAAAATGCAAAAAAAAAAGTATTTCCGTGGTTTTTAAAAATGTTGACTTTTGACCTCATTTAGGCACAGGTTGGCACCATCCGTTCAGCCTGAAAAAATTTGCTATATCGCTACCCACACTAAAAAAAAACGTTTTTAACGCCAGGTCTAGTGTACATATCGCTCATTTACTCAAACAACGTCGTAACTAAAAAAAAATAGTTTGCCATAAAAGGAGTTTAAGGTTTTAAATTTACACGCAACTTAAGGAAACTTAAAATTTAGTTTGCTTTCAGGAGTTTCCTGTCTGACTCTCTCTCTATCTCTCTTTCTTTTCGTGAAGAAAAATGCCTTCCCAAGATATTTCAATCAAGAAAAAAATTTGTAGTGCGAATAAATATATTGCATTATGCATTAATTGGTTAATTTAATACATAAAAAGGTTATTTGGAAGAGGAAAACAATTTTATTGTCTTTTAATAAATAAATATTAACATTGTGAAGTAAAAATGCGGGGGGAGTAGCCAACATCATCTACACATTAATGAAGTTAATTTACATGTTTGACAGTAATCTTGTGATTTACGATTCAGGTAATTGTTAATAAAATCTTGAGTTTGAAAAGAAAACATAATATGATGACAAATTGTAAACAAATTGATGTTAACAAGCATTAATCAGTTTAAATATCTAAACACTGACTGTCAAGGTTTTCTTTACAGAAAAAAATCTTTTACATCCCATACACATTAAAATTAAATGTATAAGGACAATTTCGTTGCACGGTTGTCATGTAAAACCAGGGAACTATAAATTGGCTTTGCTTAATGCATGTAAATCATTACAAATCAAATTTTTAAATTTAATCATGAGTTGCCGATTTTTTTTATTTATTTTTTAATGTCTGGCATCACTAGTTACAAATTTCTTCTAGAAAAAACAAAATCTTGTTTAAGTGATCTATTACATTCTGATATGAATATTTCTCAAGAAATTGTTAAGACATTACATTGTTCTCCTGTCATGAACAAGTTTTATAACGAAGAAGAAAGAAAATTAAACACAAGAAAAAACCCTGAACAATTAATTTTTACATGAAAAGAAAACCAACAATGGAGAGAGGCACTCTGTACTTTCTGTATAAAGTTTATAATAAAAAATAAATGCACGTTCAATGTACAAAACAATTGCACATTAAAGCTGTGGCAAATTCATTCTTTAACTCATAAGCGCCACAGGGTGCACGTAAAGATAAAGTAGCGCCACGAGGGCAGGCAGAAAAGTGCTTTTGGAAAGAATTTTCCTCATCACACTTCAAACGTGATTGATAAACATGCCGGTTCCGACTATGAGCAATCTTTTAATGTGGTGAATTTAGCCGTTAATCGAGCTTTGTATCATAAATGATACATTTAGTTTTTTATGTTAACATAACTCTGGTTTTCAAAATTTAAAGTACCACATTTTTTCACAATTTGTAAACATTGTTATTCCCGTTATTAAAAAATAAAAAAAAAATTTAAATCTCCACGCAGGCAATAAGAAATTCAAAAAGGTTATAATCTTACCTTTGTACCACATTTGATACATACTGCAGTTTGTGTGTTTCTATGCTGTTGTACATTTAATTAGAGCAAGTGTTTTTGATTAGTTCTGCGTTTTCTTTTGAAAAATATTCAGTTCAAAGTATGTAGATATTGATAAAAATGTCTTATCCGCGGTTTTTGACTCTCGAAGAACTGGTAAATGAAGTGCAAAGTGAAAGTGAAAGTGAAGATGATGATATTTCTGAACCAGATGTCACAGACATTGCTGTTTATAACACTGATATTTCAGATGAAGAAGAACACGAAAGTGGCTCGTCTTCGGATTCTGATCAAGGCATTAGCAGTAACACAAATAGTGATCCTTTGTATTCAGCCAAAGATGGTACTACTTGGCGTAGCGAACCTTATCCCATTGGTAAATTAGGAAAGGAAAATATTCTTAGCATGCGCGCACGTAAGTCGAAATTGGAAGAAAACAAAAGCTGTCTGAATTGAGACCTGTTTTTTAGGTATAACAAAATTTTCCTCAAGTCGCGTAAATATTATTCGAGATTAATTTTTGCTAGTTTTCTCCTCACAAATAACAAAGATTGTAATCAACAACTCCAACAAATATGGAAAACATCTAAATGGCTCCAATCACATTGAAATCGATGAGGAATTATTTCATGCCTATTTGGCAATTTTATTGTTGGCCGGAGCATACAAGTAAGCAAATATTAAGGTTTTCAAACGACATATGTATACAAATATTTTACATTCAATAGGTCAAAAAACGAAACTTTACACGATCTTTTTGATGAGTACTATGTAATAAAACGAAAACAAACGATCAATTCCTCCAAAGCTTTTGGAATGCAAAAAAATTCCACGGTATGAGTCAACATTCGCTTTTACACCTGATACAACTATGGTTAGCTATATAAGCCACAAAGACAAGTGTACAATTGTTATGAGTACAATGCATCATGAACCTAAAGTTTCGGATTGCCCCAAAAAGTTTCCCGAAATAATATCGTTTTATAACTCCACGAAAGGAGGAGTTGACACTGTTGATAAAATGTTGAATTGCTATAGCTGCAAACGTAAAAATAATCGGTGGCCGATGGCTGTTTTTTCAACATTATTGACATTTCAGCTTTGAATGCTTACATTATATTCAACGAAGTCGATGCCAACTGGAAAGAAACTCAAACCAGTACAAAGCGTAAGACTTTTCTACACGAGTTAGCAATATCACTGTCAAAGCCTTATATGGAAAACCGTCCTAGAAATGAACTTTCTCTGGCAATTTTCAAAAAACTTTCAGCCCAAAGTACAGATGAATCTAATGACAGTGAAGCTGGTCCATCAAAAAACAAAGAACCGATACTTCTGAAAAAAAGAAACTTGCTAGATGTCAGAAATGTTGCACTTCGGGTGAAAATAAAAACAAATGGTCGTCGAATTACTGCTTTCTATGTCAGAAGCCTTGCTGTAGTGATAAACACGTCAAAAATGTTTGCGTTGATTGCATTAATGATTTCTAGAGTTAATCATATATTATAAACTTAATTAAATATAAAAAAGAAATAATAAAAAAAACTTTAAACGTGATGAATTTAGTGAATTACTTCTATGTTCTCTAATATGTATCAAAAATGATACATAGGAAGAATTATGAATTTTTTTTAAAGCTCGATCTACGGTTTAATTATTCTGACAATAACTAGCAGGAGGTCTACTCTGTAATTCGAAACGAAGGCAAATACTTTCGAATTTGTATATTAATTATTTGTAAGTTCGAACCCATTTCCTTTCGTTTCGAATTACAGAGTAGAGCACAATATATTGTTAGCGAAGGACGAAGCTATCTATACCTTCATAATCAGTGTTTAAGTATTTTTCCCAATGTGTTTGACGTCATTTATGTAATTCGAAATTCTGTTTGGCAATACATATTGGATATGAATTTTGAAGGCTTAAGCTAAAAGATCCTAATAAGTTCTACTATAAAACTAATCTGTTATCGTAGGAAATATAACGCTACCTGTACCCTGATTCAAGTTCCTTAAATGTTCTTGTAAACAAGTTATGTGATATTTTCTGTCATGTTGCTTTCTAGAAAAATTCAAGTAAATTGCAAAAACTTCTTAGACGATCTTCGCATGTTAATAATACTCGAACTAAATTAAATGATAAAACATTTGTTCAACATTTTGTATTGAATTGTATTTTCTGTTTATTTTTTTATTTCGAAATTTGTTAATCAAGTTTAGTTTGAAAGACAATGACGCAGCGTCATGTTGATATTGAAAACAAAATGCACTCACTGAGCGATGTCTTAACTTAAATCACATATCGCATATTCTCACAGTGGTACAGAGACGAAAAAAATGGTCTGAATAAGATCATTTGAAGTTTCCAAAATCGGCGCTAAGAAGAATGATGTAAAAATATTAGTGGCACTCACTCGTCACTGTAAACTGCTGGTAGAGATATTGTAGATGTAGCAAGTCTATAATATAGGTATGCTGTATATGTAAGTATGGGTGTGCTCGTAAATGCATCACTGCTCTGCATCATACGTGCAAACTTTTATTTAAAATGCAACACAAGTTCGCTGATAATCTATTTCAGTAGTAATCAAGTTTGTTCACCATATTTTACATTTATTTGTGAGTTATCTACTTCAGTGAACCAGTTTAGATCATTTAAATTTCCATTTGCAGCGCAGTGATGCACACGAACATACCCTATGTATGCAACACAAAAACATAACTATTATGGAGTGAGAAGTGCAACTATTGCAAGGCTAAAACAGCTGTATTTTTTATTTGTTTTGTTTCTAAAATTCAAACAATTTAATCCTTGCGCTAGACACTAAAATTGCTGAAAGAAAGCTGCAAAATTTATAAGAACTTAAAATTAAGAACTCAAATGGTATTAATTTATATAAATTTTAAGAAAATGTATTTAAAAAATTTTAATGCTTTCATCATTTCATTAAAAAAAATTTTTGATTTATTAAAAAAAAATTTCAAGTACCCTTAAAACTGAAAGTACTCGCTTAAAGTGCACAAAATTCTTCATCACTGTGCAACAAAAAAATTAATGTCATATATTTATGTATGTAACTGTGCTTTTTTTAATGAAGCGTTCGGGGGGCAAATCACGGCATTCGATACGACTCGTAATTTAAAAATATTTCCATAAAAACTCTATTGAAATATTTTTAAATTACGAGTCATATCGAATGCCGTGATTTGTCCCCAGGTATTCAAATGCCTTGATTAAATTAATAACATTTATGTGTGGAAATGCTTTTTTAATGTTTATATTGGAAGTGCAATAAAATAAAGGGATTTCATCAGTTTAGGTGGACATTAAGTTATACAATGGGCTCAATCAGGCAGAGATTTTAACTTTGTTTGAAAGATTGAATAAATCGGCGTTATTTTAGAAAAATAGACGCAGAGCATCGGTGTGCCTCAGAGCATCGGTGTGCCTCAGAAGATATGCACGAATTGTTAATAGCCTCACGCGTTTAATTTACCAACAATAAGATCTCAGCGACTTATGCTAACACTTTTATTGGTTTTGTCATGGTTTTATGCAATTTTATTAGAGATTAGCAATAGCCGTGATTTGCTATGAGTGAGTCACGAATTAGTCACGCGTGATCATGGTTGTATTTAAAGGGTGCTTTTATAGATTGACACAAGTTTAAATCATAATAAAACAAGGAAATATGTATATTCTTAATTTCAATGAAACGGGCTTTATTGGAAAGAAAATTTTATGAACTTAATGTTTAAATATGATTTCTGCCATGTGGCCGCCACAGCTGGCGCGTAGAAGACACAATATGGATCAAAAACTTTTCGCAGCAGGTGTCCAATTGCTTGTGGTTTATCGAAGTGACTTAACATAACCCATAACATAAAAAAATAATCGAATGGGGCTAAATTACACGATCTTGGTGGCCAATTAATTGGGCCATTACGTGAAATTATCATCATCATCAAAAGTTTTTTTGAGTAAATCAATTGTAACGCCCGCAGTGTGGCATGTGGATCCGTCCTGTTGGAACCAGATATCAGCAAGATTAATTCGACGTAATTTAGGTAGGAAAAAATTTCGAATCATGTTCCTATACGAGTACATTTCACCATTGACAGTAACATTCTGCCCATCATCGTTTTTGAAGACATATGGGCCAATCTCAGGCAACCCATAAAGCGCACCAAACAGCAATTTTCTGTGGATAAAATGGTGTTTCGACAAATGCTGGTGTATTTTTCTCACTTCAAATGCGACAATTTTGCTTATTTACGAGCCTATTCAACCAGAATTGGGCTTCATCGGAAAATAAAATTTAAAATTTTTAAAAATTTAAGAAAGAAGCAAGTATTAGCTGTTAAATGAGTGCTCAAATAAAGCAGTGATGCCAACCCAAAGTTGTGACACTCTAAAAAAAACACCCTTTATATATATATAATGATTTAAAAAAGTAACTTGTGTGACTTTATCTAACTTTCTTTTGTATAATTCGTTTTTGAAGTCAGTCAATGGCAGGTAATTAATCAGGAGCGTGTGTGAATAAAAATATCATGAATGTTTGCTTATTTGCTTGGTTAACCGCACTGTTTATACGCCTTTTATTGCTGCTTTGGGTAACAATAATTAATTAATAATCACTTTGTATGGAGGTACCACTTTCCCACCTCCTATATACCCAAGACTTTGTTCTATGAGTTATCCATATCAAATTTAGTGACCCTTACTATTATATTGTGGAGATATAAATTTATCCGCGAAAAAATGTGGTTTAGCCCCACTGTGTGGCGTTGGCGTTAAAATATTGGCCGTGGTTTAGCTTGTGCCGGCTTTATTAATTTTTTATGGGGTTTAATATTTCAAAAGTCAACTGTTTTATATGTTTGTGAAATATTAATCACATTCACGACAACAGGATACCGACTGCACGACTACTAAAATAAACTTTTTCATATACACACATGTATTTTATTTTTGACTGGTAACCTAATGTCATCAATGTGTTGGTGTGAGTGATTGCTCCTATAGTGGGTCAAAACGTCTAAAATTCATCTAATCTACTCTAGGTCATTTTAAAAATGTTTTTTAACTCTCACACAATGTTATTTATTGTATCTTCCATGAAACAATAATACAGGTAGCCGCGAATCTACAACAAATAAAACAACAGTGATTATTATTGCTGTTTTGTGATGACAACTGTCAAAACACCAAGAGAAAACATTATACATGTACTTGCGTTTTCTCTCGGCATTGCAAAGGTTGTTTGTTTAGTACAGTTTTAATAGGCACTGTGCGCGTGGGTTGGTAAAACATAAACAACATTTGGCAGATCACATCACGAAACAAGCAAAACAGCTGGCGCTTCGCGGCTACCTGTATAATTGTATCATGGTATCTTCCATATAAAATTAAATAAAACCAAACTGAAATAATTCTTAAATATGAAAAAATGCTTTCAATAAATTAATTTTTTAATTATTATTTTTCGAACTGTATTTGTTTCTATATTCTTATGAATTGAATAGGCTAAAGTTCGTAACGCTTTTTAAGCCAAATTACATGTGATAATTATTAATGAACAAATAACATTAAAGTTAGTTGTAAATATTCTGACAACAATATAATAGTCATTGGCTTGTGGCAAAAATTAAAAATAAAAAAAATATACTTAATAGTAACAAACCAAAAAAGTTTGTCTTAAGTAGAACAAAAATAAGCAAATTAACAAACATGTGTATAGTTAGTAAGGAACAAAACGACAATGGTAAGACTGTTGTACTATATATAGAAGATGGTAATATATATAGAAGATGGTATATATATATAGATGGTAACTTGCGTATACATTACGAAACACATTAGCAAATTGAAATGCAATGAATCAAACCAATTCACATATTCCATTTGCAATAAAGTTACGTATATAAGGCAGACATCTACATCAACTGACACCACACACAGTGGACCAAAACACAGAAGAACGCTGATGAGGAAGGTTTAGTGGCCTTCGAAAACGGCTGGCTGTTCCGTTCAACTATGTGTTGTTGTCAGAATATTTACAACTAACTTTAATGTTATTTGTTCATTAATAATTATCACATGTAATTTGGCTTAAAAAGCGTTACGAACTTTAGCCTATTCATTTCAATAAATTGTTTCCCACAAATTCTTTCTGTCTCCACGGTGCGTTTGTGCATTACTCGTATTTAAACAGCGCTTGCGCGTATTGCATATAAATGCCTGTGCAGTGCATAAAACCTTGAGACTTATTATTAATATTGATGAGATTTTATTAAGTGACGCCTGTCGAATATTAATCGCCCCATTAAATAGTAAGAAGAAAACTAGGAGGGCTTGTGTAGGCAGCAGGAAAAGCTAAAAATGTAAGACAAAATGTTCACAAACTTTTTTTTTCATAAAATTTTCCTGTCCTTCAAATTTGTTATAAAAATGAAATAAAATAATTATCATCGTGTTGTTGTTTTCTAGGGAATTTTTTTAAAATTACAGTAATTTTGTTCTAACATCATCACAACCTCAATTTTATGATTATTATATTCACTTTATTGAACAATCTCAATAATTTTTATTTTGTTTTTTATTTGTTAACCGTTTTTTTTGTGTGCTGCTGTCTTTTGTTGGTTTTTAGAAACGATGTCAATATTTATTTCTGTTCTTCTTGGACTTTATTTCTTCTATATTCTTTTTGTTTGATTCCACTGATTGATGCGGGTTTTCAATTTTAGAAGCGTTAAATTACCGATTACATGTTTTTAATGTTTTATAATGACAGTCTGAGTTGAGTGTCTATCAGTTACAGACGGCAGACATTTTATCATAATTTTGGTTTTATACTCAAATTGCGGTTTTTAATTCCATTTTATTACGTTTTTAAATATATTTTAATAGTGGGAACAATATTGCTGATGAAAAATTTAACTCTTTTAAGGGTTTTAATGTTTTCTTATGCTTAATGGCGTAAGCGCTTTATGGATTATTTATTAGAACCTTGTGTATAGAAAAATGTACAGAGAATTTTAAAGTTTTTCAAGCTTTGTTTAATTTTATGTTTATTTAACATGACACACATTCACCGCAGCACACATTTTTATATGAGAATGATTATTTTCACGACAGCAAGGCAGCACGGCGGCAGGTTGTTGTCCATGCTGTCATTTTAGTCCAGTTAAATTTATTTCTCATTTTGTTGTCGACAATAAGCACAAATAGTTTTACCAATATAACACAATATCTTGAATGCATGATATCTTACAATTATTTCACATTATTTAACAGAAAGAATATCCTGAAATTCATATGAAGAAATACATTTATTAATTTGTATACTTTTACGTAATTTTAAGTACATTTTAAAAGAGGCATTTTAATTTTATAAATGCGAAATATATAAAGGTGGCAGCATGTATTTATAATATAATGTCAGGTGCTGACGATGCTGCTGCCGTCTCCGAAATAATTAAGTAGCTGGCTGTAACGGCTCAGTTACCCGACTGCAATGTAAAGTAGCTGCAACAGTAGGAAACAGCTGATCGATATTGTTATCTGAAAAGTATTGCAAATGGTTATAGAGGTGTAATGTAACGTAACCTACTTTTTACATAAAAAATTGATCAGCTGTTTCCTACTGTTGCAGTTACATTACATTACAGTCGGGTAACTGAGCCTTAAGGCGGTTAAGCTAGCGTTATTTGAAGTTGTCGTGTGTTCGTGTAGTCTGTTGTGTTGAATATATTTAATGCATTAAAGTGATGATATTGTTCACCCTCAAATGGTTAATAGCTTCGCTATTAAATTTCAATATAATTACCTTGAAAATTGATGTTTTATGCGGTGACAGCATCGAAAACCAAAGTAAACATATTGAATACAAATAAATTGTGTCATGATATTAAACTTATACTCTAAATCAAATATTATTTATTGGCCAGGATTTCAACAACACTTGTCATCTTTTGAAAAATAGAAAATTAAATTACATTAAAAAACCAACATTCCCTTCATTTTCAAAACCAAACTCAGCAATCAATCAATAACTTAGTTATGATATTTAATTATATGTATATAATACATACTTGCATATGTAGAAATGTTGCAATTTCAGTTATACGTATGAATAATAATAATAATAATAATAATTTATTTTTTTAATAAATAAATAATAGTTACCCAGATGAAAACATTGGAAATACTTTTTTAATTTTATTGTTTTAATTACAAGAAATTCGATTACACCCGGAAATACCGAAACCTATCAATCAAAAATATACAAACTCTTTAAAACAAAAATATTTCTAAAATTATTTAATTCAAAACTGATTTTTCTCTACTGTCTAAAGAAATCGCATCGGTATCGAACTTGGGCTCTTAAAACCGTAATTTTTATTATAGTCAACGCTTTTATTACTTCACCAACAGTATCCTTAAACCTCGTTTTTTTTTGTAAATGGATATAGAACCTCTCATAAAACAATTGAAGGTTATTAAAGATTTAAAATAAGCTTAAAACTACACTAAAGGAAAAATTATTCATTCAGCTTCGTTAATATTTCTTCGTCATATGAATGAAATGTTGCATTAATAGAATGATAATTTTCATTAGCTGAATTAAATTTCTCTCCTGCATTTGTTTATTTTTTATGTTTCATTATATTTATGATAATGTTTCATTTGATATTATGAAGTTGAATTTTTTTCTTATTAGATTTGATAATTTCTTACAAAAAAATTTTTTTTTCAAATTCCCTGAAAGTCTAAAAAAATGTTTCATACATACAATGAAAATGTTTCTTACATACAATGAAACAGTGTTCATAGAAAATATTTTTCATTGAAAAACCCTTAAAAGTGCTGATGACACACTGTTTTTATAGTGATGTTGGCTGAAACGGCTACGGCGTTGTCTACAAATCTGATGAAAATAACTGGAGTTCGATTCTGTGAGCGATTGGGTCGTTACCGGGGCAAAATAATCAATAAAATCTTGTTAGACAGTTTCAGTTAATGTTTTCACTTCGCAACATTTACAATATGTGCAATCAATGACTTAATTTCATGTGCACGAGTGTAATGGAATTATTAAATTTTTTTAATTATTAAATTATTAAATTTTTTTAATGAGAGTTTCACGAAATCCAATTCATTGATTATTATTATGTGAAATCATACTTTAGTTCGTTATTAATCCTATTCCATACAGTGAAACATTTGCTTTGAAACATTTCTGATTCCTCTTTTGAAATTTTATTCGTCTGCACACTGTGAAGTTTTTGTTTTGCACTTTAGTACATTTTCTCATATATCTCTCATGAGAGTGACGTACTGAACAAGAACTACATGTAGATCAATGATCAGCGTGACCATATTAGCTTATTTTGAGCTAAATTTAGCTTATTTATTTCAGATTTAGCTTTAAAATTTTCATTTAGCTCTTAGCTTATTTTTTAGCTTTTTTTAAAAACTCATTTAGCTTTTTTAGCCTTTTTTTCTACAGATTATAGGAGCTCATAGCACAAGTAAAAAATTTTGTTCTAGGATTTTATTGAAATTTTATTTATTAGAGTAAAAAAGGTAAACAATTAAGAGGAAATAAAGTCAGACTTGGCAATAAAACTTCCAATTCAGAAATAAATTTACTGATAATATTCTAACAATAAAAATTGACTTGGTCATTTACAAAATTTATTGAATTAAAACGCTGGCAAAATAAGTTTTTAGAAAATTGCACTACGGTAACATTGATTTAGTAAAATCGTAGGGTATTTTAAATCTGTTGTGATGAAAGCGATACAATTTTTTATTAAGAACGAATTTTACAGATTGAAACTAGATATTGTCTGAAAGTTATTGCATTAAAATAAAATTAACAATTAATTGCCTGTACTTGATGTTTTTTATGAGGATTGAATATTATGTTGCATTGCAACATTGCGACGTAAAGGGATAAACACCTTATAAAAATTATAATTTTTTAACATTGTAAAATAGTTTACAAAAAATACTAAATGTAAATTATACGACAATTTTATAACAGAAATGGAAAGTTGAAAAATAGTAGATAATGGCAGAATGGTAAGAATTACAATGGAAAAAGTTAAAATCATATTAAAAACACTTTTTGAGTTTTTTTGATATAAAATTATTTGACTTGAGTTGAACGTTCATTCAGCGGTATCAATTAACTTAAAACAAAAACTTGAAATAGCCTTAAGTCTGGATAACACTATGTACCGATTTTCGTCGGGCCATCTTAATAAAGTCATAAGTAATAAGTCAAAATGGCATTATTACTCAATTAATTCTGGAATAAGTCTATATGGGCTTATTACCAATGCATTGTGGCGCAATTGTGTCCTTGTATTTCAATTAGTCGATAAATTTAGAGCAAATTTAGCTCTTTACTTATGACTTTATTTCATTGATCTGACGAAACTCGGTACATTGTGCCGATAGTGTGATCCATGCTTTACCTTAAATAGCATTAATTCACTTAAAAAAACTTTCGTATTTTAGTATAAATGTTTTTACATTTATAAAAACTTTTTAAAATTATTTTGGGGAACTTTTTGTTTTGTTCTTCATTAAATCTAAAATATAATAATTAATAAATAATTTCATTAAACAAATATTCAATATGTATAATAAAAAAATATGTTTGTGAAATATTTAATGTTAGTTTAGCAATAAGAAACTATTGAAAAGTGATCAAAGAAGTAGAAAAAAGTTTAGCTTTATTTTCTGGCTTAAAATTTAACTTTTTAGCTTATTTTAGCTTTTTTCAAACGTGATTTAGCTTAATGTTATTTTAAAATCTGGTCACACTGTCAATGATGTCAGTTTCATGGCACAATTGTGCAAACTAAAACCACACACATTCTTATTCTCTTTAATTTAGTCGTTGATGAGACAGCGACGAGAACACATGCGTAGCGGGTGTATTAATTTGTTTATAGATACAGTGAAAGAAAAGAAGTGGTATGCGAAAAATATTCTATGATCACCAATGCTTTTCGCGATATTTAATGTGTTTGATGTTGTAAAACGTTTAAGGAAAGAAATTAATATGTACTTAAAAGATATTTTGAAATTTTTTGGAGCATTTTCACTAAACTGCACTTTCTATTTAAACTTTAAAGACCAATAACTCGGCAAATATGGCCTGCAAGAAATTTTTTTTTATTAAGTTTTTTTTCTTATTTTTCACATTACTATATGATAAGCTATTTAAAAATTATTTTTTTGAGATTTTTCAGAGTTTCCCGCCAACTTTTTTATTTAATTTTTTTCTCTTATTTTTTAATTTTCTATCACATAGGCTCCTTTTTATTTATTTCTAACTGCTTTACTAAACTGCATTTGTTCCAAATATTTATTTTTTCCTATGTACTTCAGAGACGAATGAGACAACTTTTCTCACACATACAACTATAGTTTGATTTTTGACACCACTGATGTAGATGAAACAAAGTACTATTTTCCAATCCTCTTTCTCCCTTCATCGACAAACTCAAAAGTTTTTCAGCAAATGTTTCATAGTGTGGACGAGAACTTAATGACAAAGTTCATTGATTCAATGAAAAAATTCATAGCTGACACGAAGATTTTTCTTTCAATGTATTAAACAAAATTCTCATTAATTGTTTTTAGGGGACCCCGACTCTATAGTCTATATTTAGGGGATTCAAACGTAGTCTTAAGTGTCATAGTGTTTTAAATTATTTTTAAAATTTTTTTATTGGTTTTATATTTTTTTGCCCTAGTTTTTTTTTCAAACAAAAATTTTAAAACATTATAATACTAAGACCCTTAAGACCACCGTTTGAATCTCCCAATTATATATTTCGTAAAAGATTTTTAAATTAGTTTCCCGTTCCAAATGGAAGCTTCGAATTTTTCTGGCATTTACACTATATTATTAATTTCTTATAGATCACTTAAACCTGCATAAAATCTAGCAGATTTCAATTGAAATCTTATTGAAAATCCGTATCGCTTACACCAAGGTTTTTGACATTTATCAAGATTTATTATCCAAAATAAAACCCATTGACTGAAAATTTTCCAAGACTACAACCAAACGACTGCAATGTAGCCAATTCACACACCTTTTTATGCACAAAGTCTGATTTTGAAATAACAATTTGAAGAAACCATAGCTGAATCACTAACTTTTCCTTGATTCTAAGTAGATTTTGACAAAATCTGGAGACAAAATCTAAATTTGGCTGCAAGCTAGGAAGATTTGTTATTTATTACTCATTCAATGCCCAAATGTAAACGCATTATTATAGAAAATTTTTTATTCGTGAAAACTTCTTACAATTGTAAAAGAAAAATATTTTAAACAGAATAGTAGAATTTTTACAAAAAATTAAAGTTTTCATTATTTAGTTTCCACTTTTGGTAATCGCAGAGAGAAATCAAATTTAAACTAATCAATTTGGCTCGAATAGATATTTAACAATTCATTAACCAAAATTCTCAGTTAATTAATTAATAACTGATATGTTCCTATAAAAATGTAAGACACAATAAAAAGATGACGTTAACACAATGCGTGATAATAAATTTAAATTAATTTGTTCATTAACAGAATTATTATTTATTATTAAAAAAATAAAAACTTTTATGGGAGAAGTCAACAAAAATAAAGCCTAAGCAAATAATTTATGCGTCTTAAGATATTATTGAAGAATTAAATAAATTAATAAGCTGGATTTTTTAATGTTTTAAGAAGGTTAAGTCATTGCTAACGTGACCAGAAGCTTTTTACAAAAAGCGGGACACGATCGTTCAAAAAGCGGGATTTTGGCGAAAATACGGCCAAAAAGCGGGATTTTTAAATAAACAACTATTTGAAAGCGGGATGTGTAATACGCACATAAAAAGTTTCGTATGTACTTAGGAAACACAGTTTTTAACTCAAAAGAATCGATTTTAAATAAACAAAAGTATTTATTAACAAAAATTTTTATTTAGTAACGTAAAATAAATAAAATTAAAGATTTTTTGACTTCATTTACAAAACAAAATACGATTTTTATACAAAACAATGTACAAAAACTTAAGGCGAATGATAGCAAGTGGCCTTGTTAGTCCATATTATCATCAACTGACTACACCAATGTGTCAAACTCTTTATAAAAAAATAAGCAAGAACTTTTTATTTTATTATTGACAGTTTGGTGAATGTCAGTTGTTATTCTCCTAAGCCCTCTTGGTAATAAATTCCTAAAGCAGCAGAATGTCTGCACATATAAAGCACTGTAACAAAAGGATCTTTGAGTGTGTACGTTTGTATTTTTATTTTTTTCATTTGAGGAGCTGCCAGATCCAAAAAAATAAACAATAACTACACTAAAAAATATTTGGAATAAATTTTTATCAGTTACATATTAATAAAAATATATTAAGAGATAAGAAATTTCAAAACTCTAAAAAGCGGGATAAAGCGGGATAAAAATTCAAGGCGTGATCAACCTCAGAAAAGCGGGACAATCCCGCCTAAAGCGGGATGTCTGGTCAGGTTAGTCATGGCAAGAAGCTTATTTTAAAATTTACTTAGTTTTCAAACTGTCAAAAATTTTTTAAACAAAAATCTTAACTTGATCATCGTATTAACTTATTTTTCAAAGTAAGGGAAGTTTCTAAAATATAACGTACAAGTTTTATGAACATGTTTATATATATTGAGGGATATTTTTCTTAATTGTAAAACATTTAAAAAGATTTTTAGAACTTTCTCTTGAGGGTAAGACATGTTCACCCAACTGCAATCTATTGATCGAGTTGTACATAAAATACATAGAATGAAATTCTTAAACACTGGGAGCTTGAAGAAACGTTTTGTTAATTGTAAGCCTACAATTTTGCATGAAACTTTTCCTACAATTTGCATAAAATAAATTCTAATAAACGCTTAAAAGTCACAAATAAAGTTCAGAATGAACATCGAATTGGTTCATAACTAAGATAATGGCCCTTTTTATAAAACTTTCGATCTTTGACTGTAGTCGAAAGTGCTGATCAAACAAATTTTGGTATTACGGCGCGCATTCGACAATGACCGCAAATTCACCTTTCGAAATGTTCAGCTCTTACGACCTTACATCTACATAAGATCGACAAAAATAGCTCACAATTTGTGTTTGGGTGCCTAAAAATATAAAACAATCGTTTAACACTTAGATTTTCGATAGTAAGTACGGCATCGAAAGCAAAATACTGTTCGATAGAAAATTCATCGCTTAACGGAAATTTCCGATGCCATAATATGAATTTGACATTCGATGTTCGATTGCAACTCATAATAAGGCCTCATGTCTGTGTTGAGAACTTTTGCTACCTTGAAGTTGTTGCATAATATTTTGTTAATACTATCGTTGTTCAATTTACTTCTCTGACAGTGGGGAACGAATATGATTTCCGATCTGGTTCAATCTCTCTTGACGACATTCTTGGGAGTGCAATACAGCCCATTGCCCATTAACACTAATTTGTTTTAATAATTTCCCTGTTTCTATGTATCCTTAATTAATATTAGCTATTTAAATATGGAGATTATTACTAAAGCTAAGAAGACTACTTCATTTTATGTCAGAACTAGCCACTATGCAATGCCTCAGAGGGGGAACCCTAATAATAAGGATTGTGACACTAAATTTGCGAACTATGCCATACCTTTAATAACATAAGGTGTGTGATGAGCGATATTTTCTTTGTATAAGAACTGCCTTTCCCACTTGCCAGTGAAATTTCGAGAAAGTTACATTTTAGTTTCTAAAAAGATAAATTTTTTCACAAAAATATACATTTTGAAAAAAGTTTTAAAATCCATTTTTAACGTTTAACATTTATCAACATCACATTTTTATTTCATATTTAATGAATATTGTAAGGAAAATGATATCATGTAATGCCAGCTATACACTTCACAAGTTCACTGCACAAGTCTGGAACTGTACAGTGCGTTTGTGTAGTGTATTTGGGGTGGTTGTACTATTTACGCAGTGAACTTAGTAAATATCAAAACGATTTTCATATTTGCTCAAGTTTGAAAACTGTAGAGTGAACTTGTGTAGTGTATGTTGCAAACGCTCAGTTTTTCTGTCTTAATTTTTCACTATTCATGTACATACTACTTTTTACACCATACGCGCCTTTTTTCTTTGTTTTCGTTTCTTTTTTTTTATTGCCCCAGCAATTAATAAAATAGAATAGTATTTGAACATGTTGTCTTCTTCACTTAAAGCTTTAAAATAAAAACTGTACAGTTTACCTGTATAATGCGCGTCACAAGCTTAGTTTACGCAGTGCCAGACTTGAGGAGTGAATTTGTGTAGTGTATGGCTGGTATTAGTTCATTTTTATATTTATTTAAGTCATAAATACTAGTATGTAATTTTTAAAAACACAGTAAGCAAACTTTAAATTAATTATATGTAACTATCTTTGGATGATATCAAAACAAATTCATTCAAATTGCGTACAGATTCAAAAGATACGAAAAATTTCAGGATTATACATGGTACCATCAAAAGATACGAAAAATGTATCTTTTGTATCCTAATGGCATCACTGATCTGAACACCACATAAACAATTGAGCTTTATAGTTATGCAGCTAATAAGACACTTTTAAGATTTTAAGACCAGTTCACTGTTGTAGTCTATCTAGCGTAGCTTTCAAACAATTAAACCAAAATCTTGGTACTCTCATAATCATTAAATATGCTTAATAAGTTCTAACAAACATGACTCTTGTGGCATTGAATCATTTTAGTTGTGGCAGGAAATAAAATTTCCATTGCTTGTAAATAAATTTAAATAGTTTTCGAAACATTTTTTAAGAAATTATGGCACTTGTAATAATTGATTTTATATTAAGAAATAGAATAGTTCAATTTATATGACCCCCAGTCGCTATACCGCTGTATGTTTAGTAATCTTAATAGATTTTAGATGTTCTATTTACATGTACATATTTACATATTTTGTAATAAAACAATTCAGTATTATTAGCTTTTTTTTAAAGAGGGACACAACTACCTTTTAGTGCAAATGTAAATTATTTAATTTGCAAAGAATGACAAAAGTAAAACAACAACACTCAATTCAACAAATTAAGTTTTAATGAAAATATTCATTAGATATCAATCACGAAATTATTTAAATTATATTATTAAATTTTTAATTTAATATTGTTTATATGTAAATTGTGTCAATTGAAGGTTTAAGTAAATAACTCTATTGGCCATTATTACAACTTAAAGTTATAAGATTTTATCGGACGTGTAAAAAGTTTTTCATCAGCACAACGTTAGCTTAACCTAAAGTGAGCAAATGTTTCCTTCCTGGTAAGTTAAATTAAATTTATAATATTGAATAGCGTTTTATACGTCCGACAAAATACTACTTTTAACTAACTTTAAGTTGTAATAATGACCCTTAGAGGTTCAAGTCATGAAATAAATGAAAAATTTTATAAATAGTCATTCAACGACATTTTTAGAAAATTCAATAAAAAATTTATTGAAAAATTAAAAACAAACTACTTAAATATTTTAAGAAAGCCACTAGACTTGTATCAAACTCTTTCAGTAGCTCGTTTTAGACACAAACCAATAACACAGAGTGACAAAAAAATATACCTGCGAAGTGTTACTATTTTTCTGATATGAAGGAAAAAAGTTTCACGACCACTGTTGTATCAATTTTGTACTCTGTATTGATATAGGTCTATTAAATTGTACTTTCATCATCCTGCAAGATTTAATACACTGAAAGCGTATAAATAAAATGCGAAATAGATCAAACAGTTAGTTTTTTAACAAAAAGTCTTCTAATAAAATGTTTAATAACTCAGTCAATTTCGGGGGAATTTTTTAAAGCAAACCTGCGAATTACTCTTCATCCATTACGTTTTATAAATAAAGTTACAAATAGTACGGTTCCAGTACAAAAATACTGCCTAAGAACGAATACAAAGTAGAAAAGTGTCGAAAGAAACCGAAAAAATTATATTTGGTGAAAAAATACAAGCATATGTATATTTAAAATTTACTGAAACAAGATATATATGATTCGAAAGGTTTTAGTCTCTTCTCTCTAAATCCGTTTATAAATTTTAAATCGGTTAATATTTAACTTAGGTGGAGGTTAATAATTGCCTACGGATAAAAAAACCCGGTTTTTTACCCGTAACTCAAGATTTTGAAAAATGTCAAATACAGATTGTTATTATACTCGAGAATACCTACTAGAAAAATAGTAACACGTCCCAGGATTTCGATTTCATTAAAATTTGTCACACAGTGTAATCAAACCCATGTAATTTAAATGGGTTTGATCAAAGGTTTGTGTCCCAAACGAGCTATTGCAAGAGTTCGATACAAGTCTAAAAGCCACTGAAAATTAAGGAATGGCTTATCGTTGTTGGCGGTGTTCTTAAATCTATTACAAAAATGTCCTAGTCAACGTTGAAATACACCACCACGATAAGCGAGAATATTTTGAATAAAATTTAGAAAAACTAACTGGCAATAAATTAAAGAAAAATTTATACTTGCTAATGGCTAAGCTTTTGAAGATGCTGCATTGTACCAATGAATCAAAATTGTTTTAAAAACTTAACAACCCCATAGGTTTATGCAAAACCTCCCAAAAACCAATTGGGAATTACTAAATTTAAAAATCTTGGATACAATAATAATCCTTACTGACTAGCAGTACGAGTGCAAAGCAAAAAATTACATCTAAAATAAATTATTTAATTGCGTTCTAAAAGTAGTATTCGAAAGCCAAATATCTAAGTTTTCGCAATAACTATTCAATAATTTTATTGATTTGTTAATTTGTTCATTAATAGCATAATCAGTTCTATGAAAATCAATATGAAAAAAATCCATATTTTCTAAATGATCTCTGAGGAACGAATGTTTTTATTAAATTTAGTAATTTAGCACAATCAATAGTACTATTGACAATTAAGTGAACAAATAGCAAAACAGAGATTTCTCTTCGGATTTCTAAGGATTTCCTTGAAATCCATAAACATCTATGGTCATAAGAGGTTAAGGGCGTTGGAAAATGCAAAGAAGAAAATACAAGCTTTAGAAACTTAATTTGAACTTTTTCTAGACGACAAATATGTACATTGGCATTAGGACCCCAAATAAACCCCAATATAGACCGAACAAATGATGAGAAAATATTTTTTTTTGTATAAAAGATATTCCGCTTAATAAAACTTAAAAGCAAAACAACTCTCGGAATTATGTAATTTAAGTGATTACAAAAGATGGTTTAGTATCAAAGACAACACCGAGGTCAATGATCTCTTCAACAGATTGATTCTTCATAAGATAACTAGTATTCAAAATATGAAGAAATTGAGAATGGTGGACACAGTGGCGTTTGTCATTAATAGAAATGTCACAAAGTAATAGACCCAATACACTATATTGTGGAATACCAGAAGTAGGAATAAAAGAATCAGACAAAAAACTATCAATAGAGAGAGGCAAAGGCTATTAGTTAAACAATGCCGGAACCATTTCAGCATTTGAGAGTGGAAACCAATTTTGGATAATTTTCAAATCTGGGCACCACTTTCTAAGTGGGATATACAAAATTTAGTAAAAACTGATAAGTTAGAAGTAGTGTATATTCCTGAAATAAAACCATGCTGGGAAGAAGAAAAATGTATTTAAAAAAAAATATTTTTTATGAGCGCTTTGCTCAAAAACTTTAGTATCATTTGTTAGTTTAGCAGTTGGTCTATAGTTTATAATATATATAGTTTCCAGAGAGATTACAGTGTGACAAAAAAAAAAATACCTGTAATATACAATCTGTATTTTAAATTTTCAAAACACCTCCAAAATCTTGAGTTACGGGTAAAAAAACCGGATTTTCGTACCCGTAGGTACTTATCAACTTCTAACTAAGTTAAATATCAACCGATTTTAAGTTTATAAATGGATATAGAAAGAAGAGACTAAGACCTTTTGAACCATATACATATTGTTTCAGTAAATTTCAGATATATGTCTGTTTTTTTCACCAAATATAATTTTTTCGGTTTTTTTCGACACTTCTACTTTGGACTCGTTCTTATTAACATCAGCTATTTAACTTAAATTGTCTATGAAATGGAATATGAGAATTGATTGTGTATACAATTATTGATTTACCTTTGGTAAATACATTTGTATCACTATTCATTTTCTGTTTTTCCATTTTCTATTTAGGTTAGCACGAAAATAGAAAATGTAAGTTAAATAGCTGATGTTAATAACAATCTCTACCCCAGTAGATAGACATGGGTGCTGATGAAGTGCGTGGCTGCACAGAAAAATATCGGTATTTCTCCCAGCTAATAAAGAAGTCTAGTTTAATTTTTCTTCTCTTCTTTATATACTCACATTAATTAATAAAAATATTTCATTCAATAAGAATTGCAATTAATGAACTTAAGCCTGATTAAGAAATTATTTATGTGGTAAATATAGAAACAGCTGACTTCAACTCCACATAAGGTCTGTTCCAGATGCATAACAAAACAGTCCGAACTTGTACAAAGTAATCCAAAAGCGTTACAGATAGCAATTTTTGTGCAATTTTATTCATTTCCTGTACAAACTAGTTCGAACTTTTTCTTTTGGGTAAGTTCGGACAAGAATTGAATAATCAGCTGTTTTTTGTTTACATATGAAACTGAAATATTAATCAGAAAATTTGCAAATATAGGAAAAAAAAGTTTATACACACAGATTTATTAAAAAGCAAAATGGAAGGTTTTTGAAATAAAGCATAAGTTGTAAGTACATTTGTGCTTATTTTTCCATTTCTTTAATATAAAAAAAAATAATTTTTATGATTTTTTAAATAATCCACGTAACTTCTACTATTTTGGAGATTTTTTTCATTTACTTTTTGCAGCTGTTGTCAATGATGCCAGTTTTATGTTTTTATAATGTTATGCGTTTTAAGCGACTAAAATCACTAAAATAAAATTTAATTTAAAAAGTAAGCAGCACTAGTACTTCAAGATGGTCAATTATGGTTTTTTGCGTTCCAGCAATTTTGGATTACTTTTGCACATTCAGAGAGTAATTTTGTTTTTACTCTCATTAGTCCGAACTTTAACAAAATCTTGTGGAACACACCTATAGTGTTGAACAAATATATAAACTTTTGACTATTCAACTGTTTTAATTATTGGTACTCGATACAATATTTTTGTAACACGAACAATCTAAGAATAAATTTTGTATTTTGTTTCATGTTGTATTTGCAATTAATTTTTTTCATTTCCTTCTTTAGTTGTTGGTTAAATGAATAAAAATTACATGAATATTTCTTAATGTTACTGATTACCTTAACAGCAAGTGCAATACCAAGTAACCATATACTTTACAGTTTTACAACTCTGAGTAATTAGAATAATTTGCAAAACAAAAGGATAAATAAAACAAATTACAAAAAGTGTATATTAACAGGTTTTGTTATTATTCTTCATAAATAAATTGTTTTTTAATGACTTTCGCAATTTTTATTTGACCTTTTCTCAAATTTTAACACTTTTCGTTTGCTTACTTTTCGTTTGTTTACATTTTGAATCATATGTTTTTATCTTACTAAACTTTAATACGACAAATCTCTGCAGTACAAATTTGCAAAACATTCAGTCAAGAACTGTCACTTTACTCTCCCAATTTGTGTTGTCATTTACTGTATCTTGGGTAAACGAACGCTATTTATAGTAAAATGCATTAAGGTTCAGTAAAAATTTGTAAAAACTTTTGAATACGCGAACGCAATTATTAGTTAAACCACCAAATGTCATTGGTTAACAAATAGTTAGACAACAGCTGATTCGTTGTAAACTCTATTAGTATTGTTATTTTGTGAAAAATTTTAGACACATTTAGCTGACTGTAATGGAATGTAACTCCAACGGTAGGAAACTGCTGATCGATATTGTTGTGTGTAACATTCATCATTTTCGCATAACAATATCGAGCAGCTGTTTCACACCGCTGCAGTTACATTCCATTACAGACGACTAACTGAGCCTTAGTTCAATATCTTGACCGGTAAAGTTAGACGAGCTATCACTTGTTTATCCATAAAGGCTAAAGGTAGGATCACACAATTGCCGTATTTCCGACCCAATTTTTATTGTTCTGAAATGGTCTCCATTAAATAAGTTGCAGTCACATGATTGCCCTATTTTATAAAAATGTAATTGCCGCAGATTGACGAAGAATGAATTTGTGACAGCCAGTCTTCTTCTTCTTCTTCTTCTGCTTTTATTTCATACGTGTAAATGGTTTATTCGTTTAAAAGAAATAAAATTGCGTCTGCCTTGTATATTTTGTGCTCATTAAATATACAAAGCAGAGAAAATTTTCGCTCTTTTAAACGAATAAAAACATACATGGGTTCCATTTTAACGTTTCAAAGAAGTTATAATTACTCGTAGATATAAAGTTAGTTTAAGTACTTATGAAAACACTTGGATCGCATGAAAAAGTAAATCCATTTAAGAAATTGTCGCATATTGGCTACTTTGATTGCCGCTCGAGAACACAATACATATTGGTGCATTTTTAATTTTTTTATTGGGGTATTGTTGCCGCACCAGAGTTGCATTTGATTGGTACAAATCAGCACAATATTGTTCTCGATTGTCGTATGAGTCAATGAATAGTGAAATCACACGATTAGAATATAAAAGGGACCAATAATTGGTGCATTGCGGAAATCGTGTGATCCTACCTTAAGAAATAATTTATCAAATATAAGCAAAAACCATATGCTATAGCAGAGCTACAAATACTGAAACTCAATAATTTGATAGGGTTACCATTCTTTGCTCATATTAAGAACTTTTGTTAAACAATGCACTCTGAATATGAAGTATTAGTTAAACAATAGTTATCATTTGAGTTTACAAATAATTAAGCAATAACTGTAAATTTGGCCCTTATTAATTTAATTTAAATTCTATTGTTGGTACTGTTTTAAAATAATGGCAATAGTAATGTAAAGTAAAATTTGCTGAAAAAATTATATGTAAATTTGTTCTGATCGACTTCTCCCGGACTCAAATGGGCAAACAAATATAAAAAGTTTCACGCTAAGTGCCATGAAACTTATCTCATGTCTTACATTAACTAAACGCTTCAGTTGATTCAAATTAATTATGTATTAAAAATTAATTAGCTTTTTGTTATTTCTCCGTTTATACCTTTTTCCTTTCTGCTAAGCCGCAGTCTTTTTAACATATGTACATGTGTACATGTAACCGTTTAATTTTTTGTCTTTCGTTTAAATAATGATCTCATTCAAATTACAGTCTGAAAACAAATTTATCTTAATATACCAAACTTTGTTCTTAAACCTCTCCGCTATAAATATTTGACAACCGATTTAAATATATTTCGCTTTCAATGTGAGTAATCGCTAAATAAGTTCTATGACATAATTTTCTTTAAATAACAACATATACACTTAGTCGCAAAACCCTACATACGACTTAATATTTTAAAAAAATTGTACTTCTTAAAGAAAAATCATTAATTTTGTCAACTTTTTTTATGTTAAAGTGGAAGTAATTTAAATTAAATAAAAATATAAAAATATCATTATCATGCATAAATATATTGTTAAAACACACCTATTATTGAAATGTGTTAAAACACACCTAATATTAATATTAATTGAATTTGTCCAACCAAAGCAAAATATTAAAGGTATTAAATTGCATTAATTACAACTTTGTTCTGATTGGTTAATTTCCCATAAATTTTAAGTTTCTGTAGACATTAGCTCAGCAATTTTTTTGTTATTAATTTAGTATAAGTATCGTAATAAAATTTAAATTCTTGTCAGTCAGTCACAAAATAAATCTGAGTGTTTTAATTTTTTCCGATTCATTGTCTTCAAGTTACAAGTGCTTGAAGATAAAACAATAAAAAAAAAAACAATTAGTACGGTTCCAATTCAAGTGTTGGAATTGAATAATACTAATAATTAACATTTTTTCTGGTGACCCCTAGCTTTCAAACTTAAAAAAAACAAGAAAAACTTTTAAAAACACGCAACAGCGCTACAAATCAAACTTTTAAGGATACATAAGTTTTTCCCACCAGTGGCAAAGGACTTTTATATTCTTAAAAAACATCAACACAGCCTTTTGAAATTCAACATCCTGCTACAGATTTGCTACAACATTCAAGTCGAGGCTCATTCTACACAGGACATCCACGAATTTCCTAATTACGACGTCAGACAGCAACAAGTCTACATCGTCAACAATCCACCAAATAACATTTTGGTGACAACAGGCGTTTAAGACTTATCAAGACAGCTGGATATCAACCAGACCAATCAACATTTTGGCAAATAAATAAAAAATTTTGGTCAGCCAATTTTGATCCTCCAACAACCTCCATCGATTTTCGTTACCCACAACAACGATTGAATCATGGCTTCTTTCGAGGAATTGGTCATCAACCAAAAACAAATTGGTAACAAAATTGAAGTCATAGTCCGAAATTTCAAGAAAGATCCTGCATCAAGAAAGGATTCTACAGATTATTTCCAGGAAAGGTTGAGACGACTGGAAGCGGAATGGTCAGAATTCGAGACCAATGACACCAAGATTCGCCTCATTGAAAACCTTCCAATGGAACATCAGTATTTCACTGAAGAATATTACACCGCAGTTATGAATATCGTAGACCAATATAAGGCGATTTTTGAAAATGCAAAAACAAAAATTACTGAATCTACCGGCAAGCAACAAATTCAATCAGTCGGATCAGAGCCAACTATACTTACCACTGACAACTCAGTAAATCAACAAGAGCTAGTCAAGCTCATGCGGAGGCAAGCCGCCATGATGTCATCGTTGGAGCGCCTTTTAGAAGACGTCTTCACAAGAGAAGACACCAAAACCGCAACAAATTTGTGGCAAAATATTGAAAGTTTGCATTATCAAATTGCAGAATTGAGTGCTGACACAAGCAAACAAGGCTATAATATGGATAGATTCATTCAGTTAGAAAAAAGGCTGCGGACGGCGATTAAAACCACTGGAAATAGTACAAATGATCAAGCCCACGGACAATTCCAATCCCCAAGATAACGCTTCCTAAATTTGAAGGAAATTATTTGAAGTGGAAGGAGTTTCATGATTTGTTCTCTTCACTAATAATACAACAACCGATACCAGACATTCAAAAAATGTGGTATCTCAAAACACATCTGGAAGGCGAAGCAGGAAATCTTATCAAGCACTTCACTGCTACAGGAGATAATTTTGAGGCAGCATGGTCATTAGTAATAGAGCGCTACAACAACAAACGATTGCTTGTTGGCAAACTGGTACAGGAGCTGGTCGATGTTCCAAACAGAGCTTCAAGCGATAATTACAAGTCATTGCATGATAAAACACAAGAGTGTCTATTAGCATTACAGAATCTTAAAATAAACACAGCCACTTGGGATCCGTTGCTACTACACTTGTTATTAAAAAGACTGGATCAACCCACCCGCCTTCGCTACGAGCAATCTCTTTCACATCCACGCGAAGTTCCAAAAATCAAGGAATTTTTGGAGTTCTTGGAGAGAAACTTTCAGTCAATGGAGGCAGTTACTCTGAAGGACAAACCACAACACAAGGTGGTATCAACAATTATAACAACTAACGGAAGCAATAGTAGTACATGCAGACTGTGCAATAGTAGTGACCACAAACTATACCACTGCAATAAATTCCTGCGACTATCAGAAGCAGAACGACTGCAATGGGTACAACGAAAAAGGTTATGTGTAAATTGCTTCGGAAGTGACCATGGTTCAAAAACTTGTAATTCAGGTAGCTGCAAAAGGTGTGCGAAAAAACACAACACGTTGCTCCACTTAGAAAAAAGGGGCAATACCAAAACAACAAAAGGCTCATCAACTCCATCTTCAGCTTTGAATCCGAGTCCAGAAGTAAAGCCTCCCGGTGCGGGCCGCCAGGGTCATGTATTGCTAGCAACGGCAAGAGTTATCATTACGGCCTCAAATGGTGTATCAGATGAGTTTAGAGCAATATTAGACTCTGGCTCACAAGTAAATATTGCATCCAAACGGCTTTGTCAAAAATTTTCCATTTCACCATTTGAGACCTCCCTCTGTATTGATGGTGTAGGTGAAATTCGAAAAAATTCAAAATATCGCATAAATATTGGAATGATGTCCAGGAATCGCAATTTCTCAGCAAATGTTGAAGCGTATGTTCTACCTAGCATAATTCCCTCGCAACCCAATCAGCATGTTGACATTTCAACTTGGGGAATTCCCAACAATATTCACCTAGCAGATCCTCATTTCTATCAGCAGGAAAAAATAGATTTGCTGCTTGGAGCGGAATTTTTCTTCAAATTAACTCAAAATGGCACAATACACCTTGCTGACGATCTTCCAACACTTCAAAATACAGCTTTGGGATGGATTGTGGGTGGAGCAATCGGGAAAAATCCAATCCCGAGTCCCTTATGTGCTACAACATGTGCAGTATTTGGAGACTCCACTTCATTGGAAGAAGCCATAGAGCATTTGTGGAAATTGGACGATATCGAAAGCAGCGAAAAGGTTCTCTCGCTCCCCGAAAAACTATGTGAAGCACATTTTACCCAACATGTTCTTACCAATGGCGAGGGTCGCTTCATAGTCAGTCTTCCTTTTCGTGAAAACCCAAGTGCGTTAGGAGAATCCCATGCGATGGCATACAACCGATTCATGAGTCTAGAGCGTCGACTCCAAAAAGATGAAGGAATTCGAACCGAATATATAAAATTTATGCGAGATTACGAGCAATTGGGGCACATGCAGAAGGTAGATATCGACACTGTATTAAATCCTAAATACATTATTCCTCATCACTGCGTCCTGAAACCAGATAGCACCACAACAAAACTCAGGGTGGTATTCGATGCATCAGCTAAAACCTCGTCAGGCTACTCATTAAACGATCTGATGTATACAGGGCCAAGTATTCAAAGTGAACTTTTCTCAATTTTACTGCGTTTTCGATTCCCCAGATTCGTCTTCACCACCGACATCGAGAAAATGTATAGACAAATTCTGATTCACCAGGACAACCATCAGTACCAATTAATTATTTGGAGGGAAGACCCAGCACTTCCTATTAATTACTACCAACTAAATACAGTTACATATGGGACACGAGCAGCACCTTATCTAGCTACAAAATGCTTACAAAAAATTGCTGATGAAAGCTCGCTAGCCTACCCATATGGTTCACAAATGCTTAAAACTAATTTTTACATGGATGATGGCCTGGGGGGCTCTGATAGTCTTAATATCGCACTTCAAACACAACAAGAACTCAGTAATATTTTAAGAAGCCATGGTTTCAACTTAAAAAAATGGTGTGCAAACCACCCGCAACTACTGAAGAATATTCCAGTCGGTGATCAAGAGCTAAATTTGGATTTCAGTAGTAATAACGCTGATTCTATAAAAACGTTAGGGTTGTTATGGCTGCCTAATACTGACCATTTTTGCATCAAAGTAAAAATGAATCATGTACAGAATATCACAAAACGTACAGCAACATCGGATCTCGCAAGATTATTCGATCCGCTTGGTCTACTTGCACCTGTTGTCATCAATGCAAAGATATTTATCCAACAGTTGTGGCAGTTAAGGTTAGATTGGGATAAACCTTTGCCCGAGGACCATCTAGTACTCTGGACCAATTTCAGAAAAGATTTAGACAGCTTGAATAATTTCAAAATCCCTCGGCACATTTTTAAAGGTGAACTCCCAGCAGAGACGGAACTGCATGTTTTCTCAGACGCTTCTGAAAGAGCTTTTGGTGCAGTCGCCTATATTCGAACAGTTCTCAAAGATAAAAGAGTTATTGTACAATTACTTTGTGCCAAGACAAGGGTTGCTCCATTAAAAAGGCAGACACTGCCTCGGTTGGAGTTATGTGCCGCGGTTATGGCTGCCCAGCTAATGCATAGAATCAAAATGGACCTTCAAACCAAAAATCAACGGATGTTCATATGGACGGACTCCGAAATAGTACTTTCCTGGATAAACTCCCAATCCTCATTGTACCATACATTTGTGGCCAATCGAGTCTCCAAAATTCAATCGTTGACATTGCCCAGTCAATGGCGCCACGTCAGATCAAGGGACAATCCCGCTGACATACTATCCAGAGGTCTTCCAGCACGTAAACTATCGGAATGTAATTTATGGCTATATGGACCACTCTTTCTACACGGACAAGAAGACATGTGGCCACCCCATTTGTCAAGGGAACTGGCAATTCCCAGCGATCTCGAGAAGAAGAAGGCAACATCGCTAGCTGTAGCAGTTACGGTTTCGAACAATGATCTCATATACAAAATTCCACACAGAAATTCCTTCAAAACTTTGCAGAGAATACTGGGGTATGTTTTGAGATTTACAAAAAATTCACGTATGAAAAAACAACATCGCCCTGTACACGAATCATTATCTCCAGCAGAATTAGACGATGCACTATATACCATTATTAGAACCGTTCAGATGTCCGATTTCTTATCAGAAATCAACCAGCTTCGAAAAAATAAAGAAGTCGACAAAAACAGCTCCATCATCAGTCTTGCTCCATTTCTAGATAGAACAAATATTTTACGAGTTGGAGGACGATTGGAGGCATCACGTTTGTCATACGAAGCAAAACACCCAATGTTGATACCATATAATGACCCTATCACAAGGCTTTTGTTTACAATGGTTCACGAAGAAAACAAACATTGTGGCGCACAAGCATTATTAAACATAATACGACAACGATTTTGGCCAATAAAAGGCAAAATAACAGCGCGCTCAACTGTACAAAAGTGCGTTAGATGTGCCAGGGCACGACCTCAACTGTGCCAACAAATAATGGGTAGTTTACCTCAGACTAGAGTGACTCCAGCCCGACCCTTCATTAACACGGGAGTTGACTATTGTGGCCCAGTGTGGATCCATCATGAGGTCAGAGGAAAAAGACCGACAAAAGCATATATAGCCGTATTCTGTTGTTTTGCCACCAAGGCAACTCATCTCGAGGTAGTAACCGATCTAACAACTGAGTCATTCATTGGGGCTCTGAAACGATTCATCAGCCGTCGAGGTCGTTGTCAGAACATATATTCAGACAACGCTACTAATTTTATAGGAGCAAAAAACCAATTGTCAGAACTGGTGGGAAGTATCTACTCCAACAAGGGACGGGAATCAATCATTTCAACTGCCAGCTCAAAGGGAATAAATTTTCATTTTATCCCACCCCGTGCGCCACATTTTGGTGGACTATGGGAAGCGGCTGTAAAATCGGCAAAACATCTTTTACTGCGAAGTGTGGCAGCTGCATCATTGACCCAGGAAGAAATGGGGACTATCGTAGCAGAGATCGAGGCAATACTCAACTCTCGCCCACTAACACCTATGTCAAGTGATCCTGATGATCTTGAAGCACTGACTCCTGGTCATTTTTTGATTGGCGAAGCACTTGTATCGCAAGTAGATAGTGGCGCAACAACAGTAAACTCATCAAGACTATCACACTGGAAGCTGGTATCCCATCTCAAACAAGAGTTTTGGAAAAGATGGTCCACTGAATACTTGAATCAATTACAGCAGCGCCATAAGTGGAATAAGCGGTTTGACAACCTCAATATTGGTGATATGGTAATAATAAAGGAAGACAATCTACCAATCATGAAGTGGCCCTTAGCAAGAGTAGTCAAAACACATCCTGGTAGTGACAATATGATCAGAGTTGTGGAGGTTAAAACAGCTAATGGAATTTTCAAACGACCAATACATCGAATCGCTCTCTTACCCATCGAACCAAATTGCGAAACATCTGTCACCCTCGATGACAACAGTTCAACTAGCAACAAAAGTACTTACGACTCAATTCAGGAGCCTAGGATTAAAAGGAAAAGGGTTATATCAACCCATCTGAGTCTAGCCTTAATTACAATACTTGTGCTGTTACCAATGTCATTTGGAAATCCGGTAAAGAACAAAAAATTTGGGATGAAATTAGGCATTCATTTTGAAGAAATTGGAACAGCAACCATTTCAAGCAGTGAATGGAACATTCTTGTATACTATGATTTAAACGCATACTGGTCTGAAACATCAATTTTGATCAATTGCACGAAATCCCTACAAAACCTTTGCAGGATGATAACATTGAATGAATCATGCCTAAGTATCATAAGGCATTTTGAACACATGGAAAATGATCTACAGCTGGAAAATCGACTACTACGAAGTAAAAGAGGCGCCTTGAATATAGTTGGAAATATTGCTAACTCATTATTTGGCATATTGGACTCAGAATATGCTAACCAGATATCCGATACAATACAAAGGGTAAAGGAAAATGAGTCACATTTATTAACTTTGCTCAAGAATCAAACCTCAATTGTTGACTCAACAGTTAATATCATAAGAAAGGGCCAATTAGCAGCTAAGGCAAGGTTTGAACAACTAGAGCAAAAAATCGAAAAACTATCACAAGCAAATCAGCAAAATAATAATGTGTTGTTCCAGATACAGCTCACCCAATTATTTAATAGTGGAGTTTTAGAACTGAACCTGGTTGCAAATAATATACGAACCATACAGTCCTCAATTCTTGATACTCTCATGGATACTCATCAAGGAAAAATCAGTCCATTACTACTGACTCCAGAACAATTGCAAGAGGAGATTAATCAGATTAAACTCCATGTACCAACATCAGTAACACTTCCTATCTTCGGAAAAGATACATTACTACAGCTATTCAAACTAATGAAGGTTCAAGGTAGACTCACGCCCCAATATGCAGTATTCAAAATAAGTCTACCATTAGTGGAAATTGAACAATTTAAGATGTTCCAGCTGATTCCCGTACCTAACATGGTGAATCACACCATGGTAGCCATTAAACCATGTGCTGATTTCATGGGCATGTCAGTTTCTAAAAACCAGTATATTTTTCTTACGAAGGCAGATCTAAGAGCTTGTGATATAATAAAGCAAGACGTATTTTTGTGTACCACTGTTCAGACTCGCTACAATTATGGTTCAGAAATTTGCAAGTGTGAAATCAATTTGTACAACAATAAAACGACACCAACTTGTACTCTAGAGAAGACTACAACTAAATGGATACCACTTAACAAGGGAAATCAGTGGATATATGCCACGTCATCACCATCTCGGGCAACAGTCGTCTGCAACAGAGAAATTTCTCACCTTTCGTTAAAAGGATCCGGTCTACTTTCGCTGGACCCGGAATGTATACTAAAACATGAATCCGTCACTATGAACGGACGACAAACTATCTTGAGCACAATAAATTCATCATACACTAGCCTCGGCACGAGTTCCGATTTATCCTCGCAAAAGATTATTGCACCATCTATAAGCAATAATCTATCAATGTCAACAAACGTCGATAGTTTATATGACAATAACATCAAGGAACTATTAACTTTACAAGAATCACTAAAGGAACAACACATACTGGACCTGCCTAATAAAATCAATTCCCATCAACAGCATAACCATACGATTGGCTACCTTGCACTTCTTCTGAGCTTAATATCATTGACTATTATTTTTCTTCGAAATAAAACGTGCAGAATCTGTCAAAGGCTACACACAACAAGGCCTATTGAAGTCACCAACGAAAATATCGAACTGCAATCGGTAGAACCACCGCTCAATGACTTGAACCCTACACCAACACCACGTCAGCAACCACTTCAGTTCGTCCTAGACGTTTAGGCTATATGGTAACTCCTAGTCGACTCACCTAAGATGAAACGATTTGTTGAACATCTGTTCAACGTGGGGGAGAATGTTAAAACACACCTATTATTGAAATGTGTTAAAACACACATAATATTAATATTAATTGAATTTGTCCAACCAAAGCAAAATATTAAAGGTATTAAATTGCATTAATTACAACTTTGTTCTGATTGGTTAATTTCCCATAAATTTTAAGTTTCTGTAGACATTAGCTCAGCAATTTTTTTGTTATTAATTTAGTATAAGTATCGTAATAAAATTTAAATTCTTGTCAGTCAGTCACAAAATAAATCTGAGTGTTTTAATTTTTTCCGATTCATTGTCTTCAAGTTACAAGTGCTTGAAGATAAAACAATAAAAAAAAAAAACAATTAGTACGGTTCCAATTCAAGTGTTGGAATTGAATAATACTAATAATTAACATATATATTTATCTTTAAGGTGCAATTTGTTCACATTCTGTAAAAAAATATATTTTTAAATATCTAAATTACCACGACGATCCATAATTCTATCAAAAAATTTTAATTCTCCAACCCCATCAGTACTTATGCACTCCAACACCATTACGGAGTCCCAACCATGTTTGACAGCTCTGCATACGTTTTATTACACAAGTCAATATTACAATTTATCCATGTTTTTGGTCGTCCGTCGTTTCGAAATAGGTTGAATTTACGCTCATCCGTAAAAATAACTCTTTCCCAAAACTTAGATTTATTAAGATGGACGTGTTTGTACTCCAGATCATATGTATATCGTTTAGTTTTGTTTATGTGACTTATGTATGGTATTTTTCTGGCTATACACGTCTTTAATCCAAATTTCTTCAAGCAATGGCGAATTATATTAGCATCTACAAGAATTTCATAATTATTTTTAAGGTCCTCTTTCAGTGTTGTGCTACTTCCGTTTGTATTTTTCGCAATTTCTCTCACAATTTTGCGCCTTAGTCTTTCATCAAGCCTTGCTATTCGTCCCAATCGTGAAAAGCTTTGATTCTTTTGTAATTTTAATGATGGTTATGATTGTAAATTTACAAAAATTTAAGGTTTGTCCGGTTTTTCTCATTTAATTCCCTTCATTTGAAAGATTGATGACTAATTTTCGAATTTTCCCATTTTTTCCAACTACTGCTAATAATTAAAGCAAAATTTAAGCAAAATCTAACACATACGGCCATGTCACAGAGTTCAATTCCGTTCGGAATCGGAATTCAATCCATCCTATTTTAGTAGGAGATGGTGTCTAAAAAAGAAAACTAAAATACGGAAATTTTTCAGGTGTGTCCAGACTGTGGGAGGCGGTGGTATGCTGGGGTATGCTCCGGCTAGGGCTTGACATTTTGAGGTTTATTCAATTCCGATTCCGAACGGAATTGAGCTCTGTGACATGGCCGATATTGTTAAACCAAGACTAAATGAACACAAAATTATAAAATAAAACATGCTACTATATCTGTATTTAATACAATTCAAACGCGTATGTACACTTTTGCGACGTAGGCTAAGCGTCATTTTTCAGCAATTTTTACTTTACCAAAAAAGTAACTGTGCTTTTTTATGTTTTTTATCTCGAAGTTATAAAGTGGGTCCAATATAATACTCAAGATACAATATTTTCAAAAATTAGACATTAAATAAAAATTAGGAATAAAATATATGAAATACCTAAAATCGTATGTAGAGTTTTGCGACTAAGTGTACATACAAATGTACGTCGCAGAGTCACTCACTATACGATAAATTGGACTCATTTAAAACTATTTGATTTGATTTGGTGTATTGCAAAATTAATCACGGCATTATTATTCATGTACATATGTGCATACGGGAAATTCCAAGGCGAGAGACGGGACATTTGTACACTTTTATTTGACCAAAAAACCAGAAAGGAATGGGAAAATTCGATATATATCTTAAGTGTGTTAAAGCAATGAAGGAGTAGTACATACATTAAAATGGGGTGGAGAAAATTTTATTTAGGTCGAATATGTTTGGGGTTTTACTCAATTATGAAAAAAAAAACAAATATTTTAAAGTGCTTGGTATATTGGTTCGGTAGTTATGTAATGTTACCTACAGGCAACATTGGTCTATTTTGGTTAAATAAAAAAAGCACTTAAATTGTTATTAATTCATTTTTTTTATACCCTTTACCAACAAAAATGGTAAAAGGGTATATATAGGTTTGTCATTCCGTTTGTAATTTCTATAATATCAATAAGCGACCCATATAATATATATATTCTGGATCCTTATGCATAGGGAAGACGAATAAGCGATGTCCGTCTGTCCGTCTGTCCGTCTGTCCGTCTGTCCGTCTGTCCGTCTGTCCGTCTGTCCGTCTGTCCGTCTGTCTGTACGTGAAATCGGTTTTCCGAAGCTCCCAGAAGAGCTAGAGACTTCGTTCTTGGACTGGTGTGTCAGAAATTTTCCAAAATAGATTGGTATTGAAATTCAGCAAAATCGGGCAGACGATTGCAGAGCTGGAAAACTTAAACTTCATTTTGCCATATAAAAGTAACTCCCGAAAACAAATTTTTATTTTTTTTTAATAAATGTACATATTTTACACTTCAGTACGACTAAAATTGGAATTTTAAATTAAAAAAATACAAAAAAATTAAAAAGACGTTTCCAGGGTTGGAAAACTTTAACTTTTTGTGTTATGTAAAATTAACTATGTCTAAAACTATATTAGTATTTTCTCGAGAACCGTAAGAGCTACAGACCTCAAATTTGGACACAGTATGTAGACCTTTGGCCGCTACAACAACAAATACATGATAATTGGAAATTAAAGGGTGTTCCAAAACGAGCAACGAAAAATTTTAAAATCCCATGTAGTATATATACAATTGTATGTATATACACTTGAAATTTGTAAGGTTAGTGTATTTTTATACAGACTACAAAAATTAACACAAAAATTTAAAAAAATTTAAATTAAAGGGTGTTCCATCAGTTAATGCAATTTTGACTATGTAATTTTGACAATTTGCTGTATCTTGGAAACCGTAAGAGCAAAACTCTTGAAATTTTCAAAAACGGTAAAACTGAAAAAATAAAAAATTATAAAATCGCCAAACCGAAAAAAATCGCCAAAAACAAGAAAAAATCGCCAAAACGAAAAAAAGCACCAAATAAAAAAAAAATTCTAAGACTAAAATAAATCGCAAAAAAAACGGAAAAATTGCTAAAATGAAAACAAAAATCGCCAAAATGAAAGAAAATCGCCAAAATGAAAATCGCCATAATGAAAAAAATCACCAAAACGAAAAAAAACCCAAAAAAACAGAAAAAAATCGCCAAAATGAAAAAAAATCGCCAAAACGAAAAAAACCTCAAAAAACAGAAAAAAATTGCCAAAATGAAAAAAAGCCAAAACAGAAAAAAAATCGCCAAAATGAAAAAAATCGCCAATATGAAAAAAAATCGCCAAAAAAAAGAAAAATCCCAAAAACAGAAAAAAACTCGCCAAAATGAAAAAAAATCGCCAAAATGAAAGAAAATCGCCAAAATGAAAAAAATCGCCAAAATGAAAAAAAATCGCCAAAATGAAAAAAATCACCAAAAAAAAAAAACCCCAAAAAAACAGAAAAAAATCGTCAAAAAGAAAAAAAAATCGTCAAAACGAAAAAAACCCTAAAAAACAGAAAAAAATCGCCAAAATGAAAAAATCGCCACAAAAACAAAAAACCTAAATAACAGAAAAAAATCGCCAAAACGAAAAAAGCACTAAATTAAAAAAAAAATTTCTAAGACTAAAATAAATCGCAAAAAAACGGAAAAATTGTTAAAATGAAAACAAAAATCGCCAAAATGAAAGAAAATCGCCAAAATGAAAAAAAAAATCGCCAAAATGAAAAAAATCACCAAAACGAAAAAAAAACCTAAAAACAGAAAAAAACGCCAAAATGATAAAAAAATCGCCAAAATGAAAAAAATCCCCAAAACGAAAAAAATCCCAAAAAACAGAAAAAAACGCCAAAATGAAAAAAAGCACTATATTAAAAGAAAATTTCTAAGACTAAAATAAATTGCAAAAAAACGAAAAAATTGCTAAAATGAAAAAAAATCGCCAAAATGAAAAATATCGCTAAAACGAAAAAAAAACTAAAAAACAGAAAAAAATCGCCAAAATGAAAAAAAATCGCAAAAAAAAGAAAAAAAATCGCCAAAACGAAAAAAAAACTAAAAAACAGAAAAAAATCGCCAAAATGAAAAAAAATCGCCAAAATGAAAAAAAATCGCCAAAATGAAAAAAATCACCAAAACGAAAAAAAACATAAAAAAAGAAAAAAAATCGCCAAAATGAAAAAAATCACCAAAACGAAAAAAACGCTAAAAAACAGAAAAAAATCGTCAAAATGAAAAAAAAATCGCCAAAACGAAAAAAACCCTAAAAAACAGAAAAAAATCGCCAAAATGAAAAAAATCGCCAAAAAAGAAAAAACCTAAATAACAGAAAAAAAAATCGCCAAAACGAAAATAAGCACCAAATTAAAAAAAATTTCTAAGACTAAAATAAATCGCAAAACAACGGAAAAATTGCTAAAATGAAAACAGAAATCGCCAAAATGAAAGAAAATCGCCAAAATGAAAAAAAAAATCGCCAAAATGAAAAAAAACACCAAAACGAAAAAAAAACCTAAAAACAGAAAAAAATCGCCAAAATGAAAAAAAGCACTAAATTAAAAGAAAATTTCTAAGACTAAAATAAATCGCAAAAAAACGAAAAAATTGCTAAAATGAAAAAAAAATCGCCAAAATGAAAAATATCGCTAAAACGAAAAAAAAACCTAAAAAACAGAAAAAAATCGCCAAAATGAAAAAAAATCGCCAAAAAAAGAAAAAAGATCGCCAAAACGAAAAAAAACTAAAAAACAGAAAAAAATCGCCAAAATGAAAAAAAATCGCCAAAATGAAAAAAAAATCGCCAAAATGAAAAAAATCACCAAAACGAAAAAAAAGAAAAAAAATTGCCAAAATGAAAAAAAAATCGCCAAAATGAAAAAAATCACCAAAACGAAAAAAAAACAAAAAAATCGCCAAAAAAAATCGCGAAAAAAACCCAAAAAAACAGAAAAAATCGTTAAAATGAGAAAAATCTCCAAAATGACGAAAAGCCCAACAACAGAAAAAAATCGCCAAAATTAAAAAAACCTCCAAAAACAGACAAAATCGCCAAAACGAGAAAAAAGCGACAAAACTGAAAAAATCGTTTTAACTGAAAAAAACTTCAAAAAAGCAAAAAACCTTCCTTTCGTGCGCGATTCAAAGTCGCACTTAACTGATTTTTTTAATATTAAAGGAATTAAATGAAACTAAGTTTTTGCTTATTTCGTTCTTGCTTTTTTCACTTAACATATTTTATGTATTTTTTAAAGAACTAGATTGGTAACAATAATCAGAAAAATCCAAAATTATGACTCCAGGGTTGGAAAACTTACACTTTTTGTTTTTTTTTCTTTTTCTTTATAAATTGAATATATTTTATGCTTCTGGTGTATGAAATTTGAAAAATGAAAATTATAGCTCCAAAGATGGAAACTTTAAAAAAATTATAAATTTTTTCACAAAACAAATATGTATGTACGTGTCTGTATACTATATATATGTACGTACGTTGGTAAAGGGTATATAAGATTCGGCACAGCCGAATATAGCAGTCTTACTTGTTTTTTAATACAATTTATATATTAAACGACACAAAGCGATTTTTGTGGGTTGCATCACAAATAAACATTGCATTTATTACACTTTGAGTGCGGATAGCCAGTATGATATAACCAGCATCGGCCTTCCGTAGCAGCATCTCCAATGTTTTAGTAGACTATGCCCGGTTCCAAAACTTACGACTGGTGCACGACAGCTGTTCAAGATAGCATTTGATATAAGATATGGAGGACACAAGGGTTAACGACCAACCACATATCGGTTCCGTATCAATACATAAGAGCGATACTTGGGCAGCAATTGATAGTACAGAGTCCCTCTCGGAGACTCTTTCACTAACTCTTCAACAATATGCCATCTCGCCAAGTGCCTCTCTATTGAAAGTAAGTGGAAGTTCAGAAAAACACGATGCGACACAACCAGGATGACCGATGACATTTTTCAAAAAGTGGCACCAAATAGGGGATCTAGCAACAAAAAAAAAGGAGCAAAATTAAAAAAAAACGAGAAAGCTACACTAAACTTTTTATTTTTAATGTATTTTTATATAATTCACTCTTAAAAAAGGGGACAAAAAGTGGCAAGGCAGTCGAAAAACTAGCAAGGCAGTCGAAAAAGTGGCAATTTGGCACTTTAGTCGGTCAAACGGTAAATTAATATGTTAATAAATTTTCTCCATAACTTCCTATGCAATTACCCCATTTTCGTTTTCCTATACGGCATTATCTTTGATTATTAGATCTTCATCCAAACCAACTTCTATTATTTTACCCTTAACACTTATAGTTTAAAATGTCTCTTCGCAGACGTTTTCCAAATTTGCTGTTCCTTCGTGCTCTCCTTCATTTTCCTCCTAATGCGTAAGGTTATTGTTAGTAGAAAATTTCTAAATTACAAAAAAAAATATAATACCTATTACTTTAAAGAATCGCTAAAAAAGGAATGATTACTATTAACTACTATTTGTTACCTTCTTTAGGAAATGGATCGTATAAAGAAGGCAGGTGATGAAAGAAGAAATAGAGGAAAGCTTCAGTCTTTTACAATTCTGCTTATTTTTTCTCTTTTTTTGCACGCTGTTTTTATAAGGCAGTATTGCAGCACCTCTGGTGTCAATAAGGCGTATTAAATTTTCTAAGCTGTGTTTAGTAGCCATTTTATTGGTTATTTTACTTTGACGATGATTCGGATACACAATACCGACGAAGGAGGGCGTTTTGTTGTTACATTATGATTAGCATCCACTGAAGACGGTGTAGTTTATGCCTCTTCATCAACTGAACTTTCCTGCAACAACTGATACAAATGGACACTAATGTACATCAGAGAAATGCGTGGTATTGTTATTTAATGACTTTCGGAGACAGGGCTCGAACTCAGGATCTTCGATCTTTTAGCTAACTGCTTCAGCTAACGTCACCATCTGCATATATTGTTAAATTGATAAAGCAGGCTGGGTAAGTTCTTGATTACGACCTTTTAACAATTGTTTTTGTTTTTAGTATTATTTTGTATGTAAAAGGTTATCCATTTTTCTGTATCAAATGTAAAGTTTAAAAAAGCAGTCGATTCTTTTGAGATAGTTTTCGACTACTCTTTCGCACATTTCGGGGGCATCATGGCGATAACTTGATGAATATTGGTTTTCAAATGCTCCAACGTTGCGGAATTATTTGCGTAGACACGGTCTTTGGCGTAGCCTCACAAAAAACCTAATGGCATAAAATGACATGAACTTGGTGGCCAACTGAAGTCGCCGAAACGTGAAATTACACATTCTGAAAACTTCCCATGCAATAAATCCAAAAATCGAATATATAATTCCTAGGAGGAACATAGGGCCGAGAAAGCACATATCGTCCAGCTCAATTGCAGACCAAAAAAGTTTTATTTTTTCACTGCTTGTTATTATCGAACATTTTAATGTACATCCTATAAGGTTTAGTTTCTTGTAGAATTTTCACAAGCCTGCATACATTTTTTGTTTTCTGTATTATGTAGTTTTTTTATTATCTGCTGAAGATGTATTTAAATCATTTAAGTTACAAACACAATTTCGTTCAGGCTTTTTTCCATTTGTTCCACCACATTATCGCGTCGTTTCGAAGTTAATTAGTTGTCGAGGTAGATTCTCTTGTGGCGCCATAGTCAATAAAATATTGTTATTATTTTAGTTGTTTTAAATATGACTAATGTGAAGTATTAGTAAAAAGATAAGAGCGTACGAAAGTTAACTATCATAGAGGTACTGAGAATTGGAAAACGTGTGCAAATACTTGTTGACTTCATTGTGGCAATGAAGAATTATTGATACAAACATATGTAAATATGCATTTAGTTAAAACTATTTTTAACCAACATTTATAAGAATTAAGTTTAACAAAATATGCAAATTGCTAATGAAGATTTTAATTCTAAGAACGGAACGGTTAGAGTAAAAAAAATTTATACAGATATCCAACGTCAGACCATCGAAATTTTTGTAAGTATTATGTCAAATACTAAAGGGCACTAATATTAAAGCGCTTATGACACTTCATATTTTCTTCATTGATTTGATATTGACTTGATAGAAAGAAACAATAAATGTAAGAAAGAACAAACTATATAAAACGGAAACAAAATGTTTAAGTGTCGTCAAATTTTCGTAATTAGAAACCGCTAGTATTAAGGCAAAACAAACTAAATATCGCTATGTTTGATCATAAACCGCTAAGTAGTGAACACTTTTATGTTTCAAGCTTGAAATGTCAATTTGAAGTTGAAAAATTTTAGCATAATAAGATGTAATATTCTACATAAATTGGTGCGAAATAGACCATTTTTGCGCAACACCATATGTATTTAAGATTTTATTGGTAGTAATATTATTAGAAAAATCAAATCAATCAATTAAGTCCAACTTTTTTAAGCAAATGTCCGGGGTTTTTACCTCTGCTGTCCTTCTTTTATAAATTACGCGATAACAACCCAACTTATAGGAGACCAAACCTCACGACCGACCTTCCTGAAATGTTCACAACATTAATCTGGGACTCTGAAGTGAATTATAGGCTACATTTTTTTAAACCACGCCCACTTTTGCGCTCAATTTCGTTAATTATGTTTCTCATTCTACATAGGTTTTAACATACTTTATAATATAAACGAGCATTGCTTCACCATTTGTGGATCAATTATAAAAATTCTTTTTGCATATGGAAAAGGTTCCCTTTTTTATTTTGGGAAGGGGAAGGGTGTCGCAAATCGCCAACACCAACAATTGATTATGAAATTACTTTCGCGTTTGTGGACAAAATTTAAAAATTCTTTTTGTATTTTCAGATTCTTGGGAGGGGGGGGTAGTAAAGTGCCCGCTCCAAGAATTTATTATCAAATAACTTTGTCATTTGTGGACCAATTTTAAATAGGAAAAGGTTTTTTTTTGCATAAATGAAATTGTTTCTTTTTTTAATTTGGAAAGAGGCTAGCGTTGGTTGAAGTAGTTAGCACGCTGATTACAAAACCGAAGGACTTGGGCTCGAGCGCGGTCTCCGACAGTCATTAAAAATACCAACACCATGCATTTTTCTGATGTGTATTGCTGTATTTTGTATTAGTTGTTGTGGGAAAAATTCTAGTAATGCAGGCATAATGCACTGATCACTAAACTATACCGACTTCATCAGATACTAATCCTAATGTAACATCAGAGCTCCATCTTTCGTTGTGTAGCAGAATCATCGGCAAAGTAAAATAACCAATAAAATGGCTACTAAACACAGCTTTAAAATTTAATGCGCCTCATTTCACATCAGAAGCCGCTGCAACACTGCATAATAAAAAAAGCAGAGTTGTAAAAGAATGAAGCTTTCCTCTATCTATTCCTTCACCACCTGTATTCTCTATCACTACCCCTTCCCTATCACCCTCTCTCACTATCTTTTCTTCAACTAACAGGTAGCACAAAGGGATTATTGTATTGGACCCAAGTGAGGTGCACTCTAAAATTTCGCCCTTCCTTACCAGCAGCCTGCTAACCTGACCTAACCTTGAATTTGGGGCGGGGTGGGGGGTTGCAAAGTGTCCGCCCAAAAAATTTACTACCAAATATTTTTGTCTATTGTGGATTTACAAAATTCTTTTTGCATATGGAAAAAGTCCACTAAAATTTTTTTCCGATATTTTAAAGGTTGAGGGGGAGTGGGGCTGGTGCTAGCTGAACGCCTTTAAAAAGTGAATATCACATAACTTCGTCATTTGTGGACCAATTTCCAAAATTCTTATTTTGAAAAAATTCCGCATTCAGGTGGGGGGGGGGTGCGAAAAGTGCCCCCACAAAATTTATTAGCAACTAACTTCAACCAAAAAATGGATTATCAAATTACTTTATCGTTTGCGGACCAATTTTATAAATTCATTTTGCACATGAAAAAAATTAACTAATTTTTTAATAGTGTGGGGGGAGAGCATAGTGGCCGCCTCTAAAAACTGTTATCAAATAGCTTTGTCATTTGTGGACCAATTTTCAAAATTTTATTGGCATATGGAAGAGGTTCCAGTAATTTTTTTTTTTTAATTGTGAAGGGTGTCGCAAATTGCCCGTGCAAATAATTGATGTATGTATAGTTATAAGTATGTATATATGCTCGTAGTATACATATATAAATTGGTCGAAAAATTACCAAGATACATATCTTCAAAATGCTTTTTGCATATGGGCAATTCCCAGGCGACGGACGTGACATTCGTACACTTTTAGTTGAGAAAAAAACAAGAAAGGAATGGAAATATCAATATATATCTTAAGTGTTTTAAAGCAATGAAGGAGTAGTATATTTAAGAAAACATTTATTGATATCAATAATATAGTAAAACTATATTTGCAAATGTCAGCGAGAGACGGACGCAACAAAAATAGACGTTATTTTTGTGCACTTATAAACATAATTTAGCGAAATTTTATGTATATATTTTTCGAGAATGTGGAAATGATGGTGAAAGAAGATCGTTTACCGGGCCTGTTATGAAAATCACTGTGATTTAAAAAACAAACTATTAATAACTCACTTGTTAGTGGATTTTTATTGTATTTTAAGTTTTTGTCATGTATAATAGAATATTTTATTACAACTTCCATCGCTAAAAATCGTGAAATTTAGAAAAGCTGTGATTTCGCTTTTATCAAGTTTTTGAAATCAAAGTGATTTTACATATCGTGATTTGCAGAACAGGCCCGTATGTGTAGATTTATGAAATATGAAAATTTTGTTTTAAGTGTAAAGCACAAATACGGATGAGACAAGGCGGACGCGACAAATTTTTTCCAAAAGAACTAAACGCAATAACTATGCTTATAGTGTTTTCACACTGACTTGGTTTTAATAAAAGTTGGTTTTAACGTTAAAACCAACTGTTAAAAGCTGGTTTTACTATACAAATTGTTTTTGTTAAATCCAACTTAAAACCATTTCTGAATTGGTTTTAATTTGGTTTTATGAAATGCAACCCTGTTTTCGATGTGGTAAATTCAGTGCTGCCAAGTTAAAATGACCGGCAGCAGCTGATAGTGTTTATGCCAGTGAATAACAAGAGATGTCCCTTTAAAGATTTTCAACTTAAAAATGGATGCAGCAGCAACAATAATCAAAAAATTATGGAAAAAAAAGAGTTTTTTGAAAGGAAAACAACGAAAATATTTTCATTGACCTCTGGAAAGTGAAAATAGGCGATGTGATTGACATCGATCCGCCGATAAAAAAGTTTTATTTTGTGATTTATTTGTGCATATTTTATATTCAATAACTTGATTCTTCTTCACTTTGTATTACTAGTTCCATAATTTTAAAACATTTATTTACAAAATATAAAATAATTTATATTTTAGAGCGCATTGTAAAGTTTCATATTTGTTCATACAAACAAAACAGTTGTTGTGCAGTTTGTCAATTAAGTGTTATAAAAAGCAGAAAAAAATACAACAACAAACACACGCATTTCTGCAGGAGATTTATTTTATTTCGAGCAAAGTTATTAGACAGTCTGTGAGTTAAAACCAGAATTTAACAAAATTGCATTGTGAATGCAAAATCAGCTGTTTATGGTTTTAACGTTAAAACCAGGTTTTAACTTGCAGTGTGAAAACACTATAATATTGATCGAATTTTAATTCGAATGAAATTAAATAATCACAAATGCTTATTTACTGCTGAAGAAATTAATAAATTTTAAGATATACGTGAAATCAAATTCAAAAAGCTTCCGTTATTAGATCTCCGTTCTCCTTCTTTTGCGCTAATGCGAAATGTTATTGTTAGTAGAAAATTTGTAAATTACAATTACCTATTCTTTAAATAATCGCTAAAAAAAATACTCAGCAAAATCATCAAATCATGGTAAATCATCATCAGCCGATTTCACCGTGATTTTTGAAAATCGAGTTTTCATCTTTTTTTTATTTAAACGTAATTTTTGAAAATGGGATCTTGCAGCCTCTAGTTCCACTATAAGAGACAAGTTGTGTTGTTTACACTTTTTAAAACTTTTCATCTTTACACTTGGTAAATCCACTTAATAAATTTTTATTTGATTTTTTCAACGAGAACAGCAACTGTTTGGAAAATTTTGCAAGCTCAGCTTTTAATATCTCGAGTAGAGCTCATACATACTCGTACAAGATCTGTATGATGATAAATGATAAATGTAAATCCCAAGAATATTAAAAATGTTGTTGCATTTGATCAATGGTGCACTGACACTCAACACCATTTGTGTTATATGCAACTTGAATATGAAACATAACTACTGTTACCTACTGACTGACATACAACGGACGAACTAACTACAAGCAACATAAATGCCAAAAGTATATTTTTTTGTTTTTGCCTAAAATAAACGGACACACAAACAGTCACTTAACACCCAAATTTGCAAGTAACAAAACTAGTTACACATAATAAATTGACAACCGATTGCAAGAAAACAACAACAACAACAAGCTTTAAAAAGGAATAATGAATGAATGCATGAATGAAAATTGTAAAATCGGAAAAGAAAAAAAAAAACTAGAAAACATTCGCAAGATATCATGTGGGTTGTAAATTGGTATGATTGGAAAAAAATCTGCCTGCCAAATTGTGGACTCATTAAATATGTTTGCGAAACAGAGTTACCAGCTGGCTATAACAACTCAAAGGCAGCAATTCTACAGATTAAGCACTGTGCAACATGTACATTTGTCTGAATATTAAACGGTTATTGTAAATAGTTGTCTTCGTTGCCTGTAGACTTTTTTGAAAAATAGTTACGAGTAAAAAAATTCCCAAAAAATCCCCGTACAAATTCTATTCATTAGAATTGAAGTATTTGTTTTTTAAATTAAGTTCATTCGAATATATTAAAGCTTAAGTAGAAGAAACACATTTTTTTGATAGGACAAGCAATCAGGAGAGACCTCTACTCATACAATGCATTGCGCTTGAACTAGAAAATTGGGTTGTGGAAAGGAGAACAGAAGGAGTAGTGAATGTGGATATTCTTGAACTTTTACATATTGAAAGTGAATGGAAAGATCTCTGCTCGTTGTATATTCCACATACGAACAGTGGGGCTAAAAAACCACACAGAAAAAAATATTCCCGCAATAAGAAACTTTAATTGAAAATAAGACCAAAAAATCAATTCAAAATGTATTTGATTACATTAAACTTTGTGATTAATTAAATTTTTAAGCAAAAGTTTTATTTACCTAAATACATTTTTAATTGATTTTTGGTTTTATTTTCAATTGAAATTTATTTTCAGTTAAAGTAGGTTGTCTGAAATTGAAATGACGCGTGAAATTTCTCCCTTTTCCAATTAGAAATTTTTGTTTTCCCTATTACTTGCTATTAGTTGGAATTATTTCCCGGGAAAAATTTCACGCGGAATTTTATTCATGATTGTCATGTGAGTTTTTTTTTGTGTACAAACAATAATTTGTTGAAAGACGTGGCATACAATAACAATTATTTTACTCAACAACCTTGTTCTTTGGTCCTTTTAATTTCTTTGTTGACTGACAAAAACATATACTATCAATAAACGTGCATACAATGTTGATGATCAAATATTGCAAAAATTGTCATCATAGAAAATCCAATAATTCTTTTTATTGAATCGTTGATCAACGTATTCAAATATCCAAATCATTAGAACAAAGAAATGCAATCCACATTGCGTCGATAATCTTCGTCCTTTCTTGTACGTGATCGAGCAGTAACAAAATAGACTTTGAAGTGCCGGCCCATCTAAGCACCAGGTGAAGGTAAGAGGCTTAAAATCGCCCCATGCACTCTTAGAATGCACAATGTGTCACTCCACGAGCACACGGGCTGCAATCTTTGATCATAGTAGTTATTCCTATACTATGTCAAGTACCTTGCTGATGTACTTAGAGCTATCTAAGCTCTTTCCGTTAAGACTTTGACAAATAGTGTCTGGCTGACCACGTCACACCAATCACTAGCATTGATTTAACATTATTTAACATTGGAAAGCCATGCCTATTCTCGCAGCATTTGTGGTACCAATCAACATCCACCACTTACGATTCTCCAAGTTCACACGCCGCGAATGTAGTTGCTTACACTCACAGCGAGGTCTCCAAGAGACACCGGCACAGCTCAACCACTCATCAGAGCCAGACGCATGCCTGTGCCGCCAATCATCCAGTGCCTACTCTACATCGCTCAACATCACCACTTTAACGCCGTGGGGTAGGACGAAATCGCCCTTTTAATAAAGGATCATGACGACTGCTACACAAATACAAACTCTTAGAAAAGCCCGGCTATCGGGCAACTGGCACCCGTGCTACCAGAGACAAGCATCTGGTCACCGCGAAAGGCTTGACCTCTATCGTCTTTTAAGCTCAGGGCAGTTCCAGGTAACGCTGCACCTGATTGACATCACGGACCTGTTTCTTTTTATAAATATGCGCCCATCTGTTGAAATTGGGTAGTTACACATAAGTTCTAGTAGTTACATAAAGTTCCAAAAGTCAACAGAAAAAATAGCATTACCCCAACCGGGGCCCCGTGCTTGCCACACCCGTAATCTACTATAGATCCCCTGGGAGAAGTAAGGAGATCAGATGGAAGTATTTCTAATACCCTTAAAAAAACTCACTATTCCCACGACGACATTCAGCAAATGTTATTAAATATCAGAAATAGAAATAATTATTAAAATTTAGGAGCATTAGAAAATCGAATATTCAAAAAAACCCATAAAATATACCAAAACCTTAAATTTCGAAATAGATTTAAGCTATATATTAGAGAGTTGACTCAAGCATCTGCTTACAGATCTTTTAAATGCTGAAGTGTTATATCTGAAAATTGCTGGAATTTCAGATCGGAACCGAATTTGCAGTCAATGTAAGTCATTGACCTAACTTAAATCTCGTATGATAATAAATCTAATTCTTTTGAGAGATTTTAAAAATTTTCAAAAATAAAGATTAACCCTCTGTTTTTACAATACGAAAGACCGACTTGAGTATAAAATTTATATGAAAAGCATTAATTTTTTAATAAATTATTAATTAATTAATTTTTTAATTAATATCATTAAAAACAGGATGTAAAAAATTTGTTTTTTGCTTAAAAATTTGAAAATTTTTAACCTGATCCAAACCAAAATCTTACCAGGCCGATTGTGTCAAATTTGATTTTAACTGATTGATCCGTTCGAAGAATTTCTAAAATTGTTATTTGATATTAAAAAGTATTAATTTGCCTTGTAAAACTGAAAAACTGTGTCGATGGACGCAAATCTTTCATAATTTGTTAAATAAAATGTTAAATTTTCACTAAATCCAAAAGTTTTTTGTTTTTGTTGGACTAAAAAAATTTGCTTCTTTTATTGGAAATTTGGTGTAAATCGTAGTCAAATACTTAACGTTTAAGCTTAGCGGAAACTTTTAAGGATTGTCTGCAAAGCCAACACTTTTCCATATATTTTTATTTTAAGTTAAACTGCTTGTCATATCACGGGCTCCAGAAAAAATTGCATGTAGAGAGTTTACACCCGTGAGTCAAATCATCTATTTTGGGTGACAATCTCATATTTAAAGTGAATTTCATAAGCCCCGAATACCAAAGATTTGTCTTTTTTCAATTCTAGAATTCCTGAAACGTGTGATAAATCGTGTTGTGTGGCTAGCAAATAGAGCTTTATAAAACGTGTCAAACCTTTTCTGCAAGAGAGTCATAACTTAAAAAATAAGATTTTTAGTTAATCGCCCTTATTCCAGTTGTCGACATCGACGTCACTTAAGCACAATACCAAAAAAATAAATTAAGGCTTGTTTACCAGCTTTCGAGAACAATTTTGTGCTACTGACAATATATTTCCGTTTAATAAGGAATTTATATTTATATTGTATAAAAAGTTCATACAAATATTTGGTATAGTCACCTCTTGAGAGGAAAATTATATGTTACTTCACTATTAAATTATTGTAAAATTTAGAACTTTGAACCCGCTTTCTGTAACTCTTGCGTTATAACACTCTTGAAAAAAGAAAAGTCTCCATATGTATGTATGTATTTCTTGAAGTAATTGTTGAAGTTGATAAATTTACAAAATATCGGTTTGCAAACGTGCTACAATTCTCAAAAGATTGCGTACCTCTGGATTGAATAATCATTTAATAAAAAAAAAGTGACAGATGTTTTAATACTCGTATTATAGTAAGTTTATCGCACAAAACTTCTATATTTTGTGTAGCGGCACATGCTCAGGCGTTAAAAACGCCCATTTAACGAGAAGAAAAACTACACAACTTTTCAATTTAAATTGATTTTCTAATGATTTAAGTGGAAGGAAATGAAATGCGTAAAGATATTTAATATTCATATGAATGTGTGCACTTTTTTCGCTAAAAATTGTCTCATATGAATAAAAAAAAAATAAATGAATCAAAAACATCAAGTGGGTTTCTTTGAATTTGAGAAAAAAATGAACTTTGAGTAATAAAAGACTTTAACAGACACACACAAATATTCAGACTGCCCCCATCCAAATATTTTTTTTTCAAACGGAAGTGCGTTGTTGTCATTGATTTGTGCGATTAATTTAACACTTTTATTTGTTTATGTGCAGAGTTCATTAAAAAAAAAGTGAAGGTTTCTTTATTCCCAAAAAAAAACTTTCGACCTACCTCACACACTCAGCATCACGCCTTCTTTTATTGTTGTTGCTACTTTTGTTGTCACATGTGTATCCGGTGACAATTTCCGGTGTGTATTTCTGTTGACACACATTCAGTACAACGGGTTCACTCTTGTGATTTGTTTCTTTGAATTCTCCTCAGTCGGTTAAATCGAAGTGCATTTGGTTTGGCACATGGTCTTTTTTTTACTCTTTTGTGCTGTGTTACAATTTTTATATATTCTTACGTTTTTCTTTTATTTTATTAAGGCGGCGATAAATCTTTCATAGATACATACATATATGATGGTGGTGAACACCTGTGCGGGTTATAAACGAAATAGAGTTGATTATCACTCACGTGTTTGGCGCGAGAAACATGTGCTCACATGTGATATTGTATTTCTATTTATTGGAAAGAAAATTTTATGAAATTAATGTTTAAATATAAGTTCTACTATGTGGCCGCCACGGCTGGCGCGTAGATTGCGCAATCTGGAACACCAATTTTCAACAACTTCTCGCAGCATTTGCGGCCGTATTTCGACAACAACTCTTCGAATGTTGATTTCCAGGTATTCAATTGTTTTTGGTTTATCGACGTAGACAAGTGACTTAACGTAACCCCAAAGAAAACAGTCCAATGGAGTTAAATCACACGATCTTGGTGGCCAATTAATTGGGCCATTACGTGAAATTAGTTTTTCATCAAAAGTTTCTTTGAGTAAATTAATTGTAGCGCCTGCTGTGTGGCATGTGGCTCCGTCCTGTTGGAACCAGATATCAGCAAGATTAATGCCAAGTAATTGAGGTACGAAAGAATTTCGAATCATGTTCCTATAACGTTCACCATTGACAGTAACATTCTGACCATCATCGTTTTTGAAGGCCACTGACTTCGCCAGCCCATAAAGCGCACCAAACAGTAGTTCTCTGTGGATGTAATTGTGTTTCCACAAAATCTTGTGGATGCTCCACACTCCAAATGTGATAAATCAGCTTATTTACTTTCCCATTCAACCAGAAATGGGCTTAATCGGAAAATGGAAGAAGTGCACGATGAGTTTGACGAATAGAACAATTATTTTGATTAAAAATTTCAACAATTTGCACGCGTTGCTCTGGTAAAAGACGATTCATAATGAAATTTCAAGCAAACTAAACAAAAAGCAACTTACAGCTGTTAAATGGGTGCTCAAATAAGCATTGCTGCCAACTCAAAGTTCTGACATTCTAAAAAAAAACACCCTTTACGTACGAATGATAATTTTGTAAAAAAAAATTAACTGAACAAATTTTGCGTTCGACTTAATGCGAATTTATATCTGGCACACATGGGCGTAAAGCCCAAATAAGAAAATGAAATAAGGCACAATAAATTTAAAATTATTTTGGGCTTTATTTCATCTTGAGGTTGTTTGGGCTTTATTTCATCTTGAGTTTGGTTTCATTTTGAATTTCTTCATTGGGCTTTATTTCATTTATATAGGTTTTTTTCATAATTTGCTTGGCCCTTTTTCATTTTTTTGGGTTTTATTTTATTGGGGCTTATTTCATTTCTTATTTGGGAGTTATGTCCTTGGGCCTTGTTTTATAATCCCGGAAATTACGCCTAAATAAGAAATAAAATGAGCCCCAATGAAATAAAAACCCAAAAAAATTAAATAAACCCACGAGAAATTTTATGAAAAAAATCCAATATAAATGAAATAAATCTCAATTGAAAAACCCCAAGGAAACCAAACTCAAGATGAAATAAAACCCCAAAATACATGAAATAAGGCCCAAGTAAAAATTCTTTAATTTTATAGGGCCTGTATTAATTTTTTATTTGGGCAATAAATTTATTTTTGTTTTGATTTATCTGTACTTAAAAGCAGAGCATGAAAATATACGAAATAAATTTTTTGATTTTGTTTTGTTTTGTTCTTTGAAGTGAGTGAAACGAAACAAAAACAATGAGAACGATTGCAAAATTTGGTTTTGTTTTGTTTTTGCACATGAGCATAAACAATACATTAATTTTAATCGTATGCCGCTAGAAAAGAAAATAATGGGAAATAAATGGCAACGTTTTGAAATATTTGCAGATAATTCGACATCATCATATAATATAATTTTATTGCACTGTTATTTCACACATGAAATTTGTTTTATATAGCTAAGCAGCAAAGCTATAACAGGGTGTCCTAACACAACTATCTTCTTTTATTGTAGAGATATTATTCGAATATATTGCAACAATAGCAAAAGTTTTTCAATAAAACATCTTTATCGTTCGATTAATTTGCTTGGAACAATTTGTTCGACCCCCATTATTCCAGTTAAAAACTTTATTGGAATAATTTAAATAAAAACGTTTTGTATGATTTTTATCTCGTTTATTTATATTTAATTGAATTATAGAAATTATAATATTGAAATTATTTAATTCGTTTAAGTTTTTTTTAGATAATTTCTTATAATAATATTAAACCAACTATATGATTCGAATAAATATTGTATTATGCAATTAATTCGAATTCGAGTAATTTTTATTGGGATAATGTAAAAACGCAAAGATAAAAATTAATCGAAGACAAGTTCAAAACAGTCTAGGAATTGTTTGCTCTTGCGGCATCTGCAAAAATGTATTATGCTTTTTTGAGACCCGATGCATTGATACAAGTACATTTATAAACCATTTTCCAATTAGTTGAGAAATTATTGCAGTGAGCTGACAATACAATGCCCCGATAGTGGCGTCTCGGCCTTAAGTACTCTGGTACTCTGTTCACAATTTCGTGCGAAATGCCGTGAAAGCACATGTAAAAGTATTTGGTGTGAAATATTTACGAAATATATTCGCAAAATTAGTACTCTGTTCTTATTGCGAAAAACACGTAAAATCTATCTGGCAGCATATTTTCCATTCAAAATAACTCTGGCATCATTTTAATTTCATCTGAGAAACAACATGAGCAGTACTTTTTTCGCAAAAATTTTGCATATACCCCTTTTAGACACGGAAAGTTTACTTTGCAAAGTCGTAATTCAGCTGGGAGATAGACAGAAAGAGATAGTATTCCTCCCTCTGTCTTTCACACAACTGAATTAAGAATTTGCAAAGTAAACTGTCCGTGTCTAAAAGGGGTAATACTTTCAATCAATAAAAGAATGAAAAACATGTAAAATTTTTCACGCGAAATTATCAATGTTGCTGAAAATTTTTCACAACTTCGAACAGAGTACCAGGCTTTAGTTACAAACATTTCGCGGTGAAATCATTAATTAAAATTATCGATTACTTTTATATATATTTTTTGTTTAATTTTCCTCAAAATAATGTAAAGTTACGGGAGATTTGTCAAAAGAAAGCGGAGACGATGGGTTGTAGAGTTCGACCGATTAATCGGCTTCGGCTTCGGCCTTCGGCCAAAAATTGGTAATCGGCCAACATTCGGTCTATGGCAAAAATCGGTCGATTAGCCGAAGCCGAATATTTTTCATTCCAAGCTTGAAAAATAACATTATTTTTGGTCGTTGCTTGCCGAAAGGGTTGCTTTGAAATACAACCCTGTTGCTTTCTATTTTCTCTTACTTGGACGTTCTTGTGAGTGATCATATGAAAAAGCAATCTAGAAATTGCAAAATAGTTTTATTTTTCTTGTTATGTATCCAATAGATATTACAGCTATTTCAGTGATCTCAAAAAAGCAAACTTTTTTCTTAATTCATATAAAACAAGTATCATTTTTAAAATTTAAAGCATTCGGCTTCGGTTTTGGCCGAAGTTTAAGATTTTAGCCGAAGTTCGGCTTCGGCCAAAAAAAACGCCTTCGGTCGATCTCTAATGGGTTGCCGTTGCGAACTATATACCATTGAAATATATCCTTGTGTCGAAGAGATAGGACTTATGGGCATACTTTTGACTATTATTATTTGCTTATGTCGAATAATACTTGTGCTATTGGAAAAAGTTACAATTGATGTTGCAAAAGTAGAAAACATTTAACTTTTATTCACATTTATATATTTAAACATACATAAGGGGTAAAACATCTTCCGAATAATTTGCTTCAAATCTGTTTTACAGCTGTAGTGAGTGTCGTATGCATTTCATAAAGTTTCTCGCTCGTGAGCTGGCTTGAACGTGAATAAAAAGCTACCATCGCTAGTTATATGTAGTCCACTGGTAAGCTCATGTGGTGACCATAATAACCATTTGTTGTTCAACAAATTGTTTGAAGCATCTCTTATATCTAAAAGAAGTTGTCAATTTGAGTCATAAAATTCATCAGAAAGTGGGTCAATGTCAGTTGTGGGTATAAAATTAGATTACAAGAACTTGAGAACGTCAATGTTTTAAGCAGTTTAAAATTAATACGATATACGGTGATACATATTTTAAATTTAATTGAACTGATTAACACGATATGTTTATTTGAATTTTAATTTTACATTTAAAACACTATCAGAATTAGACAATTATAATACTTAAGCGAAAAAAAATCAGAATTAGTTTGTGAATATAATTTTAAAGCCCATGATTTTAATTATTTCCGCTTATTTATTTTATTTTGTCATGTTTTTTCTTTTACTGCGGAACTCCTAATTTCTCAAACACTTACAACAATTGCATTCCGATGAAGGAAAAACATTTTAATATAACTAAAAATTTTACCACAATGTTACCTCAACTTTTTTTGAGGTACGATTATAAATATTATTAAAAGGCTGTCATCGAAGCGTTAAACAAACTGGCTAATTGCGTTGTTAAAATTTTTTTTCTTTTTTTAAATTTGTTTGTCGTGTTCATAGTCGTTGTTTTGTTGGCACAACTCTTTACAAATCAGAGTAGAAGTAGTATATAATTTACTTTAAATAGAACTGGTAATGGCTTTTAAGCTAAATAAGTTTTTATTTTTTTTTTTAATTAAATTTTAATTGTTGCTACGCCGGTTATTTTCTAAATATGAATGACTGAAATGTGTTTGTTAGCCACGTAAAATTAGGTAATGTTTTCTCTGCTATTATAAGATTTTTTGTTTTCATTATAAAATGAATATAACCATTAATTTTCAGCAGATGAAAAAAGAACAATATGTACTTATATCGCCAATTAACTTATTTTATTATTGTACTACATTGTACTATTTTATTGCTTTTACAACCTTTTATGCTCTTGAGAACAATTAACAATTGTTGTATTTATTTTCAATTATTTTAACTAAATCTATGTTTATTTTAATTGAACTTACTGTTCTATTCAATAAGAGTTTAACTCAAAACACTATGAAATGGTGAATTATTATTACATATGAATTGTATATATGTACATAAATAATATAACCTTTGTTCTTATGTGTGAAAATCGAGAAGTATATTAGAGAATGGCACATTGTTTTGAAAAAATATTTTTAATTAAAATACTAAATAAATTATTTTGATTGGTTTTGATACTTTACAAAATTTTTTTAAATTTGTATGCATTTTGACAAGCGTTGAATAAAAATAAAACGAGCTGTCTCGAGATATTTAAGGGTTTGCGTTTGAGTTTATTTAAAAATATTGTCGAACGATCATCTATAAGAGCAATGTTTTTACCACTCTACACCCTTTAAATTTTACTATTAAATATTAGTTATTATAATTCTTCAAAAAGATATTAGATTTTCTTAGTTCCAAATGGACTTATACCAGTTTCAAAAATAACATATTATAAGAAATGAAAACAAGAGCACATTTAAGTCCATATTTTAATAGACTTACACTTTCCTCAAATGGATTTTTAAGGTAAGAACTAACTAACAAAGACATTTCAATATACGATCAATCAAGATTATTAAGACGTAATTTCATTTACATATACATATAAAAAATTTAAAATAAAGCAAAACAAGCAGTAATTAAAAAAATAAAAAAACCCGACCCATTTTGATATAGTTGGCCGACTTTTTATTTTTTTCGTATTTACAAAATGGCGTCTGTTGGCCCCCATATTGAGTTTTGACTACTACCATATCTTTAGTGACACTCCCAGGTTTAAGACAAATCGGTCTACGCGTTCGTTATATACATACAGTGCCGAAAGGAACACAGAAACATACATATGTCGCGCAATCGGGTAAAAAACAGAACCCCATTTTGTTATCTTGTTTCTCAACAAGCAAAACCGTATCGAGCAAACGTGGATGGTAAAGTTCGTATTTTGGTGGTATTCAGGATTTGTTGTAAATGGTCTAGCGTAAGTGTAAATGCCTAATATCGCCTAATAATAGCTTATCTGTTGATTATATGTATATTTTGCTGTTAGATTTTCAAGTAAAGTTACGATATTTTGCATTTACACATACATATGCAAGACCGTTTGCATCAAACACCGAATATATCCATTGTACTTTAGTGTACCACTCGAGCTACATCCATTAGTTTCTTGGTACAATACACAAATGTTTCCCTTTTTGGAAATTTTATATGATATCTCTTTTTTTTAATTTTTTTATATGTATGTATGTGTGTATTTTTAAATTATTGAATTTTTTAATATGTATTTCGATTACAATTTTATTTGAATTAGTTTTTTTTTATTGAATCTTTAAAGATATTTCAAGTAAGTGAGCCTGTAAAACATTTCCATTAAATTTTAATTGAATCAATATAAAATAAATTTCATGTGCTAAATACCAATTTATAAAAATTTTAAAGTTCTTATTAGTAAGACATTTGGCATGTTCTCCTTTATAAACAGAGAAAAAGAAACAAAGAAATCAAAACAAAAATACACTTAAAACTGTAATAGTGTCGATTATTTTTGTTACGAAAAGCATATCTTAGCTCATATGTCTGACATAAAGAGCATAGCACTAAAGATATACTTAAAAGTAACAAACAGTAGAACAAAAATCAGCAAATTAACTAGCATGTCAGTCGTTAAGCAGCTCTGGGTTGGAGAACATCTCTCGAGTCATCGTAATTATTTCTTAAGTGCGGTCAGGCTTGTGTGTGTTGTTTGGCCTTCTTCGAGAGTTTTTCGTCTCGCTCGCACTGGTTGACTGATCTGCCACGGATAACCGTATATTCTTGCGGTTATTTTGTGGAATTTTGTTGACAACCACGTTGCTACTTCCTATGTGAAGGCATAGGTCGGGTATAGTCAGTCACAAGAAAATTTTTAAGAATTCTGTTAATAACATCATGGACATAAATATGGTCTTAGTCACCCGTCCATATTTGTGCAACCATATTCTACAAATTTACTTTGTAGAGTATGTAGCAATAAATAAATAAATAACTAGCATGTGCATAATTGGTAAAGAACAAATGGCAGTGGCAAGACTGTTGTAAATTAGAGATGGTAAAATTGAGCTTTCATTTCAGCAAATTGCAATACGACGATTAAAAACAATTCACATATTCTATTTGCATTGAAAAAATAGTACATAAAGGCTGAAATTTGCATCAAGTGACACCACACGCAGTTGACCAAATACTAGAAAACTGATGATGAAGGTGTGGCGGCCTTCGGAAACATTCGGGATAGACTTCTTTAAAAGCTCTTCATTTACTGGACTCTTACTAAAAAAAAAATATTATATTTGCATCATTTGTACACACAGAAAATAAGGTTAATTTAACCTCTTTCGGCAATGAATTTGTTTCACATGTGTTTCATGTTAATTTAACACGATATGGAGTAATCTTTAAATTCTGTTGATTTAACATTCCCGTTATGTTAAATCAAAATGCAGAATGATTTTGAATCAAAGTTGTTTCAAGTTGGAACAACGTAAATTATATACTGAAATAACACGAAGCATCAAGTTGATTTAAAGTTATTTTAAGTTGAAACAGCATGAATTTAATTTGATATAGTTGTTGTATTTCACTAATTACACTGTACAACAAAATATCACGTAGAGATTTTTTATGGGCGTGGCTAATTTTGGCCCCTAAATTAGTCGGCCATACTAATATATTTTACTATAACTCGAAAACGGCTATTTTGATTTTAATAGATAATAAACCAAAAGACGCGCCACAAAATTTTGTTAAAAAAAATTTATAAACATTTTTTACCTAACTTTTATGGATTCGGAGTTATTCAGAATTTAAAAGAGAAAAAAGTTTTTTTATGCAAAAATCGCGTAATTTTTTTACATGAAAATTGCAATAAAAAAATCAGAAACTCAAAAGTTTCATATTTTTTACATTTTTCTTAAAACCACATATCCTAGGAATAAAACAAGCTATAAAACGTGAAAATCCAGCAATAAATCTTGATTTTATTCACAATTTAAAGCAGGTACCTAAAAATGGAAAAATGTGTGCAATGCATTAAATGCAGTCACATTTACATCTGGCAGTGATGGGAAAGTTGGTACGATCGTACTTTTTTTGATACTATTTGACATGAAAAAGTACCGTAGTACTCCCCTAAGACATTTGATACTCTCACGGGCAACTTAGAAATGCAGTCAGAAGACTCGCGCATGCATATATTTTGCCAAGAATTAAATTGTTTTTTCGACAAATAGCTTTATTAGTAAAGATCTTTTAGAAAAGTGTAACCACAATTAAATCTCAATATCAATATTTCATTCAATGATATTTTATGTGGCACAGAAGGTTATCTATTGAAACAACTGTTTCAAATCAGTTTAAAGAAAATTTTAAAAAATGTATATTAAGTTCTAAGGGCAAAAGTGGACTTTGACAATAAAATGTTAGTTTGGTTTAGTAAGTTTCCCCCTGAAAGTATTTTATCTGTTAAACCAATATCATTATACCACTTTTAATAAAAATGAAAAAAAAGAAAAGAAAAATAATTTGAAATATTAACAACCAATATAGAGCATTGGCTTATATAAAAACGCATTAGATGAATACATGTTTCCTGATATATCGAGAGTAGCTTACCGAATTTTATCCATGCCTCACTCCTCTGTAAATGTCGAAAGGATTTTCTCTTACCAAAATTTCATGAAAACGAAATATAAATCAACAGCCATCGTATTCTGTAACTCGCTAAAGCTAAATCTCTATCGCTAAGAATCCATAAAATCAATTTGTCAATTTTCGGCTACGAATGCAATTTTCAAACGGGTATTGATAAATCAATACCCGTAATGGCTTAAAAATGTAATTCGCCGAAATTTTATTGCTTTATGTCATCGCCAAAAATTTAAAATTTTCTATTTGTTCAGCATTTTAGGGGTCGAATTTAGCTTTAGCTTTAGCGAGCTATGGAATACGGAAGCAAGCTTATGTTCCAACAGTATTAAGTCTAATCCAGGCTACACCTATTTGTTTATTTGTACCTATGTGTTCCTTTTTTTTTGTAAATGAATTTCTTATAATTTTTTGTTAATAAAATTTAAATAAGAAATATTATACTTTTTGGTACTCTCGGGATCAAAAAAGTACTAAAAAAATTTGTTTTTGATACCGAAATGCAAATCTCATTTCCCATCACTGACATCTGGTAATGCTATTGAAAGGGCATTGCGGGCTGGTAACAGAACTTTAAATTGTGAATAAAATCAAGATTTATTGCTGGATTTTCACGTTTTATAGCTTGTTTTATTCCTAGGATATGTGGTTTTAAGAAAAATGTAAAAAATATGAAACTTTTGAGTTTCTGATTTTTTATTGCAATTTTCATGTAAAAAAATTACGCGATTTTTGCATAAAAAAACTTTTTTCTCTTTTAAATTCTGAATAACTCCGAAACCATAAAAGATAGGTAAAAAATGATTATAAATTTTTTTTAACAAAATTTTGTGGCGCGTCTTTTGGTTTATTATCTATTAAAATCGAAACAGCGGTTTTCGAGTTATAGTAAAATATATTATTATTATAAATTAGCCACGCCCATAAAAAAAATCTCTACGTGATAGAGAAAAACTGACAGCAGATTTGAGTTTAACGCATCGAAATCCATATAGTCCGCATACTTTTATCTAAAGGCTATTTTGGCTGTTGTACAGTGTTATTTAATATAACGTGTATAATATTGGCACATGCATCAGAAAAATGATTGTATGTATATTAATTAAATATTAATTAATATTATATTAATTAAATTAAACATAAACAACATATTATTTCTTGTAAATTTTATAGGATTTCAAATCAAAATTGTTGCATGGTTATTTTACATTGGATTTTTTTTTGTGTATATAGTATTATGATATTGTGTGCGATATGTATAGTACATATACATATGTATTTACTAGTAGCAATTCATAGTACAAAAGACTCCACGAAAGAGATATTTTACTGAATTTTAAAATCTTCTGACCTTCGGAAAATCGTTTACAAATTTTATTGGAATTAAATTTGCATTAATATTCATAACTTTTCATTACTCTATGGCATGCACACATACATAAATGTAGCGTATACAAAATTCGACTCTGCCGAATATATTTCTTTTACTTATTTATTTTGTTCTCAATACCAGAAATATTTCAGATTAGATAAATATTTACAAATTATCGCACAACAATATCATCACGTTTTTAGTGCAAAAATTTAACGACAACAAACTTAATTACAAAACATTTCAATTTTTAGTTGGCAAATATGTACTCATATTCGAAAATATCATACATGGAAAATAGATTAAAGTAAAGTTAAATATAAGAATCCATGTGTATATAACAATACAAATGTATTTTTATTTGTTAAATAGTAAAAGAATTCTAACGCTCTAATTTTATAAAGGAGTACTTTAATGAAGGTTCGCTTTTGCAAATGAATAATTATTGTTGAGTGATGTATTCAAGTGAACACTGAAGATAGCACATACTCGTAGTTAGCCGAAACCAATATGTATGTTTATAAACTAAATTTAGCGTGGGAGGACGGAAACTAGATCCAAATTACTTTTAGTCAGGCTTAGTTAAGGTGGAATTACTCTTAGGCTTAAAAAATTTAATATGACGTAAGTGATTTCTTTTTTTGTAGTGAGAGAAATAATAGTAAGATCTTTTGCAAAAAGTTTTATTTGCATATCAGCTGACTTCGTTTTCTGCATACGACTATTACTAAAAAAAATTTCTATGCTTTAGAAGTCAAAGTTGGCAATACATCAACTTGTGCAGAAGTAAGACGATACCTCATAGTATTAAAAAAAAAAGTTTTGCTAATTTACTTTTCATGTACATAACTTTACATTATAAATGAACATTAAAATTTTGTATCTCTACGCACTGGCATTAATTGGCATTTTATTATTTATTTTAACAATATAATTATTATCACCACAAAACCATAAATGTGAAAAAATGCCAAGTTCCTATCGAAAATTTCGGATATCAAAAGGAGTGAGATAAAAATTTTGACCAAGTTCTTGTTTAGTACAATACATCACCATAATCTGATATGCGTTACATTAATTTGTCAAGATGTCATTGAACAAACTCATAGATTGGTCCAATTTATAAGAAGAACATTTGAAGAAAAGAAGTATTGTTCTGCGCTGTTTATCGACGTTTCTCAGGCATTTGATAAAGTGTGGCATGAAGGCCTAATTTTAAAATTAAAAACATACCTGCCAATAAACGTTGTAAGTCTTTTGAAAAATTACATTACTGCCCGGAAGTTCACTGTTGTGGAAGGAGACTTTATGAGCATGCCTGAAACTATCTCATCCGGTGTGCCACAGGGGAGTATACTGGGGCCAGTTTTGTATTTGATTTATACTTGTGATATGCCTCTGAGCAGCAATATCCACACTTCCACATTTGCTGATGATACAGCCTGCCTTAGTATGCATGAAAATCCTTACGAGGCATCCCGATATCTTCAAGAACACATTACCCAGCTGGAACTATGGTTAAACTTATGGAGAATTAAGGTAAACGAACAAAAGTGTGTTCAAGTAACATATACATTACGAAGAGATACGTGTTTACCCATTCGGATTAACAATCAAGTTGTCCCTCAACATACTCATGTGAAATATCTTGGTATACACCTTGATAGACGGCTTACTTGGAAACACCATATTGACTCTAAGTTAACCCAAATGAAACTAAAATTAACTCAGGTACATTGGCTGATTGGTAGAAATTCAACCCTCAGTCTAGATTGCAAACTTTTGATATACAAGTCTATTTTGAAACCCATATGGTGCTACGGAATTCAACTATGGGGCACTGCTTCAGCTTCCAATGTCGAGAGAATCCAACGAAGGCAAAATAAAATTTTGCGATTAATAACATCGGCTCCATGGTATATAAAAAACTCAAATATACATCGTGATTTGAATATGCCACTAGTGGTTGAAGAAATTGCAAAATATGCAGGCAAATATTTAACAAAACTCGAGTCACATTCTAATCCGCTTGCTCGTAATATTTTGAACTTTACTGGACACGTCCGCCTAAAAAAGAGGGATACAAGTGCTCTTATACTCAACACTCCAGATGGGACTGCTTGAAAATACTTTTTATTTTATTTTATTTTTTCTTCCTTTTGATTATCACTACTTATGTATTATTTATAACTATCTCTAAATTTATGTCCGACAGTGGTCGGGCCTAATAATTATATTTTAGATTTAAGATTTGAATACTTATTGTTAGTTCATATTTGAAGATACAATAAATAAAAATATGTATTAAAAAAAAAAAAAAGATGTCATATCATTTCAAGGCATCCTGTTAACTTCACAATCTTGTAGAAACTAAAAAAAGCTTGAAGTGGCATCCCAAGTACGGTATGGGGAAAGTTAGTGTCCTCTATGCCACGTAGATGTCAAGCAGTTATCAACAGCAAGGCCTTCGCTACCAAATATTATTTCAGAAATTGTATTGTAGTTCAATACATTTGTTTAGGATAAAGTAAAAATTTTAGGTTTGTGCAAAAAAAATACATATTTATTTTAAATAAACTTAAACATCAGTATGGTTGCCCTAATTATTTGCAGGCAGCTGTAAAATAATAATTTAGAGAGTAATATGTGTAAGTGAAGTAGTTAGCATGTTGACTACAAAACCGAAGGTCCAACAACACTACGCATTTATCTGATGTGCATTAGTGTAGGAAAGCTCAAGTGATAAAGGCATAGTCACTGGTCACTGAAATATACCGACTTCAGCAGATACTACTCCTAATGTAACATCAGAGCGCCCTCCTTCGGTGTGTAGCAGAATCATCGGCGAAGTAAAATACCGATAGCTACTAACATACAGCTTCGAAATTTAGTACGCCTCATTGACATCAGAGGCGCTGCAATACTGCATTATTAAAAACGTGCGAAAAGCAGAGTTGTAAACGAATGAAGCTTCCTCTATCTATCACCACCTGTATTCTCTATCACTATCATTTTCTTAAAGAAGGTAACACCTAGTAATAGTAGTAGATATTCATTGCCTGAGTGTTACTTCTTAAAAAAAAAATATTGAACACCTGGGAAATGCACTATTGTGTCATTACAAGACACTCCAGTATGAACGTACTTTCAAAAGAGTCGTCTGAATAGAGATATGTAAAATATAGCGTAAATTTTAGTAGGCGTGACCCCGCCTATTTCTCTAAATATATAACATACTAAGGTCTGCTTAACCGAAGTACATAAGCCCGAAGGTTAGATTTTTATAGATGTAAATGCGATGTGCATGCAAAAGTTTCAATAGAATAGCTTGTGTATTCATTTTTGGCTTTTCCGATTTTTCTACAAAGTTACCATGGGGTTTAAAAGTTTAATAACTTTTTCGTTTATTAATTTGTTTTCTCAGATTATATAATATACAATGAAAATTTTTTTACACTAAGTATGAAAAATAATGTTTCTTGAATGACCACCGTTTTCAGCTTCGCACTGATGGGCTCATTTTAGAGCATTTTCCATAACATCTTTCAAAATTTGTGGCTGTAGCGTTCGAATTTCTGCAACAATGTTTGCCTTTAGTTCAAGGATTGTCTCTGGCTTGTTCATATACACTCGCTCCTTCAAATAGCCCCAAAGAAAATAATCGGGTGATCGCGCTGTCAAATCTGGTGATCGCGCTGGCTAAATAATTTCCGAATTTCTGGCAATTATTCGCTCTCTAAAAATTTGACTTAAAAGTGCCATTGTGTCTCGGGCAGCAGCTCCGTCCTGCTGAAACCACATAGCAGGTCTGATTTCAAGAGCAGGACTTAAAAAATGTTCTATCATAAACCGATACCGCTCTCCATTTACGGTTACAGCACTTCCATCTTCATTCTCGAAGAAGTAAGGCCCAATGATATTCTCAGATATGATCCCACACCATATGGTAGACCTAATGAGGTGCAATTGGTGTTGATGATGTAGGCTCTTGGATTTTCAGAACCCCATAACCTACAGTTCTGCTTATTAACAAAGCCATTCAAATGAAAATGAGCTTCATCACTCATAATCAAATTTTCAATAAAGTTGATTATATTATTCTGGTTCTTTGTTCAGTTGTGAATCTCTCCATTATTTATTCTCCAAGTGTTATTTATATAATCTGAAAAGAAATAAAAAACATATTGTATAAACGAAAAAGTTATTAAACTTCTAAAACCCATGGTAACTTTTGGCCCACTCTGTAGGTGGTAACTCAATGAGGCCTATTTGTTTACAAAATGTCAGCTTCTACAGTATAATATGTCAGGATTATGCTATGGCTAGTGCTTATGGTTCATGTAAAGTTTCATAGGAAAAGACTTGTGAGAAATACATAAGTAATAGATTAAAATCTGTTAAGCCAAAGTACACGAGAGAGAAGGCTAAAATTTATGATTGTAGTTACGCCCACTTTTCAAAGCAGAAAATTATTGCTTTGGATTAGGGCAATGTGCATGAAAAATTTCAATAAAGTCGATCGACTCATTACTTTAGTCCTTATTTTGAGTTTGAATGGGTTGTCCCCGGCCCTGATCTAAACACCCAGGTTTTTAAATATTTCTTAGTGATCTCTGATCTAAAATTATTTGTGTATCAAATTTCAGCTCTCTTGTGTGAATTTCAGTTTTTACGGGCGTGACCCCGCCCACCGGTTAAACCTTCTGGATTTTAAAGATTTTTTCAGTGGCTCACTCATTTATACACACTTTTGTATAAAGTTTCTGCCCTCTAGGGCGAATTCTAGCTTTAAATTTTATGGGCGTTACCCAGCCCACTTTCTTAAACTCAACATTTTGTTGTGCAAACGGCTCATCATTCATGTTAATTTTTGTAGAAAACGGCTAAAACGAGATATGTTAATAATATATTGAACTCTGCTAAGCCGATGTGTAGATGAAGGATAAAATTTTATGGGCGTAATTGCCGCCACTTTTAAGATGATAATTTAAAGCCTCACATACCTAAGCGTGTATGCAATATTTCAATAAAATGGCTTGAATTAAAAGCTGTATAAAATCGATCCTATGTATAAGCAAAAATTGGCATGAAGTTAGCATAAGTGACGAAATTAAATTAGGTGTTAACGAGTTCCTCCATACAATTTGACATTAAAAATGGTCACATTACCTAATTTTAGCCCAGCTCTTAGTCCTAGCACTGTTTTTAATGTGAAGTTTCATCGCAAAACTCTTTAAGATCATGTTCAATTTTGCCACTTATGCTAACTTCATGCCAATTTTTGGACCGAGTGTGTTTACTTTTTAGTTCGGAGTAATATTAGCGTGGCCCCGTTGCCCCTGGTGAAATTTTTAAGTTTCCAGATTTTCCTAGTTGGTTTTTACGTACAACTACCTATTTCTGTATCAAATTTCAGCTCATTAGCTCAAATTCTAATTTTTAATCCCGCTCACTTTTTTAACTCTAGATTATTTTTGATCAGTGCTTATCAAATTTCGTTAGAAACGAATAATAATAAATACATATGTAAATATTATATTTAAAGTACATGAAACAGTTGGCTTGTCTGCATGCCAAATTTCAATAAAATCGCTTGAGTGAAACGCTTTAAATTTGCTGTTTTAATTCTGAACTTTATGGGCGCATCCCCGCCCCTCCCGGAATAAAAATTCCGTGTTTTCAGACTCTTCTAGTTACCATTACCAGAGGCCATTGGCAAAAAGGCAAGTGAAACGGTCAACAAATGACAGAGATATGAAGCAAAATACAAAAAAGTATATATCCAATCCTTATTTTTTGAATTCGCGTACAAAGGGAATAAAAGATAAATTTTTCACTGAAATCGGTGCAAAACTTGCTTTAAGTAAACAAAACATAGTGGATCCGATGTTTTAGTAAATTATATTACATTGGATTGCTGCACCTCCCTTGGACGGTTTCTTAAAAAAATTGCCATAGAACTTCTTTCAGATTCTATTTCGGCCGTATGATTTTTAATGAAAATAGTTTATTGAGATTTACTATCTTGCAAAATATTTTACACTTTCCTCAAAGTAATTGCATTTCTTCATTGCAGCTGAAAATTAATGGCTTTGAGTTAAGCTTACTTTAACCTGTAAAAAGTTGGTAATAATTTATAAGAATTTGACTTCCATGAGGGAACTCTAAATAAGTCACGGCACGAAATGAGTTCATCAAATGTGCAAAATCTCACGACTATTTTCATTACACTATTTTATACTTTTCATAAAGCTGCTACCACAACTTGATAAATCGTCTCTGTGTTGCAAAAACAAATTAAAAAAAAAGCAAAACATTTTTTATTTGAGCCAAAAAATAAGTTAAAGAAAAAAGTTTGATCATTGATCAACCTCTCAAGCGAAATGTAAATTTACAAGTTCGTTAAGACAACGTCAGTTTTTCACAATTTCTCCATTCAACAAAGTATGAAAGTACTTCCACCAGCAAAACTTTGTAGATGATGTATGTCATGGCCTAAACTCTATATGCTGGAAAACATATAAATTATAAAAAAAAAAATTTTTTTTCTTATTTTAACTTGTTAACAACTTTTTTTTTTGCTTCTTCAGCTGCTTAACAATGTTTGTAAATTTTTAATATTTTTTTAAATCTCGTTAAAATTTTTCTTATTTTATTGCCAAGTCATATTATGAGCAGAGATGGAAATATCAGCAACCTTTCACCCGTGAGCGTGAAAGCTCACTAAAGAAAGCAAAAAAAGTTTTTATTAACTCATTTGCTGGCTTGCACTCTAGGACTCTGAAATTTGTAGATGAAAACAATAATTTTGATAGCAAAATTTGACAAAATATTCCGCAAAAAGATGTAAAATAAGTGAAATTCAAATTGAAATGTATTCGACTTACATTCATTCCTTCAGACATTATTTCCATTTGCATTTCACATTTTTCAAACCGTAAACTTTAGAAGTTTTCAACCGAAAAGCTAAGCTAGCACCTCAGAACGCACCTTCAAGCCATATTTCCCTATACTCTTGAACTTAAGTGCACAATCAGGAACAACGTGACTGCTACCCTCCCTACTCACGGCCATCACTTAAACTGTATGCATCTCTTATTATCAGCCTGCTTCTTGGCATACGTTTTTTTTTTTTTTTTGCATAAAAGAAAATTTGTTATTCAATAAAATGTTGTTTGTTGTCTACAACATTTTGTTGATTAATTTTTGATAGTTTTATTATACTCGCACAAAAAAAAAGAGTTTATGGGTATGAAAACAAACAAATAGGAGTCATATTACTTTCGCTGGAATTATTTACTGGAGTTTAATTAAAAATTATTTTTTTGGTTTGTTTTTATGGTTTGTGCCAAATTAATTTGTACATTTTTCCAACAGAATGACTTCAAAAGCAACTTATTATCATGGTAAAATTGAAGTTTTACAACAACAATTTATTATTTTTTTAAATAGGTATCAAGTTTCTTTGATGTTCATTTGATATTAAAGTTATTAAATGAAGTTAATGATATTGAAGACCGCTGTACCGAACAGTCCGAAAATTAAAATAGAATAAAAGCAAAGCGTCAGCAAAATATTTGGAATATTAAAAGGTAAAATTATATAGTTAGTAGGTAATGAGTCAAGTTCTTATTTTATTACAAAAAAAAAAACAGTCAGACGGCGCAAAAGTTTGACAAAATTAATGAAACCACTGTATTCGAGCGAAACAAATTTAATCTCACCTGATCTAACACAGTGGCGAACGCTGCATACCACATTACATCTCTTTAATGATGTTTGTCATACTTTGTGTTTAATGAATGCTACCTTACAAAGTGTACGAAAGTAAGCTAGATTGTATTCGAACTGCCCACTACCAACTTACAATGTATGTTAGGCAATACTGAGCTTTTATGTTGATTGGATGAACACTTCCGTATCTCGCTTACTTTGTGTGCAAGTGAAAGGCATTCACTCCACAAATGCGGCAATGCATTTGAAAATGTATACTAGGTACGTATATGAGGTGGTGTGCATTACTGTCTTACATGTGTGCTTCTGTAATCGACATTTTCGCCGCTGGGAATCTAAATGGGAGAAATTTTAAACCAGAGCTGGCTACCGAGAGAAACACGAGGAAAATGTATTCCCGTATGTGTATTCATTTGTATAAGAAGCCGATTGATGTTCGGCAGTCTGGTGCTACTTTGGGCAGCTCAGATTTAAACATACTTATAATGCAGTATTGGTATTAAAAAATTTTATATTTTTCACATAAAAACTAAAACACAAAATCAAATATTCATAAAAATAATATCCAGTGAAAATTTGTGGGCAGTTTCTCTAATAACCCTTTTAGACATGGAAAGTTTACTTTGCAAAGTCTGAATTCAGCTGTGTGAAAGACAGGAAGAAATACTATCTCTTTCTGTCTGTCTCTCAGCTGAATTAAGACTTTGCAAAGTAAACTTTCCGTGTCTAAAAGGGCTATTAGAGAAACTGCCCTCAAATTTTCACTGGATATTAATAAGAAATCAAATCCTATTCCACTCAAATTTAAAGTGGAATCTACTCTATTCGATACTATAGTCCCAGTTTTTTTTTTTTTTTTCTAGGACCAGCAATCAGGGGATAATCCCTACTCATGCAATGCACTGTGCTAGAACAAATTTTGTGCTAGAAATAAATTTTGACGTTTAACTGAAACTTAATTCACTAGCAATAAGTAAAAGCCTATTGCAGAGAATATTTCTCTTAAGTGCAGTATTCACGGTCTAAATGCATGACACAAGCATCGTATACGTGTGCATGAAGAACTCAGCATACACGTGCATGCATTGCACGATAAATTAAAAGCATCTTGTTACAAGCTGATTGCAAGGCAATTGTCAAACTACATACAAAAACTTTTTACGTATAGAATTTGACAGTTCTTTGTAGTAGTTTATCTTGTTATGTTTGTGTTGCATACATGCATGTGCAAAAATCAAAAAATTTAGATTTTGCTTCAAGCATCATCGGTGTGACTCATACAAACAAAATTTCACTAATATTATTATAGTACAGGTCATGCATTAGTATATTACGAAATGTGAATGAATAGAAAAAAGAGCCTCCAAATTGGCTTTCTGTCTTTCTCTAATTTTCGCTTATATACTTGGCATTCAAATTATAAACTCGCTTTTCCGAAAATCGGGATCGGAGCTATCAGAGAAGCGCAATGAGCAGTGAAAAAGTGAGTAGAGTTGAATTATGATTTATCGGCCATGTCACAGAGTTCAATTCCGTTCGGAATCAGAATTGAATAAACCTCAAAATTTGCTGGGGTATGCCCTAGCCGGAGCATACCCCAGCATACCACCGCCTCCCACAGTCTGGACACATCTGACAAATTTCTGTATTTTAGTTTTCTTTTTCAGACACCATCTCCTACAAAAATGGGGTGGATTGAATTTCGATTCGGAACGGCATTGAACTCTGTGACATGGCCGTATAATTCTTTGTACTTATGCGCACTCATACTTATTGCAACGTTCTCTATGAATCATATTCACTGGAAAGTTTGAAGTGCGCATCGAACTCATACTTAGAAATATGTAAAGGGTCCGCCAGATAACTTTTTTTTTTTGAAAATGCTATAAAAACATCGAGTGTAGCTTCGGCTGTGTGGCACGTAGCGCCGTCCTGTTGAAACCAAATGTTGCCAATATCCTCCTCTTCAATTTTTGTGAACAAAAATTCGTTCAATATGGCCCGATAACGATCGCCATTGACTGTAACGGCCACTCCTTGCTCATTCGAAAAAAAAATGGCCCAATTATGCCTCTGGACTAAAATCCGCACCAAACAAGTGGGCTTCGCAGGCCCACTTAGCGAAGCGTTGTTCAAGCGTATACACAACCATATTCGTTCAGCGGAGGGATAAAACTAATTATCTGTCAAATCAGACATGAACTAAGTGTTACCATTCACGAAATAAGCACTAATTAAAAAAAAACGTCAGATGGCGGACTCTTTATTTATAACGTTGTTGATTTGGACTCTCCTTAACTCAATGCCTTTGTACGATGCAAAATAAGTATGATTCACACTGCTACCTTCGCATACGAACACTAAAGTTCCCATTATGAGGTTTGTGTCCCTACTATTACCGATAATCAAGACCTAACTGTATTTATTACAATTTATTCACGTACGTACATGAAGGAATTTACAATTCTTAAAGAATTGTAAATGTATAATTTTATTTGTTATATTTTTTTCTAATTTGTTTTTTTTTTCAAGACATTTCTTTAGTATTTGGTTTACAATAAAATTGATATTTATCATTTAACATATTTGATTCTTAAATATGCATGATGTGATGCTTTAATAAAATGTCATTTCAAAAACAAATTAATTGAAAAAAATTTATCATTTCAATATGTACATAATAGTGATGTGCAGAATGTCAATTTTTGAAACGATATTCGCGAATACAAATATTTGAAACGATATTCGCGAATACGAATACGAATATTATATGTGAAATTTTTAGACATTAAATTGGGGTCCTATATTGTATGAAAAAGAATTTCATACTCCTATCGCGTACATTAAAGTAGATAAAAACTATCCAAAATTTTATTAGTCGTCATTAAATAATAGTTAGTTTTTATAATTCTGTAAATATATTAATACGGAAAATTATAGCAGAGTATTTGGCCAAAAAACGGATAACAAATGACGTCGATCATATAACATGCTTCAAACTAAATTGGCTCAAGAACAGGATATTTATATATATAGATAGACAATATTTAGTCAGTCTTGATGTAGGCTTGATGTAGAAAAAGTTTCTAAACTTTTATTTTTGAAGTAACACATTCTTCTCTTTAGGTGAAGAAAAGTACTTTAAATATTTTAATGTTAATTGTACAAGAAGTTTGTTTTGAATTGTTTTGTTTGAATTAAAGTAAATTTCTTTTTTCTAGTTATTATTATGCCATTTTTCTAAGTTTCGTTTAGGGTTTATTTTATTTTTGGAAAAATATATTCGTATTCGTATTCGCCAAGTTTAGGCGAATGCCAATATCTAAAAATGAGCGCATATTCGGGAATTCTAATACGAAGACGAATTGTCAAATATTCGTATTCGCCAAATTCAGGCGAATACGAACACGAATATTTTTTCAAACAAACTTAATAAATAAATGCATAAATCCTAAACGAAAATTAAATAAATGGCTAAAAATATTAGTTTGTACAAATCCATTAAATTTTTTATAGATATTTTTTCCAAATATTATTTATTGACGATCAACAAAATTTTGGGTAGTTTTTTATTAATTTTAAAGTACTCCAACAGGAAAATGAAGTCCTTTTTCATAATTTTTTTTAAATATTTCATATTGCAGGCGTCAATAGAACCCCAATTTAATGTCTATAAATTTCACATATAATATTAGTATTCGTATTCGCGAATATCGTTTCAAATATTCGTATTCGCGAATATCAAAAATTGACATTCGTTAACATCACTAATATGTACATATGTATGTATACAAGCTGAACAAGATCAGTCTATATTATTAGTTTTGACGTCATAATATATGGACAAGACATGAACAAGCCGCACGAGAATTATAAATTAAAAGAAAAAAGTCCAATGTACATACAGACACACATATGTATATATAAGAAGCAAAATTTTAAAAAAATATATGTATGTATATGGAATCAATTAAAATTTTGCATAAGAAACATAAATTTAAATTGAAAAAAGGAGAGCAAAATATTAAATAAATCTTATTAAAAATATGTTGTAAATTCTCATATACGCAACTAATGCACACCATCTCATTTACAATGAATGCACTGTGGTACGAATTTAATATTTATATATACATACTTATGTATTATATACTACGTTTATACGCAGGGCTTATTTGCAAATAAAACTGTAAATTGTTGCCATATTATTCTCTTTATTGCGACTTACTAATTCAGAAAACTATTCACGATTAACGCACTATTTGCAAATAAAAATCTTAAGGTTGCCACGCTTACAAATGTTTGATAACAAAAACAATAAATGGACAAATATTGCAACAAAAAACATTGATAGAAGCAAATAATAACAATTAAAACAAATAATTATTTGATATTTTGTGCATTTACACTATTTTTTTTTGTCAACATAAGTAAGCTTTCTATAGAAGTGCTACCAAGTTTGTGTACTTTTGCTATGCCGTATAAACAGTGAGTTAATTTATTTGCAGATAATTCTATTTGCAAATAGTGCGCGTATAAACGTAGTATATAATATGTTGACTTGGAATACATTATTAATAAAAAATTTACGCGGTAAATGAGGACAAACTAAGATGGCTTTTAAAATCTCACGGTTTGCTTTGCAAAGTCTTGGATTTGCTTGAGAAAAAGAGAGCTCTTTTCTTTTCTATAAAGTCAGACTATGCCGACTAAACGTCGCTTGTGTGAAGGACATCTAAGAGTATTGATATCAAAATAATGATCAAAACATTGTTTGCTATAAACCCAGCAAAACTTACGGCTTCCCTGTCACCGAGTAGTATTTTAATTTCTAGCAGATATTTCCATAAAAATGCATACTTGCATGTCATAAAATGATAAATTGGATTCGAATATACATATCTCTGTCGTTACAGGGATTCTTCTTTACAGCAACCATACCGTCTTTAGACTCACTACATGGGATGAATGGCTAGTTTCTGACAGTTGAAGCATAACTTTCGCAATGAGCTAAGACCAAAATATGGCTGTACCATTGTATCAACATCATAATTATAATATAACAATCAGGGAAACCAAAAATATGCTCTAAAAAAGTGTTTGTTAGCGCATTCAATATGCACTAAAAACTTGTAAATATGCACTTAAAAGTAAAAAAATATGCTCTTAATAACAAAAATTAAAACTTTTAAAAACACCCGATATATCTGTGACATCTTTTGAACGGCTGGACCGATTTTCTTCAAACATGGTTAAGAACCATCTCGATCAAGTCACCATTCAAACAGAGGAAACTAAATCAAAATCGGTTCAGCCGTTTGTGCTGTACGTGGACACGGACAGACACACAGATACACACTACAAATTTATACCACCCCTGTTTTTGGTCGGGGGTTAAAAATAGAATGAATTGGTTCATTTGTAAATGAAAATATATTTTTTAATAAAAAATTCAACAACATTTGCATATAAAATAAGAAAAATAAATAAATAAACATAAAAAGGAAACATAATTAACAAAGAAGTTTGAAGTACAGGTTAAAACAAAATTAGTATAAAAATTTTGACGAAAACAAATAATACAAATTAATTTTTATTGGATGCATAAGAATTTAACTTTAATTTCAAAAGATCACGATATCAGAATTAAGGGTTTGGAACTGTATTTTGGATAAATAAGACAAGATTTTAATTTATAATTTTTATTGCAATAAATAACAAAATATTGGCCTAGAATTTCAAATAAAAATCGTTTCTGTCTCTTCTGTATTGCAACTAACTAACTAACTGCTTTATATATAAAAATGTATATACTACATGGAACATTGGAACAGAGATTTAGATGGCAAAAAATAAAAATGTGGACCAACCCCTTAATTTGTTAGTATATTAACCCAGATATCGCAGGGAAAAATTTTTCTTTAAAACTTAAATTTTTATTTCAAAAATAAGATTTTAATGAGTTGCTAGAAAAAAAATTTCATATAATTTTTTTCTGAATGTTTTTTTTTTAAAAGGATGGTTGAAATAAAATAAATTCTATAAAGTATCAAAATATGCCCTAAAAGCGTGAATTATGCTCTAAAAATTCGAAAATATGCTCAAATTATGCGTGTAAAACTGATATATGCATAAACATGCTTTAAAGGGTAAAATATGCAAAAATATGCACTAACAAATCGATGCCAAAATTCATTAAAAGTTCTGAAACGGATAAATATCTTGTCCCCGCATTAATACGTGATACAAGAAAAAACATGCAATTTCATATTTGCGGTTTCCCTGATAATAATCATTATAATGTGGGGCGATGACAACGGTAACACTCTCTCAGTATATTAGATGAGTGTTCGAAGCACAATCGCGCAAGGGTGACTTTTCTAGCCGCCGTATTCTGTAACTTGCTAAAGCTAAAAATAAATTCAATCGCTGAATGCTGAACAAATACAAAATTTAAACTTTTTGGTAACGACATGAATCAGTCAAATTTCGGCAGATTGGATTTCTAAGCCATTGCGTGATTTACCATACCAATACACATTCGAAAATTTTATTCGTAGTCAAAAATCGATAAATCGACTGTATAGATTTATAGCGATAAAGATTTATCTTTAGCGAGTTGCAGAAAAAAGATCACTAATTGCTGTGAAAACGAATGGCAAAGTTTAATCTCCTAAAAAATCAAATGTATGGGGAATCTACGAAGGAGCGTCGTCAGGAATGACGACTTAACATAAAAATGTGTAAAGAAATTTATAAAACTCAAGTCATTGGCATTTTATTTAAAAAAAATGTATACTGGAACCACAGTGCTGCGTCTTGTTGCAGTTGTTGAGAACTAACATGACTTAAATTCATTTGCAACTAAAAACTTGACCCAAAAACCGTATAATTTTTTAGGGTTAAAATTATAGTTCTTTGTAATAACACCGCGTTACACACATTCTGTCCTATGAACCAAATATACTTTTTCGGAAAGGGGAGAAAAAATAAAAATACACGTGCATCGGCGATTTTCATGTACACGTCAGAATTTTTGTTTTTTTGTATAAAATATAAAGCTCGTAGTGTCCGTCTGTCTGAAAAATTTTGGATAAGTTTTTAACCCTTTTTCCGTGATCCAATCGAGCTGAGTTTTTGCAGGCAGACTCGTGGAAATGTCTGTATCACGTCAAATTAAAAAATAGATTTTTATCAATTCTCAGATTTTTTTTTAATTTTTTTGAAAAATTTGTTATCGGTTGTTTTGTAACGGTTTCAGCTCCTTAAAAAACCAATTTTTTTTTATTAATTTTGTTATATTAACATTGAAAATTGTTACATTAAAAATTTTAATGCTTTAAAAGAAACTTCGGCCTTTTATTATTGCGTTTGTAAGCATTTGTGTCACCATCGCGACAAATAGACCAACATTATTCGCCAAGCATATGCGTAATATCTTGTCCTTTGAAGCGCTTTTCAATAGCAATGTCCTGATGGAACCTTTCGCCATGCCCATCGCAACAAGCTCCTAAATCATCAGGGAAAAAATCTAAATGATTGTGAAGGAAATTGATCTTTAGCGACATTAATATGCCCATTTCGCCATATGCCGAAATCATTTCTGCGAGAATATTTTTATAATTGGCAGCTCGTTTGTTGCCAAGAAACTGCTCAATAACGGCAGCTGTGCCTTTCCACGTTGTTCGATAGCATTCAATTTAGATGAAAATTCATAACTTGCAACTATTTTTTTTATCTGCGGACCATTGAAAACACCTTAAATCATACACATCATTAAAAAAAAATTACTGAACAACTTCTTAAAAAGTACCTGCATGAAACTTTGCGCCGCTCAATTTTGGAAAAATTTTGCGCAAACTTGCAATCGCCTCGCCTTCACGATTCAGTTTTTTAACAAAATTTGATACGAGACCGAGCTTAATGTGTAGTGGTGGCAAAATGATTTGAGATGGCTGCACCAATGGTAGATGCTCTATACTTTCTACGCCTACTTTGAGCATGTTCGCGGATTCCACTTAAATTCAGTGTAATGCTGATCTCTTTTGCGACCTTCCCATGTACACAAAAAGCACTGGTGAGTTGGAAATCTATGCTTAACACCCATGAGTAATCCGACCACTTTCAGATCGCAGCATATTTTCCAATTATGCTCTTGGTACTTTATCAGCTGTAATATTAATTCCATGCCTTCGTATGTTTTTTTGCGATCGGGAAAGATGGATGTTTGTTATCTATATGAAGCAGCACGACTTTAAGGCTGTTGACCGATGCATCGATGAAAAGCCGCCACTCCTCTGAAATATGAGGGTAACCAATTTTTGCAAACATCGAATCAATATCATAACAATAAGCCAGATTTTTTCCCCGATCTTCGTGCAATTTAAAAAATTCGTCATATGGAATAGTGCTACCTCGGTCACGAGCGGCTGTTATTTTAAAATCAGCCGCCACTATATTCCACTGCTTAAAGCGTGATGCAAAGAATTCTTGGACAACTTGGGCAACAGCAGCGATATTCTCAGCAGATCGGCTACTCCGGGGGCGGCTAGCATTGCGAATATCTTGCGTCGTCCCGGTATCTGCAAGACGAGCAAAACGCCGCACTGTTTTTCCAGTTGGTGTCGGACGGTTAGGAAATCTGCAACGAAATTCATGCTGCACTGCCAATATAACCGACGAATTGTTGCGCAAAAAAATGGAAACAATTATTCCGTATTCTTGCGGAGTACACCGCTTCGTAGCTTGTCGATTTGTCAAAATGTCAAATTACCGAATTAAGATTTGGTATCATATGCAAAAGTTAATAGAGTGCCCCACCCTATATAATATACAGTTTATATATTTACATGATGGTCCTTAATTTAAAATGGAGCAGTAAACAATTCAATAACGATTTCTAACACCAGTGATGGAAACGGCGATAGCGTGTTAATTTTCCAAAAATTATGGGCCAATTATCCTTTCCGAAGAAACACTGCACCAAACGGTACACTTAAGTGGGTGTAACTACTCTTGGATTTTCCGTAGCCCATATGCAGCTTTGCCCATTAACAAACTCATTTAATTGAAAATGTGCTTCTTCGCTCATAATTAAATTATGAATAAAATCACGATTTTCATCTGCTTTTTGGCGAAAATAAATTGCATAATCAAGTCGTTGCTGGTAATTTGTCAGTTTCAATTGTTAGACAAATTCCCCAAGTCTTCTTTACAAAATACTGAAAAGAAAAATAAAAAAAAATTATAACAAAAAAGTTATAAGAAATTCAGACCCCTTCGGCCGTTCTGAGCCACCCTGTATAACTAAAAGGAAAATCAGTTCTCTGGACTCAAAACCGCTTTTAAGGAAATTCAGTAATTACAAGTACAGTGGGCGCTGAAAATTACTGAATTTTACAAAAATTTTAACAATTTCGGTAATATTTCGGTTCCGAAATCGGAAGATTTTGTCGACCAGTCGTTACGAATTCTGAGCGTTTGGTTTAATGGGTATATAGATATTTATATACGTTCATTAGGATATATAAAGTATTATTGCAAGGCAATTTCGCAAAAAAAATATTTTATTGCGAACGTAGGGGTCGCCAAAATACATTTTTCTTTATACCTTCGGAATTTACAGTCGGATCTTAAATTGTGATGTATCGGTACTTTTGTCTCGAGCAGACCAATGTTTTGCTTCAATACTCATTGACCTTAAATATCCCCTTCTAGTATTTACTCACCAGCTATCAGTTCTTATCACCCTAATGTGCCGCCCTAATTTCAGAAAATTAAAGCTCGCAATAAATCATTGAAATTTTGCTAGGGATATTTCGATAATTCCAGCAGAACTAAGATGACCTTACGTTCGGCAAAAAAAAAAAAATAAATTAAATTTTTTCGAAACTGCCTTGCAACAATACTGTAGCTATATTCGGTGGTGTATGGCGACCTTTCGTTTTGCAGACTTATGTCTGCAACTATTTAACTAATATCGAATTTCACAAAATTTATGAATAACTTTTTAAAGGTGGTCATTACAATTGAGATACTTTAGAACGAAATGCTGCAGCGGTATTTGTATTGTCACGCCATTATATAGTTATCTACATTACAGTGTACTCGCGATAACGTGAACACCGTATTATGTGAACTTCGATGTACAGGCGCGAATGAAAGTTTAAAATTCTATTTTTCTTTTTTCAAGAAGGAAAAATGTCTTAGTGTGAATCGTGATAAATGCAATTTAATGCAATGCCACACAACGAAAAATATCGGAAATGACAAACGTTGCCCCTAGTATACACTAATGCAATGTCACAAAATGCCATAATATATACTGGGCATAACGATGAAAGTCGCCTTATGTTGATTTTAAGTTCATGATGCCGAGTTAGTTTTTTGAAAATTGTGGATCCATTAGATTTTTTTTTTTGTTGCTAAAAATCGGCATAACTTCTATACTTTTTCAAATACACTACAGTACTAACGAACTATGTATGTATGTATGTCGTCATAGGCATAAAATTTTATTATTCTGTTGAATTCAAACCCACTTATTCAAGATTTGTATAACTTTTTCGCATTCCAATGACTGGTTTTAAAATTAAGTAGCATAAACTGTTAATTAAACTATTAATTTAATTGATAAAGTATTCAGTCAAACGACTGGTTCTTTTATTTTTATTTTCCATTACGAGTGTTTCTAAGCCAAACTCTGAAATCTCTTCCATTAATTCTCATTTTAATGTTGAAATACTCGTACAACACTTTTTACAATCTTACCCAGCTAGCATTTTGTATCATAATCGGATCTTTTCCGAATCAGCTTAACGGGAAAAATAGCCGCATATGAGCTCATTTTTCGATCATAAATGATACTCCCGTTGTGAGAAAATGGTACCCTACAGATGAATCACACTAAAGAATCATTTATGATACGATTTGCTGATTAATTTTTGAGCAATTTTCTGGTTGTATTAAATCATGAAATGACTTTTTGGCGGTTTCTTTCCATTTTGTTCCTCTATTTTCAAGAAATCATTGTTCGATCATATAGATGAATCATAAGTGAATCCTTTTTCAATCACCTAAGTGATAAATCAGTTTTTAATCATCAAAAGTGATCTCAGGAGAATCAAAAAGAGATTTATGCAAAAAATTATCAGCCAAATGCTAGCTGGGTAGTTGCACATTCAAACGACTTAAATGTTCGATTAAAAAATAGAACTGCGTGTTGAATAATTGAATTTTTTCCTGTTTGTTTGTATAGATGTACTCGTATGTATGTATGTATGTTAAGTTTTATGAATGAATTTTTTATATTTTCAAGCACTGCCGAACAATTTATTGCATTGTTGAGATTGCAAATATAGACAGTCATCGTACTACAGCAACATACAAAAAACAAACAAAAAAAATGTTCAGACACTAAAGAGTACGCCTACATACTAAAAATTGAATTGCCGGGTGTGGGCGTTAATTTCCTACAACACAACGATAGACGACAACAGCATTTCGCTTTGAAACTTTTGATGATGTGCAGCGTGAATGCAAATGTTTAAAAAAAAGTTGTATGTAGTAAGTGCATAAAACGTACGAAAATGTTTTTATACGCAAAAAGCCTAATGTAATCTTTATTTAGTATGATTAAATAAATAAATTTAGAAAAATTTTCGTTTTGCATTTGCATTTAACTCTTCTTCTAGGCTTGAGTTAGTTTATGGTCAGTGCTTATAAAATTTTTGTTAGGGCTGTCGAGTGTTGGGAATGTAGGAAAATAACTGGATTTAGAATTTCTAGATTTTTGAAACTTAGTGCTCTGTAATCTTTTGTAACAATATGAATTTTTCTATTGGTCTATCTGGCGCTGCTTCCTGATTGCCTTTGTATTTGAAGTTGTATGTGCCCGGGATGCGCAACCACAAATGTAGACTGAGTTTTATGCTCCTAATTTGATTTTCGTTGATAGTTCTATTTTGTCTTGAAAGGATTTATTCAGAATTTAAGTGCTGCATATCGTCAGCTAAAATGCAAAAAGGCGTAACTTACAAAAAATTCTAAATCGAGTTTTTTATTGATTATTATGAATGCCATTAAACTACATGTCTTGACAAAATATTACACTTCTGCGATCAAATATGACGCTTTTATTAACAAATAACAAGGGGACTGTGTTGTAAACGTTTGTTCAGTTTTTTGTTTAGTTTTTTGTTTCTCCTGTAAAATTATATTTTTGTTAGTTACGCCTTTTTGCATTTTAGCTAACGATATATTCTAGTATTCACTTATTATATGTACATCCCAGGTATTGAGAATGTTGAACTTGTGTGTCCAGCTCAATTCTACAATATATTCTCTCGGGTACCTTCTTTCTACACAGAAAAAAATTATGGCAGGTACGTCAGTCCTATTTAAGTAGAAATATTATTTAATTTTTTGAATTTAGTAATTCAATACAAAATAAATTTTATTCTGTGTACTTTTAACCATTGATTTTCAATGACTTTTTAGGGTTCAGTACACCAAAGACGATGTCCGTCTGTTCGTCACATGCTATTTTCTCGAGAACCGTAAAAGCTACGGACCTGAAATTTTCACAGAATATGTAAAACTTTGGCCGCTAGAACAACAAATAAAAAAATTAGATGGTGATCTAGTGCGAGCAGCGAAAAATGTTGAAATCCTAATGTAATATATAGACAATAATATATCTGTGGCGAAAAGGAAAAAGTGTAAAAAAGTCCAGATAAACTGCTTTAGAGTTAATAGTACCTCAGGAATCTGCATCTGCATCGAAAGCACCCCTGGTCAAAGTCTCAATTAATTTGTGTGATTTGTCCGGAAGTTATAGCACTATGACTTGCTATTTATATCTTTTATTGCTTCTAATCTCATTTGGAATAATAGCTTAATTTAGTTTATACTTTGGTATATTTCAACTTAAAGGTATTACTTTTAATATATATGTATGTAGAGCGATGTTTGCTTAAAAAAAAAAGTTAACAGAGAATTTGCCAATTCAACTGTAAAAGAAATAAATATCTGAAAATCAACTTCAACTTTTAAAAGTGCTCTCTTGCAAAACAGTAAAATATGACTTAAGCACTTTTTCCTTATTGCCACAGATATATAGACACTTGAAATTTGCAAAGTTAGTGTATTTTTATGCAGACGACACCAATTAACACTGAAATTTAAAAAAATCAAAATTCAAGGATATTCTATCAGTTAATGGAATTTGTACTAACTATGTAATTTGGACAACTTGCTGTATCTTGGAAACCGTAAGAGGCAAGCTCTTGAAATTTTTAAAAACACTAAAACTAAAAAATATTAAAGTAAGAAAATCATCAAAATGAAGAAACCGCCAAAAACGGAAAAAAGCCACAACTAAAAATGCAGCGTCAAAACGAAAAAAAAACGCCAAAATCCCAAAAAATAACCAAAAACGAAAAAAAAACTTCAAAACTAATTAAAAGCGCCGAAACTAAAAAAATCGCCAAAAACCGAAAACAAATTTAACGTGTATTTTAAAAAAAATTCTTAATTAGGTAAGATATTCGTTTCTATAGGCTAAAGTTCTTATAGTATGGAACCCTTCGTGTGCAAGTCAAAGTCGCACTTTACATAATATATTTGATAATTCAGTTACAAAACCATTTAGGTAATGCTGCAGATTTTCTCCAGAATCTGCCATATGTCATACGCATATACCAGCATGGATATTACTGAGTGTTTAATTTTCGGGTATACTGCGAATTACGGACGGACGCATATCTGCTTTTGGTTGTTTAATTATATCATCCATTAGTATCACACATATACCATGTGGACATGGGAACATTTTCCGATTGAAATTCTGACACGTTTTAAATTCATCTGATATTGTATTTTCTGTTCGTAGTAAGTAATCACAATGGACCCAAATGCATCTCCGAGTGGAGGTGCTATATAGCACCACCCTTCCTAATCTAACACTTAAGTTTAGAAACGGAAAATTCATTGCATAAGAGCATGGCTAACGTTTGAGAAGAACTCTGCCCTATTTCAGCCCATTGCCGAACATCAAACGCCATTTTTAGATTAATGAATAGAATAGGGGAAAGATCTGGTCCAAAGACCGTCACTATGACACCTGATGGATTTTTTGTGCCATAGATATGTAAATTAAATTCAGCTCTATGTGACTCTCCTTATGAAAGTCAGCACAGAGATTGGAGAAGTCCGACTAATATCATCTGAACACAGAAACTCAGAATGAAAAACACGCCTTCTACTGTTACACAAGACGATACACTCGTAAATAATGTGTGCCGTTGTCCCGTCATATTCTAAGCATAAACAATACAAGGATGAACGAACTTGGTTATTTTTCCACAGATAGATAGATAGATAGTTCAGTACAAACTGATCAGAAAGAAAACCAGTAACAAGTCGTAAGTAATTCCTGTTGAAGTTCCACTACAGATATGAAAATGACTGGCTCAATTCTTTAGCCTGCCTTAAGCCAGCAGAATTCAGCCACATTTTCTTTGCGATCGAAGTATCATCTCATTTCATCAGTGAGAATACAGTCTACCAAATTATGCCAAAAAAAAAACTACTCTGGGCCCAAAAACGGAGCAGAGATGCTCTTGGCAAGTTCATCCGCTTTCTCGTTCTCCGTATGACCACTGTGACCAGGTATCCAGTAAATGTAAGCCCTGTCCCGTATGGATAGCTTTTGTAATGAGTCAAAGAACCAGCGTTACCATTTGTCAAGTTTTCCCTTTTTTTTGGAATTTTTTTGAGATGCCAAAAAGTTTTTTGAAAATATAACGTTTTGTAAAGTTTTTTTATAAATATGTACATAATTTAACTTTTGCAGTTATTGAATGAAAATGATGACTGATGTTTGTATGCAATAAAACGATCTTATATTTTCTCACTCCCTTATTACTGCAACAGTGTCTAAAGGCTCAGTTAGCCGACAGTAATGGAATGTAACTGCAACGTAGGAAATAGCTGATCGATTACATCTATATAACCATTTTCATTACTTTTCATATAACAATATCGATCAGCTGTTTCCTACTGTTGCAGTTACATTACATTATAGTCGGCTAACTGAGCTTCAATTGTGTCTACTGCCTCTTATGTACGACTATGCCGTTTAAATGGCTTTAAATATTAATAAAATAATGTACAAATAAGAAATATATTTATTAATGTATGTGATATTTTTTTAAGATCTCTAATTATAAATATGAATTTTATTTTATGTTTTTTTATTACATGTTATTTTTTTGATTTTAATAGTTTTTATATTTTTAAATAAAATGAATTCCAAATACATTTTTATGTTTTATTTTAAAATTTTGGTATTTTTGTAGAAAAAAGTTTTTGTTTCGGAAAAACAGTTTTTTTCAGATTTAAGAATTTTTTTAAAAAATGTATATGGTAACGCTGCAAAGAACTCTAAAACAAGCCTGGAACGGAATTCCCGTGAAAGGAGAGACTAAAAATCTACTGACTATCAATTCAATTCAATAATTTTTTCTTATAGATACATTATCATCGTAATGAAGCTTATTTTTTCTATGAAGTTTTAATTCTGGCAATGTATGTTATAATTAATGTATATATAGCAATTATTGTGACGTTTTTCTCTTCTCGTAAATGAGTTCTATTTTCATTAAAGTCTTTGTTAAGCAGATCTGAGAAGTACACCCAGGGAAAAATAGCTTAAAATCTATAAAAACCATATTAAATTAATAAAAAAACATTAACGAAAGTCTAGTCATGTTGAAATTTCTTATTTCAATATCGAAAAATATTAATTTACAGTATTAATTTATTAATTTTATTTATTTTTAAGTATCTCACCATACATTTTCTATTATATTGAAAATCATTGAATTAATGTGACGCGTTCGTATTTTTAAGTTGCAGCTTTTCCCTGAGTGTACTCTTTTAACCTTTAGTTCGTTCTGAGTTCTTAAGATAGTTGGGTTTTATTTTTCCCCACTGCTGACAATTTTTCTTTCTTCGGTAGATTATCACGGATACCAGAACTCAGACAATATGCCTTGCGCTGGTATCCCTAACTTTTATAATTTTTTTCTATTTTCCGCATTAAATTTGCTCAGGCTTTTTTATTTTGCAATGTAACATTATGTTGCCGCAGTCGTAACAGCGATGTAACTTGCATCTAGTTGCAACTTAATTTGAGAAGAAATATGTTTGCTGTAGATTATATAATTTGTTCCTTCTTTTTTAATGCACATTGTTTATTGAAATTTAAATTCTTTGATTCAGGTTAGACTTTGGCACAAAATCTGTGCACTCAAATTGATTTGACCGCAAAACTGTGACTGTTATATTGTAACCCAAGAGGGTTTCGCTTAAGTCATTTATAATGAAAATTGGCCTATAAAATTTATTTAAAATCTTAAAGAAAAATAGCGAAATGATAGAGGGAAACTTTATATCTTTTGTACTCTTCGCAGAGACATAATTAAGACTAAGTTGACCTGAAATTCGATATAAGCGAATGCTCACTAAAACGAAGAAGTTTCCAAACAAAATTGTTGAATATTTGTACGTAAATCTTAAAAAATACGAATGTTGGCTAAAGCAAACTTCTCTCGATAGTTTCTCGAATGTGTGACGGCAAAAAACTTAAGTAAAAAGTAAAACATGTAATAATCCATTCAATAATTTAGTGTATAATTTTCAAATTAAAGGTATTCGCAGCGCTGTGAAAACTATTAAAATGCCCTTTTAAACTATCTTCCCTCTTACTTTTAAATGTTTCATAGCATAAAATGCATTGCATATTGCCAAAATCATTTTTTATCACAAAATATTTCTTAGCTTCCATAATTATTTTTTATTTTATTTTTGCTGTACAAATTTATTAAATTTTAACTTTAATTTCGTTCCCTGTGCTCAAAAAAAAACTAAGCAAAAAAACGGTAAAAAATTAGTACATGCGTGCAGGACTTCATTCGTCGCTTTCTCAGTGACGACTTAATGAAAGAACATAAGAATGTGTGTGATTTTATTGTCCACAATTGTGATATGGCGTGCGATTCACTAACCTATACTCTGCGAGTCGAAGCTTCTCGAAGCTTTTAGACGATAAATGCTCAAGATATATTCGAAGTCGATATCATTAATGAAAGTTTTGGTCAACTGGGGAGGTGCTCACAGAGAGAAATGGCAGTGCTGGCTAATAGACTTGGATCGAACTCGTTCTTTAGTTCATTTTTGCCACAAACCAATGATCAAGCTCATTTAAATTACATGGGTTTGATTATTGGTTTGTGGCAAAAATGAACTAGTGAACGAGTTCGACCCAAGTCTACTGGCTAACGAGAGAAATATATTTGTGTATGTGTATTAATTTTTACAAGAAGCCGAGTAGAGTTTACTTAGAAAATGTTTTGTTTTCAGTTAATATTTTAACTGAATAAACGTTTATTTTCAACGTATCAATATAGAAAAAAAATTTAAAAGCCACTTATGTATAAATAAATAATGCAGCATTATATTTCAAACGCTTGGCTTTGTGTTTGGTGGGTAGCTCGCAACCTTAATACGTTCATAGCGCCCACCACTGATTTATTCCTCTCTTACATATTTTTTTTAGAAAGAAAAACAGAGGGAGCAAGAAGATGATAGCTAGAAAGAAAGAGAGAGAGCGAGAGAGAAAGATAGCAATTTTATATAAAAATGTTCTGTTCGGACTGGAATTTTGGCTTTTTGCTAGTTTTGTTCAAGTTTTTCCTACACTGAAAGAAACCCTAAATTTTACGATATTTTCGTTGTTTCGCACTTCGGTAGTTTTTCCTATGCCAAAATTTCTTAAATTTTAATGTGTATTTTATAGAATTACTCTATTCAGGCTTCCAAGGTCATTCATTAATTTAAATGCAAATAAAAGAAAAATTTTTTTATTTCATTTATTCATATCCGACGTTTCGTTGGGATTTTCCAACATCTTCAGGGATACTATTTTTATTGAAATCTGGTAACATTAATAAATAAAAGAACAATTTTAATGCAATAACAACAATAATAATAAAACAATTAATACTCTGCTTTAACTTACATATAGAATTTTCTAATAAAATGTGCATTTAAGTTTCAATAATGTTATTTTACGCGACATGACAACATACAACATAAAACACATAATTTAAAAAAAATAATTGCAAAAATAATCAAAAATTGTAAATATCACAGTATAAAGCTTTTTCTTAACGTTCTAATATCACAGCTGGAGTTACACTAAAACTTAAATTAATAAAATGCTATAAGTAGCATTAGTTTTGTCTTTATCAGTCTTGTTGTTCATTGCTATGTCCATTTTTTGTTGAATACTTAAGCTTTCCAAAGTGTATCTTTTGTTGTATTTTCTTTCTTTGTGTAATATTTTCACATTTTCCAGATCAGCTGTGTGAGAATAATCTAAACAATGTTGAGCTAGTGCAGTAGATTGTCGTCCTTTTTTGATATCACTCTCATGTTCAGCTACTCTTACTCCTAGATTTCTTTTCGTTGTCCCGATGTAAACTTGTTCACAGCTTTCGTGCGCGTTTCCATTACATGTTATTTCATATACTACATTGCTTTGCTCTGTTTTATTTATTTTTGTTTTTAGATTTGTGAATAGTGTATTTATTGTTTTGTTTGTTTTGTATGCAAATATAATTCCTTCTTCATTAATTATCTCTTTTATTTTATTATTCTCAGTCAACTTTGGAATATAAGATAAGCTTACATATTTAGTGTTGCCAGATGTTGCTTTTGTGTTACTGTTTATTGTTGCGTTATGTATTGATTTTTCTATTAGGGTATTTATCAAGTATGTCGGATAATTATTGTTTTTAAGTATTTCTCTGATTAATTTAATATTTTTATCTCTGAATTTGTTGTGACTTATTTGTAATACTTTATTAATAAAGTTGGAAATTGTATTTGTCTTGTGTTTAAAGGGCTGTGTTGAATTATAATTTATTATTCTACCTGAAGCAATTTGTTTCATGTACCAATCTGTTATGATTCTGTTTTTCTGTCTCATTATTCTTATGTCGAGATAGGGCAGTGAATTGTCCATTTCCCTCAGTACTTATTTTTGAAAACTTTTAATTTGTTTTATTTATTTTTTTAATATTAAACAACATTATACAACTAAAAAATTCAAACATTTTAATGCAAACTCTCCACTCCTATCTTTTAATAGTTAAAATGGTAATAACAATATTGAAATTGTGTGCTTAACACTTAAGTTTACTTTAAAGTTTATTCAAAGAAAGCTAAAAACAATGTCAAGTGTCCGTCTGCGCTTCAATTTCATTACAAACAATTAAAAACTTCAAAATACAAAAAAAAAGTAGCAGCACTAAAATATTAAAAGCCAAAGTGAAGGGACATTGTTAAACATATTTAAGCAACAAAATGTTTTATGAAAAATGTTTTTTTATTCACAAGTTTTACTTTCAAACTCAAAACAAACCACATAAAATTCACTTTTTCCCAATGTGTACGAAACCTAAATGTTACTTGTCAATAGAGGTTGTCAAAGGCAGAGAGTAAAATGCAACAGACAGACAATTGTTTGCAACTTTTTTTTATTTTTTTTTAAATTCAGTTAAAATGCTTATTTTGTTTTATATAATGGCAAAAATTCATGCAACATGGTACTTGAATTCAAACAACAGATGTCTGTTGTAAAGAAGAAAAAAAGCGCGCTGTTTCGTTTCAGTTTAAAACCAACATGTGTTACGTTTTTACACTTTTGCGAATTTGAAACAGCAGAATTTTGTATGAAAATGTTGGTTATAATGCCGCATACACCTAGAAAAATGATATAGTAAACTTTGTAGAATATACTCGTACATTAGGTCGTCCCTTATTTCTTAAAATTAAAACTATTTTTTTCTTGACTCACCAAAAGTTTCACGCCCCCGGGCACCATGCCTTCCCGTGCCAACTTACGGTGGAAATTCTATTCAATTACACTCGTACGCCATGGCATGATGGTAAGTCGAAAAAATATGATAACATCATGAAAATTTTTCTCCTCTGAAGTTGCTGCTGTGAAGTTTCTAACAGCACGAGTTTTGGTTCTTCTTTTTTCCTAAAGAGGGCGATATACATATGTATGTACATTAGAGTGGCCGTTATTTTTTTTTTATTTCTTATACTCACCCCGAAATCGGTTCAGTTTTATTAAAAAAAATACGAAAAAATTTCAAAGCGATAAAAGGTGTTTTGTGTTGAAAAAATTATAAATTATTGATAAGATGTTTTATTCATTGAAATATTTATATTACTAAAAAAAATATTATTCTACAATATTTGTTATTAACAGGGAAACCAAAATATGCTAAAAAAAGTGTTTTTTGCGCATTCAATATGCAGTAAAAACTTGTAAATATGCACTTAAAAATCAAAAAATATGCTCTTAAAAATAGAAGTATGTAATTGGTTTTTTTGTAAATGAAAATATATTTTTTAATCAAAAATTCAACAACATTTGCATATAAAATAAGAAAAAAAAATAAACAAACAAAAAAAGGGAACATAATTAACAAAGAATAACTGGGTTTGAAGTGCAGGTTAAAACAAAATTACTACAAAAATGTACAAACTTATTTTGTATTGGATTCATAATAATTTAACTTTAATTTCAAAAGATCACGATATCAGAATTAAGGCTTTGGAACTGTACTTTGGATAAATAAGACAAAATTTTAATTTATAATTTTTATTGCAATAAATAACAAAATATTGGGCTAGAAATTAAAATAAAAATAGTTTTTGTATCATCTTAATGAACTTTCATACATTTACAATGTTCCTTGAAGGTCTTCTCGGGGCAGAGTAAATCACACATAGCTAAACTGAACTTGTATTGCAACTAACGTCCGTAAAACTGCGTTATATATAAAAAAATTTATACACTACATGGAACATTGGAACAGAGATTTAGATGGCGAAAAATAACAATAAAAATTTGCACCAACCCCTTAATTTGTAAGCATATTAATCCAGATAGCGCAGGAAAAATTTTTTCTTTAAAACTTACATTTTTATTTCGAAAATGAAATTTTAATGAGTTGCTAGAAAAAAAATTTTATATAATTTTTTTTCGGAATGGGTTGTTTTTTTAAAAGGATGGTGGTGCCAAGCGAGTTGAATAAAAGAATTCTATAAAGTATCAAAATATGCCCTAAAAGCGTAAATTATGCTCTAAAAATTCGAAAATATGCTAAAATTATGCGTGTAAAACTGATATATGCATAAACATACTTTAAAGGGTAAAATATGCAAAAATACGCACTAACAAATCGATGCCAAAATTCATAAATAGTTCTGAAACGGATAAATATCTTGTCCCGCATTAATACGTGATACAAGAAAAAACATGCAATTTCATATTTGCGGTTTCCCTGGTTATTAATATAGAGGATTTCTTTATCACAGGAGATTTGAAAAACAAAATTGAAGATTTTGTGTTTTGTTATCAAAAATGAGACTAATTTGTTTCTGTGTAGCCATCGTGGTTAGCCAAACCCCCGATTTCTACAGTAAGATTCACTTAGTAAAATCTAAGCCAGAAAGCCTTGCGTTATGGCAAGGGCATAAATCGAGTTAGTTCCATATACTCTTGGACTAAATTCTAAATTTAGTGCAGGGATCTGTAAATGTTTCATTCATTTAATTTTTTATTTTTTTTTTCATTTATTCATCCAAAATAGAAAAACCTAGCCTCATGACCATAATCGGTTTCACTTATACTACTACACAGATCTGTAAAATTCTTCTGATTCCTATTTTAAGGAAATTAAAATCAAACTATATATTTACTCTTAAGTTCGCTGAATCATTGATTTAAACCAATAAACTCTGTAATAAAAATTTTAAAGCCTCAATAAACATAATGAATCAATCAGTCAAGTTAAATTTTGTAAATAAAGTTTAAGATGTTCTATAAGTTTTAAAACACTGAACAACTTGATGTTTTTATTTACAAAGTAACCAGACTTTTAGTAAGATCATGCAGAGTCTGACGTCTACCTTAATTGTAAAATACACTGCGTTGCATGTATTGTACACACTTTTTATCATTCATGCGCCTCACGTCAATATGAATTAGAGCAAAGTCAAACCAGGAAGAGTTTTGTATTCTTGTATCCCTTCATGACTTCGTTGCATAGTCTCCTCTGTTTTACTTTATCTAGGAACCACTTTAGACACGCAAAGCTTACTTTGCAAAGTTTTAATTCAGCTGGGTGAAAGACAAAGAAAGGATACTTTCTCTCTTTGTCTTTCTGCTAGCTGAATTAAGACTTTGCAAAGTAAACTTTCCGTATATACTCGTAAAAGTAAGTGTAAGTGTATTTTTTAGTGGTTTGAAATAAGGCCTAACAAGTGGTAAAAACAAAATAAATTTTGATGCATATTCAGTTCTAAACCCCTTTTGTTTGGTCGTCAACCAGTTTTCGAAAAATATGTTCATATCGTCACCTTTAATGCAAACGGACGTAACTACACAAAAATTCGAGTTTTTGATTGATTATGGTTCATTTTATCAAATTATTTTTTGTTCACGCAAAAACTTAGACCTCTGCGATCAAAAATGACGACCTTATTAAAGAAATTCAAAAGGACGTAATTATGAATGCATCTATTTTTTATTGCAAGGAACGTAACTAACATAAAAGCTTAAATATATATAAAAAGGAAATAAATGGTTAAAAACATATATGTATCCATACTACAAGTAAATTTCGAAGAAAATTTTCAAGAACACTTTATTTTTATTGATTGTGAAACGTTTTTCGTTTCTCCTGTAAAAAATATAAAAGTGTAGTTACGTCCGTTTGCATTTAAGGGGACGATATATAAATACATATTTACGAGTATATGACATTTTTGTTTTACAAGTTTTAAGATGTTAAAAAATAAAATAAAAATAAAGTAAGCAGTTCTGTATTTTGTTTATTGTCTATAAAACATGACAAAAACAAACATTTCCACTTGTTCTCAATAATTACAGAAAGAAAATGTTTAAACAACATTTTGCATTGCGATACATTTTAACATCCTGCCACCTTGCTCCCTTTTTTATATTTTGCTAATGTTGCTTTTGTTGCTATTGTCTGGCATATGGCTCCATTCATGTTTTGTTTTTTTTTTTTTTTTTTTTTGTTCGACAAGTTTCCTAGACTGTTGTCTCCGAAGCCTTTTGTTGCCAGTTAACATGTTTTTTTTTTAATTTTGCGCATTCGAAAACGTGGGTTTATTAGTGTCTGCAGTTTGTGTTTGTATTGCGTGGAAACACGCAGACGTATCTTGACATTGCAAAGTTCAGCTTATGCGAGTAATTTACCAATGAGCGCAAGTTTGAGGGATTTTTTTATAGATGAGAATTTTTGTAATGAGTTTTCCACAACGCCAAATACTTCGCAAGAATTCAAGTAAAAACATACATATAAGAGTGCTACATTCGGCTGTACGGAATCTTGTGTACCCTTCACATGTCATAAAATGTATATACATACATATCGCTCATTTACTCAAACAACATTACAACTCAAAAATTCCATTTTTTACTTAATTCTCATATCGTTCTTCATATTGTGTAAAAATTTCATACAAATATCTTGTTTACTCAACTTTTGAGAGAAAAATAAAATTTTCTTTTCACATTAAGTTGTGTGTAAATTGAAAACTTTAAACTCGTTTTCTGCCAAACAATTTTTTTTTTTAATTATGACCAGGGGAACCAGAAATATGATTTAAAAAAGCATTCAATATGCACTAAAAACTTGAAAATATGCACTAAAAAGTAAAAAGATATGCTCTTAAAAATAAAATAAATTTATTTATTTGTAAATTAAAATATATCCCAGCAAAAAACTTTGCCTACTAGAATGCAAAAAAGTGTATGTACTCCTCAGTCGTAAGTACTTACAATTTGACTGAATAACCCATTATTTTTGTTTGAGAAGTTCAAAAAGTATGCGGTACCCTATACTTTTTGCCTACAAACATACAAAAGTTAATAGATTACTGATTGCCTAAAAGTACTCAAAATTTAATGGGTTATTTTTTGCGTACAAATATGCAAAATAATATAGATTAATTTTTGCTTAAACTTATTCAAAATTAATTTGCTATATTTTCTAATTTTTTTATTTTAAATGAATAAAATTTTGTAACAAATTTCTCTAGATATACATATTTCCTTATTAACTGGAAAGTACTACAATAAGTACTTTCACGTAGTGATATAAATAAGTTCTTATTTTATTCATTACATGACATTCATTATTATGCAAATAAAATAATTAGATATATAAGTACCACTCGTTACTTTGTAAGCCATTAAAAGAGTACTACCCATTACAAAATTTCGAAAATTTTTTGCTGGGATATTTTAATTCAAAAATAAAACAGCACTTGCATATAAAATAAGACAAAAAAATAATAAAAAAAGGAAAGAAAATTAACAAAGAATAACTGGATTTGAAGTGCAGGTTAAAACAAAATTACCATACGAATTTTGACTAAAACAAATAATATAAATTAAATTTTATTGGATGCTGTCATAAGAATTTAACTTCAATTTTAAAAGATCACGATATCAGAATTCCGGCTTTGGAATTGTATTTTGTAAATAACAAAATATTGACCTAGAATTTCAAATAAAACTCGTGCCTGTCTGATCTAAATAAACTTTTATACAGTGACAATGTTCCTTCAACGTCTACTCGGGGCAGAGTCCGTCATAAATAGTAAAACTGAATTTGTATGGAAACTAACGTCCGTAAAATTGCGAAATATATAGAACAAGTAAGAGTGCTATATTCGGCTGTGCCGAATCTTATATACCCTTTACCAACGTACGTACATACATATATATAGTATACAGACACGTATATACATATTTGTTTTGTGAAAAAATTTATCATTTTTTTAAAGTTTCCATCTTTGGAGCTATAATTTTCATTTTTCAAATTTCATACACCAAACTTTTCTTTCAGAAGCATAAAATATATATAAAAAGAAAAAAAAACAAAAAGTGTAAGTTTTCCAACCCTGGAGTTATAATTTTGGATTTTTCTGATTATTGTTACCAATCTAGTTCTTTAAAAAATACATAAAATATGTTAAGTGAAAAAAGCAAGAACGAAATAAGCAAAAACTTAGTTTCAATTAATTCCTTTAATATTAAAAAAATCAGTTAAGTGCGACTTTGAATCGCGCACGAAAGGAAGGTTTTTTGCTTTTTTGAAGTTTTTTCAGTTAAAACGATTTTTTCGGTTTTGTCGCTTTTTTCTCGTTTTGGCGATTTTGTCTGTTTTTGGAGGTTTTTTTCATTTTGGCGATTTTTTTCTGTTGTTGGGTTTTTCTTCATTTTGAAGATTTTTCTCATTTTGACGATTTTTTTTTTGGTTTTTTTCGCGATTTTTTTTGGCGATTTTTTTGTTTTTTTTTCGTTTTGGTGATTTTTTTCATTTTGGCGATTTTTTTTCATTTTGGCAATTTTTTTCTTTTTTTTCTGTTTTTTTTCGTTTTGGTGATTTTTTTCATTTTGGCGATTTTTTTTCATTTTGGCGATTTTTTTTCATTTTGGCGATTTTTTTCTGTTTTTTAGTTTTTTTTCGTTTTGGCGATTTTTTTCTTTTTTTGGCGATTTTTTTTCATTTTGGCGATTTTTTTCTGTTTTTTAGGTTTTTTTTTGTTTTAGCAACATTTTTAATTTTGGCGATTTTTTTTTTCATTTTAGCAATTTTTTCGTTTTTTTGCGATTTATTTTAGTCTTAGAAATTTTCTTTTAATTTAGTGCTTTTTTTCATTTTGGCAATTTTTTTGTTTTTTGGGTTTTTTTCGTTTTGGTGATTTTTTCATTTTGCCGATTTTTTTTATCATTTTGGCGATTTTTTTCTGTTTTTAGGTTTTTTTTTCGTTTTGGTGATTTTTTTCATTTTGGCGATTTTTTTTTCATTTTGGCGATTTTCTTTCATTTTGGCGATTTTTGATTTCATTTTAGCAATTTTTCAATTTTTTTGCGATTTATTTTAGTCTTAGAAATTTTTTTTTAATGTGGTGCTTTTTTTCGTTTTGGCGATTTTTTTCTGTTATTTAGGTTTTTTTCTTTTTTTGGCGATTTTTTTCATTTTGGCGATCTTTTTCTGTTTTTTAGGGTTTTTTTCGTTTTGGCGATTTTTTTTCATTTTGACGATTTTTTTCTGTTTTTTAGGATTTTTTTCGTTTTGGTGATTTTTTTCATTTTGGCGATTTTTTTTTCATTTTGGCGATTTTTTTCTGTTTTTTTTTTCGTTTTGGCGATTTTTTTTTCATTTTAGCATTTTTGCGATTTATTTTAGTTTTATAATTTTTTTTTTAATTTGGTGCTTTTTTTCGTTTTGGCGATTTTTTCTTGTTTTTGGCGATTTTTTTCGGTTTGGCGATTTTATAATTTTTTATTTTTTCAGTTTTACCGTTTTTGAAAATTTCAAGAGTTTTGCTCTTACGGTTTCCAAGATACAGCAAATTGTCAAAATTACATAGTCAATTGCATTAACTTATGGAACACCCTTTAATTTAAATTTTTTTAAATTTTTGTGTTAATTTTTGTAGTCTGTATAAAAATACACTAACCTTACAAATTTCAAGTGTATATACATACAATTGTATATATACTACATGGGATTTTAAAATTTTTCGTTGCTCGTTTTGGAACACCCTTTAATTTCCAATTATCATGTATTTGTTGTTGTAGCGGCCAAAGGTCTACATACTGTGTCCAAATTTCAGGTCTGTAGCTCTTACGGTTCTCGAGAAAATACTAATATAGTTTTAGACATAGTTAATTTTACATAACACAAAAAGTTAAAGTTTTCCAACCCTGGAAACGTCTTTTTAATTTTTTTATATTTCTTTATTTTAAAATTCCAATTTTAGTCGTACTGAAGTGTAAAATATGTACATTTATTAAAAAAAAATAAAAATTTGTTTTCGGGAGTTACTTTTATATGGCAAAATGAAGTTTAAGTTTTCCAGCTCTGCAATCGTCTGCCCGATTTTGCTGAATTTGAATACCAATCTATTTTGGAAAATTTCTGACACACCAGTCCAAGAACGAAGTCTCTAGCTCTTCTGGGAGCTTCGGAAAACCGATTTCACGTACAGACAGACGGACAGACGGACATCGCTTATTCGTCTTCCCTATGCATAAGGATCCAGAATATATATATTTTATGGGTCGCTTATTGATATTATAGAAATTACAAACGGAATGACAAACCTATATATACCCTTTTACCATTTTTGTTGGTAAAGGGTATAAAAATGTATACACTACATGCTACATTGGAAAAGAGATTTAGATGGCGAAAAATAAAAATGTTTTCTTTAAAACTAAAATTTTTATTTCGGAAATGAAATATTAATAAGTTTCTAGAAAAAAAATTTTTAGAATTTTTTCGGAACGAGGTCTCCTTTCAAAAGGACGGTTTCGCCAAGTGTGTTGAAATAAAAAAATCTACATAGTATCAAAATATGCACTAAAAGCTTAAATTATTCTCTAAAAATTGGAAAATTTGCTAAAAATAATATAATATAATATGCAAAAACATGCTTTAAAGGGTAAAATATGCAAAAATATGCACTAAAAAATCGATGCCAAAGTTCATAAAAAGTTCTGAAACGGATAAATATCTTGTCCCCGCATTAATTCTCACACAAGAAAAACATGCAATTGCATATTTGCGGTTTCCCTGGTTATGACGTTGTTTGAGTATATAGGCGATATATACATGCAAATATGTATGAATAAAGAATAAAGATATACCAAACATTACGAATTACATAATTTGTTTTGAAATCTTATACCGTTAGGCCAGTCTCATAAAGCTCTCGAACTTTGCAATTAACATTACAGAAAGATGTGGTTTTGTGTCAATTAGAAGAAGTCGTAAAGCTGCCGAGTGCACATGATCAAAGTTTATGATTGCGCGGTTAAGCAATTTTGAGTAAAGATATTTATAAAATATACAATATGTTTAATTAATATAGAACAAAATTAGTCTAATAGTGCGTTTACATTTGAGCAAAATATAGCACTTACGAGATTTCGAGCAAAATCTAGCAGGTTTCCCATACAAAGCAAAATCTACTCGTCTCTAGATTTTGTCAAAATCGACGTCAAATCTAATAGAACTTAGTGAAACAACTATCCTTTTTTTCAAATTTGTACTTAAAAGTAAGGTTGTGTATTTATATGTGTGAATTGGTCATATTGTTTGGCTATACGAGTAGTTTTAGAAATTATTCAATTAATGGGTTTTGTTTTGGATAAAAAATCTGGATAATGTTAAAAAAAAATTGAAGTAAACGATGCAGATTTTCATACAGATTTTAATTGAAATCTTCTAAGCTTTGTGCAGGTGAAACGATTTGATGAACAAAAAGTAATCCAATTTTCCAGTCCTGGCTTATAATATCGTGCCATAACCGCACGATAAAAATCGATAATGTGCGATCGTAAATAGTCAATTTTTGTCAAAAAAACGATGTCCAAAAAATGTGTCACTTGAGCTATTTTAGCGGTTATGGCTCGATATAACAATGACATTGTCGGGAGTCGCGATTTTAATTTTGCTGTAATTCAATACCGATCGAATTAACATAAGTCCTTACTTCGGAAAATCGATTTAACGAACAGACGGACGAGAATTGGCTTAATTGAGTACCCTCTTCATAAGAACGCAGAATATATGTAAGCACACATATGGGTAATTCCATAAAAAGGTCAACCAAAAAAAAATTTTTTTTCTTCAAAATTTTTTGTTTTGTTTTTGTTAAAGTCGAAAAATTCTACTGTAAAAAAATATATTTTTTTTGCTGAGCCTTTTTTAGCAAAAAAAAATCTTAAATCAAAAATTTCGCTGAATTATGTTTATTTCTATAAGTGCACAAAAATTACTTCTATTTTTGCCGCGTCCGTTTCTCGCTGGCATTTGCTCATATCTATTACTATATTATTGATATCGGCGCATTGCTTTAAAACACTCAAGATATAGGTATATTGGAACTTTCCATTTCTTCCTTATTTTTTGATCAACTAAACGTGTATAAATGTCGCGTGCGTCGCCTGGGAATTGCCCATACATATATAATTTAGCAATTCACATTTGAATTTTGAAAGATGCAAAAAAAATTAAGGTTTATCAAATATATACTCAGCAAAAAATAGTCGAGATTTCGGAAAAAGTAGATAATTTTGCAGTGTATTAATGTACTGTATAGAATATATGCAATAATGTTTAACAAAAATGCCGACGGTTCTTAAATGTTCTTTCTAATCCACCCAAAAACGTGACAGTTATCTCGAAAGCTATTACTTAATCAAAAGTACACAGTGCATTTAAAATCACTTAAAATTTACGAGGGTCAATAAATCCGTAACTTTTTTAATAAAACTAAGGTTTCGATATAAAAAGTTAATTTGTTGTTCAGCGTACTTCTGAGTTCTATATACTTAGGGCCAATTTTTGAGTTGATAATTAAATCGCAATTGTGTTTTAAAGTGCATATTTAAATAATACTTAAGCGTTCAACCCTGTGTATTTAAGTTTGTGCGTGTTTGTTTGTTAAAAACACCCTATCGGGATTTGAGCGAACTTAAAATCAACTAATGGTTAATCAGAGACGATTGACAACTAACTCAAAAGTTAACTCACTTGACATGTTAAACCCCATTCTGTTTTTGAACGTAATGTGCTCAGAATGAGTCATTACTCACTCACGTTGCATAAGTTTCAAGTAACCACAAGTTAGCTTCTTTCAAGCTAGTTTTTGGCTCATAAAATTTAAGTGCACTATTATTTATCGAACTGACTAACTAATGGTTGGCGGATAATAAGTTAGTTTGTGTCGCATCAAAAAAGAAAAAAAGTACTTTGAGCTAGCGATTATTTAACTTACATCTAATTAACATTTTTAGTCAACTTAAATTTGAAAAAATTGTAAATGATTTTTTTTTGAGACGAGAATGGGTATGGAACTTTGTCAGCCATCGTACTTAACACTTTGCTATTGCTCCTTATAAAATATAGACGGCACAGAGTTAACATAAGCATGAATTTTATGCTGACATCTTTGACTCATCTCTACAATACTTATCGGGAAGAAGGCAGTTGTACAAAAAAATAACTGACTCACATCTGGGTCATTTCTGAATTAGTTCAGAGGCTAGTTGTAAATGAGTTAGCAAAAAGTCACCTATATTTTGAGCTAGGTAATAAAAGTCCGACACCCTCCCTTAAAAAGAATTTCGTTAAATTTTCATAAATATGTAACATACACTAGTTTCATATCATGGAATTAATAAATAGAAAAATTGGTTTCATAAAATGTGTTTTAAGCAATTTTAATATTCTATATTTTGATAATCTAACTTTGTTATTTATGTTAAACAGCTGTTGTTTGGAAAGCTTTCCATAATATTTGGAAATTTTTTAGTGCTGCCCTACTTTCAATGTAAATTAACCATTGAAAAAATTAGATCGTATTTAAATAAAAATTAGCTAATTACATACTTAAACATTAAGTTAAAAACTAGGCGTTAGTCCAACGTTTCTCCAATTTTTCTATTTCTTCCGAAAAATATAATTTGATATGATAATATGATTGATGATTTCGTATTTTTAAATTTCTCTACTACAAAATCTTATTTTTTCTCAATTTGAAGAGTTGCCTTGCACCAAGAATTTCAAAGCAAATTCAAAAATTTAACTAACATACATCAATACATATATATGTATGCATGTACCCACATAAGTATGTACATAATTATTTCCCTGTTGACCAAGACTTTCGTCAATGATATCGATTTCGAATATATCTCGAACATTTATTATGCAAAACTATCGAGATTGGCACTCAAAAATTAATCGAAAAAAGTTCACTTATCGCTCAGTTTTGTTCCAAAAAGCATTCGATTGCGTAGGATCGGTACCAATATCAAAAGTGAGAGAATATCGAACTAATTTCGACATCCCAAAAAGGGTAGCAGTAACAAAGTAATTTTCTTTTTTAATTAATTTCATTTTAACTTACTTATTTTTTTCGGTTTATCTAATGCACATATCGCTCATTTACTTCAATAGTGTTAAAAATTAAAAAAAAATTAGTTTTGCAGAAAACTCGTTTGAAGTTATCAATTTGCATACAACTCAATGAAGACATTAAAAAATATTCTTCTCTCAGGAGGTGATGGTACAAGCTATTTATATGAAATTTTTACACAACATAAAATTCAAAATGTCGCATTATTCTGCATTATTATTATAACACTATTGAAGTAAATGAGCGATATGTAAGTACATATCGTTAGCTAAAATGCAAAAAGGCGTAACTAACAAAAAATTCAAAATCGAATTTTTGATTGATTGTTATGAGTGCCATTAAACTACATGTCTTGACAAAATTTTACACTTCTGCGTTCAAAAATTACGCTTTTGATAACAAAAAGCAGGGGGACTTAACTACAAGTTCATTTAGTTTTTTTTTAGTTTTTTGCTTCTCCTGTAAAATTATATTTTTGTTAGCTACGCCCTTTTGCATTTTAGCTAACGATATGTGTTATTTTTTATTTTTTAACTTACGGTGCAGTGCAGTCATGGCTCGAACTTCATACCTCTAGACTAAAAGACTAGCACACATCCACTCGGCTACCGTCACACATTCGAGAAGTTATCGAGAGAAGTTCGAAGTTCGAAGCTTTAGCGAGCAATCGCATTTTTTTTAGATTTGCGAACATACATATATCGAATAATATGGTTTCGAAATTTCATCGCTTATATCGAATCTCAGGTCAAGTGGGTTATTTCAACTTACTTATGTATTAATTCAGATGATCTTTGTTCAAGCTTCCGCTGCTGCTTTTTAAGCCTTTTTTAATCGTAAGTGCATTTAAAAAGCTCTAAAAATGCAATGTTGTTAAATATTCATCAAGTTAAAATCTAAACAAGTTATTGTTGAAACAGTCCCACTTCCTCGCATTTTTTTTATTATAAATTTTTCAATACAATAAAAATGCAAAATAATAATAAATAATAAGACCACATTTTAAAATTTGAGGAAAAAATCTGCAACAGCAAATTCAATTGATGTTTTTATTCAGCGCCAGACATCATGTCGTATCGTAGTTGCAAAGTTTTGGATTTTTTTTTCATATTCTCTTTCGTTCCATTAAATATAAATTGTTATAAAAAATCGTGGTTAACAGCAACCCACACAATAAATATATACACACATATGTATGTATGTATGTATGTGTATGTATGTACACAAAAAATATTGCAAGGATTTTACAATAAACTCAAAAAATTTTTTAAGTTATTTTTGTTTGAGTTTCCCAGCAAGCACAAAGTCCCACAATTGAAAAGCAATGATTCTATCACTTTAGAAAAATCATTCTCAATATGTAGACAGCGCTTTAAAATTCAAACTTTAATTTAATTAATGTGCCATATGTAGAAGGAGTTATTAACAAATGGACTGCCAGTTTATCGAAGGCAATCAAAAATTCTTGTCTGCTTATTTACCTAGTATGTAGGTATCTTAAAAACAAAAACAAATTTGAATTTTGGATTGACTTCGATAATTTGATATTAATTGTTTTTCAAAAACTATTGCCTAAATTTCAAAAGTATTCGAGTGAGAGGAAACCAGTGAAAAACATTTTAAAAAGATTTGGCCAACGTTCTTTCATATCGTTGCACACGTAGGGTTGTCAGCCATACCATTTTCACCGGACATCATCTTCTTTATTTTTGACATCAGTCCTTGAAAAATTTCGTATTCGGAAAAGTATTACTTTTTGTGACCATATTTCAGTTATTTTTGTTTGTTAGTTAATAAAAAGGATCAACGTTTCGAACATTATTGTGCCACTTTCTTATCTGTTTCCTCTTCCAAATTATTTGTGTTTTTTTCTCTTGTGTACTATTGACCTGCACAAGACCATTTATAAGACCTTTCAAGACATGCGACATTTTTTAAACGCTTTACTACAGCGAAATATTCTAAAACAAACGCTAAACAACACTGTTGGCAAGATTTTTTTTTTAGTTATTTGTCTTGCCAACAGTGTGTTTTAGCGTTTGTTTTAGAATATTTCGCTGTAGTAAAGCGTTTAAAAAATGTCGCATGTCTTGAAAGGTCTTATAAATAGTCTTGTGCAGGAATTTATTGTGTACTTCAAGTAAAGGGTGCTTTTTATAGAGTGACACAAGTTTAAATCATAATAAAACAAGCAAATATATATTTAATATCAATGAAACGGACTTCGGTGGAAAGAAAGTTTTATGAAATTAATGCTAAATATGATTTCTGCCTTATGGCCGCCACGGCTGGCGCGTAGAAGGCGCGTAGAAGGCGCAATTGGGAACACCAATTTTCAACAACTTTTCGAAGCATTTGCGGCCGTATTTCGCCGATAACTCTTCGAATGTTCATTCTAGGTGTTCAATTGTTTGTGACAAGTGACTTAACATAACCTCAAAGAAAATAATCCAATGGGGTTAAATCACACGAACTTGCTGGTCAATTAATTGGGCCATTACTTGAAATTAATTTGCCATCAAGAGTTCCTTTGAGTAAATCAATTGTAGTGGCCGCTGTGTGTTATGTGGCTCTGTCCTGTTGGAACCATATATCAGCAAGATTAATGCCACCATTGGCATCGTTTTTGAAGACATATGGGCCAATGACTCCGTCAGCCCATAAAGCGCACCAAACAGTGATTTTCTGTGGATGTAATGGTGTTTCGACAAAAGGTTGTGGATTCTCCTCGCTCATCGGAAAATAAAATTTTTTAAATTTTTTAAAAATTTTAACAAATTGCACGCGTTGCTCTTGTGTAAGTCGATTCATAATGAAATTTTAAAGCAAACTTAACAAAAAGCAACTATCAGCTGTTAAATGGGTGCTGAAATAAAACAGTGATGCCAACTCAAAGTTGTGACACTCTGAAAAAATAAGTTTTTTTTTTATTAATAAAAGCACAGTGCGCAGCCATAATTGGCATTAATTTTATAATCGCTTATTTAAATACAATTCCAACATTCCTATGAACAAGGATGTGTGTCCAATGATATTTGCACAATAATATGTATTAACGGCCCTTTTCACAATGTACAATTAAAAGCTAACTTGCAGTTAAAGTTTTATGTTAAGTCTTAATCATACATTGTGAAAAGGGACGTTAAATCGAAAATCAAATACTCAGCGGAATTATGAATAACTGCGAAAAATTTTTTGTTTTCCCTATTACTTGCTATCGTTTGAAATGGTTCCCCGGGAAAAAGTTCTCATGAAATTTTATTCATAATTGCCCCCAATATATTTTTTTTTGTACTTTACTCGTGAACACACAAACATTTATACATTTTCAAACACTTGTAGCAATGTACAAATCACACATGCAATTCATTAAATAATTGAATCAGTTAATATTTTAATTGGATATTATTTAAAAATCAATAAACAAGTTCATTTAAAATAATGTGTTATTTGTTCTTATTAAGAAAATTATTGTATCAATAAATGATTTAATCAAGTTAGTACAAAAATCATCGGAGGTAATTGACAAATAAATTCAGTAAAGTGCGACTGTGACTCGCCTACGAAGGGTTCCCTACGGTACTACATATGTAATACCATACAAACTTTAGCCTATATAATCAAATATCTTACCTGATATAGACATTGAAAATAAAAATTAAGTACCCGTTAAATTTTATTCCGTTTTTGGAAATTTTTCTAGTTATGGCAGTTTTTCTTATTTTTGGCGCTTTTTTCGTTTTTAGGATTTTTTTTTCGGCTTTTGTCGATTTTTTTCTGTTTGGCAATTTTTTTCATTTTGGGATTTTTTAGTTTTAGCGTTTTTGAAAATAATTGTATGTATACTACATGGGATTTTAAAAATTTTCGTTGTTTAAGTAATGTTTAACTGTAATATATTTCATATTACATTCTTTTCTATTCTTTTCTATTCTACATACTCGGTCAAAATTGCAGATCCGTAGCTCTCGCGGTTCTCGAGAAAACTGCCTGTGACAGCGAAGCGAAAACAATAGGATTCTTTTTCACCCTTGGTGTATGGAACCCTAAAAACGATTGAAAATTTGTTATGTGTTATGAGAACTTTGTCTATAATTTATTTCTGATAATACGAATTAATGTTTATTATTTCGATTAATATGATTAAAGGCCCTAAAGTTTCGTTTAATTTACATTGGCGTTGCAGTTAAAGGGAAGGAGAGAGGTTAAATAAATATACTGGATATACTTTAAAATTTTTTAAAATTAAACTAATTAGTTGTGTGATTAAAGCGATATCCTTTAATAATTTTTCGATTTTTTTTTTCCATAGACATAGGAAGGTTAAATTTAAATAATCAATTTTATTGAAAAATATTGAACAAAACTGCACCAAAATCTTTTAGTACGCATACACATGTATACGAATTCCAATAGTTAATTTTTCATAAAAAGATATCATATTTATAAAATTAAAAATTTGTAATTTTTAAGAAGAAATCGTCAAATCGTCATTTTGCCATTTTCGGCACAGAAAATTGTCAAATATGGCAGCTGTGCTTGCAGGTCAGTCGGTAAACTTGGATAGACAGCTCATTTGAAGCCTTATCAGAAACATTAAGTTATTTGTTTATATGTCCCAGTTGGCCAAATCGTCACAGACGACATTGTCTTCGACGATTAATGTACGACATGTCGCCTGTTCATTAGGTTTTCTAATCGAAAATTTAAAGGAAATCGTCGTTCATGGCTATCTGAGCGACAATATCCATCGTTTTGTTTTCAATAAAGCCGTGTTGACGACAATCTGAGCGACAGTGTCATACGTTTTGTCTTCAATAAGACTTTGTTGAGGACAATCTGAGCGACAGTGTCATATAAGTTTTGTCTTCAATAAAGCAGTGTTGTAGAGATCGACCTAAGGCGTTTTTTTTTGGCCGAAGCCGAAGCCGAACTTCGGCTAAAATCCTAAACTTCGGCCAAAACCGAAGCCGAAGCCGAATGTTTTAAATTTTAAAAATGATACTTGTTTCATATGAATTAAGAAAAAAGTTTCCTTTTTTGAGATCACTGAAATAGCTGTAATATCTATTGGATACATAACAAGAAAAATAAAACTATTTTGCAATTTCTAGATTGCTTTTTCATATGATCACTCACAAGAACGTCCAAGTAAAAGAAAATAGAAAGCAACTGGGTTGTATTTCAAAGCAACCCTTTCAAAACGTTAAACACAATAGAAACTGTCGGCGAGCAACGACCAAACATAATGTTATTTTTCAAGCTTGGAATGAAAAATATTCGGCTTCGGCTAATCGGCCGATTTTTGCCGTAGGCCGAATGTTGGTCGATTACCAATTTTTGGCCGAAGGCCGAAGCCGATTAATCGGTCGAACTCTACAGTGTTGACGACAATCTGAGCGACATTGTCGCCCATCTCGTCTTGTGTGACCTCGTCGCCATTTGTATGAAAATTTCGTCGACGATTTGTATGGGGCTATTTTCAATATGTCTTCTACGTCTTACCATTGTCTTATACCCGTCTTCAAAGATGTCTTAAAGACGTGGCCAACTGGGGTATATGAATATATTATATGAATATTTTCAACTTTCTAGCACTCATACCCAGTAAAAAAAGACACTACAAAGAAGTCATGTAGAGTTTGCTATCCGGAATTAGTGCTAATTTGGATAATTTCGAAGGATCTTTATATAGGGTTGTTTTCATTTTCGCTCCCTAATCACCGAATTGGAAGCGATTTTAAGAAAAATTTCTTTTTTGGCGTTCTATAATAAAATTTTCCTCTAGGAAAAATGCTAAAAATTTACCAATTTTTACAATTTGTTTCTTTTTATACGAATTTAAACGCGAAACAGTGTTTTCATGTAAATTTAAGTGAACAAGTTCTAATTTTTACACCACAATTAGTTCATAAATTTCTCTAAAAAAAAGTTGATTTTTTAAAACTATAGAGGAATTACAAGGTTTTGTATGACTAAAATAAGATTATACTTGGTTTTCTGCTAATTATGGCCAAATTAAAATACGATCTTTGAAAGCAATGAAAATGGTAGGTCCTTCAGAATGACTTCCAATTGTTTTTACGCTAACAAATTAATGGAACCAATTAATTGGAGTTAATAAAATTATAAACGAATAAATTAAATCTTGAATCTTTCTCCGCAAAAACTATCAGCGACTCGAAGCAGGCTTATAAAAAATTAAAGTTGAGGGCGGTGTTTGCTGAAGTAGTTGTTAGCACGTTAATGTAGGAAAGTTCAATGGATGAGGGCATAGCCACTGCTCACTGAACTATACTGACTTCAGCGGATATTAATGCTAATGTAACATCAGAGCGCCCTCCTTTGTCGATATTGTGTAGCAGAATCAGCAGTGAAGTAAAATAACCAATAAAATGGCACCAATAAAAGCACAGCTTCGAAAATTTAATGCGCCTTATTGACACCAGAGGAGCTGCAACACTGCATTATTAAAAAAGTGCAAAAAGCAGAGTTATAAAAGAATGAAGCTTTCCTCTATCTATTGTTGTAAAAATTTATTGTTGTTCTCTATAAAACCGAAAATACGTACATATATTTTTCTGTGTTCCCACTAAATGTTCCCACTACAAGCAGAATTATTTTACACAAGTCGCTAGTTTTTCTGTTTCGTTCTGTTCTGTTTCGGTTCAACCTTTTAAAATCAAAAAATTTTTAAATAATTGTGAGTGACAGCATAAATAAAATAAAAACATTTGGAAATAAACTGTGATTATGCTTTTAGAATTTCAAAACTTTAATTTCTATCAGAAAAATATGAAATGTTGGAAAATAACTATAGACGAGGCGAAAATCATCATTTTCTTGGAAAACTGTGACCGTTCTGTGCAGAAACAGCTGATAAGTTACTACAGAAAAAGTAACTATTAAAATTTAGGAACAGAACGGCACAGCGCAGTAAAGCAACAGAAAGTAAAGACTAATGAAGCATTAATTTGAAAAAGGTTTTCCCCTTGAACAAGAATCAACATCTATGAAAATTTTTTTTTTCAATTAATCTTTTTTCAAATATTGAGCCTTTAACAAGAAGTTGATTTTAAATAGGTCGAAATTTCATATCAAATCCTATTATATGCTGGATTTATGTAAACCTACAAACATATCGATCCATAACCACCTAAAAAGCTCAACCCACACATTTTTGAATTTTTTTTTACGAAAATTTATTATTTATGATCGGAAATAGTCGATTTTGGTAGAAAAAAATTAAGTTCGAAAACTATGTCACTTACGTACGCTTTTTTAACGGATGCCATAGAGGTTTCACAACCGAAAGAGTAAGCTCTAGGACTGTTTTATATTGGAAGAACATGATAAACGATTATGTAGTACAGGCAACATTCGTCTCGTATGGGTGCCGACCCACTACGGCGTAACCGGAAATGAACGTACAAATTAACTGGCGAAAAAGGCCAGAACGTTACGGACAGTAACTCTAATTAATGCAAAGCCTTTCAAGGCAGCGAAAACTGAGATACAAAATTGGACGAAGATGGCATGATAGATTTGTGATACTGTCGGTAATCTACCAAGGTTCTATGAGGCGACCCGGATGAAGCCACGAATGACAATGAATGCAGGGTATGTACAGAGGACATGCAGACAATGGAGCACTTCCTTTGTCATTTACCTTACCGGGCATTACCCAACTAGAGGTATTGACTGGAAGAGTTTGAGGGACTACGTGAACCATATTGACTTTCTATAAATGTGGGGTTCGTTGTTAATTTACATGAGAGCGCACAACAGGCCTGGACTGGCTTATGTTTATGTCCCCGGACATGAGCGTAATGACTCCTCTTTTCAACCTAACCTAACCAACGCGTTTTTTTGGCGGTTATGGCACCATATATAAGTTAGTAGTTGTATATTACTAACCAAATTTTTATGAGTGCACCGGACGTTGCTTGATTCGTTTTTTATTATGATTATTTTTGCAAAAAAAGTAAAATTTTTGATATGTAGCACTTTTTGTGTTAAACAACTCTTTTACATATGCAAAAATAAAATAAAATATGTAAGTATTTATGTACATGTTCTGAAAATTGTATGAAAGAGTACATTTTTTATTTAACTTTATTAAAAACGTAATAAAAATTAAAAGTTGAAAATAAAGTTATCGTCTACTTAAGATGGCTTTATTATGGCAATAAAAAGTTAATCCTAAGATAAACTAATGAAGGTAAATTACCCTTAAAACTTTTCATAGATTGATTATTAGCATAAACAATAATTAAAACCAAAATAATCGAAAAATCAACTCAACGTTAAACGCAACAACAACCCACATAAGTAACAATTATTTAACTTAAGCTGTAACCTCGTGCAAACAACTTTTTGTTGTCTGTAACTCTATAACTTTGAAATTATCTTATTTATTATACACAAGAAGTTTTAAATTTAGAAGAAAAAAAAACCTAACAAACTTGTTAACTAAACAGGTTAAAAAACAGAGAATGATTGCAAGTACAAACAGACTATTGGCAATTTAATATCTTCAATTTATAACTGCCCACACTGGCTTGTGGAATAAAAAAAATTATATTTGTAAAAAAAAACAAGATCGATAGTCTGATGGTCTTCTGATCACATGCATGTGTTCAGTGTTTGTTTTTTGTTCTTTGAAAAAAAAAATTGCAATTCAATGCGTGAAATTAAAATGACAATAATTAACGAGGTAATTCTAAAATACAGCTATTCATGTTTATGTTGCTTGAAAACAATGCAAATGCTTACCGAAATTTATTGTCATGTTGACGGCACGTCTCAATACATATATAAAGCAGAGTTTAAAGGCTAGAACTGACTCACTGTCATATACATTCGTCCAACTTTTGAAAAAATACAACCCTGATCTAATGAATTCCTCGTCCTTGATATTGAGATATCACATTATGAAAAATTAAAAAGGATTTAATTTTTTCAAACTCAATTTTTTACCTTTTAAGGTTGCTCATGTTAAAGTTGCAATGTGTTTACATAAAAAACAACTAAATAAAAACATTCGAAATTTTGATATACCATCAAATTTTTTTGCTGGTCCGAAGTGAAAAAAACTTCGTCTATAATATTCTCTTCTTAAATATATTTTCTCTAAAATAAATTTTAAAATATTCAGTATTTATTTTTATTGAATCTTATCTATTTTTATCATTTCATCCGATGTTTCGTTAGAAAATCCCGACCGACTTATTCAGAAATCTGTTTATTTATTAACTTAATAAAAATGCAAATGCAACGCGTCGCACACTGTCGCCAAGGCGGCCAAAAATTAAAAAAAAATTGTTTTAAATTAAAACGAACAAATTAGTACTTTGTTGCATGTGCAATATTCTAATTAAGTAAAATAAAAAAGAATTTTTTAAAAAATGTATATTTTTTAAAGAGTTTTGATGATTCAAAGTCAACAGATCTTGGCCAGTACGCAACTATTTGAAAATATGGTACAGACAAATAAAAATTTTATCAGGATAATTAAATTTTTTTTTTAGATATTGCACTCCAACTTCCAATAAAACATAAATGGAATATTGTTATAATGTGGCTACAATAAATTTTTTCTATATTTTGCAACCCATGTACGAAGTGCCGTTGCTTTTAATGTAAGTGTAAAGAAAAATACATGTGAGTGAAAAAGTACGAGTTAAGTTGTCTATAGAAAAAAATATATTTTTCTTACTTTCACATTATATTTCTACAAGTATGTAGATTTAAAAATGTTTGTATTCTTGGCCACCTTTAAGTTAGAATTTGCTTATTTTTAGTATATTATTTAGTTCCAGGACATTTGGGAAGGATACTAGTCCTTGAAATTTAAATGGCCAAATTGTAGATGTCATTTATATTATATATTGTGTCTAGTTAAACATTTAACTCACTTTAAGTGAAGACAATTTGTTTTGCTGCTTTTTACTTTTTTGAAAAAGGATATTTTTGAGGCATGCGTCGTATTCTTTCTCTGAATTGACTGAAATTTTTACGAAGCATTAAGTGGGTTAAACTTAGTGTCTTTATCCCATTTCATTGAGTTACAATTGTTTTTCTCTCTGTTATGATAATTTTTTATTTCAGGATATATGGAAAGGACACGAATCCTTGGAAATTAAATTGCAAAATTTTGTGTGTGTTTATGTTTTACCAATTAAAATATGTGTGCCAAATTTCATTTCTTTTCGATAACTCCTTCTGTTTGTGGCCGCTCGTTGTATTAAGTCACGACACTGTGCGTCGTGGGTTTAATGCCCACCAAATACTCTGGTCTGTTTCACTACAACAGGTCTTTGTTACTACACTGAAAGAAAAACACTTCGTAAGGGAAATGAAACCATTACGTTGAACCCCCTTCATTAATATAACGACAGATTGCATTAATAAAATGAAACATTATATTATATTGATGCAAAATTTTTAATGGAATAAATATGATTTAAGCATTTTTGTTCGTAATGAAATATGTTTTCTGCATAATTTTAATTGTACAGTTGTTCTTAAATATTCCCATTTTTTTCTTAGAAATCCCATTTATGCGTATTTTTTTTCATTTTCGTTTCTTGCGGTATTTTGAAAATACCCAACGGTAACGCTGGCCTTTAGACAATTGAATATATTCTCTATGTTGAAGGAATAGTTCCTATGGTGTTTTCTTATTGGACCTTATTACGGTAGTCGAATTTTTCGATTCGACTTCAACTTGCTGTACTTAAAGAAACAAACTAAATTTTTCGAGTTGTCAAATCGAAAAGCTCGACGACCACAATAGGGCAGATTATTAAAAATATTAGATACATAATCTATCTTGACAATACCTTAAAATTTAAGCTTCAAAACCTAAAGATTTATTAATAAAGTAAATTTACCAATGTTTTTCTTTCTAGATTTACAATCTATACGACGCCTGTTGGAACATGATGCCAGCGGTTCGGTTTGTCCCAGTTGTCGCATTTCATTCGACAAAGGTAAACGACGAAAACTTATCGATACGTGTGGTCATGAACGATGCTATTCTTGTATGTTTCGCAATGATCAGTGTCCGATGTGCATGAACAGTTCGCTTAAAGGTAAGTTCGTTTTTATTTCTTTCGTGCTTGTGAAATAAGTCCGTGACTTAAAAAACCAGTTTTTTTGGATAAAGGTTGGGTTGTTATAAGTTTATAGTGCATGCCTGTGTGTCTGTACAAGTCCACGTACAGACCAAACGGCTGGACCGATTTTGATTTATTTTTTTTTCTGTTTGAGAGATGATCTGATCTGTTTTCTATGATCGAGAGTGTTCTTAGATATGAAGAAAATCTGTCTAGCCGTTTGGAATATATCATATCAGGTTCGGTTGGGTAGGGTGGTGAGAAAAATACACCTCCACTCGGAGACCCAATTGGGTCCATTGCCCAATAAAAGTAATATTTACCCCCATTTGCACCCAGAAATGACCCTATTATCCGTCATTAAGCCACTGAATTCCCATGATGAAGCCCCTGATGTCCTCTAGTTTACACTTCCCGATATCAGAAATCTCTCATGGAAACGCCTACTCAAGGCGAATTCAGTATCAGGTGACCTCTTTCGCCAGGCTGATTATCAGCTGTTGATGCCAAATTGAGCAATTTGAACCAAAAATGTCAAAATTTGCTTAGAAATCTTTTGACAGATTGGTTTTGTACCATAGCAAACTACGTGTTGTTGTTTGTGTTGTAAAATTTTTGTAGGGAAGAGTTCACGTGATACTGAATTCGCCTTGCGCCTGCTCAGCCATCTAAGCCTATAACGTTGCAGCTTCGTGCAGTGACAGATAATATGTTCAATGGTTACTGGTTCCTATTCATCCCCGCACATCCTGCAGAAATCTGGAGTGTCAGTTTTATCATTTCTAGATGACGGAGGTTTTTAAATTTTTAAGTTTTTCTTATATATCGCTTTTTGTTTGTGGAGGTCATAAAAATAGGTATATTTTGGAAGATGACTTCAACATCGCATTCACCGCTAGCCCCGAGTGTCCTATACGCCCCTAGGCTAAATTAGGACTCGAAGCAAATTACTGTACTCGATATCAATCGAAATCTTAAAATATTTTTATACAAACACCACTGAAATATTTTACAAGTTAGGTTGATGTCGTTTGACCTAATTCGCACAATGGTTCAAGTAAATCAAGTTTTCTTGTAAAATTTTAATTGTGAGAAAGATGAAAAAATTTATCGTTGACATACCTTTATTTTTCTTTCTCATTAAAAATATTAAAACTTGACTTGTATTAGCTATGTGGATCTAAGGTAATGCCAAACTTGCATACATTCCCTTTCGCTTTCCACCTGTACAAACGTTTGTCTTTAAATTTTTAAGTTTAAAAGCTCGATCCATTAATTACAATTTCAGTTACATAAATTGCACGTGCACTCATATAAAACATAATACCATATTGAACAACTAGTTAAAGCAATAAAAACTTAATTGCAATTGAAACTTTGTACAAAAACGTGCAAATCACACCTCGTTCTATTGTGGATACAATAAAAAAAGATATTCATTTGTTTGCAAATAATTCGAAAGACAACCCGTTTAATTTAAAAGTGGCCTAAGTTTTTTTTTATCAAATATTAAAAATAAAAATATCTGCAAAATAGTTAATAGTCGAAAATGAATATGTGATTCATACCCTAAAAACTTGTTTATTAAAGCTGTGTTCAAGATATTTTATGTGTACGACAAAATCTGCGTTTTATATAAGGTTTATAATTTTTGTGTTTACGGGTTGGTACGTTACTTATGTACATATGACATAACCTACAAAGTTAAACAAATACTTACTTTTGTTAATGCAATTTAAATTTTTTTCCATCATTTTAAGTTTTTAGTATATTAAGTCAATATTAGTTTAATTTATCATAAAATTTTTTTTAATTTTTAACGCCACAAACACTTGCTTTTTTGAAACCAGCTGATGTCAGATGCATTGTCATTTGAAAATAGAACACGCTCAATATTACCGTTTAAAGGTGTTCAGACTACCCTGCAGAAAATGCGAATAGTGAAATTGTAGTGATTTACTTGTGACATTGTCAGTAGTACTACTGACTAGGTGTACCCCAGCCAATGTAATCGCCTATTTACATTTAACATAGGGTTGTCATAGAAAATCTACCAGTAGACTTTAGCACTATTCTTTTACGACCATGTGGAGAGATTTGAACTAAAGAATCACTAGTACATTTTAGTGACCCTCGTCTACAATTTTATAAGGGTTGGGGCAACAAACTTAAATACATACATACATACATACATATGTACGTAAGTTTTTAACATTATTGCATAGCATAATAAAAAAGAAAGATAAACTATTGACGCGTTCATTGACAATGTCACCATACACTAGAACTGTTGTCTCTAACGTATCTCTACTCGCGCATAAAAGGAAAGTTGTCGACATTTCAACTAGTGCAATTGTCGCTAGAGAAAAGAGTGTTGACATAGAGAAACATGGCACTAGGCTGACTAGAGGGTATACATATGTATGTATGTACGAATTTACTATGTGAAAAAGTGACATTCCACAACACAAATACATATAATGTAAACACATCTTAAATAAGACTTTTGCTATATTGATGAAAATTGCAAATACATTTGCATGTATACTTAGAAACTATGAACTTAAGCTTACATCAAGTGAATTAAAATTATTGCCCTTATTGCAGTTCTCAACTCAACTTAATTTGGTATAGCAAATTTTAATAAATTTTTAATTGAATTTGTTGTGGCAACTGCAAACTCAACCGTTATTAAAGTTGTGAATGGCGATACCAATATGAAAGTGGAAATTTTAATCACCCTTATCGCGAATAAAGGGCGAACATTTTGTTCACGTGAAACATTTCCCGTGAACGAAAAATGGTGAACAAAATAGATTATAGTATACTGACACAACAACAACGCAAACATTAGCGATCACAATTTTAGGGAAAGGGAACACAGTTCACGTGAACTTTTATTCCCGATAAGGGTTAATATGTTTGCCTAAGTTGTAGAGATGTGATTTTATAGGAAAGTGGAGGTAATGCTGTGCCCCTGTGGCTGAGTGCTAGCGATGTTAGCCTCTCAAGCCAGAGGTCGTGAGTTCGATTCCCTAAATAGACCCTGGGTGGCTTCGTGGGTTGTGTTTGTTTCTTAAAAAAAAATAACAAAAAAAAGTTGAAAGACATTTCGGGTATACTCTTTAGTGTTCAAATTAGAGATGGGCACGTGTCGAATTTTTCCAAAACGTGACACGAACACGAATACCAAGACGTTCAACACAGCACGCGAACAATTTTGTCAACACGCACGAAATATTATTGGTATGGTATTTGAAAATCAGAAAAGTTAATTGATTTTTTCAAGAGTCGGTTTTCCAAATATGACCCAAAGTTGGCACTGCCTGCTGATACTATCTACCACTACTATCTATGGTTTACGTACAAAACTTTAAGCTTCCGAGCCCCATACAATATCTAGAAATATGCTGGTGTTGGGTGTTTGACGATACAAAATATTCAGTTTTTTCTCTACTAGAAATTTATTCATACATACGCAAGGTTGCCGTTGAAATTTTCGAAAAATATCATAAAAAGGGTCTTTAACAACAAAAAAGGGGTAAAAAATGGTATTTTAAAATGAAATAGGGTCAAAAACATTTATTTCAATTTAAAAAAAAAATACAAAACACGAATTTTAACAACTAATTATACACATTAGACTAAAATAAAATTAATTAACATACTTTAATTATAAATCAATGTTAACCCTCTAACCGGCCAGATCGAAAATATGATCGGATGAAGGTAATAATTTTTTTTAAGTTCATATATGCAAAAGTACCGTAAGTTTTAATTTACTGATAAAAAAAAACATTAGGAACGAACGCCAGGTAAAGAATAGTGAACAGCGCATGTCTACGGTCTGACCGCCTTGCAAGTAATGAAAAATCACATTTAAATTTTATTTATAACAAGTTTTATTAACATTAAAAATGAAAGTAAGTTAAAATACATAATTTTTTAATTGTGATAATCCCAGAAATAATTTACATTTGGAATCAGGGACTTGGGTGTCAGATTTTTGCAATATTTTCACCATTTATTGGCTTTTCTATCGACCAAAAACAGTAAAATCATCGACACCATCGAACCGAATATCGCCATCTGGACGAGCTGCTCTGCTTCGTCCAATTTTTGAGCATATGATTGCCTTACGGCATACATTTTGTTAAGATGATACAAAGGCATAAATTAAAAAAAGGGTCATAAAAAGTGTCATTGGCTCGAAAAAGTTTCAAGAGTTATACTTTAGTGTCACAACGGCAACGCTGTATATACGGGTATCTTAGAAATAAAATGCTTTCGTGTTTTTCGAATAAGTTTTACTCAACACGAAACCACACGAACACGCACGAAGTCAGATTTTTTGTCACAAACACTTCGTGTTGTGTCGTGCGTGTTCGTGTCACGAAAAAAAACACGATAAGCCCCTATCTCTAGTTAAAATGAACAATTGCAATTTTTTATGAAAGCTTTAGTAGTAATATCAAAGCTCTACAAATCGGAAAATGTAAGTACAATAACACCAAAGTTAATTGTAAATACTACTTAGACAAATACCTGGTTTTCATTAAGCATTTTCTCATGAAAAAAGTTGCATAAACATTTTTTTATTTGACAATAGCAGGCCCGGAGAAGCAAATCACATCTAAAAAAAGTGCCAGAAATGCTTCAGAGATTCATGCTACATCAATTCTTAAATATCACTCTCTTCTATAGCTCTGATATTAATTAGCAAATAAAAAAAGTTGGGTGCAACAAAATTTCATGAAAATATGCTTAGTCCTAATTTGCACTATACAAGTCTTATTGCTAAGGTGATTAGTTTGTGGGAGAGAGAGACGAGGGGAACAGAAACGCTTCTTTCCCCTCGTCTCTCTCTACTAAAAAACTAATCAGCTTAGCAATAAAACTTGCATAGTGTAAAGTAGGACTTAATGTAAACCAGGTAATACACTACATAATTTTACGGTAAAAATGTAACTTTTTATAAAATTATTCCAAGTCTCAGGTGTATTTGTTATCTTAAGTATAAACAATTGCAATCTTTGTGAGCTTTCCAAGTTAGATTTGATATTTTTTTGTAAAAAAAAGGCCATGGTAATTCATTAAAGTGTTAGAAGGTTTTTGAAAGATCGCTGGTTTAGATTTTTTTCATACCAACAAATGTGTGTTTTATTGTTTAATCGAGTGTATTTTTTTATTTTATTTTTTTTTTCAGATTAATTTGCATATACGTTTGTTATTTTTTTTTCTTTTTGCAACGTAAAATGCAAAATATAATGTATTACGAGTTAGTTTTGGTATTTTATTTTAAAAAACCGCCATTTGCATATTTGTCAAGTGATAGCTGAATGCATTAGAGCAGAGGTGCCCAAACTTTTTTGAATTTTAGATTTATTCCTGCTATTTAATTTTTTTAAAATCACAAAAGTATTTTTTTAAATCACAAAAGAAAAATAAGCGAAAGAAAAATAACTTGTACAAGAAATTTATTTATATCGAAGAAAAATTACAGGTTTTTTACAGGTTTCTAACTCTACTACTTATTTTTCTTTAGTGATTTTCAAAAATATTTTTCGTGAATTCTCAAATCATTTTTTGAAAGTCTGTGAATAAGATAAGAAGTTTGTGGCTGTTCAAAATGTGTGGTTGAAGTCTACTCACGTGTTGTCATAGCGGCAATAAAATGCATATTGACAATGTCAATGTGTCACTTTATGTTTTTCTTTATATTTTTTTTCTTAGATTGATATTATTAGTGTTGTTATTAGCGTTGCCATTCGTACCGCTTTTCGTGGGATTGTCCTGATTTTTTAAATTAAATCACGCGTACCGCGCGGGATTTACAAATACCGATTTTTTTCAAGTTTTATTTTATGATTTTTAATTTAACAGCAGCAACTTTCAACTAATAAAGAATAAGTGCACCTTAATAGATTCAAAGACTATAATTCACGCCGTATATGTAGTAGACGACGAATTCGCCTGGGGACTGTAAATCGATCTTATATCTATAAATTAATGTTAAAATACTTGCCAATGAATTCCACGTATAAATATATTTTTAAATTTTTTTATTTTGTTTTGTTTTCAAATCCAAATGTTATATTTAAATTCGTTAATTTTTAATTGATGTAAGAAAGATGTGTGTTTATTTTTATATGCTTTGTAAAATGTTAATTTGTTTTAATAAATACATATATTCTTTAAAGTAGAAATATTTAAAAGTTTTTTGTACCGCAAAACTTTTGAAAATCGCGTGATTTTTTAATTTTTTTTTAACTTGTCCCGCTTTTTCGAAAAATAAAACTGGCAACTAGGGTTTGGGAAACGGGAATTCCCGGGCGGGAAATCCCGGGAAATGTCTGTCTTATATTCCCGGGAAATTTTTGAGATTTTCCCGGGAAAACGGGAAATTTAAAGTGCATGTTATTTCATAAATATATAGAATTTATAATCCAATTTTACTTTAATATAAAAACTTATTATTTTTTTATATATTACAAAAATTCGTTTGAATGACTGTATGACTAAATTTACACGAACGTTGACACGTTTTTCATCGTCTGTTTAAACACTTACATATACCTTGTTCGAAGGAAATTTTTTAATCTTAAAATTTAAATTGAGTTTTTGTTTTAAATGTAACTGTAAGAAAATAAGAATTCTTTCGACGCCGATAAACAAGCAGTAAAATGTCCATATATTTTTAATATAAAATAAAAATGTGAGCTATTCATATCTAGTCTGAAATTTCATAAAAATTCCATTAAATTGAGGTCATACCATATCTCCTAAAAAAAAGTGGAATAAATTGTATAAGTATCAATGATTGCAATGATATAATCGCTTCCTAAAGTAAATAATTCGATGCTAAGCGAACTTGAAGTGATTTTTCGCCGAATTAGTGAACAAATTTTGAAAAGTGTAGTGAAAATTTTAAGCTGTAAGAACTCTGAGTTGACAAAACTTAAATTTATTACAAGTAGACGCTATTATGGAAACCATGAAGAAAATATTTTAGGAGAAATAAAATGAAAAATTAAAGACACTTAGACATACTGTGGCTCAGGGTATTCAAAATTCGGCGCATCGCAGTATGGTACTGTAACCTGCTTGTACTTAACGATAAGAAACCGCTTGGAACTTTTTCAAAAAGAATGAGAAACAAGCAAGGCAAATTCTTATTAAAATAAAGGTAGGTCTTATTAGAAAATTGTCTACTAATTGTGGTAACAGTCGTCAATTGGTTTTTATATGATCTTTTGCTTTGTAATAACTTTATTCCATTTGCTTAAATTCAATTAAAAATTCTTAAAAATTTGTCTTAGAACTGCTTTTTTATTAACTTTTATTTCAAAAGAATGCTTACATTAATAAAACAATCGAAATTTCACCAACTTTCATTTAATAAATGTATTTAATTTAGAAAATTAGCTTTTCCCGGGAATCCCGGGAATTCTCGGGAACTTGATTTTTTAATTCCCGTTTCCCGGGAAGTGCAAAAGTCCGGGAAATCCCAAACCCTACTGGCAACCCTAGTTCTTATATAACCCAATATATTAAGAATTAAAAAAAACATATAATTTAATAAATTTCTTTCAAAATGTTTGAAAATAATCAAAAAGAATCAAAAGTAATCTTTGAAAGTAGTCGGATTACTTTTTGATTACTTTTGATTATTTTTGATTATTTTGTAGTAATTTCAAGTAATTTAGATTACTTTTCGGTTATAAGTAATCGTAATCAATTACTTATTAGAAATTCTTTTGAAAGCAATTATATAATCATTACAATTCTTTCCAAAATGTAATCTAATTGATTACTAATCGTAATCGAAATTTAACAGCTCTGGTACAATCGTACTGGAAAAAGTACTATTTTTAACTAGTACAATTTCTAAATCTGATTCCTCATCCCAGGGCGAACTACATACTAAAAACTAAATAATCATATGCCGAAAGTAAAAACTACAAAATTTTTGCTCAGTGTTAAAATACTTTTCGAGTTTTTCGATTTCAATTAGGATATTTTTTCAATTTACATTTTATTATAAATTTACATTTATATTTTAGTTGATATTTATTTGTTAGCAATTAACAACTATTATTGTTAAATTGTTTTTTTTTCTTCTTTATACGCTACAATTTTATTTAAAACTTTTTATTTTTATTGTCATTTAATATTGTTTTTCCTACTTTTTACTTTTTATTGCAGATGTCGATTGCAGCAATGCCCAAGGCTATGACACGGGCATTGGTGGTTCAACATCAACGATTGTAAGCCCTCTGGGCTCACCGCAGCCTCAGCTGAGATCACAAGTGCAACGTACAAATGCAGCCGCTTTGGCTAGATACATGCAGGTAAGTGTAGACGATTTAAGTTGGCAAGATACAACATATAATAGATTTTTATTAAAAGTAAACGATTGCAAAAAAAAAACAAAGCAGCAGAAAAAATTATTCGTACATATGAATGAGTTTTTACAGAATATCAGATGTGGGAAAATAACACATGGATTGAATACATAATTTGGACGTACGAGTAAAACCACAAAAACAAAAGCTTGTAAAAACTAAAGCTTTTTTCCCCATTTGATATGTTTGATGTTTTCAATGGTTATTGCGGTTGTCATTTATAATTGTGTTTCATTGCAGTCTTTAGAGATTACAATTTTAATTAATGCAAATTAAGGAAATATTTACTGAGAATAAAAACTCAAAGAATGCTTTAATTTGATGTTTGTTTTAGAAGACAAATGTGTAAACTACCCTGTCGGAAATTACGTTAACTTTAAACTAACTTTAAGCTAACTATTTCGCAGCTAGTACTGACTGACACTTGGATTACTTTTCAATGTAATCAACTGACTATTGTAACATTGCGATGTCCTAGGCGGTAGTCAGTTGTCTCACTCTGCATTGCTTTTCAGCTAACTTAAAGTTGATTTTTTTAAATCATCTGGTAGTCAGTAAATTAAAAAAAATATTTAATTCAAATCCCTTTTCAGTTTTTATCTATTAATTTTTAATAAAATAAATCTAATAATATATAAAAAACTAACTGACGCATCGTATTACTATTGAAGTTCGAATGGTACACAAAAATACAAAGGCCGTATTCGATAATTTATGGTCTTGCGTAAGTGTAAATGCAGAATATATAGTATATATTTTACGTATACACTTACGCTGAGTTTACATTTGAGATTTCTTGTGTTTTCATTTTGTGTTGTCATTTTCAAATGTGTGCAATGCCGTTCCCAACAAGTTTCTCGATAAGACACAATTTGTTGCGTCATGGTGACAGGAGAGGTCCCGTCCTTAAATAATGTTAATACGGCAACATTGTCTACATCAAGAACTAATTTGGTTATAATGATATTTAGTGTCATTTCTTTTAGCAATTGTGGGACTTGCTTTTTCGTATTGTTTTTTATTTAAAATTTATACAAATTTATCGCAAAATTATTAAATTGGCTAGTGCCAATCTAAAAAACTGTCAGGAAAGTGGTGGAAAATACCAGAGCTAAATATGCGTGCCACCAAGGGATTCAATTGTACTATGCATTTCAGTTTACGGAAGCAGCTTTCAAGTTAGTTTAAAATTTTCGTGCGCAATGAAGCCCTAAATCCACCCACATTTCCGTTCTGGCAGTTTCCTTTAACTTTTTTGATAGAGTAGTAAATTAAATAAATATACAGTGGAGGCTCGAAAAAGTTAAGTCATAGAAAAGTTAAGTATATGGAAAAGTTAAGCAGCTTTTATTCACCATTGGTGACTCCAAAAAGTTAAGTAATTCTCAACTTTTCTGAGACAATTTTTTTATATATAGTTTTTTTCTCTTTCTAAGATGATCTCAACTTTTGTATGTAAATCCTCAATACATATTTATATATATAGTGAGTCATATACGCCTGTATACATGCAAAAATAAAACCGTTACTGTTATATATATTTTTTTTGTGAATTTTATATGCATAATGTAGTTGCTCTCATCAGTTGGTTGTAAAAGAAATTAGTCGTAGAATATAATTCTAATTGACAATTAAAAAATAAATAAATAATGTACAAGTACACATACAACCTCTTGAATTTTTCATACTACGGAAAAGTTAAGATTTCGGAAAAGTTCATCACCCCCAAAACAAACTACTTAACTTTTTTGAGCCTCCACTGTATAACAAAAATTCGAAATTTTAAAAATCTAGAAAAGATGTGACATCTTATAAACGGCTCGACCGACTTTCTTCAAACATGGTTAAGAACCATCTCGATCAAGTCGCCTTTCAAACACAGAAAACTAAATCAAAATCGGTCCAGCAGTTTGGGCTGCACGTGGACACGGACAGACACACACTACAAACTTATAACACCCCTTTTTTGTTCGGGGGTTAAAAATTAATTAACATCATTTTTTTTTTCTAGGCAATCACTTAATTAAAAAAAAGTCAATAGTAATTTTTTCTGTGTACTGACATAGTCATTAGAAAAATTTACTACACTTAAGTTTATAATTGAAGTTGAAGCCAATGCACATCTTCGTAAACCGTATTTCGAAAGACTTACTCATACCCTATTGACTTTCCAAAATTGAGACAAGTTTGCCCCATTGCTTAAACAATTTTATTAATTGCCCAGCTACCCACAAGAAAGTTTCACAAAAATTGCCGAAGTAAAATCATTTTCAACATCTGAAGACCCATAAAGGCAACCATAAGAAGGTATGCACTTATTCATGTACATTTAAGAAATCAAAAAATCAAATTGATCATTTACTGAGATTGCAATGAAGTTTAAAGTGAAATTTCGTGTCACGTGTCAAATTGGTTACAAACAAGTGTGCGGTTGTATATAAATATATAAAATTCATTTCTTTTATAGCAAATTCTTAAAGTTTATTAAGCAAATAGTTAGAGAAAAAAAACTCAGCTGTCTTTAAACTTTAAAGTTTAAAGCATGCGTGTTTTTGATATTTTTTCAATTCTGCAGACTAGAAAAAAATAAACTGATATTTGACCCAATTCTTTGTTGTATGTTCGTTAAACTGAAACAGTTTTTTCAGCAATGTCTGTGGATTTTCTTAAAACAACAAAGTAACAGGCTGTCTTTATGTCTGTCTGTCACTCTTATAAGAGGATTGACACTTACCGATACTGATGCAAAACCAGAAACAATTTTAAATTAAAGATTCTTTTGCAGTCAGCTGTAAGAACAGCCATACAAAGCTACACTTTTCCAAAATAAACTTAAAGAAAATTATTTATGCAGGTACTATACATACAAAATATGTATATAACGGACATCTCCTATAACCGGACACTAAATTTTTAATAATATTGTTCTAAATACCTCTCATAAGCGGACAGAAGCGGTGAAACACGGCAACAAGAGTTGCATTTAAATATTAGGTCTTTCTTTTTTCAACTCTGATTCATATTTTTATTAGTGTCAATGATATTGGTGATTCCCCGCTTAACGAAAATGTAAATACTGCTACGTTGAAGACGGCATATAAATTGCTGTTTATTTGAAGAAGTCCTTTGCTTAGCTCGGTTCAGAAATGGCATAGGAAAAAATTTTTTTTATCAATTAAAAAAACTGGAAATTTAAAAGTTTCTTGTGTATTTTAACAATTCATATTGCTACATATCTTATACAAATTGCTCGTTCGAAGCATTTTCCTACAGACGACTTTGTTGTATTCCATCAGCGTTGGCTGAAGTAGTTAGCACGTTGATTACAAAACCGAAGGTACTGGGTTCGAGCCCGATCTCCGACAGTCATTTAAAATAACAATACCACACATTTTTCTGATGTGCATTAGTGTCCTTTGTATCAGTTGTTGTGTGAAAAGTTTTAGTGATGCAGACATAAGGCACTGGTCACTTAAAACTATACCAACTTCATCACTTACTAATCGTAATGTAACATTAGAGCGCCGTCCTTCGTTGTGTAGCAGAATCATCAGTGAATTAAAATAACCAATGGCTATTAAGCACAGCTTCAAAATTTAATACACCTCATTTGACACCAGAAGACGCTGCAACACTGCATTATCAACAAAAAAAAAGCGCACTTTCCTCTATCTCTTCCTTCACCACCTGTCTTCTCTATCACTATCCTTTCCCAAGAAAACAACATTTCCTGAATACTGGAATAGAAACTAGTTCCGCCTTGAGGATGACGCGCTATAGGGGTATAGCAATGGGCTAGGGTTCCTGGACTGGATATATGAAAATAAATGATATTTACTTGCCGAATTAATTTTGAACAGCGCCGAAAAGTGGTGTCTTCGAGGTCTGCGGAGCGGTTTTTGGTTAGTACCGAATTTTCGCTTAGGGAAGACGAAGCGGGAAATTGGGAAGGCTACCTGACCTTCTCCAAGTATACAATTAAATATAACATCCTTTAGTAGAATGGCCTTAGTGTGTTAGATTTATCCATAAAAAGGTAGTACATACATATCGTCAGCTAAAATGTAAAAAGGCGTAACTACCAAAAAATTCAAAATCGAGTTTTTGATTGATTATTATGAATGCCACTACATGTCTTGACAAAATATTACACTTCTGCGATCAAAAATGACGCTTCTATTAACAAATAACAAGGGGACTTAACTACACGTTTGTTCAGTTTTTTGTTTCTCCTGTAGAATTATATTTTTGTTAGTTACGCCCTTTTGCATTTTAGCTAACGATATGTATAACTAATACCATGATATAAAAATAGAAGGTACCACTGTTGCCAGATAATTTTATCAAAAATCTGGAATAATTTTGATAAAAAATCTGAAAAATCTGAAAAATAATTTTAAAAAATCTGAAACAATAAAAACACCTTCATTTTGAATTGTTTTTCATTTTGTTTTCGAATTATGTAACATAAATTATCTAGACCGATTTTCTTCAAACATAGCTAAGAACCATCTCGATCAAGTCGCCTATCAAACAGAAAAAACTAAATCAAAATCGGTCCAGCCGTTTGGTCTGTACGTGGACACGGACAGACACACAGATACATAGACACACACTACAAACTTATAACACCCCTTTTTTTGGTCGGGTGTTAAAAATAAACATTAACAAAAGGATGAGGACAAATATATGTACAAGTTTTCTTCATAAAACTTAAAGAAAATGGTACACTAACAGTCCACTAATACTTCCTCTGAAGTGGACCACTCACTTTTACATGGGAATGGGGTTAATTGATACTTGTCTCTAAACTATTTTATAGGGACCTAATCGGTCATTGCGACACTTATAGCGAATTTACATCTGCAGAAAATCTAGCCTATTTTGATTAAAATCTTTATGAAAATCTATACCGTTTACACCAAATTTTTTGGACATATATCAATATATCTTTTATTCAAAACAAAACCCATCAACTGATTTGTTTCCAAGACTACAACCAAATAACTGCAATGTAGCAAATTCACACACTTTTTTAAGCAGACCGTAGCTAATTCACTCACCTTTTGTTGTACAGGGTAGTAAAGAATAAATAAAAACATTAAATTTTTATTAGATTTCCTACAAATCGACTGAAAAATTTGATTTCGTTTTGTATGGGAAATCTGGAAAAACGATGTCTGATATAGCTCGAAATCTCGAAAGTACTAGATTTCGAGACAGTGTAAATGCACTATTAACTTTAACAATGAAAATGTATAAATTTTTTTATTGTTACTAATGGTAATTATATTTTATTTTTAAGCAGATATTTTTTTTTGGAATTCGAACTGACAACCTCCGGCATAACAGACTTGCACATCAACCACTCGTCCACAGGGGCACACATATTTCAAAAGTATAAATATCCTTAAAGCTTAGTGGTGGTCGCATGGGAGGGAACAATTAACATTATATTTATACTATTTGATAGGTCCTGGATACAAACAGACGAAACTTGCTCAGTGCCGTTTATTACAAATACTAGGCTGACTCACAATTAAATTTACTAAATATTAAGACGAAAATTGTGAATAAGTAACCCTTTACACGATATGCTTTTCTCACCATAAACTACTCCCCACTTTTGGTAACTCTCGTCTTTCCACAAGTAATAGGACAAGAGCGTTTACATCAATTGTCACCAAATTTTCTGTTATGTTGAAGCAGAGGTTTTCCTCCTATAGCCTTAAGGGATCTGTTGCTTGGTATACGTATACAGCACATCTACCACCAAAACGCTAAAGAAGGAGAGCAAAGCTTACAAAAAGTTGGTTTATTTCTCACTTTTGTATGAAATATATACACCGAGATTTTACTGCAGTTGAAACAAGAAAATATGAGGAATATAGACTGGGATAATAATATTTTATGTGTCTTCAATTTTTTTCAAAGATGCCGAGCCTAAGGCGCCTCTAAATACAAACGTTCATTCATATGAAATTAACGCATGAGCATAAGCCAATTAAACATTTACAAGACCGATGTTTTCAGTGGAACAGTACTAATACATTCTAACTTTTAACCATTTTATTTTTTTGGTGACCACTGCTTTAAGGAAACAAATCGTCGTCCAGAATAGTTTTCCTCCGCCGACCATTCTTAAATAAATTCAGTAAAGTGCGACTTTGACTCGCGCACGAAGGGTTCCGTACATTCGGTTTTAAGTATTTTTTATAATTTTGTAGATTTTTTCTCGTTTTGTCGATTTTTGGGTTTTTTTTAATTTTGGAAATTTCTCCGGTTTTTCGCGATTTATTTTAGTTTTAGATTTTTTTTTTAATTTGGCGCTAACAGCTGCGCCTTCTTGGTCGGCGGTAAACCATCGACTTATTTCTCTGGACAGCAAGAAAATTCGCAATTCACAGCAGTAAAGTATACGATACGTATGCAGCAAAAAAAAACTACTTTTTGAACATAAATTGCGTATGCTGCACAAAACGTATTTTTACTTTTAGAATAAAGTAATATTAACTCCTAACTTCATTGATGAAAAATCACAAAAATTTACATTTTTCTTCAAAACATGTGCCTGAAGCAGAGGTGCAAATACAAAAGAAATTCATCGGGTATATTTTGAGAAAACTTCATGTATACCTTCTTTGTCGTTTTTCTCCACTCCAACTTTGTGGAGTATGGGCTAAGCCAATTCTGAGGCTACGAAATGTTATCAATATAATTTTTGTTTTCTTTAAATCTGATTTAATTTCTTAATAAGCAGCTGCACTGTATCGATAATAACGATATCAACAACTTTATTTAATTAAATTTTATTTTTCAAAATAAATTTTCGAGGCAAATTGTTTTGAATCCAGTATAGATTGTAGTCACTTTCAGCAACAAAAAGTGTTAATGAACGCTTAAAAAAGTTAAGTTATGTAAGTATATTCAATCAATAAAAAAAAGAGAGGAAACGAACAATAACAGCAGCAACATAACGTCTATCAATTTACAAATTCCGTCTAATTAACGTCAATTCAACAACTTGCAACTGAATCCCACTGGGAGTTGCATTTAAAAAAAAATCAGCGCTCACAAATAAAAACAACAACGTGAAGTATCTACTGATAATCAAAACAACTATTCCACAGGTTTGCCAACATACTCGTACTCAATGCAACAAGTAATTTTCACTAAATAAATTGAAAATGATTTAGTACCTGCTGTTATATTATATTTAGTTAGTTTTTTAAAATAAAAACACAAAAAAGTTACTTCTTTTGTAGCAAACCTTGAAGTTATACGTGTATAGCTTAATTGCCAACTCAAAACATATAAAGATACATATTTCCAAAAATTCTTATTTAAACGGATTGATTGCACGTTCAGAATGTCATCAAAATCGAAAAGAAGGAATTTTTTTAGTTAGTTATTAGTTTTATTTTTTCCTCAAACCTAAATGGTATTTAATGCTTCTAACTAAGTAATGAAATAAGATCACGCTTTTAAGAGGACTAACTAAAACCGCACCTCTAAAACTATTTACGTAAATTCTAAACAAAATATTTATTTATTTATTTATTGGTACATACTATACAAAGTAAATTTGTAGAATATGGTTGCACAAAAATGGACGGGTGACTAAGACCATATGTCCATGATATTATTAACAGTATTCTTAAAAATGTTTTTGTGACTGACTATACCCGACCTATGCCTTCACATAGGAATTATCAACGTGGTTGTCAACGAAATTCCACAAAATAACCACAAGCAGCGATGCCAATTTAGCGCCTTTCGCGCTAGTTTTAGCGCGTTTTAACTATGCCAAACGCGCTTTTTTTCGTCTTAGCGCGCTTAAAAAAAAATCGCTAAATTAGCGCGTTTTGATTTAAGTCAAAAATATCATTTTAGTTTAATATCTTCTTACTTTTTTTTTGTATAAATTAAAAAATTTTCTAATATCCAAAATTTAAATTTTTGTTTAAATTCGTTAATGATTCAAATGTTGCAAATAAAATTCCCTTGACTGTGGTTAGAATTAAAAACGCTTTTTAATACTGTAAATAGGAAATATTTTGAAATTTCACAGCTAAAAATATGTACTCGTACTCGTGACCAAAAAAATTTATATAACGTATTAAGCATCTCATTTTTTTGTTCTTCAAAAAAATTAAAATAAAAACTAAGAATTTCGAATATTTGGAAGGCGAGTCTGATTCTGTATTAAATGATTTTAGTTATTTAGGATCAGGGACCGTAACGGTTATAATTTTTATTTTAAAAATCACTTTTTAATCATTATTTCTTGATTTTTATTTATCCCTCACAAAATAACAGTTACTGTTAAATTTTAATTTTTTTTTGCTTAATTTTTAAAATGTAGAAAGCGTAATTTGTGCGTTAAAATTAATATTAACCGATTTAAAATTGAATTTATCGCCAGAGTTAGTAAAAAAACTCTTGCATGTTAAATTAAATTTACTTTTATATTATTTATTAATTTTAAAAATATAATTCGAAGAAGCAATGTTGCCCAATCTGAAAAAGAGTTACTAAAAAAAAAATAATTGTATTTACTAATATATACATCTTTATTAAAATTTAATTTAGCGCGTAGGAAATTAGCGCGTTTTTACTATAAATTGTTGATAATGCTGTAACTTAGCGCGTTCTAACGCGTTTTGAGAAAGGGAATAGCGCGTTTGAGTTATAAATAGTTGGCATCGCTGACCGCAAGAATATAAGGGTATCCGTGGCAGATCAGTCAACCAGTGCCAGCGAGACGAAAAACGCTCGAAGGCCAAGCAACACACACAAGCCTGACCGCACTTAAAAAATAATTACGATGACGCCAGAAATGTTCTCCAACCCAGAGCTGCTTAACGACTGATAATCAAAATATATTTTTAAAAAACTTAAGGCTCAATCAGACGTGACATAACCATAGCCACAGAAACCAGCCGTTCGAACCAAACTAATGGGGAACACTGTATTTGAATATAGGTGACTCGCCATAACTCTCACCACAGAAACCAAATGAATTTTCGTTTGCTTATGGCTATGGCATTATGGCTATGTCACGTCTAATTTAAACTTTAAGTCAGTTAAATCATCAGCCATTAAAATCAGTGTTGTCAGCATAGGAGATTTTTCCCCAAATCTAATTTTCTTAACACCGGGGGAGGAAATTTTTGGCTTGGGGATTACAGAATTTGTTGAATATACTATAGCTCATGTTTTAATGGTATTTCAAGGATTTTCGTTCTGTTTTGTTTTAGCATTTACTCTTAAAGTTTCGTTGATGTTACTTCTATGATCTACTTTTGTTAAAAATACACCTTAGATCTTTTATAACCAATAAAAGCCCACCTTTAATTTAAAACAAACCGGAAAAAGTTTTTTTTCGAGTCGTTTAATAACATTTAAAATCTTTACACAAAATGTATTTTATTCGTAATTTGTGATTTTTATCAGATCAAAAACAGCAGCTTTAATATCAGCAGTTTTAAATTGTTCAACCAACCTTGGGATCTTGCAGGTCCATCATCTAAAATAGTATCAAAATAGAGTATTTAACGAGAAACAAAATATACATACATACATACATATATAGTAATACATATCGCTCAGTTACTCAAAAAACTCATTTTTGGAGTTAATAATGCAGAATTCCATCACCTCCTGAGAAAGGAATATTTTTTCATGTTTTCATTAAGTTGTATGCAAATTGAAAACTTAAAACACCTTTTCTGTTTTCTTTTTATTTGTGACACTATTGAAGTAAATGAGCGATATAAACTAGCTGACCCGGAAAACGTCAGCTGGCTTATATCGTTGGCAAAACTTAAAATATGTACTTCTAGGGAATATCTAGGGTATAAAATAATAAATAACTCATTGTAAGTGTGTGAAGATGTGGTATATGTGTGATAGACGCAGGGAAGGGAGTACTGTGAAGGATTATGAAATATAAAAATAAGAAGACACCAAACATTTACCCCCATATTCATAAAATTTAAAATGAATGTGAAATGTATTTTATTTAAAATTTTTCATACAAAATTTTCCTAAAATGTATTTCAAACTTATTTTATTTTGTTATGATATATGGGTGTATTGTTTTAAATTTATTATAATTTACGCTTTCAGAGCAGGAGTGATGTAGTCTAGATTTTTCAGCTCCATTTTCTTTGGAATAACAAAAGGTGGCTTACCTTACTTTATTTGATAGCTGGTAATGTATTTAATAATGTATTTATCATCAGAACAGCAACCAAAAAACAAATGTGGGTTACACCACTTCTGCGCAGATAGCCTAAATTTATTATTATATTAATTATTTTCAAATAAACTCATACCAAATTTTGATGACTTGTTATAATAGCTTTCAAGATATACGATTTTTATAATTACCCTCCCCTGGTCCTATTCTACCAATATTTTGAAATTTGAAGACTCTTGCTATTATAGATTTCAAGATATAAAATTATTGTGACATAATTTGTGTGGGGTGCCCCTTCCTCCGGTCATATTCTACCAATATTTTGAATTACTTCGTTAGCACCACGCTCTCAAAAGAGTCCACACCAAATTTGAAAACCCTTGCTATTATACCTGTTAAGATATACGATTGTTATTAATTACTTTGTTTGGGGGTGCCCCTGTCCACGGTCCTATTCTGCTAATATCTAGAATAACTTCACACCTTGCTCTCCAAAGGGTTCATAAAAAATTTTAATGGTGGGCGCTTCCTTCCGCGGTCCTAATCTGCCAATATTTTGTTGAACTACTTCGCACCTTGCTCTCAAAAGACTCCATACCAAAATTTGAATACTCTGACTCTTATAGCTTTCAATATATATTATATTTCGTTCGTATGGGCGTGGCGCGGCCCATTTAAGGAAATTAAAAATATATTACGTCTCACACCTACCGAATATACATGTAAAAAAAATTCGAAGTAATTCAATTACAAACACCGTGACATGCGAATTTTATATGTATAGATATATAAATATACATTCAAATTTAAAAAAAAAAGTGCCAAATGCCATTTAAATTTAATTTCTGTGCTTACAAAGCACAAGAAATAAATAAATAAGCATAAACTCACATTAAGCTTAATTTTTTAGTTCCGAACTCCGGAGATGTAGACATACTAATTTGACTCGTATTTACGAATTTTTACCCCTTTAAAATTCGAATTTCCAGAAATTCTTTTTTAAGTATGTACATTAGGGATATAACTTTTTAACAATTTTTTAAAATATCAAAATTGGCATAGCACAGTCCTATAGAGCATAAAAAAACTATAAGGGAACGTATATTTATTTTTTTCGCTAAAGCCTGGTATTCTGTTCAACATTTCACGCGAAATATTGCCAAAGTACATATAAAAAAAATTGGCACGAATTGTGCATGAAAAAATGTTGCAGAAATAGTACTCTGTTTATCTTGTGTGAAACATTTGAAATGTATCTTCAACATTTTAATTTTTCATGTGAAATAAGTAGAGTGCCACTTGTTTCGTGTGAAATTTACAACAAACACACATGAAAAATTAAAATGTTGAAGATACATTTCAAATGTTTCACACAAGATAAACAGAGTACTGTTTCTGCAACATTTTTTCATGCACAATTCGTGCCAATTTTTTTTATATGTACTTTGGCAATATTTCGCGTGAAATGTTGAACAGAATACCAGGCTTTAAGGTCAAAAAAGTTCGCACAACAACCGCGATGTAGTTAATATAATAATATGTTTATTTAAAACAAAAACTAAGTAAAAAAAACACCGTATAAAATTATGAATATTCAATATTGCATTAAGAAGGCCTCGAAATAATTTAGGATTATGTAAAATAATATTTTTTTAGTTCAAGTCCGTGCTTTAAGTGTTCCAAAATGTCTTTCTTGGGATTGGAAAAACCAATTGGTGCGTGAACTTTTTTGAGAAAAATTACAAAAGATTATGATTTTTATGGTTACTAGGACATGGTTGACCTCATGGTACTATGCCAAAAAAAATTGCTTATACCCCTAATGTATATATATATATATGTATATAGGGAGAAATCCCTAATATGCGATGATGTAACATCGAAATTTAACATTTTGAAGTGGGTTAAAAAATACAAAATTTGAATGGTGTTCTTCTTAAAAGTTAAAGATAGGGGAGGAAAGATTAACAAGTGTTTGACATACACTTGACTCCTCTAGGCACACACTTGGTACAGTTAGAGGTATGGGAGCAAATTATATAAAATATTACTTTTTTCTAAGGGTAATTCCTTAAGAAGTGGAGAAAGATGTAGTTATGCTCGCAGAAAATGAATAAAGGTCGATCCTACATTCCATCTCTTTTCGATTTTGGGAGAGTTGTGCCAAATTGTTTACTCTTAAGTTTTATTTTGAATTTAATTAATAATGAATCATACTGGCGAACGTATAATACATACATCTAATAAAAACAAAATATAAGTACAAATGTACATATATCATTACACTGTGCTAGTTCAAAAATGTAGCAATCGTGGGACCCGTTGGGTAAACCTAATTCGGCTACGCTGAATCCAATGGTTAGCTCTTCTTAAAAAAAATAATTAAGATTGGAAACTTGGTTAAAAGTACCGAGTTTTCTATCCTTCACGTATTTTTATAAAATTTTTTACAATAAAAATTGCACAAAAAAATATATGTATTAAAAAAATAGCCCAAATAAAACAAATTGCCAATTAAAAACAACCAAATTTTAAAGAAAAAAAGTTTGGAAAGGTTTCCTTATATTTTTTCAATCGATATATATCGATATAAAGGTTAATAAATCGAGCCTTATTTTCGATTTTATCGTAAGCGACATGCAATCGAAAATTTACCTTTTTCTTGAAACTAAAATTTTACGGGCTTACCCATAGTTGATAATCGGCGTTGCCAATTTAGTGCCCTTAGCACTAGAGTTAGTGCTAACAGTGCGCATTTTTTCAAGTTGGTGCTTTTTAAAAAAGGCACTAAATTGGTGCTTTTTTAACTTTGATTTTAGTGCTTTTAGTGCCTTTTTGCAATTAGACAAATTATTAATTTGTTATAGTCTAGTAGCTTCATAAAATACGCACATTAGGATTTTTCCACTTTTTTGAAACTCTAAATTTAAACCAAGGTTGGCAAACGGTATCGTAAAAATACCGATACCGATTCAAATACCGTTAAAGTTAGATACCGGTATCGTTACTGATACCGAAATTCATTTCAGTTTGAAAATACCGGTATCCAGACTACCGTTTACGTCCATTACGGTACGTACCGGTATACCGATTCCGGCCAAAAAATAAATGATAGGAGAGTCGTAGTTGGCAAATTTTTATTATGTATTACAACTTTTTTAACCATGAGACAACTGCTTTTTTTCAGTTGTATTTTGGTTTTTATTTCGTCCATTGTGTTCGTTTTGCTTTATTATTCCAGACGCCAACCAATCCCATTTGTCAACCAATATTATTGCAACGTTCATAAAACATAGAATCTCAAAAAAAAAAATAGCAAGGCCAGAACTAAAAATATTTAAAATGTTTTGTAATGGATACTAAGGTTTCTAAAAACATAGCATAGATAAGAACCTTTGTTTTTTGAGCATTAATTCGAAAACAACTAAAATTAGTTGTTATTCAGAATACCAAAAAAAAACCAGGGACCGTAAATAACAGTTTTCGATATCAAAAAATTATTTTATAACAGTTATTTTGTGAATTAAAAAATAAAACTTCATCTAAGACAGTTATTTTTCAACGTAAAAATAAAAGGTCGGATGAAACTCTTAAAAGAGAGTTTTATTTTTCCGTCATAAAATAAAACTCATTTCAGAGTTTTATTTTTTCCCTCTAAAATAAAACTCTTGTAAGGAGTTTTATTTTTCCCGTCCAAAAATAAAACTCAGTTTATGCAAATTGTCTCCCAATAGAATTACCTTGCATTGCAATTTAATAAATCGGAATTAAAATAAAAACATATCGTGCCATAACCACCAAAAAAAAGCTTAAGCGAGTTATTTTCTTGACTTCATTAAACTAAATGAGTTTTATTTTAGAGGGAAAAAATAAAACTCCTGAAGTGAGTTTTATTTTATAACGGAAAAATAAAACTCTCGTTTTAAGAGTTTCATCTGATCTTTTATTTTTCCGTTGAAAAATAACTCTTAAAAGTGGAGATGAGATCGTTTTTTTAAGCTTCTAAACTTTTAAAAACTTCTAAACTTTTGTATTTGAAGTTAAAGATTCCTCTCTTGAATTGTAATTTAAGTTTTTTTAATGTTAATTGTACAAGAATATTGCTTTCTTTTTTTTTAAGTTGGGTAAGAGATTATTGTTTATTTATTTGAATTGAAATATTCAAATGTTCGTTTCGTCTGAATTTTGCGGGGAAGTTATAAACAATATGAAGAAATTGTTAAGGTCTTTATAGATTTCTTTAATTAACTGGTTTATAAGAAAAAAGAGTTTATATGCTTTTATACATATGCTAATGTGAGAATACTCCCTTTTTGAAGTAATTTAATAAAAAAGTTTTTTGTTATGTCCACTGCCTGAAATAATAAATTTTTCATTAATATCGGTATACCGGTATTATCAACTCGATAACGGTATGTACCGGTAATACCGATACCGAAATAAAAAAATACCGATACCGCAATTTAAAAAATAATTGTACCGGTATCAATACCGATACCGTTATTTGTTTCGCTTTCCAACCTTGATTTAAACATATACACACATACTCAATGAAAATCCAACAAGGTGACGTACTTGCTTCTTTGACTATAAGTTGTTCCTTTCTAATTACAAATTTCCTATAAAAACACAAAAGAATAGACTTGTATCGAACTCTTTCAGTAGCTCGTTTTTGACACAAACCAATGATCAAACCTATGTAATTTAAATGGGTTTCATCATTGGTTTGTGTCAAAAACGAGCTACTGAAAGAGTTCGATACAAGTTTACAAAAGAAGAAACATAATCACCCGTATTGCGTATGTCGAGTCGAATATTCGTCTGCGAGAATTTTGTCCTAGATTAAAGAAAACTTGCACACAATTCCTTTAATCGTATACAAAATTCTCGTAGACGAATATTCGACTCGACATACACAATAAAGTCCTGCACAACACTATTTATAAGACCTTTCAAGACATGCGACATTTCTCAAACGCCTTACTACAGCGAAATATTCTAAAACAAAAGCTAAATAACACTGTTGGATAGACAAACAACTCAAAAAAATCTTGCCAACAGTGTTATTTCGCTGTAGTAAAGCGTTTGAGAAATGTCGCATGTCTTGAAAGGTCTTCTAAATAGTCTTGTGCATGACTTTAATACACAATACGGTTGAATAACATCATTCGGTTTGCTTTTTTGATACATACAAAAAAATACAAACGGACGTAACTACACAAAAATTCGAAATCGAGTTTTGATTGATTACACTAATTTACACTGAAAGTGTACACTTACCGTTTCAGTTTTTCGCCCTTTTTTCACTCGAGCTAGAACTGTCCGATTGGGTCGTTCTTGGTATTCAAATGAAAGGTATTGAGATGACAAATAAATATGTATAATCGGATCTTTAATTGGTATAGCGGTTCAAAATACATCGATAAAAATAGGGCACATTTTCAAAAAAAAATCATATTTTACAGTGATTATATGCTGACAGAAAAGTACAAATCGTTAAAAAAAACGTCTGGTTTCTGTTCATGTACGTAAAGATAATATGTACTTTTATGTAAGAACTAAGACCAACTAGAAGAAAATCGACCGACAAAATGAAATTCATTATGTAAGGTCAAAGGTTTCATAGTAAATTTGTATATACACACAGTACTTAGTATCGATCCCTTTAAATTAGTTTTTTTGAATTGACTCTGTATCTCGAGATTTTCCGTTATAAAAAAAGAGGATGCTGTATAACATAATTGGCATTAAATCGAGAACCAGTTCTTCGATTCAATAAAAAATTACACAGAAGGCTAGGAAACAAATTGACCTTTAAATTACGTCTTCATGAATTTTTTAACAGTTTTATAGTTTCAGAGATATTCAGAAAGTTTTATACAAACAAAATAAATTTTTTCAAACAAATTTAGAAAATCGTTTGTTTCTTAAAAGACTCATTAAAATTTTAAACTGAAGAAAATTTTATATTTTATTACAATTGTGATACATTCATATGTTATAAATAAAACGAGCCAAATTTATTAAAAATCATTCCATTAATTGTGATAAATTCAGAAAATTGGCTAATCCCATACAGTTCGACTAAAACTCACGAAACAATTTATTTTGGTTTTAGTAAAAATTATAATATGTAGTATGTTTTCTTGATTAATCGCAATTAACCGATAATCGCGATTAATCGCATATTTTTCAATCGTAATCGCGATTATGAAAATCTGCGATTATTTGCAAACCCTAATCGTAACATTAAGAACAACTTTCTCTTTTGCTGCGAATATATGTATATTTTAGCACTTTGAACTCACTGTAAACTCTTGCAGTGTTTTCAATTTGTTATATTGGTTTGTTGTTTCAAAATAATTTAATAAATCCTCTTAAAATTTTTGTTTTGTTTTGTTTTGTACTCGTATGTATGTTTATAAATTTTCTGTATTTATTAGTTTTGTCAGGCGGCAATTAATGGCTTTAATCTGAACTGGTTTGAGACAACATGGATAAGGTTGTATTTGCGCTCGTTGTAATTTTTATTAAGGACTGTCCTTCCTTTGAAACCATTATAACTGTTGCTTGCTGCCACAAACTGCAAACCTTTTAGGATCAGTGCCACAATTTCTTGAAAGCTTAAATGTTATTCTTTTTTCTTTAAATGGAAATATGGGCAAATTTATGATGGCATAGTCATGTTGCATTATACTCATGAATTTGCTCTGCTTTAAGGTACAACGCGCAGTGAGAAAAATTTTAAAAATTTTTAAGTATGAGATAGTGGCAAATTTTGATATGCTAAGATTTTTGAGTAGTAGTTCCTAATAAATAAAACACAACAATTCGGGTGTGTAAAATTAATTCGACTACGTTGAATCCAATGGTGCTAACCATTTTTTAGGTTAGCTCTTGTTTGAAAAAGAATTAAGATTGAAAACCTGATTAAAAGTACCTAAAAATCGCTATTTCTCTCAGTTATACAATAATAATATAATGTAATAGAAACGATGTGCAGTTTTTCTTTCTTTTGAGAATATTTCTTGTAAAAAATATTTTATTTTGGGAGTTTATATTTTTTTATAATGGAACTTATTTATATACATATAAAAATTAGAAAAACTCAGCTCAGCTGCATTTATGTAACAAAACATGACGGCATTCATTTCATTACCCTTAACTACAAAAAATAATGAAAACAAAATACTTAAAACTAATTACGAGTAACAAAACTTTTTTTTTTTTTTAACAATAAATACAATACAAGTTGAAATTAATATTTGGTTGTGCCACCATTGGTTTTAAGGACTTCGGTATAACAAACTAATGGGTCTATATTGTACCATGCGGCCTGGACTTTCTTTTTCAGAATGCCCCAAAGGTGTTGAATGGGGCTTAAGTCTAGGGACTGTGACAGCCAAGCCAATAGGTGGACATTGTTGTCTTGGAACTAAAGTGAAACCTCTCCTAACGGACACCTCCCACAACCGGACAAGTTTTGTAGAACCAAAATTAAAATAAAAGAATATGTACCACTCTCATAAGCGGACACCTCTAATAACCGGGCAAATATACGGCGACGATGAGTGTCCGGTTATGAGAGTTTTCACTGTATTTCTTTGCCAACTTAGATAAATGTTTGGGGTCGTTGTCCTGCTGAAACTCCCACTTCAAAGGCATTTCTTCCTCGGCGTATGGAAGCATGACTTTCTGTAAACTTTAAAATTTTTTTTCCGATTTTTTATTTTCTTTATGGCACATTTTTATCCATAATATGTTCTCTTAACCGATATAAAAATTAATAAATTGTAAAAAACTGGGAAAAATTGGGATTTTTAAGTACTTTCCATCAAGTTTTAGGTTTACCCACTAGGTCCGCCGCTTGAACGATTTTCACACTAGCACAGGCGTTCCTGTTCCGGTAGTAACATCTCAGCAAAAAAAATAGACATTACCATCAGAACTATTTGGCATATAATGGGTAGTAATAATAAAAAAAGTATTTGCTTTTCACTTAAAACATTGTTTTAAACTTCCAAATATGTGTGTGTGTGTTTTTTTTTTAATTTTAAGTAAAAAGCAAATACTTTTTTATTCATATTACCCAATGACTTAACTTTTCTGCCTGATAAATTTCATTACTCGCATACAAATCACATTACATAAAAAAATTTAAGTAGTTCTCAAGAATCGATTATTTTAGTCTCACGCCTTGTTAAAATCATTAAGTTGGTAATCCAGTAGGGAAGAGCTTCCATCAAAAATGCTTCATTCCCAGCTCGATTACCTTTTTTTGCAGCAAACCACCAAAAACTACTTCTTCGTCATAAGTAGGTTTGTAAAGCATTGTTTGGCTTAAAATAGTGATCGTTTAATTGATCTTTGGTTAGTTGATTTTACGGGCCCCCAATCGACTTAAAATTCATGAAATGGTATCGGTAAATCAACTACTAAAGATTCGATACTTTCCACTATTAATCATAAATTATTTAAAAGTAAATTCATTTACAATTATTGTATTTCTGCTCATAGAGCATGTCATAAAATCATATTCACTCCTATCGTGAGCATTTTTTCCCTCAAAATATTTTCCCTTTTCCCCAAACTGCAGTCGTGAATAATTTTTCCCAAAAAATATGTTCTTTTTTTTTGATTCCCCTAATCGTGAGCCATATTTTTCACATGGATTTTTTCACTTGGTTTTGTTCACTTAATTTTTCAAGGCGAATTAAATCAATACATAGCGATATTTATTTATTGGACTTCCAATTATACATATATTAAAAGTTATAAATTATTATTTTTAGGACAATATGTAAATAATATTCACGAATAATAACAATAATTACTTACAACACCTTTTTTCATTGAATATGAACTTCTTTGATTCACATGCAGTAAATTTTATGGCTATGGCATACTTAATCATTTTTTCCACAGCACCTAAAATATATACAAATACAACTTTATAATTAAAACATTGCATTTGAAAGAAAGAATTTGTGTATTTCTTGCTATCAAAAATAAATTTGTCTGATTTTAAATTAATTTTGAAGCTTTACAAATCTTCTTTTCGTTTTTTACATTCACTACGAATTGATAGCGGGAACAAACGTTCCCATAATGTTCCCGATAGCAAATTTCCCTTCATGGGGAATGAAAATATCATGGGAACAAAAATTTCACATCACCCCTATTGTGAACATTTTTTTCCTCGAAATATTTCCACTTTTCACCAAATTGCAATCGTGAATAATTTTTCCCTTGTTTTGGTTCACCTTATCGTGAATAATATTTTTCACTTGAATTTTTTCACTTTTCCCTTGGTTTTGTTCCCTTTATTTTTGCGGGCAAACTGAATTATTGCATTCAATAATTTCGATATTTTCCTTTGAATTATATATTAAAAGTAATAAATATTTATTTTTAGCACAATATCAGTAAGTAAAGTTCTCTGCAAGATCTTTTTTCATGGAGTATGAATCTCTTTGGTTCACACACAGTAAATTTTATGATGGTGGACCGCGCTGGTGTACTAAAGATTTTTTTCCACTGCACCTAGAATATTTAAAAACACAACTTTAAAGTTTAAAAAAAACTCATTTGGTACATAAAATTTATGTATTTCTTATTATTTAACTTAAATTTGTCCGATTTTCAATCAATTTGTAAGCTTTACAAATCTGCTTCCCTTTTTTACATTCACTGGGAATGATAGCGGGGAAAAAATTTCACGGGAGATTCACGATAGCATTTTTCCCTTCGAGGGAAATGAAAATTTCACATGAACAAAAATTCCACTTGTTGTTATTCACGATAGGGGTGATTATTGTTCCAACATTTTAAGCTTGTAAATTATCCTTAATCGTTTTAAAAATAACATTTTTTACAATGTTTTGTCTAACGTTATTGCATATAATCATACAATAAATGTGTTCATTAGGGTTTTTCTTTTCCCGGACTTTTTCATTTCCCGGGAAAGCGGGAAAGATTTTTCGGTTTCCCGGGAAATCCCGGGAATTCCCGCCCAGAACAAAGCAATACAAAATATTTTTAAATTTAATTTATTTCCACAAAACAAATTATAATTCATGAGATCGATTAAAAAATATCGTGTTATATACACATTAGTCAAAAAATAATACCGTTTCCGTTCTTGGTTGGTTTAATAAAGGAATTTTGTATGGCAGTTTTAACGCATGATTTAACAATCGTTTTTGCATAAGGGCATATTTCTTTGGAAATAGGACTTTAGTACAGAATAAGCTGTTAATGCTGTTAACCGTACTATTTACCAAATAGGATCTGTAATTATTTGTATTTTTTATTTTATTTCCTTGCTCATTTCTATTTTTAACCCCCGAACAAAAAAAAAGGATGTTATAAGTTTGTAGTGTGTGTCTGTGTATCTGTGTGTCTGTCCATGTCCACGTACAGCCCAAACGGCTAAACCGATTTTGATTTAGTTTTCTCTGTTTGAAAGGTGACTTGATCGAGATGGCTCTTAACCATGTTTGAAGAAAATCGGTCCAGCCGTTTAGAAGATGTCACATCTTTTCTAAGTACATCAGGGGTTTTTAAAATTTTTAATTTTTGTTATATAATTTACTTTTATAAATTGTTGTAGAATTAAATTTTAAACGTCGCGTTCTGCTTTTTCCAAATAAAGGTATCTAAGTCTCAGAATGCATGCGTATCAGATGTAAACTCGGCCTTAGTTGTTGTAAAGCTTTAGCTATTGTGATATTGTCATCACCTTGTTATTGCACCATCGCATACATAAAGTGAATAACGACACTCATCAAGGAATTTGTAAATACAAATTAATTTGCCATAACAAAATCAAAAAATCCCGGGAATTCCCGCACAAATTTCCCGGGATTTCTTTCCCGGAAAATGTGCGGGATCCCGGGAAATTTTTCGCGGGAAATCCCGTATGAAAAACACTAGTGTTCATACTACAAATTGCATTTGAACATCACAAAAATATCTGCTACATCCAAAATCTCGATTATTTTTTTTATTAAGGAGATAATGAAATATAAAATATTTTTAATGGCATGGAACAACCAGATCTCATCGTTTTGCATAGCAGAATTGTTTTACTGTTTTTCTTCCTTTCTTCGACTAACAGCATTTTTGCTCACCTGATTAAATCAAGACTCCTTCTGGGTTTAATCGAATTATGTTTTCTTACCATGTCATACTCGTATGTTGCACGGTTCGTTTGGAAAAACTCAACGAACCATCGCAAATTCAAACAAAACAAAAAATGTGCAGACAACATTTCATAATCATAAAATTAGGCCGCAGAAGAAACATTTCTTATTTACCTGTGCAACATATAATTTATTAAATAAGTTTTGACATTTTCCTTCTTTCGTTTTAAAATCTGTGCTTGCGTTAAGTCAACCATGACTTACAAAAAAAAACTCAGTTGTTGCATGTTAAATTAAAGATACATTGAGGGGCTTAACCAAGTGAGATTCTTGCACATGCACTTCCGTGAATGAAAAAAATTAAAGAAACTTAAAACAAAAACAATGTCCAATTTATCATAAAACTTACATACATACATACATACATATGTACATATGAAATTCTGACAAAAAGAAATACATGCATACATATGTACATATGTATGAATGTTAACTGTAAAGGGCGTTAACAAAATTTGACTTTTCAACTTGAATTTGGGTTAAACTTGAAAAGTTTTAAGGAAACACATTTGTCAGCTTGGTGCCTGCCTGCATGGAATGAAAGAGATGTATGGGATATTTAATGATTTCTTTTTTTTAAGCTGAATTTTTAAAATATTAAATTGACAAACCCTAAACAGTGGCTAAGGTTGTTAAACTCAAAGGCAAGGAAAAATAACTAAACAAATATAATTGCTTTGCAAAGACATTGAAGTTGGCATCACTTTAATTTCAATATCTTCTTCATGCTGCATTTGCATATTTTTGAGTGGCGAACAAAATCAATATTTTTACGTTTCTAGCACTTGTCGGCTTAGAAAGTGAAAGCCTGCTTGTCCATTTTGTGAAAAAATACATAAATAATATGTATCAGAAAACAAAACAAGTACATACATACATATTCATTTGTATTAAGTGTTTTTCTTATTTACAATTCAATAATTTCTTTTGCTGATGTTATTGTTTCCTTTGCTTTCTTCATGAGTATTTATCAATATGTATTTGCAAATTTAACAGCCAACAGTTATTGTCATTTTTTTTATTATCTTTCAACTTTGTGGCTGTCAAATTATGACTGGCAAAAAATGTAACTGCGATCCCCAAGTTTATGAAGATAATCATAAAAACAGCGAACAACTCGAAGCCATGGTCAATTGAAATATAATTTTGCTTTTCATATTAATTTTAGCTTTCTACTTCCACTAACGATTAAAGCCACCATGCTATATAATTTTCTGGAAACAACTATATAGCATTAGATTTAATAAGTAACTATTAAAATACTTATGTACATGCATTCAACAAAAAAAAAACTAAACATAAATTAAAGTAAAAAAATTTATATAGTTTTTAAAGCTTAACTTCGACATACATACTTACATATGACTCGCTACAGTAAAGTCTCAGCATTACTATTCATTATTATTATTCATGCTTGAACTCAGTATAACTTTTAAGATAGATCTATTTCATATTATTAAAGAAATGATAAATGCTAGAGATTTTTAATAATTCAAAAATACGAGTATTAGAAAAAACTGAAAATTTTTTGCTGGGAGATAACATTCAGCATTTGGAAAGCATATTATGAATAATGATTTTTTAGTAGTAGTTGTGCTACAAACTTTAATCTGGCTCGAAGGACCATCCTCAAAATATGAAGTTGAGTTTCAGAATATTGTAAACAAACTTTGTCAGCATTATCGTGATCCATGATGAACATCTGGAAAATAAAGTTTTTCTAAGGCTTAATAGATTATTTTTCTTTGAAAATTTTCAAAAGTTGAAGTACAATATTAACTCAACTATCTGCACAAAATTTATACTGGTTTTAAATCACATCTGAAACCAAATTTCATACTGAAAAATGTGTCGCCGTGTTAGGAGACAAAATCTTAAGTATTGCTGCATTATATTTTGAACTGGCACAGCAGCTGAGATCACTGTTGTCTTTGCAGCCGTTTCCCAGCAAAAAATTACACATTACTATCAGAACTACTTGCCATATAATGACTTGCTTTTCTGATTGCCAAATTTCATTACTCGCTTACAAATCGCATTACCTAAAATTTAAAAAAAAATTATGTACAAGTTGCTAAATGAAGAGAATAATTTTTTATATTAAATAGATTACGTGAACAAGTTGCCAAATAAAAAAAGTAAGTACTTCTCAAGAATCGATTATTTTAGTCTCACGCCTTGTGAAAATCATTAAGTTGGTAATCCAGTAAGGAACAGCTTCTACCAAAAATGCTTAATTCCAAACCCGATTACATTTTTTGAAATTTTTTGCTGGGTGTCTATGAAATATTTTCGTGCAGTGAAAAAAAGTTGAAATAATTATTCAGGAACTATTTTTTCTCTACTTCCAAAATATCAACATGTGTATATTTTTTACTTTTCAGGAATCGATTATTAATAACACTCAGATAATTAATTAAGAAGCTATTTCTCTTATGCAAAACTGGAGATATATCTTGAATTTTTTTCTGAAAACGAAACCATTGCCATGAAGTATTGGATTTTTAAATATAAAAAATATCTTGATTTAAAAGAAATTTAGTTAAAGAGAAAAAGAACATAAGAAAAATTAGTTTTACGCAACATCATGAACATGACTTCGGATTCACTGAATATGTATCAAAAAAGAGAACTTCTTGCAATGACAACCTTATGTAAAAATCATTAGAAATTTTCCAAATTAGCACTACTTCCGGATCACAAGTTCAGGATCTTACTGATTTCCTTGGAAGTGCTTTTTTTACTTGGCACTTTCAAAAGAGAATTGAAAAATTACTCTGCCATTTGTAAATAACTACTTTAATAGTAAAAAAATTACAAGAGATTTCATTTAATGATTACTATAGAGCATATAGCATGATCGATATTTTTATATGAAGATTATGTTACGTTACATCACATCTCTATAAAGGCTGTGATACACTATCACACACAGTCGTTCGATCTGTCAAAAAAATCGTGTGTGCTCAAAAAGTATGATAGTATGGATTAAAATTTGATATGTGTGACAGATTTTTTGACAAGTCTGTCCGATTTCCAAAAGTTTATGAAAATTTTCATAAAATGATAATTTCTATTAGATCAGAAATGAATTTTGTAAGGCAGTTGCTAAGAAAACAGCATTTTCTGCTTCATTTATTTAAAGATAGGGAGATACATTTTGAAAATTACATTTAGCGTTATTATTTCTTTAGAAATGTCAAATAATTAAACATAAAAATTGTTTTAAATGTTTTTGCATCTTTTTTGTGTAATAGTGTGGAACCTATAAGAGATTTTGTTGCGATTTTTTTGGAGTGTGACAGACTTCAATCCGATTTTCCAGTGAATGAATCGTACGACTGTGTATGATAGTGTATCACGGCCTTAACCATTTGCATTACTTTTCACATAACAATATCGATCAGCTGTTTCCTACTGTTGCAGTTATTTTACATTACAGTCGGATAACTGAGCGTTTAGACTCTTTAAGTCATATTTTTCTAATTTGTGGGAGAAGACTTTTAAAATTTCAAATCAATTTTCAGAAATTTATTTATTAACAGTTAAATTGATAAATTTGATATTCACTTTAATTTTTTATAGGAAAATATCGTTTTACACACTATTAATAATGCATTCAATTTGGAATACACGAACGTTTAAGCTAAATTAAGGCTCAGTTAGCCGACTGTAATGGAATGTTACTGCAACAGTAAGAAACAGCTGATCGATATTGTTGAGTGAAAAGTAATGAAAATGGTTATAGAGATGTACTGTAACGTAACATACCGTTTATATAAAAATATCGATCAGCTGTTTCCTACTATTGCAGTTACATTACGTTAAAGTCGGCTAATTGAGCCATTAGTTTTATTCCGTAAGTCGAAGTTGAAAAATATATTAAAAAAGTCATTGGATTATAGCTTCCTGAAAAAACCCGCAAAATAATTGATGTTTCTATATTCTTATGAATAGAACAGGCTAATGTTCGTAACGCTTTTTAAGCCAAATTACACGTGATAATTATTAATGAACAAATAACATCAAAGTTAGTTGTAAATATAAATTGAGGTTTCGCCCAGAGGAACTCAAGATTAGGGGAGTTCCATTAATTCAAAATTAGCTCATCTTGTCCTTAGCCTTTTTCTTATATGTATATATAGAAATTTTTGTAACAATTTTAAAATGGTTGTTTCTTAACTCAAACATTTTCATGTTTCGCAACAACAATTTACACTATCAATTCCCCGTAACTTTTTTAAGTTAGTTATTGGAACCAAAATAAATAGTCTATTTATCGAAATCACAACAACGATTTGCATTAAAAATAAAATAAAAAATAACTGTAAAACTTTTGGTAATCAAAATCAAAACAACAATTAACATTAACAGATTAGATTAAACTACAAGGTTTTTTTTCGGGTACTTAAAATTGTGGAACTAATTACGGCAGTCTATATCAAACGAAACTTCAAAAGATTTCAATACAGTCTTGAATATATTACGATAACGAGTCGGATATTCGTTTACGAACATTTTGTAGTAGAGTAGAGTAATTTCTAGCTAAGTATCGCTGATTCTTACGAGATTTCCCAAACAAATCGACATATATGTAGTTTGTTAGTAGATTTGTAGAAAATCTAATCAAAATCTTTTTTTTTTTTATTTTTACTACCCTGTACAACATATTTATAAAAAAGATAAGTGAATTAGCTGCGATCTGCTTAAAAAGGTGTGTGAATTGGCTATATTGTTTGTTTGGTTGTAGTTTTGAGCATTTTTCAGCTAATGGGTTTCGTTTTGGATAAACAAATCTTCATAAGTGCCAAAAACAACGTGGTGTAAACGATATAGATTTTCATAAAGAGTTTAATTAAAATCTGCTAGATTTTGTGCAGGTGTAATTTTTTAGTGTTATGACTATATTGCATCAAAAGAGCGACATGTAAGATTTTACATACATACATATGTATGTATGTATGTATATCGAACACATTCAAACTAGAATATTCCCTGTCGGAAAATGTGTGGTTGACTAAAAAAATAATTAACTTATTGTTAACTTTTCTTAGACTGACTAAAAGCTAACTGCAATGTCATCCAGAACAAATCCAAAATAAATTCTAAAGTTGAGTACTTAATCGAATTTGATGACAGACAACAAATTTATTCTCAGCTGCTTTGAAACTCATTTCAGTTTCATATTAACATTTTGCTGTTGTTATTTTAGATGGTACCTTAGCCGAGTGGTAGCGCGTTGAGTATACAACGTGTGATGATATATGTCGAACCCCAGAAAATATTTTTAAAAACCAACTTTAAGTTAGCTGAAAAGTAATGCAGAGTGAGCCAACTGACTACCAGCTAGGACATCGCAATGTTAAAATAGTCAGTTGATTACATTGAAAAGTAATCCAAGTGTCAGTCAGTACTAGTTGCGGAATAATTAGCTTAAAGTTAACGGAATTTCCGACAGGATTTGCACAGAAATGTCGTTCGCCATAACCGTGTTCGCTCTTACAATTAATATTACTTTATCTCTTTTACATTTTAAAATGACAATAACAAATGGAAACCCATCAATTAATGATCCTAAAAATTAGACAAAAAAATATAAAACTAATCCATAATTGCTTGCACTTAAAAAAAAATCATTTCAAATGTACAAAATTGTTAAGCAATTAGAGATAAAGTTTTTCCAAGCAATAAAAATAAAACAACTGCAGTCATGCAGCAATAGACGTCGCGACGTCTTGTATTGTCAATTATTCATGCATTTGCTTAACCATGTGATTTTGTATTTGAAATGTTAATTTTACTTTTTTTTTGCCTTGACTCGTTTCCAACCGCAAGGTGTGAGTTTAATCGTTACAAAATAAATACTTATGTGGACAACTCAAAACAAACCCGTGTGCATGCAAGATTTTGATTTGCTTTGACTGGAAAAAACTCTAATAAATTTTGCATTGTACATACCTCCGTCATTCTTGCAGTCCACTACGTTCCAAGTTATCAAATATCCTTCGTTTATGGGCTGCACCACAGGTGGAAAGTTTGTTTAAAATATTTTTAATTTTGAGATTTCTAAAATATTGTTTTTTTCAATAAAATAAAGTAATTTGGTATAACCCAGCAAAAAAATTTCGAAATTTTGTAATGGGTAGTACTCTTTTAATGGCTTACAAAGTAATGACTGATACTTATTTATGTAATTATTTTATGTGCTTAATAATGACTGCCCCTGTAATGAATAAAATAAGAACTTATTTATATCATTACGTGAAAGTACTTATTGTAGTGCTTTCCAGTTAATAAGGAAATATATCTAGAGAAAAATTTATTGATCGTGAAAATTATTTTAATTAGAAAAACTAGCAAATTAATTTAGAATAAGTTTAAGCAAAAATTAATCTATAAAATTTTGCATATTTGTAAGCAAAAAATAACCCATTAAATTTTGAGTATTCTTAGGCAATCAGTAATATATTAACTTTTGCATGTTTGTAGGCAAAAAGTATAGGGTACCGCATACTTTTTGAACTTCTCAAACAAAAATAATGGGTTATTCAGTCAAATTGTAAGTACTTACGACTGATGAGTACATACACTTTTTTGCATTCTAGTAGGCAAAGTTTTTTGCTGGGAAGTTCATACATATCGTTACCTTAATATACATAGATAATAATATTCCTTGTTTTTTTAGATCTAGTTTTTTATAAGTATATTTCGATAGAAAAACATTAAATTTATCGAAAAATGCCAAAATCTCGATTTCAAAAAAATAATGAGTTAGGACCCTTTTATATTAAGATTACGATGTATACATTAGCATGGCCGTTAGTTGTATGGAGATTTTTTTTTATTTGTTATATTCTCTCCCTCCAAATCGGCTCAGTTTTATGTAAGTTACCATTTTTGGTGAAGGGTATAAAAATAGTATTGAAATATATTGATCCAGAATTATTCTAAATATGCATTATTTACAATAATTTTCAGGAAGTTTGTTGGAAGGTATATTCATTGAATTTGAAGTCAGACAAAAATAACAGGAATTTTAGGATTTTTGAAAATAATTTTTATAATGCTCAGTATTATTTCTAAGAACTGTCGGTTTTATTGGTCAATATATTAGCTAGAAGCTTCATAGTGTCTGCTGGTAAACTGTATATAAACTTTAAAGGTTCAATATAAACCAAATGAGAATTCTGTCATACTTACACCCTTATGCATAATGAGCGCAGTATACAACAGCGAACAAGCGTTATATGTATTTGTACATTCGGAAATTCGTAATATAACTTCTTAACAAGCTAACAAAAAATCACTTATTGATGCTTTGGAAGTCATGAAATTTTATTCCTTTTGCTTTTTATGTTGATTTTCAATACCATGTGTACATATGTACTTCTTACAACTACAATTCGAGCTGAAAGAAATCCCGCCTATGTAGTAATGTTAAAGCAAGGAAATAAACTCAATTTTCATTATTAAGTTCTTGTTTCAGCTTTGATATTAGTTGCACTTCTTACTTGTTTAAATGGAAGTTTAATTTAATATCTCTAGTTAGTTTGAGAAATGTTTGAGTAATGGTAACATTATGATCTATTTTAATGTATTTGTTTGAAATAATTAATATTTTACTGAAAAAGAAAATAATGTATTAGTTTTGGGAAAAAGTGCAGTAAAAATACTAAACGTTAAAAATCGGTCAATTAATAAAATCTGTACTTAATTTTAAATTTGCTAGGGAATCCAAATTTGATCAAAAAAGTTTAACCGATTTCGTATGAAGAGGATTGTTCGCAGAATGTCTAATATGATAACGAGTGCCCTAAAATCTACGAAGACACTTCTTGATATACACCATAACATACGGTAATGGCTTCCAATAGATCTACTGACTAGGAAGCTAGAACTATGGACCGCAGTTAGGCTTACACTCGTTAGAGTGAGCCACCAAAATGGAATCATGCTAGCATTTTAGGGATCATTGGAATTATTCCTAATCGCAATGAAATCACTTTCGATTTCACTTTCTTTCAGGAGAGAATTGTGTTACTCCATTACAGGGGAGTTTTCCCTATTTAAACAGGCGGCTGCAAACGGTGTTAAGAGTTGGCAGGGTTATTTACTTGGCGGAATTTGGGATCATAATATTCTTTAGACCTCCAGACCAACGTAGCATCTCACATGTAGAACACGTAGAAAAAATTAATAAATTGGTTAAGGTTTCATAGGATATCGAATAATTATATCCAAACGATAATCAAGGCCCTCACGGTTGTGTACACCACATCTAATATAGTCCTAAAATGCTGCACGGCACGAAACGCAATGGCGAGCCATTCAGACATCACGCTCACATGATGACGCGTATAGAAGCCCAATGAAAATCTTTGCGGTTTCCTGCACTCATCCTTCTTTAAACGAATTTATACTGATCTTACGCAGTCGGCCCAGTTAGTACAATAAGCCAAACTCCTTTACAGCGACAATTCTCTGTTCCTGCTCCGAAGGACGAAGAAAAAAAAATATTATGCACCTTCTATGCCTCTGCCTATATCTCTGGAAAATAATCGCGTTCGCCCTCTGGGCAAACGTTTAATTTATAAAGCACAAAATCTCTAGGTTCTATTCGTCTAACTTCTCTCTCTTCTTACTCTTCACAATTAAAATTTTCTAATCAAGTCGACCCAGTGTCCCTTTTACTCCTCCCCCATCTCCGTCTTTTTGTTTCTATGGGTAGCACAAACGGATCAATAATTCAATATACATAGTTAATGCTAACTGTAAGCTAAGTTTTCGCGTTTGCTTAAAATTACCAATTTGTTCGCCCGGAACAGAGGAGAGCGTTCGTAGACTATAATATCAATACTAAGAAGTCAAATTATACATAATTTTGCAATATGTATGTGATAACTGCTTAAGTCGACTTAATCAAAGCAGTGTTGTTCGGAAGTTTGACGGTACCGCTGAGATATTGAAAGGAACTGGAGGGAAAAAATATTCCTGCAATAAACAACTTTAATTGAAAATAAAATCAAAAATTATTTAAAAATGCAATTGAATCAATTGAAGTTTGTAATTAATTACATTTTTAAACAAAAGTTTAATTGACCGAAATATATATTTAATTTATTTTGGTTTTATTTTAAATTAAAGTTGTTTATTGCATTAAATAAAAAAATTTAATTGACTTAAACACATTATTAATTAATTTTTTTCTGTGTGGTACATAATACAGGATAATAAATCAGAATTTTCTTAAGTCGACTTAACCTATTATTACATACTACAACAGATACAATTACATATAACTGCTTCGTAAAAAATTTAAATGTCAATTCATTTGTTTTCAAAATAATACTTTTTTATTCATTTGGTTTCATGAAATATTTTTTTTAAACTTGACACCTAAAAATAAAAAAGAATAGTGCACCTTAATTTTTTGAGCCATAGTGCAGAGTTTATAAAATTCGGCCCAGTCGTTCTCAGCATGGTCACTTGTTTTATTTAAAATATTTATTGTTGATGGAAGTATGTCTAAATATTTGCCACCGTTTAAGCTTTTTTTCTTTTTAATGCACTAATTTTTTTTTTAATGCAAAGTAAAACGACTCCGGTGTTGTAGTATATCATTTGAATCGAGTTGTAGATTTTGTTGCAGCAGCTTATTTATTTAATGCATTAATTTTCAAAACATTTTGTTTGTAATTTTATCTTGTCGCACCCATAAAATGTTTATGAATTAAAGTCAAATTGTTTACTACTCGCTATCATGCATTGCATGTTTTGAATTAAAATAAATTTAAGTTTTCCAGTTACAAATGTGCAAAAGTTTTAAGTTTTTTTATACATACATACATACATATGTATGTAATATGTATATGCATATGTACTAAAGTCCTGCACAAGACCATTTATAAGAACTTTCAAGACATGAGGGATTTTTCAAATGCTTTACTACAGCGAAGTCTTATAAAACAAACGCTAAGCAACACTGTTTTCAAGAACTTGTTTCAGTTATTGCAAGTATAGGAGTAAAGAAGAAAATACTTCGTGACTGGAAAATTTGTGATGCTTGCTTCTTTCTACGCATGGGCGCGTATACAAGCGTCATGCATGTACATACACACACACGTTGTGTGTATGCTCTTTTATTTTTCTGCACACAAACAAACGTTCACATGCATTTACATTAGTTGTGTGCGCTTGCTTAAAAAAAACCTCCCTTAAACACATAATAGCCCTCTAGTCAGCCTAGAACCATATGTCTCTATGTCAACACTCTTTTCTCTAGCGACAATTGCACTAGTTGAAATGTCGACAACTTTCCTTTTAATGCGCGAGTAGAGATACGTTAGAGACAACAGTTCTAGTGTATTTCTGGTGACATTATCAATAAACGCGTCAATAGTTTGTTTTTCTCTTTTATTATGCTATGCAATAATGTTACAAACTTACGTACATATGTATGTGGGTATGTATTTAAGTTTGTTGCCCCAACCCTTATAAAACTGTAGACGAGAGTCACTAAAATTTACTAGTGAATCTTTAGTTCAAATGTCTCCATATGGTTGTAAAAGAATAGTGCTAAATTCTACTGGTAGATTTTCAATGACAACCTTATGTTATATGTCAATAGGAATTGCACAGGCTGCGGTTCACATATTCAGTTGTACTATTGACAATGTCAATAGTAAATCACCACAATTTTACTATTGACAACGAGCGAGGAAATATCGATATTGTAGACTAGAGCCCCTAAAATTTACCAGTGAATCTTTGGTGCCAATGTCTGCATGTGGTCCCAAAAGAACTAATTAGTCAGTATTGCTACAGTCTAGTGGTGGATTTTCAATGACAAGCTAATGTTAAATGTCAATAGATAATTACATTGGCAGGGGTACACCTGGTCAGTAGTGCTACTGACAATGTCACTAGTAAATCACTACAATTTCACTATTCGCATTTTCTGCAGGGAGCTTACCATCTACATCTTACACACACACACTCAAACATACAATATGGAAAATAACAAGCATACACGTATCAACACTACTTTGGTGACTGTTTGTTCATAACAAGAAGTCTTGAAGACATTGCTTGTTAGCACTCATATACACGCACACAAATGCATCTATCGTGCTTTGCTTATAATGCGACAGCATTTATTATTGGTTTAGCATTCTACAGCCACGAGAATATATTTAAAAAACAAGACGTATTTACATTTCAAGACTATTTACGCAGGTCTATAATATGTACTAGAGATCGAACTTCGGCTAAAATCCTAAACTTCGGCCAAAACCGAAGCCGAAGCCGAATGTTTTAAATTTTAAAAATGATACTTGTTTTATATGAATTAAGAAAAAAGTTTGCTTTTTTGAGATCATATGATCACTCACAAGAACGTCCAAGTAAAAGAAAATAGAAAGCAACAAGGTTGTATTTCAAAGCAACCCTTTCAAAACGTTAAACACAATAGAAACTGTCGGCGAGCAACGACCAAAAATAATGTTATTTTTCAAGCTTGGAATGAAAAATATTCGGCTTCGGCTAATCGGCCGATTTTTGCCATAGGCCGAATGTTGGCGAATTACCAATTTTTGGCCGAAGGCCGAAGCCGATTAATCGGTCGAACTCTAATATGTACTTAAGCTTTGTATGTCATTTGATACTATGATACTGTTCTCATACGACGCACATTAGGTAATTTTAGTTACTTTTTAGGACAAATTTAATTTCAGCCAAAGTTTTGTACCGATACGGCTGAAATTTGGGATTTAAGATTTTTTCATAAGCGCGCAGAGATGGGTTTTTTATTTTTATAATAGTGGAAATTTGTGTCGTTGCCACCAATGAAAACATGTATCTATATAAAATCTTGCTTTGAAAAGTCGTTAATTTTTCGGTGGGTCCATCTTTATTTGCTCCAACGATGCTAAATCTTGTTTTGAAAAATTATTTAAATTAATTTCACTCATAAAAAAATTGTAAGTAGCATCAGTTGTTTCCTTTTTACCCGACTACGCGATGCAAAGAAGGGTATTGTGTTTATCAGCCTATATATGTAGTTATGTACGTATGCGCCACTATATAAACCAAACGCGTGGACCCATTTTGATGATTCTTACATCAATCGATTTGTCCTGATCCTTTGAGTATCACTATGGATATAATAGTAGTCAAAACTCAATATGGCGGCCAACAGATGCCATTTTGTAAATACGAAAAAAAATAAACTATATAAATACGGGTATCATTTGTCATGTACTTTAAAATCATCTTTAGGTTTCTCTTATGATTTTTCATTTTGAATGGCAATTTTGGATATTTAACGGTTCACAGTGGGGATTTTATGTTTTAATTACTACTTGTTATTCTTTTTACAAGAACTAACATTAAAAACTTGACTATATTTCAAGCTGAGACTGCCTGCAAGAATATTCGGTCCTGTTCTCTAAACCGAGTCCGAGTAAATTTCTCGTTTTTAAAAAAATTGAAAATGGTCCTGCAGACGTGTTTAAAATCATACATAAATCGATTTACAGGACAGGACTGATTATATAAATCAAAAATCGAAACGAAAAATAAAAAAAATTAACACCAAAGATAATTGTAAATACTCTGCCAAACATTTAGTAGAACGGAACAACTAGCTGTTTTCGAAGGCCACTACACCTTCATCATCAGCGTTCTTTGCGTTTGGTCCAGTGTGTGTGGTAGGGATGGCAAAGTTGGTACAATTGTACCTTTTTTGGTACTATTCAAACTCTGAAAGTACAATAGTACACCAATGACTAATTTAGTACATTTAGGGAATCTCCCCCAGTTTCACTCCGCATTTCTTTTCAAACGATTGCATATATCAATTTTCACTTTTGAACAATGAAACTCATATTCTTCTCACTTAAAAACAGTCTTGTGAAGACAAAACGCAGCGAGAAAACCAAAAAAAATGTGAACACGTCTATTTTTAAATAATTTTTCTTCTAAATTGGGATGCTAAAGCAAATGCTATTAATTTGTACATTTCAAATTTCAACTTAAACAGTTGTAATCATATGCTTTAACATCCCAAGTTACAAGCAAATTTTTAAAAACGATTCGGTAGCCAGAACAAAGTCGATTGTTTTAATAAAATCAAATAAAAATATGTAATTTGAACAAAAGAAAATCTTTTAGTACAATTAAGGTCAAAAAAGTAAAATTTTTGAAAGTTGTTGGTACATTTTTAAAATTCTCAATGCCTTCCCTGGTGTGTGGTATCAGTTGATGTAGTTTTCCGCTTTATATACTCAGCCATTATTGCAAATGGAATATGTGAATTATTGAATTGATTCATCGTATTCAATTCCCTGAAAGCTTTTTTGTAATGAAAGCTCAATTTTACCATCCCTAAATTTACAACAGTCTTGCCATTGTCGTTTGTTCTTTACTAGTTATGCACATGTTAGTTAATTTGTTAGTTATTTTTTTTTTCTACTCAAGACAAACTTTTTTGGTTTGTTACTATCAAGTATAGTAATAATGGCTGAGTATATAAAGCAGAAATCTACAGCAAATGACACACACTCATTGAACCAAGCACAGAAAATGAAGGTGTAGTGGCATTCGAAAACAGCTAGTTGTTCCGTTTTACTAAGTGTTTGTCAGAATATTTACAATTAGCTTTAGTGTTATTTGTTCATTAATAGTTATCACATGTAATTTGGATTACAAAGCGATACGAGCTTTAGCCTGATCAAATTATAATTATAAAAATAGAAAGGTTTTAACGACTAATTTTGACATTGTATTTTTCCCTTTTAAAACATTTGGTAGACCGGCACAAGAAACCATGAAACTCTTGTATATGATGAGAAAATTTTTTTCATAACTTTTCAACCCTCTAATTCTTATAAGATTATGTCTCTATATTTTTTATGTCGCTGCTTTCGAAAAAGGGACGTAAATTTCTTTTTAAAGTCTCTGAATAAACCAAGGGAAAATCTCGGACTTATTAATATTTCTTTTTTATCAAGTTTGCACCGCAAAAAGGGTAAATTAAATACCCCATGAGAATATAACAAACCTTGCAGTAAATGGATCTGACACAAAGCGCCAATTATATTTTTTATCTCTCTGAATAAAAATTAAAACTTGATAATTTTTAAGTAGCCAAAAATGTAAATGCCTTTCAGGGAAATCTAGAACTTATTTATATTATATATCAAGTGTGCTTCTCAAAAACGGTGAAATTAATACCCTAAACAGGAGTTAAGCAACGTATATATGCATTTCGTTCCTGCTGATGGAACTCGTCGGTAGACTTCAACTCAAAAGATTTTAAAATTAGCTAAAAAAGATAAATGCTTTATGACAAATAAATATATGTACTTCGGTACTTCTTGTGTAGTTTATATATATCCCAGTAAAAACATTAAAAGTCATTCTAAAGGAACTACGTTTTCATTGCTTCCAAAAAAATCGACATTTTTAATTTGCCGATAATTAGCAGAAAAGCAAGTTGAAGTTTATTTCAGTCATACATAACGTGACCAGAAGCTTTTTACAAAAAGCGGGACACGATCGTTCAAAAAGCGGGATTTTGACGAAAATACGGCCAAAAAGCGGGATTTTTAAATAAACAACTATTTGAAAGGGGGATGTGTATTACGCACATAAAAAGTTTCGTATGTACTTAGGAAACACAGTTTTTAACTCAAAAGAATCGATTTTAAATAAACAAAAGTTTTTGTTAACAAAAATTTTTATTTAGTAACGTAAAATAAATAAAATTAAAGATTTTTTGACTTCATTTACAAAACAAAATACGATTTTTATACAAAACAATGTACAAAAACTTAATGCGAATGATAGCAAGTGGCCTTGTTAGTCCATATTATCATCAACTGAGTACACCAATGTGTCAAACTCTTTATAAAAAAATAAGCAAGAACTTTTTATTTTATTATTGACAGTTTGGTGAATGTCAGTTGTTATTCTCCTAATAAGCCCTCTTGGTAATAAATTCCTAAAGCAGCAGAATGTCTGCACATATAAAGCACTGTAACAAAAGGATCTTTGAATGTGTACGTTTGTATTTTTATTTTTTTCATTTGAGGAGCTGCCAGATCCAAAAAAAATAAACAATAACTACACTCAAAAATATTTGGAATAAATTTTTATCAGTTACATATTAATAAAAATATATTAAGAGATAAGAAATTTCAAAACTCTAAAAAGCGGGATAAAGCGGGATAAAAATTCAAGGCGGGATCAACCTCAGAAAAGCGGGATAATCCCGCCTAAAGCGGGATGTCTGGTCAGGTTAGTCATACAGAAGCTTCTAATTTCTCTATAGTTTTAGAAAATACTCCACACGATTTTTAAAAACCGATTTTTATAAAGAAATTTATGAAATAATTTTGGTCTCAAAATTTAAAGTTATTTACATAAATTTACATGTAAAAATGGTTTCTAGAGGAAAATATTAATATAGAACGCCAAACAGGAAATTTTTCTTAAGATCGCTTCCAATTCGCTGATTAAGCATCGAAAAAGAGAAGTTCTTGCAATGATTAAAAATCATTAGAAATAATAATAAATTTGCACTACTTCCGGATCGCAAACTCTACATTTTCATGACTTCTTTAGAATAACTTTTCTACTGGGATATGTGGTTAATTTTTTGTGTATAAAGCTTCCATAACTTGTTTGATCATAAAAATCAATTGTCCATAGTTGTTATTAGAATGTGATTATTTCTGTAGAAATTTTCTGACTTGTAAATTTTTGTTTTTTGTGTATTTTTTTGCTTTAAACTCTTTTATTTAATATAAGCACATATTTTAAACGATAAATTTTCCATGGATAATTTATTTTAAATGATAAAGCCGCTTCTCGGACAGCAGCAAAGGAGACCCAGTGAACAATTTTTTATTTACACTTTCTGCACTTTATAGAAAACAAACAAATTTTTAATTAAACTGGATTTACATACTAGTAAAAAATTGTACTACTTGTAGACTGCCTATAGAAGATTGGCATAAAGTAAAAGATTTATTTACGTTAATAAACAAAAATCAGGAAAAAAACATTAAAAACATTTGCATGTTATTTTTCTATTTGTTATCAGCAACATCAAGATATTTTCACACAACACTAAAGAAAATTTATATTAAAACAGATAAGTGAATTAAGTGAACGAAAGATACGATATATTTTTACAATAAAACAATTTTTAGCTATGACCATAATTTGCGCAATACAGTTGTTGTCTTACCACTTTTTGTTGCCAACAACTGCTGCACAAATTTATGCACAAACGTATAGAAAATCTATTATTGTACAGTAGTTAAACAAAATGTGTGTAAGGATTTTTTCTAAAATACAGATTTATTAATTTATGTACATACTGGAATTCAGAGAATAAGTAGAGTTGAATTCGACCTATAAGTGCCTCTGCATCAAGAGATAATAGCAACTTGTTAAATCATTTATTTTTGATTGAATGAAGAATAATTTATCGTTTTAATACTGGACTTAACATAAGTAGTTAGTTATTTTCTTATATGTTAAAAAGGATATGCAACTAGAGATGAAGAGATTTTTCAAATGGTGCCTCGGAATTTGAGGGTGGCGTAGGCTGAAGTAGTTAGCACGTTGACTACAAAACCGAAGGTGCTGGGTTCGAGCCCGGTCTCCAACAGGCATTTAAAACAAAACAACAACAACACGCATTTTTCTCATGTGCGTTAGTGTCCCTTTTGTAGGAAAGTTCATCTGATGAAGGCATAGACACTGGTCACTGAATTACACCGACTTCAGCAGATACTAATCATAATGTAACATCAGAGCGCTCTCCATTGCTGTGTATCAGCATCATCGGTGAAGTAAAACAACCAATAGCTACTAAAATACAGCTTCGAACTTTAGTACGTCTCATTGACACCAGAGGCGCTGCAACACTGCATTAACTATTAAAAACGTGTAAAAAGCAGAGTTGTAAAAGAATGAAACTTTCCCCTATTTCTTTCTTCATCACATATATTCTCTATCACTATCCCTTTCCTAAAGAAGGTAACAACTAGTAATAGTAGTAGACATTCATTGCCTGCATATTACTTCACTTTAGAAATAAATTCAGTAAAGTGCGACTTTGACTTGCGCACGAAGGATTGCGTACTGACACTAGATATGTAATACTATGCGAACTTTTATATAAAGTTGGCATTTTTTCCCTTTTTAGAATTTATTTGGTTTTGAGCGTTTTTTCAATATATCGCACACTAAATTATAAAGTCACAACTCAAAATTATAAAAGTGCCTTTTTTTTATAAGCCACAGTTAATTGAAGAAATCTATAACGACCTCAACAATTTCTTTTGCAATACAGTCTTCTTGAAGAATATAAAATACCGTTACGCTTGTTTTTATGTCACATACTTGCGTCATTTGTACAGTATCCACAGTTCTTTGCAACTAATCAGCATCTGAACTTTTTTGAGTTGTGACTCTTTATGATTTAGTGTGCGATATCGTTTTTTAGTTTTGGATTTTTTTGCGTTTTTTCGGTTTCTGGCGATTTTGAGTTTTGGCGATTTTGTCTCGTTTTGTCGATTTTTTTTCGGTTTTTGGTGTTTTTTTTTCATTTTGGCGATTTTTTTCAGTTCTATATTTTTTTTGTGTAATTTGGCGCTTCTTATTCGTTTTGGAGATTTTTTTAATTTTTGGAGATATTTTCGGTTTGGCGATTTTATAATTTTGGGATTTTTTAGTTTTACCGGTTTGTGTACGAACCCTAAAAAAGGAAATAAAATTAAACATTAATTTCTATTGATGGACAACAGACCCAGATCTCCTCTGGTAACTTGCATTCCGTCATTACCTGAGAATAACAAACAAGTCTGTATTTACCATGACAACCGTTGCAAAGAAACTTTTTCGATTGACGATATTGCCAGATCAATTTATTGTTGTACAATCGTCTGGCAATAAATTGTAAGATTTTCTGACAAATTTGATACAGCCGTGCGAACTGGCAATTTACCTTGTGCTGGCAATTTTTGATTGGCAGTATATTCTCGACACATTTCCATATCTGAGAATATTGTAAGAACTGATATTCGTCTGTACTAGGGGTTTGCACGGCGATTATAATCGTAATAGAAATCGCGATTAATCGCACCTTTTATTCGCAATCGTACTCAAACCCATTAATCGCTCGATTGCGATTACAAGCTTTGCCCTTTTTGAAGCAAAGAATTTATATCAAATTTACAAATTAAGGCACAGGGACTGGTGTCTATATCTCGGCAACGAATATTCGTAGTTCTTTCAGAGTGCCGAATGAAAGACTGAGATCTTTGTGATCCTCCGGGCCACGAAACTGGTGGCCAGGAATATAGCTGAAGGTGAGAAGGTAACCTTCTACGTCGTCAGCCAGGCAGGGCTTAAAGCTTTGAAGGGACACAATGTTAAATCGAAACTTGTTAGTGACTGTAGGAAAGCCATCAACTTGCTTATGGATAAATATAGTGTCAGACTATGTTGGGTTCCTGGCCACAGCAGTGTTGAGGGAAATGAAATTGCTGATGTGCTGGCAAGAATAGGGTCGGCATTAGATGAGGGGATGTCAGGCAGATCGGTGAAATTACCAAGATCATTACTATAGGGAACTCACTAATTGGGTAGAAATCAGGACCAACAGTTCATGGAGAAATAGGGAGGATTGTAGAATCTCGAGGGCTATGTAGCCAAAACTTGACTCAGGAAGATCGAAACTGCTAGTGGACATGAATAGGAAGGCGATGCGAATCGTGATTGGCGCTTTGACAGGTCACTGCTCGGTCAGAGTAAGAACCAGCATTTGGGAAACTGTCACTCCAGATTTTTTTAGGATGTGCGGGGATGAAGAGGAACCAAAAACCATTGAACACATTATCTGTCACTGCCCAAAGCTGCAACGTCATAGGCTTATATGGCTAATTTTTTCCATGAAAACATAACTGATATCGGGAATTGTAAACTAGAGGACATCAGGGGCTTCATCATGGTAATTTGGTGGCTCAATGACGGATAATAGGGTTCTTTTCTGGCTAGAAATGGGGGCAAATGTTACTTTTTTGGGCAATAGAAGGAAATCACAATGGACGCAATTGGGTATCCGAGTGGAGCAGTTTTATTAGTTGCTACACTTCATCAAATCATATGCAGACTTTAATCATACTTTTGAAAAGTTTCAAAGTTTTAGAGTTGTATGGAAAATGTCAATTATACAGGCATCTCTCTAAAGTTTAGGTAACATGTCGAAACAGGCCACCAAACTATAAACCCACATTACAGAATTAGACGTACCATGGCCTTGCACAATTCTAGCACAAATTTTAATTACTAAGCAAATGTTGTAGGGTGTTGTTAAAAATCACGCTTTTGCCAGGCAATAAGACCTCAGAAACCAATTGGAAAGATCTTTAACGAGTTGCAAATAAAATAAAAGTTGAAAGAGAAGAAAAAAACAATATTCAGCCTTAAAGCTGTAATGAATTCATTAGTTTTGCATGCAATACTGAAACAACATAATGTGAATGCAAAAAATCCACTTTTATTAACTGTTCGGTACATTTTTTTTTTTATTTTATTTTTTCCTGTGCACAATATTCAATATGAGTGTCCATTAAGCACAGGTTTTTCTGACGTTTTGTTTCTGTTAACTTAATAAATTAACAACACGTAATATATTAAAGTGTATGTTTTAGTTTACATGCACGGCCATTCAGTTTCATACTGATATTTCTTTTTTCTTAAACTTTTTGCAAAAGAAAAAAAAACAAAAATAAAGTTTAATTAAAATGTTCAATATTCGTTTAATCTTTTAGAATACATTTGAATTCATTTCTCTTAATTGATACCGGAAATTGCATATTTTTTTTAAATCTTTTAAAAATAAATTAAAGCTTTATGGACCTGACATGGTTTTAATAAATGTTGCTTTTAACGTTAAAACCAGCTGTTAAAAACTGCGACTGCACGACGCAAACAAGGGTATTGTGTTTATCAGCCTATGTACATATTCATTTACGAGTATGTATGTATGTTCCTGTGCGACACTATATAAACCGAACGCGTGGACCGATCTGACTTAATTCTGGGAGTGTCACTAAAGATATGATATTCAAAACACAATATGACGGCCAACAGACGCCATTTTGTAAATCCAAAAAAAAAAACTAAAAAGTCGGTGAACTATATCAAAATGGGTATCATTCGATAGGTATTTTAAAATCATCTTAAGGTTTCTCTTATGATTTTTAGTTTCGAACGCCTCTTTAGGATATTTAACGGTTCAAAGTTGTTCGAAGTCGGGTTTTTTTATTTATTTTTAACTACTAATTTAAGTAGATTTTATGAAATGCAACTTTGTTTTTGCTGTACTAAATTCAGTGCTGCCAAATTAAAATGACCGGAAGCAGCTGATAATGTTAATTCCACTAATAAGAGTAGATACTAATTGAAACATTTAGGGACTTCACAAAATAGTTTTAAAATATGTCTCAATTTTGCAACGTGCGCTGGCAAGTTTGTTATTTTTATTTTTGTGTGTAAATCAAATTTATTACAAGGTGGCAAATTTAAACATATCAAAAGCATGTCATTTTCAATATGACAATATAGTAATGTTAAACTAAGCAAGTTAAAACTGTCAGTGCAGATGTAGTTTATGAAAAAATACAAATCACAAAAACAATTCCTAATTAACGCACTATTCTCAAATAAAATGCTTGAGGTTGCCACTCTTAGAAATGTTTGATAACCAAAAACAATGAATGGATATATGTAAAGGGTCCGCAAGATAACTTTTTTTTTTGAAAATGCTATAAAAAAAACTACGGAATATTTTCTCAAATTTATGTTTTTATTTGAAAGTACAATCCTTCCGGATAATAATGAAAAATAATTTCATTTCAAAATAATTTCAAATGGCTGCCTCGGCTAGCCATACAGTAGCCTACACGATCGGTCCAATTTTTAAGCACATTATCGATTATGTGCAGCTGTATTTCACCAATGGCTTCGCGAATATTGTCCTTTAAAGCGTCAATTGTCTCTGGCTTGTCGGCGTAACACTTATCTTTGACGGCACCCCACAAATAATAGTCCAACGGTGTCAAATCGCAGCTCCGAGGTGGCCAAACGACATCAGCTCTGCGGCTGATAATGCGATCTTCAAAAACAGGGCGCAAAACATCGAGTGTAGCATCGGTTGTGTAGCACGTAGCGCCATCCTGTTGAAACCAAATGTTGCCAATATCCTCCTCTTCAATTTCAATTCAACAAAAATTCGTTCAACATGGCCCGATAACGATCGTCATTGACTGTAACGGCCACTCCTTGCTCATTTTCGAAAAAAATGGCCCAATTATGCCTCTGGACCAACATCCGCACCAAACAGTGACTCGTTTTGGGTGCGTCGGCTTTTCAATGTATGCGTGCGGGTTTTCTGTGCCCCAAATGCGACAATTTTGCTTGTTTACATATCAAAATGAGCTTCATCTGAAAAGATGATTTTTTTTGGCAAAATCGGCATCTTCTGTAAGTCGATCGCAGGCCCACTTAGCGTTAGAGCTTTATTAGAATTGTTCTTTTAGGATTTTACATAAAATTACTGAACATATCTTACAATTGTAAATAAATACGAAATTAACCCTCAAACGCGTTTTAAGTTTTTACGTATTCCTGGCGTTCAAGTAAATTCTCAGGCTTTTATGTATTGAAAAATTATTATTGTGTAGAATTTAAATCTGTGCCTCGCTCTGTAAATTGTAAGAAGTTCTCGGATCGAGAAAAATTAAATAATTGTATTAGTTATCCCATTTTACTCGGGCTGTTTATATAAAAACTTAAATAAACTTACAAACAATATCAACAAACATAGTTCCTTTCTTACGCACCCTATGTTTCACAAGTTGATAACAATTTTTATTTATTTATTTAACATACTATACAAAGTAAATTTGCATAATTTGGTATTGCACAAATATGGGCGGAATAACTAAGACCATATGCCCAAGATGTTAACAGTAGTTTAAAAAGTTTTGTGACTTACTGTACACGACCTGTGACTATATGACGTAGAAAGTAGCAACGTGGTTGTTAAAGAAATTCCACAAAACACCGCAACATTATACGGTTATCCGTGGCAGATCAGTCAGTCGAGCGAGACGAAAAACTCTCGTAGGCCAAACAATACACACAAGCCTGACCGCACTTAAGAAATAATTACGATGACGCGAGAGATGTTCTCCAACCCAGAGCTGCTTAACGACGCACAATTTTTTCCAGCACTGTCAACATGATTTCATTCATTAAATGCATCTTCCAAACGGTAACTTATAAACAGGCTGTAAGCGTTGCTGAAAAATGCAGGTTATGACATTAATACTGGAACTCAATATCAGCTGGATGGCAAACACTGCTTCTTTTCGTGAAATTTCTCATCAATTCATATGTTTTCGAAGTTTTGAATATATTGTGGGCTATTGACATAGACCTTATCTTTCACGTAGTCCTCAAAAAAAAGTTTAAATGTGTAGCCAATTATGATAACCTATTTGAAAACTCATATGCAAACGTTTCTTTCACGCACAGGGACAATGGTATCCTTATTTATGTTAAAAAATTATGACATTAAAATTTAAGATTTAGAAGTTAAGAATGAATAGGGTTTCTGATAATTAAAAATAATTGAAATTTATTTGCTGGTGGTTTAGCATGTCTATATACGTATTTCATTGGCGCTTCAACCAAATCATCAGTAGACTTCAACCACAAATTCTGAAGAGTCACAAACCTCTTACTTTATGCATAGACTTTCAAAAAATAATAATATTTTTGAAAAACACAAAAGAAAAAATAAGCTAGTAGGCTTTGAAACTGATACAAAAAAAAATAAAAAATAAAACAAAAATTTAAAAATCGCCAAAATGAAAAAAAATCGCCAAATTGAAAAAAATCGCCAAAATGAAAAAAAATTGTAAAAATGAAAAAAATCGTCAAAATGAAAAAAAAATCGCCAAAAATTAAAAAAATCGCCAAAATGAGAAAAAGCAAAAAATAAAAAAATTATTTCAGCTGAAAAAACGTCAACAACTTAAAAAAACGCTGTATTAAAGAAATGTTCAAAGCCCAACGTACGCAAAGTCGCACTTTACTGAATTTATTTTTTAAAAATACGACATTAAAATTTAAAGAGACAAAGATATTATAATCAAGTCTTAAGACTTAGAAGTTAAGAATGAATAGGCTTTCTAACAATTAAAAATTATCAGCACCTATTCAGAATATCGGTTTTTTACAAAGATGGTGGACCCACCGTGTGATATGTAGTTAAATAAATAAATAAATTTTTAAGATTGGGATCACACACAGTAATTTTTTAGTTTATGAGAGGAAAATATTCTCACCCTTATTCCATCTAGCGTCTAGCGACGCCATCAATTTAATCACAACATCAGTTTTTATCGACGTCGCGACATTATCAATTTGATACAAAACTTGTATTCCATAACAGCAATGTAAGGATTTCGATTGTTTATCGTTTTTCGGATTGCGTACACCAAATGTGAAAAGAACCCTATTCCTGTCCGTAGGAGCTACGTACCGCTACAACAACAAATGTATAACAGTTAAAAATTAAAAGGTGTTCCAAAAAGAGTAACGAAAATTTTTTAAATCCTATGTAATATACATACAATTATATGTATATAGACAGTGAAATTTGCAAAGTTAGTGTCTTTTTATACAGACTACAACAATTGAAACTAAAATTTCAAAAATTAAAATTAAAGGGTATTCTCTAAGTTAATGTAATTTTGAGTTTGTAATTTTCACAACTTACTGTATCTTGTAAACCGTAATAGGCAAACTCTTGAAATTTTCAAAAGCGCTAAAATTAAATAATTCCAAAATTATAAAATCGCCAAACCGAAAAAATCGCCAAAATGAAAAAAACGTCAAAAACCGAAAAAAATCCCAAAACGATAAAAAAAGCGCCAAAAATAAAAAAAAGCGTTTAAACTAAAATAAATCGGCAAAACCGAAAAAACGCCACAAACCAAAAAAAAACTTCAAAACTGAAAAATTGCAAAACCGGAAAAAATGCCAAAATTATATATTATACATGCTAAAGATCGTAGAGTATTACATATCTAGTGTCCGTACAGAACCATTGGTGTGCGGGTCAAAGTTGCAATTTGCTGAATTTATTTAAAGCACATCTCTAATAATTTAGACAGTTGCTTTATTTTGTTTTCAGTTTTTATTAAAAAAAATTCGTGATAACTTTAAACAACTAAAATGTCTTTAAAATTTAAAATTTAAAAAACACTAATTAAAATGTCTTTTGTTACTGTTCCTAATTCTGATCTGAATCATGAAAAAAAAAACTTGTGTTACAAAGAAGATTAATATGATAGAAGAACTTCTATTTCTAAATTCTCACATTAAATAAATTGCACTCCCTGAATAGTTCCTTCAGGGGTTAGTTGCTTCTGAAATTGAAGCAGGTTTGAAACAGTTTCTTTCAGGGTGGTTAGTATTATTTGTTTAAAAATTCCGCCTCAAGTAGATGTGCACTCTGCCTTGTTTGTGACAAGGGGTTTAAGTATCGTTGAAATTATTTCCCACTGCTCTTTAAAATTATTTTCAGTACAATCAAATAATATTTTCACATTTAAATGCACTGAAAATGGGTACTCTGCTGCTAACGCAGCGCTTGCCCCTCTTATTTAGGTATGAGGGTTAGAAAATGTATACTGAAAATTTTCTTAACAGCGTTATAAAAAGGTTGGGGGGGGGGGGGTATAAAAACTCCAAAAATAGCGTTACGTAATATGTGAATGGCCCCTAAAACTGTTTCGACACCAATAAAAATGACTATAAAATCAGAGTCAATTTAAGGTTGCGTACGGCATACCAAAAATACATCGATGCTTATCGATAAAACTTCATATTCACAATGGGCATACTGATTTACAATAATCGACACAAAACGATATAGTTTCGTATTGATGACGCTAAATAGAATAAAGGTAGAGGTCCATAGCTCGCTTTATGCGCGTTACGCTTTCTATGCAATTTTCCAAAAAGTAGAATCAATGCAATAGTATGTGACAAGTTACATTGCAAAAAACGCAGAACGCGTAGGCGCGTTCAAAGCGAAAAGTAGGTCTACTTTCTACTTTTGTACGCGTTGCAAGCACCATGAAAGAAAGTCAGCTGTTCTTGAAAGCTAAAGTTAAATAATACTTTGTTTCTTACGTTATCGATAAATATTATTTTGCCGTGGATAATTAATTTTAATTATCCGCAGCAAAATTGATTAAAATTAATTGATTTTAATTAATTTTGCGTAAATAATAACTAATGCAAAACTGTTTTGTTCACTCATGTATTTATTAAGTTAAATAGTTCCATACATAACTAATATACAATTTTATAGAATCCAACATGATTGTAAACAGTTTAAATCAATAAATACATGTCTGAATCAAACAGTTTTTCATTAATAATTAGTTGGTTACGCTTTTTTGGGCAAATGCACACAAGAAATGCCAGATGTAAACTCAGCCTTACATTAAAGTCAAGTACAGCCGACAATTTGCTGGAATAGCCCTGGCCGAGTTCTTCTCAAGACTATCATTTAAAATGCTGAATAAATAGTCAAAGACGTCTGCAGACATTCTTGTCGCGGTTCGAAATTGCTCAGGGTCAGAAGTTTTAATTTTTTTAAATGTGGTTTCAAAAAACCCACTTAAATTCCGTTCTAAATACAACGGCCGCATCCAAAACCTTTTCTTTTTTTGAAATTGTACATAGGCATTTTTTGCACATAAAATTAAATATACAAACTCGACTAACTCCACAAATTTTTTTAAAAACTTGATTTCACTCTCCATTTTTTCTTTATAAGTATTTATAAACAAACGCACACAGCTGATCAAAACAAAAATAAAATGGCGCATGAAAAGCAGTGCATGTAACTCAACGCGAACAAAGTATAGAATGAAACAAGAGGATGAAACGCGTGTAAAGCATAACGCGCAAAAAGCGAGCTATGGACCTCTACCTTAAGGGTGAATGACTCCTTCTTCACTAACTTCACCTCTCTCCGCTCTAAACACAAAAGTTGCCCAACAAAAATTGTTGTATTTCAACACAATTCTCTACTTATAGCAACAAAATTAAAGTTGGAAAGTGGCGCTTCTTTCACTTTTTTCACAATTCATTTGATCAAATTGATTAAATTTGATATTTTATTGCAGATATTGATATCTTGATCTTTTCAATCATAATTTAAAACTTTAAATTATTCTTCTTTCAGAGTTTGGTAAAAAAAAAAATAATGGACATAATGTCCATTATGTCCGCTTTTAATAAAGTTGTTTTTGTTTGCAAAGTTTCTTGCAAAACCATGTTCGTCAAAGTAAATTTCGCGCACTTTTAATCATCACGACATGATAAGTAAGTATCTAATCATGATGCTGTTTTACAAAAAGATGCGAAAGTCAATCTATTATAGACCAGTTGAATGAAGCGGCACATATTCGAACCTGTATGTTGAATGTTGCATGTTGCCATGAATAAAGCTCGTTTGTAAAATAATATTAAACTTGAGCATATTTACCGAATGAGGAGTATCTTCATCACTGGACTAAAGACCACTTTGTGCACGAATGAATGCCTTTGCATGCGAGATATTTTCTTTTAAAAAAAAATTTATCGAAATAGAAATAAAAGGTGGTTCAAACACGTTCATACGTACGTACTGAATCAAAACAAAACATCAATAATGAAAAATAACAACAATAATGAGTGAATGATAGCGATGGAAAAGAAGAATATGAAGCTTAAAAGCTAAACAAGCTTTACTACAGGTTTCTTAAATAGAGTTGCATTTTCAAAAGCAATTATTAATTTACAAGAGCAGCAACAACTAAATACATGAATGGATTCGCATTTACACATTTTATTGCATAGAAATGTAAAATAAATTTAAAAAATATACCAATAAAAAATTAAATATGTAAAAAGCAAAATAGAAATATAAGACAAAGTTAAATAAGACACCACACATACATACACACATATGTATGTATAGTGAAAACAAAAGAAATAATTTGTTCAATTTTATTGCAGAAATATGATTTTTAAACAGCAATTACGACACTGAACTGTCAGAAGAAGTTAACAGGTGAAAATATTTTACAGTTTACAGATTTATTTATTGTACACATGTTTTTGTTTATGATAAAAGTTTGCTGTAAGTTATTGTACTCGTAATCTTATATGGATTTTAAATTTTTCTTTAGTGTAAATTTCATAAGTTATTGAGATACATAAATATTTGCCTGTGTACTTCATATCGATTATTTTGACAGTTGTGGTAGTAAATGTCATTTATTTTAATGATAAGCATAGTTAAATGTCAGCACCATGAAAAATCAACTGTGACGATGTCATAGCATGGCTTTTATTTGTAACGAAATCGTTTATTGCTTCATGAATAAGATTCAACGGAACGTAAAGTCTTCAACGGGAAACGAGTTTTAACTGCACTTCATTATGCTAGTGTAAAAGGGTGATTCGTAAAGTGGGAAATTTTCTTAAAGGGTTTTATAAAAGATTTGTAAGTCATTTTTAAGGAATGGCATTGCTTACAAAATATCAATAAGTGCTGAGTTTTGATGTCTTAAACAATTATATTGAAAAATTTTATGGGGGCAATTATGAATAAAATTCCGTGAGAAATTTTTCCCAGGGAACAATTCCAACTAATGGCAAGTGATAGGGAAAACAAAAAATTCTAATTGGAAAAGGGAGAAATTTCCCTCGGAACTTTATTCATAATTGCCCTCTATATGTTTACATAAATAGGCTTTACGGTGTACAGTAGTGATCGCAATAATTCTCATTTAATTCATATTGAAATAATTTTGGATACTTATGTATATTCGCTGGCAATCAATTGACAATACTTAAATGCCTAGATGTTGGTCTTAGTTTATCGACTTATGTACATATGTATATATTTCAGTTCATATTGAAAACATAATATCTTTGCACCGATTTAAAAAATTATATTAAAACAATATTAAATAACTTATTATCTGACATATTGTCATAATTCTACTATAAGTGAATAAAATAGATTCACATCGAATAAAAATTATTTGTTCGGTTTTCTACAAGTTTCTAATGACCATTTCTTGAGTTGGTAATCAAATTATAACTATTTTTAAGTTCTAATTAAATACGAAATTGTGTTTTTGAATGCATTTTTAAGTAATAATTAAATGCCCAACCTTGTGTAATTAAATACTACTTAAGTTTTATGAGCGTACCATATGTTTTTATGCGTGTGTGTTTACTGAAAACATACACATCGTCACCTAAAATGCAAACGGACGTAACTACACTTTTATATCTTTTACAGAAGAAATAAAAAACGTTACAAACTCAATAATAATAAAGAATTCTTGAAAATTTTCTTCGAAATTTACTTGTAGTATGGATACGTTTTATGTTTTTAACCATTTATTTCCTTTTTATATATAATTAAGATTTTATGTCAGTTACGTTCCTTGCAATAAAAAAATGGATGCATTCGTAATTACGTCGGTTTGAATTTCTTTAATAAAGTCGTAATTTTAGATCGCAGCGGTCTAAATATTTTCGTGAACATGTAGTTTGGTAAAATGAACCACAATCAATCGAAAACTCGATTTTGAATTTTTGTGTAGTTACGTCAGTTTGCATTTAAGGTGACGACATGAACATCATGTGGTCGTATTAAGAATAATTTCGTTTAAATTTCATAAATATATAACATATACAATACAAAGTGTCATATCATGGAATAAAGTAATAGAAAAATGCATTATACGGGCATGTTCTGCAAATCACGACATGTCAAATCACGGTGGTTTCAAAAAATTAATAAAAGCTAAATCATTGCTTTTGTAAATTTTACGATTTATAGCGATGTCAGTTGGAATAAAATTATACATGACAGAAACTTAAAATACAATAAAAATCCACTAACAAATGAGTTATTAATAGTTTGTTTTTGAAATCACCGTGATTGAAACCACCGTGATTTTCAGAACAGGCTCGATAATGTTCGTTTGGTTTCATAAAATGAGTTCTTATGCAATTTAAATTTTCTAAATATTGATAATCTAACTTTTTCGTTTATGATAAACAGCTGTTCTTTGGAAAGCTTTCCATAATGTTTGGAAATTTTGCAGTGCTGCCGTACCTTCAACGTAACTTAATAAGAACTTTAATTAACTACTGAAAAAATGAAATCGTATTTAAATAAAACTTAATTTGAAATAAAAATTAGCTAATTACGTACTTAAATATAAAGTTAAAAACTGCGGGCAAGCCGCAAAAATATTATTACTGGTATTTGTGAATTCTCGAATGGTTTTTAAAAGTATCTTCATAAGGTAAGAGGTTTGTGACTGTTCAAAATGTGTGGTTGAAGTCTACTGACAATTTGTTAAGGCAACAATGAAATGCATATAGATAAACACCAGCAAAAACATTTCACTTAAAAGCAATGGCCCGTCGTCATAGTCAAAACAAAGTACACTTTAAGAAATTAAAACCAGTATTACCATACAAAATACTGGTTTTAATTTCTTAAGGTGTACTTTGTTTTGACTATGACTACGCGCCTATATATGTAATAAATTAATATAAAAAGAGGTAAAACTATGTTGAAAGGACGGGTCGCCCATAAAGCCATTTGTATTTAGATACAAAGAAGTCCAATATAACGCCTTTCCTTGCTGGAAGTGTTGGAATTAATGGCTTCTCTTGCAGAAAGAACAACTTATTACCAGGGAAAACGCAAATATGCAATTGCATGTTTTTTTGTGTGACGTATTAATGCAGGGATAAGATATTTATCCGTTTCAGAACTTTTTATGAATTTTGGAATTGATTTGTTAATGCATATTTCACCTTTTAAAGCATGTTTTTTATATCAGTCCTACACACATAGTTTTTAGCATATTTTCGAATTTTTAGAACATATTTTATACTTTTTAGTGCATATTTTCAAGTTTGTAGTGCATATTGAATGCTCATAAAACACTTTTTTAGAGCATATTTTTGGTTTCTCTGCTTATCACACAATTCAGCACTTCAGTCAGTGGCACTTGCCTGTAATAATCTTGGATCTTGAAAAAAATTGCTTAAATACCCTTATCTCAGATCTGGCAAGGACGGACAATCAGAGAAAAGGTGTTGCTCTGTCACTTCTTCTGCTCTGACATTTCTTCTGCTTCTTTCTCATCTAGGCAACTCGTGCAGTGCTCATAGTGGGAAAGTCTAGAGGTTATAATATAACATTTACTACGTTTATACGCAGGGCTTATTTGCAAATAAAACAGTAAATTGTTGCCATATTATTGTTTTTATTGCGACTTACTAATTCAGAAAACTATTCACGATTAACGCACTATTTGCAAATAAAATGCTTGAGGTTGCCACGCTTACAAATGTTTGATAAAAAAAACCAATAAATGGATAAATATTGCAACAAGAAACATTGATAGAAGCAAATAATGACGATTTAAACAAACAATTATTTGATATTTTGTACATTTACACTATTTTTTTTTGTCAACATAAGTAAGTTTTCTATAGAAGTGCTACCAAGTTTGTGTACTTTTGCTATGCCGTATAAACAGTGAGTTAATTTATTTGCAAATAATTTTATTTGCAAATAGTGCGCGTATAAACGTAGTAATTCATGCCGTGTTTGACAATGAAACAATTAGATTTTAAAGCGGATTTCTTCCATTTATTTTTATTCATAAGAAGTTGTACAGTTCCCTTCATGTCTGGAACGGAGTATCAGATAATAAATTATTAACAATCATGTATGACTTAAAAGCTAAGTACATAATAATAATTGGGTAGAGAAGATATAAGAAAAGTTAATGTTGAAAAATAACTAACAAAAGTTTAATTTGATTACAAGAAGAAATTAAAAAAAAGATTTCCTAGAAATTATTCGAAATGTTTTAAAACAAATCAGAATAGAATTAACATTGTCCGCGGAGAGATTTATAGATATGTTTTGATGAAGTACATAGTTCTGGAATAAATAATATATTATTCGCAAAGTTCAAAAATATTATATTTAAGTTTATAAGACCTTTTGTCCAGTTTCTTTCAATCCAACTGCAAGGAGTGGTAGAAATGCTGAAATTGCTAATCATAGACCGATTTGTCATAAATGTTCCCCTTGATCTACCCATCTAGTCATTCTCATTCATGGACAATTTCATTTCTCTGGATTAATTCACGCTTTGGGATCCACAAAGACATTGTGTGGTAACGAATTTCATAATCTCATACTGAAAAAATGTGATAAAATCAGCTCGCTATCACACGATCGGTTTAGTTCTTGTGATAGCTTCGATTATCCTAAGATATTTAATACATCATGGTTATACAGCAAACAGAAGTTAGAGGCTGACACTATTCCCGCCATTGCACACTCCCAGACATCGTTGAACAGACACCATATTCGATAGTTTCTATAAAAGAATAAAATCTAAATACTACCTCTAAATGAATCACCTTAATATGAGTTCATTGCACTTGCAATTTCTATAATATGAGTAATAAAATAAATATAAGCCTTTATAGGAAAAGATTTCTACGTGGGCTCTTCCAGTTAAACGTCCACGGCTACGGTATTTGCAGTAGTTTGGGATTAGTCTGATGTAATGAAATAATTTTCACATTTTCTTCATGCTTAGGAGAACGCAATACGCTTGTATGTGCTCAGGGCCGTGATACACTATTGTACACAGTCGTGCGATTTTTGAGAAAATACAACCCTGGTATGATGGAGCTTATTCAAAATTTCAAAAGACAATAACAAGTCATCAGCAATTGTGTAGGATAGTGAATCATGGTCTTTAGTCGTGTTTTTGTAGAAAAAAAAGTTTTACAATACTCTCAATATACTTTAAGCAAGGTTGGAAACCGAAACAAATAACGGTATCGGTATTGATACCGGTACAATTATTTTTTAAATTTTGGTATCGGTAGCGGTATCGGTATTTGTTTTATTTCGGTATCGGTATTACCGGTACATACCGTTATCGAGTTTATAATACCGGTATACCTATATTACTAAATTTATTATTTCAGGCAGTGGACATAACAAAAAATCTTTTTTTTTATTAAATTACTTCAAAAAGGGAGTATTTTTACATTAACATATGTACTTGTATAAAAGCATACAAACTTATTTGTTTCTATATATGTTTTTATACTATTATTAAAAAATAATTTATTAAAAAAGTGAAACAAGGAGATTGCAGTTCAAACTTTATGTATATAAAGTATACATTTTGGTTAATTAAACAAAATAGTAAAAATAAAAGTTTTGTCTATACTGATATATTACACTGTGTTACAAATTTTGATGAAATCGAAATATGTACGTGGGACGTGTTATTATTTTTCTGCTAGGTATTGTCGAGTATAACAATACAAATTGTATTTGAAATTTTCCAGACACCTCCAAAATCTTGTTACGGGTAAAAACCGGTTTTTCGTACCCGTAGACACTTATCAACCTCCAACTAAGTTAAATATCAACCGATTTTAAATATATAAACGGATACAGAAAGAAGAGACTAAGACTTTGTGAACCACATATATATTTTGTCAGTAAATTTCAAATATATGTTTTTATTTTTTCACCAAATGTGTTTTTTTCGGTTTTTTTCGACACTTTTCTAATTTGGACACGTTCTTAGGCAGTATTTTTGTACTGGACCTATATTGTTTATAACTTTGTTTATAAAACATAATTGAATAAGAACAATTCGCAGGACTGTTTTAAATATTTTGTTAGAAGACTTTTTGCTAAAAAAAACTACCTGTATGATGTATTTCGCGTTCTATTTATACGCTTTCGGTGTATTTAAGCTTCCAGGATGATGAAAGTACAATTTAATAGATTTATATCAACACAGAGTACAAAATTGATACAACAGTGGTCACCAAAATGTTTTCCATCCTTTTAAAAGTACTTTTCTTCAGCTCAAGAGAGAAATCTTTAACTTCAAATATAAAAGTTTAGAAGTTTTTTCTCTAAAAACCTTATATATTACGGTGAAGTGTGTAAACAAGGCCAACACCCAAGAAAGAAAGTTAATTGAAATATATTTTTGCAATTTTTGCCCATATTACGGTTTACAGCTCAACTAAGTTGGATTGAAACTGAAACAACTTAACTTTTGAACAACTGTTTTTTTTTTTTGGTATTCTGAATAACAACTAATTTAAAAAAAGCAGTTGTCTCATGGTGAAAAAAGTTGTAATACATAATAAAAATTAGGCAACTACAACTCACTTATCACTTATTTGGCCGGAATCGGTATACCGGTACGTACCGGTATAGACGTAAACGGTAGTCTGGATACCGGTATTTTCTAACCGAAAGGATTTCGGTATCGGTAACGATACTGGTATCTAATTTTAACGGTATTTGAATCGGTATCGGTATTCTTACGATACCGTTTGCCAAGCTTGACTCTAAGGTAAAGTACGGTAGGAGAATTTTTGAAAATAGAATTAATTAATATTTCTTCAGCGATTAATAGAAGTATTTTCTCAAATGATGAATTTATATAGGCTTACATCCAAAACGTATCAATATAAAGTTTGTATACTTCTCTGATGCGTTATGTATGTATGTATATCATGTACAGATGCAAAGTTGTAGAACATTGTAACCATGACCATCAACTTTGAAACCGATAAGCTGATTGCTTGCGTCGTTTTCAATACTTGTCGACGACGTTTTGAAAGGGTGTGCATTGTCAAGGTTTTGTACTGAGGCACTATGAAACAATACGCTTTGTTCGAAGACAAGGCAACTGACGTTTTGGAAATCAGCCATAATGATGAATGTCAAATTCAATATACATATAATACTAACGCCCCTTTCCAACATGTACAATTAAAAGCTAACAGGGACTTAATCGTACACTCTTAAAAGGGACGTACATAAGTATAATTTTTGTGTTACTTTTTTAAATATGAATCTTGACATTTATCATGAGATATGTATGTATGTAAATTCATCAGGTGTGTACACTAAGTTATTTTCGAATATATTTTTTTTATAATTATATACCTAGATATGTCTTCAATTATCTTCAACAATAAAAGATAGATTTACCTTACTTTCAACTCATGACTAATTTCCATATAACAAAAGATGGGTTTGACCTACTTTGGAGATAAACGACTCATGTGTCTTCATAATTTCAAAAGGAAAGTTAGGAAGCAACCAAATAGAACCAGAGGATGTTTTTAATTTAAGCTTTCGTTCATCCACATGTGGTTGTTTGTTTTTAATGATGATGGTGCGCATGTTGCAAGTTGTAATTAAAACCACTTTGAAGCCATACAACACTGGACAGTGGAATTTTTTACATAAAATGCAGTTGTGAACGCTTCAACATTTCAAAATACATTTTAAGATTTGTAGTGTGAAAATAAATATATTAATAGCTGAAGAAGTTACGGCCTGGCCCACGATGTCACTAGACATCGTTCGATCGACAACTTGTATTGCAAACAACAATAACTTTAGAAAATGTGTTGTTGTTTGCAATACAAGTTGTCGATCGAACGATTTCTCGTGACATCGTGGGCCAGGCCGTTAGTATGTAAGGTCCTAGTTTACACTATACAAGACTTATTGCTAAGCTGATTAGTTTGTTTGGAGAGAGGGACGAGGGGAAAAGAAACCTTTCTGCTCCTCGCGTCTCTCTCCCCCTCAAACTAATCAGCTTAGCAATAAGACTTGCATAGTGTAAACTAGGACTAAGTGCAAAGAAAATAACGGTCTCCTAGAGCGCGAGTCGGATACATGGCTAGAGCGAGTCATATCAACCTCCTAGACTTTCTAATATTATTAGTGAACAGCACAGCGCCCTCGTTCATCGAATCTTTTAGCTAAAGTGGCTACATGGCTTAAGGTAGTGTGCCTACTTAACACTAGAGGCGCTGCAACAATGGTGTAAAAATTAACTGAAGACACAAAGCAGAGTCGTTAAATGACTTAAGCTTAATAAATAAATACTACACCATCTGTCCTCTCTTCACTATCCCTTTGCTAAAGAAGATAGCACATATACATACATATGCTTGTTGGTAGACATACATATTGACTACCTATGTGTCAGTTCTCTTTATTATATTGTATAGAGCCTGAGCCAGATAATGATATAAGTTCTCAAAAAAAAAATATACTAAAGTATATATTCTTAACTAGGATCCGGTGGTCTAAATTCGACAACATACATGTGTTTGCAAGTACAAAACAAAAACAAAATGGAAATTTGAAGTTTTATGCTAAAAAATTTTGATGAAGTACATATGCTATATCTTAAACTTCAATTCAACGTACCGTAACCATAATCATACAAAACAGATGTTTGAGCGAAACTTATAGGCAACACTGTATTTGATTACAGGTGACTCCCCATAATGCCATGACCATAACTATAAACATGGAAACAGATTGAATTTTGCTTTTTCGCCGTAACCATAAACCATAAGCCAAAAATTTAAATACTCTACAACTATAAATACAAAGGCACACGCGTATTGTGCGTATGGATTGCATGTCATACTTATACTCGGAGTATGCATATTTATTCAGACAAAATGAATACACGGATTATTATTTTTTAAATAAACACAACCTACGAAGCGCTTAGTTTGTCTGCAGAAAACACCCAAGGTCTATGGCGGGAATCGAACCCACGCCCTCTGGCCTGAAAAGATAGCATCGCTACCACTCAGCCACAATGGAATTCATCATTTTACGCCGCCATATGCATTTTTGTGTATGAAATCTAATGGAAAATGTGTTTTTGTTGTTTGAAAACATTAATGAGGTAAACTCCTAACTACAAATATAAATTAAAAATTTAGAATAAATACAACCTTTAAGAAACTGATGTTATTCCTATAACTTTTTTCGTAAAATCTGAAACCAAAAATCGTTATTGGACTGATCTTTTGTAATATGTAAAGTGGTATCGCTGGCTTTCTCAATCAACGTCATAACCCAAAAAGTACTTTCCCAGAAAACGAATTTAAAATTTTCAATTTACACACAACTTAATGGAAAAAGAAATATTTATTTTTCTTTCAAGAGCTGAGTAAGCAAGATATTTGAGTGGAATCTTTACACAATATGAATAACGATTAGAAACGTTTTTAACACAGTCGGGTATTATTTAATCGCAATTTCCATCCGTGTGTCACAGCAGTACTGGTGCTTGAAGTGTGTGAAAATAAAATACTACTGTATATACTCATGTGTAGCCGAATAAATACTCAGAGTATGTTGTGGTGTAGCAGAATTTATCATATAACATATACTTCTTATGTCTGCAGTTGTCAAGAAAGTTCAATACCATTAATATTTATTTTATTGAAAATAAATTTTCATATTTCGTCGATTGATAAAATTTCTATCAAATGTAGAAATAGCCGATTTTCGATTAAAGTTGTGTATTCTTGGAATTTTATTTTAAACGGTAACCATGATGTCCCACAGTACTTCGATTGTGTTTTTTTACTGGTAGAAACTATTTGTAGATGCATATTTTGTTTTTTATGCGCTAAGAGGGGACACTTTTCACCACTAGATATTTAAGCGTGGAGAGAACAGCAAGTGGAAGTGTCTGCGAGCATGTTTTCTTAAAACCCATAATAAGAATTTCGTTATCTATCCCTCTGCTGCGGATACCCCCAAGGCTCGATTTTAATTGCTACATTCTGAATAAGTGGTAAAAAATATCATTAGCAAATTGTTTTTATTTTATTTTTTGTGAGTAGAATTTGGAGGATATGCCACTACTGAGTCTAACACGCAAGTTTTTGTCTTAGAATTTAAACACGTACTTAGCTAATTTTTATTTATTTAAGTTTTATTTCAATACGATTTAATTTTTTCAGTGGTTAATTAAAGTTCTGGTTAAATTACGCTGAAAGTAAGAAAGCTGTTAAATAAATTAAAATAAATAAAAAATGTATATATGTGAAAGCGCATAGAGAAAGGGACCTAAGGGTAAAAAAATCAATTTTCACTTTTTTTTTTGATGTGGACAACATCTGAGCATCGAATGAGGCCGATCCCATGCCCCAAAAGTGTTCCCTCCAAGAGATATGCGCGTTTTATGAAATTGAAGTCGACGATTCTAAGGTTATGTGAAAAAATTTTCGTACTAACAGAGTGATATTCACGATTTAAAAGTATTATAAATGAGTATTTATTAATATTCACAATTAATAATTTCAGAAAATAAACCTGGATTCGAAAAAACTCGAGCAAAATTGATATCAAACTCATGGAAACAGCGCGCTAGGTAGAAAACAGGAAAAACCAACTACACAAAATAAGAGGTAGGGACGACCTACGTGCGTTTTCAAGGTTGACCAACACGTTCCTGACGTCATGAGATGTGCCGCTTTCAAATGAGACCAATACCAACACGCTCAGTGATGGTACACCAAAGATACACGTATTTAAATCTTTAAAATGGCTCTCCTGAGCAAACCCGGTTTTTGCATTTAGGTCCCTTTCTACTTTGCGCGTCACATATATAGATTTTGCTGTTGTTATTTTAGATGGTACCTTAGCCGAGTGGTAGCGCGTTGAGTACACAACGTGTGATGATACATATTCGAACCCCAAAAAAAAATTTTAATTTATTGACTACCAGGTGATTTAATAAAATCAACTTTAAGTTAGCTGAAAGTAATGCAGAGTGAGACAATTGACTAACGCCTAGGACATCACAATGTTAAAATATTCAGTTTATTACATTGAAAAGTAATCCAAGTGTCAGTCAGTACTAGTTGCGAAATAATTAATTAGTTAGTTTAAAGTTAACGCAATTTCCGATATGGATGTAACTTCTTATTAATACGAACACATGATGTTCATGTACATATGTATGTGCCCTTAATTATAAAAGTGGCCTAAGTCATATATTTCTTTGGAGGTGTAAACCTACTAAATCCACGTTTCATAGCATATGACATTCCAATACCGTTTGAAAGAGATTCATTTAAATATTTATTTTAATTTGAAGCTCTATATGTCGAAGAAACTTAATGTATTAATGATTAAACAGAATAAGTCCGCAACTTCAGAAAAAATCGCTGTCAAATTATCAAAGCCCATACTAAAATCTACGGCAGTAACTTCAAATGCTCTCTAATTTTTGTTTCATTTTCTTTTGTGCTTATTTTTCTTTGTAGTTTTGTTCACAAAATGTATGATATTTATTGAAAGTATGGTAGCATTTTGGAGAGAATGAGATATGAGAGCATAAGAAAAAACGTTGTCAAAATAAAATAAATTCTATATATCGACTGCTTTCTGGTGCTGATTTTTTGTGCCAATCTATATGGAAAATGTGTTTATGCCGCAATTCTGTTTGACCATTTAATGTATTAATTTCTTAAGGTTTGTATAGAAACCAGCGTATTTTGGGACCATACAATTTTTTGTGTAATTTTGACCCCAACATTATATACAAGTAAATTACTTAATTTATTTATTTTATTTATTTATTATTATAATTTGAAATTTATTTGCTGGTGGTTTAGCGATGTCTATATGCATATCATTGTTGCTGTAACAAATCGTCAGTAGACTTCAACCACACATTTTGAACAGTTACAAACCTCTTACATTATGAAGAGACTTTCAAAAACCATTCGAGAATTCACAAATAATAATATTTTTGAAAATCACAAAAGAAAAATAAGCATAGTAGGCTTAGAAACTTATACAAAACCCAGCAAATAATTTATATTCGATATGAATCTATTCTATTTTTCTACACCTTTTTATTATTTATTATTTTTTATTATGATGTGTTACCCTTGGTAAACTTTGAAAGGGATATATTAATGATTTTGTGATCGAAGACCCAAGGTGGTTTATCCTTTACTCTAAAAGGTCTCGGACGTTGTTGGAGTATTTGAAGCTCTTTACAATTTTGCACAACCCTATTTAGAGTGGAATTGATTTTAGGAATTGTCTTTCTTTTCTGAATCTTATCTACTATCTGTTTTATCGGAGCGTTTCTGAATAAAGATTTTAATAATCTAGAAGTAGCTAGATCTCTTTGAACTTCTATAGGTAAAATGCCCACTTCAATTAACATGTTATTAATGGGTATCGATCTAAATGCACCTAAAGAAAGGCGTATTGCCGCATTAATAATTGTTTTAATTTTTCTCAACGATGACTTTGGTGCATATCCAAAGAAGGAAGGGCATAGTTAATTTTGGATAAAATAATAGACTTAGTTATGGAAATTAACGTCATTGTATTACAGTTGAATTTCTTACTTGCCAAACATTTTATAATATTCAGGATAACGAAGATGAAAGTTTCTCTATGTGTGTACTCCATTTATACTGTCTGTTAAAGTGTAAACCTAAAACCCTAATGTCAAAAACCTCTAGTAGTTGTGAATCATTTAGATGTATTGAGGGTATACAACGTCTTTTCCTACAAAAATGAATATTTTTGCTCTTCGAAGGCGATAGAACTGCGCCAGAATAATCACACCAATTTAAAATACTTTGGAAAAGAGGGTTTAAATTTAAAACAGGGCTTTTGTTTTTATTTGATCTTATGATAATGTTGAAGTCATCCGCAAAAGCAGTAAAATCAACTTCCTTGTGCATAGAAATTACTGTGCATAGTTTGTTATAAGCAATCAAAAAGAGAATTACTGAAAGGCGTGATCCCTGAGGTATTCCGTTGTATAATGGGTATGAATCTGAATGCTGCTTACCGACCCTAACCACAATCTTCCTGTTAAGCATAGTACTCTGTTCAAATTTGTGAAAAATGTTTATCAACATTGATTATTTCATACGAAAAATTTGACATGTAAACAATATTAACTAGGCCTGAAACTATGCTACAATTTCTTATGTTTGTAGAAACACCCCGTGTGTTTGTTGTAAATTCCACACGAAACAAGTGGCACTCTACTTATTTCGCATGAAAAATTAAAATGTTGAAGATACATTTCAAATGTTTTACACAACATAAACAGAGTACTATTTCTGCAACATTTTTTCATGCACAATTCGTGCCAATTTTTTTTATATGTGTTTTGACAGCATTTCGCGTGAAATGTTGAACAGAGTATCAGGCTTTAGTCATAAAATTTATAATATACCTAATTATCTTTGGTCCTACTTTCCATGCTTCGAGTTGGTCAATAATTGTATGGATTCCGATTTTGCCATAAGCCTTTTCAAAATCAAGTGACAAAAGCGTAAGATGTTTCTTTAGTGAAAGACTATTCGCGACTTGATGATCTATGTAAAGTAGAGCATCTGTTGTTGAGTTTCCCTTTTTAAATCCATATTGACGATTATGTAATAGTCCCTTGGACATAACAAACCACCATAGTCTATTTGATACTATTTTGTCAGGGACTTTTGCTAAGCAAGGGTTGAGGGAAATAGGCCTATAAGAACTTTGTAGTGTTTTGTCCGATTTAGGTTTTGGAATAGGAATTATTACACTATTCTTAAACTGTTGAGGAATAAACCTGTCAAAAATGTTGTTAAACACAGCTAAGATCCTTTGTTTCACTGAAAACGGTAGCTGTTTTATCATGGAGTATGGAATTCTATCTAGTCCTGGGGACTAGATAGAAATTATTGTGTAAATTATTTTTTCTTCTATTTGTTTAGCCTCATCAGTTGGTATAATTCGAGGTGGGTTGTGTACTATATTTTCTTTGCAGGTCCTGTACTGTACAGAAAAGTTTTCGTCCATGGAGTTATTAGACCAGAATTTGCAAAACGTATTGGCAATGTCCTTTTTATCTATTAAAAATTCCCTCCGGCTGTTATCTTTAGCAATGCAATGAATTGTTTGTGATGCTTTGTAACCCGTAAAAGCTCTTATGTTATACCAAATCTTCTCTGAAGAGGATGATGGACTTATAGAGGATGTTAACTTTAAAATGGAATTGTTTTTAGAAAGTTTAATTTCTCTCTTAAGTAGTGCATTTGTCCTTCTGTAATTCATCATGTTATCTTTGTTCATATTCCTATTAAAAAGTAGCCACGTATTTTTTTTTTTTTTTTTTTCCTTAAGATTTTGAAGATGATTATTCCACCATGGTACTGCCCTACAATGACTTCTACTCGAAGATTTTGGAATACAATCATTTGCTGATTGGTGGATAATTCTACATACATTACCTATTTCTTTATTAATATTGTCTGAAACTGGTCTAATAGAACTGATGTTGATGCATTTCTCACGATACTATTCCCTGTCAGCTATGTCAGTTCTATATCTAGGCTTAAAATAGGTGTAATATTCATTATGAAACGAAAACAGAGAAATGGTAATAGGAAAGTGATCACTACCAAAAGGTGTATTTTCAATAGACCATTCTGCTGAACAGCAATATTAGGTGAACAAAAAGTTAAATCTACATGTGTCAGTGAGTTGTGTGAACTAATGTGAGTTGGAGATCCATCATTTAATATAAGGTACTGTGAATCATTGATAAAATTCGATATTATGTTACCCCTCCTGTTATTAACAGGTGAACCCCAATTTCTATGCCAACCATTTACATCTCCGGTAATTAAACATGAATTTGAGATGCTACCGAGAACATTATCAACTTGACTATATGTTAAATTAAGTTGGGGACGAATATAAATAGATACAATCTTAAATTTAATTTTTGAAATAATTTCAATGCAAATCGCATCAAAATCATTCGGTAATATTATATGCTTATGTTCGATCGATTTGTGAACTAGAATTCCTACCCCACCATACCTCGTTTGAGATGAGTTCTTATTAAAATAATTATAATTAATAGGGATTGGAATATTATTTGTTGTATGCAAATGAGTCTCTTGTAATGTAATTATCTTTGGTAAATGCTTTTTTATTAATAACTGAAGATCATTGTAATTATTCATGTAGCCGTTCATATTCCATTGTAAGATTTTAACCAATGCCATTGATAATAACGCCTGAATGTATTAGATCATATATGAATCTAATAACACTGTACAACAAAATAACATTTTTTGGCTGTCCTTTAGATAAAATTACACGGACTATATGGATTTCGATGCTTTAAATTCAAATCTGCTGTCAGTTTTTCTCTATCACGCAGAGATTTTTTTTATGGGCGTGGCTAATTTTGGTCCCTAAATTAGTCGGCCATACTAATATATTTTACTATAACTCGAAAACCGCTATTTCGATTTTAATATATAATAAACCAAAAGACGCGCCACAAAATTTTGTTAAAAAAAATTAATAATCATTTTTTACCTATCTTTTATGGTTTCGGAGTTATTCAGAATTTAAAAGAGAAAAAAGTTTTTTTTATGCAAAAATCGCGTAATTTTTTCACATGAAAATTGCAATAAAAAAATCAGAAACTCAAAAGTTTCATATTTTTTAAATTTTTCTTAAAACCACATATCCTAGGAATAAAGCAAGCTATAAAACGTGAAAATCCAGCAATTAATCTTGATTTTATTCACAATTTAAAACAGGTACCTAAAAATGGAAAAATGTGTGTAATGCATTAAATGCAGTCACATTTACATCTGGCAGTGATGGGAAAGTTGGTACGATCGTACTTTTTTTGATACTATTTGACATGAAAAAGTACCGTAGTACTTCCCTAAGAAATTTGATACTCCCACGGGCAACTTAGAAATGCAGTCAGAAGACCCGCGCATGCATATATTTTGCCAAGAATTAAATTGTTTTTTCGACAAATAGAACGAAGCATTGCTAAGATCTTTTAGAAAAGTGTAACCACAATTAAATATCAACGAAAACCATATTTCATTCAATGATATTTTATGTGGCACAGAAGTTGATCTATTGAAACAACTGTTTTAAATCAGTTTAAAGAAAATTTTAAAAAGTTTATATTAAGTTCTAAGGGCAAAAGTGGACTTTGACAATAAAATGTTAGATTGGTTTAGTAAGTTTCCCCCTGAAAGTATTTTATCTGTTAAACCAATATCATTATACCACTTTTAATTAAAATGTTCCCAGGGAAAAGAAAAAAAAAAGAAGAGAAAAATAATTTGAAATATTAACAACCAATATAGAGCACTGGCTTATATAAAAACGCATTAGATGAATACATGTTTCCTGATATATCGAGAGTAGCTTACGGAATTTTATCCATGCCTCATGTCGAAAGGATTTTCTCTTAGCAAAATTTCATGAAAACAAAATATAAATCAACAGCCATCGTATTCTGTAACTCGCTAAAGCTAAATCTCTATCGCTAAGAATCCATAAAATCAATTTGTCGATTTTCGGCTACGAATGCAATTTTCAAACGGGTATTGATAAATCAGGTAATGGCTTAAAAATGTAATTCGCCGAAATTTTATTGCTTTATGTCATCGCCAAACATTTTAAATTTTCTATTTGTTCAGCATTTTAGCGGTCGAATTTAGCTTTAGCTTTAGCGAGCTATGGAATACGGGGGCAAGCTTTATGTTCCAACAGTATTAAGTCTAATCCAGGCTACACCTATTTGTATATTTGTACCTATGTGTTCCTTTTTTTTGTAAATGAATTTCTTATAATTTTTTGTTAATAAAATTTAAATAAGAAATATTATAATTTTTGGTACTCTCGGGATCAAAAAAGTACTAAAAAAATTTGTTTTCGATACCGAAATGCAAATCTCATTTCCCATCACTGACATCTGGTAATGCTATTGAAAGGGCATTGCGGGCAGGTAACAGAACATTAAATTGTGAATAAAATCAAGATTAATTGCTGGATTTTCACGTTTTATAGCTTGTTTTATTCCTAGGATATGTGGTTTTAAGAAAAATGTAAAAAATATGAAATTTTTGAGTTTATGATTTTTTTTTTTGCAATTTTCATGTAAAAAAATTACGCGATTTTTGCATAAAAAAAACTTTTTTCTCTTTTAAATTCTGAATAACTCCGAAACCATAAAAGATAGGTAAAAAATGATTATTAATTTTTTTTAACAAAATTTTGTGGCGCGTCTTTTGGTTTATTATCTATTAAAATCGAAATAGCGGTTTTCGAGTTATAGTAAAATATATTAGTATGGCCGACTAATTTAGGGGCCAAAATTAGCCACGCCCATAAAAAAAAATCTCTACGTGATAGAGAAAAACTGACAGCAGATTTGAATTTAACGCATCGAAATCCATATAGTCCGCATACTTTTATCTAAAGGCTATTTTGGCTGTTGTACAGTGTAATTGTACCGTATAAATACCTACATATAAGAGAATAGTATTATTTTGTTGTTAAACTTTGTTATGAGTTCATTCATTATAATTGTAGAAAAGTTCAAAAAGTAAGTATAATTAGGCAAAAGGAAAGAAATTTTACCTAATACCTTGCAAAATCTAACAATCTTATAAAATAATTCTATAATAGCATAAAAAGTAATGTAAATATAAGGTTTAAAATAATATTTATAAGGTATTATCATATCCATCATACTCACTAATGTTTAATGCTTAATTATTTTTATATGATTTCCCATATTTGTTTTATGCTTCAATTTTCCTTCTGTAGACATTTCTAACGATTTAGTTGTGTTACTAATGTTTTCCATTTCATGTTCTGAAATTTCAAAATCTGAACGATTTGAGTAATTCGCAATTTTTTGTTGTACTGGTGTTGTATGATGAGAACAACTTGGTATTGAATCTTCTAGATGACTATTACTTAAATTAATTGTTGAATGTAATAAATTTAATTCTTTACAGTGTTTAACGTTATCGGATGACTGAATATTTTTGTTTGATTGTATGGCAACAGATGAATAAGTAAAATTTGAATTTGGATTACATTGTTTGTAAATTGCGTTTGCGGCTCTTTTGTTTACTTTCTCAAGTGTTACGATAGTTTGGATTTCCCGTTCCTTTAAAAAAATTGGACATTTCTTGTCTATTGAAGCATGGTTGAAGTCTGAGAGGCCAAATTCTTTGCAATTTATACATTTTTTTTCTTTGACGCAAACTTTATTTTCGTCTGTATGAAATTCTTGAGCACAATTAGGACAGTTCTTTAAGTTTTTCCAAATTCTGGCTATATGGCCATAACGCTGACATTGCTTACATTGAAGAGGTAAAGGAATATATGGTCGAATTTTAACATTTTCATACCCTATATAAAGATCTTCTGGTAATGTGATATATCCAAATGTTATAATCACGAGACCTGTTTCTTCAATATTGTTATTGACTTTCCTCTTGATCTTATCAATTTTTATCACATTTTGTTTTTTGAGTTCATCCAAAATTTCTTGATCTGGAACTCCTCTTAAGTCGCTGGAATATATTACTCCTTTAGCATAATTTAACGAATTATGCCATGTAACTGAGACGTTAATACTGGAACTAAGATTACTCATCTGCAGCAATGTATTCGCTGATACAAATTCTTTGTTTGAATAAAAATAGTTCCATTTCTTAATTTCTTGCATTGTAATACCTCCCCCAACACATGTGGAATCCACAACTTTTTTTTATCAGAAATGGGGATACATTAGCAAGCGTTTTCCCTTCGTCGATTCTAGACATAACAATATATTTTGGACCAGCTGTTGGAATTGTCAGATCAATCATTTTTATTGAATGGTCTTTGTTACATAAATTTGCCCATCATTATCTGAATGGTTCTTCATATTTATAAATAAATTCAGCCTTTTTGGATTGGTGTTCTTTAATTATTATTTTATAAGAAATATTTGTTCAATATTTTAATTTATTTAATTATTTTTCCAGTTGAAAGAAAAATCAATGTTAATTTATTAAAAATCAAATGTGAACTGAAATTACTTACATAAATATCTTCATTTCATTTAAAATGAATTGTACTCCGTAAATTTACTAATGAACATTTTTATAATCTTTTAATGGTTTTGTTGGGTATACTTGTCTTGGAGATGATCTTTTTCTTTTATATTCGAATTGTTCAGTAGAAAAATTTTCCACCAAATTAAAATTAACAAAAACTTACATGAATAATAAGTTGTCGTCTGGTACCATCTTGTCAATATTTTTTGCATATGAAGGTATAGGACAATATTGAGGGGACCATTTTGAACCAACCAAAAATACTTATGTTGAAAATGTAATATTGGAATCAAAAATTGCGATATATCGCATACAATAATACCTAATTTACATTAAGCATTTTTTCACAAAATTAGTTGCATGAACATTTTTTCATTTGTTAACAGAAAGCCGGAAAAACAAATCAGATAGAAAAAGTTGCTAAAAATGCTTCAGAGATTTATGTCACATTATTTTTTTTTGTAAATCACTCTCTTATATAGCGCTGCAATTACCGAAAAGAAAAAGTTTCGTTGTTGACATAACGGTATCTTTATTGACACTGGCCGATAAGACAGCAATATTCTCCTCAGTGCGCACTCTTTGCATACGTATTGTTGGATTAATGTTCAAAAAAGTGAAATTGGTGCGAAATTAAAGTCACAATACCTTGAAAAGGTCGATCGATTATGACGACTATAAAATGGACATAATTTACGAAACACATTTCTCACACAGCACGAATTTTTATAATAAAATTCAATGATTTGAAAGTGTTGTTCGCTTGTAAATGTACTCATGGTGAAATGGCAAACCTTACTGAGCATTTTTGGAATTGCCACAAGTTACGAATCTTTTTTTTTTTTTTTTGCAATCGTAAGCGACATGTTATCGAAAATAGACTTTTTTATTGAAATTAAAATTTTATTGGTCTACCCATAGTTTAGAATTATCAAAATGTCAAAAATTTTGATAACTTCTAAGATACGGGCTGTACAATTTTATCGTAAGCGACAATTTACGTACAAAAACATCTTTCAATATTTTAAAAAACCTTCTTTTTGTCGCTTACGATTGAATCGTAAATAAGGCTCGATATATTATCTATATATAAATAGGCAATTGAAAAAAGTTAAGAACCATTTTAACTGACTTAGGCCCAATAATAGACCTCTCAATTATATGTCATTTATCTTTAAAATCCACTTAAGTATTGAATTCATTTTTTCAGTACAAAAGTTGAGAGACATTTAAATGCCCAACCTTGTGGACTTAAATCACACTTAAGTTTTACGAGCATACCATATGTTATTATTGTTTGTGTGTGTTTATTGAAAACATGTACATGAACATCATGTGGTCGTATTAAAAAAAATTTTCGTTTAATTTTCATATATACATAACATATACAATATATACTTTCATATCATGAGATATGTTAATAGAAAAATGCATTGTGATGCTCTTTTCGTTTCATAAAATATGTTTTTATGCAAATTTAGTTTTCTTCATTTTGATAACCTAACTTTTTTATTTATAATAAACAGCTGTTGTTTAAAAAGCCTTCCATAATACTGGGAAATTTTTTAGTGCTGCCGTACTTTCAACGTAATTTAATAAGAACTTTAATTAACCACTGAAAAAATGAAGCTACATTTAAGTGCCACCTAAATTTAAGTGGCAATTAGCTAAATGACATATAATTGGGAGGTCAATTATTGGGCCTTAAACTCAACGTATTCGCTTGATTTTTTTTTTGTTAGATAGATTGACAATAGGAGCAGTGCAGAATGTATTTTTTCTTCTACATTTTTGTGTCTAAGATAGTTAAAAACAGTTAAGAATATTAGCCAATCATAAAGCCATGATTTCTCTTTCTCTCTTAATTTGCTAAAAAAAATTACAACAATTTGGCTTGGCAACTCCATAAACACTCAGAAGGAAAAACGTATTTTATTTGTTCATTCTATTCTTATTTACATCTTTCTATGTACTTAAACGATTATTGCTGAAACTAATAAAATTTGGATATTTAAATAACGAGTGGTACTGTATTATTTTTCTTTAGATGCTTAAAAATAATATATTTTTTTAATTATTAATAACTTTGATTAAAGTTAAATTCACCTACAGCACAAAGTAAGTTTTTTATTTTTGTTTTATTTTGTGTGCGTTTTGTTTTTGTTCATTGTTTTCATTATTTTTCTGTGCTTTAAATTACTGAACATACTGGAATGTTGGAATATGATGGAATGTTGGAATATGATGGAATGTTTATAAAAATATAAACGAATATTTTTGTTTTGGGCAATAATAATGAATATGAAGTGAAAACACTAGGAGCAAATATCTAATTACATTTAGTTCAAAAAGTGAACAACTTTTTTTAAATAGTTTGCTTAAAATCTATTCTTATTTATGCCGGTAAATGAAATTTTAAATTCCTATTTAGTAGTTAAGAAAGTGGTTTAAGAGAGTGGTTTACCTTGGAGTCTATACATATATATATTTGAATATAGTTTTTAAATTGTGTTTTAAATTCATCAAACTTTAAATATTTTCATTCTATTCTCCACCTCTGTGCGTTAATGGTTGATTTTCAACCACTGGGCGAACACTAGTTTTATAAAAAGCAGTACTTATTATCAAAAACAAAATTTGTTTTTTGTAATTTATAACATTCTGGATCATTTTGAAGGTTTGTCTGTGTAAAATTGAATTTAGATAGAAACCGTTAACAGTATTTTGTCTCTCCTGTAATATTTGATAGAAGTGAGTTAGCAGGTTTACACTCAAGCCGACGATATGCACAAAGCAAAAAATATTTTTTATATTATGCAAGGTTTTAATTTAGAGTTGTACTAGTCTCGATTAATATACATTTTTATTTAATATTTATTGTAGTAAATCGTAATTTATTTAAAATTTCGAAGCAAAAATAAATATGGCTCGGACCACTTTCATAAATAAGGGCACATAAATATATGTATCTTCCAAAAACACAAAAGCACAAAAACATATGGAAAATTTGTAAAACTTACATAGAACTTACATTGTTAACTCCAAGAACTTAAAAAAATTTAAAATTTGAATTTGCGCTAAAAAATCTGAAAACCCGAAATCGTTAAAAAAATGTGTTTCATCGAATACAAATGAAAAAAAAATTGTTTGAATATTTGAATAATTATTGTTCATATGTACTAATAAATGCACAAAATTTTGTGATTTGAGTATTATCCACATCGCTGCACTCTAGAATTTCGTTTTTAAATATTTAAAGACAAATGACATTTAATTATCAAGTCAAAAAATGGTCATGTGCAAAAAATTAAAAATTAAGTACAAAAAAATTTTTAAAACTTTTCTTTTTTAAGCGGATTTTGTGAAATTAAAAATGGATTAATACAGCTTAAAAGAAAGTTATAAATACATATTATGTATGTATGTATTTGTTTAAATATAAATTTTTTCAGTTATTTCTTATTAGAAATTATTGTGGATAGCAAACTTAAGTTAAAAAAAATTTTAATTCTCCAAAAAATAACGTGTAATGAATGCTTTTCATAATTTTTGTAAGATACATTTAAATCTGTATATCATATTGAAGTTGCCCTAAAGATGGTTAGAACTGTAGGTTATTTTCCAGCGATTTCATAAAAGCATGTAAAGGGATTACTTTTTTCATTTCTTTACATTTCAATAAAACAAAGTCTGTGTGAGATATCATCGAAATTTTTATTCCTTTGAATGGACTGTCTTGATTGCCGTACCACTGAGTTCTTTACATTAAAAACATTGACTCCAATTTCCGGTAGTATCGTAAATGGATGTGGATTATATTATCTTTTCTTTTAACTTATTAACGATGTTAAATTTTTATATTAATTTGATACTTTCCAAAGATTTGACCTGCTTAGAATAAACAATTATATTAGCCCAATCAACTTTACAATAGTTTTTGAATGTTTAAAGCGAATACGTAAATAATTGGTTTGCTTGTATCTTTTAACTTTTTAATTTAAGATCTTTTCTAACCATTTCCTGCAGTTAGTTTCACCACATCATACTCATGCACTCAAGTAACTTGAAAGACCAACCCAGCAAACAATTAAGCAGTTGTTTTGTTTGTGCCAAAACAGAAACACATATAAAAGAAAACCATTGATTTATTAGATAATTAAATTTATTATTTGTAATGTAAGATTTCACTTATTACTACTATTAAACTATTATTAATCTACCTGCCACGAATTATTAACTAAATTTTTTTAAATGTTTCTTGAGCATTTGCTCTTTTTTTATAAGACCGTACTGTTTTGTAAAATTTTTTTGTACAAGTTGTTGTTTAATTAAATCTTTAGACAACCAGTTGCCTTTTTTAAAAAGTGGTGTCAGTGTGTCTATGCTGAACGTTTATTTTTTGTGGCCACTTTTTTTTTGGAAAAACAGAAACAAAAAATTATATAAAAAACTTGTTTTCTTTTTTTGTTTAACTTTCAGTAATTGTCTATTATTTTAACACAGTTGTTTTTTAACTAAGTATTTTAAAATGTTTCTATATCCATGTTGTAATTTTAAATGCGATTGGGTTTTAAATTCTACAAAAAAAAAAATTATAACATTCTTTTCCTAAGCAAACCATACCATTAGTAGCAAAATTTTAACATTTTAGCGACTTTGTGTAAACTAGGGATGCCAAACGTGAAATCCCGATCCCGGAAATCCCGGTATTTTCCGGATTTGGCAAATCTCGAATCCCGGGATCTATAAGATTCAATCCCGGGATTTCTTTTTCGGGATTCCTTAGCAATTTTTATATAAAAAACTTAATAGATTAAAATTTTCGTTGATTTTATGGTATTTTTTTATAATATTTAAAAGTCCCATACAATTTTATACGTGCAGTTTTAACAATTTAATGACTATTCGTGGCATATTTATTATAAATTAACAACAAGTGCCAAATAAATTAACTACTTTCTCACGGTTATTTTCATCAAAGGTGATACAATATACAACTAAGAATTATTTTGAAAACGAAAGGAAGCATATGAGCTTTGGAAGGAAAATAACATTTGGAAAATTCAATAAGTTTGACAAATTTATTGCGTCTTATTCTATATTATAAGGCCAATTATGAATAAAATTCCATGAGAAATTTTGCCCGGGGAATAATTTCAAACAGTAGTAAATAATAGGGAAAACAAAAAAAAATTATGGAAAAGGGAGACATTTCTTGCGGAAATTTATTCATAATTGCAGTGTATAACTCTGTATATCGACTTCTCAACCCTTATCCACTTTTCGGTAACAATTGAGTACTATTGACAGCTCCTTATAATTGAAGTATAAAATAAAAAGTCGGGTTGACGTAAAAGCGAGAAATATTTACAGAATAATGCGTACTATTTTGTCTAAAAAATTGCTCTAGTGTGAATGTATGTTTTTTTACATTGCAGCTCAAAATTATTTTCGTTAGACCGTTTAGGTCGTTTTTGACACATATTTAAATTACATGGGTTTGATCAAAGGTTTGTGTCAAAAATGACCGACTGAATGAGTTCGACTCAATTATAGTTTTATTCGAGTTGCAGAGTAGAAGGACAGCACACTAATAAACCATACTCCTCTTAGCGAACTTAGGACCACATATGTATCTGTTGAACTTGCAGAAAACAACTTATGTATGAGTTTAAAATTTTTCAGTAGAACAAAAATACTGTTCAAACTTTTAGTGGCATATTCATAAAAAAATATTTTAGGCTTATTAAGCGCTTATTTGACGTATTTCTGTGGGAAATTTGTCAAATAAACCTGTAATAAACCTAAATTTTTTTTATGAATACGGCGGTTAATGTATGTGCCTACAAAAATGTGATCATTAGACGTAATTTATAGAATTTGATTAGAATTGTGTATACATTTCTTTTAATTTTTCGACATGTTCAGCCTTATTATCGTTGTGATAGTAGTGACGAAATCGATTAAAAAAATAGGCAATGCCTGGTATATGTAACAACCGTAATGGCTACTTGTTGGTCAATCGCAATTAAAAAAACGTTAATAGATATATTTAAAAAAACAATAATGTTGCATCTAAAATTTTCGTAAATCAACTTAAGCGATAGTGCTAGAAGTCCACAGATATGTACATTCGTTTTGATTTAGATTATAGAAAAACATTTATATTGAAAGCAAAAACAAGTTTTCATATTTAGTTATTGTTTTCAGTATAAATTCTCTAACATCAACTTAAAAATAGATGACAAAAATTCTTTCGATTTTTATTTCATACTAGTATTAACTTTAAAGACAAATGTTTAATGAGATATTATCAACATAAAAACTTTTAAAATGCATAAAATTTCTTATTAAAGTAATATTTATTAAAAAAAATTATTTATTTTACCAAAAAATTTTAGATCCCGAAATCTCGAAAATCCCGGAATCCCGAAAAATCCCGGGATCCCGAAAATCCCGCGATCCCGAATATCCCGGGATTTTCGGAATCGGGATTTATAAATCCCGAATATAAACGTATGCATATAAACTGTACAAACATTGTAAGGGCTAATGAATCAGTCAAAGTTTAAGCGCTGGTTTAGTTAAACTAAACTCAAATTTGTATGTAGTTTAAACTCAACAGGAGTAAATTAGTGAAGCATATCTTATGTGTAGTTTAAAAGAAAATATTGTGGCAGCACTAGAATAAATGTCAAAAAACAGCTGTTTTGCAGCAGGCTATCAATTCTTTGCACAATCAAAAATGCAAGAAAGCTAAAAATTTTATTTAAAGGTCGCCAAATTTTACTGAGAAAGGAATTATATTTATGCTTGGCGAAGTAGAATAGTATAAAATAATAATAGAGTGTAAGAAAACCAGTCGAAGAAGATCTCAAGAAAAAGTAGAGAGTTGGAAAAAAGTTGAGTGCTCTTTTAATGCAAAACATATGGTCTGTAAGTAACAAAACCATCTGTACGGTCTGTATGGGTAACTTAAACGCTCAATTGTATGCGTTTATAGATGGTTTAAACACTGTATGCTAGTTTAAACACATTTTAAACCAAGAATAGAGATTAACTTGCACTGATTTATTTAGCTCTAAATGTTTCAAATGCTTAATCGGCTTTACCGAATCTCTGGCACTCTGTGACATAACGTGACATAACTAAACGGCAACGCCTTTTTAACTGAAGGCCATTTTGTCAGCTGTCAAGTGATTTATGTTCAGTTTTTGAAAAAGTGTATAGCCATGTGCTTTCCTAGACTGAGATCTATCTATATTTTTAATCTCATCACAATTCCATGTATAGTTTCAAAGAGGAATCAATTTCGCCTTACAACTCCTCGTAGTCCTGTTTTTTTTTTTTAAATGTAATCAAAATCGCATAGATAATTTCAAAGAGGAAGACATTTCTTCTTACTTTGTGATCATATTTTTGAAAAAATCGGATTGATGGCTTCAAAGAGGAAGAAATTTCCCCCTACCACCCTCGTGGTCCTGTTTTAAAAAACCAGGACCAAAATCAGTTTCATGGTTTAGCCGTTAGAGTGCAACAAACAAACAATAAATTTACTTTCGCATTTATAATATTAGTTAGCAGAGACTTCTTCAGCTATCACTGCTATGAACTTAGGGCTGGAAAATCGTAATAAGCGAATAAGCTCGCTTTATATCAGATATTCGTTTCCAGATGCTTGCCAAAGTTACTTCTTCGTTTTCTTTAATGATGTCTTGTAACTTCAAAAATTTTATTATACCCTTTACCAACAAAAATGGTAAAAGGGTATATATAGGTTTGTCATTCCGTTTGTAATTTCTATAATATCAATAAGCGACCCATATAATATATATATTCTGGATCCTTATGCATAGGGAAGACGAATAAGCGATGTCCGTCTGTCCGTCTGTCCGTCTGTCCGTCTGTCCGTCTGTCCGTCTGTCCGTCTGTCTGTACGTGAAATCGGTTTTCCGAAGCTCCCAGAAGAGCTAGAGACTTCGTTCTTGGACTGGTGTGTCAGAAATTTTCCAAAATAGATTGGTATTGAAATTCAGCAAAATCGGGCAGACGATTGCAGAGCTGGAAAACTTAAACTTCATTTTGCCATATAAAAGTAACTCCCGAAAACAAATTTTTATTTTTTTTTAATAAATGTACATATTTTACACTTCAGTACGACTAAAATTGGAATTTTAAATTAAAAAAATACAAAAAAATTAAAAAGACGTTTCCAGGGTTGGAAAACTTTAACTTTTTGTGTTATGTAAAATTAACTATGTCTAAAACTATATTAGTATTTTCTCGAGAACCGTAAGAGCTACAGACCTCAAATTTGGACACAGTATGTAGACCTTTGGCCGCTACAACAACAAATACATGATAATTGGAAATTAAAGGGTGTTCCAAAACGAGCAACGAAAAATTTTAAAATCCCATGTAGTATATATACAATTGTATGTATATACACTTGAAATTTGTAAGGTTAGTGTATTTTTATACAGACTACAAAAATTAACACAAAAATTTAAAAAAATTTAAATTAAAGGGTGTTCCATCAGTTAATGCAATTTTGACTATGTAATTTTGACAATTTGCTGTATCTTGGAAACCGTAAGAGCAAAACTCTTGAAATTTTCAAAAACGGTAAAACTGAAAAAATAAAAAATTATAAAATCGCCAAACCGAAAAAAATCGCCAAAAACAAGAAAAAATCGCCAAAACGAAAAAAAGCACCAAATAAAAAAAAAATTCTAAGACTAAAATAAATCGCAAAAAAAACGGAAAAATTGCTAAAATGAAAACAAAAATCGCCAAAATGAAAGAAAATCGCCAAAATGAAAATCGCCATAATGAAAAAAATCACCAAAACGAAAAAAAACCCAAAAAAACAGAAAAAAATCGCCAAAATGAAAAAAAATCGCCAAAACGAAAAAAACCTCAAAAAACAGAAAAAAATTGCCAAAATGAAAAAAAGCCAAAACAGAAAAAAAATCGCCAAAATGAAAAAAATCGCCAATATGAAAAAAAATCGCCAAAAAAAGAAAAATCCCAAAAACAGAAAAAAACTCGCCAAAATGAAAAAAAATCGCCAAAATGAAAGAAAATCGCCAAAATGAAAAAAATCGCCAAAATGAAAAAAAATCGCCAAAATGAAAAAAATCACCAAAAAAAAAAAAACCCAAAAAAACAGAAAAAAATCGTCAAAAAGAAAAAAAAATCGTCAAAACGAAAAAAACCCTAAAAAACAGAAAAAAATCGCCAAAATGAAAAAATCGCCACAAAAACAAAAAACCTAAATAACAGAAAAAAATCGCCAAAACGAAAAAAGCACTAAATTAAAAAAAAATTTCTAAGACTAAAATAAATCGCAAAAAAACGGAAAAATTGTTAAAATGAAAACAAAAATCGCCAAAATGAAAGAAAATCGCCAAAATGAAAAAAAAAATCGCCAAAATGAAAAAAATCACCAAAACGAAAAAAAAACCTAAAAACAGAAAAAAACGCCAAAATGATAAAAAAATCGCCAAAATGAAAAAAATCCCCAAAACGAAAAAAATCCCAAAAAACAGAAAAAAACGCCAAAATGAAAAAAAGCACTATATTAAAAGAAAATTTCTAAGACTAAAATAAATTGCAAAAAAACGAAAAAATTGCTAAAATGAAAAAAAAATCGCCAAAATGAAAAATATCGCTTAAACGAAAAAAAAACTAAAAAACAGAAAAAAATCGCCAAAATGAAAAAAAATCGCAAAAAAAAGAAAAAAAATCGCCAAAACGAAAAAAAAACTAAAAAACAGAAAAAAATCGCCAAAATGAAAAAAAATCGCCAAAATGAAAAAAAATCGCCAAAATGAAAAAAATCACCAAAACGAAAAAAAACATAAAAAAAAAAAAATCGCCAAAACGAAAAAAGCACCAAATTAAAAAAAAATTATAAAACTAAAATAAATCGCAAAAAAACGGAAAAATGCTAAAATGAAAAAAAAAATCGCCAAAACGAAAAAAAACAGAAAAAAATCGCCAAAATGAAAAAAATCACCAAAACGAAAAAAACGCTAAAAAACAGAAAAAAATCGTCAAAATGAAAAAAAAATCGCCAAAACGAAAAAAACCCTAAAAAACAGAAAAAAATCGCCAAAATGAAAAAAATCGCCAAAAAAGAAAAAACCTAAATAACAGAAAAAAAATCGCCAAAACGAAAATAAGCACCAAATTAAAAAAAATTTCTAAGACTAAAATAAATCGCAAAAAAACGGAAAAATTGCTAAAATGAAAACAGAAATCGCCAAAATGAAAGAAAATCGCCAAAATGAAAAAAAAAATCGCCAAAATGAAAAAAAACACCAAAACGAAAAAAAAACCTAAAAACAGAAAAAAATCGCCAAAATGAAAAAAAGCACTAAATTAAAAGAAAATTTCTAAGACTAAAATAAATCGCAAAAAAACGAAAAAATTGCTAAAATGAAAAAAAAATCGCCAAAATGAAAAATATCGCTAAAACGAAAAAAAAACCTAAAAAACAGAAAAAAATCGCCAAAATGAAAAAAAATCGCCAAAAAAAGAAAAAAGATCGCCAAAACGAAAAAAAACTAAAAAACAGAAAAAAATCGCCAAAATGAAAAAAAATCGCCAAAATGAAAAAAAAATCGCCAAAATGAAAAAAATCACCAAAACGAAAAAAAAGAAAAAAAATTGCCAAAATGAAAAAAAAATCGCCAAAATGAAAAAAATCACCAAAACGAAAAAAAAACAAAAAAATCGCCAAAAAAAATCGCGAAAAGAACCCAAAAAAACAGAAAAAATCGTTAAAATGAGAAAAATCTCCAAAATGACGAAAAGCCCAACAACAGAAAAAAATCGCCAAAATTAAAAAAACCTCCAAAAACAGACAAAATCGCCAAAACGAGAAAAAAGCGACAAAACTGAAAAAATCGTTTTAACTGAAAAAAACTTCAAAAAAGCAAAAAACCTTCCTTTCGTGCGCGATTCAAAGTCGCACTTAACTGATTTTTTTAATATTAAAGGAATTAAATGAAACTAAGTTTTTGCTTATTTCGTTCTTGCTTTTTTCACTTAACATATTTTATGTATTTTTTAAAGAACTAGATTGGTAACAATAATCAGAAAAATCCAAAATTATGACTCCAGGGTTGGAAAACTTACACTTTTTGTTTTTTTTTCTTTTTCTTTATAAATTGAATATATTTTATGCTTCTGGTGTATGAAATTTGAAAAATGAAAATTATAGCTCCAAAGATGGAAACTTTAAAAAAATTATAAATTTTTTCACAAAACAAATATGTATGTACGTGTCTGTATACTATATATATGTACGTACGTTGGTAAAGGGTATATAAGATTCGGCACAGCCGAATATAGCAGTCTTACTTGTTATTATTTATTATTTATTTATATTGATATTATAGATAAATACAATCGGCTAAGCAAAAATTTTAACTTTTTAAAATATGAGTCGCTCACACATAAAGGAAACAATAAGTAGAAGCGGTACGTATTAGGAAAAATGTAAAAAAATGCACTATAATTGGAGTTGAAAAATCTGAGTTTTTAGGCCAAAAATCTTCGAATCTGCATTTCGTATTTTTGGAGGGTAAAAATCTGCAAAATCCAGATACATCTGCATTTCTGCCAACCGTGGACTTTAGGTAAAATAAATACACTTCGGTATTTCATGTACGAAAATAAATGTTTTATTTTTCTTTTTGCTTTTTAATACTTTTATTGTTGCCCAATGTGGCAGCTAATTGTAAACAAATTTCATATGGTATAGATTTTAATAAGTAAAGTTAGAATTAGTTAAATTGTATCGTTCGTCAAGTTGCGTGTCAGATGACATATGTAATCCCCCAGGGGAGTCTATTTTTGACTGCGGGTGTGTCAAGCCCGGGGCCCCAGCTGGGGTGATGTGGGTTCTTCCATTGACATACATTTGGCACATCATCCATAGAACTTATGTGTTACTACCCGATCTCTGGCAACAGAGGAAAGGATGTGAACATATTCCTGTTCCTGTAGATGTCAGTCAGGTGCAGCTTCACCTGGAACTACCCTGAGTTTAAAATACGATAGAGGTGAAGCCGTTATGGTGGAACTTCGAGGTATCACCAGATACTTGTCTCTGGTACCACGTGTACCGGTTGCCCGACAGTCGAGCTGCTCTGAAGTTTTCAGTGTATGTAGCGGTCGTCAGAATCCTTTGCTAAAGCGCCGAGTTCGTCCTACCCCCGGGGTTTAAGGGATGATTTTGGTGTGTGTGGAATAGGCACTGGATTTTTGGCGACACAGGCATGCGTTCATCTCGGATGAGTGGTTGAGCTATGCCGGCAATGCTTGAGGTATTTTCTTAGGGACCTCGCTATGGTTGTATACACAACACCATAGCGTGAGAACTTGAAGAATTCAATTTGGTGGTTGTTGGTTGCCACCAAAATCGCTGGGAGAATAGTCTTGGCTTTCCAGTGTTAAATCAATGCTAGTGGTTGGTCTGACGCGGTTAGCCAGACACTATTATAGGTGCTGTTGCCATTCAACAGATAGTACTGTTTTGACAAAGTCAAGTTTAGATAGCTCTGAGCACCTCAGCAAGGTGTTTGACGTAGTAACTACAGTGATAACAACTATGATCGAAGATTGCAACCTAAGTGCCTTGAAGAATGGGCACTAGGTTCATTCTAAAAGTGCAAACTGTTAAATTTTATATAACTTGTACACAAAGCTGAACGATGCGGCCAGCTGTAAAGTAGAACGATACGATTTTACTAAGGCCCACTAATTGGCTTCTCAATTATACGTCATTTACATAGCCACTTAAATTTAAGTTGCACTTAAATGTAGTTTAATTTTTTCTGTTTTTGATTAAAGTTCTTATTAAATTACGTTGAAAGCACGGCAACACAACAAAATTTCCCGGTATTATGGAAGGCTTTTCAAACAACAGCTGGTTATTATAAATAAAAAAGTTAGGTTATCAAAATGAAGAAAACTAAAAATGCATGAAAACACATTTTATTAAATAAAAAGAGCATCAGAAATAATTTTTGCTATTTATTTTTCCATGATATGAAACTATATACTCGTATTGTATGTGTTATATATTTATGAAAATTAAAAGAAATTCTTTTTAATACGACAACATGATGCTCATCTACATGTTTTCAATAAATACACACAAGCACAATAACATATCGTATACTCATAAAACTTAAGTATGTTTTAAATACACAAGGTTGGGCATTTAAATGTCTCTCAACCTTTTACGGAAAAAATTAATTCGGTACTTAAATGGCACTTAAGTATAAATGACACTTAATTTAGAAGTCAATTCTTGAGCCTAATTCCACCTTAACTCGAGTTAAAGGAATAAACTAAAATATAATAAACTTGAACTTAGGAAAAATTACCTATTTGAGGACATGTGCAAGAAACACTTTTAAAAATTTACTAAATTGGAGATGTACAAAGGTTTTTTCTCGAAATTCCGCATTTAACCCTAGAACCATAATCAGGGTGCTGTAGCACCCTCCTAGATATTTGAAGTCGTGTTATACAGTGCATTTTGGCAAGGTAATTTTTTTCTTTTTGTCTATTTTCATGTATTCGCAAACTTTTCACATTGCAACAAGTGTCAAGCGGTTTCTTAAGGGGCAAGTAGTAGAAATAATTACTTCTAGTAAAAACGTTAATTTTTCGATTTGATAAGCAGTGTAATTTGCTATTTTCCACCTGTAAGCAAAGTAATTTTATTGTTTTTGTGTTATTAAGTACATTTATGTGTTGTGAACAGTAAAAAATAAAAGCGGGTTCGAGTAGAAATTTGACAAATGTCTCTACGGGTTACTAAATACCGTTGGTATAAACTCAATGATGTTGTTGAGCTTAAGTGGAGCAACAAATGAAGAAAACACGGCGAAAAGATGGAAAATTTTGAGGACTTTAGCCTTACAGCTCATAAAACATTATTCGGAACAGCGTAAAAATTGGCCCACTTTGACTAAAAATATTCGCGAAATCATAAATTATACTTTGAAAACGCCAAATGCTTCTGATACGCCAGTGCCTAGTGTTATAAAATAAGAGCGCTGTAGAGACTGTCCCTATTCGAAAGACGGAAAAAGTAAAACTTTTTGCAACAAGTGCAAAATGCCTTTATGTGGGGAGCATCAAATAAAAATGTATGCCAAATGTATCTAAAGCATATGTGACAGCGCATAGAGAAAGGGACCTAAGGTTAAGAAAATCAATTTTCACTTTTTTTTTATGTGGACAACATCTGAGCATCGAATGAGAACGATCCCATGCCCCAAAATTGTTCCCTCCCAGAGATATGCGCGCTTTATGAAATTGAAGTCGACGATTCTAAGGTTATGTGAAAAAATTTTCGTACTAACAGAGTGATATTCACGATTTAAAAGAATTATAAATGAGTATTTATTATAATTCACAATTAATAATTTCAGAAAATAAACGCGAGCAAAATTTACATCAAACTCATGGAAACAACGCGCGTTTTTACAGAAAACAGTAAAAACCAGCTACACAAAACAAGAGGTAGGGACGACCTACGCGCGTTTTCATGGTGATGGTACACCAAAGAACAAAACCGATTTTTACCCTTAGGTCCCTTTCTATTTTGCGCGTCACATATATTGTTAATTTTTTCTTTAAATTTCATTCATAACCATTCAATGAACAAATGACTATTAAAAAAAAATCATTTTTATAACAATTTCTGAAAATGTTATCCATGAAAAAGGGTGCTCGAGCATGCAGGGTAGGAAAACTCAATGTAGAATATGGGTAGGATTCTAGGGTTAATAGCAAATTTTACTTAATTTTACTAAAATTTTACTTGAAAGCACTACAAATTTATATATTAAAAGAGAAATAATGAATCAAACACTTTTAATTTCCGCATCTTAACTTAATCAGAAAATATGTAATTACCTTGGTGAACTCATTTCCTGCAGCAATTTTCAATCGTAAAGACTTCTGGCAACAAGCAATGCGTCAGAAATCTTTCCCAGCATCTTAAGCGATAATTTTTTTTACTTTGTGTCTAAATGTGTGTTACATACTTGTACTTCCATTTATATGAATTTTCTTTTTGAAAGTAAATAAAATGTCTTAAGAGATAATGTTATTATGGTTTGTATGTTTTAATGAAATCGTACAGTGGTAGATTTTACAAATTATAAAACTTTTTTAACCGCCCATTTGGCCAAGATATTATTAATGGGAAAAAGTGTTCATGCACTCGTACTTCACAAAAAAAAAGATAAAAATAAAAAGCGGTAATATAAATAAATATAATAAGAAATATGTTGAAGAGGAGAGTGAGAAGTTACCAGGTGAACAGCAATTGCTAAGCTTAAAGTGATTAAAATGATTATTTAACGTTCATTAAGATGAATCCTACATATAATCCGCTAATAAATACAAGAAATACGTACTGTGATGCAAGACATTTCGCAGAAAGTATTGCTGTATCAATATACCTACTTATTTATGTACAATACATATGTATGTATGTACACTAGAGCGTCTCGCCCGACAGGCAAAAAAAAAAGTTCTCCGTACACCAGCGAATATAAAGTATTGTTCCAAGGAGATTTCAAAAAAAAAGTTTTTATTTTTTTTTTTTTGCCGAACGTAGGGGTCGCCTTTTTAGTTTTTTCGTTATATCTTCCATATTTACAGTCCGATCTTAAAGTTTGATATAGTGAATTTTTTGTCTCAGGGAGGCCAATATTTTTGCTCTTGGGTCCATTAACCTCAAGTGTACCGTTCTAGTACTTACTAGAGATCGACCGAAGGCGTTTTTTTGGCCGAAGCCGAACTTCGGCTAAAATCTTAAACTTCGGCCAAAACCGAAGCCGAAGCCGAATCCGAATGTTTTAAATTTTAAAAATTATACTTGTTTTATATGAATTAAGAAAAAAGTTTGCTTTTTTGAGATCACTGAAATAGCTGTAATATCTATTGGATACATAACAAGAAAAATAAAACTATTTTGCAATTTCTAGATTGCTATTTCATATGATCACTCACAAGAACGTCCAAGTAAATGAAAATAGAAAGCAACAGGGTTGTATTTCAAAGTAACCCTTTCAAAACGTTAAACACAGTAGAAACTGTCGGCGAGCAACGACCAAAAATAATGTTATTTTTCAAGCTTGGAATGAAAAATATTCGACTTCGGCTAATCGGCCGATTTTGCCGTAGGCCGAATGTTGGCCGATTACCAATTTTTGGCCGAAGGCCGAAGCCGATTAATCGGTCGAACTCTAGTACCTACCCCCCAAATCTTATTTCCTACCACCCTAATGTGACACCTTAATGTTAGAAATTTATAGTTTACGAAAAATCATAAAACTTTTGCTAAGAAAGTAATTCGATCAATACAGCACAACTATTTAAAAATTCGCTATATCAAACTTTAAGATCGGACTGTAAATATGGAAGATATAACGAAAAAACTAAAAAGCGACCCCTACGTTCGGCAAAAAAAATAAAATTTTTTTTTTGAAATCTCCTTGGAACAATACTTTATATTCGCTGGTGTACGGAGAACTTTTTTTTTGTGATACGGTCTAATGTACACACTAATATATTTAGATATTAAGCTAGACTACTCCGTCACACTTAAAAGATACTAGGAAGATTCTGGTCTTAATCATAAATGCATGATGTTCAATATTTATTTTTTCTTCATATTTTTTTCCTGCTGGACCGACCAACAAAGTGTCAGCATATAATTGCCACCACATGTTGCAAAGAGAAACATACATACGTACTTATTTGTGCCTGCATGTGGCATATTATATGGCAAGTAAAACCACTTGTCTGTTTTAAATTTTTTTATGAATGGGCGTTTAATACAACATGAAAAAAATAATGAATAAAGTTTATCTTTGTACACATAAATATTTCATAAAAAACATATGAAAATTGATTTCTTTAAATTTTTATAAGAAAATTAATTTCTTTAATAATGAATCGAATGTAGACTTATAACATCCTATATGGGCTTGGTTTATGGAATTATCAATGCTTGTGCAATATGTAATGTTACAGGAAAGTAAACCAACGTCAAAACACTTTGGGTTAAAATCTTAAGGATGCAGTACAAGAAAAAATATCTCACTTCTTTATTGCAATAACGTAGTATTTAAAAAATGCGCTTTTGGAGTTAATAATGCAGAACAGTTTGTCATATGTAGAGATGCTAAGCGTGAAATCCCGATCCCGGAAATCCCAGAATTTTCGGTACTATGCAAATCCCGGAACCCGTGAATTTTTAATTTTAAAGACCGTGATTTTCGGGATTATCTGAATCCCGTTTTTGCATAAATAATGTTATTCGCTGTCATCTTAAATTTTAAAAATTATTAGAAACTTCCTATTATAAAAAGTTAAAATAAACAAGTAAGAGTGCTATATTCGGCTGTGCCGAATCTTATATACCCGTCACCATCATTTAGTTACCAGCTGTCAATGAAAGACCATCGATGTGAAACATAACTGTGCTGAGAGTAAAATAAGGATGATACAATCCTTCGTTTATACTTAAATTAGCTATAGATATAAAAATTTAACATATACTAAAAAAAGATCTTCCTAAGAGATGAAATATGTTTAACTGAAAAAAAATATATTTTTGGTTATATTTTTCAGTTTCCAACCTTTAACCAAGCTCAAGATATTACGAAACAGGGAATTAGGACGAGAATCAAATTTTATTAAATATTTGCCTGCGTATTTTGAAATTTCTTCAGTCACTAGTGGCATATTTAAATCACGATGTATATTTGAATTTTTAATGTACCATGGAGCCGATGTTATCAAACGTAAAATTTTGTTTTGCCTTCGTTGAATTTTCTCAACATTTGAAGCTGAAGCAGTACCCCATTAGCTGTAATCCATAGCAGCATATTGGCTTCAACAGCGGCTTGTATATCAAAAGTTTGGAGTCTAGACTGGGTGTTGAATTTCTACCAATCAACCAATAAATATTGGGTTAACTGAAGTTTTATTTGTGTTAACTTAGAGTCAATATGATGTTTCCATGTAAGCCTTCGATCAAGATGTATACCACGGTATTTCACTTGAGAATGTTGAGGAATACTTTGATTGTTAATTCGAAAGGGAGAACAAGTATATTTTCTTAGGTTAAACGTTATATGGACACACTTTAGTACATTTACTTTAATTCTCCATAAGTTCAACCATATTTCAAGCTGGGTAATATGTTCTTGGAGATTTCGGGATGCTTCATCAGGGTTTTTGTCCAAACTCATATAGGCTGTATCATCGGCAAACGTAGAAGTGTGGATATTATTGCTCACAGGCATATCACAAGTATATATTAAATACAAGACTGGCCCCAGAATACTACCCTTTGGCACACCAGAAGATATGGATTCGGACACACTCTTGAACTCTCCTTCCATAACAGTGAACTTCCTATCAATAATATAACTTTCCAAAAGCTTCAAAACTAGGTATTCGTGCCATACTTTATCAAATGCCTGAGAAACATCAACAAAGAGAGCAGAACAATACTTCTTTTCTTCAAATGTTCGTCTTATAAATTGAATCAATCTATGCGTTTGTTCAATGGTGCTATGCTGACTTCTAAAATCAAATTGATGATCCGGGATGCATCCATTATCAGCTAAAATTTTGGACAATTTAGTCCAAAATTGCAAGAAGCTTTAAGGTTATTGATAGTAAGCTTATAGGTCATTTTGATCTTGGCAAGTTTCCAGTTATGTGGAAAATACTGCATTCGTAAAATGGTATTAAAAATAAATAGCAGGTTTCTTATTGCAATATGAGGCAATTTGATCAGCATCTTAGTTCAACAATTATTTTTTGTACTTCACGCATCTTAAACCTTAAGGGAGAAACTACACTCCGTAAATCAGCAGCAACCGTACATGAATTGGGAGTGAATACAGGTTTTAAATGCTCAGAAAATAAATTATCTTTCTCACTATCGCTTCTTGCCCACCCTCCGGTCGGAGTACGCAGTGGTGATTTAAGATCAACAGGTTTTTTAAGATTGCTAGCACCGCGCCATAAAGAGTAATTAGATGCTGACGTTACATCAAGACCTTTTAAACACTTTTCCAGTAATGCAGTTTTTTCCGCCGATAGCAGCTCTTTGAGTCGTTTAGTACATTCTTTAAGTCTTATTTTATTTAAGGGTGACCTGTGTTGTGTCCATTCCCTTCTAACTCTTTTTTTTTTTCACATACAAGACGTTCAATTTCCATAGAATAAATTCTATTAAAGCCGGTCTGCGGATAGTAGGTAGTGACATGTTCAACAGCCTGTTTAATATTTTCGTTAAGACTGGCAATATTATATTCAATATTATCGGATGATCTTACCTGAATATTTTCGACCCAGTGACTACTACCCCAATTAATCACATTCACATATGAGTTAGTTAAATCACTCTTTAGTGGGTTGAAAATTGTAATAATATCAAAACAAAAACTGTTAATCAATTAGAAAATTAATTTATTTTGTATAATTTTTTTCGCATCACATCGACACTATATTAGGTCGGCCATTATGCATTTGCTGATTCTGATAAAGGATTCGTAATTAGCGACCCCAAATAGCCCCATATACCAATTTGTGGATCAATTTCTACATTTTTCGAATTTTGGGCGAATTCAGTTATAACATCACTGTAATAGACAATAAATACCCAAAATTCCGTGCGCTTTTCTTTCGTGAAGTTCGTACGAAGAAATGGAAATTTATTTAAGACATTTACCAACCTGTGTTTAATTAAGTTTGTTTGCCCACAGTTCTTATGGAAACCTGAATCTCCGTTAGAACTCCGCAGTTGCCTTTAGTTCGAAATCATAATTTAAGAAAATGCTACACTTTAGCACTCGACATACAAACATATTACAAGAAAATATTCGTTATACACATTCATGTCTACTAGATCTATAGTCTTGTCAAATATCAAGGAATTTTGGGGAAAATAAATTGTATTTATCTCCACAAACAAAACAGCTGATGTCATATTCTTTGCCAGTTCAAAATACTCGTAATAGAACATTTTTACATTGCAAAAACAGCCTGACATTTACAGAAGCAAATTTTTTTAGCTTTTACACACCATGTGCATATCTGTATGTATTTTGCAGTAGGAAATTCGACAAGCACACCTTAAAATACACAATGTGTAATAGTACCTTTAAAAAACGATATGCTGTTCCATTCAGCTAGTGTTTGTGGAAATAAAAACAATTGGTTTAGTCGTCCCTTAAAAATTATTACATATCCAATAAAGTTTCTTTAACTAGCCTTTACCCAGCTTAACCAAATGATAAAAATGCTTTATTTCTAATATTACTACATAATAAAGTAATTCATTCACATGAGAACTCTTTGCTAAAAATAATGTATGTATTACATTCTCCATTCATATTACTTACATTTTCCTCCTGGTCATTACACCCCTTCATGAACTTTATTTTTTATTTTTTTTTTTTGCAGCTGATACTTTCCAAGTGATTTTAAACTTGATTCTTTATATATGTTTTATATTACATTATCTTTTTCTTTGAAATTTACGAGTATGTAAATGCAAAAATAAAACATGCATTCGCCAAATTTTTTAGTGTTTTTAAGTTACTGGAAACAAACATTCGTATGACTAATCAATATGAGAAGGATGATTTTAAGCCGTTACTTTAGTTTTTGACTTTTTTGAAGCTTTTTCCTCTTCTTGCTATTAGTTTGCCTCTTTAACTTGGGAGACCATATCATCGGCGGGCAGTCGATCGGCCGGCCAGCATGTCTGTTTGTTTTCCATGTTTTATATATAAAAAGAGTACGTAGACTGCTAAAACTTGAACTTTGGAACCCTGTCAATATTTATGGATGATTTGCAACAGTTTTTTTTTTTTTAATTTTTTATACCAATGCATAATTTTTGTTTAAAGCAGCTTTTTGATGTTAAATGCATCAAAGAGGAAACTTTATATCGTCACCTTAAATGCAAACGGACGTAACTACACATTTATATTTTTTTACAGGAGAAACAAAAAACGTTTCAAAATCAATAAGAAGAAAGTATTCTTGAACATTTTCTTCGAAATTTACTTGTAGTATGGATACTTATATGTTTTTAACCATTTGTTTCCTTTTTATGTACATATATTTAAGATTTTATGTTAGTTACATTCTTTGCAATAAAAAATAGAAGCATTCGTAATTACGTCCGTTGGAATTTCTTTAATAAAGTCGTCATTTTTTGATCGCAGAGGTCTAAATATTTTTGTCAACATGCAGTTTGATAAAATGAAACATAATCAATCAAAAACTCGATTTCGAATATTTGTGTAGTTACGTCCGTTTAAATTTAAGGTGACGATATGTAGGTATGTACATATGTATACTCATACGTATGTACATACATATGTATGTACAATCCCTACAAACATTTGGAAGATATATTGCCCATAAGATATAAATACAATATCTTATTTTTATCATTTAGAAGAAAATTATCAAAGCAATACTTTTTTGATATTAAAATATTTTCATTTTAGTGAAACATTTTATTTATTTTTTCCTTTACCAAAGTATTTTGTGTTATTAAAATGTTGCTTTTTGTTCAGCCTGGTGTTTTATCACATGCTCAATAAATTTATAATATCAATATGTTTTTAACTAGAAGATAAAAAAAATATTTAATTTGAAATAAAAACAATCAGAAAATTTTCAAAACATTTGAAATTGAAATAAAAACAAAATCAGAAAATTTTCAAAACATTAGCTCAGGAAATTCCTTTTAATAATCAAAATATGATGACTCCTGTGAGGATAAATTAAATTTAGTTGAACTTAAAAAATTGCTTTAAATTTAAATTAATGGTAGTTTTATGTACATATACATATATACATACATATATATATATATATATATATATATATTTCTTCTTCTTCAGATAATTTAGCAAAATTGTAAAATTGTATTTTGGGAGATAATCTATCGTTATAAATAATTTATCTTCATAAAGATAATCTGGCAATATCATAAATAGTTCAGTTAGATAATTATCTAGCAATATCATTGTTTTATCTTCTAGAAGTTTTGCATTCGTATTTCGTGGAAGTATCGCCCTGGCCGCACAACCTCTCCCGAAGGGGGAAACTTCCGCAATACGAATATGATTGTTGCCGCAATAATATTTTTCTTTCAAGTAATACGATTTCGAATCATTTTCGTATTACTTTGCTTGTAGGGATGTATATTTTACATACATACATATGTATGTATGTAGATATGTACATATTTTTTTTAGTTTCAAAAACTTTCATCATTGATAAGAATGGAAAATTTTAGTAGTTTTCATTTCTTTTGGTCACCGCCATACTTGTTTACCCCTGAGTAATGTACATACAAACTTACATACATACGTTAGAAACTATAAAATATTTCCTTCTTAAAATTATAAACAAAATATTTTATTAGATTCTTTTGTATCTTTTTTTATTGTTTCAGCATAACCGGCAGGAGTCTATATCACCTGAATATCATCGTTATGCCAGTATTGGTAAATTACCTAAAGCTTCATCATCGAACACAGCAACAAATGTTAACAACAACAACAACAATAATAATAGCAATCAAACAGGCAGCTCAACATCGTCATCAACAACAGCAACAAAAGCTGGACTACAACAATATACCGTTACAGTCGATATTCACAGCAACAAAGGCATCATCAGCCATGGCCATAACAACAGTACATCAGCATCCATCATTTCAGCCAACAATGGTCACAGCAACAACATCAGCAACAGCAACAACAACAACATTAATAATAACAATCATACAACCGCAACAATAAACTCTACTAACAATAATGGTCACCATCATCACCACAACCTCAATCATCATCACCACGCCACAAATGGTGGTACCAGCGGTGGTGGTGGTGGTTGTAGTATTGGCAGTGCTGCCTCCACCTCTAACAACTATAGCGAAATTCATGCTTCATCATTTGCCACACCACCGACTCGCCGCCGTTTTTTCAATCATAAAAATTTGCGCAATGCTTTAACCGGTGTCAGCGGTGTTGTTGCCGGTCATCGTCGTACTGCTTCGAATGGTGCTGGTTGTCCCATCGATACTGCCTCGATATTATCAGAAGGTAAGGTTCAAATGTGATGGATGTACAATGTACATATTTATATGCGAATATCTAGCTCCTTTTTATAGATGAAATTTCCAACATATCGCTCTTTTACTTCAACAAAGTCATAACTCAAAAACTCATAGAATCTGTCATACCCCACTTGACCTGAGATTCGATAAAAACGAATGCTCACTAAAGCGAATAAATTTCGAAACAAAATTGTTCGATATTTGTTCGCAAATCTAAAAAATGCCAATATCCGCTCAAATTCCAAACTGCGAACTTCTCTCGAAAGTTTTTCGAATGTGTGAAGGTAGCTGCGTGGAAGTGTGTCAGCCTGTTAGTCTAGAAGTACCAAGTTCGAAGCATGACAGCACTGTAAATAATTGAATGAAAAAAAATTTGCCACGATAGCCTAGTGGATGTGTGTTAGCCTGTTAGAATGGAGGTACCATGTTCAAGGCCTACAGCGTAAGTTACGGAATTACACAAATAAATAAAATAAGTAAGTTAAAATAAATAAATAAATAAATAATAAAAATAAATAAGAAAACAAATTACTTTTTTACTATTTCTGCTGCATTTTTGCGGTATCGAAATCAATTCGATAATCTCTCACTTTTGATATTGGTAACGAAATCCGAGATAGAATGTTCTTTGGGACAAAACTGTAGCGACAGGTGAACATTTTCATTTCATTTTTGAGAGTCACTCTCGATAGTTTTTCACGATAAATGTTCGAGATATATTCGAAATCGATAACATTAACGAAAGCCGTGGTCAACTGGGACGTTAAACGCCGGGTTTTCAACTGACAGCTAAGTTGAAATACATTATTTATTATTAGGTCTGTTACATTCAGTACGAGTCCGCCAACGTTAAGTACTAAAATTGGGCAACTTTTAACTTTTTGCATGCATTCAGTAATTTGACAGATATTGTTTGGTTTTTTTTTTGGTATGTTTTATGATTTAGATTTTTGTGTTTTGTGGCAGCAAAAATATAAAACAAAAGAAATAAATGAAACGAATTTGAGTTTAATAAATAAACTGGAGAACTAACCTATTGAACCTGTTCAAATGCTTACGTCAATAAAGTACTCATTGTACCAACCTTCTCCGTTGTTGCGTTAATGTCAGTTGAAAAAGGCGAAGTTTAACGTATGACAGATTCTATGTGCCTGGGCCCCTAATCCTTATTCAACTCTTGAGAAAAAAATTTATTTAATTTTTACATTCAGTTGTGTATAATGCTAGGAACACAATTGGGACGAACGCCGAATTTCGTCCACGTCGACGAATTCGTCGATAAGAGTTGGCTGCGTAAATTCGTCGTGTGAAGCACAACAACGACGAATTCACGCAGCGAATCCCTCTCTTATATTTGATAAAGTTGGTTATTGTGTGCAGCGTTGTCAACTTTAAAATTTTAAAAAGCACTGAAATTAGGAAAAAAGCGCGTAATTTAAGTAAATAAGCACTAAATTTAAAATTTTTTCATTATATTAAAAAAAATTTTTTTCACAAATACATATCGCACACTAAATCATAAAGAGTCACAACTCCAAAAAATTCCGATACTGAGTAGTTGCAAACAACTGTTGATACTGTACAAATTACGCAAGTATGTGACACAAAAACAAGCATAACGGTATTTTATATCCTTCAAGAAGACTGTATTGCAAAAAAAAATTGCTGTGCTCGTTATAGATTTCTTCAATTAACTGGTTTATAAAAAAGATAATGCACTTTTATAATTTTCAGTTGTGAATTTCTTTGATTTAGTGTGCGATATGTATGTATATAAAAAAATAAAGGAATCGGTTGACCTTGCATTTCGTTCCTAAAACGTCTAATTAGAGTCATCCGATTCACATTTTAATTCTATAGGAATCAGTGTATTCTAAAATCAATTTGACAAAGACTTTTGAAGTTATTATAAAAAAAATTTTATTTTTTTTCGTTAAGGAACAAACGAATCACTTGAGTTTAGTCAAGTTGGCAGTAATCGACAGGTATTTATGAGGTTAAGAGCTGATTATTTTTGAACTCGATGGGCTTAATAGCATATTTTTTTTTTAAATCAAGGCTTACCAAATTTGGTTGTTATTAAATTATGCTGTAAAAACATTCTTTCGGCTGCAGCTGAACTATGTGACAAAGGCAATAAATTTTGAACGAAATAAAAAAGGTGTCAATAATTAACCAAAAACGGCAGCTCTATTCACATCAAAATTTTCTCGTTTCAGGCCGATTTTTATATAAAGCAAAGTGTTAACCAAGTGTAAGGACATTCTGTTACGTAGTTTAGACTAATAATGCCACAAACTAGTTCATTTTAACTGAATCGCTATTAGATTTTACTTCTGCCCAAAACTCGATAGTGGACTCAATATTTGTATTATCTCTTTCTTGTTGTGTGCAAAACACTGCTTACATTAATTATACTTAAAATGTTAAGGTTTGAGGGTAATATGGCGCTTATTTCTTCATCCAAGTCTTGTACAATCTTATTATAATTTTTTTAAAAGCTCAATTTAACTTCAGAACTTATGTTTTTTCAATGATAGACTTCCTCGTAAAAGAAATAGATAAGGAAATTTATCTTTGAATTTTTGGTTTAGTGCCACCGCTCGAAACAAAAAGCACCAAAAATGAATTTAAAAAAGCACTGAGCACTAACTTCAAAATTTTTCGCGTCGAAAATTTCAAAAAGCACTAAAAACGGTGCGAAAAGCACCGAGTTGACAACGCTGATTGTGTGTACAAAGACAGAGAGTGAGAGAAAGAAAATTGTTTTTTTGTCGTTCGTCGGCGTACAAATTAGAAATAAACCTATCTCAGAATTCGTCACGCACGACGAATTTCGTTGTACGGCGGTGTTGTGTTCATTTTCATATGCACACATGTGTTTTATTTTTTATGACGAAAGTTCGCACCGAAAAATTCGTCGTTCGTCCCAGTTGTGTTCCTAGCATAAAGCGAAAACTCAAAACTCGTTTTCTGTAAAACTAGTTTTTTTCTGAGTTATGACATTGTTGAAGTAAATGATCGATATGTACACACATATATGTATGTATATGTATCGAAGTACGTGTCCCTCTAGTCAGCCAAGAACCATATGTCTCTATGTCAACACTCTTTTCTCTAGCGACAATTGCACTAGTTGAAATATCGACAACTTTCCTTCTATGCGCGAGAAGAGATACGTTAGAGACAGCATTTCTAGTGTATTTCTGGTGATATTGTCAATGAACGCGTCAATAGTTTGTTTTTCTTTTTAATTATGCTATGGAATAATGTTAAAAACTTACGTACATATGTATGTATGTATTTAAGTTTGTTGCCCAACCCTTATAAAATTGTAGACGAGGGTCACTAAAATGTACTAATGAGTCCTTAGTTCAAATGTCTCCATATGGTCGATTACATTGGCTGCGGTACACCTATTCAGTTGTACTATTGACAATGTCACTAGTAAATCACTACTATTTTACTATTGACATCGAGCGAGGAAATATCGATATTGTAGACTAGAGCCCCTAAAATTTACTAGTGAATCTTTGGTGCCAATGTCTCCATGTGGTCCCAAAAGAACTACTTTGTCAGTATTGCTACAGTCTAGTGGTGGATTTTCAATGACAAGCTAATGTTAAATGTCAATAGTTGATTACATTGGCTGGGGTACACTTGGTCAGTAGTACTATTGACAATGTCACTAATAAATCACTACAATTTCACTATTCGCATTTTCTGCAGGGGTAGTATAACTGTTTGTTTGTATGAGGATGTACAATCTGTTTTATCTTACAAGTGCACAATAAGTTCATTTCTGCGTAAGATGCACATGTACCGATATGCAAATTTAAAATTTGTCTTATTTTGTGTGAAAAATAGAAAATAAAACGCAAAATTTCAAGTTATGTTTTGATGATCATTAGTGAACACAGTTTTGAGTTTTGCTATGTCCAAGATCTGGCAATAATGGCTTTTTATTTTGCCGATATTTATTTACCATCATTGACATCACTAATTTTATAAGAACATTCTTGCACTTATTCTACAAAGCACATTCTTTTTATTATTAAAATTAATTAATTTCTGAGATAATAATAAGTGAACACAGTTATTAACCACATAATAATTTGGTGTCAGAAGTATCTCATTATAAAAGCTTCTTTTATTATTATATTACAGGGACCGTAAATAACTGTTATCGAAAAAATTTTAACTCAAAAACTCACTGTGTTAGAGTCAACGGAGACATATACTGTCATATACCAATAGATTCGTATTGGCGAGCACTTTCAGAATTTATAGGGAGCTTAAAAAACGATCTCATCTCTTACAAAAAGAGTTTTATTTTGCCGTCATTAAATAAAACTCTTTTAAGTAGTTTTAGTTTTTCCCTCTAAAATGAAACTCTTTTAAGGAGTTTTATTTTTTCCTTCTAAAATAAAACTCATTTAGTTTAATGAAGTCAAGAAAATAAGTCGCTTAAGCTTTTTTTGGTGGTTATGGCACGATATGTTTTAATTTTAGTTCTGATTTATTCAATTGCAATGCAAGGTAATTCTATTGGGAGACAATTTACATAAACTGAGTTTTATTTTCCGACGGGAAAAATAAAACTCCTTACAAGAGTTTTATTTTAGAGGGAACAACTTAAACTCCTGAAATGAGTTTTATTTTATGACGAAAAAATAAAACTCTCTTGTTAAGAGTTTCACCCGACCTTTTATTTTTACGTTGAAAAATAACTGTCTTAGATGAAGTTTTATTTTTTAATTCACAAAATAACTGTTATAAAATAATTTTTTGATATCGATAACTGTTATTTTCGGTCCCTATTTTTATCCATTAAATATTATTATTATCGATAATAATAACAATAAAAGCTTTAAAACGTAATAATTTAAAGATATTTATCGGGCAGACAAAATTCTACCTTTAGCTAAAGGCAGGTTGTGAAAATGTCCCTTAGAATGTCACTTTATAAAAAAAAAATTAAAACAACTTTATATAGAAATTACATTATATTTTATTTTATAAGAAACTGCGAATAAAAAAAAGATTTGCAAGCTATTTGCAAATATGTACTACATAGATAAGTTCTTCTTTTCCTTGTATGTAAGTATCTTTAATCACATTTCTATTTCAAAAGTTGTCTTCTTCATTTCAAGTATTTGACAGAAAGTTTAGTAATATTTTAAATAAAATCTTTGTCTTTGTCTGCTGCAGTCTTACTTTTGGATGCAGCATCATCCACAGAAATGCAAAGTTTTTTTTCACTGGGTTTTCGCTGCTGTGATGAAGCATTTTGAATTGGAGCCACATCGTTATTCTCAACTATACGCTCCTTACCCAATTCGTTTAGTGAAAGCTTGAGACGAGTTAAGCGGGAAGCAACCTTTGACCATGAATTGTCATCTAACGTCATGAACACATGTAGGAAGATACCTCCTTTTTTCCTTAAGGTAACTCTCCAAGAGTGCGAACTTTTGTTCTGTGATTCGATATTTTCCGGAATGTTTTCGTTTCCTAATTCCTGGGCTTGTGGAAGACAATCATCTGGATAATCAGAGCAGGGAAAATCAGGTTCATTCACTATGCTCACAGCGAAGTTGCACTTCTGAACGATGGTGCTTATGTTGATTTTCAACCAATCCGCAGTTTTTCTATTAGTACAGGTTAAAATAAGCCAACCTGTTCTCGCAGAACAACCTTCGAATTCAGGGCGAACATCCCCTCCTAGTTCTATTACCGTATCAATTATGGCCTCTTGCAGCGTAGACATCTGCTCTGCCGATAGAGGATTATTTGATAAGTCCTCCGGTACAAAGCCGACATTCACCAATGCCGTTTGCGGTTTCGATATGGTTTGCTGGTGTGAGTCACAGCTGCTTTGTGGAGTACGCTTGGACCTCTTGCTTTCGGATTCCTGCTTCTCATCCAATAGTGCACGTTTCCTGGTTTGTTTAGCAACTTGAGTAGCTTTTTCCCGACTGGAGTCAGTTTCCAATGTATTTTTTTTGTGACACTTTTTCGTATTTTTATTTCTTGTTCCTTCAGTTGTATTTATTCTTTCTATTGCAGTATTTGTTGTTTCCGCTGCAGAATTTGTTTTTTCTGCTTTATCACTTGTTGTTGCCGCCGTAGTATTTGTTGTTTCTGTTGAAGTATTTGTTGTTTCTGTTAAATTATTTGCTGCTGCACTGGTTGTTTGATTAGAATTTTCGCCATTAGCAGCATCAAATGGCTTGTGCTGCTTTATCATTTGGCGTAACGTACTTTTTGTTAAATTTTTATGGTAGCGCAAATTATGCTGTCTCAAATAATGTCGTTTTTTATTCGAAAAATTTGAAAATGTAATATATTCGCAAATTTCGCAACTTAACTTCTTGGAGTTCATTTTGCAAATGAAAATACGATTATAAAAAAAAACAGTTTATACTTTTTTGAATTTTTCTATCTTCATTTTCTCTCAATAATGTAATTACCTACACTTGTATGTATGTATGTATTGTATCCTTGACAGGTAGAAACATTTAATTTAGCACACACAATTTTCCCTATTTTAATAGCTTTTTCCATATCTGATGTTTAATATTTCTCTCCCTTTTAAGTCTCTCCTATTCTTAAATTGGAAATGAGCAATAAACCCATGAATAGCAGCAACTTTATGATTTGGAGAATATTAATTTTAGAAAATGAAATAGAAATAGGTTGTAGTGTATCCTTGTTATACTTTAACTAAACATATATAACGAGGACCTTCTGATTTATAATTATGTTAACAATAGTTTCCTAGGGATCATTAAGTGATTAATAATATATTAATTGCTCACGGTCAGCTGTGTTTTTTCGACCTCCTTAACAAGATTTTAATGACTTTTTTTAAGGTAAAAATTAATCCGAAAATGTTCTTGAATTGTACCAAGGTGTATTTAAACAGGTGGCAGCGTTACTTCAGCTGATAATTTTTTGCTCTATGTACTTTGTAGCTAACGAATGTCAAAAACTTCGTTTTGTTTTGGTTTTGGTACAATTATTTTTGTGCTTTTGACATTCTTCGGCTCTTTACACAGCTAGGGCTGCCGTATTTTTGTATAACAAATCCTTACGCAGTCACCTGTATAATTACACCATGAATTGTACTTTCAATTGTCGCTAATGCCAAAAAGTACAAAGAGCAAAACTTGCAAAATCGTAAGTCAAGACAAGTTTGTTGCAAAAACACATTTGCTTACATATCGCACACTAAGAGCTAGTTTTTCACATAAAGATAAACTCTACTTGTCAGTTAACTGTAGTTTAAACTTAAAATTTTGTTTTTCAGATAAAGGTTATCTGGTTAATAATCTAGGTTTAACCGAGCAACATTGCTCAGTTAACTCAAGTTAGAACTGTCAAATGATAAATATACATACATATGTACACATGTATAAAATAAATACCACGCAATTGAAAAAATAGTTTTAGTGACAAGTTTAATAAATAAATTCAATCATACATAAATAAAATGGATGTTTCTTATGGCGACGAAGATTTTAGTGATTATGAAATCTATAATAACTTGGATAGGATAATTGTTGGTAAAATAAGGAAGATAAAAACACGCCACAATTATTTTTATGTGTGTAATGAATTGGAATTCTTTCAAATATTTCATTGGATTTAAAATTTGATGATCTTTTGTAGGTTATTTTTGGAGCGTCACTATTTTTAAGTCCATATTATTTTTTTTTAATTCTTAAAAATTTCAGAAAACACTTATTGAACTTTTTTTAATATAAATTTTAAGAATTGTCATATCGCTTTTTAAGTGTTGCCCTGTTTATATAAAATATTTTCAAGAATGCCATATCTATATTGAAAACAAAGTATGGCATTTCTAGTTAAATTAATCCATCACTGAAAAACAGCATTGGCAGTTAAAACCCGTTTAACTTTGTTTCTTGGTTAAGTCAAACATATGTTAAACTAGGTTTAACTAACTAGTAAAAAACTAGCCCTAAATCATAAAGAGTCACAACTCAAAAAAGCTCAGATCCTGATTAGTTGCAAAGAACTGTGGATACTGTACAAATGACGCAAGTATGTGACATATAAACAAGCGTAACGGTATTTTATATTCTTCAAGAAGACTGTATTGCAAAAGCAATTGTTGAGGTCGTTATAGATTTCTTCAATTAACTGGTTTATAAAAAAGCAAAAGCACTTTTATAATTTTGAGTTGTGACTCTTTATGATTTAGTGTGCGATATGTACTTCCCAAGGTAACGACACTTCGTGACATGTACTCGTACATAACTGTACATGTTATATGGAAACGGTGTACAAGATTTTTAAATTAATTCTAAAATACGAAATTTGAAAACCTTAAAACTATAAACTTAATAAGCACATCAAACAGGGGTCTAATCGTCGCTTTCGATAACGAGCTGATTCGATCACGTTTTTTTTCAAAGTTTGAGATTATGGCATTCGATATCGAACCCTATTATTACTTTGACAAACGTGTTCGAATCAGCTCGTTATCAAAAGCTCCGATTAGACACCAGAGTTTAAGGCCTTTAAGACTTTCTCAGTTGAAGATTATTTTCAGTGTTTTCATTTGGCGTTATATCTAAGTAAGTACGCTAGGTTGCACATGCCTGGGGAGTTAAGCGAGGCATTATGTGATATTATTATACACAAAAGTGTACTTATGAGAACATAAAAAAGATTCTAATATCCATATCTAACTTCGACAAGAAAAAAATAGGTTTGCCGAGAGTATTAGGTTTAGGCGCATCGTACAGGATAATGACGAGTCAGTGTCAAATTTCGTACTAAGGATAAGTAAAGCAACAGCGCTATGCGAGTGTGGTGAGTTCCTCTCGGTAGAATACTTACTGAACAACTATTGTACGAAATAGTAGCTAATAGAATACAGAGACATTTAAGAAAGTTAACGAAATAGCTCATGGTTTCGAAGCGATACGGCAAGCTACTACAGAAATGAGAAATCCTGCACAGGGACAATCATTCGACTCCATGGACAAATTGGGGTTTCCGCCGACGCAACTGAAACCCAGTTAAACGCTTACTGAAAATAGGAACTTACCGTCATGTTATGGTTCTAGTCAATGTAAATCTCGCATATTGCTGGTAGAAACGTGTAGATAGTTTTCCAGATATACAGGACATAAGTTGCAGGTTGTAGGCGCATCTTTGTTGACGCCACGGTTGAGAGGAAGCCCCGCAGTCTTAATTTTTACATCTTAAATGAAATCAGTATAAACAAATTGTTTACAGAGCCAGATAAAGTAAATTCTATTAAAATCGTAACACTGACTAAGCTGTTCAAGGATATACCGTGGAAACTTGTTGGTCCACCAGAAACATTTTAAGTCGGTTACTACACCTGTCTTTGCGAGGGCTAGCGAAATACCATGAGTACTACCGAACACTTACCTCTCCGAAATTTAAGCAAAACTCGGGTTATTGCCACAAGAAAAAGTGGAGCATTCAGAATGGGTATTATAAGTACGTGCGCAACTATAAACCCACGTTAATCCCCAGGATAATAATAGATGAATACTCGATACCAAAAGCTAAAACGATATTGAACAAAATGAGTTCGCTTATGCGGTCACTGAGAACGCAAAACTTACCAGCGATATGACAACGAAGAATGGATAGTGTGTTGAGGGTATTAGTAATGCTTATAACCAGGGAAACCGCAAATATGCAATTGTAGGTTTTTTTCTTGTGTGACGTATTAAAACTGGAACAAGATATTTATCCGTTTCAGAACTTTTTATGAATTTTGGCATCGATTTGTTAATGCATATTTTACCCTTTAAAGCATGTTTCTGCATGTATCAGTCTTACACGCATATTTTAGAATTTTTAGAGCATAATTTACGTTTTTAGGGCATATTTTGACACTTAATAGAACTTTTTGATTTTAATAACTATGCTTACAAGCTTATGTGTTGGACAAAATTTTTATTTTTCGCCATGTAAATCTCATTTCCAATGTACCATGTAGTGTATAAATTTTTTATTTCGGACTTTAATTAAAAAAAAATCCAGTTTTGCTATATGTGACGGACGCTGCGCCCCGATTAGACGTTGAAGGAACATTGTCAATGTATAAAAGTTTATGTAGATGTGTCAGGCAACCGTTAGTTGAAAATTTATTTGAAAATGTTGTTGTTTAGTGCATTAAAAATTTTAAGAAAAAATCTTGTCTAATTTATCCAAAATACAGTTCCAACGTTTTAATTCTGATATCGTGATATCTTTTGAAATTTAAGTTAAATTTTTACGAGAGTGATAAAAAAAATAATTTGTATTATTTGCTTGAGTCAAAATGTCAAAGTGTATGTCAATTTTGTTTTAATATGCACTTCAAACCCGAATTATTTTTATTAATATTGTTTCCTTTTTTCGTTATTTTATTTCTGTCTTATTTTTTTTTTTTTTTGGCAAACACAACCCGCGAAACGATTAGCTTGTCTGCGGAAAACAGCCAGTGTCTATGGCGGGAATCGAACCCACGATCTCTGGATTGAGAGCCTAGCATCGCTACCACTCAGCCACAGGGGCACCTAATGCAAATGATGTTGAATTTTTGAATTAAAAATATATTTTCATTTACAAATAAAGCAATTTATATTATTTTTAGGAGCATATTTTTTTAATTTTGAGTGGATATTTTCAAGTTTTAAATGCATATTGAATGCGCACAAGACACTTTTTTATAGCATATTTCTGGTTTCCCTCATATCCTGAGACAAAAGTTTTTATTTATTAATTTGTTTTGTATTTACGTGAAAAAACATCATCGAATCAGGGAACTTGCATGGGTTTTAATTCATTAATTTGAATGGATATCAAAGTACTTAAATTCTCGTACAAACACATGATCTCCAATGACAAGGTAATGTAAAAATCATGCATGTTTCACCTAAATCGAACCAATGCGTCATAACTTGAACCTATGATTCAACACATGATTTGTCATGTTTTTTTTTTTTTGCTGGGTGTTTATTACAATTTAAACCTAACGTTCATTTACTACGGCTCAGCATATTTAGATATACTATTCATATAGGTATTATTACCGGTTTGCAACGAAACTTGACACGAATAATAAGCACTGGCCGAAAAAAAATCTTGAGTTTGGAAAAGTAGGCAGGGTTACGCTCATAAGAATACAAAGTTAAAAGTTGCGCTAAGGAGCTGCAATTGGATATTAAAGTAGGTCTAGGTGAGAAACCAACTACAAGACCTGAAAAAACGAATATTTTAGTCAGAGGGGCGGGGATACGCCCATAAAAACTAAAAATTAAAAGTTGCGCTAATCAGGTGAAATTTGATACACAAGCAGGTCTAGGTGAGAAACTAACTAGAAAAATCTGAAACCCAACAAAGTTTACCAGAGTGGGCGGGGCCACGCTAATGTTGCTCGAAATCAAAATCTTAATAAACAGCTTTTAACTCAAACCATTTTAGTGAAACCTTGCACACACATTGCACTTATGCAAGACTCAAAACTATCACCTTAAAAAGTGGGCGTGATCACTCCAATTAAATGTAAACCTTGTGTTTAATCTACTTTGGTCTAGCATATTTTAGAAGAAAATTAGCAAGAATTATAAGCCCTGCTGAAAACAAAATCGAGAGTTTAAAATAGTGGGCAGGGTAATGCTCATAAAATTTAAAGGTATAATTCAGGCTAGAGAAATTTTATACACAAGTAAGTGCAGATGAGTAAGCCAATAGAAAAATTTTAAAACCAAGAAGTTTTTATCCGGTATGAGGGCCACGCCCTTCAAACTCAAAATCCCACTAGAGAGCTGAAATTTGATACACAAATAAATGTAAACCAGAGATCACTAAGAAAAATCTAAAAACCCGGAAGTTTCAATCCCGGGGCGGAAACAAGCAATTTAAACTCAAAATTAAGATCAGCTAGTTGTTCCATTCTACTGCGTGTTTTTCAGAATATTTGCAATTAAGTTTGGTGTTATTTGTTCATTAATAATTATCACATGTAATTTGGCTTACAAAGCGCTATGAACTTGAGCCTGATCAAATCATAAATTAAGATACATTTTATTGAAACTGTTCATACATATTGCACTTATCCAAAGTAAAAATTTCCTGTTTTGAAAAGTGGCCGTCACTACACCCATAAATCTTAGCTTTTTCTTTCATATACTTCGACTTTTTCTTTTTCTTATGAAACTTTACATGAAGCACTAACAGATAGAAAATTGGTCTAGGACAGGCCCATAAATATTTTACGTAAGATTATACGGAAAGAGCTGACATTTTGTAGACAAAATTGAGTTACTCAATCGGAAAATCCAAAATTTAAAGCACCAGCTAACCTATTATGTACTTCGGCTAAGCAGGCTTTAATATGTAAATATATTTAGAAAAGTAGGCGGGGTCATGCTTACTAAAATTTACGCTATATTTTACATATTTCTTTTCAGAAGACTCTTACCAAATTGCTACACAATGGCGGCCCGTTGTAATGACACAATAGTGCATTTTTAAGGTGTACAATCCAACACCCATCACGCTCTAACCCATTATCTTATGTAACTCTGCCCTTTTCAACTGGCCCAGTGATCATAAATAGAAATAAAACACACTAGAAATTTTAAGTTTAAAAGTATTATTATATACAAGTTTTTAACAAGTAGTCAGATCCTGGGCAATATTTTTATCCTTGCAATACAGAAGATAATAGTGGATATTTATTTACTTTTTTACATGGGGAAAATTTATATCAAGTAAACAGGTTACCTAGAAATAATATGAAACCCTGATGATTTCATATTTATAAAACGCATGGCAGATTATAGTGATAAAAATGGTATTTTAGGCGCCTAAAATATGACATAAAAAGCGCAAAATATGCACCAAAAACAATAAAATATTTAAATATATTTGCTTTTCTCAAGAAATACGTGTATAAGTCTTTTACATTAAATTTTTACACAAGATTAAACATGATATACCGTCTTTTCTGCATTACTAAATCCAAACACGCATTGTCGAGCTATGTTTATATTGCAGTATAGGAGCGATACCAAGGCAAATTCATTTCCAGGTAATATCAGGATTACAAAAACAATGAAAAAATACAACAATGAAAAAAACAACATGAGCTGTAGTTCATCCAAAACTTCAAACATATAATTTCTTTAACATAATAATAATAAAAATTATTTACATAAATTTGAAAATATTTCTCCACGGCAGCAAAACAAAAAAAAAACAAAACAAAATTTGCAACGTTTAGCACTTTTCACAATTTTTTAATAGTTTTTTCATATTTTTAGATTTGTTTTCACAGAATGTTTTTAATAAAATATTTTTCATATTGAAATTTTTTTACATTTTCTTTTAATTTCTCTTTCGTAAAAAAATTTTGAAGTTTCGGATGAACTTTAATTTGAAAAAAAATAGATCAGCTGCATTTCCGCTACTACCTTGTGAATTTGCCTTGAGCGATACGTAAATAATAAAATAAAAGTGTTGATGTATATTTATTTTCATTAAAAAAATTTATATCTTTTATATTTTGGAATGTGAAGTTCAATCAATTTTTTCTTGGAAGGCTTTTGTGCATTGAATAAGGCCTTGTAACGTCTGTGGATGTAATCGTCTCAAATTTGAGTGATTCTTTTATATAATGCTATATATTTATTAAACTCAACCATTACAATGGAATGAATTTCAGCAGAATTGTTTCACTACTAGCGGATTTAATAGCAAACACTTTCCTCTTGAATTCGTCAAAATGACAATTTGCAATAAATTTCGTAGATGTGTGTGCTTGTACAAATCGTTGTACAATTCTACAACAATTCAAGCGAAAAATTTTGCTAAAAAACAGTTTTGCATTAATAATTTGTTAACAATTTCTTTGAAATTATAATTTTTGACAAAATATGACACAAAAATATGCATCTATGATCAAATTATGCAAAAATGGGCATTTTCAGCAAAATATGCAAAAATATGCACTAACAAATCGATGCCATTTTTACTCAAATTCATTGTTTCGTAAATATATTTCGTTCTTGCCATTATCAGAGTTAAGGGGAAAAACATGCATTTGCATTAAACCCCCGTCCCTGGTGATAAGTATTGTGCAATGCAGAACTTGGTAAAAAAAATTTTATCTCACTAATTTTAATGGCCGAAATTTTGGATAGGAACTTGACCTTTTTTCAAATTTATGTTTTTGTGGGGATCTATGTGCTTACATAAATCATTTTGAACCTTTATTTGCAAAAAAAATACAGTTTTTTGTAATTTCCTAGTTTTTAAGTTAGCTGTTTTTTAGAAATCGCCTTTTTGTGGCAAGGTTACAATGTTCCTCCTCTTTACATACATGGTTCTTGTACATCAAGAACCATTAAAACATCGCACATGGGAATTGCTCTTGATCATTGTTCATTCGTATTTGGTACTCGAATAAAAATTATATTCACTTCTCTCTTAATTAATAGCAAATTAGTACGATTTATTTAATTTTAAACTTAACTTACAAAAAAAAAGAACATCATTACAATCGGGTATCCCATGCTACATCCCCTATTTCTCTTCTTTCATATCCTATACTAATCAATATCCAGGCCCACACTAATGAGTAATAGATCATTATCTCTACTAATAATGAAAATCAAATGTGCATATAATTTATATGTACATATATTAATAACAAAAATTTTTACACTTATACTACGTAAAGTATAAGTATTCTCTACATATATGTAGAGAATACATACACATACATATTTTATATAAGATATATGGATGTGTATTTCTTATTTTTGCTCACCTCTCCAGCTAAGAAAACAAAAATATCTCAAATTTTCTATTTAGTACAAATTTGCCATTTTATATTTTTACAATTCCCAAATAATACACAGAACTGCACTTAGACTTTCATCATGCACTCACTCATTATATTTTTCGTCTCACTCATTCACTATTTCAGGCAAAGAAACAAATGCTTTAAATACCTCAACCTGTTCCGACTCAGCGGTTACACGGCGCAGACGCAAGAATGTCAGCAATAAACTAACATCTTCATCGTCAGAGTCCACAGCAGGTAGTGAAAATCGTTTGAATCGTCTGAGTTTGGCTGGCACTTCGGTCTATGCCGACCATTTGTCGTCGTTAGTTTTGGGGAAAATAAAATCCCTTTGGAATGTGAATGCGAATTCAGCGGATGGCGGCTTAAATCACCTAACAGGCAGGACATCCATTACATACGAGTTTTTTTTTGTGTCGTTTTTCTTTTCTGTGTTTTTTTGCATGTTCTATTGTTATGATGTGTTAATCTTTAATTAAGGAAAAAGGACTAAGGCTCCTTCTTGTTTTGTCTTAAACAGCATGTTTAGAGTAGCTTGGAATGTATTGTATTATACATCTTATTTTTACAATTTGTTAATTTCGCTTTGTTTTATTTTCTTATTGAATTTTTTTATTTTCTTTTGCAGGAAGCGATCATTTGGGTAACGATCACTGCATCTCAGCGGCGGAGAAACAAAAAGATCAATTGAGAGCTCGTTTAGGTTTGCTTTTAGATCATGATCAAAGTAGCAATACCAATACAACCACTAGCAGTAGTTCTTCTCAAAACATCAGTCCAGAACAAACATTAGCCATTGGCAGTTCGGGCCTTTCTGTTGGCCATTTTGGAGGCAGTCAACTTTCAGTGGCCACTAAAGATGACACTTATAGCTTATGCGGCAAATTGAAAGCATGTTCTCTAACCGATAATAATGGCTATGAAATATTTCCGGTAAAGGCGCGCAAATCTGTGGCCAGAAGATCGGCGCGTTCCACCCAATTGGGCGTGAACAACAAACGAAATGCTATTTATAAATCCTCAACCTCATCTGTACAACCTGCCATTCAATTAGCTTTAAAGCCCTTGTTTTTTGAAGTTCCCTTGCAAGAACCAGATCCACCATTTATTGGCCGCCAATGGTTAATTCGAGAACTATCAAATACTTTAACTGCCACAGAAACGCCGGGTGTATTGATTAATGGAAATCCGGGTACTGGAAAAACTGCATTTATTTTACAGCTTGTAGAGTATTCATGTTTCGGAAGACGCAAAAACACCACAGATAGTGATCCTGATGGGATTTATTATCAGATTAGCACTGTCAGCGATCGTATGAGAGCCCTGGCTTCGTATGTGGTGGGTTACCATTTCTGTCAAGCTGATGCTAATCTCACATGCTTAGTGCCCGATTTTGTGCATTCTCTTGCCGCCCAATTATGCCAAGCTCCCCAATTGGCCGCCTACAGGGACTATCTACTTAATGAGCCTCATTTGCAAGACATTTTAAGTGTCAAAGAATGTATTGCCGATGCCGAACGAGTGATGCGTATGGCCATTTTGGAACCTCTTACAATTCTTAAAAGATCTGGAAAAATTCCCACCAAAACTTGTGTGATTTTAGTAGATGCTTTGTGCGAAGCAGAATATCATCGACCCGATCATGGTCATACTATTGCCACATTTCTTGCCAAAATGACTCAATATTTTCCCACCTGGTTAAAAGTGGTGGCCACAGTGAGAACGCAAATGTTGGAGTTTGTAAAGGGATTGTCGTACACAAAAATGACTCTGGACAGTTGGGCCTCAAACGATCTTCTACAGAAGGACATGTTAGACTACATCACATTTCGGGTCAACAATAGCACCGACATACAAAAGAACGTGGCTGTAGTCAAGGATCATAATACTGGTCAATTGAAATTTATTGGCCATTTGCAAACTTTAACCAAGGGCTCTATGTTGTATGCCAAACTTATTCTGGATCTTATAGAAAAAGGACAATTGGTTATCAAGTCCACCAGCTATAAGGTGTTGCCTGTTTCCTTGGCGCAGATATTTTTGCTACATTTTAATTTACGATTCCCCACCTCGAGCAGTTTTGGGAAAGCTGCACCCATTCTAAATGTCTGCTTGGCTGCCTTGTACCCTCTCACACTTAATGAGATTTATTACACCATTTGTTCCATGAAGACCGACGAGGTAATGCCCTGGGATGAGTTTTTACAAAGGTTTAAGTTGCTGGATGGCTTTCTTATCAAACGCATAGATAATACTTACATGTTCTTCCATTCCTCTTTCCGGGAGTGGCTAATACGCAGAGATGAGGGTGAATCGCAAAAATTCTTGTGCGATTTCCGGTTGGGCCATGCAGCTATAGCATTCCGTTTATCTCGTCTACAGGCCCCCCTACATGCAGAGCAAACACTAGAGTTGGGTCATCACATGCTGAAGGCTCATATCTACCGCAACAACCAGGGACCACAATCTCCTAGAGATATGCAATCTTTTTGGGTTTCTTCCGTGTCGGATAATATATCCGCCACATTAGGCTCATTGCGCAATGTTTACAGTCCCAATTTGAAAGTATCGCGCTTAATTTTATTGGCAGGAGCTTCTCCTCATTACCGCACAGAATTTATGGGCGATGCCACTATATTGTGCATAGCGGCTCATGAGGGCATAGTACCCATGGTCAGTTTGCTGTTAGAATTTGGTGCGGATGTGGGGCTGACCAACAGCCAGGGTTGCACTCCTTTAATACTGGCAGCCATGAGAGGACATTGTGATGTTGTGCGTTTGCTGGTGGCGGCCGGTAGCAGTCTGGGACAATGTGATACCACCCAGAGATGTGCTTTAGTGCAGGCTGCTCGCATGGGTAGACTGAATGTTGTTAAATATTTATTGGCCTGTGATTGGACACCTCGACCCAATTCCACGGATGTCACGCTGCCAGCAGCATTGCATCAATCCTTAATAGCTGCAGCCTCCCAAGACCACATAACTATTTTAGAAGATCTCCTAGATATGGAAGATATTGACATTAATATAGTGGAACCGACTTCAGGTGACTTGGCTTTAACGTCAGCGGCACGCAATGGCTGCCTAAATACTGTAGAAATACTACTTACTCGGGGCGCCAATATAGATTTGCACAACAAGCAGGGTTTCACAGCTTTAGGATTAAGTGTCAAAGAAGGTCATTGGGCAGTGGCTGAAAAACTTCTACAGAGTGGTGCCGACTTAGATGAACCGGTAACCTCGGCTAGAAAAACTTCTTTGATGATTGCAGCCGAAGAGGGACATTTGGAAATAATGGATTTACTTATAGAAAGAGGCGCCAGCTTGGAGACACAAGATCATGAAGGTTTTACTGCTCTGTCATGGGCATGTTTAAGAGGTCGACAAACAGCAGCCAAAATTTTAATCGACAAGGGTTGCAATAAAAATCATGCTGACAATAACGGCCGCACAGCATTAGATTTGGCCGCATATCAGGGATCTGCTAGTCTGGTCCAGTATTTACTGGATCAGGGCGCCAATATTGAACATGTTGATGTCAATGGTATGCGTCCCTTGGATAGAGCCATAGCTTGCCGTAATATACAAGTTGTACAGGTATTTTTGAGGAAAGGTGCCAAATTGGGACCCACGACGTGGAGCATGGCAATGGGTAAACCCGAGATCCTAGTGGTTTTACTGAACAAACTGTTGGAGGATGGCAATATACTGTATCGCAGAAATCGTTTTCAAGAGGCTGCCCATCGTTACCAGTATGCCATTAGGAAAATATCGAATTTGGAAACACTGCTGGAGAGAAGTGCTATTTTTGCTCAGTTGCGAACAAATCTACTACTAAATCTGTCTAGATGCAAGAGAAAACTTAATGTAAGTTCATATTCATACACATAATCAAATGTATCTCGCAATTAAATTTTTTTTTTCAATTTTCCATTTCCAACAGGAACTTGAAGAATCGATAGATTTGGCAAGTCAGGCGATAGCACAAAAACCGAATAGCTATGAAGGCTATTATGCGAGAGCAAAAGCATACATGGAGCATGGTGATCTCAATGAGGCTCTGGTCGATGCAAACGAAGCCATGCAAAAGGCAGCTCAAACTGGAGTGCTTAGCGATGTAGCAGAAGTCCTAAAGCGTATTCAAGCCGAACTGCTAGCACGCATAACAAATGAGGGACGCAATCAAACCTCATCATCTTCGTCTGGTTACGAAGTGTGCGGTGGTATCGGCAGTAGTAGTGCTGTAGGTGCTTCACCAAATTCTACCAATGGTGCCTTAGAATCTCAGCATGAGATAACTGATTTGTAGAAGTATTTAGATTTGTGCTGTTTTTTTTTTTATTGAAATAATATAACTTACTGAGCAGCTATAAAAGAAATTTTTACATAATTATACATATTTTATTTTAAAATTCGCCTTAATACTATGAAATGGTTTAATTTATTATAAATTATTTTACTTGATACTTAGATATTTCTGATAACGTTTAATTAGTTCGAATAATATTTTTGTATACTTAACGTAAAATGTTTTTCAATATTACATTTTTAAATTTATTACAATAATTTTAATATTTTTTTATGATTTTTCTTGTGTGTATAAGAAACGTGTGAAGAATTTGCAAATTCTTCACATAAACATTTATTTTTAAAAGGAAAATAAACAAAAACTTCTTCCTAAATTAGTTGGGGTCTTTTTTTTAATATGCATAAATATTTGTAGCTACCCAGCTAAAAAAAATATGTATGGTCCATATATTTTTAATATATGAATGTATATAAATGTATATGAATGGATATGAATTCATGTATGGGATTATACATGGCAAAAGTGTTATATATGAATTAATATATGGACTAATATATGAAATGTATTATAATATATGAGCTCATATGTATATAGAAATTTAATTCTGAAGCGCGAGCAAATATGAAGATCTTGATATGTGGATCCATATATAGAAATAAGATGTAATATATGGAGCCGTATCAAAATGTATGCATTAAAGTCCTGCACAAGACTATTTATAAGACCTTTCAAGACATGCGACATTTTTTAAACGCTTTACTACAGCGAAATATTCTAAAACAAACGCTAAAAAACACTGTTGGCAAGACAAATAACTCAAAAAAAACTCTTGCCAACAGTGTTGTTTAGCGTTTGTTTTAGAATATTTCGCTGTAGTAAAGCGTTTGAAAAATGTCGCATGTCTTGAAAGGTCTTATAAATGGTCTTGTGCAGGTCAATAGTATGCATATATGATATCTCACATAAGATCGTTTTCGCACTAAAAAATATTGCATTTTATTAACTCGATCTTTTTGGTGGCCGGAAATGTGGCTGAAGGTGAAAAGGTAACCTTCTACGTCGACAGCCAGGCAGCGCTAAAAGCTTTGAAAGGACACAATGTCAAATCGAAGCTTGTTAGTGACTGTAGGAAAGCCCTCAACTTGCTTATGGATAACTATAGTGTCAGACTATGTTGGGTTCCTGGTCACAGCAGTGTTGAGGGGAATGAAATTGCCGATGAGCTGGCAAGAATAGGATCAGCGTTAGACGAGGGAATGTCTGACAGATCGGTGAAATTACCGATAGGTCATTACTATAAGGAACTCAGTAATTGGGTGGAAAGCAGGACCAACAGTTCATGGCGTAGTAGGGAGGATTGTAGGGTCTCGAGGGGTTTTTGGCCAAAACTAGACTCAGGAAGATCTAAACTACTACTGGACATGGATAGGAAGGCGATGCGAACTATGATAGGCGCGTTGACAGGTCACTGCTCGGTTAGAGCAAGAACCAGCATGTGGGAAATTGGTACTCCGGATTTTTGTAGGATGTGCGGGGATGAAGAGGAACCAGAAACCATTGAACATATTATCTGTCACTGCCCGAAGCTGCAACGTCATAGGCTTAGATGGCTGAGCAGACGTTTCCATGAAAGCATCACCGATGTCGGGAAGTGTAAACTAGAGGACATCAGGGGCTTCATCATGGGGATTCGGTGGCTCAATGACGGATAATAGGGTTTCTTCTGGCTAAAAATGGGAGGGGTAAATATTACCAGTAATGGGCAATAGAAGGGAATCACAATGGACCCAGTTGGGTCTCCGAGTGGAGGTGCGGTAGGCACCACCCTTCCTAACCTAACCTAACCTAACTCGATCTTTTTCTCTATTTTTTTACCACTGATGAATTGGAAATCTATTAGAAAATACAATAAGGTAAGCAAAGTTTATATGCTTACAGGCTCATCGTTTAAAACAGAAAACTTATGTAACAAAAACACCATCCTTGTACCATGTGCCCTATTTAATAAATCAAATAATCAAAAAATACTCTAGATATTTTTGAGAAACAAAGCTCATATTACTGCAAAAAATTATATAGAAAACTAGTTTTAGTATTATTTTCATTTTATAATTAATTTCATTGGTTCTTAATCTGATTTCTGAAATTAAATTTTATGTTTTGTGTTTTTTAAATAATCGATTCACATTTTCTTTTAAAATGATGAACAAAATGTCTTTTAGTTCGTTTTTAATTATTTTGTTCAAACAAATGTTAAACAAAGTAAAAAAAAAGTAATTTTAATAATTTAATTTATTACACAGCAGTGCGCTGTTTTGAATCAAGGGAGTATGAATATGAACTTTGTATAGTGTGTTGGAAATATTTACACATACTACATGTATGAATATATATTATCATATATATCCATATACCCATATATCATATATGCTCCATACATAGTTTTTTTTAGCTGGGTATATACATACATATATGTGCCCTTAATTATGAAAGTGGTCTAAGTCATACATTTCTCTGGTCGAGATATTTAGTAGATTAATGCTATAAACACAATCAAGTCCACCGACCATCGACTACAAGATGTCAAAAATAGAATATATGCGTGCTTATGAGAATAATTCTTTTAGCCGCTACACGATTACCGACTACACGGCTACTTTTGTAGCCCGTAGCCAACTTAGGCTAATTTCTATTTTTCTTGGCTACAAAAAAAACAGATTAGTGGTGCCAATACAATAAATGCATGAAATGGTGGTTTTAAAAACGCAAGACATTAAATATCGCTATTAAAAATGTGAAAAACTATTATAGTGGCACCATTGAAAAATAATAATCATCTGTTCATTTGTTTCATTTATATTTATTTTTTGGTTTTTTTATTGAAATTGGTAAGTATATCTATATATAAATAGGCAAGTGAAAAAAGTTAAGAACCATTTTAACTGTTTTAAACTCAACGTATTCGCTTGATTTTTTTTTGTTAGATAGATTGACAATAGGAGCAGTGCAGAATGTATTTTTTCTTCTACATTTTTGTGTCTAAGATAGTTAAAAACAGTTAAGAATATTAGCCAATCATAAAGCCATGATTTCTCTTTCTCTTTGAATTTGCTAAAAAAAAATTACAACAATTTGGCTTGGCAACTCCATAAACACTCAGAAGGAAAAACGTATTTTATTTGTTCATTCTATTCTTATTTACATCTTTCTATGTACTTAAACGATTATTGCTGAAACTAATAAAATTTGGATATTTAAATAACGAGTGGTACTGTATTATTTTTCTTTAGATGCTTAAAAATAATATATTTTTTTAATTATTAATAACTTTGATTAAAGTTAAATTCACCTACAGCACAAAGTAAGTTTTTTATTTTTGGTTTATTTTGTGTGCGTTTTGTTTTTGTTCATTGTTTTCATTATTTTTCTGTGCTTTAAATTACTGAACATACTGGAATGTTGGAACATGATGGAATGTTGGAATATGATGGAATGTTTATATTATTAGGCTAGCATATTCGTACATACATATGGGGTCTTTCTCAAAGAATAGGGAATAGAAACTTTTTTTGTAACAAACGTTTTAATGGGGAGTCTAAAACTTTAGAGAAAAAGCGTTCAATGAAAAAATAAACGAATATTTTTGTTTTGGGCAATAATAATGAATATGAAGTGAAAACACTAGGAGCAAATATCTAATTACATTTAGTTCAAAAAGTGAACAACTTTTTTTAAATAGTTTGCTTAAAATCTATTCTAATTTATGCCGATAAATGAAATTTTAAATTCGTATTTAGTAGTTAAGAAAGTGGTTTAAGAGAGTGGTTTACCTTGGAGTCTAAGCAAATGTATATTTGAATATAGTTTTTAAATTGTGTTTTAAATTCATCAAACTTTAAATATTTTCATTCTATTCTCCACCTCTGTGCGTTAATGGTTGATTTTCAACCACTGCGCGAACACTAGTAATAGTAATTTTTACTGTTTATATGTATTTATTATATTGTTTAATGCAATGATGTTTAATGTAATGATGTTTATTTTTTGTAGTTAGTGGTCGGTAGTCGTTAAAAGAATTAAGTAGCTGGCGACTTGGCTGTTTTTGTAGCCAGCTACTTTTGTAGTCGGTAGTCGATGGTCGGTAGCCTTTGATTGTGTTTATAGCATAAATATTAAAGTTTTTCAGAGATGTATGTGATATTTCCAAGCAAAAAAGCACATGACTTATAACCAAGGTTGGAGACCGAAACAAATAACGGTATCGGTATTGATACCGGTACAATTATTTTTTAAATTTCGGTATCGGTAGCGGTATCGGTATTTTTTTTATTTCGGTATCGGTATTACCGGTACATACCGTTATCGACTTTATAATACCGGTATACCGATATTACTGACAAATTTATTATTTCAGGCCGTGGACATAACAAAAAATCTTTTTTTTTTATTAAATTACTTCAAAAAGGGAGTATTTTTACATTAACATATGTATGTATAAAAGCATATAAACTTATTTGTTTGTATACATGATTTTATACTATTACTAAACAATAATTTATTAAAAAAAAGTGAAACAAGGAGACTGCAGTTCAAACTTTACATATATAAAGTCTATACTGATAAATTATACTGTGTGACAAATTTTTAATGAAATTACTATTTTTCTGCTAGGTATTGTCGAGTTTAAAAATTTTCCAGACATCTCCAAAATCTTGAGTTAAGCCTGGTACTCTTTTCACAATTTCGTGCGAAATGCTGTCAAACTACATATAAAAGTATGTATTTGGTATGAAATATTTGCGAAATAAATTCGCAAGAGTAGTATAGTACTCTGTTCTTGGTGTGAAAAACACGGAAAATCAATCCATGCAAAATTAATCTGGTATCATTTTAGTTTAGCTGCGAAACAACATGAGCAGTGCTTTTTTCGCACGGAATTTTAGCAATGTTGCATACTTACAAGCAAAAAAAAAAAGCGAGAAATTTATTAAAACAACCGCGAGTTGGGCTACATTTAGTACATGTCAAATTTTTCACGCGAAATAACCAATTGCACTGAAAATTTTTCTCAACTTCGAACAGAGTACCAGCCTTTACGGGTAAAAAACCGCTTTTTCGTACCCGTAGGCACTTATCAACCTCTAACTAAGTTAAATATCAACCGATTTTAAATTTATAAACGGATACAGAAAGAAGAGATTAAGGCCTTTTGAAGCATATATGTACATATGTATATCTTGTTTCAGTAAATTTCAAATATATGTCTGTATTTTTCACCAAGTATAATTTTTTGGGTTTTTTTTTCGACACTTTTATACTTTGGACACGTTCTTAGGCAATATTTTTGTACTGGACCCATATTGTTTATAACTTTCTCGCAAAATTCAGACGAAACGAACATTAGAAAATTTCAATTCAATGAATAAATAATATTCTTTCAGCCAGCTTAAAAACAAAGAAAACAATCTTCTTGTACAATTAACATTTAAAAATTTAAAGCAGGCACTTTTCTTCACCTCAAGAGGAATCTTTAACTTCAAATGTAAAAGTTTAGAAGTTTTTTCTCTAAGCCAAAGAAAAAAAGTTGATTGATATATATTTTTGCAATTTTTGCCCATATTACGGTTTACAGCTCACCGTTGGATTAAAACTGAAACAACTTTACTTTTGGTATTCCGAATAAAAACTAATTTTAGTTGTCTTCGATTAAATGTTCGAAAAACAAAGGTTCTTATCTATGCTATGTTTTTTGAAACCATAGTATCTATTACAAAACATTTTAAATATTTTTAGTTCTGGCTTTGCTCTTTTTTCTTGAGATTCTATGTTTTATAAACGTAGCAATAATATTGGCTGACAAATGGGATTGGTTGGCTTCTGGAATAATAAAGCAAAATGTCTCATGGTGAAAAAAGTTGTAATACATAATAAAAATTTGGCAACTACAACTCACTTATCATTTATTTTTTGGCCGGAATCGGTATACTGGTACGTACCGGTATAGACGTAAACGGTAGTCTGGATACCGGTATTTTCTAACCGAAATGGATTTCGGTATCGGTAACGATACCGGTATCTAATTATAGCGGTATCTGAATCGGTATCGGTATTTTTACGATACCGTTTGCCAACCTTGCTTATAACACTTTCATAATTAAGGGCACATATCGTCCCTACCACGTCACTCTATCCAAAATGCAAAATTAGTTTTTTAGATTCGTTACCTTGGTACCCTAATTTCTAGGATATGACTCATTTCCAATTGCTGAAATTTTCATACACGATAGATAATTCAAAAAGAAATATTTTAATCCTGACATAGGAATACGCCGATTTTAAATTCACAATTGACGACTCTTTACGCTCTTCTGAAAACTTCAAATTTGCATATTGGATAGTTTGACGTGGTAGGGACGATATATGTAAATAGGTATCTATTATGTCATGTAACTTAGTTAAAAATAAATACTTAAAACAGCATTTTTTGGCCAGAGACTGAAAAGCGCATACTATTTGTGTGTAGGTATTAATGTTTTATAGCGACTTAAATGGCGAATTTCTCTAGCGGCTTTTGTCATGTTCCAGTTCTATAATGTTTGTTTGATTACTTACAAGCGGTACCATCACCTGCAGATAGGGTTCACAGTCAGGAGCTGAAAATAAGTAAAAGTTTTATTATTTCGCTTAAGAAAAATCAAATGGGTTTTCTTAGATGCTACAAATTTGTCTAAACTATTTTTTACCAAATGTCTAAATTTTTTAAAATTTACGCTATAGGAATTTAAATACTCATTTCTCTGTCACTTTCGAAATGTGTGTTTTCTTCACATCTCGACGTGTTTTTTTTTTTTAATAAAAACATTTTTTTTTTAACAAACATAACCCGCGAAGCGATAAGCTTGTCTGCTTGTCTCCTGGAGGAGAGGTCGAACCCACGACCTCTGGACTGAGAGGCTAGCATCGCTACCACTCAGCCACAGGGGCTGATCATACCAACTTATTTTGACTGTACTACATATTTACGATGATGTCCGTTTGTACATATGTATGTATGTACAGTAGTGTTATAAATTGCGTTCGCGTACTCAAAAGTTTTTACAAATTTTTACTGAACTTTACTAAATTGCGTTCGTTTACCCGAAATACAGTAAATGAGAACACAAATTTAGAGAGTAAAGTGACAGTTCTTGACTGAGTGTTTTCCAAATTTTTACTGCAGAAATTTGTCGTAGTAAAGTTCAGGTAAAAACATATGATTCAAAATGTAAACAAATTAAAAGTAAGCAAACGAAAAGTGTAAAAGTTTGAGAAAAGATTAAATAAAAATTGTGAAAGTCATTAACAAACAATTAATTCCTTCAGAATAATAATAAAAGCTGTAAGTACACATTTTGTAATTTATTTCATTAATCCTTTTGTTTTGCAAATTATTCTAATTAATCAGAGTTGTAAAACTGTAAAGTATATGGTTACTTAAGGGTCAGTTACCCGACTGTAATGTTAAGTAACAGCAACAGTAGGAAACAGCTGATCGATATTGTTATGTGAAAAGTAATGAAAATGATTATAGAGATGTAGTGTAACGTAACCAACTTTTCATATAAAAATATCGATCAGCTGTTTCCTACGTTGCAGTTACATTACATTACGGTCGGGTAACTGAGCCTTTAGTATTGCACTTGCTTTTAAGGTAATCAGTAACATTAACAAATAGTCATGTAAGTTTTATTAATTTAACTAGGGTTGTTATCGCTTGATTTATAAAAAGAGGACAACAGAGGGAAAAAACCCGGACATTTGCTTAAAAAAGTAGGATTTGAAAATAAAACAAAATTGATTTTTTTTCCAATAATATTACTACCAGCGCTGCCACAACCATAATATTTTTGTAACCAAAATATGAAAAAAAAGTAACCAAAGGAGAAAAAAAGTAACCAAAATTTTCATGTGTTTAATATATGATTACTTACTTATTTCTACTTCAGTTGAGAAAGATATCTGTGACAGTATAGAATAATCGCTTAAGTCCTCTTAATCAAAGGATTGTTTTTCGGACGTTTTCACGCAAAATTATTAAAGGTTTCAACGCAAGTATTAGAGTATAATCTCTTGTGTGATCCTTTGCACATGTAGGTATTGTAACCACTCCAACTGTCATCGCTTATTCAGCTCAAATATTGAGTCCCCGTTTTTTACACCTATTTTCAAACAAAAGTCCACGCTTAGTTAACTTTCGCTTAATTACCCATTTTGGTTAATTACCCAGAAATATTTTACCCTAAAATGAAATTTCCCCTAAAATATCCTCGTTTATTTACCCAAAACTTTTTTTTTTTTTTTTTTTTAAAGAGAAGTAACACTCAGGCAATTAATGCCTACTGCTAATACTAGGTGTTACTTTCTTTAGGAAAGGGATACTGAGAGAGAGGACAGGTGGTGAAAGAAGAGATAGAGGAAAGCTTCATTCTTTTACAACTCTGCTTTTCGCACGTTTTTAATAATGCAGTGTTGCAGCGCCTCTCTGATGTTAAATGGGGCGTATTAATTTTTTGAAGCTGTGTCTTGTAGCCATTTTATTGCTTATTTTACTTCGCCGATGATTTTGCTACACAACGAAGGAGGGCGCTCTGATGTTACATTAGGATTAGTATCTGCTGAAGTCGGTATAGTTCAGTGACCAGTGACTATGCCTTCATCACTTGAACTTTCCTACAACAACTGACACAAAGGGACACTAATGCACATCAGAAAAATGCGTGGTGTTGTTATTTTTTAATGACTGTCGGATACAGGGATTGAACCCAGGACCTTCGGATTTGTAGTCAACGTGCTAACTACTTCAGCCAAAGCCACCCTAAAACTGAAAACTTCCTATGTACATATTTATGCAATTCTGCAATCGAATATATGCACCTTATGTATTTATTTTTTGTAATATGAACTGTTTTTGTTATTTAATAAAATATTTATTCCAAGTAATAATGTACTAAATACCACAGTGAGTTCGGATAAATGCATTTCTAAAGGTATTTAAGCATATTCGATTTAATATCTTTCCCGTATAAATATCCCAAGAGTCATGACATTTTTGATGAGGTAATTAGCCGGGGTTTACTGTATAATCATTATAAAATCATATATTAGATTTATTAAATTTACGTCCCTTTTCACATTGCATGGTTAAGAGTTAACGTGAACTTTAACTGACAGTTCTTCATACAAAACTTGCAGTTAAAGTCTCTGTTATCTTTTAACCATACATTGTGAAAAGGTACGTTAAACTTGTAATTCAAGTTCAGATTTTCTAAATTCAAACTATTTTTTCGTTTTGAAATTTGTATGGAAAAAATATTTTTGAAACGAATTTTCGTTATTTTTCATAGAAATTTGAAACGTTTAGAAACAAAATTCTTAACAAAATCTGCCTATCAGTTTCATATTTCATATTGAGCCTGACATGTAATTGAAAATAGACTTTTTTATTTAAATTAAAATTGTATGGGCCTATCCATAGTTTAGAATTATCAAAATGCCAAAAATTTTATAACTTTTAAAGTATGTAAAAGAAATTTAAATATTATAAAAATAATCTTCTCCTGAAAACTAAGGTTTTTGTCGCTTACGATTAATAAAAATAATGCTCGATATGTGTTACAATTATCTATCAAATTATGCACTATAACAAAAGAAATAAGTTCTTTGTAATAAAAATAAAATGTAATTTTATTACATTCGTTATCCAAACACATGAATATATAGATAAAGTATTAAAATATACATATGCAAGTTGGTCGAGTTGGTACTAAAATTCATCTTCCTACATTTAGTTTTGATTAAACTTAGCTACGAAAATATCCTTTCAGAAGCCGATGAGATGTGCGGCAATCAATTCATGTGTAATTTTGGAAACTTTGTCTCAAAATATACTTTTTATTTACAATTGGGAAAATCTGAGCAGTTGCTAGTGGGATACAATTTCTTCTTCTTTACCATGTACTAAATTTGGATACCACATCCACTTTTTTTTTTTAGCTACAAAATTCATTTAAAAAAATGATGTGGTAGTGCATCACGATATGCAAATTTAAATACCATATAAAATTGGTTAATTTAAAATTTAAAAAAAAGTAACCAAAATGGAAAAAAAAGTACATAACTACACATTGGAAAAAAAGTAATCAATTTTGGTTGCAAGTAACATAAACGGCAACGCTGATTAATACCACTAAAATCTGAAATACATATCGATGATGTCGCGTAAAAAGGGTTGATCTCGCACCATTTTACATAGAATATTGGATCTTTTTAGTCAACACCACAGATACATACTTATGTTTAAATTAAAATGTAGCTAAATAAATATTTACACATTTAAAAATATTTGCATACATAAACGTACAGAAATAGCCCTTCAAATATCATTTAAAATGTTGGAAACATTTTTTTAAACTTGTAGTTCTGTCGCTTGTACTTATCAGAAAAGGTTTATATCTCAAGAATTTATTAAATAGTAATTCTTTCTCAATTGAGAACCCGATTACACATCAAATACATTTAACGGTAGGGCTACCGACTTTAAATAAACTTTCATTGTTTTGTCAAAATGTCTTAGTTGTTCAAAATATAAAGATTTTGAATTCTCGCTTAAAGCTACGTAGCATATTATTCTTCCTTTTTCTTTTTAATAATATAAGCTGGACATCCAATACCAATTATTTCCCTTTTTAGTATGTATAGGTTTTAATAAATACCATTTGTCAAGCAATGCAAAAGGAAAAAATTCCTTTAAAAAGTATGACTTTCCTGGACCCTTATTTTTTCCGAGGACAGAGATCCCAAAAAGAGGACAGTGTCCGGGAAAAAGAGGACACAAATATTACATTAAATAAGTTACAAAATTTATTTTTAGATTGTTCGTGTTATAAAAATATTGTATCGAGTACCTATAATTAAAAGAGGTTGAATAGTCAAAAGTTTATATATTTTTCAACACTATCTGGAGTTGGAGTCAGCTGTTTCTTTAATCTTACTAATTTATACTATTTTTCCGTTGGCGCACTTTTTTCGGCAACAGCTCATTTGGACAGTAAACTTTAAAATTTTTGCAGTAATTACTCATTTACTGCATTTTACTGCAAAAAAACACACCTTTAATTACAGCAATATTGTTTTGATAATACATAAAAACATTTTTTAGTTTACCAAAAAAAACAACTCACGCACCAAAGTCGATTTCTAAAATGCATTTAATAAAATAAAGGGTGCTTTTTTAAGAACTTTAAAATTTGATTTACAACACAAAACACATAAAATTTAGAGAAATGTATGAAACCTTTACTTGAGTCGGTAGAACGATCTATGTATATTATTCAATGTTTAAAGATGATTTCATGTAAATTTTGACCGCGGATATGTCTGAAATGGTTCATACGCTGGGTCCAATTTTGGCATACTCTCTGCAACATATTGCCCTGTAGTTCACGAATAAATTCTTCAATATTGTCTTCAAGTGCGTCAACCGTTGCGAGCTTGTCCCTATAGACATGAGCCTTAACATAGACCCAGCAAAAAATAGTCTAAAGGCATTAAATCGATCGATCTAGGCGGCCAATTTATCGTCCCCAAACGAGAAATAAACTGTACACCGAACTCGCGTCTCAATTGGGCCATTTTTTCGCGTGATATGTGGTATGTGGCACCGTCTTGCCAAACCACATGTCAGCCAAGCCCAGCTCTTCCATTTCAATTGCTGCGAATGGCGCCGAATCGATAATTCACGGTCATCAACAACACTGGCGGATACAGCTGCGATATTTTCCTCTGTCCGCATTCTACGTACGTGTGTTGGTGTCTTAATGTCCAATAATATAATTTTGGAGCGAAATTTAATCACAAGACTCCGAATAGCCGCCTCAGAAGGTAGGCAAAACGGATCATAAAATAGAAGTGTACGGATGCACTTTCTTAACCGAGCATGAATTTTATAGACCAAACTGAACATGTTTAAAGGTGAAAGGACATAACACGCGTTAGTGCGAGTGGGAGCTGTATGTATGTTGAAATAGTGTTTTTGCATTCAATAAGTTTCTTTGACGCGTTTGCCGCAGAAAGTTCGTTAACTTTCAACTTTTTGACGCGTTGTATTGTGGTTGACAGCTAATCAGCTGACAAAAAATAAGAACAAATTAGAATCATGGAGTAAAAACTTATTAAAGAGTTTGAAAAACACACAGTATTGCATAAAAAAAACAATTGAAAATGTTCCAAGTCCATTTTTCAATGTAAAAATAAATAAAAAAGCTGATAGAAAAGGCGTTTATAACGCGTGTTTTGTAACTTGCAATTTTTAATGCGGTAAAGTTCTCAAACGCACGATATTCGTCGACGAACTAACGCGTGTTATGTATTTCTATCTTAACCGTAACATGATACACGAAAACAGCTTAGTTGCCAAAAAGAAAGTTGCCAAAAAATCACCCTTTATTTATTTTTATTTTTTAAATAACTTTATATAATTTCAGTAAAAAAAACACTATTTTTTATTAAAAAGTTCACAGCGTTTGGTGAACGAACTTTTTTAACAATAGCGAAAAACTAAACATGCAGTTCTTAATATTTTTCCATGCCCTACACGATTTTACATTGGGAGGTATGAAATTTACAAAAAAATGCAGAAAATTATAACCCTAATGCACAGCTACTCACATATAAACTAGGACACAAAGAAAATTGTGACTTTGTTATGTTTGGAACCCAAAATAAAAGACTTGGATAAATTTGAAAACATCAATTTAATATATTTCATCTTATTAAAGAAATATCAGGTCAAACCAAGAAAAAATTCAATTAAAACCATATAAAACTGAGCATTTCAACTAGAAATCTACCGTTCATGAACGAGCCAGTTCAATTGAACGATTCACTTTATCGAGCGCTGTGAGCCGTGGAGTTCAGTTAACGCTTTCAGCTCACTACTGATTGCTATCTTACCAAAATTTTTTATGTACAGCACAAGTACATCACGGAAAATAATTAATATCTTATGGTAATATTAATTTATCTGAAGTACTAATTAATTTTTACAATTTAATACATATATGTATGTACATACGAGTATTTTTGGTCTCAAGTAGTAAAGCCATAACTCAAATAATTGTAACTTTACAGAAGAAGCTAAGAACAGAACAGAAACTGTAGTATTCACAGCTGCTTGTAAAAGCGTAATTTTTGGAGCTATGCTCTTTATGGCGCGATACAGGAGTTAGTACGTGATTTTCGTACCAAAAATAATCGACAATATTACAGTTATAAATTTATTTTTGTTTTGGTTTACAAACCAGAGAACGAAGCCGATCGGTTGTAAGCTGGCAAACAGCTGCCGCCGGCTACAAACAATATTAATCGTACGCAGTTAGATAATAAAATACAGTCAAATACCGATATTTCATACCCTATAAATTGTAATTCCCGATAATTCGTAATAAAATGTCGGTCCTTCAAAAAACCTCGTTAATTCGTAAAATTTCCATACATTTTGGTCCCCTCGCTAATTCGAACAAAACAACAGAAACATGGATGAAATGAATTTGTCAATTTCATTATACCCTTTACCAACAAAAATGGTAAAAGGGTATATATAGGTTTGTCATTCCGTTTGTAATTTCTATAATATCAATAAGCGACCCATATAATATATATATTCTGGATCCTTATGCATAGGGAAGACGAATAAGCGATGTCCGTCTGTCCGTCTGTCCGTCTGTCTGTACGTGAAATCGGTTTTCCGAAGCTCCCAGAAGAGCTAGAGACTTCGTTCTTGGACTGGTGTGTCAAAAATTTTCCAAAATAGATTGGTATTGAAATTCAGCAAAATCGGGCAGACGATTGCAGAGCTGGAAAACTTAAACTTCATTTTGCCATATAAAAGTAACTCCCGAAAACAAATTTTTATTTTTTTTTAATAAATGTACATACTTTACACTTCAGTACGACTAAAATTGGAATTTTAAAATAAAGAAATACAAAAAAATTAAAAAGACGTTTCCAGGGTTGGAAAACTTTAACTTTTTGTGTTATGTAAAATTAACTATGTCTAAAACTATATTAGTATTTTCTCGAGAACCGTAAGAGCTACAGACCTGAAATTTGGACACAGTATGTAGACCTTTGGCCGCTACAACAACAAATACATGATAATTGGAAATTAAAGGGTGTTCCAAAACGAGCAACGAAAAATTTTAAAATCCCATGTAGTATATATACAATTGTATGTATATACACTTGAAATTTGTAAGGTTAGTGTATTTTTATACAGACTACAAAAATTAACACAAAAATTTAAAAAAATTTAAATTAAAGGGTGTTCTATCAGTTAATGCAATTTTGACTATGTAATTTTGACAATTTGCTGTATCTTGGAAACCGTAAGAGCAAAACTCTTGAAATTTTCAAAAACGGTAAAACTGAAAAAATAAAAAATTATAAAATCGCCAAACCGAAAAAAATCGCCAAAAACAAGAAAAAATCGCCAAAACGAAAAAAAGCACCAAATTAAAAAAAAAATTATAAAGCTAAAATGAAAAAAAAATCGCCAAAACGAAAAAAAACAGAAAAAAATCGCAAAATGAAAAAAAATCGCCAAAAAAAGAAAAAAACCTAAATAACAGAAAAAAAATCGCCAAAACGAAAAAAAGCACCAAATTAAAAAAAATTTCTAAGACTAAAATAAATCGCAAAAAAATTGAAAAATTGCTAAAATGAAATCAAAAATCGCCAAAATGAAAGAAAATCGCCAAAATGAAAAAAAAATCGCCAAAATGAAAAAAATCACCAAAACGAAAAAAAACCTAAAAACAGAAAAAAATCGCCAAAATGATAAAAAAAATCGCCAAAATGAAAAAAATCACCAAAACTAAATTAAAAGAAAATTTCTAAGACTAAAATAAATCGCAAAAAAACGAAAAAATTGCTAAAATGAAAAAAAATCGCCAAAATGAAAAATATCGCTAAAACGAAAAAAAACCTAAAAAACAGAAAAAAATCGCCAAAATGAAAAAAAATCGCCAAAAAAAGAAAAAAAATCGCCAAAACGAAAAAAACTAAAAAACAGAAAAAAATCGCCAAAATGAAAAAAAATCGCCAAAATTAAAAAAAAATCGCCAAAATGAAAAAATCACCAAAACGAAAAAAAAAACAGAAAAAAAAGAAAAAAATTGCCAAAATGAAAAAAAAAATCGCCAAAATGAAAAAAATCACCAAAACGAAAAAAAAAACAAAAAAATCGCCAAAAAAAATCGCGAAAAAAACCCAAAAAAAACAGAAAAAATCGTCAAAATGAGAAAAATCTCCAAAATAAAGAAAAGCCCAACAACAGAAAAAAATCGCCAAAAAGAAAAAAACCTCCAAAAACAGACAAAATCGCCAAAACGAGAAAAAAGCGACAAAACTGAAAAAATCGTTTTAACTGAAAAAAACTTCAAAAAAGCAAAAAACCTTCCTTTCGTGCGCGATTCAAAGTCGCACTTAACTGATTTTTTTAATATTAAAGGAATTAAATGAAACTAAGTTTTTGCTTATTTCGTTCTTGCTTTTTTCACTTAACATATTTTATGTATTTTTTAAAGAACTAGATTGGTAACAATAATCAGAAAAATCCAAAATTATGACTCCAGGGTTGGAAAACTTACACTTTTTGTTTTTTTTTTCTTTTTCTTTATAAATTGAATATATTTTATGCTTCTGAAAGAAAAGTTTGGTGTATGAAATTTGAAAAATGAAAATTATAGCTCCAAAGATGCAAACTTTAAAAAAATGATAAATTTTTTCACAAAACAAATATGTATGTACGTGTCTGTATACTATATACATATATGTACGTACGTTGGTAAAGGGTATATAAGATTCGGCACAGCCGAATATAGCACTCTTACTTGTTTTTATTTTTTATTTTTTTTTTGTTTGCTATTAAAATTACACGTATTAATTGTTTTTTATTTTTTTATCGTTTTAGTAAATAAATTGAAAACCCCATTTATTCGTAGTTATTTTATATTAAGCCCGTTAAATCGAAAACCCCTATAATTCGTAAGAAATGGCCGGTCGCTTGCGATTACGAATTATCGGGATTTGACTGTAATGAGAAATAAATAGAAACGTTTTGAAATATTTGCGGTGGTGTGTGATGAAAATCGTTTTCGATTGGAAAACGTAAAAAGTTGTGACCAGGTGTACCCCAGCCAATGTAATTATCTATTGACATTTAACATTAGCTTGTGATTGAAAATCCACCACTAGACTGTAGCAATACTGACTAAGTAGTTCTTTTGGGACCACATGGAGACATTGGCACCAAAGTGTACTGCAGCGAATGTAATAGGCTATTAACATATAATATAGGGTTGTCATTGAAAATCTACCAGTAAACTTTAGTACTATTCTTTTACGACAATATAGAGACATTTGAACTAAAGATTCTAAAATTTTATAAGGGTTTGGGGCAACAAACTTAAATACATACATACATACATAACATGTACGTTAGAGCGACTCAAAAAAAAGTGATTTTGTTACCTCTCTGAAAATAAAGCATGATACGTTTTATGATGATTCCCAAAATATTTTGGTTCTAGCGCACAGTGGGATATTTTGAAAAAAAAAGTGGAAATAACTCTGCAGTTTCTAAACGAGCCGTCCGATTGTTATGAAATTTCATACATCATTTAAAAAGGTGTCGCCGAGCTTAAGGAATTTGGACTGTATATCTCAAAAGGGGGCGGGGCCACAAGGCCCGAAATGAAAAATTCAAACTGATGCCAAGCTGATGTTTTTGATCTGATAAAAAAGATTTTTTTGCAAGTGGATTTCTCTATCCAAGAGCTAAAAAAGGTCTCCTACATTTATGCAGTTCCGCTTAAGTTTAGGAAATATTCGAGAAAAAAAATTAAAATTTTGGCTTTTTTACCAACCTTGTTCCACTGTTCAGCTAGTGGAGAAGTCAAATCTTGTTTGATTTCAACAAGAAAACTTAGTATGGGTTAAGAACAAAATTTTTAACATTTACAAAAAAAATTCGTATCAAAAGCCCACCGAGGTAAAAAAAAACGCAATTTAAATGAAATGTTTGAAAAAAGTCGAATTTTTGCTGTTTTTTTTTCAGAAAAAAGTGGGTTAATTATTTCGCTGTTATTAAAAAATATTGCAGGAATACCAACCCCACATTTTGATTTATTCAAAAGAAATTTCTTGTTAAAAATTTTCGTGATTAAAGGTGCCATATCGCTTCGAAATAGACCTATTTTAGTTATAAATATCAAATGTAAGGCATTTTTTCTCAAATTCCAAAGCTGAAACCAAAAAATTTTTCATTTTACTTGAAGGCATGATATGTTTTGAAATATTTCCTAAAATATTATCTGCGCCCGACAAAAGATAAAAAAAAATACAGCAGAAATACCCAAAAATCCAATTTTTGGGATTTTATTAAATCTTTTTAGGAATTGCCGGAAACTCAAAAGCAAGTTCTATTTGTTTTTACTATTTGCATATTAACTGCATCATTTTCCATCTAAGAGAGAATTTTCAGTCGAAAATATTGATAAATAAGACCTCTGTCTTCTTGGAAAACTTTTTAAATGTTGTAAGCAGACGCAGGTACTTAGAAAAAATTAGCACAAATTTATTTTTATAAAAAAATTAATACTAATTTATTTTTTTATTGTTGCTGGTAGCGGTATTAATTGAATATATTCGTATAATATTCATGTATGTAATTATACAGATGCGCCTATTTTTGAAAAATATCTAAGAAAATACTCATAATTCAATACTCAAAAAAATATTTTTTCAGGGCTCAAGCATTATTTGAGACCTTATAGGGTCAAATATTTTTGAGATTTTTCGGAAGAGTTTTAGAGGTCACACATGTCGAATTTTTGCCAAAAATCGAAATTGCCGACCTTTTTTGTATTTTCTTCATAGATTTAACCATAACCACGATTTTCTTCACTTTTGAGGAAACAATTTAAATTAACAATTAAATATTTTTCCAAGTTTTATTTTTGTGTGCAAAAACTTTTATGCCCTAACTCTGTTCGACGAATGTATCGTCTTGTCTATGGACGAAAAAAATAAGCAGTTTTGATTCTTTAAAACGATTATTATTTATTGTCTATGCTAGAAGGTTCGTGTATTTGCTTTATGATTTTGTTCCAAACATTATATCCAACACATATTTTTTTATATATTTTTTAAACTATTGTATAATAATTTAATTGAATTTTTATGTTTTAAAAATATGGCAATAATATTTATATTTTTCATTGTCAAAGACAACAACCATTTTTGAAGAAAATAATTTAGAGACTTCAAAGACAAGAACTCAGAAGCATTTTCAAACAAAAACGTCCTAAATCTTCTTACTGAATTAGGGCATTAGAGACTTCAAAGACAAGAACTCAGAAGCATTTTCAAACAAAAACGTCCTAAATCTTCTTACTGAATTAGGGCATTAATTTATTTTTTTTTAAGTTATTCACATAAAACGCGAAAATCGCGATATATTTTATCCTTTTTTAATATAGGCAATATGGGTATCAAATTTTTTAATTTTTCAATTACAATAATCTGGTGATAAGCAAAAGATCTGCTTTAAAATGTAGAATGCTGTGAGATATGCATATTTAAGTTTTCAAATATTAGTTTTTTAGTTGAATACATATCGTCAGCCCATTATTGGTTTGGAGCATATGCCAAAAAGTCGGAATGGAGAAAAACGACAAAGAAGGTTTACATGAAGTTTTCTCAAAGTATACCCGATAGATTTTTTTTTTTATTTTCACTATTGCTTCCGACACATGTTTGGAAGAAATATGTAAATTTTTGTGAATTTTCATGATTAAAGTTAGAAGTTAATATTACTTTATTGAAAGAGAAAAATACTGTTTTGTGCCACATAAGCCACTTTTCTTAATTTATTTTTAAAAAGTAGCTTTTATGCTTCATGTGTATACAACCTTACTGTTGTATACTGAAAAATTTGTTGTTGAGAAGAAAACTAATGCTTCAAATTTATTTAACTTGCTGTCCATAGAAATAAGTCGATCGCTTTAATGAGGACATCAAAATTAAACAATACCCTTTACTAGACATTGTAATTTCCGCGATGTTAGCAATTTTTTTCGCGATTGTTCTAAATTTCTGAGGTTTTGTTATTCCTTGCAGTGTAAGTAATTTATTCAATGCATTTAGAAATTTTTCGCGAATATGCGGTTTTTTCGCGTTCTTTTCGATTTTTTTTTTTATTTTTAACAGTTTTGGCGATTTCGAATAATGAATAGGGTTTACTTAGGATTTTACAACTTTTCGCGAATTTTTGCATTGTACTTCTTAACAGTTTTCGAGAATTTTTAACAATATTAGACTTTGCTTTTATAAAACTGTTAGTAAGTTTCAATGAATTTTCGCCATTTTCGCGTTTTTACCGAATTTTTAGCATTACTAAGAGTTTTGGCGATTTTTAATATAAATTATAGCTTGTTTAAAGTTTTGAAATTTTTCGCGAATTTTTGCGAAAGGTGTAATTTTTCCTAAGTTTCTGGCTTTATTTATTTTTATTAAGGGACTTAAAATTTAAAAGTTTTGCAAGCTTTTGCGAATTTTCATAATGTTTTGCGCTTTCTCCCGCGTTAACGACTTACTTTACAGTTTTAGCGAGTTTTCACAATTTCTCTCGAATTTTTGCAATGTTCGCGATGAGAGCAAGTTTTTGAAAGTATTCTACTTCTCAACAGTTTTCGCGAATCTTAAACAACACATGTTAGACTTTGCTATTATGCTGCTGTTAATTTTTGGCTTGGTATCTGAACTTAAGCCCGATTAAGAAATTATTTCTGTTTAAAATTCACTATAGTTCAACTAAATCTAATAAAGTAAAACAATTTAACTTGCTGTTTTCAGCTGCACACAAAATGTGTGTCTAGTTAAATACAGCAAAATGTTCTATATCTATTTTCTTCTTTTCTTTTAAAGTAAATCCAGAAAAATCCTGCAATTGTAAAGTTGCAAAAAATAACCAAAAGCAATTAACAATTTCTTGTTCATACTGGAGTACATACTAAATTTTTTATGTTGATTTTGTATCACTTGTTTTATTCATCAAATCAATTAAAAACGTAATTGTTCATATGTCTAGAGAAATTCTTTTTATCCCAGAAAAAAAAAATTGGAAGTCATTCTAAAGGAACTACATTTTCATTGCTTCCAAAAAATCGATGTTTTAATTTGTCTATAGTTAGTAGAAAACCAAATAGAAGTTTATTTTAGTCATATAAAACCTTGTAATTCCTCTATAGCTTTAGAAATTACTCACCAGAATTTTTAAAACATCGATTTTTTTGAAGAAACTTATGAACTAATTTTGGTCTAAAATTTTGAAGTTATTTGCTTAAATTTACATGAAAATACTGTTTCGCGCTTAAATTCCTATAAACAGAAACTAATTGTTTAAATAGGTAACTATTAACCATTTTTCCGAGATGAAAATATTATCATAGAACACAAAAAAGGAAATTTTTCTTAAAATCGCTTCCAATTCGGTGACCAGGCATCGAAAAAGAGAACTTCTTGCAATGACGACCCTATGTAAAAATTATTAGATCGGATCGAAATTTGCACTACTTCCAGATCGCAAACTCTACATTTTCATTACTTTTTTGGAGTGTCTTTTTTTACTGGGTTCTGTAAAACTTTTTTTAAACTAAAGTCTTATAATGTGATAAGATATAAATTAAAAAACTTTACCATACGTACTTTGCTCCAATAAACTTTCCAAGTCATCAGCATGCTCTAACATGTGTATATCGGAGTTTGTTGATTCTTTTAAGATAACGCTTATTTCCTTAGAAGCCTTAAGTAAGAACAGAGGCACATGCATATTGGACAATTCCGTATTTAAAGAACCAATACCTCGTGCAGTAGTAAAATCAAAATCTAATGGAAAGAAATTATTAAGATTCTTTTTTTTATTTGTTTTATGTTAAGGACTTCAATCAAACAAACCATCAACATTTGAACAGTCCAGTATCACCGGTGCCAATCCATGGGTGTTTATAGCCTTTGATATGCCCGTACGTATCCATTCAGTGGCCGGAAAATATAATGAATTGTGTTTAGGTTGTATCAGCAAATATGAGATGCCTTGTGCAGTCTAAAAAGAAAATTAGAGTTTATATCATGAAATTCATATAGAGAACACTGAACCACCAGCAAATAAATTTCAAATTAGTTTATATCAAGTTTAAAGTAGAAAAATACCTTCAACTTTTCAACAGCCAGCACAGGGCGAGCTACTCTATATATCAGAAATGCCACATCGGTAGCCACACCCAAAAGCAAACCGATTTCCACGCCTACAACCAAACTAAGCACAAACGTTATGGCGCCAGGTAATAGCTCCCGGCGACTGCAACGCCACAACGGCTTGATAACCTTTAAAAATGAAAATTTAGGAAACATAATCATCATACATAACTTTGACAACTAAAGCCTTACCTCAAACTCAATCATAAATATAACGGCCGATATTATTACAGCGCTCAATGAAGCTTTAGGTATATACTGAAAATACGGAGCCAGTAGGCCTAGAGCCAATAATACCAAGGCACTAGTATAAAAACCGCCAAGAGGAGTCCTTACACCACTAGCATGGTTAACGGCACTGCGAGAAAATGACCCCGTTACAGGTATCGATGAAAAGAATGAACCGAATATGTTACTTAAGGAAAGAGCTAAAAGTTCACGAGCAGGTGAGAGACCAGCTCCACCAAAAGCTTTCGAAATTGCCACATTACCGAGTACGGCTATTATGGGTAAAACAATCATTGAAGGGCCCAATTCTTCGAACATGTCTTTGTAATTTTGCTTCAGCTCTGTACCATTTGCACTTAAAATTGTGGTTTCAAATTGAGGTATTTGAAATTTGGGTAGACCTGATTTAACAGTACCCGTTAATATAAATGGACACGAATCCTTGCTAACGCAAGAGTAATAGGCAATTGCACTGGCAATTAAAACTACTAAAGCATTGCGACCAGTAACGACGATCCAAATAAAACTTTTCAGAAATGCTTGGGCATTGGAAAGTTTTAAGTCTTTTAGTTTCTGTAATATAAAAATGACAAAGATTAAAATTATGAAAATTGTAAGGATTAATGTTAAGCCGGGATCCCACTATCGGCATAATGTACCTATTTTCGTCGCCTCACTGCAATAAAGTCCTGAGTAATCAACCAAAATGGCTTTACTACTCAATTAATACCGCAATAAGTCTATATGGCTTTATTACCAATGCATTGTGGTGCAATTATGCCCTTATATTTCAATTAGTTTAGAAATAAAGCCGATTTAACTTATTACTTATGACTTTATTTTAGTGAGCCGACGAAAATCGGTACATTGTGCCGATAGCGGGATCTAGGCTTAAGAAATATTACCCTTAATAATAATAAAATTGTAATAGCAATTACGCCGAGTGTGAAATCACCTATTCGTATTTTATCTAAATTCATAAAAACTGATTCCATCGTTTTCAGAAAGCCGGAGCCAGAGCCTCCACGCAGTCCCAAAAGACCCTGGAAGCGAGTGTCATTCAAATTACATTTATGTGAATTTAAACGAATTTATTAAACATCGTACTTACCTTCAATTGTGATGTTCCAATAATAACAGCTGTGGCCGAAGTAAAACCTACGGTGACAGGCAGAGAAATTAAATCGACTAAGGCGCCTAAAAGCATACAAAAAAAATTAAATTAGAAATGCACAATGAAAGCTGTATCTGTAGTTCGATTCACTAACTTATTTTAGCAATAAACGAGTCATTTAGAAACAATAACAGCAAAACTACCGACTTTTCTATGCAGTAACAATTTTAAACCACACGCGCTGTTGTTAACTAAACGATAATAATTTTTTGTTGTTATTGAATAATCAGTAGTTAGCTATTCAGTTAACGTACCTTTTCACAATGTATGGTTAAAAGATAACAGAGACTTTAACTACAAGTTTTGTATGCAGAACTGTCAGTTAAAGTTCACGTTAACTCTTAACCATACATTGTGAAAAGGGACGTAAAGCGCATTATTTTTTAGCAGAACTCATGTAATTACTCCATTACTACGTTTATACGCAGGATTTATTTGCAAATAAAACTGTAAGTTGTTGACATACTATTGTTTATATTGCGAATTACTACTTCAGAAAACTATTCACGATTAACGCACTATTTGCAAATAAAACGCTCGATGTTGCCACGCTTAGAAGCAAATAATGACAATTACCTTGCGGCTACACGTTCAATAAATTTCTTTCAATTTTTTCACACATATGGTTTGTCAAAATTTGCTAAAATTGAAGTTGTGACGTAGGCTGCAAGCAATTTGATTTCCAATTTTATGTTCAAAATGCCGTCGTCGAGGAAAAAATTAAAAATTTTTTTTATACATATTTTATTTCAGCAAATAAAATTACTTCTGTTTTAAATTTTTTACAAACACAAAAATTATTTTAAAACAGCTGCTAAATTGAATGAAGTGTTGAAAGAAAAATTGAAGTCCACCTGGTATTCAATTCCCAAATGTATGAGTGTGGTAGTAAAAAAGTGTGAACGTATTGAACTTTGAAACAAAAATTGAAGCACAAATTGAACGTGTAGCCTCCAAGTTCAAACAAATAATTATTTGATATTTTGTATATTTACACTATTTTTTGTCAAGTTTTTTGTAAGTTTTCTATAAAAGTGCTACCAAGTTTGTGTACTTTTGCTATGCCGTATAAACAGCGAGATAATTTAATTGTATAATATACGAGTATACGTAAATATGTAAGTATATATAACAATATTGCTATTATTGAAACATTTAGTTTAACTTTTATTTCTCAAAATTAAAGAAATTCATGAAAAAATTGATGTGCACAAGCACAAACTCGAGCCGTATCTAACTAGGTCATAGACCTATTTCATATGATAAATGTTTCCTTTATGTGCTTTGTATCTGACGAATGTCAAAAACTTCTTTTTGTTTTGGTACAATTATATTTGCGCTTTTGATGTTCTTCGATTGTTTACACAACTATATTGTGATGTATTTGTACCAGAAATCCTTATGCAGTCAACTGGCATAATTGCACCATGCACAAATTCATTTTGTTTCTATTCCTCCTTTTATCTAATCGTTAAAGGTTAGTGAATGCCATTACTGAATTCATTAGCTTTTTGCGAACCGAAAATCGTAATATTTAACGCTATATTTATTCGCTTGCGGTAACGATAATGTGATTCTGTAATTTGCAAAATGAAAAGCAAATATCGTACCCTAAATACAAAAGGGGCACAACTCAAAAAATTTCAGATGCTGAGTAGTTGCAAACAACTGTTGATACTGTACAAATGACTCAAGTATGTCACATAAAAACAACCATAATGGTATTTTATATTCTTCAAGAAGACTGTATTGCAAAAGAAATTGTTGGGGTCGTTATAAATTTCTTCAATTACCTGTTTTATAAAAAAGCAAAAGCACTTTTATAATTTTGAGTTGTGCCCCTTTTGTATTTAGGGTGCGATATGTATAAAAATAAAAGAAAAACTAAATTAATTTAACCCTACAATTTTACTTTTTTACTTAAACCGACAACGAATATCGTTAAAATATGTTACTGAATAGCAATGTCTATGTATTTTCGTTGAACAAGGTCTCTGGTAGCAGATTTATATTTTCAAACTTAAATAAAAAACGTATTAATTGGTACAAAGATTTATTAAGAACATTGAACGATAGAATGGATATGCGGATTTTATTTTTTAAAGAGTATGCCATCCAGATGTCTTCCCTCGAGTTGAACACACTGTTCAAAACGGAGCCATGTGTTCTGCACCACACGCTGCAGTAAACTTGGTTCAATTGAGCTGATTTCTCGACGAATATTTTCCTTTAAAGCCACATTAAATTAAGATTGTCATTAGAATTCATCTCTATGACGTAGCCCCATAAAAAAATTCATGGGAGTTAGATCGGGCGATATCGGTGGGCATGGGATGTCCCCAAAGCGACTGATTAGTTTTTGGGGGGAATTTTCCCGAAGCAAATTCATCGAAGCTCTGTGTGTGCAGTCGCCCCACACTGTTGAAACCACGTGTGTGAAGAGTACGATGGATGAGCTCTCAGGTTTGGCAAAAAGAATTCCGTAATCATGCGTCGATAATTTTCACCTCTGATACTCGTGGCATGGCTTCGAGAAAAAAAAATGACCAAATTATCTCATGCTTGGATAAGGCACACCAAACAGTTACCCCGAGGCAATGCAATGGTTTTTGATGTTTCAATCGGCTGCGGGTTCTTGGAGACCAGTAACGGCAGTTTTGCTTGTTGACGTGGCCGTTTAAGTGAAAATGAGCCTCGTCGCTCCAAAAAATGGGATTTACAGTGCAAAAACGCTCCAACATCGCTTCACCAACATTTTTGCGTAAATCAAATCCACTTTCTTTCAGTTCTTGAACGAAATGAATTTTAAAAGGATGGAACTTCAAAACGTTTTTTAAAATTTCATGAATAATCACCAGAGCTCGCAATAATTGCTCCCTCTTGTGCTTGTTGTCAGGAAAAAAACACTCGTCCACTGTCGTCTTCTTTGGCTTGCTCTTCGCTCAACCAACGACCGTTTTTGTTCGATCGGTCGGCTCATGTGTTTACTCGAGACCCTTTATTTCGTAAAATCTCGGCAAACGGTCTTTTGAGCATGTATGTGTGTTGCGAGTGTGGATAGGTAAACATTTACATACATGAAGATTAATTTTGTTTTTGTTGTACACATATCTGTCTTTTATTTTACATTTACACGACGTTCACAAATAGTTTGATTTACAGATATTTTTATTGTTATTTATTACTGTCTTCTCCCTTCCTCTTTAATGCTTTGCTTGTGATGAAATATTTAAGGCAACAACATAAAGCAAACGCAACAATAAAAATAAAGACCTTTTTTGCAAACACTTTGCTTGTTTTGCTCACTTACTGACCCTCAGTAGCTGAGCAACGAACGATTCTGTTCGTATCATGCGGTCAGTAAGAGACCGATTCGTGTGTTGCGCTCAACTCATAACCCGGGAGCGAGAACACGATAGAAAGGAAAAAGAGGGTTGCTGTTCAGACACTGAGTGATTCCGTCTCATTTTTTTAGGTCTTTTGAGTAAGAAGACAGCACAAAGAAATTTGGTTGAGCATATTTTTCGAGCTCTGATAATCACTCTTGAAAGTCCCAGTGAGGCTGCTCTTTTCCGTATTGAAAGTCGCGGATTTTCACGTATACTGCTTTCAACAAGTTCAATGTTTTCGGGAGTCCTTGAAGATCGACTGGGTCCTCGCCGTGGGATATTCATAGCCAAAGCAGTTGCGCGGAATCTTTGCACCCACGAACGAATTAAATTTACACTCCGGATACCGAACTTTGAATAAAATTGTCGACGAGCAATTACGTAAGAATCATTACATCCCCAGCGAACGTGCGATCCTCACCCGACCACTGCAGTGCACTGCGACATCGTGACTAACAAATGCGCGCAATCGACAATTCCAACGGCGCCATCCTCCCTCCTTATTGCTTTTTGAAATAATCGTATTTAAAAATATAAATTTTTGCCACCAGACACATCGTATACGATTGTCATAATAAAATTTACTGAATCCAACTACTGACTTTACTTTGTCCACTACTTACCCAATCTTAGTAAAGCCATTAATAATTCAACAACTCCCGATATCAGACACAACATAATGGCATATGTAGGACCTGAGTTCAAACCAAAACTTGTATGTCGACTTGTCATTAAAGCTAATAAGGCGGTGGGACCAATTGTCACTTGGCGACAACTACCCAAGAATGCATAAACAAAACCGCCTATAAATGCTGAATATAAACCGTACTAATAATAGAAGAAATATGCGCACATACATTATTTTATTGAACTAGAATTTATGTTATTCAAAACCACTTACTTGCGGTTCCAAGCCAGCTAATGTGGCATATGCTAGGCCCTGAGGTAGAACGGTTAGACCTACTGTAACACCGGCTATTAAATCCGATATGGCATCTTGTGCTGTATACCCCTCAAGCCATCTGAGGCCGGGTAATATCCGATAGGCGACTCTTGTGCGGCTCATATTATCATATGCAGTTGCTGATAAAAATCTATAATTAGATTTAATTTTAATTGTGGTTTAAACATCTATTATTATATTATTTCTTTTATTAAAATACCGCACTGGCTTTTGTTAAAATCGTTAACAATAAACTGAATATTTTGATATGTGCATGCGTTTCTATTTTAAATCTCGTTATTTTAACATTAATTTCAATTGCAACATTAAGTGTGGATAATAGAACTCATAAAATATGCCAACAATAGCATTAAAATAGAAATAATCATTTTTTAAATTGCATACTATTAGCGATAATAAATAATAGAATGGCTTATCAAAGCAAAATTATATCTACTCAATGATAATAAATAAACTAATCGGATCTGAAAGTCTGACATAATATATGTTTATATCTACACATGCGGTCTTTTTATTGCACCATATTTCTATCACAAAGAATGCTATTTTGGAGCAGTGATCGGCAATGAATCGTTTTTTCGCTACTCTAACTGACTCATGAAATTTTAAATATAAGTGAGTACTCGCGATGACATTGATTTATATTCGTAAATACAGGTTGAAATAAATATGAATGCGACGTCGTAATTATAGTAATACCACATTCACGCTCATAAATCACCTCAGTTTAATTTCTAATTTCAGGAAAATACTTATACTACTCACATTGATTCAGTTCACTGAACTCATGCACGCATAATTATTTAAAAGTTTAGTCATTAAACAGTTTGCAAGTATATAGTATACAATAGTAGTAAATAGCGTTGTTTTTCAATTCCTGCAAAAAAACAACAACAAAAAAGCAACTGAGATGCACATAACTTCATAATGACAACTTTAATGTTCATATGCGACGTTCGCATTGTGAATCACACTTATTTTGCATCGTGGATAGGCATTGAGTAAAGCTTAAATTAGACGTGACATAGCCATAACGCCATAGCCATAACCAAACCAAAATTCAATTGGTTTCTATGGTGAGTTTATGGCGAGTCTCTCTCACTCTCACTCTCACCATAGAAATCAATTGAATTTTGGTTTGGTAATGGCTATGGCGTTATGGCTATGTCACCAGCGATGCCAACTATTTATAACCCAAACGCGCTATTCCCCTCCTCAAAACGCGCTAGAACGCGCTAAGTTACAGCATTATCAACAATTTATTGTCAAAACGCGCTATTTTCCTACGCGCTAAATTAAATTTTAATAAAGATCGATGTATGTAATAGTAAATACGAGTACAATTAACTCTTTTTCAGATTATTATTATGCAATATTGCTTCTTCGAAATTATATCCCAAATAACTAAAATCATTTAATACAAAATCAGTCTCGCCTTCCAAATATTCGAAATTCTTAGTTTTGATTTTAATTTTATTTGTCAAACTTTGTAACAACTTATATAAATTGTCGAATAGTATTGCGATTCAAATGCTTTTTGAAGTACATACAAAAAGAATAGATGCTTAACAAGTTATATACATTTTTTGGGTCACGAGTGCCAGTACATATTTTTAACTGTGAAATTTCTATTTGCCATTTACAATATTAAAATGCATTTTTAATTCGAACCACAGTCAAGAGAATTTTATTTGCAAGTTAAATTTTGGATATTAGACAAATGTTAAATTTATACAAAAAAGTAAAAACATATTGAACTGAAATTATATTTTTGACTTTAATCAAAACGCGCTAATTTAGCGCTTTTTTATTCAACGCGCTAAAACGAAAAAAAGCGCGTTTGACATAGTTAAAACGCGCTAAAACTAGCGCGAAAGGCGCTAAATTGGCATCGCTTTATGTCACGTATAATTTAAGCTTAAGTCCTATTGCTAAGCTGATTAATTTGTTAGGAGAGAGAGAGAGAGAGAGACGAGGGGAGTAGAAACGTTTCTGTTAAGGAGAGAGTTTAATTTTTTATTTTACGTGGTTTTACTTTACCGATTTTTACAAAACTTAACACACACCCTAAGCTCTGAAAAACACATAATCTTGCATTTAAAAAATGTGCGGAGGCACGCCCATTACAATTAAATTTTGTACAAAAATATTCTCAAAAAGTTTCATATGCGGTTTTGCGTATTACAGCCTTAGTGTCCCTCTTTTGTAAGCGGATGTGTCCAGTGTTTTCCAATTTTATTTCAAAAAATAAAAATGAAAAAGTAACTTATTTAGTGAGGAATAAATAAAAATCACGAAATAACTTTTATTTTGTGAGGAATCTTTTTTTTTAAGAAATAACTATTATTTTCCGAGGAATAAATAAAAATCAAGAAAAAATTATTAAAAATAAATGATCAAACAGAATTGCGGCATAAGCACATTTTCCATACAAATTGACACAAAATAGTACATCCAGAAAGCAGTCGAGAGATAGAATCTATTTTATTTTGACAGCGTTTTTTCTTATGTTCTCACATATAAATTAATATTCTCTCAACAATGCTACCATACTTTCAATAAATTTCATACATTTTGTGAACAAAACTACAAAGAAATATAAACACAAAAGAAAATGAAAAAAAAACTAGAAAGCATTTGCAGTTACTGCCGTAGTTTTTATTATGGGCTTTGTTATATTGACAGCGATTTTTCCTGAAGTTGCGGACTTATTCTGTTTAATCATTTAGTTTTTAAAATAAAAACTTTAACCGTTAACCCTTAAACATGGGCATCAATTAGTCTTACAAAGTTTTTTTTGATCAATCGATTTTTTTGAAGAAACTTATGAACTAATTTTGGTCTAAAATTTTGAAGTTATTTGCTTAAATTTACAAAAAATACTGTTTCGAGTTTAAATTCCTATAAAAAGAAACTAATTGTTAAAATAGGTAACTATTAACCATTTTTCCTAGATGAAAATATTATCATAGAACACAACAAAGGAAATTTTTCTTAAAATCGCTTCCAATTAGGTGACCAGGCATCGGAAAAAAGAACTTCTTTCAATGACAACCCTATGTAAAAATCATTAGCTTGGATCGAAATTTGCACTACTTCCAGATCGCAAACTCTACATTTTCATGACTTTTTTGGAGTGTCTTTTTTTACTGGGTAGTAATTTGTTCTTAAGTTTGCACAACAAACAGCTGGTCAATATAAATTTGTTCTTAAGTTTGCACAGAAAACAGCTGGTCAAAGGAAAATAAAAAAAGCAATTAAATGCCCAATCGTCCGTTATTTAAATTTCGCATATACATACATACTATGTATAACGACTAGAGACCCAAAAAATGAAAAGTTACCCAACAAAAAATTACACATTACCGTCAGAACTGCTTGCCATATAATGACTTACTTTTCTGATTACCAAATTTCGTTACTCGCTTACAAATCACATTACCTAAAATTTAAAAAAATTATGTACAAGTTGCTAAATGCTGGGTACCTACTCTACGAACACTCCCAGCAAAAAATTTCAAAAAAGGTAATCAGGTTTGGAATTAAGCATTTTTCGTGGAAGCTGTTCCTTACTGGATTACCAACTTAATGATTGTAACAAGGCATGATACTAAAATAATAGATTCTTGAGAAGTACTTACTTTTTTAGGGTTCCGTACACCAAAGGTGAAATGGAACCCTATTGTTTTCGCTACGCTGTCAGTCTGTCCGTCTGGCCGTCTGTCCGTCACAGGGTATTTTCTCGAGAACCGTAAGAGCTACGGACCTGAAATTTGGACACCTTGTGTAGACCCTTGGCCGCTACAACAACAAATACATGAGAGTTGGAAATTAAAGGGTGTGCCAAAACGAGCAACGAAAAATGTTAAAATCCCATGTAATATACATACAATTGTATGTATATGCACTTGAAATTTGTAAAGTTAGTGTATTTTTATACAGACTACAACAATTAACACTAAAATTTAAAAATTTTTAATTAAAGGGTGTACCATCAGTTAATGTAATTTCGACTATGTAATTTTGATAACTTGCTGTATCTTGGAAACCGTAAGAGCAAACTTCTTGAAATTTTCAAAACCGGTAAAACAAAAAAATCTCAAAATTATAAAATTGCTAAACCGAAAAAAAATCGCCAAATAAAAAAAAATCGCCAAAACGAAAAAAAGCACCAAATTAAAAAAAATTCTAAATCGAAAATAAATCGCAAAAAACCGGAAAAATCGCCAAAATGAAAAAATCGCCAAAATAAAAAAAAATCGCCAAAATGAAAAAATCGCCAAAATGAAAAAAATCGCCAAAATGAAAAAAAAAACTCGCTAAAATGAAAAAAATCGCCAAAATTAAAAAAAATCGCCACAATTAAAAAAAAAATCGCCAAAATTAAAAAAATTATAAAACGAAAATAAATCGCGAGAAACCGGAAAAATCGCCAAAACGAAAAAATCGCCAAAATAAAAAAAATCGCCAAAATGAAAAAAAATCGCCAAAATGAAAAAATTGCCAAAATTAAAAAAAATCGCCAAAATTAAAAAAACCGCCAAAACGAGAAATAAGCGAAAAATAATTAGAAATAAATTATTTCAGCTGAAAAAACGTAAAAAAACACTGTATTAAAAAAAATGCTCAAATCCCAACGTACGTAACCCTTCGTGCGCGAGTCAAAGTCGCACTTTACTGAATTTATTTTATTTGGCAACTTGTTCACGTAATCTATTTAACCAAAAAAATTATTCTCTTCATTTAGCAACTTGTACATAATTTTTATAAATTTTAGGTAATGTGATTTGTAAGCGAGTAATGAAATTTGGTAATCAGAAAAGTAAGTCATTATATGGCAAGTAGTTCTGATGGTAATGTGTAATTTTTTGCTGGGCTCATCCAAGTAAAAAAAATACTTAGCAGAAGTCCCTTAAGCCCGCCTAAAGGCCGACTATGCAGAATGTGTTTAATAAGGAGTGCCGTTATGGGAAATATCATAGAGGAAAAATGCTAAGTCCAGCAGAAATAATTTAGTAGGCAGCGCCTTTATTTGAGGTAACTCAGAGATGAAAATCCTTAATCCCAGCCAAAGCCCGACTTTCAGAAAGTCTTTAGTAACCGGCGCGCTTATGTGAAGTAACTTAGAGAAGAAAATCCTTAATAGGCAGGTAACCTTTGGTAGGGAGCGCCGCTATGGGTAATACCATAGAGGAGAAAATCGTTACAGTACCAATCTTCCGCTTTCGGAAAAATAAGGTAAATAATCGCCCAAAAAATTATTTTAGGTCATTTTAAAATTTTTTAAGATATCATGATTCTTCGTATTAATAATTACATATTTATTAAAAATATTAATAATGTCAGAACATCTAAAGCCAATGAACAATCAACAAAAACAAAATTTATTTCTTGGGCGTTTGAATCGATTCTGCGAATTTTATGGTGTAATTGGACATAATGCGTGATCACCCAAATTGTTAGATGGGCGATCATTAATTTTTAAATTTGGGTGATTGTTCACATAATTTTGGGAAATTTGGTCTTTTTTGGGATTTTTGTTCACTACGAATCACAAATTTTGGGCGATTAAACATTGAAGTGCTTTAGGCGATCTTTCTTAAGTAAATATTCGTGCGGCCAAAAGTTCTTGGTAGTTCTTGAGACCCACTCATTCCTTCCAGATTCTGGTGATTTATTGACAATCTGGGCATCACAGCCTGTGCAACTGCCTCTTCTAAATTCTGATGCTCGAACACATACTATTAATCTGTATTTTCTAAATTTCAACTAAAACAGGCGTGTTAAGTTATCAGAAACGTATTTGTGAAATCTTTTACTTAATACTAGATATAAGAATTGAAAAGCTACAAGAAAAAATCCAAAGTACCATAAAAAAATATAACTTAAGCCTGCCTGAAAGCCTCTTCCATCTCGAGGTGGTCAGCTTTGGCACTCTCTAACTCAATCTCTATTGTACATATAATATAATCGGTCCATGCATAATATTTCTATTGGGTTGACAGTTTAAAAGTTATACGTATACTACCAATTTTTTATCGGAACACCTATGTACTAATATGTTAAAAGTGACCACATCTGAAAAAGTAGCCATAGGATATCAAAATCCTTACGTATTCAGCATGCCCAATGCAATAAGATATGAGGTAGATTTATAATGAACTACTTATTTTTTTTTTAAATTTTGGCAATTTACATGAGAGTTAGCATTTATTTTCACCAAAAAAATTATACTTTTAGATAGCAGAATAAAAAAATGTATACAAAAAAAATGATTTTTTTTTAATCGAATTATTTATGTATATTAATTTATATCACAGATAAATATTCTACACGAGAGTTTTTTGCCATCGGAAACTCATTTTCAGAAAATTTGAGTTGACGTATTTTGAATACACGCTCTCGATATGTTGCATTTCAATGGGGCTGATACCAAATCATAAGTATACCTTAAACAAGATTTTTGAAATATGTCAAATATTTATTTTAATATTGGGTGTAATTCCTTTGAAATCGGTTAATTTTGGCTCCTACGAGGTGTAATTTTGAATATATATTTTGGTAACACTGAGACTCGCCCAACTGTTTATTTACGGCCCTGTTCTGTAAACCTAATCCGAGTAAATTTCTCATTTTCAAAAATTTAATAATGGTCCTGCAGACGTACCTAAAATTATATGGGATAATTTTTTTTAGATATGATATTTGAGAATCTATAAAATAAAAAAATTAAAAAAAAATATTTCTATTGTCGGAGTTAGTTTTCTAAAATTGTGCGATTTCAAATCGATCGGTTTACAGAAGACGGCCGTAAAAAACCTTGATGGAAGCCAGTAATTCAACTTAGAGCAAATAGTTTTTAGTTACTTTAGTTCTTAGTTATAGCTAAAATATGTATTTACATAAAAACGGCATTGAAATATTTTACAATTTTGTTCGATATCATTGAGTTCAATTATCTTCCTCTTGATAATATTCCAAACAAACAAAATAAATACAACAATACATAGATACGAGTATAACACAAGTATTAATTGCGGATGTTTAATGTGCTAAAGTTTGATTAAAGTTATAAGTTTGCTGTGGATATTCTTACTTAAAAATGTATAGATACATACAAAATTAAACAGCGAATTCCAGGAACTTTAATCGGTTACAGCCGATACAACAATTATTATATTTTTGAGGATACCTTTAATGACTGTAATTTTCAATCTGCCTTCGATAAAGTTGCACTAGTATATTACTAATTATATGATTATTAATGCGATTCAAATTCAGCACTTCATTTTATTAAATTATTAGATTTTTTGCTACTGCAGTTTCTGAGGTAAACATTTTGATCTAATAGAACAAACTCTTTGATATTTCAAAATATTAATATTTGTGCAAGTGTTTCAATTTTATATTGGCATTAAAAATATTTCAAAACTATGTTTGTTATTAACTAATAAACACTACGACGAATTTATCTTAAAATGTGTTTAAATAAAAAACTAAATTCATAAAGAAATAAACTTGAACAGAAAAATTTGGTGTTATGCGAATGGACGATAGTTACAAACTGAATAAAGTCTAGGTGATCATATATGTTTTTTATGATAACTGAGTCTCTTAAATTAGGGTGTTCCGAAACATTTTTCTAATGCTTGAAACCGATTTTGAGGCAAGTATTTTTTAAGGCTCTTTTACTCATACACATACATCGCTCATTTATGTCATAACTCAATAAATGTTCTGCTGTTATTCATATTGTGTAAAAATTTCAAAGGAATACCTTTAAACTCAGTAGCCATATTACGGCATTCGATGTCGAAAAAAATTTCATACATGGAATGCGGTAATTTGCCCCCATCTCTTGAGAACAAAATAAAACTTTCAGAAAATAATTAGATGGTTGATTTTTTTATAAGTTTCAACAAAAACTTTAGTTGACATTTGGTGATCTTTTTTTGTGTTTTCTAGCAAACTAGTTTTTTTGAGTTATTACGCTTTTTTTAGTAAATGAGCGATATGTACATACATACATACATATATAAAAAATCTTATTTTTGCGGGATACTCTAACACAAATCTAAAATGAACAAAAACCTTTTTGTTTAATTAATTTGATTGTATACAGATAAAATATAAATTTTCTCTTTACATTCAATTAAGAAATATTTGGGGTATTCACAAGGGTGTCTTAAAGTCATAATGTCATAAAGTCCTAAAATTTTAAACTAGTTTAAAATATGACTGCTGTGAGCAACGCCTCATAAAACATAAACAAGATGATACAAAACGAATGAGAAAAAATATTACAAAAATAAAATAATATTTTGTACGAATATGCAAAATTATGAGAAAACTATTCAGCGGCTTCTATTCTGTATCCGAAAATTATTTGCAAATTTTTGCAATATGTAAAACAAAATATTTTGGAGCATTTTAAAATTTTAAGGTTTTAGAATTTATTTGCAAATTTTAGAAGTTTTGCGAATCATTTAATTTTTAATAAAAATTATTGCTATTAGATAGACGTATTTTTTTTTTTTGTTTTGCAATTTCCGCCCTTTCTACATTTCTGGTGACTTTTAATTGATATTCACACTTTGCTATCTTTTTGCAAATTTTCATTTTCGCTAATTATTCAGATTTTTTAAATTTCTTATTGCTTAAGGTATTTGTAAGTTATTTTAGGTTTTTTTGCAATTTTGTAATTTCTCACCAATTTTCGCGATTAAAGTGATATTTAGCCAAATGTTGCCTTTACCATTTTACCGATTTTTAATACATATATCTATTTGCTGTTAGCAAATTTTCATAATTTCGCCAATTTTTTCCGATTTTTTTTTTAATTTCTTATATGTATTTTTAGGTTTTTGTAAGTAATTTTAGGGCTTGTTTGCAATTTTGCAATTTATCGCGAAGTTTTGAAAGATATTCGCATTTTTGCAAGTTTTCGCGATTTATATGCTGCAAACCTATTCTCAACTTATTACATTTTTTGCGGTCTATATAATCAGCTTTGGAAGATTTTTTCCATTATTTTAATCCCTTGCGAATTTTTATATTTTTTGCAATATATGATGATTTCAGTAGAAATTTGCTAAAGAAAAACTCATTTTGTAGAAAAACAAAAGGATAAGCAAAATAATTAGTTATCACAGTAACAAATATATGTATAAGGTGAACAATTGTATTAATATAGTACACCTTTTATACGAAAGAAAATAAAAATAATTTTAAACTTATTTAAAATATTAGGACTTTATGCCACTTAAGACACCCTTGTGAATACCCCAATTATCTATAAAAAAAAATTGCCTTGCATGTGTATCAGGAATGAGAAATCAGATTCGCAAATTGTAGTACTTCTGAAGAAAAGTTGTACTTTTTTCAGTAATATTGTAACGAAAATTCTTTATTTTTTTAATGCTTATTTGTTATTATTTTTTCTCTACGGCTTAAGACAACATACCACAGCCCTCATGGGCAATGTCATATATCAGATAAGCTGGACATACAATATCAATTATTTTCCGTTTTAGCTTGGTTTTTAATAAGTATCATGTGTCAAGCAATTTAAAAGCGAAAAAATTTCCTTAAAAAGTATGACATTCTCGGACGCTAATTGTTTCCGAGGACAGAGATCCCAAAAAGAGGACAGTGCCCGCGAAAAAGAGGACGGATAACACCCTACCATAAGCAGCTGTTTATGCTTTTATTTTTTTACTATTTTCAAAAGTGCAACAAGAAATATATCTAAGCAGGAAGCAGCTATTTATGGTTACGGTGAAAAATCAAAATTCAATTGGTTTCTATGGTTATAACCACGGAAACGAAAAAAATTCTCTAAAAAAGTGTTTACGCGCATTCAATATGCACTAAAAACTTGAAAATATGCACTAAAAAGTAAAAAAATATGCTCTTAAGAATAAAATAAATTGGTTTGTATGTAAATGAAAATATAATTTTAATTCCAGAATTCAACAACATTTGTATATAAAATAAGACAAAAAAAAACAAAAAAGGAAACTAAATTAACAAAGAATAACAGGGTTTGAAGTGCAAGTTAAAACAAAATTACAATACAAATTTTGACTAAAACAAATAATACAAATTAATTTTTATTGGATGATCTCATAAGAATTTAATTAACTTAAATTTCAAAAGATCACGATATCAGTACCCCATTTCTGTAACTTGTGAGAAGTTCTCGCATCGAGAAAAATTAAATAATTATATTGTTTGTCCTATTTTACACAGGGTTACTCACATAAAAACTTATATAAACTTACAAAACATATCAACAAATACAGTTTTTTTCATACTCACCCTGTATTTCACAGGATGATAACAATTTTTTCGACTCGAAAAGTTCTCACATTCCTTACAGAAACGAGGCACAGAATTCAGGCTTTGGAACTGTATTTTGGATAAATTTATTTTATTGAAACAAATAACAATATACTGACCTAGAATTTCAAATAAAAATAGTTTCTGTTTCATCTAATTAAACTTTTATACATTGGCAATATTCCTTCAATGTCTTCTCGGATCAGAGTCCACCACAAATGGCAAATCTAAATTTTTATTGAAACTAAAGTCCGTAAAACTGAGTAATAAATAAAGAAAATCTATACGCACATGGAACATTGGAACAGAGATTTAAATGGTGAAAAATAAAAATAAAAATTTTGACCAACCCCTTAGCCTGTAAGCGTATTAACCCAGATAGAGAAGGAAAAATTTTTTTCTTTAAAACTTGAATTTTTATTTCGATAATAAAATTTCATTTAATAAGTTTATAGAAAAAAAATTTAATATATTTTTTTTCGGAATGGGGTGTTTATTTAAAAAGCGTAAATTATGCTCTAAAAATTTGAAAATATGCTAAAAAAATATGCGTGTAAGACTGATATATGCAAAACCATGCTTTAAATGGTAAAATATGCAAAAATATGCACTAACAAATTGATGCGAGAATTCATAAAAAGATCTGAGACGGATAAATATCTTGTGCACGCATTAATATGTTACACGAGAAAAAACATGCAATTGCATGTTTGCGGTTTACCTGGTTATGACTATAGCGTCCGTCACCTATAACCAAATACAGTGTTGCCCTCAAGTTTGGTTCGAACATCTGTTTCATATGGTTATGGTTATGAAACGTCGAACTGAACATAGCACTTCTAACACTTGGTATGCAGCGCACCAGTCAGTTTTGAATGGGGCCTAGGATGGAGTTATTTAATACTTTGTACGCGCCTTACGAATTATCAGTGAACTATCTTATATGTACCTGATCGGGGTAGAATAATGTAAATTACATATAAATGTCATTCCTACATTTAACTGCAAGAATTGAAAACTTATCAATTTTTTATCGTTGCAAATGCAATTATATATTATTTTTAAACAAAGCCATTTTTGGGATTTAAACTGACAAACTCCAGCATGAAAGTCTAGCACACTGCCCACTCGACCACACTTTCAGAAGTGTAAATACAAGTTAATACAAAATTAATATCTAAATAGAGTTACGGGACTGGTTCCAGAGTGACTTGACGGTCTCATGGGAGGGAAAAATTAACATTATCTTCATACTATTTAATAGGTCTTAGATCCAGTCCCATCGAAGTTGTTTAGTGCCGTTCACAGCAATACTAGACCGAGTCCCAATTACATTGACTGAAGATTAAAATGACACATCACGGAAATGTTTAATAAATATGGAACCATTCACATGATATAAATTTTTTCACCATACACTACTCCCTACTATTAGTAACACTCCGTTTTTCTCAAGTCATAAGACGAGCACGTTTGGATAATTTTTCACCTAATTTTCCGCAGAGAGTCTACGAGTATGTATTTAGGACAAATTGTAAGTGACCAGTGAAAGACCGAAGTCTCAAGCTTTTATGGCGGAATGACAAAGCTATATATATACCCTTACCATTTTTGCTGAAGGGTATAAAATAAACACAACAAGTATGTTTGTTTTTTATTTATTTATCCAATAGCCAATACTTAATTATTAAATGAAAAGATAACAAATGATTACTTTCCAATAAAAAAGATAACTGGTTATTCTTAATTAATAATGTCATTGATGGGACTTTGCATCGGAGATGAGATATTGCCACAAAAAAAAACTGAATATTATTTTTGAACATGGCCTCGTGAAATTCTCAAAGAGCACATCGAAATCTATTAAAATAATCCATTTAAAAATGTCCCGGAAAACATTCCAAGTGAAACTACCAAATGTACATTCATTAAGAATGAGAGTATTTTTTAACCGACTTCCCAAAAAGGAGGAGGTTAACAATTCGCCTCTATATTTTTTTTTAGGTGTGTTACTTCATAAGTCGGTACATTTTAGACACGTCGACAATTTTTTTAAATATAATTTTATGATATTCTACTTATTGGATTGCTGGGAAACCCATAAAACACAATTTGAAAGTTCAAAAAATGGGCGGAGTTACGCCCATTAAAATTTATTACAATATTTCACGCGTTTCTACCTAACCAATTTTTACGAAACTTACCACACACCTTGAGATCTCAAATAGACAAAAATCCTCTTTTGAAAAAAATGGGCGGAGTCACGCCCATTAAAATTTAATATTATATTTCAGAACCTTCTATTTCACCGATTTTTACGAAACTTGGCACACACCCTAAGCTTAAATAAAGGCACAATCTTGCGTTCAAAAAAGTGGGCGGGGTACGCCTATCAAATTTTAGTATAAGATTTAACGTGCTTGTACTTAACCAATTTTTACAAAACTTGGCACACACCTTGAACACTTAGAAAGACACAATCTTGTTTTAAAAAAAAGTGGGCGTAGGCATGCCCCATAAAATGTAATACAATATTTCACGTGCTTTTACTTAATAGATTTTTACGAAACTTGGCACCCACCCTGTGCTTTAAAAACTACTCAAGCATGTTAAAATAAATTCACTAAAGTGCGACTTTGACTCGCGCACGAAGGGTTCCGTACGTTGGGCTTTGAGCATTTTTTTAATACAGTGTTTGTTACGTTTTTTCAGCTGAAATAATTTTTTTTATTGTTTTTCGCTTTTTTCTCGTTTTGGCGATTTTTTAAATTTTGGCGATTTTTTTTTAATTTTGGCGATTTTTTTCATTTTGGTTATTTTTTTTGCGATTTTTTTCATTTTGGCGATTTTTTTTTCATTTTGGCAATTTTTTTAATTTTGGCGATTTTTTTAATTTTAGCGATTTTTTCATTTTGGCGATTTTTTTTTTTCATTTTGACGATTTTTTCATTTTGGCGATTTTTCCGGTTTTCCGCGATTTATTTTCGATTTAGAAATTTTTTTTTAATTTGGTGCTTTTTTTTCGTTTTGGCGATTTTTTTTATTTTGGCGATTTTTTTTCGGTTTGGCGATTTTATAATTTTGAGACTTTTTTGCTTTACCGTTTTTGAAAATTTCAAGAAGTTTGCTATTACGGTTTCCAAGATACAGCAAGTTATCAAAATTACATAGTCAAAATTACATTAACTGATGGTACACCCTCTAATTAAAATTTTTTAAATTTTAGTGTTAATTGTTGTAGTCTGTATAAAAATACACTAACTTTACAAATTTCAAGTGCATATACATACAATTGTATGTACTATATTACATGGGATTTTAACATTTTTCGTTGCTCGTTTTGGCACACCCTTTAATTTCCAACTCTCATGTATTTGTTGTTGTAGCGACCAAGGGTCTACACACTCTGTCCAAATTTCAGGTACGTAGCTCTTACGGTTCTCGAGAAAATACCCTGTGACGGACAGACGGAGGGACGGACGGACGGACAGACGGACAGCGTAGCGAAAACGATAGGGTTCCTTTTTCACCTTTGGTGTACGGAACCCTAAAAAAAGTAGGTGTACTTCTGCGTATCAAAATTATGCACTAAAAAGGTAAAAATAAAAATTGAAAAAAAAATTAAACCGACTTCAAAAATAAGCACTAAAAATAATATAGATCTAGTTAAATAAAAGATTTTTATATGTGTGTTACCTATAGTGCAGTTTGAAGTTGGTGCCAGTAATACTGGTACTAAGCCACAGGAACATACCCGGTAAAAAAAAATTCAAGTACTTTTTATGTACAAATACAAGGGTGGATTAATAAGTCCGTGACTTTTTGAATGAAACACAGTTTTTTTTTTTTTGGAAAAGCAAAAATTTATTTCTCAACATAAGCTCTTTTTAACTCAATACACTTAGTGCAACGTTTCTCCAATTTTTGTACCCCTACCAAAAAATGGGATTTTTCGAGGGCCTTAAAATAGGCCTTTGTTTGTGGAATGATTCGTTGTTGGAGCCAAATCTCTTTCCAACGAGCCATTTCATCAAGTTTGGCAATAAGAAATAGTAACTCGTGGCTAAATCTGAGGAATAGAGCGAATGAGGGAGCAATTCGTAGCCCAATTCATTTACTTTTGCCATGGAAACTGCACTTGCGCTTGTGGTCGATTGTGAGCAAATGCGGCATCCATCTTGCGGACAACTTTCTTAAACTCAGCTGATCATTTAAAATCGAAACCACACTGTCATATGAAATGCCTGTGGCATCAACAATCTCACACACTTTTACTTTTCGATCGGCCAAGACCATATCGTGGATTTTTTCGACATTTTCGACAAAAATTATCTCGTGAAAGCGATAAAGGAAGAATGGGCGAAAATTGACTCCTCTATATGCATAAATCTTGTGGAATCAATGCCAAGAAGAATAGAAGCAGTTATCAAGGGCAAAGGACTTCCTACAAAATATTAAATTCCAAAGCTTAAGCGAAAAGTATTCCAAATATCCGATTCCTTTTTTGGTGCGAATTTTCATAAGTAAATTAACTCTTTTTTGTTCTTAAAGCCTGGTACTCTGTTCACAATTTCGTGCGAAATACTGTCAAACTACATATAAAAAAAAGTATTTGGTATGAAATATTTGCGAAATAAATTCGCAAAATTAGTACTCTGTTCTTGTTGTGAAAAACACGCAAAATCACGTCTTTCTATGAAAAAGCAATCTGGCATCATTTTCGTTTAGCTGCGAAACAATATGAGCAGTGCTTTTTTCGCACGGAATTTTAAAGGGCTTTGGACACGATCAAAATGCTTGCTGTCAAGTTCGTGTACGTGTGCTTGCTGGCTTGATATTAACAAGCTTGATGACCCACCAAGCATTCATTTATATTTTGATTTTGTACTGTTCGTTGTTTAAAAAAAATATATAAAAATTTCTAGATAAAGAAATTTAATAGCAATAATGGCAGCACTATTTACAAAAAAATAGAAATGCGAAATAAAATAGTTCTCAACACTTCTTTTTTCACAAGTCAAATTTATGTTTTTCTTCTTTTAATTCCGATTTGTTAGCAACCGTTCACAATGGAAATATAATTATAATGAAAATTTGTTCGTGCTTGGCGGGTTAACACATACACGTATGTATATAAAAAGTGACAGCAAGCATGCCAAAAATCAAAATTTTTTGATTTTCCATCAAGCGTCGTTGGTGTCACACATACTAAGCATTTTGACCGTGTCTAGAACCCTTAACAATATTGCATACTTTCAAGCAATAAAAGCGAGAAACTTATAAAAAAAAAACGCGAGTTGGGCTACATTTAGTACATGTCATATTTTTCACGCGAAATAGTCAATGGTACTGAAAATTTTTCACAACTTTGAACAGAGTACAGGCCTTAAAAGTGAAAACGAAAAAATCCTAGAATTTGAATTCGTTCATTTCCAATTTTTTTTATAGTTTTGCTATTTATTGAGCGATACAGGAGTTAGAACGTGATTTTCGTAACAAAAATAATCGACAAATTTACAGTTATAAATTTATTTTTGTTTTCATTTTTTTGTACTTAAAAGCATAGTACGAAAATAAACGAAACAAATTGTTTGATTTTGTTTTGTTTCGATCTTTGACGTGAGTAAAACAAAAATAAAACAAAAACAATGAGAACGATTACTCTATTTGTTTTTGATTTGCTTTTGCACATGAGTACAAACCAGAGAACACAGTGGATAGGCTTTAAGCCGGCTAACAGCCGTCACCGGCCACAAACAATATATTAATTTAATCGTACGCAGCTAGAAAAGAAAATAATGGGAAATAAATGGAAACATTTTGAAATATTTGCAGAGAATTTGACATCATCATATAATATAATTTTATTCCACATGAAATTTGTTTTATATAAGTCAGCAGCAAAGCTATAACCGGGTGTCCTAAGACACCTATCTTCTTTTTTCTCCTAAATACGGATGCTAGAACGCATGCTATTAATTTGTATTTTCTAAACTTTAACTTAAACAGATGCCTCCTCTTTTAACATCCGAGCTCACAAGAAAATTTGTGAAAACTTCTAGGAAGCCAAAAAAAAAAACATAGACGAATGTGTTAAATGGTGGCAATAATGAATACATGAACTATTTTTTAAATAAACGAAAGAGCATAAGACCTACAGTGTCGAAGGGAAGTTAGAGAAAAAGTTTACTTAAATTGAATGTTTAGGTAATTTTAACAAGTTTACCGGTTGAAATTTCGAGCTCCCACGGTCCGCCTATTGCCGATCGCTGCTCTATACTATACTCTACTTAAATTAAGCCAAACCGAACTTCTTATGCCAAGTATGGGTGATCGGAGTTGAATTTAAATGAAAAAAACTCATTAAATTTTGTTTTCCAATTTCGCATCAGTTAAAGATCTTACTGATTTTGCATTCTTGGTGAGCTGAAATATGCTTTAAGTGCCCCACAATGTACAGTAATTTTTAAGCGGTTGTGTAATTACAAAACATTTAAAAACGTGTTTAAAATAAACCGGATTTCTCTCAGTGGTTTTGCAAAAAAAAAACTCAATACACAGAAAAAAATATTCCTGCAATAAACAACTTCAATTGAAAATAAAACCAATAATCAATTAAAAATGTTTTTAAGTCAATTATATTTTTGTTTAAAAATAAAATATTCATGCAATAAACAACTTTAATTTAAAATAAAACTAAAATTCAATTAAAATAGTATTTAAGTCAATTACACTTATATTTAAAATTTTAATTTATTAGAAAGTTTAATTGACTCAGTATCCTTTTTAATTGAAGTTTATTTTCAATTAAAGTTGTTTATTGCAGGAATATTTTATTTTTGAACAAAAGTTTAATTGACTGAATAACATTTTTAATTGATTTTTGGTTTTGTTTTCAATTGAAGTTGTTTGCAGAAATATTTTTTTCTGTGTAGTGGTCGCGCATAAAGGCTCAGTTACCCGACTGTAATGTAAAGTAACTGCAACGTAGAAAACAGCTGATAGATATTTTTATATGAAAAGTACATTACATTACATTACTTTTCTATAACCATTTGCATTACTTTTCACATAACAATTGTTATTGCATTTAGTTGATTTTTTATTTCTGTAAGCATTTTCTTAATTATTTTAAATCGCAATTTAACACTATTCATACTAGTGATGTGCCGAATGTCAAATTTTGGTATTCGCGAATACGAATATTTGAAACGATATTTGCGAATACGAATATTTGAAACAATATTCGCGAATACGAATATTATATGTGAAATGTATGCACATTAAATTTGGATTCTATTTACGCCTAAAAAATAAATATGAAAAAATTTTTATGAAATAGAACTTCATACTCCTGTTGGCGTACTTTAAAGTTAATAAAACCTATCCAAAATTTTAATGATCGTCATTAAATAATATTTGAAAATCATACAAAGCATAAATTTCTATAAAAAATTTAATGGATTTGTACAAACTAATCTTTTTAGCCATATATTTAAATTTCGATTAGGATTTATGCATTTATTTGTTTAATTTGTTTGGAAAAATATTCGTATTCGTATACGAATGAATTTAGCGAATACGAATATTTTAAAATGGTCGAATATTCGGCAACTCTAATACGAATATTGGCTCATCACTAATACATACTAAAGGTACGGGTGCACCTAGGCAAACATTTGCCCAAATAAACGGAACCTCTAACTAACGAAAAACCTTTTGATTCAAGTACGTTTTCAACTATTTAGTGGTTACGCTCATTTGAGCAAATGTTTGCCAAATGTGACCGTACCTTAAACTAAGATCTGTTGTTAAAAGAACAATTGAAGTGTTGAAAGGACAGATGGAAAATTATATGCCTCTAGAAGCAAGTCATAAATTGCTTAAAAGGTTGGAAAATTTTGAAGTGTATATACCGCTTCATTAGATATTAAGGGCCATTTTCACAAACTTGCATTTAGTTAAAGGAGGATAAATAGCTTTGCATTATAAAAGCTTCAATTATTTTTTTATTTATTAAATATTATTATTATTGATAATAATAAGGGGTATTTTCACAACTTGCCTTTAGTTAAAGGAAGGATTTTGTCTGCCCGATAAATAGCTTTGCATTATAAAACCTTCATTTATTATTTTTTATCCATTAAATATTATTATTCTTGATAATAATAACAATAAAAAATTCAAGTTGTAATAATGTAAAGATATTTATTCGGCAGAAAAAATCCTTCCTTTTTTTTTGGGGGAGGGTTTGGTATAATTTGGCTAGCTACTGAGAGCAAAGTGCCAGGTTCTACAACAAATAGAAGCTTTCTCAAGGCCCCATTCGACCCACGCCTTCACATATGAAGTAGATAATCCAAGAGTCCACTCCTAGAGTATGAATGGTCTCCACCAGTTAGTCTTCTTTAAGTTGGAGTAATATATGGTACTCCACCAGGTTCTTCAACAAAAAATGGTCTCCACCAGTCAGTATTCCCTACATTTGAGTTATATATGGTACTCCACCAGGTTCTTCAACAAAATGCTTTTAATCCAGTCTCCACCAGTTTTTTCCAATATCAAATAAGTTAGTCCCCAAGTATTAAAAAGTTTTATAAATCTCCTCTGTCAAATTAGTACGGCACATTTGAGTGTTCTATTTGGTCTCCACCAGGTTCTCCAACAAATTGCTCTTAAATTGAGTATTCTATTTGGTCTCCACCAGATTCTTCAACAAATCGTTAAGTTTTATCAAATTCCCTGTAGTGTCACGCGTCATCAAAAAGTTTGGTTATACATATGTAAGTCACAGTAAAAGCCGTATACAAAATCTTCAAAAGTGTAACAAATAACGAACAGTTATACATAATACATATGTATACATAACACACAACAAAACGATTGCATATGACAATGAAAAAAAATTCCAGAAAGAGCCGCAATTAATTACGGTTAATCAAGGAAAAAACATTAACAATGCGACAGCCGCAAAATTCTCGAAAGCAAGACAACAACAAAATGCCTGGCCGCATTTAAAAAATAACTACGACGACGCGAATTAGGTGTTCTCCCACCCAGAGTTAAATTACGACTGAAAAATCCTGCCTTTAACTAAAGGCAAGTTGTGAAAATGGTCCTAACAATAATAAATTTAAGATGTAATAATGCAAAGATATTTATCGGGCAAACAAAATTCTACCTTTAACTAAAGGCAAGTTGTGGAAATGTCACTTAAGCTGGATTCACCCATTGTTTCCAAACAAAATTGTTGTCCGGACAAAATTCTTTTTATATGTAGTTTGACGTCTCTCTTCTTGAGTGAGAGAAAATGTTTTTTACGAACAACTCTCAGATTGAATTGGTTTAATTTTATATTTTGTCCGGACAAAATCGAACTGAGCTGCCAATAGGTTACATTTTCATACACAATTATATTGAGTTGCCCCATCGAATAAAAAATTTACATAGTAATTTTGTGCTTGTTAAATTTCAATTGTGAGTGGCATTTGATTTACTTTTGATAGTTAATAAAAAATAATTGTAATATGGAGGTAAATGAATTGATTGCTCAAAACCTTATTGAAGAAATGAAAAAGCCCGGAAGGGAGTGCATGTGCGATATGAGCAATAGCTCATATCAGAACAATCATAAAAAGCAAAATATTTGGACACAAATAGCTAACGCCATGGGAATCGAGCGTAAGTACTTTTTATTAATGGAATTAAGTTTCTTTGGAGGCGAATGCCAAGCGCTTTGGAAGACGTTGCGTAGACGCCACAAAGCAGCTTTGAACAATAATTGTGGACGAAGTGGCAGTGAACGAGTGGAAGTGAAGGGGTTTTCACAGTTTTTAATTACCGAAATGGACTTTTCCAGAATTTCTGGAAAGATAAAGAGTAAGTTTTTTCTAGAAGTGATTTGTTTCATAGTTTAATTTTTAAATTTGCCAGACCTACAGCGTCAAACTATACCGATTCGTAGTTTTCGTAGTCTTTTTGACGAAATGGCACGAGACCTAGAAGTCAACGACACATCCCCTGAGTGCTTTGACTGGCTAACGGATAACAGTCTTTCAACCTCACAGAGTTCGACACCATTCAATCGCAAGGATCTACATCGAAACAAACGTTCTAAGGTAGATGATGCAGAAAATGAATATAAGGAATCCTTAAAAACTTTCAATAATTTAGCAACGAAAGTGTTTGAGACCTCAAGTGAAAAAAGGGATCCTTTCTTCTTAGCTATGAAAGAAGAATTTTCGAAAGTGTCTGAAAATCGGTGCCTCAAAAGTAAAATTAATGGCTTTAATAGTTGAACATCAACAATAATATTCTTATGAATCGAATTAGGCTACTGTTCGTAACGCTTTTTAAGCCAAATTACATGTGATAATTATTAATGAACAAATAACATCAAGTTAGTTGTAAATATTCTGACAACAACAACACATAGTTGAACGGAACAGCCAGCCGTTTTCGAAGGCCACTAACCTTCCTCATCAGCGTTCTTCTGTGTTTTGGTCCACTGTGTGTGGTCTCAGTTGATGTAGATGTCTGCCTTATATACGAGTTTCGTATATAAGGCAGTTTCGTATATAAGGCAGACATCTACATCAACTGACACCACACACAGTGGACCAAAACACAGAAGAACGCTGATGAGGAAGGTTTAGTGGCCTTCGAAAACGGCTGGCTGTTCCGTTCAACTAGGTGTTGTTGTTGTCAGAATATTTACAACTAACTTGATGTTATTTGTTCATTAATAATTATCACATGTAATTTGGCTTAAAAAGCGTTACGAACAGTAGCCTAATTCGATTCATAAGAATTTAAAAACAAATACAATTCGAAAAATAATAATTAACTAACAATAATAATTTTATTGATTATTTAAGTTCTTATGTTAGTATTATTATCGGTCATATTCTGAAAACTATTTCGTTTTTAAATCGCAATATTTTATAAACGGAAAACAGAGTTCTTTTTATCGCATTTGAAATTAGGTTTGAATACAATATATCAAGCAGATGAAAGCTTCAAACCAAACAAAAAGCTGCAATCAGTGAGCTTTCTTGCACATTTTGAATAAATGACTAATTTTTTTCTTAAATTTTTGTTTTTACTTATTGCTTTTGTTAGTTTTTAGTTTATTTTCATTTTATATACAGCAGTTTACGGTTATTGTTTTATGTTACATATTAATTTTATGAATTGCGCTATTTTATTTTAGTTCCAAAATAAAAAAGAGTTTTTAATTATAAAAATATAAGGCAAAAATACACTAAAATTAACTTAAGCAATTGTTGAAATAATCTTTGTATGCATCTCTTACTGCTATAGCGTCATTTGATGCACCGTTTGAACCAATGTGACCTATTGACCGCATAACTTCACTGTTTTCTCTCGCCACAGTCCAGGATTTACAGCCCCATCAACACCTTCCCTGTCAATAAGCTCGTGTTGCATATAACGTGAAGAGATTTTATCTCGAAGGAAGTTATGTAAACAAACCGTTGCCTTTACAATATACTATATGACCGTTTCCCTGCTGGCAATAGCGGGTTTACTATATATTCGGAAACGATTTGCGAGTATTCCAAAAGCGTTCTCTACCACTCTTCTGGCCCTGGAAAGGTTTCTATTAAAAATATCCTGCTCAGGCGGAATATATCCGGTGCTGCGTCCGGGAGAATTGCGCAACAAATTTTTTCTCAAATTTTTACATAATGCACCGATTTGTTAGTGCCGGGTAAACTATTTGGGCCAGCAAATTGCATGTCGTCGGATGTCTCGAGAATGGCTTTTCCAAACTTGCAGTTTTTAAAAACTCCACCATCACTGTCATAGCCCAAAGCTCCAATATCAACAAGCACAAATTTGTAGTCGGCATCAGCTACGGCCATCAACACGATAATATGTGTGTGCTTGTAATTGAATGTCAGCGAATTGTAATTCGGTAGTGCCTGCAATGAAACCATTGATATTAATTAAAAATAAATGAAGATATTTAAATACATACTTGTATACCGACATGTTTCCCATCTATTGCCCCCAAAGCAATTAGGAAAATCCCAACGGTTGTAAAAATCGCTTGCAATGTTTTCCCACATGCTTTTTGTTGGTTTGGGGAATACAAATTGCAATTTCTGCCATATTAACTCCGTTGGTTCCCTAATTATTTTACCAGAGGTAGACGCACCAATCCGATAACCGTAGTATCCAACCGATTTCATTGAATCGCCGCTAGCCAAGTATCTACGAAAGCAAAAATTTAAAATATGTATGTTTTTCTTTATTGCATATATGTTATGTATTACATACCTTAATATTAAGGACAACCTCTCCGCTGGTGTAATGTGCTCTTTTTGCGGATAGGAATAGCTTGTAAACCAGGCCCTAAAATGTTAAGTAAGTCGTCAAATATCTTGAGGTCTATCCGATAGAAATTAATGAATGATTCTACGTCAGTTAAACGCATCGTTGGAACTAATGTGTAAAAATAGCCCATTGCTCTTCTTTACTTTAAAAGTCTTTTTTTTGCAACTCTTTTTTTTTATTTTTTTTTATATATACATGATATGTACTTGGCTAATATTAATGCTTTATGCATTTCAATGACCATAAGCAAAAGCACTTTTCTTTTTTCCATTATTATCACACAATATTTACTACTCAATATGTAAAATACGTCAGGAAAATAAAGTAAAATAAAAACAAGCAGTACCACCACCTTTTAAAACTATTAGATTTTGTTTACATATGGCAACTTTGATTTCCCGGAATATTTTTTAGCAACTAGTGAATCGTGCTGCAGAAAACTCTCAGAAAAAAAATTTTATCCGGACAAAAATTTTGTTCGGAAACAATGGGTGAATCCAGCTTTAGAATGTCACATTATGAAAAAAAAATTAAAACAACTTTATAAAGAAATTATATTTTATTTTATAAGAAACTGCGAATAATAGAAAGGCTTAAAAGATATTTGCAAAATTTAAACAATTAAGGAATTAACTCATGTACATAAGTATGTACTTATGTATGTATGTATGTATAAAATGGCATGATATCTACTACATAGATCAGTTCTCTTTTCCTTGTATGTAAGTATCTTAAATCACATTTCTATTTCAAAAGTTGTCTTCTTCATTTCAAGTATTTGACCAGAAAGTTTAGTAATATTTTAAATAAAATCTTTGTCTGCTGCAGTCTTATTTTTGGATGCAGCATCATCCTCAAGTATACACTTCTTACCCAATTCCTCTAGTGACAGCTTGAGACGAGTTAAGCGAGAAGCAACCTTTGACCATGAATTGTCATCTAACGACATGAACACATGTAGGAAGATACCTCCTTTTTTTCTTAAGGTAACCCTCCAAGAGTGCGCACTTTGGTTGTTCTGTGATTCGATGTTTTCGGGAATGTTTTCGTTTCCTAATTCCTGGGCTTGTGAAAGACAATCATTTGGATAATCAGAGCAGGGAAAATCAGGTTCATCCACTATACTCACAGCGAAGTTGCACTTCTGAACGATGGTGTTTATGTTGATTTTCAACCAGTCCGCAGTTTTTCTATTAGTACAGGTTAAAATAAGCCAACCTGTTCTCGCAGAACAGCCTTCGAATTCAGGGCGAACATCCCCTCCTAGTTCTATTACCGTATCAATTATGGCCTCTTGCAGCGTAGACATCTGCTCTGCCGATAGAGGATTATTTGATAAGTCATCCGGTACAAAGCCGACATTCACCAACGCCGTTTGCGGTTTCGATATGATTTGCTGGCCAGAGTGAATGCTGCTTTGAATAGTAGGCTTGGACCTCTTGCTTTCGGATTCCTGCTTCTCATCCAAAAGTGCACGTTTTTCGGTTTCTTTGGAAACTTTGATAACTTTTTTTCGACTGGAGTCAGATTCCAATGTCTTTTTTCTGTGACACTTTTTCGTATTTTTATTTCTTGTTTCTTCAGTTGTATTTATTCTTTCTATTGCAGTATTTGTTGTTTCCGCTGTAGTACTTGGTGTTTCTGCTTTATCACTTGTTGTTGCCGCCGTAGTATTTGTTGTTTCTGTTGAAGTATTTGTTGTTTCTGTTAAATTATTTGTTGTTTCTGCTGTTGCACTTGTTGTTTGGTCCGAATTTTGGCCATTAGCAGCAGCAAATTGCTTGAGATGTTTTATCTTTTTGAGTAACGTATTTTTTTTTAAACTTTGATGATAGCGAAAATTATGCTTTCTCAAATAATGTCGTTTTTTATTCGACAAATTTGAAAATGTGATGTATTCGCAAATTTCGCAACTTAACTTCTCGGCGTTCATCTTGCAAATGAAACTATGATTATAAATAAAAACAGTTTGTACTTCTTTGAATTTTTCTATTTTAATTTGCTACTAATAATGTAAAGCAAGCCACAGACCTTGCGACCGTTGGTACAACACGAGCAGGTTGTATATGAGATTGTAAAGTGTGTGGGGTCGTCGTATGAAGTTGTGTCTCGGTTTTATGAGAGATTAAAAAGATTTGATTTTTGGCAAGTTGTAAAGACAGGTTGTAAAATTTAGGAGTATGTTGTACAACTTCATTTCGTTTTGTTTTTATTTTCGTAGGGGTTATATAAGAAAATTGCACGCACAAATTCAAGTTTGCGTTAAAAATGGAGAATTCAGGGAAAATAAGTTATTTTATTGAATTTTATAAAAGTTTGAATACTTCGTCTGTCATGCATATGTAATTTTTATAGTCCTTTGGCTCACTTTATTTTATGGCGTTTTCTTTTCTGAGCAATATGCTGCATTTATGCTGCCTTTTACATTTCTTTGTGCTCTTTTCTGAAAAGTATGTATTATTTTAAAAATCAACGCGTTCTTTTCTCATGATGTTGCCCTTAAAAAGAAGAAAAATGCTACATGTTCAACACTCATTTTCATTAAAGGGGCATGAGTGCAGCATTATATTAACAGCTGTTTTTGTTATTGTCTATGAAAAAAATGAATCATTTTATAGCTCGTCATTGTTTTATGCCGAAACTTGTTGGAAAATTGTTCTTTTGTAAACGCAAAATATGCAACACTTCTTAAAAATCAGGTGAGCATTTAAAAATGTTGCCAAATTACATGTAACATATATGTTACACTTTTCTTTTAGAAAAGAAAACGCCATTAGTGTTTTCTAAAGTTTATTTCTTTTAATATAAATAACCCCTTCGACTAAATTTTTTTTCTGTCCGTTTTTACATTCTTTATCTTCGTTTTGCACCAAAAAAAATCATCGACTACAGTATGCGCAATAGTACCCGAGCTATGTTTACTTAAATTTTGTTCCTGTAATGTAGTTATGCACTAATGTTGTACACTTTGTTGTATAGATTGTGCGCAAAACACACAACTTGGTAAACCAACGTGTTGTACCAACGGTCGCAAAGTCTGTGGCTTGCATAAGTATGTAAATACATACATATGTTTGTACATGTATGTATGTACACTGCCGCTCACTTGAATAGGTTCACAATTTTCAATACATTAAAAAAAATTTTACGAAAAATAATAAAGTTTATAATTACATTCGATCAAATTTTGCACATGTGATTAAGTGGATAAAATTTTTAATAATAACTAACAACTGATTTCAAAATGAAAATCTTTTATAAATACCAGGGACCGTAACGGTTATAATTTTTATTTTAAAAATCACTTTTTAATCATCATTCCTTGATTTTTATTTATTCCTCAGAAAATAACAGTTATTTCTAGATTATTATTTATTCCTCACAAAATAAAAGTTACTGTTTGAATTTAATTTTTTTTTTTTTGCTTAATTTTTAAAATTTAAAAAGCGTAGTTCTTGCGTTAAAATTAATATTAACCGATTTAAAATTGAATTTATCGTCAGAGTCTGTAAAAAAACTCTTATATGTTAAATTAAATTTACTTTTTTTTATTATTTATTCATTTTAAAGACTAAAATTTTGTTGAGCAAAATAATAAAAATCAAAAAGTAACATAACAGTTTGTGAGGAATAAATAAAAGTCACAAAATAACTCTTATTTCCTGAGGAATAAATAAAAATCAAGAAATAACTATTATTTTGTGAGGAATAAATAAAAATCAAAACAATAAAAATCACTGCATCTATAGGTAGTAGGGATGCCAATCGGGATCGATTTTTGTAAATCCCGATCCCGGGATTTTTCGGGATTCCGGCATCTAAAATTTTTTGGTACAATAAATAATTTTTTTTAATAAATATTACTTTAATAACAAATTTTATGCATTTTAAAAGTTTGTATGTTGATAATATATCATTAAACATTTGTCTTTAAGGTTAACAATATTTTAATACTAGTATGAAATAAAAATCGAAAGAATTTTTGTCATCTATTTTTAAGTTGATGTTAGAGAATTTATACTGAAAACAATAACTAAATATGCTTTCAATATAAATGTTTTTCTATAATCTAAATCAAAACGAATGTACATATCTGTGGACTTTTAGCACTATCGCTTAAGTTGATTTACGAAAATTTTAGATGCACTTTCATACAAATAAGCTGCAAAAACATTATTGTTTTTTTAAATATATCTATTAACGTGTTTTTAATTGCGATTGACCAACAAGTAGCCAACAAGTACGGTTGTTACATATACCAGGCATTGCCTATTTTTTCAATCGATTTCGTCACTACTATGACAACGATAATAAGGCTGAACATGTCGAAAAATTAAAAGAAATGTATACACAATTCTAATCAAATTCTATAAATTACGTCTAATGATCACATTTTTGTAGGCACAAACATTAACCGCCGTATTCATAAAAAAAAATTTAGGTTTATTACAGGTTTATTTTACAAATTTCCCAAAGAAATACGTCAAATAAGCGCTTGATAAGCCTAAAATATTTTTTATGAATATGCCACTAAAAGTTTGCCTGAGCACTTGAACAGTATTTTTGTTCTACTGAAAAATTTTAAATTCATACATAAGTTGTTTTCTGCAAGTTCAACAGATACATATGTAGTCCTAAGTTCGCTAAGAGGAGTATGGTTTATTAGTGTGCTGTCCTTCTACTCTGCAACTCGAATAAAACTATAATTGAGTCGAACTCATTCAGTCGGTCATTTTTGACACAAACCTTTGATCAAACCCATATAATTTAAACAAGTCGTTGGTTTGTGTCAAAAACGACCTAAACGGTCTAACGAAAATAATTTTGAACTGCAATTTAAAAAAACATACATTCACACTAGAGCAATTTTTTAGACAAAATAGTACGCATTATTCCGTAAATATTTCTCGCTTTTACGTCAACCCGACTTTTTATTTTCTACTTCAATTGCAAGGAGCGGTCAATAGTACTCAATTCATACCGAAAAGTGGATAAGGGTTGAGGAGTCGATATACAGAGTTATACACTGCAATTATGAATAAATTTCCGCCAGAAATGTCTCCCTTTTCCATAATTTTTTTTTGTTTTCCCTATTATTTGCTACTGTTTGAAATTATTCCCCGGGCAAAGTTTCTCATGGAATTTTATTAATAATTGGCCTTATAATACAGAATAAGACGCAATAAATTTGTCAAACTTATTGAATTTTCCAAATGTTATTTTCCTTCCAAAGCTCATATGCTTCTTTTCGTTTTCAAAGTAATTCTTAGTTGTATATTGTATCACCTTTGATGAAAATAACCGTGAGAAAGTAGTTAATTTATTTGGCACTTGTTGTTAATTTATAACAAATATGCCACGAATAGTCATTAAATTGTTAAAACTGCACGTATAAAATTGTATGGAACTTTTAAATATTATAAAAAAATACCATAAAATCAACGAAAATTTTAATTTATTAAGTTTTTTATATAACATGGAGTAATCGTGGTATATTCCTTGTGCACGTAGCACTTCTCTATTATTGTGATTTTTTCAGTTTAAATTTGGAAACTAATCTTTTTTTGCGATCCCTGATAAATAATATGTTTTTCTTCAGTTGGCGAAAAATAAAAACTGTAACCAACCCCTTAACTTGTAAGCATACTAACCGAGATAGGAAAAATTTTTTCTTTAAAACTTAAATTTTTATTTCGGAAATAAAATTTTAATAAGTTTCTAGAAAAAAAAATTTTTTTCGGAATGGGGATTTTTTTAAAGGGACGGTTGCGCCAAGTGGGTTAAAATAAAAAAATTCTATAAAGTATCAAAATATGCCCTAAAAGCGCAAATTATGCTCTAAAAATTCGAAAATATGCTAAAAATATGCGTGCAAGACAGATATATGCAAAAACATGCTTAAATGGGAAAAATATGCAAAAATATGCAGTAACAAATAGATGCCAAAATTTATAAAAAGTTCTGAAACGGATAAATATCTTGTCCCCGCATTAATACGTTACACAAGAAAAACATGCAATTGCATATTTGCGGTTTCCCTGGTTATTACTGTATTTTTACATAAAAACAAAAAAAAAATCATAAAAATTATAATGCACCGTTAGTTGTTTGTTTTATACATTGCGAGCATTTAAAATATCTTTCTATTCCAGCACATATAAATTCTAATCCCAAAGTTCATATAAAGAAAATATAAAATTAATTTGCAAAAAATATGAACTTATTCAAGTGAGCGGCAGTGTATGTATATATTTTATGCTTGCCAGGTAGAAATATTTAGCACACACAATTTACCCTATTTTAAGTTTATTCCACATCTGCTGATGTTTAATATTTCCATCCCTTTTAAGTCTCTCTTAAATTGGAAATTTGCAATAAACAAACGAATAGTAGCAACCAGCGTTGCCATTTTGGTGCTTTTCGAGTATTTTTTGGTGCTTTTTTCCTTTCTAAGTACCGGAAAGTTTACTAAATAAATAAATAAAAATTTACTAAATTTTTGCAACTTAAACAAAGCAAAGAAGGAAATGTTCCGACTTGTCTCAATAAATTTTTTTAATTCCTCATGAGAAATATCGCAAATGGGACAATATATGCCAAAAATAAAACAAATTCAAAAAATTTTGGTTCCATCACGGCTAAAATTACTCTTCTTGTTTCAAATATAGTTAGCAAATGGTGTTACCTACACTATAACTTCTCATCAACTAACACAATCATCTTACAAAAAATACCACTCAAAATTGGGTAACTTTATTTACTTCATACGTTAAAACTCTAAAGTACGTCTGGGACATTTTAAAATACAATTTATTTGCTTCAAGCTGTATATAGGACTCGTTAAAACTTTCCCTGGGACGTATTGTTCCAGATGAACCGAAAGGGTTAAGATGTCATAGTCAAACAAAAAATAAGGACGTATTTATATAAAACAAAAATAACAAAATATTTAACTTGGTGCTTTTTTACCCGCAATTTTTTTAATATTTACCCTTTTTTACCCTATTTTTATATGCTCACAGTGCTTTTGATGACACAAGAGTTGACATCACTGGTAGCAACTTTATGACTTGGAGATTATTAATTTCAGAAAATGAAATAGAAATATTTATATTATTGTGTATCCTTGTTATACTTTAACTAAACATAGATAACGAGGACCTTCTGATTTATATTTATCTTAACAATAGTTTCCTAAGACTCATTAAGTGATTAATAATATATTAATTGCTCAAGGTCATGTCTGTTTTCGACCTCCTTAACAAGATTTTAATGACTTTTTTGAGGTAAAATTAATTTGAAAATGTTCTTGAATTGCACATTCAATTGTCGCTAATGCCAAAAAGTTTTTTTATTTTGGCAGTGAAGTATTTTCAGACGACAAAAAGCTCAACTTGCAAAACTGTAAGTCAAGACAAGTGTGTTGCAAAAACGCATTTGCTTATGTACGAGTACTTGCCAAGGTAACGCTTGTTGACATGTACGAGTACATGGAACTGTACATGTTATATGGAAACGGTGTATAAAATTTTTAAAATACGAAATTTTAAAACTATTATAGTCTTAATAAGCACATCAAGAAGATCAGGGGTCGATAGCGAATGCCATAATCTCAAACTGAAAAACTTGATCGAATCAGCTCGTTATCGAAAGCGACGATTAGACCACTGATTAAGGCGAATTGGGAAACAGGTGACTTTATCGCTACAACATGTACAAATATACAAATAAAAACCACATGCAGTTCCTACGGCTTTAGCTGTCAAAAGCAGTTGACTAAAATAGCAATATTTGTAAAATATTTTACTATCTACATCTGTCAAAAAGTTGAAAAAAAAAACAAGTAAGAGTGCTATATTCGGTTGTGCTCCCCGTCGTATTTACATGGATTACATACAGTGAAACCTGTCATAACCGGACATTCACCGTCGCGGTGTTTTTCTCCGGTTATTAGAGGTGTCCGCTTATGAGAGAGGTGCAAAATTTTTGGTAGTTTATTGTAGTTGAAAAATTATATTAATAGTAGACCGGGGAATCATACAAATATGAATGAGAGTTGAATGAAGAAATACGTTCTATTCAGCTCTTGTTTCCGTATTTCACTGCGTCTGTTCGGTTATGTGGGGTATTTAAAACATTATTTTTAAAAATTTTGTTTACGCGTCCGGTTATGGGAGTGCATTTTCTATGGGAAAAACTAATCAACGTGGTTGATTTACAAAACTTGTCCGGCTATTAAAGGTGTCCGGTTATAGCAGGTGTCCGTTATGAGAGGTTTCACTGTATATACATACATAAGTTCATACATACATATTTGTTTTGATCAAAAATACATCGTTTAGTTTTTTCTCTAGTGCAATTTATAGTGACCTATGTGACCGATGATTATTTTACGACTGAAGAATTTGATTCACCCACATCTAAATCAAATTGAATGTGCATATCGTCACCTAAAATCCAAAAGGTCTTAACAACCAAAAAAAATGCAATATACTTTTTGATTGATTATGATGTGGTTAACCAAAAAAAAACATCTTTCTTTTAAATTTTACTCACATATGTATGTTAAAAAATGTCGATTCAATTCATTATTCAATTTGCATCTAACTAATAAATAGTCTTCAATTTATAAGTTATTTTGCTTCTCCTGTAAAAAATTAAAAAGTGTACTTACGCCCTTCTGGATTTTAGGTGGCTATATATAAGTTGAAAAGTTTGCCAGTCTTTACCATATTTTTTTTTTTAAGAGAAGTAACACTCAGGCAAATAATGCCTACTACTATTACTAGGTGTTACCTTCTTTAGCAAAGGGATAGTGATGATAGAGAACAGATAGCGGAAAGCTTTATTCTTTTACAACTCTGCTTTTTTGCAAATTTTTTTAGTAATGCAGTGTTGCAGCGCCTCTGCTGTATTATTATTTTTTTATTTTACTTCGCCGATGATTCTGCTACACAACTTAAGGGGGTGCTCTGATGTTACATTAGGATTAGTATCTGCTGAATTCGGTATAATTCAGTGACCAGTGACTATACCTTCATCACTTGAACTTTCCTACAACAACTGATACAACGGGACACTAATCCGCATCAGAAAAATGCGTGGTGGTGTTATTTTTTAATGACCGTTGGATACAGGGATTGAACCCAGGACCTTCGGTTTTGTAGTCAACGTGCTAACTACTTCAGCCAACGCCACCCGACACGGAAAACTGAATCAAATAAGTATCCATAACGGTACTAAACAAGTTTTTCTATTTATGTTTCAACTACTCGTATGGTTTTTACAAAAATCAACAAAAACTATGGCAATGGTGGAAAAGTTGATACAATCGTAATTTTTTTGGTAAAATATCGCGCCGCAACCGCCAAAAAAGCTTAAGCGACATAGTTTTCGAACTTAAATTTTTTGACCAAAGTCGATTATTTGCGATCGTAATTAATATATTTTCGTCAATAAAATGAAGTCCAAAAAATATGTCGCGTAAGCTTTTTTTAGCGGTTATGGTTCTATATGACGTTCAAACACCGTGCTATACAATTTAATAATCCTAAAATAATCCTAGTATTGTACTTTCATACCAACTAAACTAACTTATTTCATATCGTCATCTTAAACACCTAATAACCTATCTGCAAAAATTTCAAAATTTAATTTTTTATGGATTATTATTCTCTATATCATAATGCATATGTGTGCAAATTTTTGAACATCTAATACTACAAATGACCAAGTTATTACCAGTTTTTGTACTTAGAGGACTTTTAAGCACTAAAAAAATAGAAAAATAAAACATCAAAAATCACGATAAAAGTTTAATTTTGTTGCATAATGTAATTTAAACAAACATTAAGTACTTTTTTTTCCTTAAACAAGTAAAAGAAACTCTGTTATTATTTAATATATATAATATTCATATGTACATACATATATGCGTTATTTATTCATACTAATTATTACTGGGGATAGGTTTCAGATTTATACAATTCCAAATAACCTAAGTGACATAACATAAGCTGTGCTTAGAAAAATAAATATGTATTTCTCAAGCGATATATGTTTCTGGTTTCATTTTAATCAAAATATTTAATTTTCGTTTCAATATTGCTAGTAGTTCCAATTTTATAACGTTTTCCCCTCTCCTGTGAACTTTTGAAAACTGCAGATAGGTTAATTCGTCTTTAAGGTGACGATATATAAAACTTACTACTACAAAAGTGTTAAGTATTTCAATTCAAACATCCTACTGCGAATATTGCACATTCGCATACATACATATGTATGTATTTCGCGATATTATGTAAACTTTTTATTCCCAAGGAATTTGTCAGTTTTGTTCAGCAGAAAGGAACAGTTTCAGGAAAATGGAATATGTTCTTTAACTAATTTTATAATTATGACTGTTAGCGATATATTTTATGCCATTGCAAAACCAAAAAAAAATTTAAATTTTCCAACTCCGGAATTTTATTTTTGATTTTCTGCTTTTAAAACTAATTTATTCCGTTATAAAATATGAAATATGTTTAATTAACAAAGAACAAAAATTAGTTTTATGTATTTACTTACATGTACAAAAAAAAGGTTAAAATTTTTAATAATTTGAACTAGTTACTTTTAAATAAAAAAACAGTTAAAATTTTCCAACCCTGGAATCATCCTTTTTGGATATATGTATGTACTTTATGGATCACATATAAATATTGTAGAAATTACACACGGTATGACAAACCTATAATACCTTTTACTATTTTTGGTGAAAGGTATAATTAGACACGAAAACATTTGGAAGGGAACCATTTAGTTTGGAAGCAAGTTACGGGTTGGGGAAGAGAGAATCATTTTTCTGTTCTGCACTCGGCGACACGTTTTCTGTCGCCATTTCTATGTAAGGAATTTTTTCTGCAATATAAACTATTTCGTACAAAAGAGAGTTGTTTTCTACATTTAAAGAACTTGTTATCGGAAATGCTTGATCCACTTTCAGAAAATATGTATATATTCCAAGAATTTTTAGGATTCAAGAAATTTAAACAAAATGTATGTAATTTATGTATGACTCTGCAAACAAAGAGTACGAAAGTTGTGAATTAATAATTGATATGTGTACTTAAATAGATGTTTAAGTAAACTTTAATTATACTTGATCTGGAGGTTCCACTTTAAGTTATCTTATAAAATTGATCTTTTAAAATAAGTTGTTTTTTTTATAAATAAACTGCTGTTAATGTAAATATTTACTTTTCTTAATTATTCTTAAACGATATAATTTTTTTGTTTTAGGATACGTGTTATCTATTGAATTTCAAATTGAACAATATTTGTAATACAATTACAAAATACAAATATTTTTTGTAGCTCAAAATTAATGTTTTATTATATTGGCGATATTTGGCGATATTCGACAATAAATTTGGTGGTGAGGCTAAAAATAAATCTGACAACACTGCCACTGGTGTAAAACATGACTAGGGAAAATTCTGCGCGCTCAATATTGTACCTGCCATGGTAAAATTATAAGAGGTACATGCACAAGCCCAGCCTGTTAATGCATACAATGCAGTTAGTTGTCAAACTTTCTTTACAAGCTACAAAAATTTTAGTGTATGTGTTTTACATAAAATGATTACAGTGTTGTCAATGAAGTTATACATGGGTGTGTATCCAATTAAACATTGAAGAAAACCACACTACACATCTTTTGTGTATGTCAAAATGAAAACAAAAATAAATAAATATAGAACACAAAGTAGAATTACACATATATTATACACGAATCTAGTAACATGGCCTACACATGAGAGTAATTGCACACTCTGCGTAATTACACACATATTGGCAACACTGAATGACTATAATCATTTATGAATGCCGCGTCTGCAATTGTACTTTAGTTACCCTGTAATTGTTATTTTTAAAAACAAAGGACATGTGTTTCTGACAATTATTCGTTTGTTTATACCAACAAAATGTATGTGTTTTTTGGTGTTGCAATTTTGTTGTAGTCGTGCATGTACCTAGTATAATTTTACCATGGTACCTGCGAAGCATACAACACACATCCATACATACATACTTATATTGTTGGGAGAAAATGAGAATAGAAAAATTCACTCAACTGAAACTGTTTTATATAATCATAATCTCATAAATAATAAATACAATTATAATTATAGTTTCATTTGCAAGATGAACTCCGAGAAGTTAAGTTGCGAAATTTGCGAATATATTACATTTTCAAATTTGTCGAATAAAAAACGACATTATTTGAGAAAGCATAATTTTCGCTATCATCAAAGTTTAAAAAAAAGTACGTTACTCAAAAAGATAAGGCAGCTCAAGCAATTTGCTGCTGCTAATGGCGAAAATTCGGATCAAACAACAAGTGCAGCAGCAGAAACAACAAATAATTTAACAAAAACAACAAATACTTCAACAGAAACTACAAATACTACGGCGGCAACAAGAAGTGATGAAGCAGAAACAACAAATTCTACAGCGGCAACAACATCTAATATAGCAGAAGCATCAAGTGCCACAAAAACAACTCAAAGAACAAGAAATAAAAAAACGAAAAAGTGCCACAGCAAAAAGACATTGGAAGCTGACTCCAGTCGGGAACCGTCTATACAAGTTGCTAAAGAAACCAAGAAACGTGCACTGTCGGATGAGAAGCAGGAATCCGAAAGCAAAAAGACCAAGGCTACGATTCCAAGCAACAGTGACTCAGACCAGCAAAACATATCAACATCACAACGCCATGTGACAGAGTTGGTGAATGTCGGCTTTGTACCGGATGACTTATCAAATAATCCTCTATCGGCAGAGCAGATGGATACACTGGAGGAAGCCATAACTGATGCGGCAGTTGAATTGGGCGGAGAAGTTCGCCCTGAATTCGAAGACTATACTGCAAGAATAGGTTGGCTCATGGTCAGTTGTGCTAACAGAAAAACTGCCGACTGGTTGAAAGTCAACCTCAGTACCATCGTCAAAAAGTGCAACTTTATGGTAAGCATAACGGAAGAACCTAATTTGCCCTGGTCTCAGTATGTATGCGGTTATTTTCCGCAAAGCCAGGAATTAAAAAATGAAAAAATTCTTGCAACCATTGCGGCGCAGAACAACTTAAGCGCGAACCTTTGGAAGGTATCATTAAGGAAGAACGAAGATTCTTTCCTGCATATGATTATGGCAGTAGATAGTAATTCATGGTCAAAGGTTGTAGAAGCAAATGGTTGGATTGCTTACCGCTTCACTCACCTGAAGCTGTCACTAAAGGACATGTGAAAGGAATTATAAGTGAGGACAAGGTGCTGGGGCCAATGCAGCAAACAAAAACTAGTGAAAAGGAACTTTGCATTAATGTCGATGATGTTGATGATGATTTATAATCCATTTCGAAGAATATATGCAGAGTTAGACAAGATCTGTGTCCACATCGGCCCAGACAGCGTTTTTAAATTTAAAGCTATTTTAAATCTAAAAATTTTACACAAAACTGTATTTAATGAATTTTTATAAAACTGCATTGTATACATATGTATACTTATACATATATAAATATGTACTATATAGATAAATAAAAGGTTTTAATGAAAAAAAAATTTATTTAATTTCAAGAAAAATTTAATTATTAATATACAACATTTTCATAAGGGCCTAAAAAGAAGACAATAATATTTCTAGTTTTATATATGCAGATTTGAAAGACATGCTGACTGGTGAATTCTTCCTCATTGTCCTGAAATTTTGAGTTTGTGAATTGCACAGCCCAGTTTGAAAGCAGTTTTGTAATTTTAAAGTAAGGATATTTCCTGAGATTTGGGAAACGTACATTTCGAGGTAGAGGCATACTACCGTGACATGTTTGGCTTAATTCTGGGAAACGATAAACTTTCTATTAGCTTTATTCAAATAATAACACGCATTTGATTTTTTTTTCATTACATAATTATTGACTGATTTCATTCAATTGTTACACTCTAACCACCCAATATTTTGTAAATCAGCCCAATTATGAATTTTCCCGGGAAGTTTTTTCTATTCCCTAACGCAAGAGTTCAGCAATAAAAATTTAATAAAAAAATTATATTTTCATTGCCAAGAAGATTGTGTGTTAATAATTTTTTTCATAAAAAGTAAAATAAACAGTGTAACATTCACATATGAGGTATATGCATATGAGAAATAACTTTGTGCTGAGAAAGTGGAGCGACTGTATGTACAAAGGAAATTGTAAATTGCATAAAGTTTACCTTATCGGTCTTGATAATATTAGAAGCACAGAGGATAACCGAGGTGACACGAGACGGAAGATAATTGCGTTTTCTTTACATCTCGCTCACACAGTCATCAAATCCTCCTTTATCATTTTCGCATGCCATTTTTGTAACGTATTTTCGTGTTGTGCTTTATTGCCTCATTCGCTGTGTGATTTTGGTAAGTAATAAATAGGTCAAAATTTATTATTTCTGAAGAAATATGTTTCTAAAATTCAATTTATTTGCAGATTTTTGTAAGAAAACACAATCTTGGTTGAAATTAAAGGTGAGTAGTTTCTGCAATTGATAATTTAAGTCTGTATATTGTCATAATAGGTAGTTTTTTTTCTCTATATTTTCAGAAGCACATTTTTGCCAAAACTGAAATAAGTATACCTATGTGAGTAAAAAAACTATAATTTTATCTAATATATGCATATTAATTTAAATTGTTTTAATTTCTTAGGAGCACCAAATGCATAAAAGGCTGTCCGCTTGGGTAGAAGCTGCACAGCATTCCGAGTTAGGTTTGGAATTTACCGGACTTTTGCACTTCCCGAAAAACGGGAATGAAATAACCGCGTTCCCGGGAAAATCTATTTTTCTACATTAAGTACATTTATTAAATGAAAGTTGGCAAAATTTCTACTGTTTTATTAATTTAAGCATTATTTTTAAATAAAAGTTAATACAAAACCAGTTCTAAGACAAAATTTAATAATTTTTAAGTGATTTCAAGCAAATAGAAAATAGTTATTACACAGTACTGTATCATATACAGACTAATTGACGACTGTTGCCGCAATTAGTAAACAATTTTATAATAATGCCTCCAAATAAATTTATTAAGAATTTACCTTGCTAGTTTCTCATTCTTCTTGAAAAATTTCCAGGAGGATTCTTATCGCTAAGTTCAAGGAACTTACATTACATACTCAGCTGCGCCGAATTTTAAATACCCTTGTCCACAGTCTGTCTAAAGGTCTCGTTTTTCAATGTATTTCTCCTAAATATTTTCTTCAGGGTTTTAGAATAAATTTAAAATTTGTCAACTCAATTTTTTTATTGCTTCTTCGTAAAAATCACTTCAAGTTTTTTAACATCGATTTATTTACTTTGTAGAAAGTACTCGTACTCCACTTTCTTATGTTATAGTGATTAAAAGACACTCATAAAGGCTGATCTAATTTCAGTTTTAACAATTTCAAAAAAACAATAACAACTCAGCATGTCAGAGTTTAATTTTCTACAAAAGTATTAATACTTGTATTATAGTCTGAAACGGCCTTTACTAAATGCATCTTGCATATATGTATGTATGTAGTATGTAGTTTTCAAATAGAGCAATGATTTTTTTCGTCGAAGAATTAGCAGAAATGATATGACTTCAATTTTATGGAATTTGTATGAAATTTCCGTATAAATTTGAACAGCTCATTTTTTATTTTATAAAAAAAAATTTGTGGTCATTTTACTGCTTGTTTATCAGTGTCGAAGAATTCTTTCTTTCGGTATTGGTACAATGTGACTCAAGCGGAAGTCCACAGATAATATCTTTTGCCAGCAGCAGATTATCAGATGTTGAGAAAAGGTATTCCCAGACTGAAAAAGAAAGTTTGGCACTTGTTTGGGATGTGGAGAGATTTTATTACTACCTAGCTAGATTGGAGTTTGAGTTGATTACTGATCATAAGCCCCTTGAAGCTATATTTAAGCCAACTTTAAAACCACCTGAGAGAATAGAAAGATTACAATCTTTCAAATTTAAAGTTATTTATCGATCTGGGAAGGAGAACATTGCTGACTCAATATCTCGACTTTGCAAACTTGATAAGACAAATACGTATGATGAAATTGGAGAACACAGCGTTTTACATATTATGACATATTCCATCCCTTCATCTCTTAGTATATTCGAAATTGTAAGAAAAAGTTCAAATGATCAGGAAATTTTATATGCAATTGAACATTTAAGAAGCGACTCCTGGCCGTCAAATACTGGGAACGGTTTTTACTCATTCCGCCATGAATTAACAGCAATTGGTAATATTTTATTAAGAGGCACTCGCATCGTTATACCAAAAGTACTTCGTGGGAAATTGTTGGAACTTCCTGAAGGACACCCGGGGGAAACAGTAATAAAATATTAACCAATTTAAAGTCTGTAAAAAAACTCTTATATGTTAAATTAAATTTACTTTTTTTTATTTATTCGAGTTCTAGTTGAACCTTCATAGCACAGGGTATACCAGAGATGACACGAGACGGAAGATAATTTGTGTTTTCGGATTTCGCGCTCACTCTGTCACTGCGTCTTCTTTAACCTTCTTTCGTGGTGGAATTTTGTAGCTTAATTTCAATTTATACTTTGTAACCTCATTCGCTTGACGATTTTTGTAAATAAATGATAAAAATTAATATTTTTTTAATGAAAATGCTTCAAATGAAATCTGCAATCATCTTAAAACAATTTGTAATTGCATTTTTAATAGTTATAAGCTATTTCGCACTTTGTTTCTTAATTCAACACAACAAATTCTTTCATCTAATTTTGCAAAATTGTTTACTTGTTGAAATGTTTTTCGTTTAACACTTTGTGGTCCTATTCGCTGAGTGATTTTTGTAAATAAAAGGTAAAAATTAAAATTTTTCAATGAAAATGCTTAAAGTTAAATCAGGAATAATTTGCAAACAAATTTTAATAACTTTTTAATACAAATAATCTTTTTCACATTCGGTTTTTTTAAGTAAATGCAACAAATTCTTCAATTTAATTTTGTAAATGTGTATGTACGTATGTATGTATGTACACGTGTTTATTTCACAAAGTACACATTTTCTTTTGTTTGTTTTGATTTTTTTGGTAACATTTTAATAATAAATACAAGGTTGGAAACCGAAACAAATAACGGTATCGGTATTGATACCGGTACAATTATTTTTTAAATTTCGGTATCGGTAGCGGTATCGGTATTTTTTTTATTTCGGTATCGGTATTACCGGTACATACCGTTATCGAGTTTATAATACCGGTATACCGATATTACTGACAAATTTATTATTTCAGGCAGTGGACATAGCAAAAAAACTTTTTTTTATTAAATTACTTCAAAAAAAGGGAGTATTTTTACATTAACATATGTATGTATAAAAGCATATAAACTTATTTGTTTCTATATATTATTTTATACTATTACTAAACAATAATTTATTAAAAAAGTGAAACAAGGAGACTGCAGTTCAAACTTTACATATATAAAGTCTATACTGATAAATTATACTGTGTGACAAATTTTAATGAAATCGTAATACCTGCGAAGTGTTACTATTTTTCTGCTAGGTATTGTTGAGTATAAAAATTTTCCAGACATCTCCAAAATCTTGAGTTAAGCCTGGTACTCTGTTCACAATTTCGTGCGAAATGCTGTCAAACTACATATAAAAGTATGTATTTGGTATGAAATATTTGCGAAATAAATTCGCAAGAGTAGTAAGTACTCTGTTCTTGGTGTGAAAAACACGGAAAATCATGTCTTTCCATGCAAAATTAATCTGGTATCATTTTAGTTTCGCTGCGAAACAACATGAGCAGTGCTTTTTTCGCACGGAATTTTAGCAATGTTGCATACTTACAAGCAAAAAAATGTGAGAAATTTATTAAAACAACCGCGAGTTGGGCTACATTTAGTACATGTCAAATTTTTCACGCGAAATAAACAATTGCACTGAAAATTTTTCTCAACTTCGAACAGAGTACCATCCTTTACGGGTAAAAAACCGCTTTTTCGTACCCGTAGGCACTTATCAACCTCTAACTAAGTTAAATATCAACTGATTTTAAATTTATAAACGGATACAGAAAGAAGAGACTAAGGCCTTTTGAACCATATATGTACATATGTATATCTTGTTTCAGTAAATTTCAAATACTCTTATATGTCCGTATTTTTCACCAAATATATTTTTTTGTGTTTTTTTGGACACTTTTATACTTTGGACACGTTCTTAGGCAATATTTTTGTACTGGACCCATATTGTTTATAACTTTCTCGCCAAATTCAGACGAAACGAACATTAGAAAATTTCAATTCAAAGAATAAATAATATTCTTTCAGCCAGCTTAAAAACAAAGAAAACAATCTTCTTGTACAATTAACATTTAAAAATTTAAAGCAGGCACTTTTCTTCACCTCAAGATTGGAATCTTTAACTTCAAATATAAAAGTTTAGAAGTTTTTTCGCTAAGCCAAAGAAAGAAAGTTAATTGATATATATTTTTGCAATTTTTGCCCATATTACGGTTTACAGCTCAACTAAGTTGGATTGAAACTGAAACAACTTAACTTTTGGTATTCTGAATAAAAACTAATTTTAGTTGTCTTCGAATAAATGCTCGAAAAACAAAGGTTCTTATATATGCTATGTTTTTTGAAACCATAGTATCTATCACAAAACATTTTAAATATTTTTAGTTCTGGCTTTGCTCTTTTTTCTTGAGATTCTATGTTTTATAAACGTGGCAATAATATTGGCTGACAAATGGGATTGAAATAATAAAGCAAAACGAATGTAATGGTCGAAATATAAACCAAAATGTCTCATGGTGAAAAAAGTTGTAATACATAATAAAAATTTGGCAACTACAACTCACTTATAATTTATTTTTTGGCCGGAATCGGTATACCGGTACGTACCGGTATAGACGTAAACGGTAGTCTGGATACCGGTATTTTCTAACCGAAATGGATTTCGGTATCGGTAACGATACCGGTATCTAATTATAGCGGTATTTGAATCGGTATCGGTATTTTTACGATACCGTTTGCCAACCTTGAATAAATATACTGCAGTTGTCCCTTTCTCGCAGAATCTGCGCGACAAATGATTTTAGCTTTTTTCATAAGTCACTTTCTTCAACTCTGGTCTACTTTGTGCTTCATAGTGATGTTATAGCGGATTTTTTTTACATACATACGAAATAAAAATAAAAAAAAGCAACAAAATCAAAAATTATACAAAAAAAAATATTTTTAATAAATATTCACCTTGATAAATAAGCTTGTTGGCTTTACTTATATTTTTTACATAGCAAGAGATAACAAAAACAAAACAACCGCAAGCAAACACAAACAAAGTACCCTTGAGGAATACTCTATATGAGTACCTCAAAGGAAACAAATTGTGAAGTGAGTTCTAACGGCAGAAATGCCTATTTTACTGTGAGTTCTGAAACTCTTAATGAAAACATTAAAAATTATAAATCTTTTTCTAACGGAAAAGTTAGCATAGAACCATTGAACAAACGTATAGATTGGTCCAAGGTGTAAGAAGAACATTTGAAGAAACGAATTCTTGTTTTGCTCTCTTTATTGATGTTTCTCAAGCATTCGATAAAGTATGGCACGAAGGCCTAGTTTTGAAATTGAAGAAATACATACCTACCAATAAACATACAAAAGCTTTTGGAAAGTTATATTATTGATAGGAAGTTCACTGCTGTGGAAGTAGAGTTCACGAGTGTGCCCAAATCTATATCTTCCGGTGTTCCACACGGTAGTATTCTGGGGCCAGTTTTGTATTTAATATATACTTGTGATATGCCTGTGAGCAATAACATCCACACTTCTGCATTTGCCGATGATACAGTGTGTATGAGCATGCGCAAAAACCCTGATGAGGCATCCCGCAATCTCCAAGAACACATTACCCATCTTGAAATGTGGCTGACCTTATGGAGAATTGAAGTAAATGAACAAAAGTGTGTCCATATAACGTTCACCCTAAGAAAAGATACTTGTTCCCCTATTCGAATCAACAACAGTGTGCTCACTTCTATCGATATTCTTTAGATTCTACCGAATATGTTTGTGAATTTAACAATCTACCAATTCTACCGAACAAGGCCTGAAATCTACCGAATATTGAACGAAAATTTTGATTAACACTGATGCTACAAATCAAGTTGATCACACATACGGAAAATTCATCACATGTATGTTCTAAAATGCGTATAGCGGTCACTTTCTGCCATGAAAATAATTAAAACAGAACAAAGAAATCGGTTAAAAACTGAAACTATATATAACCTAATATTTGCCAAAGAATTGTTCCTTGGGGATGAAATATTTATTCCTCCCAATGATTTAATTATTTTTGCACAAAAGTTTAAATTCATAAATGGATCTTACATACATATAATTAATTAATAATTAACTCAAATATATTTTGAAGCCAATATGGTGGTATGGAATGCAGCTATGGGGCACTGCTTCAGCTTTAAATGTTGAGAAAATCCAACGAAGGCAAAACAAAATTTTACGTTTGATAACATCGGCTCCATGGTACATCAAAAATTCAAATATACATCGTTATTTAAATATGCCACTAGTGACTGAAGAAATTGCAAAATACGCACGCAAATATTTAAAAAAACTCGAGTCACATCCTAATCCGCTTGCTCGTAATATTTTGAACTTAACTGGACACATCCGCATAAAAATGAGGGACACAAGGGCTCTTATACTCAACACTACAGATGGGACTGCTTGAAAATATTTCTTTTTTTTTCCTTTTTGATTATCACTACTTATATATTATTTAACTATCACTAAGCTCATGCCCGATACTGGTCGGACCTAATAATTATATTTAGATTTAAGATTTGATTACTTATTGTTAGTTCATTTTTGAAGATACAATAAATAAATATATATGAAAAAAAAATTATTTATTCATTTTAAAAATTGAAATTTTTTTGAGCAAAAAAAAAATAAAAAAGTAACTGTTATTTTGTGAGGAATAAGTAAAAGTCACAAAATAACTCTTATTTCCTGAGGAATAAATAAAAATCAAGAAATAACTAGAGGAATAAAAAATAAATAAATAAAAATCACTGGATCTATACGTAGTCAATGTAACATGGAGTATCGTGTTATATTGCTTATGCACGTAGCACTTCTCTATTTTTTGAGTTTAAATTTATAAAATAATCGTTATTTGCGATCCCTGACAATTACTATGTTTTTGTTCAGTTTTTTTTTTTTGGCTCACTTGAATAGGCTCAACGCCATTAATTCAAAAATCCAACAAGAAAATATTTAAAAAAAAAATTTCATTTTCATTTTTAAAGTCTTTTTATAACGTTTTCATAAAGATTTGGTAATGAGTACAACCTCCTTTATATGACATGACTTTTAAAATAGGATTGGAAGGGAGTTCTAAAGGTTTTTAATTAATGATAATGAAATGTCAGCCCACGCTGTTTTAATTCTGTCAATTAAGGACTCGTATACTTTGCGAGAAAGCAATTCCCGCGGATGTATAATATTCATTCATATTATGGTTGCCCCTGCAAAATATTGACATTGTGGCTTCGAATCCGCTCTTTTTCAACCTGTGAAGTGTGGATCGGGACATTATCTTGTTGAAATACTCACGTAATGGGTCCATAGACAGAAGAAAAATTTTTAACCATACGCAATCATTTTAGATGTCAGAAATTCAATCTCACTTGCACCATAATATGCAAACGCCCCCACACATCACCACACTGCCTTCACAGCTTTGAAAACGGCTAAAACTTCGTTCTTTTTTACGTAGATCACGGAAATAATAATTGTATCCACCTGGACCTTCCAAGTTAAACTTTTTTCATCTGAAAAACTTTGGTGCTATTAATTTTTATAAGACATGTGAACTCGTGCAAACTGGAGTCGTTTTACTTTACGAGCAGCACTTAAAGATGTTTTTTTTTTTTATTTTCATTCTTTTTATATGCTTGTCATTTAGAATTATCCAATCATATTCCATTTCATAGAAATTTAAGTTAAATAGCTGATGTTAATAATAATCTCTACCCCAGTAGATAGACATGGGTGCTGATGAAGTGCGTGGCTGCACAGAAAAATATCGGTATTTCCCCCAGCTAATAAAGTCTAGTTTAATTTTTCTTCTCTTCTTTAGATACTCACATTAATTAATAAAAATATTTCATTCAATAAGAATTGAAATTACTGAACTCAAGCCTGATTAAGAAATTATTTCTAATTAAAATTCACTACAGTTCAATTAAATCTAAAAATGTCTCACTTAAATTTTTATTTCGAAAATAAAATTTTAATAAGCAAAAACATGCTCAAAAGGGGAAAACATGCAAAAATATGCAGTAACAAATAGATGCCAAAATTCATAAAAAGTTCTGAAACGGATAAATATCTTGTCCCCGCATTAATACGTTACACAAGAAAAACATGCAATTGCATATTTGCGGTTTCGCTGGTTATTACTGTGTTTTTACATAAAAACAAAAAAAAATCAGAAAAATTATAATGCACCGTTAGTTGTTTGTTTTATACATTGCGAGCATTTAAAATATCTTTCTATTCCAGCACATATAAATTCTAATCTTAAAGTTCATATAAAGAAAATATAAAATTAAAATGCAAAAAATGTGAACCTATTCAAGTGAGCGGCAGTGTACATATATATATTGTATGCTTGACAGGTAAAAACATTTAGCACACCACGGAAGGAAATCATGGTACAATTGTACTTTTTATGGTACATTTTTGACCTCGTTGGTACCGTGGTACTACCGCGAGTTAATTGGTACAATTTAAAAATGCCAAAGTTTCACTATATGTTAACATTAATTTTGCCTATGTTGTCTTTAATTTTTTTTTGTGTGTTTTATTTAGAATAACCGATCTCTAACCAGTCTAATCTACGAATGTACCCTTATGAATGTAATATTTATTATTTTTTATGTTAATAAATATTAAAAAAATGGTACCGTCATGGTCCAAAAAGTACATTTTGTTTCCACAGTTGGTACAAAATCCAAGAAGTCATTTTCCTTCCCTGTTTTTCCCTATTTTAAGAGTTTATTCCACATCTGCTGATGTTTAATATTTCCATCCCTTTTAAGTCTCTCTTAAATTGGAAATTTGCAATAAAGTTTATTATTGAATAAACATACCAAGGCCTATTTATCAGGTCAACGCAACTCTACAAAAACACAGCAATACAAAAAACAACTTTATGTTTAAGTTGTCAGAAACACACACAAACATGAACTAAAGTATATGGTGCAAATAACTTTTGACAGCTTAAACACGAAAACACAGAATATCATCAGGACGATTGCGTTGACCTGATAAATAGGCCTTGAAACATACGAATAGTAGCAACCAGCATTGCCATTTTGGTGCTTTTCGGGTATTTTTTGGTGCTTTTTTCCTTTCTAAGTACCCGAAAGTTTACTAAATACCCGTTTCAGAAAAGCAAAGAAGGAAACGTTCCGACTTGTCTCAATCAATTTTTTTAATTCCTCATGAGAAATATCCGAAATGGGACAATATATCCCAAAAATAAATCAAATTTAAAAAATGTTGTTTCCATCACGGCTAAAATTACTCTTTTTGTTTCAAATATAGTTAGCAAATGCTGTTACCTGCACTATAACTTCTCATCAACTAGCACAATCATCTTACAAAAAAATACCACTCAAAATTGGGTAACTTTATTTATTTCATACGTTAAAACTCGAAAGTACGCCTGGGACATTTTAAAATACAATTTATTTGCTTCAAACTGTATATAGCAGTCGTTAAAACTTTCCCTGGGACGTATTGTTCCAGATGGACCGAAAGGGTTAAGATTTCATAGCCAAACAAAAAATAAGGACGTATTTATATAAAACAAAAATAACAAAATATTTAACTTGGTGCTTTTTTACCCGCAATTTTTTAATTTTTACCCTATTTTTATATGCTCACAGTGCTTTTGATGACCCAAGATTTGACATCACTGGTAGCAACTTTATGACTTGGTGCATGATACAATTATACAAGGTACATGCACGACTACAACAAAATTCCAGCACCAAAAACACATGTATTTTGTTGGTATAAGCAAACGAAAAATTGTCAGAAACAAATGTCTTTTGTTTATAAAAATAGCAATTACAGGGTAACTAAAGTACAATTGCAGACGCCGCATACCTGCATGATTATAGTTATTTAGTGTTGCCAATCTGTGTGTTGTTAAACAGTGTGTAATTTCTACTCACATGTGTAGGTCATGTAATTAAATTCTTGTATAATATGTATGTAATTCTACTTTTGGTTCTATTTTTATTTATTTCTCTTTTAATTTTAACCTACACAAAAGATGTTTAGTGTAATTTTCTTCAATGTGTAATTGCAGACACAGCCATGTGTAAATTCATTGGCAACACTATAAACATTTTATTCACACACATACACTAACATTTTTGCCGCTTGTAAACAAAGTTTGACATTTATCTGCAATGTATACAGTAACAGCCTGGGCTTGTGCATATACTTGTTATAATTGTATCATGACTTGGTGATTACTAATTTTAGAAAATGAAATAGAAATATGTAGGTTGTTGTGTATCCTTTTTGCACTTTAACTAAACATAGATAACGAGGACCTTCTGATTTATAATTATCTTAACAATAGTTTCCTAAGACTCATTAAGTGATTAATAATATATTAATTGCTCAAGGTCATGTCTGTTTTCGACCTCCTTAACAATATTTTAATTACTTTTTTGAGGTAAAATTAATTCGAAAATGTTCTTGAATTGCACATTCAATTGTCGCTAATGCCAAAAAGTTTTTTTTATTTTGGCAGTGAAGTAATTTCAGACGACAAAAAGCACAACTTGCAAAACTGTAAGTCAAGACAAGTGTGTTGCAAAAACGCATTTGCTTCTGTACGAGTACTTGCCAAGGTAACGCTTGTTGACATGTACGAGTACATGTAACTGTACATGTTATATGGAAACGGTGTATACGATTTTTAAATAATTTTTAAAATACGAAATTTTAAAATCTTAAAACTATTATAGTCTTAATAAGCACATCAAGAAGATCAGGGGTCGATAGCGAATGCCATAATCTCAAACTGAAAAACTTGATCGAATCAGCTCGTTATCGAAAGCGACGATTAGACCCCTGAACAAGGAGAACTGGGAAACAGGTGACTTTATCGCTACATGTACAAATATACAAATAAAAACCACATGCAGTTCCTACGGCTTTAACTGCCAAAAACAGTTGAGTAAAATAGCAATATTTGTAAAATATTTTACCATCTACATCTGTCAAAAAGTTAAAAATAAACAAGTAAGAGTGCTATATTCGGCTGTGCTCACCGTCGTATTTACATGGATTACATACAGTGAAACCTGTCATAACCGGACACTCACCGTCGCGGTGCTTTTCTCCGGTTGTTAGAGGTGTCCGCTTATGAGAGAGGTACAAATTTTTTGGTATTTTATTGTAGTTGAAAAACTACATTAATAGTAGACCGTGGAATCACCAATGTCATACAAATATGAATGAGAGTTGAATAAAGAAATACCTACTCTTTAAATGCAACTCTTGTTGCCGTATTTCACTGCTTCTATACGGTTATGAAGGGTATTTAGAACAATATTTTTAAAAATTTAGTGTACGCGTCCGGTTATTAGAGTGTCTGGTTACGAGTGCATTTTCTATGGAAAATCTAATCAACGTGTTGGATTTACAAAACTTGTCCGGCTATTAAAGGTGTCCGGTTATAGCAGGTGTCCGTTATGAGAGGTTTCACTGTATATACGTACATAAGTTCATACATACATATTTGTTTTGATCAAAAATACATCGTTTAGTTTTTTCTCTAGTGCAATTTATAGTGACCTATGTGACCGATGATTATTTTACGATTGAAGAATTTTGTTCACCCACATCTAAAGCAAATTGAATGTGCATATCGTCACCTAAAATCCAAAAGGCCTTAACAACCAAAAAAAATTCAAAATATACTTTTTGATTGATTATGATGTGGTTAACCAAAATACATCTTTCTTTTAAATTTTACTCACATATGTATGTTCAAAAATGCCGATTCCATTCATTATTCAATTTGCATCTAACTAATAAATAGTCTTGCATTTATAAGGTATTTTGCTTCTCCTGTAAAAAATTAAATTAGGTGGATATATATAAGTTCAACATTTTGCCAGTCTTTATTATATTGATACCGACACGGAAAACTGAATCAAATAAGTATCCATAATGGTACTAAGCAAGATTTTCTGTTTCAAGTACTCGTATGGTTTTTACAAAAATCAACAAAAACTATGGCAAGGGTGAAAAAGTTAATACAATCGTAATTTGTTTGGTAAAATATCGTGCCGTAACCGCCAAAAAAGCTTAAGCGACATAATTTTTGACCAAAGTGGATTATTTGCGATCGTAATTAATATATTTTCGTCAATAAAACAAAGTCCAAAAAATATGTCGCGTAAGCTTTTTTTTAGCGGTTATGGTTCTATATGATGTTCAAACACCGTGCTATACAATTTAATAATCCTAAAATAATCCTAGTATTGTACCTTCACACCAACTAAGCTAACTTATTTCATATATAAAACTTAATACTACAAAAGTGCTAAGTAAGTATTTCAATTCAAACATCCTACTGCTAATATTGCACGTTCATATATGTATATCGCGATATTATGTAAACTATTTATTCCCAAGGAATTTTTCGGTTTGGTTCAGCAGAAAGGAACAGTTTAGGAAAATGGAATATGTTCTTTAATTAATTTTATAATTATGACTGCTAGCGATATATTTTATGCCATTGCAAAACAAAAAAAAAAATAGATTTTCCAACTCTGGAATATTATTTTTGATTTTCTGACTTTAAAACTAATTTATTTCGTTATAAAATATGAAATATGTTTAATTAACAAAGAACAAAAATTAGTTTTATGTATTTACTTACATGTACAACAAAAAAAAAGGTTAAAATTTTTAATAATTTGAACTAGTTACTTTTAAATAAAAAAACAGTTAAAATTTTCTAACCCTGGAATCATCCTTTTAGATATACTTTATGGATCGCACATAAATATTGTAGAAATTACACACGGTATGACAAACCTGTATATACGTTTTACTATTTTTGGTGAAGGGTATAGAAATAACTATGTACACTATAGTCAACGTTTAGACACAAAAACATTTCGAAGGGAACCATTTAGTTTTGAAGCAAGTTACGGGGTGGAGAAGAGAGAATCATCTTTGTGTTCGGTACTCGGCGACACGTTTTGTTTCCATATTCTTTGCTACATACATATACATATGTACATATACAAATATGCTTGCTACTATCGAATAATATTGAAATATCGCCGTCTGTGTGAACTCGATGTTCGCCCGTCTAAACTCAGGCATACATAGAACTAAACAGTAGTGCTGTTTACTTTTAAACATTTTCTCGATTTGATGACCACTGGTCAGCGTATCTCGCCAAACGTGGCAATAAAAATTTGTTTTTGGCGACAAAGATTTTGAAATGGTGATTGGCGATTTACTTGGCGATATTTGAACTGCTTGGCAATACTTTTGGCTATATTTTTCTGATTTCAATAATATAGAATAATGTTAAAAATATGACATTTCTATGTAAGGAGTTTTTTCTGCAATATAAACTATTTCTTGCAAAAGAGAGTTGTTTTCTACATTTAAAGAATTTGTTATCGGAAATGCTTGATCCACTTTCAGAAAAGAATTTTTACGATTCAAGAAATTTAAACAAAATGTATGTAATTTATTTATGACTGCAAACAAAGAGTACGAAAGTTGTGAATTAATAATTGATATGTGTACTTAAATAGATGTTTAAGTAAACTTTAATTATACTTGATCTGGAGGTTCCACTTTAAGTTATCTTATAAAATTGATCTTTTAAAATAAGTTGTTTTTTTAGTTTTTTTATAAATGAACTGCTGTTAATGTAAATATTTACTTTTCTTAATTTTTCTTAAACGATATAATTTTTATGTTTTAAGATTCCTATTCTCTACTGAATTGCGAATTGAACAATATTTTTAATGCAATTACATAATACAAATATTGTTTGTAGCTCAAAATGAATGTTTTATTATATTGGCGATATTTGGCGATATTCGACAATAAATTTGGCGGTGAGGCTAATGCATTAAACACATTCGACACAGCAGGCTACGGGCTACAATCTGTCAAAAATAGATTACACACATTCTTATGGTAACAATTATTTTAACGACAGCAGGCTACACGACTGCACGACCACCGTTGTAGCTGTCGCCAACTTTAAACTAATTTCTATTTCTCTGGCTACAATGAGCAAATGCAGTGTTACCAGTATAATACAAAATGGTGAACGAATGATATCGTACAATTATTTCATACTATTTACTAGAAACAATATCCAAAAATTGATGTAAGGAATATACTGATTCATTATTGTACTTTTATGTGAAATAAGTACATTTTAAAAGAAAAATTAATTTTTATAAATGCAAAATATATGAAAGTGGCAATACTGAACTATGTATTTGTACTTGAATATCAGCTGCAGATGGTGCTGCTGCCGTCTCCAAAATAATTAAGTAGCTGGCTACGTGTGTTCGTGTAGCCTGCTGTGGTGAATGTGTTTAATGCATAAAAATAAATCTGAAAACACTGCCACTGGTGTAAAACATGACTGGGAAAAATTCTGCGCGCTCAATATTGCTACTCGTACCTGCCGTGGTAAAATTATAACAGGTACATGCACAAGCCCAGCCTGTTAATGCATACAATGCAGTTAGTTGTCAAACTTTGTTTATAAGCTACAAAAATGTTAGTGGATGTGTTTTACATAAAATGATTACAGTGTTGTCAATGAAGTTATATGTACATGGCTGCGTTTCCAATAACACATTTAAGAAAATTATACTATAGATCTTTTGTGTATGTTAAAATGAAAACAAAAATAAATAAAAATAGAGCACAAAGTAGAATTACACACATATTATACACGAATCTAGTTACATGGCCTACACATGAGAGTAATTGCACACTCTGCGTAATTACACACATATTGGCAACACTGAATGACTATAATCATTTATGAATGCCGCGTCTGCAATTGTACTTTAGTTACCCTGTAATTGTTATTTTTAAAAACAAAGGACATGTGTTTCTGACAATTATTCGTTTGTTTATATCAACAAAATGTATGTGTTTTTTGGTGTGGCAATTTTCTTGTAGTCGTGCATGTACTTAGTATAATTTTACCATGGTACCTGTGAAGCATACAACACACATCCATACATACATACTTATATTGTTGGGAGAAAATGAGAATAGAAAAATTCACTCAACTGAAAACTGTTTTATATAATCATAATCTGATATATAATAAATATAATAATAATCATAGTTTCATTTGCAAGATGAACTCCGAGAAGTTAAGTTGCGAAATTTGCGAATATATTACATTTTCAAATTTGTCAAATAAAAAACGACATTATTTGAGAAAGCATAATTTTCGCTATCATCAAAGTTTAAAAAAAAGTACGTTACTCAAAAATATAAAGCAGCTCAAGCAATTTGCTGCAGCTAATGGCGAAAATTCGGATCAAACAACAAATAATTTAACAGAAACAACAAATACTACGGCGGCAACAAGAAGTGATGAAGCAGAAACAACAAATTCTACAGCGGCAACAACATCTAATATAGCAGAAGCATCAAGTGCCACAAAAACAACTCAAAGAACAAGAAATAAAAAAACGAAAAAGTGCCACAGCAAAAAGACATTGGAAGCTGACTCCAGTCGGGAACCGTCTATACAAGTTGCTAAAGAAACCAAGAAACGTGCACTGTCGGATGAGAAGCAGGAATCCGAAAGCAAAAAGACCAAGGCTACGATTCCAAGCAACAGTGACTCAGACCAGCAAAACATATCAACATCACAACGCCATGTGACAGAGTTGGTGAATGTCGGCTTTGTACCGGATGACTTATCAAATAATCCTCTATCGGCAGAGCAGATGGATACACTGGAGGAAGCCATAACTGATGCGGCAGTTGAATTGGGCGGAGAAGTTCGCCCTGAATTCGAAGACTATACTGCAAGAATAGGTTGGCTCATGGTCAGTTGTGCTAACAGAAAAACTGCCGACTGGTTGAAAGTCAACCTCAGTACCATCGTCAAAAAGTGCAACTTTATGGTAAGCATAACGGAAGAACCTAATTTGCCCTGGTCTCAGTATGTATGCGGTTATTTTCCGCAAAGCCAGGAATTAAAAAATGAAAAAATTCTTGCAACCATTGCGGCGCAGAACAACTTAAGCGCGAACCTTTGGAAGGTATCATTAAGGAAGAACGAAGATTCTTTCCTGCATATGATTATGGCAGTAGATAGTAATTCATGGTCAAAGGTTGTAGAAGCAAATGGTTGGATTGCTTACCGCTTCACTCACCTGAAGCTGTCACTAAAGGACATGTGAAAGGAATTATAAGTGAGGACAAGGTGCTGGGGCCAATGCAGCAAACAAAAACTAGTGAAAAGGAACTTTGCATTAATGTCGATGATGTTGATGATGATTTATAATCCATTTCGAAGAATATATGCAGAGTTAGACAAGATCTGTGTCCACATCGGCCCAGACAGCGTTTTTAAATTTAAAGCTATTTTAAATCTAAAAATTTTACACAAAACTGTATTTAATGAATTTTTATAAAACTGCATTGTATACATATGTATACTTATACATATATAAATATGTACTATATAGATAAATAAAAGGTTTTAATGAAAAAAAAATTTATTTAATTTCAAGAAAAATTTAATTATTAATATACAACATTTTCATAAGGGCCTAAAAAGAAGACAATAATATTTCTAGTTTTATATATGCAGATTTGAAAGACATGCTGACTGGTGAATTCTTCCTCATTGTCCTGAAATTTTGAGTTTGTGAATTGCACAGCCCAGTTTGAAAGCAGTTTTGTAATTTTAAAGTAAGGATATTTCCTGAGATTTGGGAAACGTACATTTCGAGGTAGAGGCATACTACCGTGACATGTTTGGCTTAATTCTGGGAAACGATAAACTTTCTATTAGCTTTATTCAAATAATAACACGCATTTGATTTTTTTTTCATTACATAATTATTGACTGATTTCATTCAATTGTTACACTCTAACCACCCAATATTTTGTAAATCAGCCCAATTATGAATTTTCCCGGGAAGTTTTTTCTATTCCCTAACGCAAGAGTTCAGCAATAAAAATTTAATAAAAAAATTATATTTTCATTGCCAAGAAGATTGTGTGTTAATAATTTTTTTCATAAAAAGTAAAATAAACAGTGTAACATTCACATATGAGGTATATGCATATGAGAAATAACTTTGTGCTGAGAAAGTGGAGCGACTGTATGTACAAAGGAAATTGTAAATTGCATAAAGTTTACCTTATCGGTCTTGATAATATTAGAAGCACAGAGGATAACCGAGGTGACACGAGACGGAAGATAATTGCGTTTTCTTTACATCTCGCTCACACAGTCATCAAATCCTCCTTTATCATTTTCGCATGCCATTTTTGTAACGTATTTTCGTGTTGTGCTTTATTGCCTCATTCGCTGTGTGATTTTGGTAAGTAATAAATAGGTCAAAATTTATTATTTCTGAAGAAATATGTTTCTAAAATTCAATTTATTTGCAGATTTTTGTAAGAAAACACAATCTTGGTTGAAATTAAAGGTGAGTAGTTTCTGCAATTGATAATTTAAGTCTGTATATTGTCATAATAGGTAGTTTTTTTTCTCTATATTTTCAGAAGCACATTTTTGCCAAAACTGAAATAAGTATACCTATGTGAGTAAAAAAACTATAATTTTATCTAATATATGCATATTAATTTAAATTGTTTTAATTTCTTAGGAGCACCAAATGCATAAAAGGCTGTCCGCTTGGGTAGAAGCTGCACAGCATTCCGAGTTAGGTTTGGAATTTACCGGACTTTTGCACTTCCCGAAAAACGGGAATGAAATAACCGCGTTCCCGGGAAAATCTATTTTTCTACATTAAGTACATTTATTAAATGAAAGTTGGCAAAATTTCTACTGTTTTATTAATTTAAGCATTATTTTTAAATAAAAGTTAATACAAAACCAGTTCTAAGACAAAATTTAATAATTTTTAAGTGATTTCAAGCAAATAGAAAATAGTTATTACACAGTACTGTATCATATACAGACTAATTGACGACTGTTGCCGCAATTAGTAAACAATTTTATAATAATGCCTCCAAATAAATTTATTAAGAATTTACCTTGCTAGTTTCTCATTCTTCTTGAAAAATTTCCAGGAGGATTCTTATCGCTAAGTTCAAGGAACTTACATTACATACTCAGCTGCGCCGAATTTTAAATACCCTTGTCCACAGTCTGTCTAAAGGTCTCGTTTTTCAATGTATTTCTCCTAAATATTTTCTTCAGGGTTTTAGAATAAATTTAAAATTTGTCAACTCAATTTTTTTATTGCTTCTTCGTAAAAATCACTTCAAGTTTTTTAACATCGATTTATTTACTTTGTAGAAAGTACTCGTACTCCACTTTCTTATGTTATAGTGATTAAAAGACACTCATAAAGGCTGATCTAATTTCAGTTTTAACAATTTCAAAAAAACAATAACAACTCAGCATGTCAGAGTTTAATTTTCTACAAAAGTATTAATACTTGTATTATAGTCTGAAACGGCCTTTACTAAATGCATCTTGCATATATGTATGTATGTAGTATGTAGTTTTCAAATAGAGCAATGATTTTTTTCGTCGAAGAATTAGCAGAAATGATATGACTTCAATTTTATGGAATTTGTATGAAATTTCCGTATAAATTTGAACAGCTCATTTTTTATTTTATAAAAAAAAATTTGTGGTCATTTTACTGCTTGTTTATCAGTGTCGAAGAATTCTTTCTTTCGGTATTGGTACAATGTGACTCAAGCGGAAGTCCACAGATAATATCTTTTGCCAGCAGCAGATTATCAGATGTTGAGAAAAGGTATTCCCAGACTGAAAAAGAAAGTTTGGCACTTGTTTGGGATGTGGAGAGATTTTATTACTACCTAGCTAGATTGGAGTTTGAGTTGATTACTGATCATAAGCCCCTTGAAGCTATATTTAAGCCAACTTTAAAACCACCTGAGAGAATAGAAAGATTACAATCTTTCAAATTTAAAGTTATTTATCGATCTGGGAAGGAGAACATTGCTGACTCAATATCTCGACTTTGCAAACTTGATAAGACAAATACGTATGATGAAATTGGAGAACACAGCGTTTTACATATTATGACATATTCCATCCCTTCATCTCTTAGTATATTCGAAATTGTAAGAAAAAGTTCAAATGATCAGGAAATTTTATATGCAATTGAACATTTAAGAAGCGACTCCTGGCCGTCAAATACTGGGAACGGTTTTTACTCATTCCGCCATGAATTAACAGCAATTGGTAATATTTTATTAAGAGGCACTCGCATCGTTATACCAAAAGTACTTCGTGGGAAATTGTTGGAACTTCCTGAAGGACACCCGGGGGAAACAGTAATAAAATATTAACCAATTTAAAGTCTGTAAAAAAACTCTTATATGTTAAATTAAATTTACTTTTTTTTATTTATTCGAGTTCTAGATGAACCTTCATAGCACAGGGTATACCAGAGATGACACGAGACGGAAGATAATTTGTGTTTTCGGATTTCGCGCTCACTCTGTCACTGCGTCTTCTTTAACCTTCTTTCGTGGTGGAATTTTGTAGCTTAATTTCAATTTATACTTTGTAACCTCATTCGCTTGACGATTTTTGTAAATAAATGATAAAAATTAATATTTTTTTAATGAAAATGCTTCAAATGAAATCTGCAATCATCTTAAAACAATTTGTAATTGCATTTTTAATAGTTATAAGCTATTTCGCACTTTGTTTCTTAATTCAACACAACAAATTCTTTCATCTAATTTTGCAAAATTGTTTACTTGTTGAAATGTTTTTCGTTTAACACTTTGTGGTCCTATTCGCTGAGTGATTTTTGTAAATAAAAGGTAAAAATTAAAATTTTTCAATGAAAATGCTTAAAGTTAAATCAGGAATAATTTGCAAACAAATTTTAATAACTTTTTAATACAAATAATCTTTTTCACATTCGGTTTTTTTAAGTAAATGCAACAAATTCTTCAATTTAATTTTGTAAATGTGTATGTACGTATGTATGTATGTACACGTGTTTATTTCACAAAGTACACATTTTCTTTTGTTTGTTTTGATTTTTTTGGTAACATTTTAATAATAAATACAAGGTTGGAAACCGAAACAAATAACGGTATCGGTATTGATACCGGTACAATTATTTTTTAAATTTCGGTATCGGTAGCGGTATCGGTATTTTTTTTATTTCGGTATCGGTATTACCGGTACATACCGTTATCGAGTTTATAATACCGGTATACCGATATTACTGACAAATTTATTATTTCAGGCAGTGGACATAGCAAAAAAACTTTTTTTTATTAAATTACTTCAAAAAGGGAGTATTTTTACATTAACATATGTATGTATAAAAGCATATAAACTTATTTGTTTCTATATATGATTTTATACTATTACTAAACAATAATTTATTAAAAAAGTGAAACAAGGAGACTGCAGTTCAAACTTTACATATATAAAGTCTATACTGATAAATTATACTGTGTGACAAATTTTAATGAAATCGTAATACCTGCGAAGTGTTACTATTTTTCTGGTAGGTATTGTTGAGTATAAAAATTTTCCAGACATCTCCAAAATCTTGAGTTAAGCCTGGTACTCTGTTCACAATTTCGTGCGAAATGCTGTCAAACTACATATAAAAGTATGTATTTGGTATGAAATATTTGCGAAATAAATTCGCAAGAGTAGTAAGTACTCTGTTCTTGGTGTGAAAAACACGGAAAATCATGTCTTTCCATGCAAAATTAATCTGGTATCATTTTAGTTTCGCTGCGAAACAACATGAGCAGTGCTTTTTTCGCACGGAATTTTAGCAATGTTGCATACTTACAAGCAAAAAAATGTGAGAAATTTATTAAAACAACCGCGAGTTGGGCTACATTTAGTACATGTCAAATTTTTCACGCGAAATAAACAATTGCACTGAAAATTTTTCTCAACTTCGAACAGAGTACCATCCTTTACGGGTAAAAAACCGCTTTTTCGTACCCGTAGGCACTTATCAACCTCTAACTAAGTTAAATATCAACTGATTTTAAATTTATAAACGGATACAGAAAGAAGAGACTAAGGCCTTTTGAACCATATATGTACATATGTATATCTTGTTTCAGTAAATTTCAAATACTCTTATATGTCCGTATTTTTCACCAAATATATTTTTTTGTGTTTTTTTCGACACTTTTATACTTTGGACACGTTCTTAGGCAATATTTTTGTACTGGACCCATATTGTTTATAACTTTCTCGCCAAATTCAGACGAAACGAACATTAGAAAATTTCAATTCAAAGAATAAATAATATTCTTTCAGCCAGCTTAAAAACAAAGAAAACAATCTTCTTGTACAATTAACATTTAAAAATTTAAAGCAGGCACTTTTCTTCACCTCAAGATTGGAATCTTTAACTTCAAATATAAAAGTTTAGAAGTTTTTTCGCTAAGCCAAAGAAAGAAAGTTAATTGATATATATTTTTGCAATTTTTGCCCATATTACGGTTTACAGCTCAACTAAGTTGGATTGAAACTGAAACAACTTAACTTTTGGTATTCTGAATAAAAACTAATTTTAGTTGTCTTCGAATAAATGCTCGAAAAACAAAGGTTCTTATATATGCTATGTTTTTTGAAACCATAGTATCTATCACAAAACATTTTAAATATTTTTAGTTCTGGCTTTGCTCTTTTTTCTTGAGATTCTATGTTTTATAAACGTGGCAATAATATTGGCTGACAAATGGGATTGAAATAATAAAGCAAAACGAATGTAATGGTCGAAATATAAACCAAAATGTCTCATGGTGAAAAAAGTTGTAATACATAATAAAAATTTGGCAACTACAACTCACTTATAATTTATTTTTTGGCCGGAATCGGTATACCGGTACGTACCGGTATAGACGTAAACGGTAGTCTGGATACCGGTATTTTCTAACCGAAATGGATTTCGGTATCGGTAACGATACCGGTATCTAATTATAGCGGTATTTGAATCGGTATCGGTATTTTTACGATACCGTTTGCCAACCTTGAATAAATATACTGCAGTTGTCCCTTTCTCGCAGAATCTGCGCGACAAATGATTTTAGCTTTTTTCATAAGTCACTTTCTTCAACTCTGGTCTACTTTGTGCTTCATAGTGATGTTATAGCGGATTTTTTTTACATACATACGAAATAAAAATAAAAAAAAGCAACAAAATCAAAAATTATACAAAAAAAAATATTTTTAATAAATATTCACCTTGATAAATAAGCTTGTTGGCTTTACTTATATTTTTTACATAGCAAGAGATAACAAAAACAAAACAACCGCAAGCAAACACAAACAAAGTACCCTTGAGGAATACTCTATATGAGTACCTCAAAGGAAACAAATTGTGAAGTGAGTTCTAACGGCAGAAATGCCTATTTTACTGTGAGTTCTGAAACTCTTAATGAAAACATTAAAAATTATAAATCTTTTTCTAACGGAAAAGTTAGCATAGAACCATTGAACAAACGTATAGATTGGTCCAAGGTGTAAGAAGAACATTTGAAGAAACGAATTATTGTTTTGCTCTCTTTATTGATGTTTCTCAGGCATTCGATAAAGTATGGCACGAAGGCCTAGTTTTGAAATTGAAGAAATACATACCTACCAATAAACATACAAAAGCTTTTGGAAAGTTATATTATTGATAGGAAGTTCACTGCTGTGGAAGTAGAGTTCACGAGTGTGCCCAAATCTATATCTTCCGGTGTTCCACACGGTAGTATTCTGGGGCCAGTTTTGTATTTAATATATACTTGTGATATGCCTGTGAGCAATAACATCCACACTTCTGCATTTGCCGATGATACAGTGTGTATGAGCATGCGCAAAAACCCTGATGAGGCATCCCGCAATCTCCAAGAACACATTACCCATCTTGAAATGTGGCTGACCTTATGGAGAATTGAAGTAAATGAACAAAAGTGTGTCCATATAACGTTCACCCTAAGAAAAGATACTTGTTCCCCTATTCGAATCAACAACAGTGTGCTCACTTCTATCGATATTCTTTAGATTCTACCGAATATGTTTGTGAATTTAACAATCTACCAATTCTACCGAACAAGGCCTGAAATCTACCGAATATTGAACGAAAATTTTGATTAACACTGATGCTACAAATCAAGTTGATCACACATACGGAAAATTCATCACATGTATGTTCTAAAATGCGTATAGCGGTCACTTTCTGCCATGAAAATAATTAAAACAGAACAAAGAAATCGGTTAAAAACTGAAACTATATATAACCTAATATTTGCCAAAGAATTGTTCCTTGGGGATGAAATATTTATTCCTCCCAATGATTTAATTATTTTTGCACAAAAGTTTAAATTCATAAATGGATCTTACATACATATAATTAATTAATAATTAACTCAAATATATTTTGAAGCCAATATGGTGGTATGGAATGCAGCTATGGGGCACTGCTTCAGCTTTAAATGTTGAGAAAATCCAACGAAGGCAAAACAAAATTTTACGTTTGATAACATCGGCTCCATGGTACATCAAAAATTCAAATATACATCGTTATTTAAATATGCCACTAGTGACTGAAGAAATTGCAAAATACGCACGCAAATATTTAAAAAAACTCGAGTCACATCCTAATCCGCTTGCTCGTAATATTTTGAACTTAACTGGACACATCCGCATAAAAATGAGGGACACAAGGGCTCTTATACTCAACACTACAGATGGGACTGCTTGAAAATATTTCTTTTTTTTTCCTTTTTGATTATCACTACTTATATATTATTTAACTATCACTAAGCTCATGCCCGATACTGGTCGGACCTAATAATTATATTTAGATTTAAGATTTGATTACTTATTGTTAGTTCATTTTTGAAGATACAATAAATAAATATATATGAAAAAAAAATGATTTATTCATTTTAAAAATTGAAATTTTTTTGAGCAAAAAAAAAATAAAAAAGTAACTGTTATTTTGTGAGGAATAAGTAAAAGTCACAAAATAACTCTTATTTCCTGAGGAATAAATAAAAATCAAGAAATAACTAGAGGAATAAAAAATAAATAAATAAAAATCACTGGATCTATACGTAGTCAATGTAACATGGAGTATCGTGTTATATTGCTTATGCACGTAGCACTTCTCTATTTTTTGAGTTTAAATTTATAAAATAATCGTTATTTGCGATCCCTGACAATTACTATGTTTTTGTTCAGTTTTTTTTTTTTGGCTCACTTGAATAGGCTCAACGCCATTAATTCAAAAATCCAACAAGAAAATATTTAAAAAAAAAATTTCATTTTCATTTTTAAAGTCTTTTTATAACGTTTTCATAAAGATTTGGTAATGAGTACAACCTCCTTTATATGACATGACTTTTAAAATAGGATTGGAAGGGAGTTCTAAAGGTTTTTAATTAATGATAATGAAATGTCAGCCCACGCTGTTTTAATTCTGTCAATTAAGGACTCGTATACTTTGCGAGAAAGCAATTCCCGCGGATGTATAATATTCATTCATATTATGGTTGCCCCTGCAAAATATTGACATTGTGGCTTCGAATCCGCTCTTTTTCAACCTGTGAAGTGTGGATCGGGACATTATCTTGTTGAAATACTCACGTAATGGGTCCATAGACAGAAGAAAAATTTTTAACCATACGCAATCATTTTAGATGTCAGAAATTCAATCTCACTTGCACCATAATATGCAAACGCCCCCACACATCACCACACTGCCTTCACAGCTTTGAAAACGGCTAAAACTTCGTTCTTTTTTACGTAGATCACGGAAATAATAATTGTATCCACCTGGACCTTCCAAGTTAAACTTTTTTCATCTGAAAAACTTTGGTGCTATTAATTTTTATAAGACATGTGAACTCGTGCAAACTGGAGTCGTTTTACTTTACGAGCAGCACTTAAAGATGTTTTTTTTTTTATTTTCATTCTTTTTATATGCTTGTCATTTAGAATTATCCAATCATATTCCATTTCATAGAAATTTAAGTTAAATAGCTGATGTTAATAATAATCTCTACCCCAGTAGATAGACATGGGTGCTGATGAAGTGCGTGGCTGCACAGAAAAATATCGGTATTTCCCCCAGCTAATAAAGTCTAGTTTAATTTTCTTCTCTTCTTTAGATACTCACATTAATTAATAAAAATATTTCATTCAATAAGAATTGAAATTACTGAACTCAAGCCTGATTAAGAAATTATTTCTAATTAAAATTCACTACAGTTCAATTAAATCTAAAAATGTCTCACTTAAATTTTTATTTCGAAAATAAAATTTTAATAAGCAAAAACATGCTCAAAAGGGGAAAACATGCAAAAATATGCAGTAACAAATAGATGCCAAAATTCATAAAAAGTTCTGAAACGGATAAATATCTTGTCCCCGCATTAATACGTTACACAAGAAAAACATGCAATTGCATATTTGCGGTTTCGCTGGTTATTACTGTGTTTTTACATAAAAACAAAAAAAAATCAGAAAAATTATAATGCACCGTTAGTTGTTTGTTTTATACATTGCGAGCATTTAAAATATCTTTCTATTCCAGCACATATAAATTCTAATCTTAAAGTTCATATAAAGAAAATATAAAATTAAAATGCAAAAAATGTGAACCTATTCAAGTGAGCGGCAGTGTACATATATATATTGTATGCTTGACAGGTAAAAACATTTAGCACACCACGGAAGGAAATCATGGTACAATTGTACTTTTTATGGTACATTTTTGACCTCGTTGGTACCGTGGTACTACCGCGAGTTAATTGGTACAATTTAAAAATGCCAAAGTTTCACTATATGTTAACATTAATTTTGCCTATGTTGTCTTTAATTTTTTTTTGTGTGTTTTATTTAGAATAACCGATCTCTAACCAGTCTAATCTACGAATGTACCCTTATGAATGTAATATTTATTATTTTTTATGTTAATAAATATTAAAAAAATGGTACCGTCATGGTCCAAAAAGTACATTTTGTTTCCACAGTTGGTACAAAATCCAAGAAGTCATTTTCCTTCCCTGTTTTTCCCTATTTTAAGAGTTTATTCCACATCTGCTGATGTTTAATATTTCCATCCCTTTTAAGTCTCTCTTAAATTGGAAATTTGCAATAAAGTTTATTATTGAATAAACATACCAAGGCCTATTTATCAGGTCAACGCAACTCTACAAAAACACAGCAATACAAAAAACAACTTTATGTTTAAGTTGTCAGAAACACACACAAACATGAACTAAAGTATATGGTGCAAATAACTTTTGACAGCTTAAACACGAAAACACAGAATATCATCAGGACGATTGCGTTGACCTGATAAATAGGCCTTGAAACATACGAATAGTAGCAACCAGCATTGCCATTTTGGTGCTTTTCGGGTATTTTTTGGTGCTTTTTTCCTTTCTAAGTACCCGAAAGTTTACTAAATACCCGTTTCAGAAAAGCAAAGAAGGAAACGTTCCGACTTGTCTCAATCAATTTTTTTAATTCCTCATGAGAAATATCCGAAATGGGACAATATATCCCAAAAATAAATCAAATTTAAAAAATGTTGTTTCCATCACGGCTAAAATTACTCTTTTTGTTTCAAATATAGTTAGCAAATGCTGTTACCTGCACTATAACTTCTCATCAACTAGCACAATCATCTTACAAAAAAATACCACTCAAAATTGGGTAACTTTATTTATTTCATACGTTAAAACTCGAAAGTACGCCTGGGACATTTTAAAATACAATTTATTTGCTTCAAACTGTATATAGCAGTCGTTAAAACTTTCCCTGGGACGTATTGTTCCAGATGGACCGAAAGGGTTAAGATTTCATAGCCAAACAAAAAATAAGGACGTATTTATATAAAACAAAAATAACAAAATATTTAACTTGGTGCTTTTTTACCCGCAATTTTTTAATTTTTACCCTATTTTTATATGCTCACAGTGCTTTTGATGACCCAAGATTTGACATCACTGGTAGCAACTTTATGACTTGGTGCATGATACAATTATACAAGGTACATGCACGACTACAACAAAATTCCAGCACCAAAAACACATGTATTTTGTTGGTATAAGCAAACGAAAAATTGTCAGAAACAAATGTCTTTTGTTTATAAAAATAGCAATTACAGGGTAACTAAAGTACAATTGCAGACGCCGCATACCTGCATGATTATAGTTATTTAGTGTTGCCAATCTGTGTGTTGTTAAACAGTGTGTAATTTCTACTCACATGTGTAGGTCATGTAATTAAATTCTTGTATAATATGTATGTAATTCTACTTTTGGTTCTATTTTTATTTATTTCTCTTTTAATTTTAACCTACACAAAAGATGTTTAGTGTAATTTTCTTCAATGTGTAATTGCAGACACAGCCATGTGTAAATTCATTGGCAACACTATAAACATTTTATTCACACACTTACACTAACATTTTTGCAGCTTGTAAACAAAGTTTGACATTTATCTGCAATGTATACAGTAACAGGCTGGGCTTGTGCATGTACCTGTTATAATTGTATCATGACTTGGTCAATGTAAATTTATATAAAGTATATGCAAGTACTCAGGTGATTAATTTTTTTCTCGTGTAGTGTCAATGCATGAATGTCAAAAGTTGTTTACAATTTTCGTACGCCATTTTGTTTTGCTTTGGTTTGTTATACACAATTGTGTGTAGTGAAAAAGTTGAAATAAATTTTTACTTAAAAAAGGTGTTACAAAACATTTAAAAATAATTATATTTAATTATTGAAATAAATATGTACCTTTTATTATACTTATTTCACGTAATAAAGGTTTATCAATTCATAAATTTACTTTGGTTTTGTCTATCCATATCCTTTTTGTTGTATGCAGATCTGGGACTTGCATTAAATAAGCAAATGCATTGACCATTTTCCTACACCAAACGAAATCAATACAAATGCAAATTTATTACATTAGAACTAACTTTGATAATTATAGTGAAATTTTTTGGCAATAAACTAAAATCTCTTCAAAGTAATACATTAATATTTCGCCAGCACCAAATCACATGGCGAAAAATAGAACGCAAATGTGTACATACATAAAAACATACGTACTTACATACATAAATATGTAAACTTTTGTCTATGTACATTTCGCCACTTAAGGCAAAAATCAAATCACTACCATTTTTATAATTTTTCAATAATTATAATTGTTCCAAGCGGTAGTATATTCCGTTTATAAAATCACCATTTTTTAAGATATATGTAACTTTACAATAAAATAAACGAAAACCTAAGTTCTGTGCCTCGTTTCTGTAAGGAATGTGAGAACTTTTCGAGTCGAAAAAATTGTTATCATCCTGTGAAACACAGGTTGAGTAAGAAAAAAACTGTATTTGTTCATATGTTTTGTAAGTTTTTATGTGAGTAACCCAGTGTAAAATAGGACAAAAAATATAATTATTTAATTTTTCTCGATGCGAGAACTTCTCACAAGTTACAGAAATGGGATACTGATCTTTCATTTGTATGCACGTACTTATACAGGTGCCTTCAATGTTCCTTCACTGTATTTTTTTATTTGTGCTATCTGAAAAAAAATATCATTACATTTTATATAATTTTACTGTGTAAAATATGTGTAATTTCAATAATATTGCATTACTACATGATGTGCTTAGTGGCAATGCAAAATTAGTACATTTTTCGCCATACGATTAGCTGCTAATGGAATATTAATCCATTACTTTTAAGAGATTTTATTTTAGTGCAAAAAAGAGTGCATTACAAGCATCAAATTTAAATTTTCACTAAAATTTTTGTTTTTCAATCAGTGCTTATGAAAAGTAATGCAAGTTGCCCAGGTCTGGTTGTAATCATCTGTTTTTGACATTCATCCATTATTTTTACACAAACAAAGCGCATGTTGTTTTTGTATTTTCTTAGTTGTTGTAGACCTGCATATACTTTATATAAATATACTTTGGACTTGGTGATTACTAATTTTAGAAAATGAAATAGAAATATGTAGGTTGTTGTGTATCCTTGTTATACTTTAACTAAACATAGATAACGAGGACCTTCTGATTTATAATTATCTTAACAATAGTTTCCTAAGACTCATTAAGTGATTAATAATATATTAATTGCTCAAGGTCATGTCTGTTTTCGACCTCCTTAACAAGATTTTAATGACTTTTTTGAGGTAAAATTAATTTGAAAATGTTCTTGAATTGCACATTCAATTGTCGCTAATGCCAAAAAGTTTTTTTTATTTTGGCAGTGAAGTAATTTCAGACGACAAAAAGCACAACTTGCAAAACTGTAAGTCAAGACAAGTGTGTTGCAAAAACGCATTTGCTTCTGTACGAGTACTTGCCAAGGTAACGCTTGTTGACATGTACGAGTACATGTAACTGTACATGTTATATGGAAACGGTGTATAAGATTTTTAAATTATTTTTAAAATACGAAATTTTAAAATCTTAAAACTATTATAGTCTTAATAAGCACATCAAGAAGATCAGGGGTAGATAGCGAATGCCATAATCTCAAACTGAAAAACTTGATCCAATCAGCTCGTTATCGAAAGCGACGATTAGACCACTGATCAAGGCGAATTGGGAAACAGGTGACTTTATCGCTACAACATGTACAAATATACAAATAAAAACCACATGCAGTTCCTACGGCTTTAGCTGTCAAAAACAGTTGAGTAAAATAGCAATATTTGTAAAATATTTTACCATCTACATCTGTCAAAAAGTTAAAAATAAACAAGTAAGAGTGCTATATTCGGTTGTGCTCCCCGTCGTATTTACATGGATTATATACAGTGAAACCTGTCATAACCGGACATTCACCGTCGCGGTGTTTTTCTCCGGTTATTAGAGGTGTCCGCTTATGAGAGAGGTACAAATTTTTTGGTATTTTATTGTAGTTGAAAAACTACATTAATAGTAGACCGTGGAATCACCAATGTCATACAAATATGAATGAGAGTTGAATAAAGAAATACCTACTCTTTAAATGCAACTCTTGTTGCCGTATTTCACTGCTTCTATACGGTTATGAAGGGTATTTAGAACAATATTTTTAAAAATTTAGTGTACGCGTCCGGTTATTAGAGTGTCTGGTTACGAGTGCATTTTCTATGGAAAATCTAATCAACGTGTTGGATTTACAAAACTTGTCCGGCTATTAAAGGTGTCCGGTTATAGCAGGTGTCCGTTATGAGAGGTTTCACTGTATATACGTACATAAGTTCATACATACATATTTGTTTTGATCAAAAATACATCGTTTAGTTTTTTCTCTAGTGCAATTTATAGTGACCTATGTGACCGATGATTATTTTACGATTGAAGAATTTTGTTCACCCACATCTAAAGCAAATTGAATGTGCATATCGTCACCTAAAATCCAAAAGGCCTTAACAACCAAAAAAAATTCAAAATATACTTTTTGATTGATTATGATGTGGTTAACCAAAATACATCTTTCTTTTAAATTTTACTCACATATGTATGTTCAAAAATGCCGATTCCATTCATTATTCAATTTGCATCTAACTAATAAATAGTCTTGCATTTATAAGGTATTTTGCTTCTCCTGTAAAAAATTAAATTAGGTGGATATATATAAGTTCAACATTTTGCCAGTCTTTATTATATTGATACCGACACGGAAAACTGAATCAAATAAGTATCCATAATGGTACTAAGCAAGATTTTCTGTTTCAAGTACTCGTATGGTATTTACAAAAATCAACAAAAACTATGGCAAGGGTGAAAAAGTTAATACAATCGTAATTTGTTTGGTAAAATATCGTGCCGTAACCGCCAAAAAAGCTTAAGCGACATAATTTTTGACCAAAGTGGATTATTTGCGATCGTAATTAATATATTTTCGTCAATAAAACAAAGTCCAAAAAATATGTCGCGTAAGCTTTTTTTTAGCGGTTATGGTTCTATATGATGTTCAAACACCGTGCTATACAATTTAATAATCCTAAAATAATCCTAGTATTGTACCTTCACACCAACTAAGCTAACTTATTTCATATATAAAACTTAATACTACAAAAGTGCTAAGTAAGTATTTCAATTCAAACATCCTACTGCTAATATTGCACGTTCATATATGTATATCGCGATATTATGTAAACTATTTATTCCCAAGGAATTTTTCGGTTTGGTTCAGCAGAAAGGAACAGTTTAGGAAAATGGAATATGTTCTTTAATTAATTTTATAATTATGACTGCTAGCGATATATTTTATGCCATTGCAAAACCAAAAAAAAAAAATAGATTTTCCAACTCTGGAATATTATTTTTGATTTTCTGACCTTAAAACTAATTTATTTCGTTATAAAATATGAAATATGTTTAATTAACAAAGAACAAAAATTAGTTTTATGTATTTACTTACATGTACAAAAAAAAAGGTTAAAATTTTTAATAATTTGAACTAGTTACTTTTAAATAAAAAAAACAGTTAAAATTTTCTAACCCTGGAATCATCCTTTTAGATATACTTTATGGATCGCACATAAATATTGTAGAAATTACACACGGTATGACAAACCTGTATATACGTTTTACTATTTTTGGTGAAGGGTATAGAAATAACTATGTACACTATAGTCAACGTTTAGACACAAAAACATTTCGAAGGGAACCATTTAGTTTTGAAGCAAGTTACGGGGTGGAGAAGAGAGAATCATCTTTGTGTTCGGTACTCGGCGACACGTTTTGTTTCCATATTCTTTGCTACATACATATACATATGTACATATACAAATATGCTTGCTACTATCGAATAATATTGAAATATCGCCGTCTGTGTGAACTCGATGTTCGCCCGTCTAAACTCAGGCATACATAGAACTAAACAGTAGTGCTGTTTACTTTTAAACATTTTCTCGATTTGATGACCACTGGTCAGCGTATCTCGCCAAACGTGGCAATAAAAATTTGTTTTTGGCGACAAAGATTTTGAAATGGTGATTGGCGATTTACTTGGCGATATTTGAACTGCTTGGCAATACTTTTGGCTATATTTTTCTGATTTCAATAATATAGAATAATGTTAAAAATATGACATTTCTATGTAAGGAGTTTTTTCTGCAATATAAACTATTTCTTGCAAAAGAGAGTTGTTTTCTACATTTAAAGAATTTGTTATCGGAAATGCTTGATCCACTTTCAGAAAAGAATTTTTACGATTCAAGAAATTTAAACAAAATGTATGTAATTTATTTATGACTGCAAACAAAGAGTACGAAAGTTGTGAATTAATAATTGATATGTGTACTTAAATAGATGTTTAAGTAAACTTTAATTATACTTGATCTGGAGGTTCCACTTTAAGTTATCTTATAAAATTGATCTTTTAAAATAAGTTGTTTTTTTAGTTTTTTTATAAATGAACTGCTGTTAATGTAAATATTTACTTTTCTTAATTTTTCTTAAACGATATAATTTTTATGTTTTAAGATTCCTATTCTCTACTGAATTGCGAATTGAACAATATTTTTAATGCAATTACATAATACAAATATTGTTTGTAGCTCAAAATGAATGTTTTATTATATTGGCGATATTCGACAATAAATTTGGGGGTGAGGCTAATGCATTAAACACATTCGACACAGCAGGCTACGGGCTACAATCTGTCAAAAATAGATTACACACATTCTTATGGTAACAATTATTTTAACGACAGCAGGCTACACGACTGCACGACCACCGTTGTAGCTGTCGCCAACTTTAAACTAATTTCTATTTCTCTGGCTACAATGAGCAAATGCAGTGTTACCAGTATAATACAAAATGGTGAACGAATGATATCGTACAATTATTTCATACTATTTACTAGAAACAATATCCAAAAATTGATGTAAGGAATATACTGATTCATTATTGTACTTTTATGTGAAATAAGTACATTTTAAAAGAAAAATTAATTTTTATAAATGCAAAATATATGAAAGTGGCAATACTGAACTATGTATTTGTACTTGAATATCAGCTGCAGATGGTGCTGCTGCCGTCTCCAAAATAATTAAGTAGCTGGCTACGTGTGTTCGTGTAGCCTGCTGTGGTGAATGTGTTTAATGCATAAAAATAAATCTGAAAACACTGCCACTGGTGTAAAACATGACTGGGGAAAATTCTGCGCGCTCAATATTGCTACTCGTACCTGCCGTGGTAAAATTATAACAGGTACATGCACAAGCCCAGCCTGTTAATGCATACAATGCAGTTAGTTGTCAAACTTTGTTTATAAGCTACAAAAATGTTAGTGGATGTGTTTTACATAAAATGATTACAGTGTTGTCAATGAAGTTATATGTACATGGCTGCGTTTCCAATAACACATTTAAGAAAATTATACTATAGATCTTTTGTGTATGTTAAAATGAAAACAAAAATAAATAAAAATAGAGCACAAAGTAGAATTACACACATATTATACACGAATCTAGTTACATGGCCTACACATGAGAGTAATTGCACACTCTGCGTAATTACACACATATTGGCAACACTGAATGACTATAATCATTTATGAATGCCGCGTCTGCAATTGTACTTTAGTTACCCTGTAATTGTTATTTTTAAAAACAAAGGACATGTGTTTCTGACAATTATTCGTTTGTTTATATCAACAAAATGTATGTGTTTTTTGGTGTGGCAATTTTCTTGTAGTCGTGCATGTACTTAGTATAATTTTACCATGGTACCTGTGAAGCATACAACACACATCCATACATACATACTTATATTGTTGGGAGAAAATGAGAATAGAAAAATTCACTCAACTGAAAACTGTTTTATATAATCATAATCTGATATATAATAAATATAATAATAATCATAGTTTCATTTGCAAGATGAACTCCGAGAAGTTAAGTTGCGAAATTTGCGAATATATTACATTTTCAAATTTGTCAAATAAAAAACGACATTATTTGAGAAAGCATAATTTTCGCTATCATCAAAGTTTAAAAAAAAGTACGTTACTCAAAAATATAAAGCAGCTCAAGCAATTTGCTGCAGCTAATGGCGAAAATTCGGATCAAACAACAAATAATTTAACAGAAACAACAAATACTACGGCGGCAACAAGAAGTGATGAAGCAGAAACAACAAATTCTACAGCGGCAACAACATCTAATATAGCAGAAGCATCAAGTGCCACAAAAACAACTCAAAGAACAAGAAATAAAAAAACGAAAAAGTGCCACAGCAAAAAGACATTGGAAGCTGACTCCAGTCGGGAACCGTCTATACAAGTTGCTAAAGAAACCAAGAAACGTGCACTGTCGGATGAGAAGCAGGAATCCGAAAGCAAAAAGACCAAGGCTACGATTCCAAGCAACAGTGACTCAGACCAGCAAAACATATCAACATCACAACGCCATGTGACAGAGTTGGTGAATGTCGGCTTTGTACCGGATGACTTATCAAATAATCCTCTATCGGCAGAGCAGATGGATACACTGGAGGAAGCCATAACTGATGCGGCAGTTGAATTGGGCGGAGAAGTTCGCCCTGAATTCGAAGACTATACTGCAAGAATAGGTTGGCTCATGGTCAGTTGTGCTAACAGAAAAACTGCCGACTGGTTGAAAGTCAACCTCAGTACCATCGTCAAAAAGTGCAACTTTATGGTAAGCATAACGGAAGAACCTAATTTGCCCTGGTCTCAGTATGTATGCGGTTATTTTCCGCAAAGCCAGGAATTAAAAAATGAAAAAATTCTTGCAACCATTGCGGCGCAGAACAACTTAAGCGCGAACCTTTGGAAGGTATCATTAAGGAAGAACGAAGATTCTTTCCTGCATATGATTATGGCAGTAGATAGTAATTCATGGTCAAAGGTTGTAGAAGCAAATGGTTGGATTGCTTACCGCTTCACTCACCTGAAGCTGTCACTAAAGGACATGTGAAAGGAATTATAAGTGAGGACAAGGTGCTGGGGCCAATGCAGCAAACAAAAACTAGTGAAAAGGAACTTTGCATTAATGTCGATGATGTTGATGATGATTTATAATCCATTTCGAAGAATATATGCAGAGTTAGACAAGATCTGTGTCCACATCGGCCCAGACAGCGTTTTTAAATTTAAAGCTATTTTAAATCTAAAAATTTTACACAAAACTGTATTTAATGAATTTTTATAAAACTGCATTGTATACATATGTATACTTATACATATATAAATATGTACTATATAGATAAATAAAAGGTTTTAATGAAAAAAAAATTTATTTAATTTCAAGAAAAATTTAATTATTAATATACAACATTTTCATAAGGGCCTAAAAAGAAGACAATAATATTTCTAGTTTTATATATGCAGATTTGAAAGACATGCTGACTGGTGAATTCTTCCTCATTGTCCTGAAATTTTGAGTTTGTGAATTGCACAGCCCAGTTTGAAAGCAGTTTTGTAATTTTAAAGTAAGGATATTTCCTGAGATTTGGGAAACGTACATTTCGAGGTAGAGGCATACTACCGTGACATGTTTGGCTTAATTCTGGGAAACGATAAACTTTCTATTAGCTTTATTCAAATAATAACACGCATTTGATTTTTTTTTCATTACATAATTATTGACTGATTTCATTCAATTGTTACACTCTAACCACCCAATATTTTGTAAATCAGCCCAATTATGAATTTTCCCGGGAAGTTTTTTCTATTCCCTAACGCAAGAGTTCAGCAATAAAAATTTAATAAAAAAATTATATTTTCATTGCCAAGAAGATTGTGTGTTAATAATTTTTTTCATAAAAAGTAAAATAAACAGTGTAACATTCACATATGAGGTATATGCATATGAGAAATAACTTTGTGCTGAGAAAGTGGAGCGACTGTATGTACAAAGGAAATTGTAAATTGCATAAAGTTTACCTTATCGGTCTTGATAATATTAGAAGCACAGAGGATAACCGAGGTGACACGAGACGGAAGATAATTGCGTTTTCTTTACATCTCGCTCACACAGTCATCAAATCCTCCTTTATCATTTTCGCATGCCATTTTTGTAACGTATTTTCGTGTTGTGCTTTATTGCCTCATTCGCTGTGTGATTTTGGTAAGTAATAAATAGGTCAAAATTTATTATTTCTGAAGAAATATGTTTCTAAAATTCAATTTATTTGCAGATTTTTGTAAGAAAACACAATCTTGGTTGAAATTAAAGGTGAGTAGTTTCTGCAATTGATAATTTAAGTCTGTATATTGTCATAATAGGTAGTTTTTTTTCTCTATATTTTCAGAAGCACATTTTTGCCAAAACTGAAATAAGTATACCTATGTGAGTAAAAAAACTATAATTTTATCTAATATATGCATATTAATTTAAATTGTTTTAATTTCTTAGGAGCACCAAATGCATAAAAGGCTGTCCGCTTGGGTAGAAGCTGCACAGCATTCCGAGTTAGGTTTGGAATTTACCGGACTTTTGCACTTCCCGAAAAACGGGAATGAAATAACCGCGTTCCCGGGAAAATCTATTTTTCTACATTAAGTACATTTATTAAATGAAAGTTGGCAAAATTTCTACTGTTTTATTAATTTAAGCATTATTTTTAAATAAAAGTTAATACAAAACCAGTTCTAAGACAAAATTTAATAATTTTTAAGTGATTTCAAGCAAATAGAAAATAGTTATTACACAGTACTGTATCATATACAGACTAATTGACGACTGTTGCCGCAATTAGTAAACAATTTTATAATAATGCCTCCAAATAAATTTATTAAGAATTTACCTTGCTAGTTTCTCATTCTTCTTGAAAAATTTCCAGGAGGATTCTTATCGCTAAGTTCAAGGAACTTACATTACATACTCAGCTGCGCCGAATTTTAAATACCCTTGTCCACAGTCTGTCTAAAGGTCTCGTTTTTCAATGTATTTCTCCTAAATATTTTCTTCAGGGTTTTAGAATAAATTTAAAATTTGTCAACTCAATTTTTTTATTGCTTCTTCGTAAAAATCACTTCAAGTTTTTTAACATCGATTTATTTACTTTGTAGAAAGTACTCGTACTCCACTTTCTTATGTTATAGTGATTAAAAGACACTCATAAAGGCTGATCTAATTTCAGTTTTAACAATTTCAAAAAAACAATAACAACTCAGCATGTCAGAGTTTAATTTTCTACAAAAGTATTAATACTTGTATTATAGTCTGAAACGGCCTTTACTAAATGCATCTTGCATATATGTATGTATGTAGTATGTAGTTTTCAAATAGAGCAATGATTTTTTTCGTCGAAGAATTAGCAGAAATGATATGACTTCAATTTTATGGAATTTGTATGAAATTTCCGTATAAATTTGAACAGCTCATTTTTTATTTTATAAAAAAAAATTTGTGGTCATTTTACTGCTTGTTTATCAGTGTCGAAGAATTCTTTCTTTCGGTATTGGTACAATGTGACTCAAGCGGAAGTCCACAGATAATATCTTTTGCCAGCAGCAGATTATCAGATGTTGAGAAAAGGTATTCCCAGACTGAAAAAGAAAGTTTGGCACTTGTTTGGGATGTGGAGAGATTTTATTACTACCTAGCTAGATTGGAGTTTGAGTTGATTACTGATCATAAGCCCCTTGAAGCTATATTTAAGCCAACTTTAAAACCACCTGAGAGAATAGAAAGATTACAATCTTTCAAATTTAAAGTTATTTATCGATCTGGGAAGGAGAACATTGCTGACTCAATATCTCGACTTTGCAAACTTGATAAGACAAATACGTATGATGAAATTGGAGAACACAGCGTTTTACATATTATGACATATTCCATCCCTTCATCTCTTAGTATATTCGAAATTGTAAGAAAAAGTTCAAATGATCAGGAAATTTTATATGCAATTGAACATTTAAGAAGCGACTCCTGGCCGTCAAATACTGGGAACGGTTTTTACTCATTCCGCCATGAATTAACAGCAATTGGTAATATTTTATTAAGAGGCACTCGCATCGTTATACCAAAAGTACTTCGTGGGAAATTGTTGGAACTTCCTGAAGGACACCCGGGGGAAACAGTAATAAAATATTAACCAATTTAAAGTCTGTAAAAAAACTCTTATATGTTAAATTAAATTTACTTTTTTTTATTTATTCGAGTTCTAGTTGAACCTTCATAGCACAGGGTATACCAGAGATGACACGAGACGGAAGATAATTTGTGTTTTCGGATTTCGCGCTCACTCTGTCACTGCGTCTTCTTTAACCTTCTTTCGTGGTGGAATTTTGTAGCTTAATTTCAATTTATACTTTGTAACCTCATTCGCTTGACGATTTTTGTAAATAAATGATAAAAATTAATATTTTTTTAATGAAAATGCTTCAAATGAAATCTGCAATCATCTTAAAACAATTTGTAATTGCATTTTTAATAGTTATAAGCTATTTCGCACTTTGTTTCTTAATTCAACACAACAAATTCTTTCATCTAATTTTGCAAAATTGTTTACTTGTTGAAATGTTTTTCGTTTAACACTTTGTGGTCCTATTCGCTGAGTGATTTTTGTAAATAAAAGGTAAAAATTAAAATTTTTCAATGAAAATGCTTAAAGTTAAATCAGGAATAATTTGCAAACAAATTTTAATAACTTTTTAATACAAATAATCTTTTTCACATTCGGTTTTTTTAAGTAAATGCAACAAATTCTTCAATTTAATTTTGTAAATGTGTATGTACGTATGTATGTATGTACACGTGTTTATTTCACAAAGTACACATTTTCTTTTGTTTGTTTTGATTTTTTTGGTAACATTTTAATAATAAATACAAGGTTGGAAACCGAAACAAATAACGGTATCGGTATTGATACCGGTACAATTATTTTTTAAATTTCGGTATCGGTAGCGGTATCGGTATTTTTTTTATTTCGGTATCGGTATTACCGGTACATACCGTTATCGAGTTTATAATACCGGTATACCGATATTACTGACAAATTTATTATTTCAGGCAGTGGACATAGCAAAAAAACTTTTTTTTATTAAATTACTTCAAAAAAAGGGAGTATTTTTACATTAACATATGTATGTATAAAAGCATATAAACTTATTTGTTTCTATATATTATTTTATACTATTACTAAACAATAATTTATTAAAAAAGTGAAACAAGGAGACTGCAGTTCAAACTTTACATATATAAAGTCTATACTGATAAATTATACTGTGTGACAAATTTTAATGAAATCGTAATACCTGCGAAGTGTTACTATTTTTCTGCTAGGTATTGTTGAGTATAAAAATTTTCCAGACATCTCCAAAATCTTGAGTTAAGCCTGGTACTCTGTTCACAATTTCGTGCGAAATGCTGTCAAACTACATATAAAAGTATGTATTTGGTATGAAATATTTGCGAAATAAATTCGCAAGAGTAGTAAGTACTCTGTTCTTGGTGTGAAAAACACGGAAAATCATGTCTTTCCATGCAAAATTAATCTGGTATCATTTTAGTTTCGCTGCGAAACAACATGAGCAGTGCTTTTTTCGCACGGAATTTTAGCAATGTTGCATACTTACAAGCAAAAAAATGTGAGAAATTTATTAAAACAACCGCGAGTTGGGCTACATTTAGTACATGTCAAATTTTTCACGCGAAATAAACAATTGCACTGAAAATTTTTCTCAACTTCGAACAGAGTACCATCCTTTACGGGTAAAAAACCGCTTTTTCGTACCCGTAGGCACTTATCAACCTCTAACTAAGTTAAATATCAACTGATTTTAAATTTATAAACGGATACAGAAAGAAGAGACTAAGGCCTTTTGAACCATATATGTACATATGTATATCTTGTTTCAGTAAATTTCAAATACTCTTATATGTCCGTATTTTTCACCAAATATATTTTTTTGGGTTTTTTTCGACACTTTTATACTTTGGACACGTTCTTAGGCAATATTTTTGTACTGGACCCATATTGTTTATAACTTTCTCGCCAAATTCAGACGAAACGAACATTAGAAAATTTCAATTCAAAGAATAAATAATATTCTTTCAGCCAGCTTAAAAACAAAGAAAACAATCTTCTTGTACAATTAACATTTAAAAATTTAAAGCAGGCACTTTTCTTCACCTCAAGATTGGAATCTTTAACTTCAAATATAAAAGTTTAGAAGTTTTTTCGCTAAGCCAAAGAAAGAAAGTTAATTGATATATATTTTTGCAATTTTTGCCCATATTACGGTTTACAGCTCAACTAAGTTGGATTGAAACTGAAACAACTTAACTTTTGGTATTCTGAATAAAAACTAATTTTAGTTGTCTTCGAATAAATGCTCGAAAAACAAAGGTTCTTATATATGCTATGTTTTTTGAAACCATAGTATCTATCACAAAACATTTTAAATATTTTTAGTTCTGGCTTTGCTCTTTTTTCTTGAGATTCTATGTTTTATAAACGTGGCAATAATATTGGCTGACAAATGGGATTGAAATAATAAAGCAAAACGAATGTAATGGTCGAAATATAAACCAAAATGTCTCATGGTGAAAAAAGTTGTAATACATAATAAAAATTTGGCAACTACAACTCACTTATAATTTATTTTTTGGCCGGAATCGGTATACCGGTACGTACCGGTATAGACGTAAACGGTAGTCTGGATACCGGTATTTTCTAACCGAAATGGATTTCGGTATCGGTAACGATACCGGTATCTAATTATAGCGGTATTTGAATCGGTATCGGTATTTTTACGATACCGTTTGCCAACCTTGAATAAATATACTGCAGTTGTCCCTTTCTCGCAGAATCTGCGCGACAAATGATTTTAGCTTTTTTCATAAGTCACTTTCTTCAACTCTGGTCTACTTTGTGCTTCATAGTGATGTTATAGCGGATTTTTTTTACATACATACGAAATAAAAATAAAAAAAAGCAACAAAATCAAAAATTATACAAAAAAAAATATTTTTAATAAATATTCACCTTGATAAATAAGCTTGTTGGCTTTACTTATATTTTTTACATAGCAAGAGATAACAAAAACAAAACAACCGCAAGCAAACACAAACAAAGTACCCTTGAGGAATACTCTATATGAGTACCTCAAAGGAAACAAATTGTGAAGTGAGTTCTAACGGCAGAAATGCCTATTTTACTGTGAGTTCTGAAACTCTTAATGAAAACATTAAAAATTATAAATCTTTTTCTAACGGAAAAGTCACGCTTTCGTCAGCGATCAACTTCGCTTTGGACCATCAATTTGGGTTTAGAATTCAGCATAGAACCATTGAACAAACGTATAGATTGGTCCAAGGTGTAAGAAGAACATTTGAAGAAACGAATTATTGTTTTGCTCTCTTTATTGATGTTTCTCAGGCATTCGATAAAGTATGGCACGAAGGCCTAGTTTTGAAATTGAAGAAATACATACCTACCAATAAACATACAAAAGCTTTTGGAAAGTTATATTATTGATAGGAAGTTCACTGCTGTGGAAGTAGAGTTCACGAGTGTGCCCAAATCTATATCTTCCGGTGTTCCACACGGTAGTATTCTGGGGCCAGTTTTGTATTTAATATATACTTGTGATATGCCTGTGAGCAATAACATCCACACTTCTGCATTTGCCGATGATACAGTGTATATGAGCATGCGCAAAAACCCTGATGAGGCATCCCGCAATCTCCAAGAACACATTACCCATCTTGAAATGTGGCTGACCTTATGGAGAATTGAAGTAAATGAACAAAAGTGTGTCCATATAACGTTTACCCTAAGAAAAGATACTTGTTCCCCTATTCGAATCAACAACAGTGTGCTCACTTCTATCGATATTCTTTAGATTCTACCGAATATGTTTGTGAATTTAACAATCTACCAATTCTACCGAACAAGGCCTGAAATCTACCGAATATTGAACGAAAATTTTGATTAACACTGATGCTACAAATCAAGTTGATCACACATACGGAAAATTCATAACATGTATGTTCTAAAATGCGGACAGCTTTGCGCGGAGAAGAGAATATGTTTAACGAATTGTTATTTAGTAATTTAAGTCGATATATGTGTAAATTGGATATTTTGCCACATAGCAGTACGGCCGTATAGCGGTCACTTTCTGCCATGAAAATAATTAAAACAGAACAAAGAAATCGGTTAAAAACTGAAACTATATATAACCTAATATTTGCCAAAGAATTGTTCCTTGGGGATGAAATATTTATTCCTCCCAATGATTTAATTATTTTTGCACAAAAGTTTAAATTCATAAATGGATCTTACATACATATAATTAATTAATAATTAACTCAAATATATTTTGAAGCCAATATGGTGGTATGGAATGCAGCTATGGGGCACTGCTTCAGCTTTAAAAGTTGAGAAAATCCAACGAAGGCAAAACAAAATTTTACGTTTGATAACATCGGCTCCATGGTACATCAAAAATTCAAATATACATCGTTATTTAAATATGCCACTAGTGACTGAAGAAATTGCAAAATACGCACGCAAATATTTAAAAAAACTCGAGTCACATCCTAATCCGCTTGCTCGTAATATTTTGAACTTAACTGGACACATCCGCATAAAAATGAGGGACACAAGGGCTCTTATACTCAACACTACAGATGGGACTGCTTGAAAATATTTCTTTTTTTTTCCTTTTTGATTATCACTACTTATATATTATTTAACTATCACAAAGCTCATGCCCGATACTGGTCGGACCTAATAATTATATTTAGATTTAAGATTTGATTACTTATTGTTAGTTCATTTTTGAAGATACAATAAATAAATATATATGAAAAAAAAATTATTTATTCATTTTAAAAATTGAAATTTTTTTGAGCAAAAAAAAAATAAAAAAGTAACTGTTATTTTGTGAGGAATAAGTAAAAGTCACAAAATAACTCTTATTTCCTGAGGAATAAATAAAAATCAAGAAATAACTAGAGGAATAAAAAATAAATAAATAAAAATCACTGGATCTATACGTAGTCAATGTAACATGGAGTATCGTGTTATATTGCTTATGCACGTAGCACTTCTCTATTTTTTGAGTTTAAATTTATAAAATAATCGTTATTTGCGATCCCTGACAATTACTATGTTTTTGTTCAGTTTTTTTTTTTTGGCTCACTTGAATAGGCTCAACGCCATTAATTCAAAAATCCAACAAGAAAATATTTAAAAAAAAAATTTCATTTTCATTTTTAAAGTCTTTTTATAACGTTTTCATAAAGATTTGGTAATGAGTACAACCTCCTTTATATGACATGACTTTTAAAATAGGATTGGAAGGGAGTTCTAAAGGTTTTTAATTAATAATAATGAAATGTCAGCCCACGCTTTTTTAATTCTGTCAATTAAGGACTCGTATACTTTGCGAGAAAGCAATTCCCGCGGATGTATAATATTCATTCATATTATGGTTGCCCCTGCAAAATATTGACATTGTGGCTTCGAATCCGCTCTTTTTCAACCTGTGAAGTGTGGATCGGGACATTATCTTGTTGAAATACGCACGTAATGGGTCCATAGACAGAAGAAAAATTTTTAACCATACGCAATCATTTTAGATGTCAGAAATTCAATCTCACTTGCACCATAACATGCAAACGCCCCCACACATCACCACACTGCCTTCACAGCTTTGAAAACGGCTAAAACTTCGTTCTTTTTTACGTAGATCACGGAAATAATAATTGTATCCACCTGGACCTTCCAAGTTAAACTTTTTTCATCTGAAAAACTTTGGTGCTATTAATTTTTATAAGACATGTGAACTCGTGCAAACTGGAGTCGTTTTACTTTACGAGCAGCACTTAAAGATGTTTTTTTTTTATTTTCATTCTTTTTATATTCTTGTCATTTAGAATTATCCAATCATATTCCATTTCATAGAAATTTAAGTTAAATAGCTGATGTTAATAATAATCTCTACCCCAGTAGATAGACATGGGTGCTGATGAAGTGCGTGGCTGCACAGAAAAATATCGGTATTTCCCCCAGCTAATAAAGTCTAGTTTAATTTTTCTTCTCTTCTTTAGATACTCACATTAATTAATAAAAATATTTCATTCAATAAGAATTGAAATTACTGAACTCAAGCCTGATTAAGAAATTATTTCTAATTAAAATTCACTACAGTTCAATTAAATCTAAAAATGTCTCACTTAAATTTTTATTTCGAAAATAAAATTTTAATAAGCAAAAACATGCTCAAAAGGGGAAAACATGCAAAAATATGCAGTAACAAATAGATGCCAAAATTCATAAAAAGTTCTGAAACGGATAAATATCTTGTCCCCGCATTAATACGTTACACAAGAAAAACATGCAATTGCATATTTGCGGTTTCGCTGGTTATTACTGTGTTTTTACATAAAAACAAAAAAAAATCAGAAAAATTATAATGCACCGTTAGTTGTTTGTTTTATACATTGCGAGCATTTAAAATATCTTTCTATTCCAGCACATATAAATTCTAATCTTAAAGTTCATATAAAGAAAATATAAAATTAAAATGCAAAAAATGTGAACCTATTCAAGTGAGCGGCAGTGTACATATATATATTGTATGCTTGACAGGTAAAAACATTTAGCACACCACGGAAGGAAATCATGGTACAATTGTACTTTTTATGGTACATTTTTGACCTCGTTGGTACCGTGGTACTACCGCGAGTTAATTGGTACAATTTAAAAATGCCAAAGTTTCACTATATGTTAACATTAATTTTGCCTATGTTGTCTTTAATTTTTTTTTGTGTGTTTTATTTAGAATAACCGATCTCTAACCAGTCTAATCTACGAATGTACCCTTATGAATGTAATATTTATTATTTTTTATGTTAATAAATATTAAAAAAATGGTACCGTCATGGTCCAAAAAGTACATTTTGTTTCCACAGTTGGTACAAAATCCAAGAAGTCATTTTCCTTCCCTGTTTTTCCCTATTTTAAGAGTTTATTCCACATCTGCTGATGTTTAATATTTCCATCCCTTTTAAGTCTCTCTTAAATTGGAAATTTGCAATAAAGTTTATTATTGAATAAACATACCAAGGCCTATTTATCAGGTCAACGCAACTCTACAAAAACACAGCAATACAAAAAACAACTTTATGTTTAAGTTGTCAGAAACACACACAAACATGAACTAAAGTATATGGTGCAAATAACTTTTGACAGCTTAAACACGAAAACACAGAATATCATCAGGACGATTGCGTTGACCTGATAAATAGGCCTTGAAACATACGAATAGTAGCAACCAGCATTGCCATTTTGGTGCTTTTCGGGTATTTTTTGGTGCTTTTTTCCTTTCTAAGTACCCGAAAGTTTACTAAATACCCGTTTCAGAAAAGCAAAGAAGGAAACGTTCCGACTTGTCTCAATCAATTTTTTTAATTCCTCATGAGAAATATCCGAAATGGGACAATATATCCCAAAAATAAATCAAATTTAAAAAATGTTGTTTCCATCACGGCTAAAATTACTCTTTTTGTTTCAAATATAGTTAGCAAATGCTGTTACCTGCACTATAACTTCTCATCAACTAGCACAATCATCTTACAAAAAAATACCACTCAAAATTGGGTAACTTTATTTATTTCATACGTTAAAACTCGAAAGTACGCCTGGGACATTTTAAAATACAATTTATTTGCTTCAAACTGTATATAGCAGTCGTTAAAACTTTCCCTGGGACGTATTGTTCCAGATGGACCGAAAGGGTTAAGATTTCATAGCCAAACAAAAAATAAGGACGTATTTATATAAAACAAAAATAACAAAATATTTAACTTGGTGCTTTTTTGCCCGCAATTTTTTAATTTTTACCCTATTTTTATATGCTCACAGTGCTTTTGATGACCCAAGAGTTGACATCACTGGTAGCAACTTTATGACTTGGTGCATGATACAATTATACAAGGTACATGCACGACTACAACAAAATTCCAGCACCAAAAACACATGTATTTTGTTGGTATAAGCAAACGAAAAATTGTCAGAAACAAATGTCTTTTGTTTATAAAAATAGCAATTACAGGGTAACTAAAGTACAATTGCAGACGCCGCATACCTGCATGATTATAGTTATTTAGTGTTGCCAATCTGTGTGTTGTTAAACAGTGTGTAATTTCTACTCACATGTGTAGGTCATGTAATTAAATTCTTGTATAATATGTATGTAATTCTACTTTTGGTTCTATTTTTATTTATTTCTCTTTTAATTTTAACCTACACAAAAGATGTTTAGTGTAATTTTCTTCAATGTGTAATTGCAGACACAGCCATGTGTAAATTCATTGGCAACACTATAAACATTTTATTCACACACATACACTAACATTTTTGCAGCTTGTAAACAAAGTTTGACATTTATCTGCAATGTATACAGTAACAGGCTGGGCTTGTGCATGTACCTGTTATAATTGTATCATGACTTGGTCAATGTAAATTTATATAAAGTATATGCAAGTACTCAGGTGATTAATTTTTTTCTCGTGTAGTGTCAATGCATGAATGTCAAAAGTTGTTTACAATTTTCGTACGCCATTTTGTTTTGCTTTGGTTTGTTATACACAATTGTGTGTAGTGAAAAAGTTGAAATAAATTTTTACTTAAAAAAGGTGTTACAAAACATTTAAAAATAATTATATTTAATTATTGAAATAAATATGTACCTTTTATTATACTTATTTCACGTAATAAAGGTTTATCAATTCATAAATTTACTTTGGTTTTGTCTATCCATATCCTTTTTGTTGTATGCAGATCTGGGACTTGCATTAAATAAGCAAATGCATTGACCATTTTCCTACACCAAACGAAATCAATACAAATGCAAATTTATTACATTAGAACTAACTTTGATAATTATAGTGAAATTTTTTGGCAATAAACTAAAATCTCTTCAAAGTAATACATTAATATTTCGCCAGCACCAAATCACATGGCGAAAAATAGAACGCAAATGTGTACATACATAAAAACATACGTACTTACATACATAAATATGTAAACTTTTGTCTATGTACATTTCGCCACTTAAGGCAAAAATCAAATCACTACCATTTTTATAATTTTTCAATAATTATAATTGTTCCAAGCGGTAGTATATTCCGTTTATAAAATCACCATTTTTTAAGATATATGTAACTTTACAATAAAATAAACGAAAACCTAAGTTCTGTGCCTCGTTTCTGTAAGGAATGTGAGAACTTTTCGAGTCGAAAAAATTGTTATCATCCTGTGAAACACAGGTTGAGTAAGAAAAAAACTGTATTTGTTCATATGTTTTGTAAGTTTTTATGTGAGTAACCCAGTGTAAAATAGGACAAAAAATATAATTATTTAATTTTTCTCGATGCGAGAACTTCTCACAAGTTACAGAAATGGGATACTGATCTTTCATTTGTATGCACGTACTTATACAGGTGCCTTCAATGTTCCTTCACTGTATTTTTTTATTTGTGCTATCTGAAAAAAAATATCATTACATTTTATATAATTTTACTGTGTAAAATATGTGTAATTTCAATAATATTGCATTACTACATGATGTGCTTAGTGGCAATGCAAAATTAGTACATTTTTCGCCATACGATTAGCTGCTAATGGAATATTAATCCATTACTTTTAAGAGATTTTATTTTAGTGCAAAAAAGAGTGCATTACAAGCATCAAATTTAAATTTTCACTAAAATTTTTGTTTTTCAATCAGTGCTTATGAAAAGTAATGCAAGTTGCCCAGGTCTGGTTGTAATCATCTGTTTTTGACATTCATCCATTATTTTTACACAAACAAAGCGCATGTTGTTTTTGTATTTTCTTAGTTGTTGTAGACCTGCATATACTTTATATAAATATACTTTGGACTTGGTGATTACTAATTTTAGAAAATGAAATAGAAATATGTAGGTTGTTGTGTATCCTTGTTATACTTTAACTAAACATAGATAACGAGGACCTTCTGATTTATAATTATCTTAACAATAGTTTCCTAAGACTCATTAAGTGATTAATAATATATTAATTGCTCAAGGTCATGTCTGTTTTCGACCTCCTTAACAAGATTTTAATGACTTTTTTGAGGTAAAATTAATTTGAAAATGTTCTTGAATTGCACATTCAATTGTCGCTAATGCAGAAAAGTTTTTTTATTTTGGCAGTGAAGTATTTTCAGACGACAAAAAGCTCAACTTGCAAAACTGTAAGTCAAGACAAGTGTGTTGCAAAAACGCATTTGCTTATGTACGAGTACTTGTCAAGGTAACGCTTGTTGACATCTACGAGTACATGGAACTGTACATGTTATATGGAAACGGTGTATAAAATTTTTAAATTATTTCTAAAATACGAAATTTTAAAACTATTATAGTCTTAATAAGCACATCAAGAAGATCAGGAGTCCAATCATCGCTTTCGATAACGAGCTGATTCGATCACGTTTTTCAGTTTGAGATTATGGCACTCGATATCATACCATATTATTACATTGTTCGATAGCGAATGCCACAATATCAAACTGAAAAACTTGATCGAATCAGCTCGTTATCGAAAGTGACGATTAGACCCCTGAACCAGTGTTGTCAGATATGGCGATATCTCGCCAAACGTGGCGACAAAAATTTGTGTTTGGCGATGAAAATTTTGAATTGGCGATTTACTTGGCGATAATTGAACTCCTTGGCGATATTTTTGGCTATATTTTTACGTTTTCAATAACATACGAGGGCGGTTCGGAAACTTCTTAGCCTATCAATGAAAGAGAATAGTTAGTTTTTCAAAAATATTTTTATTTTTCAATATAATCTCCTGAAACTTCAATACACTTAGTCCAACGCTTTTCCAGCAATTCTATCCCTTGATTAAAATAGTTTTCCTCAAGGTCTTCAAAATAACTGTAATTGCATCTTCATTTGAGGTAAAACGCTTGCCAGCAAGGAAATTTTTTAGATTTGGGAACAGGTTCTCAAATTTGTACATTTAATTGATCCAAAAGGTTGCAATAGTACTCTGAATTTATTGTTTTACCCTTTTTCAGATAGTCAATCAATAAAATACCTTTGAAGTCCCAAAACACCGTTGCCATAACCTTACCAGCCGATTGAATTGTTTTTGCCTTCTTTGGGGCACTTCCTCCAGCTTCAGTCCACTGTTTCGATTGTTCTTTTGTCTCTGGAGTATAGTGGTGGATCCATGTCTTATCAACAGTTATGAAACGACGCTTAAAATCCAATTTATTTCGCTTAAAACGATCCAAACAAGCTTGAGAAATGTTCATTCTTATGCGTTTTTGGTCGACTGTTAACAAATGCGGCACCCATCTTGCAGAAAGCTTTTTCATCTGTAGTTCTTCATGCAAAATTAAATGGACTCGATCATTTGAGATGCCCATGATATTAGCTTTTTCACGCACTTTTATTCGTCGATCATTTAATACCATATCATGCACTTTGGCTACAATTTCTGTTGTTGTTGCTTTTTTTGGACGTCCACTACGTGGTTCATCTTCAATGCTTGTACGACCACGTTTAAATTCAGCAACCCAATTTTTTACTGTTGCATATGAAGGAGCACTTTCACCTAACACATTCACCATATCATTATGAATTTCTTGTCCCGATAAACCTTTTTTATGTAAATATTTAATGACACCACGCATTTCTAATTTTTCCATTGTTAAAAAATCGCGGATGCGTCTTTTTTGAACACCTGTTTCTATATGAAGGAGTTGACAGATCGAAACAAAATTTAACATGTGTTCATAGCAGAGATGGAAGTTTCCAAAACACTTAACTGTTTTCTGTTTATACCGCGTTTTTCGTGCTAGGCTAAGAAGTTTCCGAACCGCCCTCGTAGAATAATGTTAAAAATATGAAATTTTTTATATAAGAAGAAATTCTTCTCCAACATAAAATATTTCGTGCAAAAAATTCTAAATGTTGTGACTCTTTATCTCAAACAAAAATTTTCTGAAACTCAAGAAGTTAAAAAAAATATGGACCAAAAAATCTCATTTGGTGTTTATAAAACATAGTGGGGAAAACATGCTTTTATAAATTGGAACCAACATTTTGGTAATGAAGCAGAAATAAAGGCTGCAAAAGTTATTACCTAAATTGTATAATTACGATGATGCTCTGGCACTTACTACTTTAAGGATATGATATGTGTACTTTAACACACATTTAATTAAACGTTAATTCCGTTTTATCACACGATTTATATAATAATTTTGATCTTGGTACTCAAGTTCAATTTATCCTACTAATATTGATTTTTGGAATAAGTTATTTTTAAGTCTTTTTTAAACGCCAGTATTTTTTAAATGTTAATTTACATACTTTGCAATATTATTGCATATGTTGTTCTACAAAAAAAACATATTGCCCAATTTTCCTGACAGTGAAAACGTAAACAACATTGAACAATATTGTCACCACATTACACAATTCCCTTGATTGTACAATAAAAAGCAAGTCTTTTGATATTTGCCAATATATTGAGCCACCTTCGAATATGATATACACATTGGCTATATTACTGTACAATACGAAAAATTGCACAATTATATTGCAAGTGGGTGGGCCCCTTCAAATAATAAATTTTTTATGTTTTACGATAGACGTTACCCATCGAATTTAAAATTTAACGTTATTTGTAATGTAATTACATAATAAAAATATTTTTGTAGCTAAAATTTAATGTTTTATTATATTGGCGATATTTGGCGATATTCAACAATTCATTTGGCGAGGAGGCTGAAAATAAATCTGACAACACTGCCCTGAACAAGGAGAACTGGGAAACAGGTGACTTTATCGCTACAACATGTACAAATATACAAATAAAAACCACATGCAGTTCCTACGGCTTTAGCTGTCAAAAACAGTTGACTAAAATAGCAATATTTGTAAAATATTTTACTATCTACATCTGTCAAAAAGTTGAAAAAAAAAGCAAGTAAGAGTGCTATATTCGGTTGTGCTCCCCGTCGTATGTACGTGGATTATATACAGTGAAACCTGTCATAACCGGACATTCACCGTCGCGGTGTTTTTCTCCGGTTATTAGAGGTGTCCGCTTATGAGAGAGGTGCAAAATTTTTGGTAGTTGAAAAATTATATTAATAGTAGACCGGGGAATCATACAAATATGAATGAGAGTTGAATGAAGAAATACGTTCTATTCAGCTCTTGTTTCCGTATTTCACTGCGTCTGTTCGGTTATGTGGGGTATTTAAAACATTATTTTTAAAAATTTTGTTTACGCGTCCGGTTATGGGAGTGCATTTTCTATGGGAAAAACTAATCAACGTGGTTGATTTACAAAACTTGTCCGGCTATTAAAGGTGTCCGGTTATAGCAGGTGTCCGTTATGAGAGGTTTCACTGTATATACATACATAAGTTCATACATACATATTTGTTTTGATCAAAAATACATCGTTTAGTTTTTTCTCTAGTGCAATTTATAGTGACCTATGTGACCGATGATTATTTTACGACTGAAGAATTTGATTCACCCACATCTAAATCAAATTGAATGTGCATATCGTCACCTAAAATCCAAAAGGTCTTAACAACCAAAAAAAATGCAATATACTTTTTGATTGATTATGATGTGGTTAACCAAAAAAAAACATCTTTCTTTTAAATTTTACTCACATATGTATGTTAAAAAATGTCGATTCAATTCATTATTCAATTTGCATCTAACTAATAAATAGTCTTCAATTTATAAGTTATTTTGCTTCTCCTGTAAAAAATTAAAAAGTGTACTTACGCCCTTCTGGATTTTAGGTGGCTATATATAAGTTGAAAAGTTTGCCAGTCTTTACCATATTTTTTTTTTTAAGAGAAGTAACACTCAGGCAATTAATGCCTACTACTATTACTAGGTGTTACCTTCTTTAGCAAAGGGATAGTGATGATAGAGAACAGATAGCGGAAAGCTTTATTCTTTTACAACTCTGCTTTTTTGCAAATTTTTTTAGTAATGCAGTGTTGCAGCGCCTCTGCTGTATTATTATTTTTTTATTTTACTTCGCCGATGATTCTGCTACACAACTTAAGGGGGTGCTCTGATGTTACATTAGGATTAGTATCTGCTGAATTCGGTATAATTCAGTGACCAGTGACTATACCTTCATCACTTGAACTTTCCTACAACAACTGATACAACGGGACACTAATCCGCATCAGAAAAATGCGTGGTGGTGTTATTTTTTAATGACCGTTGGATACAGGGATTGAACCCAGGACCTTCGGTTTTGTAGTCAACGTGCTAACTACTTCAGCCAACGCCACCCGACACGGAAAACTGAATCAAATAAGTATCCATAACGGTACTAAACAAGTTTTTCTATTTATGTTTCAACTACTCGTATGGTTTTTACAAAAATCAACAAAAACTATGGCAATGGTGGAAAAGTTGATACAATCGTAATTTTTTTGGTAAAATATCGCGCCGCAACCGCCAAAAAAGCTTAAGCGACATAGTTTTCGAACTTAAATTTTTTGACCAAAGTCGATTATTTGCGATCGTAATTAATATATTTTCGTCAATAAAATGAAGTCCAAAAAATATGTCGCGTAAGCTTTTTTTAGCGGTTATGGTTCTATATGACGTTCAAACACCGTGCTATACAATTTAATAATCCTAAAATAATCCTAGTATTGTACTTTCATACCAACTAAACTAACTTATTTCATATCGTCATCTTAAACACCTAATAACCTATCTGCAAAAATTTCAAAATTTAATTTTTTATGGATTATTATTCTCTATATCATAATGCTTATGTGTGCAAATTTTTGAACATCTAATACTACAAATGACCAAGTTATTACCAGTTTTTGTACTTAGAGGACTTTTAAGCACTAAAAAAATAGAAAAATAAAACATCAAAAATCACGATAAAAGTTTAATTTTGTTGCATAATGTAATTTAAACAAACATTAAGTACTTTTTTTTCCTTAAACAAGTAAAAGAAACTCTGTTATTATTTAATATATATAATATTCATATGTACATACATATATGCGTTATTTATTCATACTAATTATTACTGGGGATAGGTTTCAGATTTATACAATTCCAAATAACCTAAGTGACATAACATAAGCTGTGCTTAGAAAAATAAATATGTATTTCTCAAGCGATATATGTTTCTGGTTTCATTTTAATCAAAATATTTAATTTTCGTTTCAATATTGCTAGTAGTTCCAATTTTATAACGTTTTCCCCTCTCCTGTGAACTTTTGAAAACTGCAGATAGGTTAATTCGTCTTTAAGGTGACGATATATAAAACTTACTACTACAAAAGTGTTAAGTATTTCAATTCAAACATCCTACTGCGAATATTGCACATTCGCATACATACATATGTATGTATTTCGCGATATTATGTAAACTTTTTATTCCCAAGGAATTTGTCAGTTTTGTTCAGCAGAAAGGAACAGTTTCAGGAAAATGGAATATGTTCTTTAACTAATTTTATAATTATGACTGTTAGCGATATATTTTATGCCATTGCAAAACCAAAAAAAAATTTAAATTTTCCAACTCCGGAATTTTATTTTTGATTTTCTGCTTTTAAAACTAATTTATTCCGTTATAAAATATGAAATATGTTTAATTAACAAAGAACAAAAATTAGTTTTATGTATTTACTTACATGTACAAAAAAAAGGTTAAAATTTTTAATAATTTGAACTAGTTACTTTTAAATAAAAAAACAGTTAAAATTTTCCAACCCTGGAATCATCCTTTTTGGATATATGTATGTACTTTATGGATCACATATAAATATTGTAGAAATTACACACGGTATGACAAACCTATAATACCTTTTACTATTTTTGGTGAAAGGTATAATTAGACACGAAAACATTTGGAAGGGAACCATTTAGTTTGGAAGCAAGTTACGGGTTGGGGAAGAGAGAATCATTTTTCTGTTCTGCACTCGGCGACACGTTTTCTGTCGCCATTTCTATGTAAGGAATTTTTTCTGCAATATAAACTATTTCGTACAAAAGAGAGTTGTTTTCTACATTTAAAGAACTTGTTATCGGAAATGCTTGATCCACTTTCAGAAAATATGTATATATTCCAAGAATTTTTAGGATTCAAGAAATTTAAACAAAATGTATGTAATTTATGTATGACTCTGCAAACAAAGAGTACGAAAGTTGTGAATTAATAATTGATATGTGTACTTAAATAGATGTTTAAGTAAACTTTAATTATACTTGATCTGGAGGTTCCACTTTAAGTTATCTTATAAAATTGATCTTTTAAAATAAGTTGTTTTTTATAAATAAACTGCTGTTAATGTAAATATTTACTTTTCTTAATTATTCTTAAACGATATAATTTTTTTGTTTTAGGATACGTGTTATCTATTGAATTTCAAATTGAACAATATTTGTAATACAATTACAAAATACAAATATTTTTTGTAGCTCAAAATTAATGTTTTATTATATTGGCGATATTTGGCGATATTCGACAATAAATTTGGCGGTGAGGCTAAAAATAAATCTGACAACACTGCCACTGGTGTAAAACATGACTAGGGAAAATTCTGCGCGCTCAATATTGTACCCGTCATGGTAAAATTATAAGAGGTACATGCACAAGCCCAGCCTGTTAATGCATACAATGCAGTTAGTTGTCAAACTTTCTTTACAAGCTACAAAAATTTTAGTGTATGTGTTTTACATAAAATGATTACAGTGTTGTCAATGAAGTTATACATGGGTGTGTATCCAATTAAACATTGAAGAAAACCACACTACACATCTTTTGTGTATGTCAAAATGAAAACAAAAATAAATAAATATAGAACACAAAGTAGAATTACACATATATTATACACGAATCTAGTAACATGGCCTACACATGAGAGTAATTGCACACTCTGCGTAATTACACACATATTGGCAACACTGAATGACTATAATCATTTATGAATGCCGCGTCTGCAATTGTACTTTAGTTACCCTGTAATTGTTATTTTTAAAAACAAAGGACATGTGTTTCTGACAATTATTCGTTTGTTTATACCAACAAAATGTATGTGTTTTTTGGTGTTGCAATTTTCTTGTAGTCGTGCATGTACTTAGTATAATTTTACCATGGTACCTGTGAAGCATACAACACACATCCATACATACATACTTATATTGTTGGGAGAAAATGAGAATAGAAAAATTCACTCAACTGAAAACTGTTTTATATAATCATAATCTGATATATAATAAATATAATAATAATCATAGTTTCATTTGCAAGATGAACTCCGAGAAGTTAAGTTGCGAACTTTGCGAATATATTACATTTTCAAATTTGTCAAATAAAAAACGACATTATTTGAGAAAGCATAATTTTCGCTATCATCAAAGTTTAAAAAAAAGTACGTTACTCAAAAATATAAAGCAGCTCAAGCAATTTGCTGCAGCTAATGGCGAAAATTCGGATCAAACAACAAATAATTTAACAGAAACAACAAATACTACGGCGGCAACAAGAAGTGATGAAGCAGAAACAACAAATTCTACAGCGGCAACAACATCTAATATAGCAGAAGCATCAAGTGCCACAAAAATAACTCAAAGAACAAGAAATAAAAAAACGAAAAAGTGCCACAGCAAAAAGACATTGGAAGCTGACTCCAGTCGGGAACCGTCTATACAAGTTGCTAAAGAAACCAAGAAACGTGCACTGTCGGATGAGAAGCAGGAATCCGAAAGCAAAAAGACCAAGGCTACGATTCCAAGCAGCAGTGACTCAGACCAGCAAAACATATCAACATCACAACGCCATGTGACAGAGTTGGTGAATGTCGGCTTTGTACCGGATGACTTATCAAATAATCCTCTATCGGCAGAGCAGATGGATACACTGGAGGAAGCCATAACTGATGCGGCAGTTGAATTGGGCGGAGAAGTTCGCCCTGAATTCGAAGACTATACTGCAAGAATAGGTTGGCTCATGGTCACTTGTGCTAACAGAAAAACTGCCGACTGGTTGAAAGTCAACCTCAGTACCATCGTCAAAAAGTGCAACTTTATGGTAAGCATAACGGAAGAACCTAATTTGCCCTGGTCTCAGTATGTATGCGGTTATTTTCCGCAAAGCCAGGAATTAAAAAATGAAAAAATTCTTGCAACCATTGCGGCGCAGAACAACTTAAGCGCGAACCTTTGGAAGGTATCATTAAGGAAGAACGAAGATTCTTTCCTGCATATGATTATGGCAGTAGATAGTAATTCATGGTCAAAGGTTGTAGAAGCAAATGGTTGGATTGCTTACCGCTTCACTCACCTGAAGCTGTCACTAAAGGACATGTGAAAGGAATTATAAGTGAGGACAAGGTGCTGGGGCCAATGCAGCAAACAAAAACTAGTGAAAAGGAACTTTGCATTAATGTCGATGATGTTGATGATGATTTATAATCCATTTCGAAGAATATATGCAGAGTTAGACAAGATCTGTGTCCACATCGGCCCAGACAGCGTTTTTAAATTTAAAGCTATTTTAAATCTAAAAATTTTACACAAAACTGTATTTAATGAATTTTTATAAAACTGCATTGTATACATATGTATACTTATACATATATAAATATGTACTATATAGATAAATAAAAGGTTTTAATGAAAAAAAAATTTATTTAATTTCAAGAAAAATTTAATTATTAATATACAACATTTTCATAAGGGCCTAAAAAGAAGACAATAATATTTCTAGTTTTATATATGCAGATTTGAAAGACATGCTGACTGGTGAATTCTTCCTCATTGTCCTGAAATTTTGAGTTTGTGAATTGCACAGCCCAGTTTGAAAGCAGTTTTGTAATTTTAAAGTAAGGATATTTCCTGAGATTTGGGAAACGTACATTTCGAGGTAGAGGCATACTACCGTGACATGTTTGGCTTAATTCTGGGAAACGATAAACTTTCTATTAGCTTTATTCAAATAATAACACGCATTTGATTTTTTTTCATTACATAATTATTGACTGATTTCATTCAATTGTTACACTCTAACCACCCAATATTTTGTAAATCAGCCCAATTATGAATTTTCCCGGGAAGTTTTTTCTATTCCCTAACGCAAGAGTTCAGCAATAAAAATTTAATAAAAAAATTATATTTTCATTGCCAAGAAGATTGTGTGTTAATAATTTTTTTCATAAAAAGTAAAATAAACAGTGTAACATTCACATATGAGGTATATGCATATGAGAAATAACTTTGTGCTGAGAAAGTGGAGCGACTGTATGTACAAAGGAAATTGTAAATTGCATAAAGTTTACCTTATCGGTCTTGATAATATTAGAAGCACAGAGGATAACCGAGGTGACACGAGACGGAAGATAATTGCCTTTTCTTTACATCTCGCTCACACAGTCATCAAATCCTCCTTTATCATTTTCGCATGCCATTTTTGTAACGTATTTTCGTGTTGTGCTTTATTGCCTCATTCGCTGTGTGATTTTGGTAAGTAATAAATAGGTCAAAATTTATTATTTCTGAAGAAATATGTTTCTAAAATTCAATTTATTTGCAGATTTTTGTAAGAAAACACAATCTTGGTTGAAATTAAAGGTGAGTAGTTTCTGCAATTGATAATTTATGTCTGTATATTGTCATAATAGGTAGTTTTTTTTCTCTATATTTTCAGAAGCACATTTTTGCCAAAACTGAAATAAGTATACCTATGTGAGTAAAAAAACTATAATTTTATCTAATATATGTATATTAATTTAAATTGTTTTAATTTCTTAGGAGCAGCAAATGCATAAAAGGCTGCCCGCCTGGGTAGAAGCTGCACAGCATTCCGAGTTAGGTTTGGAATTTACCGGACTTTTGCACTTCCCGAAAAACGGGAATGAAATAACCGCGTTCCCGGGAAAATCTATTTTTCTACATTAAGTACATTTATTAAATGAAAGTTGGCAAAATTTCTACTGTTTTATTAATTTAAGCATTATTTTTAAATAAAAGTTAATACAAAACCAGTTCTAAGACAAAATTTAATAATTTTTAAGTGATTTCAAGCAAATAGAAAATAGTTATTACACAGTACTGCATCATATACAGACTAATTGACGACTGTTGCCGCAATTAGTAAACAATTTTATAATAATGCCTCCAAATAAATTTATTAAGAATTTACCTTGCTAGTTTCTCATTCTTCTTGAAAAATTTCCAGGAGGATTCTTATCGCTAAGTTCAAGGAACTTACATTACATACTCAGCTGCTCCGAATTTTAAATACCCTTGTCCACAGTCTGTCTAAAGGTCTCGTTTTTCAATGTATTTCTCCTAAATATTTTCTTCAGGGTTTTAGAATAAATTTAAAATTTGTCAACTCAAAGTTTTTATTGCTTCTTCGTAAAAATCACTTCAAGTTTTTTAACATCGATTTATTTACTTTGTAGAAAGTACTCGTATCACAGAATACACAGAAGTGAAGAAAGTGACAGGTCAAAAAAGCTAGGATCAGGTTTTTAAAATTCGTGGGAAAAAGAGACAACTATAGTGCATTTGTTATTAAGAAAGTATGGAAATAAACAAACTGAAAACGAAAATTATAAGAATGTGAAAAAGCAAAAATGATTAGAAAAGTTTTAAAAAATTTAAATTTAATCATTTTTATGTTTAAGCAAAAAAAAAAGGTGAAATAAAAGGTTGGGAGTGTTCATTAAGTGTTTCCGTCATCTTTCAATGGCAATATTGCTGGCTATAGTGCAGAAAACTTCATCCGGGTGAGAACGAGGACTCTGTATTGGCCATTAAGGAATTCGCTCAACGTGCCGGAGTTGCATTTGTTCCATATATTGGGGAGTCTTACAATATTGTCTACAAATGATTGATTATCCTCAGGAAGATGTTTGTAAAGTTCATATCGATGCCTTGTTGACATTCATCAGTGCCACAAAACATTCATTGCCTTGTACAAGGAGAATGGAATACAATACAATATATACATATGTACAAGGTGTTGGAAATGCCATTACCATACTAATTCCTAAATTGGATCAAATTGTGCGTGACGATAAAAAGGTTTCCCTTGTGCTTGCTGCACTTGAAAGTTTCTCCTATATTTTGAAACACAATTCCCTGCCGGGTGAAAATTGAATGATTGCAATTTTGATGAGCCTGCTGGCGGCAATGACGACGAAAGTGAATACGAAGGTGCTGGTAATTTGCTGCGATTATTGGGACAGGTAATTAAGCAAAAATTCATGTAAATTTATATTTATAATAATTAGCACTTGCGGTTTTTAAATATATTTGCAGCAAAAAACTAAGAAGGATGAGAAACTGGATTTACAAAGGGCCTTTGTATATAGAGCTTTGGCCGAATGTTCACCGGAAACTATTTGGATACATTCTGCTCGTCAAAATACTGTTTTCGTATTGGGTGAATTGGTTTTTTGTTCCGAGGGAAAATCATTCGAGTAATTATTAATTTTTTTAAATAAATTTACACACAATAACTAAAAAAAATATTTATATTTTTCAATTGCAGAGCATATATCTATATTTTGATGGCATTGTCTCAGGACATTGCCAATGAATAGGAACCTGCCGCTCTCGATAATATATGTGGAGCAATTGCCCGCCTTACAAACTGTAACTTAATGGAACAAGTATAGAGGGAAAACAACCCCAATTTTATATTAACTAAATTTGAAGTTGTTAGAAAAATAAAAAAACAAATCGATTATTTAAAACGAATTTAACAAAATCTTTAATTTACTTAATAACGTGTGGTTACAATATTTGGTTCCTAGACTCCTAGGGCCAGATTCCGCAACGATGAGTTTTGAAATGTTCACCAATTTCAGTGTTCACAATTCAGCATACTTTTTGCAGTGATAAATTTTGACGCTAGTGTTCACTATAACTATCAAAATTATTCATTCTCACCGTTGAGGATGCACAAAGCAACAAGTGTACACTGGAATTGGTGAACACTTCAAAATTCATCGTTGTGGACTCCGGTCCCTGCTCGGCATTCTTAACTTGCCATGTAAATGAGGCGCCGTGAGCCTTTTCTGACTCCAATTCTTTGCTGGAACTAGGAAAAGAGTGGCGCCACAACAGCAACAATTTGGGTAATAGTCCCTTCACTTATGGGAGATCCCAGTCATTATGGATCCAATTAACAACCAACCGGCTTGGGTACGATTTAGCGACATGCTACTCGTGTCGCATTAAATACAATTTTATCCTTGATATGTTGCCGCCAAAGCGCAACTGTAACCTGATATGGACTCCCGTGAAGACCGCATTTGCTCGAGGGCATCAACAAAGCTATTGATAAGTGGTGTTATTAGACTTGACACAGTCTTGGGCTGCTGCACTTGGATGCACCAATACAGCACAAGTCGAATCAATGGCATGCAGAGATTGATCAGCCAGAAGGTTTTGAGGTGTTGTGCCTAATCCTAATACCATAGAGCCCAGTTCTTGCAACGCACACACTAAGAAGTGTTGACTGAACAGTGTTTCCTGATTCGAGTCCTTGGCATTTTCGGGATTGAAATCAGAAGTTTGCCAATTTCCCAGAAAAAAGTTTGCCAAATTTCTGAAATCAAAATATTAATAAATACATATATTTCTTGTAATTTTCCAACTGAGAATTATACTTACATTAAATATTGAGCCAAAGAATGGTTTCCTGAAAATAAACTGAAAATATATCCAACAATAAACACAAATTCATAAAATTAAAAAATTTTTCACCCTTTTACTTACCAATTAACACATGAATAAAAGCACAAAGCATAATCACAAAACTAGCTAAAATTTTGTTGCGCTAGAAGCAAAATCAAAGCAAAATCAACGCCAAAATTCCGGGGAGAGCGAGATAGGTATAAAAACACAAAAATCTTCCGTCTCGTGTCACTTCTGTATGTTTTGTGCTCGTATTCCACTTTCTTATGTTATAGTGATTAAAAGACACTCATAAAGGCTGATCTAATTTCAGTTTTAACAATTTCAAAAAAAACAATAACAACTCAGCATGTCAGAGTTTAATTTTCTACAAAAGTATTAATACTTGTATTATAGTCTGAAACGGCCTTTACTAAATGCATCTTGCATATATGTATGTATGTAGTATGTAGTTTTCAAATAGAGCAATGATTTTTTTCGTCGAAGAATTAGCAGAAATTATATGACTTCAATTTTATGGAATTTGTATGAAATTTCCGTATAAATTTGAACAGCTCAGTTTTTTATTTTATAAAAAAAAATTTGTGGTCATTTTTCTGCTTGTTTATCAGTGTCGAAGAATTCTTTCTTTCGGTATTGGTACAATGTGACTCAAGCGGAAGTCCACAGATAATATCTTTTGCCAGCAGCAGATTATCAGATGTTGAGAAAAGGTATTCCCAGACTGAAAAAGAAAGTTTGGCACTTGTTTGGGATGTGGAGAGATTTTATTACTACCTAGCTAGATTGGAGTTTGAGTTGATTACTGATCATAAGCCCCTTGAAGCTATATTTAAGCCAACTTCAAAACCACCTGAGAGAATAGAAAGATTACAATCTTTCAAATTTAAAGTTATTTATCGATCTGGGAAGGAGAACATTGCTGACTCAATATCTCGACTTTGCAAACTTGATAAGACAAATACGTATGATGAAATTGGAGAACACAGCGTTTTACATATTATGACACATTCCATCCCTTCATCTCTTAGTATATTCGAAATTGTAAGAAAAAGTTCAAATGATCAGGAAATTTTATATGCAATTGAACATTTAAGAAGCGACTCCTGGCCGTCAAATACTGGGAACGGTTTTTACCCATTCCGCCATGAATTAACAGCAATTGGTAATATTTTATTAAGAGGCACTCGCATCGTTATACCAAAAGTACTTCGTGGGAAATTGTTGGAACTTCCTGAAGGACACCCGGGGGAAACAGTAATAAAATATTAACCAATTTAAAGTCTGTAAAAAAAAACTCTTATATGTTAAATTAAATCTACTTTTTTTTTATTTATTCGAGTTCTAGTTGAACCTTCATAGCACAGGCTATACCAGAGATGACACGAGACGGAAGATAATTTGTGTTTTCGGATCTCGCGCTCACTCTGTCACTGCGTCTTCTTTAACCTTCTTTCGTGGTGGAATTTTGTGGCTTAATTTCAATTTATTCTTTGTAACCTCATTCGCTTGACGATTTTTGTAAATAAATGATAAAAATTAATATTTTTTTAATGAAAATGCTTCAAATGAAATCTGCAATCATCTTAAAACAATTTGTAATTGCCTTTTTAATAGTTATAAGCTATTTCGCACTTTGTTTCTTAATTCAACACAACAAATTCTTTCATCTAATTTTGCAAAATTGTTTACTTGTTGAAATGTTTTTCGTTTAATACTTTGTGGTCCTATTCGCTGAGTGATTTTTGTAAATAAAAGGTAAAAATTAAAATTTTTCAATGAAAATGCTTAAAGTTAAATCAGGAATAATTTGCAAACAAATTTTAATAACTTTTTAATACAAATAATCTTTTTCACATTCGGTTTTTTTAAGTAAATGCAACAAATTCTTCAATTTAATTTTGTAAATGTGTATGTACGTATGTATGTATGTACACGTGTTTATTTCACAAAGTACACATTTTCTTTTGTTTGTTTTTATTTTTTTGGTAACATTTTAATAATAAATACAAGGTTGGAAACCGAAACAAATAACGGTATCGGTATTGATACCGGTACAATTATTTTTTAAATTTCGGTAGCGGTATCGGTATTTTTTTTATTTCGGTATCGGTATTACCGGTACATACCGTTATCGAGTTTATAATACCGGTATACCGATATTACTGACAAATTTATTATTTCAGGCAGTGGACATAGCAAAAAAACTTTTTTTTATTAAATTACTTCAAAAAGGGAGTATTTTTACATTAACATATGTATGTATAAAAGCATATAAACTTATTTGTTTCTATATATGATTTTATACTATTACTAAACAATAATTTATTAAAAAAGTGAAACAAGGAGACTGCAGTTCAAACTTTACATATATAAAGTCTATACTGATAAATTATACTGTGTGACAAATTTTAATGAAATCGTAATACCTGCGAAGTGTTACTATTTTTCTGCTAGGTATTGTTGAGTATAAAAATTTTCCAGACATCTCCAAAATCTTGAGTTAAGCCTGGTACTCTGTTCACAATTTCGTGCGAAATGCTGTCAAACTACATATAAAAGTATGTATTTGGTATGAAATATTTGCGAAATAAATTCGCAAGAGTAGTAAGTACTCTGTTCTTGGTGTGAAAAACACGGAAAATCATGTCTTTCCATGCAAAATTAATCTGGTATCATTTTAGTTTCGCTGCGAAACAACATGAGCAGTGCTTTTTTCGCACGGAATTTTAGCAATGTTGCATACTTACAAGCAAAAAAATGCGAGAAATTTATTAAAACAACCGCGAGTTGGGCTACATTTAGTACATGTCAAATTTTTCACGCGAAATAACCAATTGCACTGAAAATTTTTCTCAACTTCGAACAGAGTACCATCCTTTACGGGTAAAAACCCGCTTTTTCGTACCCGTAGGCACTTATCAACCTCTAACTAAGTTAAATATCAACTGATTTTAAATTTATAAACGGATACAGAAAGAAGAGACTAAGGCCTTTTGAACCATATATGTACATATGTATATCTTGTTTCAGTAAATTTCAAATACTCGTATATGTCCGTATTTTTCACCAAATATAATTTTTTGGGTTTTTTTTCGACACTTTTATACTTTGGACACGTTCTTAGGCAATATTTTTGTACTGGACCCATATTGTTTATAACTTTCTCGCCAAATTCAGACGAAACGAACGTTAGAAAATTTCAATTCAAAGAATAAATAATATTCTTTCAGCCAGCTTAAAAACAAAGAAAACAATCTTCTTGTACAATTAACATTTAAAAATTTAAAGCAGGCACTTTTCTTCACCTCAAGATTGGAATCTTTAACTTCAAATATAAAAGTTTAGAAGTTTTTTCTCTAAGCCAAAGAAAGAAAGTTAATTGATATATATTTTTGCAATTTTTGCCCATATTACGGTTTACAGCTCAACTAAGTTGGATTGAAACTGAAACAACTTAACTTTTGGTATTCTGAATAAAAACTAATTTTAGTTGTCTTCGAATAAATGCTCGAAAAACAAAGGTTCTTATATATGCTATGTTTTTTGAAACCATAGTATCTATCACAAAACATTTTAAATATTTTTAGTTCTGGCTTTGCTCTTTTTTCTTGAGATTCTATGTTTTATAAACGTGGCAATAATATTGGCTGACAAAAGGGATTGGAATAATAAAGCAAAACGAATGTAATGGTCGAAATATAAACCAAAATATCTCATGGTGAAAAAAGTTGTAATACATAATAAAAATTTGGCAACTACAACTCACTTATAATTTATTTTTTGGCCGGAATCGGTATAGCGGTACGTACCGGTATAGACGTAAACGGTAGTCTGGATACCGGTATTTTCTAACCGAAATGGATTTCGGTATCGGTAACGATACCGGTATCTAATTATAGCGGTATTTGAATCGGTATCGGTATTTTTACGATACCGTTTGCCAACCTTGAATAAATATACTGCAGTTGTCCCTTTCTCGCAGAATCTGCGCGACAAATGATTTTAGCTTTTTTCATAAGTCACTTTCTTCAACTCTGGTCTACTTTGTGCTTCATAGTGATGTTATAGCGGATTTTTTTACATACATACGAAATAAAAATAAAAAAAAAGCAACAAAATCAAAAATTATACAAAAAAAAATATTTTTAATAAATATTCACCTTGATAAATAAGCTTGTTGGCTTTACTTATATTTTTTACATAGCAAGAGATAACAAAAACAAAACAACCGCAAGCAAACACAAACAAAGTACCCTTGAGGAATACTCTATATGAGTACCTCAAAGGAAACAAATTGTGAAGTGAGTTCTAACGGCAGAAATGCCTATTTTACTGTGAGTTCTGAAACTCTTAATGAAAACATTAAAAATTATAAATCTTTTTCTAACGGAAAAGTCACGCTTTCGTCAGCGATCAACTTCGCTTTGGACCATCAATTTGGGTTTAGAATTCAGCATAGAACCATTGAACAAACGTATAGATTGGTCCAAGGTGTAAGAAGAACATTTGAAGAAACGAATTATTGTTCTGCTCTCTTTATTGATGTTTCTCAGGCATTCGATAAAGTATGGCACGAAGGCCTAGTTTTGAAATTGAAGAAATACATACCTACCAATAAACATACAAAAGCTTTTGGAAAGTTATATTATTGATAGGAAGTTCACTGCTGTGGAAGTAGAGTTCACGAGTGTGCCCAAATCTATATCTTCCGGTGTTCCACACGGTAGTATTCTGGGGCCAGTTTTGTATTTAATATATACTTGTGATATGCCTGTGAGCAATAACATCCACACTTCTGCATTTGCCGATGATACAGTGTGTATGAGCATGCGCAAAAACCCTGATGAGGCATCCCGCAATCTCCAAGAACACATTACCCATCTTGAAATGTGGCTGACCTTATGGAGAATTGAAGTAAATGAACAAAAGTGTGTCCATATAACGTTTACCCTAAGAAAAGATACTTGTTCCCCTATTCGAATCAACAACAGTGTGCTCACTTCTATCGATATTCTTTAGATTCTACCGAATATGTTTGTGAATTTAACAATCTACCAATTCTACCGAACAAGGCCTGAAATCTACCGAATATTGAAAGAAAATTTTGATTAACACTGATGCTACAAATCAAGTTGATCACACATACGGAAAATTCATCACATGTATGTTCTAAAATGCGGACAGCTTTGCGCGGAGAAGAGAATATGTTTAACGAATTGTTATTTAGTAATTTAAGTCGATATATGTGTAAATTGGATATTTTGCCACATAGCAGTGCGGCCGTATAGCGGTCACTTTCTGCCATGAAAATAGTTAAAACAGAACAAAGAAATCGGTTAAAAACTGAAACTATATATAACCTAATATTTGCCAAAGAATTGTTCCTTGGGGATGAAATATTTATTCCTCCCAATGATTTAATTATTTTTGCACAAAAGTTTAAATTCATAAATGGATCTTACATATAATTAATTAATAATTAACTCAAATATATTTTGAAGCCAATATGGTGGTATGGAATTCAGCTATGGGGCACTGATTCAGCTTTAAATGTTGAGAAAATCCAACGAAGGCAAAACAAAATTTTAAAAATTGGTCGGACCTAATAATTATATTTAGATTTAAGATTTGATTACTTATTGCTAGTTCATTTTTGAAGATACAATAAATAAATATATATGAAAAAAAAATTATTTATTCATTTTAAAAATTGAAATTTTTTTGAGCAAAAAAAAAATAAAAAAGTAACTGTTATTTTGTGAGGAATAAGTAAAAGTCACAAAATAACTCTTATTTCCTGAGGAATAAATAAAAATCAAGAAATAACTAGAGGAATAAAAAATAAATAAATAAAAATCACTGGATCTATACGTAGTCCATGTAACATGGAGTATCGTGTTATATTGCTTATGCACGTAGCACTTCTCTATTTTTTGAGTTTAAATTTATAAAATAATCGTTATTTGCGATCCCTGACAATTACTATGTTTTTGTTCAGTTTTTTTTTTTGCTCACTTGAATAGGCTCAACGCCATTAATTCAAAAATCCAACAAGAAAATATTTAAAAAAAAATTTCATTTTCATTTTTAAAGTCTTTTTATAACGTTTTCATAACGATTTGGTAATGAGTGCAACCTCCTTTATATGACATGACTTTTAAAATAGGATTGGAAGGGAGTTCTAAAGGTTTTTAATTAATAATAATGAAATGTCAGCCCACGCTTTTTTAATTCTGTCAATTAAGGACTCGTATACTTTGCGAGAAAGCAATTCCCGCGGATGTATAATATTCATTCATATTATGGTTGCCCCTGCAAAATATTGACATTGTGGCTTCGAATCCGCTCTTTTTCAACCTGTGAAGTGTGGATCGGGACATTATCTTGTTGAAATACGCACGTAATGGGTCCATAGACAGAAGAAAAATTTTTAACCATACGCAATCATTTTAGATGTCAGAAATTCAATCTCACTTGCACCATAATATGCAAACGCCCCCACACATCACCACACTGCCTTCACAGCTTTGAAAACGGCTAAAACTTCGTTCTTTTTTACGTAGATCACGGAAATAATAATTGTATCCACCTGGACCTTCCAAGTTAAACTTTTTTCATCTGAAAAACTTTGGTGCTATTAATTTTTATAAGACATGTGAACTCGTGCAAACTGGAGTCGTTTTGCTTTACGAGCAGCACTTAAAGATGTTTTTTTTTTATTTTCATTCTTTTTATATGCTTGTCATTTAGAATTATCCAATCATATTCCATTTCATAGAAATTTAAGTTAAATAGCTGATGTTAATAATAATCTCTACCCCAGTAGATAAACATGGGTGCTGATGAAGTGCGTGGCTGCACAGAAAAATATCGGTATTTCCCCCAGCTAATAAAGTCTAGTTTAATTTTTCTTCTCTTCTTTAGATACTCACATTAATTAATAAAAATATTTCATTCAATAAGAATTGAAATTACTGAACTCAAGCCTGATTAAGAAATTATTTCTAATTAAAATTCACTACAGTTCAATTAAATCTAAAAATGTCTCACTTAAATTTTTATTTCGAAAATAAAATTTTAATAAGCAAAAACATGCTCAAAAGGGGAAAACATGCAAAAATATGCAGTAACAAATAGATGCCAAAATTCATAAAAAGTTCTGAAACGGATAAATATCTTGTCCCCGCATTAATACGTTACACAAGAAAAACATGCAATTGCATATTTGCGGTTTCGCTGGTTATTACTGGGTTTTTACATAAAAACAAAAAAAAATCAGAAAAATTATAATGCACCGTTAGTTGTTTGTTTTATACATTGCGAGCATTTAAAATATCTTTCTATTCCAGCACATATAAATTCTAATCTTAAAGTTCATATAAAGAAAATATAAAATTAAAATGCAAAAAATGTGAACCTATTCAAGTGAGCGGCAGTGTACATATATATATTGTATGCTTGACAGGTAAAAACATTTAGCACACCACGGAAGGAAATCATGGTACAATTGTACTTTTTATGGTACATTTTTGACCTCGTTGGTACCGTGGTACTACCGCGAGTTAATTGGTACAATTTAAAAATGCCAAAGTTTCACTATATGTTAACATTAATTTTGCCTATGTTGTCTTTAATTTTTTTTTTTGTGTGTTTTATTTAGAATAACCGATCTCTAACCAGTCTAATCTACGAATGTACCCTTATGAATGTAATATTTATTATTTTTTATGTTATTTTTAATTTTTTTGTACTGAATTTTAATACACATTATTGTTAAGTTTCTGTTTTTTATTGTTTACCTCTGAATTTTTAAATATTTTTTTACGTTACTGCTCTTATTAATAAATATTAAAAAAATGGTACCGTCATGGTCCAAAAAGTACATTTTGTTTCCACAGTTGGTACAAAATCCAAGAAGTCATTTTCCTTCCCTGTTTTTCCCTATTTTAAGAGTTTATTCCACATCTGCTGATGTTTTATATTTCCATCCCTTTTAAGTCTCTCTTAAATTGGAAATTTGCAATAAAGTTTATTATTGAATAACCATACGAATAGTAGCAACCAGCATTGCCATTTTGGTGCTTTTCGGGTATTTTTTGGTGCTTTTTTCCTTTCTAAGTACCCGAAAGTTTACTAAATACCCGTTTCAGAAAAGCAAAGAAGGAAACGTTCCGACTTGTCTCAATCAATTTTTTTAATTCCTCATGAGAAATATCCGAAATGGGACAATATATCCCAAAAATAAATCAAATTTAAAAAATGTTGTTTCCATCACGGCTAAAATTACTCTTTTTATTTCAAATATAGTTAGCAAATGCTGTTACCTGCACTATAACTTTTCATCAACTAGCACAATCATCTTACAAAAAAAATACCACTCAAAATTGGGTAACTTTATTTATTTCATACGTAACCTGACCAGACATCCCGCTTTTCTGAGGTTGATCCCGCCTTGAATTTTTATCCAGCTTTTTAGAGTTTTGAAATTTCTTATCTCTTAATATATTTTTATTAATATGTAACTGAAAATTATTTGAAAATTGTATAATTGAAAAAAGAAAAAATAGGAAAAAGAAAAACATAAAAATCAAAACAATATATATCCTGAAGAAGTTAACCGAAGGTTAACGAAATATTGAACGAAAAATACAAACAGACCTCAAGCTCAAAAAATAGTTTAATTAAATATATTAAAGTAGTTTAACACATATTAAAAGTACAAATTTTAATAAAAACTAATACGCATAAATATATATATATATATATATATATATATATATATATATATATATATATATATATACATATATATAATAAAATTAGTAATAAAATTCTTTGATTATATACATACATACATATGTAAATCAAAATTTTATACATAAAATTATTATAAAATTATTTACATAAAATATTTTATGTATAAAAATCGTATTTTGTTTTGTAAATGAAGTCAAAAAATCTTTAATTTTATTTATTTTACGTTACTAAATAAAAATTTTTGTAAATAAAAACTTTTGTTTATTTAAAATCGATTCTTTTGAGTTAAAAACTGTGTTTCCTAAGTACATACGAAACTTTTTATGTGCGTATTACACATCCCGCTTCCAAATAGTTGTTTATTTAAAAATCCCGCTTTTTGGTCGTATTTTCGTCAAAATCCCGCTTTTTGAACGATCGTGTCCTGCTTTTTGTAAAAAGCTTCTGGTCACGTTATTCATACGTTAAAACTCGAAAGTACGCCTGGGACATTTTAAAATACAATTTATTTGCTTCAAACTGTATATAGCAGTCGTTAAAACTTTCCCTGGGACGTATTGTTCCAGATGGACCGAAAGGGTTAAGATTTCATAGCCAAACAAAAAATAAGGACGTATTTATATAAAACAAAAATAACAAAATATTTAACTTGGTGCTTTTTTGCCCGCAATTTTTTAATTTTTACCCTATTTTTATATGCTCACAGTGCTTTTGATGACCCAAGAGTTGACATCACTGGTAGCAACTTTATGACAGAAACAAATGTCTTTTGTTTATAAAAATAGCAATTACAGGGTAACTAAAGTACAATTGCAGACGCGGCATACCTGCATGATTATAGTTATTTAGTGTTGCCAATCTGTGTGTTGTTAAACAGTGTGTAATTTCTACTCACATGTGTAGGTCATGTAATTAAATTCTTGTATAATCTGTATGTAATTCTACTTTTGGTTCTATTTTTATTTATTTTTCTTTTAATTTTAACCTACACAAAAGATGTTTAGTGTAATTTTCTTCAATGTGTAATTGCAGACACAGCCATGTGTAAATTCATTGGCAACACTATAAACATTTTATTCACACACATACACTAACATTTTTGCAGCTTGTAAACAAAGTTTGACATTTATCTGCAATGTGTACAGTAACAGGCTGGGCCATGATACAATTATAACAGGTACATGCACAAGCCCAGCCTGTTACTGTATACATTGCAGATAAATGTCAAGCTTTGTTTACAAGCTGCAAAAATGTTAGTGTATGTGTGTGAATAAAATGTTTATAGTGTTGCCAATGAATTTACACAAGGCTGTGTCTGCAATTAAACATTGAAGAAAATTACACTACACATCTTTTGTGTAGGTTAAAATTAAAAGAAAAATAAATACAAATAGAACCCAAAGTAGAATTTCACAGACATTATACAAGAATTTAATTCCATGGCCTACACATGTGAGTAGAAATTACACACTATTTAACTACACACAGAATGGCAACACTGAATAACTATAATCATGCAGGAATGCCGCGTCTGCAATTGTACTATAGTTGCCCTGTAATTGCAATTTTTTATAAACAAAAGACATTTGTTTCTGACAATTTATCGTTTGTTTATAACAACAAATACAACAAAATTCCAATTGTTGTAGTCGTGCATGTACCTAGTATAATTGTATCATGGGCTGGGCTTGTGCATGTACCTGTTATAATTGTATCATGACTTGGTGATTACTAATTTTAGAAAATGAAATAGAAATATGTATGTAGGTTGTTGTGTATCCTTGTTATACTTTAACTAAACATAGATATCGAGGACCTTCTGATTTATAATTATCTTAACAATAGTTTCCTAAGACTCATTAAGTGATTAATAATATATTAATTGCTCAAGGTCATGTCTGTTTTCGACCTCCTTAACAAGATTTTAATTACTTTTTTGAGGTAAAATTAATTCGAAAATGTTCTTGAATTGCACATTCAATTGTCGCTAATGCCAAAAAGTTTTTTTTATTTTGGCAGTGAAGTAATTTCAGACGACAAAAAGCACAACTTGCAAAACTGTAAGTCAAGACAAGTGTGTTGCAAAAACGCATTTGCTTCTGTACGAGTAATTGCCAAGGTAACGCTTGTTGACATGTACGAGTACATGTAACTGTACATGTTATATGGAAACGGTGTATAAGATTTTTAAATTATTTTTAAAATACGAAATTTTAAAATCTTAAAACTATTATAGTCTTAATAAGCACATCAAGAAGATCAGGGGTAGATAGCGAATGCCATAATCTCAAACTGAAAAACTTGATCCAATCAGCTCGTTATCGAAAGCGACGATTAGACCACTGATCAAGGCGAATTGGGAAACAGGTGACTTTATCGCTACAACATGTACAAATATACAAATAAAAACCACATGCAGTTCCTACGGCTTTAGCTGTCAAAAACAGTTGACTAAAATAGCAATATTTGTAAAATATTTTACTATCTACATCTGTCAAAAAGTTGAAAAAAAAAACAAGTAAGAGTGCTATATTCGGTTGTGCTCCCCGTCGTATTTACATGGATTATATACAGTGAAACCTGTCATAACCGGACATTCACCGTCGCGGTGTTTTTCTCCGGTTATTAGAGGTGTCCGCTTATGAGAGAGGTGCAAAATTTTTGGTAGTTTATTGTAGTTGAAAAACTACATTAATAGTAGACCGTGGAATCACCAATGTCATACAAATATGAATGAGAGTTGAATAAAGAAATACCTACTCTTTAAATGCAACTCTTGTTGCCGTATTTCACTGCTTCTATACGGTTATGAAGGGTATTTAGAACAATATTTTTAAAAATTTAGTGTACGCGTCCGGTTATTAGAGTGTCTGGTTACGAGTGCATTTTCTATGGAAAATCTAATCAACGTGTTGGATTTACAAAACTTGTCCGGCTATTAAAGGTGTCCGGTTATAGCAGGTGTCCGTTATGAGAGGTTTCACTGTATATACGTACATAAGTTCATACAAACATATTTGTTTTGATCAAAAATACATCGTTTAGTTTTTTCTCTAGTGCAATTTATAGTGACCTATGTGACCGATGATTATTTTACGATTGAAGAATTTTGTTCACCCACATCTAAAGCAAATTGAATGTGCATATCGTCACCTAAAATCCAAAAGGCCTTAACAACCAAAAAAAATTCAAAATATACTTTTTGATTGATTATGATGTGGTTAACCAAAATACATCTTTCTTTTAAATTTTACTCACATATGTATGTTCAAAAATGCCGATTCCATTCATTATTCAATTTGCATCTAACTAATAAATAGTCTTGCATTTATAAGGTATTTTGCTTCTCCTGTAAAAAATTAAATTAGGTGGATATATATAAGTTCAACATTTTGCCAGTCTTTATTATATTGATACCGACACGGAAAACTGAATCAAATAAGTATCCATAATGGTACTAAGCAAGATTTTCTGTTTCAAGTACTCGTATGGTTTTTACAAAAATCAACAAAAACTATGGCAAGGGTGAAAAAGTTAATACAATCGTAATTTGTTTGGTAAAATATCGTGCCGTAACCGCCAAAAAAGCTTAAGCGACATAATTTTTGACCAAAGTGGATTATTTGCGATCGTAATTAATATATTTTCGTCAATAAAACAAAGTCCAAAAAATATGTCGCGTAAGCTTTTTTTTAGCGGTTATGGTTCTATATGATGTTCAAACACCGTGCTATACAATTTAATAATCCTAAAATAATCCTAGTATTGTACCTTCACACCAACTAAGCTAACTTATTTCATATATAAAACTTAATACTACAAAAGTGCTAAGTAAGTATTTCAATTCAAACATCCTACTGCTAATATTGCACGTTCATATATGTATATCGCGATATTATGTAAACTATTTATTCCCAAGGAATTTTTCGGTTTTGTTCAGCAGAAAGGAACAGTTTAGGAAAATGGAATGAATATGTTCTTTAATTAATTTTATAATTATGACTGCTAGCGATATATTTTATGCCATTGCAAAACCAAAAAAAAAATTGATTTTCCAACTCCGGAATATTATTTTTGATTTTCTGACTTTAAAACTAATTTATTTCGTTATAAAATATGAAATATGTTTAATTAACAAAGAACAAAAATTAGTTTTATGTATTTACTTACATGTACAAAAAAAAAGGTTAAAATTTTTAATAATTTGAACTAGTTACTTTTAAATAAAAAAAACAGTTAAAATTTTCTAACCCTGGAATCATCCTTTTAGATATACTTTATGGATCGCACATAAATATTGTAGAAATTACACACGGTATGACAAACCTGTATATACGTTTTACTATTTTTGGTGAAGGGTATAGAAATAACTATGTACACTATAGTCAACGTTTAGACACAAAAACATTTCGAAGGGAACCATTTAGTTTTGAAGCAAGTTACGGGGTGGAGAAGAGAGAATCATCTTTGTGTTCGGTACTCGGCGACACGTTTTGTTTCCATATTCTTTGCTACATACATATACATATGTAAATATACAAATATGCTTGCTACTATTGAATAATATTGAAATATCGCCGTCTGTGTGAACTCGATGTTCGCCCGTCTAAACTCAGGCATACATAGAACTAAACAGTAGTGCTGTTTACTTTTAAACATTTTCTCGATTTGATGACCACTGGTCAGCGTATCTCGCCAAACGTGGCAATAAAAATTTGTTTTTGGCGACAAAGATTTTGAAATGGTGATTGGCGATTTACTTGGCGATATTTGAACTGCTTGGCAATACTTTTGGCTATATTTTTCTGATTTCAATAATATAGAATAATGTTAAAAATATGACATTTCTATGTAAGGAGTTTTTTCTGCAATATAAACTATTTCTTGCAAAAGAGAGTTGTTTTCTACATTTAAAGAATTTGTTATCGGAAATGCTTGATCCACTTTCAGAAAAGAATTTTTACGATTCAAGAAATTTAAACAAAATGTATGTAATTTATTTATGACTGCAAACAAAGAGTACGAAAGTTGTGAATTAATAATTGATATGTGTACTTAAATAGATGTTTAAGTAAACTTTAATTATACTTGATCTGGAGGTTCCACTTTAACTTATCTTATAAAATTGATCTTTTAAAATAAGTTGTTTTTTTAGTTTTTTTATAAATGAACTGCTGTTAATGTAAATATTTACTTTTCTTAATTTTTCTTAAACGATATAATTTTTATGTTTTAAGATTCCTATTCTCTACTGAATTGCGAATTGAACAATATTTTTAATGCAATTACATAATACAAATATTGTTTGTAGCTCAAAATGAATGTTTTATTATATTGGCGATATTTGGCGATATTCGACAATAAATTTGGCGGTGAGGCTAAAAATAAATCTGAAAACACTGCCACTGGTGTAAAACATGACTGGGGAAAATTCTGCGCGCTCAATATTGCTACTCGTACCTGCCGTGGTAAAATTATAACAGGTACATGCACAAGCCCAGCCTGTTAATGCATACAATGCAGTTAGTTGTCAAACTTTGTTTATAAGCTACAAAAATGTTAGTGGATGTGTTTTACATAAAATGATTACAGTGTTGTCAATGAAGTTATATGTACATGGCTGCGTTTCCAATAACACATTTAAGAAAATTATACTATAGATCTTTTGTGTATGTTAAAATGAAAACAAAAATAAATAAAAATAGAGCACAAAGTAGAATTACACACATATTATACACGAATCTAGTTACATGGCCTACACATGAGAGTAATTGCACACTCTGCGTAATTACACACATATTGGCAACACTGAATGATTATAATCATTTATGAATGCCGCGTCTGCAATTGTACTTTAGTTACCCTGTAATTGTTATTTTTAAACACAAAGGGCATGTGTTTCTGACAATTATTCGTTTGTTTATACCAACAAAATATATGTGTTTTTTGGTGTTGCAATTTTCTTGTAGTCGTGCATGTACTTAGTATAATTTTACCATGGTACCTGTGAAGCATACAACACACATCCATACATACATACTTATATTGTTGGGAGAAAATGAGAATAAAAAAATTCACTCAACTGAAAACTGTTTTATATAATCATAATCTGATATATAATAAATATAATAATAATCATAGTTTCATTTGCAAGATGAACTCCGAGAAGTTAAGTTGCGAAATTTGCGAATATATTACATTTTCAAATTTGTCAAATAAAAAACGACATTATTTGAGAAAGCATAATTTTCGCTATCATCAAAGTTTAAAAAAAAGTACGTTACTCAAAAATATAAAGCAGCTCAAGCAATTTGCTGCAGCTAATGGCGAAAATTCGGATCAAACAACAAATAATTTAACAGAAACAACAAATACTACGGCGGCAACAAGAAGTGATGAAGCAGAAACAACAAATTCTACAGCGGCAACAACATCTAATATAGCAGAAGCATCAAGTGCCACAAAAACAACTCAAAGAACAAGAAATAAAAAAACGAAAAAGTGCCACAGCAAAAAGACATTGGAAGCTGACTCCAGTCGGGAACCGTCTATACAAGTTGCTAAAGAAACCAAGAAACGTGCACTGTCGGATGAGAAGCAGGAATCCGAAAGCAAAAAGACCAAGGCTACGATTCCAAGCAGCAGTGACTCAGACCAGCAAAACATATCAACATCACAACGCCATGTGACAGAGTTGGTGAATGTCGGCTTTGTACCGGATGACTTATCAAATAATCCTCTATCGGCAGAGCAGATGGATACACTGGAGGAAGCCATAACTGATGCGGCAGTTGAATTGGGCGGAGAAGTTCGCCCTGAATTCGAAGACTATACTGCAAGAATAGGTTGGCTCATGGTCACTTGTGCTAACAGAAAAACTGCCGACTGGTTGAAAGTCAACCTCAGTACCATCGTCAAAAAGTGCAACTTTATGGTAAGCATAACGGAAGAACCTAATTTGCCCTGGTCTCAGTATGTATGCGGTTATTTTCCGCAAAGCCAGGAATTAAAAAATGAAAAAATTCTTGCAACCATTGCGGCGCAGAACAACTTAAGCGCGAACCTTTGGAAGGTATCATTAAGGAAGAACGAAGATTCTTTCCTGCATATGATTATGGCAGTAGATAGTAATTCATGGTCAAAGGTTGTAGAAGCAAATGGTTGGATTGCTTACCGCTTCACTCACCTGAAGCTGTCACTAAAGGACATGTGAAAGGAATTATAAGTGAGGACAAGGTGCTGGGGCCAATGCAGCAAACAAAAACTAGTGAAAAGGAACTTTGCATTAATGTCGATGATGTTGATGATGATTTATAATCCATTTCGAAGAATATATGCAGAGTTAGACAAGATCTGTGTCCACATCGGCCCAGACAGCGTTTTTAAATTTAAAGCTATTTTAAATCTAAAAATTTTACACAAAACTGTATTTAATGAATTTTTATAAAACTGCATTGTATACATATGTATACTTATACATATATAAATATGTACTATATAGATAAATAAAAGGTTTTAATGAAAAAAAAATTTATTTAATTTCAAGAAAAATTTAATTATTAATATACAACATTTTCATAAGGGCCTAAAAAGAAGACAATAATATTTCTAGTTTTATATATGCAGATTTGCAAGACATGCTGACTGGTGAATTCTTCCTCATTGTCCTGAAATTTTGAGTTTGTGAATTGCACAGCCCAGTTTGAAAGCAGTTTTGTAATTTTAAAGTAAGGATATTTCCTAAGATTTGGGAAACGTACATTTCGAGGTAGAGGCATACTACCGTGACATGTTTGGCTTAATTCTGGGAAACGATAAACTTTCTATTAGCTTTATTCAAATAATAACACGCATTTGATTTTTTTTTCATTACATAATTATTGACTGATTTCATTCAATTGTTACACTCTAACCACCCAATATTTTGTAAATCAGCCCAATTATGAATTTTCCCGGGAAGTTTTTTCTATTCCCTAACGCAAGAGTTCAGCAATAAAAATTTAATAAAAAAATTATATTTTCATTGCCAAGAAGATTGTGTGTTAATAATTTTTTTCATAAAAAGTAAAATAAACAGTGTAACATTCACATATGAGGTATATGCATATGAGAAATAACTTTGTGCTGAGAAAGTGGAGCGACTGTATGTACAAAGGAAATTGTAAATTGCATAAAGTTTACCTTATCGGTCTTGATAATATTAGAAGCACAGAGGATAACCGAGGTGACACGAGACGGAAGATAATTGCCTTTTCTTTACATCTCGCTCACACAGTCATCAAATCCTCCTTTATCATTTTCGCATGCCATTTTTGTAACGTATTTTCGTGTTGTGCTTTATTGCCTCATTCGCTGTGTGATTTTGGTAAGTAATAAATAGGTCAAAATTTATTATTTCTGAAGAAATATGTTTCTAAAATTCAATTTATTTGCAGATTTTTGTAAGAAAACACAATCTTGGTTGAAATTAAAGGTGAGTAGTTTCTGCAATTGATAATTTATGTCTGTATATTGTCATAATAGGTAGTTTTTTTTCTCTATATTTTCAGAAGCACATTTTTGCCAAAACTGAAATAAGTATACCTATGTGAGTAAAAAAACTATAATTTTATCTAATATATGTATATTAATTTAAATTGTTTTAATTTCTTAGGAGCACCAAATGCATAAAAGGCTGCCCGCCTGGGTAGAAGCTGCACAGCATTCCGAGTTAGGTTTGGAATTTACCGGACTTTTGCACTTCCCGAAAAACGGGAATGAAATAACCGCGTTCCCGGGAAAATCTATTTTTCTACATTAAGTACATTTATTAAATGAAAGTTGGCAAAATTTCTACTGTTTTATTAATTTAAGCATTATTTTTAAATAAAAGTTAATACAAAACCAGTTCTAAGACAAAATTTAATAATTTTTAAGTGATTTCAAGCAAATAGAAAATAGTTATTACACAGTACTGCATCATATACAGACTAATTGACGACTGTTGCCGCAATTAGTAAACAATTTTATAATAATGCCTCCAAATAAATTTATTAAGAATTTACCTTGCTAGTTTCTCATTCTTCTTGAAAAATTTCCAGGAGGATTCTTATCGCTAAGTTCAAGGAACTTACATTACATACTCAGCTGCGCCGAATTTTAAATACCCTTGTCCACAGTCTGTCTAAAGGTCTCGTTTTTCAATGTATTTCTCCTAAATATTTTCTTCAGGGTTTTAGAATAAATTTAAAATTTGTCAACTCAATTTTTTTATTGCTTCTTCGTAAAAATCACTTCAAGTTTTTTAACATCGATTTATTTACTTTGTAGAAAGTACTCGTACTCCACTTTCTTATGTTATAGTGATTAAAAGACACTCATAAAGGCTGATCTAATTTCAGTTTTAACAATTTCAAAAAAACAATAACAACTCAGCATGTCAGAGTTTAATTTTCTACAAAAGTATTAATACTTGTATTATAGTCTGAAACGGCCTTTACTAAATGCATCTTGCATATATGTATGTATGTAGTATGTAGTTTTCAAATAGAGCAATGATTTTTTTCGTCGAAGAATTAGCAGAAATGATATGACTTCAATTTTATGGAATTTGTATGAAATTTCCGTATAAATTTGAACAGCTCAGTTTTTTATTTTATAAAAAAAAATTTGTAGTCATTTTACTGCTTGTTTATCAGTGTCGAAGAATTCTTTCTTTCGGTATTGGTACAATGTGACTCAAGCGGAAGTCCACAGATAATATCTTTTGCCAGCAGCAGATTATCAGATGTTGAGAAAAGGTATTCCCAGACTGAAAAAGAAAGTTTGGCACTTGTTTGGGATGTGGAGAGATTTTATTACTACCTAGCTAGATTGGAGTTTGAGTTGATTACTGATCATAAGCCCCTTGAAGCTATATTTAAGCCAACTTCAAAACCACCTGAGAGAATAGAAAGATTACAATCTTTCAAATTTAAAGTTATTTATCGATCTGGGAAGGAGAACATTGCTGACTCAATATCTCGACTTTGCAAACTTGATAAGACAAATACGTATGATGAAATTGGAGAACACAGCGTTTTACATATTATGACACATTCCATCCCTTCATCTCTTAGTATATTCGAAATTGTAAGAAAAAGTTCAAATGATCAGGAAATTTTAGATGCAATTGAACATTTAAGAAGCGACTCCTGGCCGTCAAATACTGGGAACGGTTTTTACCCATTCCGCCATGAATTAACAGCAATTGGTAATATTTTATTAAGAGGCACTCGCATCGTTAAATCAAAAGTACTTCGTGGGAAATTGTTGGAACTTCCTGAAGGACACCCGGGGGAAACAGTAATAAAATATTAACCAATTTAAAGTCTGTAAAAAAAAACTCTTATATGTTAAATTAAATCTACTTTTTTTTATTTATTCGAGTTCTAGTTGAACCTTCATAGCACAGGCTATACCAGAGATGACACGAGACGGAAGATAATTTGTGTTTTCGGATTTCGCGCTCACTCTGTCACTGCGTCTTCTTTAACCTTCTTTCGTGGTGGAATTTTGTAGCTTAATTTCAATTTATACTTTGTAACCTCATTCGCTTGACGATTTTTGTAAATAAATGATAAAAATTAATATTTTTTTAATGAAAATGCTTCAAATGAAATCTGCAATCATCTTAAAACAATTTGTAATTGCATTTTTAATAGTTATAAGCTATTTCGCACTTTGTTTCTTAATTCAACACAACAAATTCTTTCATCTAATTTTGCAAAATTGTTTACTTGTTGAAATGTTTTTCGTTTAACACTTTGTGGTCCTATTCGCTGAGTGATTTTTGTAAATAAAAGGTAAAAATTAAAATTTTTCAATGAAAATGCTTAAAGTTAAATCAGGAATAATTTGCAAACAAATTTTAATAACTTTTTAATACAAATAATCTTTTTCACATTCGGTTTTTTTAAGTAAATGCAACAAATTCTTCAATTTAATTTTGTAAATGTGTATGTACGTATGTATGTATGTACACGTGTTTATTTCACAAAGTACACATTTTCTTTTGTTTGTTTTGATTTTTTTGGTAACATTTTAATAATAAATACAAGGTTGGAAACCGAAACAAATAACGGTATCGGTATTGATACCGGTACAATTATTTTTTAAATTTCGGTATCGGTAGCGGTATCGGTATTTTTTTTATTTCGGTATCGGTATTACCGGTACATACCGTTATCGAGTTTATAATACCGGTATACCGATATTACTGACAAATTTATTATTTCAGGCAGTGGACATAGCAAAAAAACTTTTTTTTATTAAATTACTTCAAAAAAATGGAGTATTTTTACATTAACATATGTATGTATAAAAGCATATAAACTTATTTGTTTCTATATATGATTTTATACTATTACTAAACAATAATTTATTAAAAAAGTGAAACAAGGAGACTGCAGTTCAAACTTTACATATATAAAGTCTATACTGATAAATTATACTGTGTGACAAATTTTAATGAAATCGTAATACCTGCGAAGTGTTACTATTTTTCTGCTAGGTATTGTTGAGTATAAAAATTTTCCAGACATCTCCAAAATCTTGAGTTAAGCCTGGTACTCTGTTCACAATTTCGTGCGAAATGCTGTCAAACTACATATAAAAGTATGTATTTGGTATGAAATATTTGCGAAATAAATTCGCAAGAGTAGTAAGTACTCTGTTCTTGGTGTGAAAAACACGGAAAATCATGTCTTTCCATGCAAAATTAATCTGGTATCATTTTAGTTTCGCTGCGAAACAACATGAGCAGTGCTTTTTTCGCACGGAATTTTAGCAATGTTGCATACTTACAAGCAAAAAAATGCGAGAAATTTATTAAAACAACCGCGAGTTGGGCTACATTTAGTACATGTCAAATTTTTTACGCGAAATAACCAATTGCACTGAAAATTTTTCTCAACTTCGAACAGAGTACCATCCTTTACGGGTAAATAACCGCTTTTTCGTACCCGTAGGCACTTATCAACCTCTAACTAAGTTAAATATCAACTGATTTTAAATTTATAAACGGATACAGAAAGAAGAGACTAAGGCCTTTTGAACCATATATGTACATATGTTATCTTGTTTCAGTAAATTTCAAATACATACTCTTATATGTCCGTATTTTTCACCAAATATATTTTTTTGTGTTTTTTTCGACACTTTTATACTTTGGACACGTTCTTAGGCAATATTTTTGTACTGGACCCATATTGTTTATAACTTTCTCGCCAAATTCAGACGAAACGAACGTTAGAAAATTTCAATTCAAAGAATAAATAATATTCTTTCAGCCAGCTTAAAAACAAAGAAAACAATCTTCTTGTACAATTAACATTTAAAAATTTAAAGCAGGCACTTTTCTTCACCTCAAGATTGGAATCTTTAACTTCAAATATAAAAGTTTAGAAGTTTTTTCTCTAAGCCAAAGAAAGAAAGTTAATTGATATATATTTTTGCAATTTTTGCCCATATTACGGTTTACAGCTCAACTAAGTTGGATTGAAACTGAAACAACTTAACTTTTGGTATTCTGAATAAAAACTAATTTTAGTTGTCTTCGAATAAATGCTCGAAAAACAAAGGTTCTTATATATGCTATGTTTTTTGAAACCATAGTATCTATCACAAAACATTTTAAATATTTTTAGTTCTGGCTTTGCTCTTTTTTCTTGAGATTCTATGTTTTATAAACGTGGCAATAATATTGGCTGACAAAAGGGATTGGAATAATAAAGCAAAACGAATGTAATGGTCGAAATATAAACCAAAATATCTCATGGTGAAAAAAGTTGTAATACATAATAAAAATTTGGCAACTACAACTCACTTATAATTTATTTTTTGGCCGGAATCGGTATAGCGGTACGTACCGGTATAGACGTAAACGGTAGTCTGGATACCGGTATTTTCTAACCGAAATGGATTTCGGTATCGGTAACGATACCGGTATCTAATTATAGCGGTATTTGAATCGGTATCGGTATTTTTACGATACCGTTTGCCAACCTTGAATAAATATACTGCAGTTGTCCCTTTCTCGCAGAATCTGCGCGACAAATGATTTTAGCTTTTTTCATAAGTCACTTTCTTCAACTCTGGTCTACTTTGTGCTTCATAGTGATGTTATAGCGGATTTTTTTTACATACATACGAAATAAAAATAAAAAAAAGCAACAAAATCAAAAATTATACAAAAAAAAATATTTTTAATAAATATTCACCTTGATAAATAAGCTTGTTGGCTTTACTTATATTTTTTACATAGCAAGAGATAACAAAAACAAAACAACCGCAAGCAAACACAAACAAAGTACCCTTGAGGAATACTCTATATGAGTACCTCAAAGGAAACAAATTGTGAAGTGAGTTCTAACGGCAGAAATGCCTATTTTACTGTGAGTTCTGAAACTCTTAATGAAAACATTAAAAATTATAAATCTTTTTCTAACGGAAAAGTCACGCTTTCGTCAGCGATCAACTTCGCTTTGGACCATCAATTTGGGTTTAGAATTCAGCATAGAACCATTGAACAAACGTATAGATTGGTCCAAGGTGTAAGAAGAACATTTGAAGAAACGAATTATTGCTCTGCTCTCTTTATTGATGTTTCTCAGGCATTCGATAAAGTATGGCACGAAGGCCTAGTTTTGAAATTGAAGAAATACATACCTACCAATAAACATACAAAAGCTTTTGGAAAGTTATATTATTGATAGGAAGTTCACTGCTGTGGAAGTAGAGTTCACGAGTGTGCCCAAATCTATATCTTCCGGTATTCCACACGGTAGTATTCTGGGGCCAGTTTTGTATTTAATATATACTTGTGATATGCCTGTGAGCAATAACATCCACACTTCTGCATTTGCCGATGATACAGTGTGTATGAGCATGCGCAAAAACCCTGATGAGGCATCCCGCAATCTCCAAGAACACATTACCCATCTTGAAATGTGGCTGACCTTATGGAGAATTGAAGTAAATGAACAAAAGTGTGTCCATATAACGTTTACCCTAAGAAAAGATACTTGTTCCCCTATTCGAATCAACAACAGTGTGCTCACTTCTATCGATATTCTTTAGATTCTACCGAATATGTTTGTGAATTTAACAATCTACCAATTCTACCGAACAAGGCCTGAAATCTACCGAATATTGAACGAACATTTTGATTAACACTGATGCTACAAATCAAGTTGATCACACATACGGAAAATTCATCACATGTATGTTCTAAAATGCGGACAGCTTTGTGCGGAGAAGAGAATATGTTTAACGAATTGTTATTTAGTAATTTAAGTCGATATATGTGTAAATTGGATATTTTGCCACATAGCAGTGCGGCCGTATAGCGGTCACTTTCTGCCATGAAAATAATTAAAACAGAACAAAGAAATCGGTTAAAAACTGAAACTATATATAACCTAATATTTGCCAAAGAATTGTTCCTTGGGGATGAAATACTTATTCCTCCCAATGATTTAATTATTTTTGTACAAAAGTTGAAATTCATAAATGGATCTTACATACATATAATTAATTAATAATTAACTCAAATATATTTTGAAGCCAATATGGTGGTATGGAATTCAGCTATGGGGCACTGCTTCAGCTTTAAATGTTGAGAAAATCCAACGAAGGCAAAACAAAATTTTACGTTTGATAACATCGGCTCCATGGTACATCAAAAATTCAAATATACATCGTTATTTAAATATGCCACTAGTGACTGAAGAAATTGCAAAATACGCACGCAAATATTTAAAAAAACTCGAGTCACATCCTAATCCGCTTGCTCGTAATATTTTGAACTTAACTGGACACATCCGCATAAAAATGAGGGACACAAGGGCTCTTATACTCAACACTACAGATGGGACTGCTTGAAAATATTTCTTTTTTTTTCCTTTTTGATTATCACTACTTATATATTATTTAACTATCACTAAGCTCATGCCCGATACTGGTCGGACCTAATAATTATATTTAGATTTAAGATTTGATTACTTATTGTTAGTTCATTTTTGAAGATACAATAAATAAATACATATATATGAAAAAAAAATGATTTATTCATTTTAAAAATTGAAATTTTTTTGAGCAAAAAAAAAATAAAAAAGTAACTGTTATTTTGTGAGGAATAAGTAAAAGTCACAAAATAACTCTTATTTCCTGAGGAATAAATAAAAATCAAGAAATAACTAGAGGAATACAAAATAAATAAATAAAAATCACTGGATCTATACGTAGTCCATGTAACATGGAGTATCGTGTTATATTGCTTATGCACGTAGCACTTCTCTATTTTTTGAGTTTAAATTTATAAAATAATCGTTATTTGCGATCCCTGACAATTACTATGTTTTTGTTCAGTTTTTTTTTTTTTGCTCACTTGAATAGGCTCAACGCCATTAATTCAAAAATCCAACAAGAAAATATTTAAAAAAAAATTTCATTTTCATTTTTAAAGTCTTTTTATAACGTTTTCATAAAGATTTGGTAATGAGTACAACCTCCTTTATATGACATGACTTTTAAAATAGGATTGGAAGGGAGTTCTAAAGGTTTTTAATTAATGATAATGAAATGTCAGCCCACGCTTTTTTAATTCTGTCAATTAAGGACTCGTATACTTTGCGAGAAAGCAATTCCCGCGCATGTATAATATTCATTCATATTATGGTTGCCCCTGCAAAATATTGACATTGTGGCTTCGAATCCGCTCTTTTTCAACCTGTGAAGTGTGGATCGGGACATTATCTTGTTGAAATACGCACGTAATGGGTCCATAGACAGAAGAAAAGTTTGTAACCATACGCAATCATTTTAGATGTCAGAAATTCAATCTCACTTGGACCATAATAGGCAAACGCCGCCACACATCACCACACTGCCTTCACAGCTTTGAAAACGGCTAAAACTTCGTTCTTTTTTACGTAGATCACGGAAATAATAATTGTATCAACCTGGACCTTCCAAGTTAAACTTTTTTCATCTGAAAAACTTTGGTGCTATTAATTTTTATAAGACATGTGAACTCGTGCAAATTGGAGTCGCTTTGCTTTACGAGCAGCACTTAAAGATTTTTTTTTATTTTCATTCTTTTTAAATGCTTGTCATTTAGAATTATCCGTTTTAACATGCTGTAACACCCTTTTTTTCTAAACAGCAGAATCATTGAAATTAGAGGCAGCTCTTTTGATTGCTCTTCCGTCTGCTTCATTTATAACACAATGCGTACGTACTTTCATGTTTTTTTATAATTGGATTATTTTTTAATAAAATTGTTAAAAACATTTGATTTCGCCAAATTGTTTTTGCAATACCCCTCTGACTCAAGCGTGTTGATATGAACGCTTTAACTTTTCCTATTGCTTCTTTTGTTAATTGTTTAATGCGACCCATTTTGAAAAACATTGCAGTAATTAAAAAATCATAAAATTAATAGTGATATTACCTGTTATTAAAAACAAACTAATTTGATTCCTAATGAACCTAATCAAGTGAGCCAAAATTTGCATGTGTTATTACCAGGAAAACCAGAAATATGCTCTAAAAGAAGGGTCTTATGCGCATTCAATATGCACTAAAAACTTAAAAATATGCACTAAAAAGTAAAAAAAAATCTCTTAAAAATAAAATAAATTAGTTTATTTGTTAATGAAAATATATTTTCAATTTAAAAACTCAACAACATTTGCATATAAAATAGGACAAAAAAATAAACAAAAGAAGGAAACAAAATTAACAAAGAATAATTGGGTTTGAAGTGCAGCTTAAAACAAAATTACCATACAAATTTTGACTAAACCAAATTATACAAATTAATTTTTATTGAAACTAACGTCCGTAAAACTGAGTAATATATAAGAAAAATTTATACACTACATGGAACATTGGAACAGAGATTTACGTGGCGAAAAATAAAAACTTTGACCAACCCCTTAACTTGTAAGCATATTAACCGAGATAGGAAAAATTTTTTCTTTAAAACTTAAATTTTTATTTCGAAAATAAAATTTTAATTAGCAAAAACATGCTTAAAAGGGGAAAACATGCAGAAATATGCCAAAATTCATAAAAAGTTCTGAAACGGATAAATATCTTGTCCCCGCTACGTTACACAGGAAAAACATACAATTGAATATTTGCGGTTTCCCTGGTTATTACTGCATTTTTACATAAAAACAAAAAAAAAATAAGAAAAATTATAATGCACCGTTAGTTGTTTGTTTTATATATTGCGAGTATTTAAAATATCTTTCTATTCCAGCACATATAAAGAAAATATAAAATTAAAACGCAAGAAATGTGAACCTATTCAAGTGAGAGGCAGTGTATGTATATATTGTATGCTTGCCAGGTAAAAATATTTAGCACACCACGGATGGAAATCATGGTACAATTGTACTTTTTATGGTACCGTGGTACTACCGCGAGTTAATTGGTACAATTTAAAAATGTCAAAGTTTCACTATGTGTTAACATCAGTGTTCGAAAATAAACTGTACATTATTTAATGTATTATACAAAGGGTAAGATATGACAACTTTCTACTTTGTGTATGTTTACATGTACACTACGCGATTAGAATCACAATGATTTTTCAACTCAAGTAAAATACTTTATAATGCACTCTGCTTGACGGTCATAGCACTGAAATTAAAATTGTTGTGTACATCTATGTGCAAGTAAATTATATTTTAGTGTTCTTTGCCAAAGTGTTAGTGCTTCATAAGCAAACCCTGTAAAGATATGTACATCCATTCATGCATGCATGTATGCATGCATGTATGAATGGATGTTCATATAAAGATGTGAAATTTAAAAAAAAAATTGGTTTTCGGTGGGAGGAAAGTAACTAAGAGAGAAAATTATTGAGAGTATAAAGCAACACATCGTCGGTTGGTTTCTGGTTTGCTGCAAATATATTGTATTTTTAATATACCGTGCCGCAAACCAATAGCCAACCGACGACAAAACATCAGTGTTGCCGAATTCTGCGATATTATCTATACATGGAACAAACCAATTTTTCCACAACTATATTTGAATTACAAAATATACATATAAGTAATTTTAATATAATTTTGCTACAATTATTCAGTGGAAAGAATATTATAGTTTACACTTTTGATAATCACGTTGCATACATAAATATTTTGACACATTTCGTGTTATATTAAAAATTTATATAAAAATTATTTTGTTTGTCATTTATATATCGCACACTAAATCATAAAGAGTCAGATGCTGAGTAGTTGCAAACAACTGATGATACTGTACAAATGACGCAAGCATGTGACATAAAAACAAGCATAACGATATTTTATATTCTTCAAGAAGACTGTATTGCAAAAGAAATTGTTGAGGTCGTTATAGATTTCTTCAATTAACTGGTTTATAAAAAAGAAAAGTCACTTCTATAATTTTGAGTTGTGACTCTCTATGATTTAGTATGCGATATATTAAATACATGTAAATAATAAATTAAATGTTTCGTTGAATTAGTAAAGTCAAACACTTAAGTATGGAACTAAACGTGTGGCAAACATTTAACTGATAAAATCTTCCACAGGCTCATCAAAATTTCATAATTGACACTTTTTATAAGATATGACATTTTAATGTCGTTCGATAGAGAAAAACATACCGCATCGATTGCCCGAAATATTTGTTTTAATTAGAAACTCCACATGTCGAAAAAACTTGACGTATTAGGTTAATTTGTTAACCAATGTATAGAAAATGTTACAGTATTTTGTCTCTCCTGTAAAATTTTATTGAAGTGAGTTAGCAGGTTTGCACTTTGCGACGATATCTTACGATAATCGTTGATTGTAACCACTATTTGAATTAATCAATTTTAAGGATAATATAACCTTTTTGTCATTTCTCCTATAATTGTTATGTCCCTAGTTATAACTTTTTACATTTTATTTTTATTTTTTTTTTTAAATAATATTGCCCGCAAGATAAATCATTGGGAGAATTACGTCCAAATAAAGTTATATGTACATGTATGGAAGCATTTATGTATTTAAATAATTGTTTGTCTTGCACGTATATGTAGAATTGAATTTCAAAACTCGCTACATGCAAGATTAAAAAACGTTTAGTCCTAATTTACACTAAGCAAGTCTTATTGCTAAGCTGGTTAGTTTGTTGGAGAGAGATACGAGGGGAACATATAAGTTTCTTTTCCCCTCGTCTCTCTTTCCTGAAAAAAAACTAGTCAGCTTAGCAATAAGACTTGCTGAGTGTAAATTAGGACTTAATAAAGCAAGTGCGTCATTTACAGTTATGTATTTTCGTTATTTTGTTGGATAGGCACATACATAGTAAATTTTTGCAAAAGAAAAAATATTTTACTTAAACCATATACATATGTATAGCAGCACTACTTGGAAACGGAAAGTACGACAACTACACAAAGCAAAAACAAAAGTTACACATTAGGCTGGCTATGGTGCAAGGGACGAGTTTTATTCTGTTCCATGTAAGCAAGAAGTTTTTTTCTCACTAGACAATGCAAAAAGAGAGTTTTGGAACTCCCTTCAAAGTTGAATGTAATTTTCAGTAATCATTGAGCAATTTGCTTGTTATTTGTCAGAAGTTACTGCTATGGTGATTTATTTATATACATGCAAGTAATGTACATACTTATGTACATATGTATTTAGGAATAGAGCGCCGTAAATAAAATTACAAAAAATTTTGTTTGCGTAATATCTAAAATTTGGATTAGTTTTATCACTGAATAGAATACAAGATTAAACCAACCCAAGAACATTGCAGACGGACGACGCCATGCACTCTTTATACTTATCTATTGATAATTTTAAGCTAGGATTGCCAACTTTTACAAATGTAATGTAAAACCGTTCTTCTTGTATTAAGTTTGGCAATAAAGTGTGGATAAAAATTTCTAAAATTTTTTAACCTGCTTACATATGTATGTACATATGTACGTAGAAAATAAAAGAATATTGTTTATGTTGTATTTATCCTTTCTTGAATTTTAGCGGTAATTGCGGAATTTAATGTTATGAATTTGCAAATTGTAGCCAATGTATTCTAACGAGCTTTATTTTACTACATTTTATAGTTAGAAGCAAAGAAAACTACTCCTAACCAATTTTGCCGTTGAAAATGTCAAATTACACACACACACACAAATGCTATAAGCAAGGTATTTTTAAGCAATTTGACGTTAAAAATCAGACAATATTATGGTTTCTAAAGTATTTATTTCAAAATTAAATTTCATTTTTATTCTTTAGTTAAAATTTACACGAAAATCTCTTTCATATAAATATTTAAATTCATTGAAATGCGTTTATTTAATTTGGTAAAAGTTTAATAGAAAAGTTAAAATGATATTTTTGCTTGTTTTGTTGACTAAACAATGCATTTTTTAGCTTATTTTATATATTAAAAGTTATGTGTTTTACACAAATACATACATTTGTATATACACATACATATATGTAAACATATGTAAATTAAAGCTAATCCCTAATTAAAAATATTTTATTACCCCTCTGAAACTAAAGATCGATATTTTTTAAAGAGGTTTCCCAAAACAATTAAGGGATCTAGAGATAACCGTTCACGTATAGGACCGTGTCTAAAATAGGTTAATTTTTATATATTTTTTTGGAATACTTACGTATTTTTTCGCAAGGCAAATAATTAAAAAAAGATACTTCATCTGATTGATTTTTCAAGCCGCGTTCAATGGTGCATTTAACTTTACTGTTCGTACCATCAGCAATTTATTATTCCATTAAAACTCACGATTTTTAAGCATCGTTATAGCCTGTGCTACTTATATTAAAATAAATTCTATAATTTCTTTAGCTATTATTTGACTCATTTGAGTCATTGTTTCTGTTAAAAGTTTTCCCAAAAAAATCCCTCAAGACCTTCCAACAGAAATAAGTTAACAATGACTCAAGTAGTTTGGCGTTTCTTAATATTTTTTTATAACGATGTGCGCCAGGCCGTGTAAAATTTCATTTTTGCAAAATTACAAAAAAAAAGCTGTTGCCCTAATATACATACATATTTCAATATTTGGAACTTAAATGCATTGTTTTTTGTTGTAATAAAGTACCTAAAACACTAAAGTACCTAAAACACTATAAGGCACATACTTATATTTATATGTAAATATATACTATATACATACACACAAACATGGCTTTAAGGTATAGCTTTCAATTATTTATTGTATTTAAAATAAACATTTTAAAATTTTCGATGAAAAAAAGTGGTTACAAATCTTGTTCGTTACCTGCTAACAACATACACACATTATTATTATTAATAAAAAAGAAACCATAAAACTTTGGAAAATCCCACAGCCCATTGTAAATGCATAAAATTTAAGTACCCAATTACTCTTAAAATCAAAGAGTATAATGGTAAAGATAACATTCGACTTACAATTTATATTGAAAAAACAAAAACAAATTTTCATATATCATTGTTGTTTTCAATACAAATTGTAAGTCGAAAGTTTTATTTCGCAGTTCGGAAATAGGCCATATATACAAAAAAGTAGGATTAATTCTTGTCTTCCCTTTTTGTACCAACTTAGCAAGAAAAGTTGGATAAAATTACCTGACTAAAAGTTGGCAGTCCTGTAGTAAAAAAAAAAAATCTATATATGAAGTGCACAGTGGGCAGTTAAAAGCAAAAAATAAGAGCGAAATTGTACGGATAACTAAGACTTCGTTTTTTTCAATAAATACATACATACATACATATGTACATACGCACATATTTTTGGAAATTGGAAATTGTTGCAATCAAAGATATGCCGTAGATTCTTAAAATTAGAGAATTTGTTTTCAAAAGGCAGATATTGAAAATAATATAAAATCAGAAAGTTGAAACTAATGACATTTTGGGGTTTCAAGTTCTTATTCAAAAGTAGAAATTGATAATATGTTAATAATTCGTATAGCCGACACATGTAAGCAAACGATTTTAAACAATACAGTGTTTAATATCAGTTGTGGCTATCTGGGTAATATACATATGTATGTATCTACTTAAAAGTATTAATAGCATTGACGATATGCTTCAAAATATATACATATATAGGCAACGAGTTAGAATATTTGCAGTATGAAGTGTGTAGAATTCCGTCGGCTATTATTGTTATAAATTAAAAATATTTATTAATCATATGAGTGAAGGTGGATTAATAAGCAAACCGTAAAATTCGTTAAGATTAAAGGTCTTCTATATTTTTATATTTTTTTGTATTTTCATTAGCATTCACAAATTTAGACAATTATAAAAAAATTTAATTTTTCACTTTCAAAATTTATGGAGAAAAATTATAATTTGTTCCACTGTGATGTTTTCCCAGTTTTTTGCTTGTTTTTTTCCTTATATTTTTCAGCCAATAGCAATGCATTATGCGTCAACAAGTACCGTAATCCTTTAAAAGATGCATACATACATATCTGTATCATACCTGATCGATGCTAACCAGTGCTGTCAGATTGATTTTTAGCCACAGCGCTGACACATTTGTCGTTTATCGTCAATATTATACAACATTAAATATTAGTTAGCTACACAACATTTTTTATTTAAAATATAATTTTATATATGTACATATTTTTAGGTTTTTAGAAAAATGTGGTTAATTTTAGGAAATATTCGTTGATTTTAGGGTACGAAATGCTTCGTAGATATGTAGTAGACAGCGTGACCATATTAGCTTATTTTGAGCTAAATTTAGCTTATTTGTTTCAGATTTAGCCTTAAAATTTTCATTTAGCTCTTAGCTTATTTTTTAGCTTTTTTTAAAAACTCATTTAGCTTTTTTAGCCTTTTTTTAGTCTAAATTGCGTGTTCTATAAAAATATATTAAAAACATAAACAACTCATACAAATTATAATTTTTTAGCATGGTTTACAAAAAATACAAAATGTAAATTATACGACAATTTTATAACAGAAATGGAAAGAAGAAAAATAGTAGATAATGGCAGAATGGTTAGAATTCCAATGGAAAAAGTTAAATTCATATTAGTGGCCAAAACACTTTTTGAGTTTTTTGGGTATAAAATTATTTGACTTGAGTTGAACGTTCATTCAGCGGCATCAATTAACTTAAAACAAAAACCTGAAATAGCCTTAAGCCTGGATAACACTATGTACCGATTTTCGTCGGCCACCTCAATAAAGTCATAAGTAATACGCCAAAATGGCATTATTACTCAATTAATTCTGAAATAAGTCTATATGGGCTTATTACCAATGCAGTGTGGCGCAATTGTGTCCTTGTATTTCAAGTAGTCGATAAATTAGAGCAAAATCTTTACTTATGACTTTATTTCACTGATCTGACGAAACTCAGTACATTGTGCAGATAGTGTGATCCATGCTTTACCTGCAATAGCATTAATTCACTTAAAAAGCTTTCGTATTTTAGTATAAATGTTTTTACATTTTTAAAAACTTTTTAAGATTATTTTGGGGAAGTTTTTGTTTTGTTCTTCATTGAATCTAAAATATAATAATTAATAAATAATTTCATTAAGCAAATATTCTATATGTATAATAAAAAAATATGTTTGTGTAATATTTAACGTTAGTTTAGCAATAAGAAACTATTGAAAAGTGATCAAAGAAGTGGAAAAAATTTTAGCTTTATTTTCTAGCTTAAAATTTACGCAGCAAACTCTGCGTGGACGAAATTCGTCGTTCGTACCAGTTGTGTTCCTAGCATTAACTAAAAACAAATTTTTTATTACAATAATTTTTTATACAATAACAGGAAAATAAATGGGGGATATAATAAAAAGTAAAACAAAACAACAGTTTTTATTATATGTTTAAATTGTTTTTTGTAAAATTCACGAAACTTGTGTAGGTTTAAGAATAATTTTGTACTGTAAACAAAATGATAACAAAACAAAATTTATTTATTTCACGAAATTTCCAATTTTGTAAGAATGTTTTATTTCTTCCTAAATTCAATGAAATAAACGAAAAATGTGGTACTATATACGAAAATAATTGTAGGAAATCGTTTTTGTAACTTAACGACATTCGTAAAATTATGAAACTTGTTAAGGCCGTGATACACTATCATACAAAGTCGTGGGATCTACGAATAAATACAACCCTGATATGATGGAGTTTATAAAATATTTCAAAAGACAATAACAATTCTTCACACAAGCGTTGTACTTTTTTCGTAGATCGCACGACTTTGTATGATAGTGAGAAATGGCCTTTATCCTGCAAAGCTACAAATATTTTAGTAAAATTTAAAAATTTTTAGTTTATTGTACAAAAATTAAATTACGAAAAAGTGTTTCGTATTTTTAAGCATGGAATATTTTGGAGTGTATTTCATTTATAAAACAGACATACATACAAACATACTGGTGTATATATACTAAAAATGAATTACATCAATATGAATCTTATTTTCAGTTATTTATATATATCCTTATCATGATGCATAAGGCTATTGATGCATCATTATCCAAAATGCTAGTTCCAAATTAATAAAAGGAAGTTTTCCCCACTATGTTTTATAAAAACCACACTTTAGATATAGAAAACAAATCTCTTTTCATTAATTATTTTATGTTGTAGAAAACCTTTCTTGTGTAAAATTTGCAATGTTTTTAACATTAATCTACATTGTTTAAATTGCATATGTGTGTTTAGCTAAAATAATCGCAAATGAGTTGAAATATATAAATGAACAAAAGGCTCGTCAAAATTTTTATTTTAAAACAAAGCTTTTGGCGATTTTAGAGACAAATCGTTACATCCGACAGCACTGGCGGTGGTCATACTCTCAATTTTCTATAATTGGGACAGTGCTATCAACTTTTAAATTTCGAAAAGCACTGCAACTATGAAAAGCACTTAATTTATATAAACAGATGTACTCAATGTAATTGGGCCTTATTTCGAGTGTCGTATTACGACTTCGGCTACGACGATTTTGTAGTAGACTAAGGAACATTGCAAGATTTTTTCTTTAATCTATTACGAAATCTTCGTAGTCGAAATACGATACTCGTTATCAGGCCCAATATTTTTAACTTTTATGAAACCCACTCATATATTTAAAAAATCAAATATTAAGGAACATGTATATAGCAAAGATAAAAAAAATCGAGCATAACAAGGTTTCATTTCATAAAAATATTACAGTCCCTATTTTAAAAAAGAACTTATTTAACAAAAAAACTGATATAAAAAAATTATAAAAAATAGAAAAATGTCTATTACAATAAGTAAAAAATAAGTTTAAAGTACTAAAGAGATATAGATATCATCGTTTCTCCGACAAAATCAGGTTTGTTTTCAGGAGAGCAAAAAAACCGTGTTATTTTGAAACATGTAAATGTTTTTATATACATAAGTATTTCGTAAAATTAATCTTAAATAATTGTAGATTTGAGAGGTATAGCGGAAGTGCCTCAAAAACTACACATAACTCATATTATTGTTCAGCTTCAAGAATAGTTTTTTATTTTACACATAACAGTTTATGTTGAATATTTTTTCATAAATATGTAGTATACTTTTGCTAACTTCTGAGCCGACTAATATATCATTAAATGATTTGGTGGGTGAATGTATGACACATCAAGTTTTATAATAATGAAATAAACACTTTTTCTGTCAAAGATTTAGAGCCGGACATTTTAAATGCGTACTTTTGTTTAAAATGTGACTTGTCTTATTAACAACTGACTTTAACATTCAAATATTTTATTCAAATTAATTTCGAATGTCACCATTTCGAGTAATTTGTAAAGCACCAAATAAACATTTACTCGTTTTTGAAAATTTCTCGTTTTGAAAACGATTCGGTTTACAAAACATACCCGATCACCTGAGCATAACATAGTTTTTTTTAAACTTTAAAGTTATATACATTACATTGCTATTTATATAAAAATTGTTATTATTTGTTATTTCATTGATTTCACAACAAAAATTTTATCGTTTCAGACCTTTGTTATATGAAAGCGTTAAACGTGTGCAAAAATATTGTGGTAAACCTTAAAAAATTTATAGAGCTTAAAACCCATTATATTTCTACATGTTAATATGGATGTGACAGAACTTGTATGGCAATTTTTACTAATTTCTCAAATAGGTTTATATCAACTGAATCCATAAAGACTCAATGTTTCTCAATATAATTGTATTAATTGAATCATATTCCGTATATTGTCTATAACAGACCAAATTTCGCTATTCGACTCTATTTGGAATGCTGATGACATTATAATTATCTCTTGTTAGACAAAACACTTTTTACATTAATTAAATTAAATATTAAAGTCAGAGTTTGATATAGCGCGTATTCCTTGAATCAATCTTCTAACAATACAAAAAACATCTTGAAATGCACAATTTAAATTTTTAAATGACAAGCATGCTCAAAACAAATTTGATTTCAAATTTTTAGTTTAGAGCTCTTAAGCAAAAAAAATTATGAACTAATTAAAAAGCACTGAGCACTAGAAGTATCTTCATATTTTTTCGCGTTTAAAATATTAAAAGCTGACAACATTGCAAAGCGAGTATAATGAGTGATGCTCACAGCCTATCAGTGTTGCCGAATCGCGGGTATTTACCCGAATCAGGTGTAATTTTTATGTGCATGTATTGCGCATGGGTAATTGCTCTTAGGTGTATTTCACGGGTAATTTGAAGTTCTTTTGTTTTATGTAATAAATATATATATAATATAATAAAATATAATAAATTATCATCTGATACCGTTGCTGCAATTTTATTATTTAAAGAAATAATAATTTTAAATCTCTCCTAAGCAATAGTAATAAAAATTTAAGTTCCAGTAACATTTTTTGTATATTTCTCTTTAATTATGCAAAGCAACTGTGTTCCCATCAAGTACCACATATTAATAGACTACTGTCAAATTTTGAACAAATAAGTAGACCTTAAACAAGCCTTTTAAAATGTGTCAAATATTTATTTTAATATTGGGTGTAATTCCGTTGAAATCGGGTAATTTTGGCCCCTACGTAATTCTGAATATATATTTTGGTAACACTGCAGCCTATCCATACTGCCGCGAAGCACATATACTAACAAAGAATAAGATAGTGTATGTGTGGACACAACAGCTCTTGATACATTTTACACTCAAAATATGCTGTTAGTAAATTCAAATTAAACATCATTTCAAACAATATTATTTTGATTTAAAAACCGCTCTACTAACCCTATAGTACACGTAGAAAGACACTTATGACGCCAGGAGAATTTCCAACACATTGGTTGCATTGGCGGCGTAAAATTTTGATAGTATTTTTGTGTCAAAATCCAAATGTAGGCAGCACTTGTGTGTACATACATGTGAAGATCTGCTCAAACAAAAAAGTCATGAAATAATAATACATTCTCAGCTATGTTTATTATTTTGACACAACTACGTGGTATGTAGCATATGAAGCTTCATAGTGACGTCAATATTACGCCCAAGCTACATGCGCACGTGTTTTTTTATTTGCCGATTACAACAGGCTTTTTTTCATGCGAACCGAATGATTTTCAATTTATTTTAATTTCAAATTTCAGTAAAAAAGATTTTTTCTTTTATTTTCAATAGCTAAAAACAACCTGCACATAATTAAAAGTATTGATTTTAAATCGTCTGTTTCAAAATATTTTTCTTCTAATTTGGGCTACAAGTATTAATTTGTGTATTCAAAATTTCAATTTAAGCAGGTGTGGCATGTCTACCACTGTTTTTCTAAATAATTTATTATATTGACTGCACAGAAAATCATCAATATATTGTGGTATGCTTATTAAACAACAAACAAAAAAGATTTTACATACAAATACCTTGGTAAAAATTTACCTACCTGTAAGATTTACTTTAATTTTAGTTAACAGAAACTTCTTGTATATTCAGTTATTGTAAAACTTTTTTGAGTGTAACCTACATGCATTAAATGTACATTAATAATAATGTCCTTAACATTACAAAACGTAGTGTTGATCATCATCATTTTGATTAGGTTAAATAACGATTCTCGTTGGGCACAAGTTAACTAAGATTGTAAGTACTTATAATTTTAATGTACTCTGTATACGTACATTATTAGTGCTTGTGCGTGTGAGGTTGTACCTTACAGAACATTAAAGTACATTAAATAATGTTTATTTTCGAACACTGGTTAACATTAATTTTGCCTATGTTGTCTTTAATTTTTTTTTTGTGTGTTTTATTTAGAATAACCAGTCTAATCTACGAATGTACTATTTATTATTTTTTATGTTATTTTTAATTTTTTTGTACTGAATTTTAATACACATTATTGTTAAGTTTCTGTTTTTTATTGTTTACTTCTGAATTTTTAAATATTTTTTTACGTTACTGCTCTTATTAATAAATATTAAAAAAATGGTACCGTCATGGTCCAAAAAGTACATTTTGTTTCCACAGTTGGTACAAAATCCAAGAAGTCATTTTCCTTCCCTGTTTTTCCCTATTTTAAGAGTTTATTCCACATCTGCTGATGTTTTATATTTCCATCCCTTTTAAGTCTCTCTTAAATTGGAAATTTGCAATAAAGTTTATTATTGAATAACCATACGAATAGTAGCAACCAGCATTGCCATTTTGGTGCTTTTCGGGTATTTTTTGGTGCTTTTTTCCTTTCTAAGTACCCGAAAGTTTACTAAATACCCGTTTCAGAAAAGCAAAGAAGGAAACGTTCCGACTTGTCTCAATCAATTTTTTTAATTCCTCATGAGAAATATCCGAAATGGGACAATATATCCCAAAAATAAATCAAATTTAAAAAATGTTGTTTTCATCACGGCTAAAATTACTCTTTTTGTTTCAAATATAGTTAGCAAATGCTGTTACCTGCACTATAACTTCTCATCAACTAGCACAATCATCTTACAAAAAAATACCACTCAAAATTGGGTAACTTTATTTATTTCATACGTTAAAACTCGAAAGTACGCCTGGGACATTTTAAAATACAATTTATTTGCTTCAAACTGTATATAGCAGTCGTTAAAACTTTCCCTGGGACGTATTGTTCCAGATGGACCGAAAGGGTTAAGATTTCATAGCCAAACAAAAAATAAGGACGTATTTATATAAAACAAAAATAACAAAATATTTAACTTGGTGCTTTTTTGCCCGCAATTTTTTAATTTTTACCCTATTTTTATATGCTCACAGTGCTTTTGATGACCCAAGAGTTGACATCACTGGTAGCAACTTTATGACTTGGTGCATGATACAATTATACAAGGTACATGCACGACTACAACAAAATTCCAGCACCAAAAACACATGTATTTTGTTGGTATAAGCAAACGAAAAATTGTCAGAAACAAATGTCTTTTGTTTATAAAAATAGCAATTACAGGGTAACTAAAGTACAATTGCAGACGCCGCATACCTGCATGATTATAGTTATTTAGTGTTGCCAATCTGTGTGTTGTTAAACAGTGTGTAATTTCTACTCACATGTGTAGGTCATGTAATTAAATTCTTGTATAATCTGTATGTAATTCTACTTTTGGTTCTATTTTTATTTATTTTTCTTTTAATTTTAACCTACACAAAAGATGTTTAGTGTAATTTTCTTCAATGTGTAATTGCAGACACAGCCATGTGTAAATTCATTGGCAACACTATAAACATTTTATTCACACACATACACTAACATTTTTGCAGCTTGTAAACAAAGTTTGACATTTATCTGCAATGTATACAGTAACAGGCTGGGCTTGTGCATGTACCTGTTATAATTGTATCATGACTTGGTCAAAGTAAATTTATATAAAGTATATGCAAGTACTCAGGTGATTAATTTTTTTCTCGTGTAGTGTCAATGCATGAATGTCAAAAGTTGTTTACAATTTTCGTACGCCATTTTGTTTTGCTTTGCTTTGTTATACACAATTGTGTGTAGTGAAAAAGTTGAAATAAATTTTTACTTAAAAAAGGTGTTACAAAACATTTAAAAATAATTATATTTAATTATTTAAATAAATATGTACCTTTTATTATACTTATTTCACGTAATAAAGGTTTATCAATTCATAAATTTACTTTGGTTTTGTCTATCCATATCCTTTTTGTTGTATGCAGATCTGGGACTTGCATTAAATAAGCAAATGCATTGACCATTTTCCTACACCAAACGAAATCAATACAAATGCAAATTTATTACATTAGAACTAACTTTGATAATTATAGTGAAATTTTTTGGCAATAAACTAAAATCTCTTCAAAGTAATACATTAATATTTCGCCAGCACCAAATCACATGGCGAAAAATAGAACGCAAATGTGTACATACATAAAAACATACGTACTTACATACATAAATATGTAAACTTTTGTCTATGTACATTTCGCCACTTAAGGCAAAAATCAAATCACTACCATTTTTATAATTTTTCAATAATTATAATTGTTCCAAGCGGTAGTATATTCCGTTTATAAAATCACCATTTTTTAAGATATATGTAACTTTACAATAAAATAAACGAAAACCTAAGTTCTGTGCCTCGTTTCTGTAAGGAATGTGAGAACTTTTCGAGTCGAAAAAATTGTTATCATCCTGTGAAACACAGGTTGAGTAAGAAAAAAACTGTATTTGTTCATATGTTTTGTAAGTTTTTATGTGAGTAACCCAGTGTAAAATAGGACAAAAAATATAATTATTTAATTTTTCTCGATGCGAGAACTTCTCACAAGTTACAGAAATGGGATACTGATCTTTCATTTGTATGCACGTACTTATACAGGTGCCTTCAATGTTCCTTCACTGTATTTTTTTATTTGTGCTATCTGAAAAAAAATATCATTACATTTTATATAATTTTACTGTGTAAAATATGTGTAATTTCAATAATATTGCATTACTACATGATGTGCTTAGTGGCAATGCAAAATTAGTACATTTTTCGCCATACGATTAGCTGCTAATGGAATATTAATCCATTACTTTTAAGAGATTTTATTTTAGTGCAAAAAAGAGTGCATTACAAGCATCAAATTTAAATTTTCACTAAAATTTTTGTTTTTCAATCAGTGCTTATGAAAAGTAATGCAAGTTGCCCAGGTCTGGTTGTAATCATCTGTTTTTGACATTCATCCATTATTTTTACACAAACAAAGCGCATGTTGTTTTTGTATTTTCTTAGTTGTTGTAGACCTGCATATACTTTATATAAATATACTTTGGACTTGGTGATTACTAATTTTAGAAAATGAAATAGAAATATGTAGGTTGTTGTGTATCCTTGTTATACTTTAACTAAACATAGATAACGAGGACCTTCTGATTTATAATTATCTTAACAATAGTTTCCTAAGACTCATTAAGTGATTAATAATATATTAATTGCTCAAGGTCATGTCTGTTTTCGACCTCCTTAACAAGATTTTAATGACTTTTTTGAGGTAAAATTAATTTGAAAATGTTCTTGAATTGCACATTCAATTGTCGCTAATGCAGAAAAGTTTTTTTATTTTGGCAGTGAAGTATTTTCAGACGACAAAAAGCTCAACTTGCAAAACTGTAAGTCAAGACAAGTGTGTTGCAAAAACGCATTTGCTTATGTACGAGTACTTGTCAAGGTAACGCTTGTTGACATCTACGAGTACATGGAACTGTACATGTTATATGGAAACGGTGTATAAAATTTTTAAATTATTTCTAAAATACGAAATTTTAAAACTATTATAGTCTTAATAAGCACATCAAGAAGATCAGGAGTCCAATCATCGCTTTCGATAACGAGCTGATTCGATCACGTTTTTCAGTTTGAGATTATGGCACTCGATATCATACCATATTATTACATTGTTCGATAGCGAATGCCACAATATCAAACTGAAAAACTTGATCGAATCAGCTCGTTATCGAAAGTGACGATTAGACCCCTGAACCAGTGTTGTCAGATATGGCGATATCTCGCCAAACGTGGCGACAAAAATTTGTGTTTGGCGATGAAAATTTTGAATTGGCGATTTACTTGGCGATAATTGAACTCCTTGGCGATATTTTTGGCTATATAATTACGTTTTCAATAACATACGAGGGCGGTTCGGAAACTTCTTAGCCTATCAATGAAAGAGAATAGTTAGTTTTTCAAAAATATTTTTATTTTTCAATATAATCTCCTGAAACTTCAATACACTTAGTCCAACGCTTTTCCAGCAATTCTATCCCTTGATTAAAATAGTTTTCCTCAAGGTCTTCAAAATAACTGTAATTGCATCTTCATTTGAGGTAAAACGCTTGCCAGCAAGGAAATTTTTTAGATTTGGGAACAGGTTCTCAAATTTGTACATTTAATTGATCCAAAAGGTTGCAATAGTACTCTGAATTTATTGTTTTACCCTTTTTCAGATAGTCAATCAATAAAATACCTTTGAAGTCCCAAAAAACCGTTGCCATAACCTTACCAGCCGATTGAATTGTTTTTGCCTTCTTTGGGGCACTTCCTCCAGCTTCAGTCCACTGTTTCGATTGTTCTTTTGTCTCTGGAGTATAGTGGTGGATCCATGTCTTATCAACAGTTATGAAACGACGCTTAAAATCCAATTTATTTCGCTTAAAACGATCCAAACAAGCTTGAGAAATGTTCATTCTTATGCGTTTTTGGTCGACTGTTAACAAATGCGGCACCCATCTTGCAGAAAGCTTTTTCATCTGTAGTTCTTCATGCAAAATTAAATGGACTCGATCATTTGAGATGCCCATGATATTAGCTTTTTCACGCACTCTTATTCGTCGATCATTTAATACCATATCATGCACTTTGGCTATAATTTCTGTTGTTGTTGCTTTTTTTGGACGTCCACTACGTGGTTCATCGTCAATGCTTGTACGACCACGTTTAAATTCAGCAACCCAATTTTTTACTGTTGCATATGAAGGAGCACTTTCCCCTAACACATTCACCATATCATTATGAATTTCTTGTCCCGATAAACCTTTTTTATGTAAATATTTAATGACACCACGCATTTCTAATTTTTCCATTGTTAAAAAATCGCGGATGCGTCTTTTTTGAACACCTGTTTCTATATGAAGGAGTTGACAGATCGAAACAAAATTTAACATGTGTTCATAGCAGAGATGGAAGTTTCCAAAACACTTAACTGTTTTCTGTTTATACCGCGTTTTTCGTGCTAGGCTAAGAAGTTTCCGAACCGCCCTCGTAGAATAATGTTAAAAATATGAAATTTTTTATATAAGAAGAAATTCTTCTCCAACATAAAATATTTCGTGCAAAAAATTCTAAATGTTGTGACTCTTTATCTCAAACAAAAATTTTCTGAAACTCAAGAAGTTAAAAAAAAAATATGGACCAAAAAATCTCATTTGGTGTTTATAAAACATAGTGGGGAAAACATGCTTTTATAAATTGGAACCAACATTTTGGTAATGAAGCAGAAATAAAGGCTGCAAAAGTTATTACCTAAATTGTATAATTACGATGATGCTCTGGCACTTACTACTTTAAGGATATGATATGTGTACTTTAACACACATTTAATTAAACGTTAATTCCGTTTTATCACACGATTTATATAATAATTTTGATCTTGGTACTCAAGTTCAATTTATCCTACTAATATTGATTTTTGGAATAAGTTATTTTTAAGTCTTTTTTAAACGCCAGTATTTTTTAAATGTTAATTTACATACTTTGCAATATTATTGCATATGTTGTTCTACAAAAAAAACATATTGCCCAATTTTCCTGACAGTGAAAACGTAAACAACATTGAACAATATTGTCACCACATTACACAATTCTCTTGATTGTACAATAAAAAGCAAGTCTTTTGATATTTGCCAATGTATTGAGCCACCTTCGAATATGATATACACATTGGCTATATTACTGTACAATACGAAAAATTGCACAATTATATTGCAAGTGGGTGGGCCCCTTCAAATAATAAATTTTTTATGTTTTACGATAGACGTTACCCATCGAATTTAAAATTTAACGTTATTTGTAATGTAATTACATAATAAAAATATTTTTGTAGCTAAAATTTAATGTTTTATTATATTGGCGATATTTGGCGATATTCAACAATTCATTTGGCGAGGAGGCTGAAAATAAATCTGACAACACTGCCCTGAACAAGGAGAACTGGGAAACAGGTGACTTTATCGCTACAACATGTACAAATATACAAATAAAAACCACATGCAGTTCCTACGGCTTTAGCTGTCAAAAACAGTTGACTAAAATAGCAATATTTGTAAAATATTTTACTATCTACATCTGTCAAAAAGTTGAAAAAAAAAGCAAGTAAGAGTGCTATATTCGGTTGTGCTCCCCGTCGCACAATGGTTCCTGCTAGTGTAAGAGCGTAGATAAATTCAAAATTTTAAGTGTTTGAGACGTAATGTTTTTTCTGTTTTTTCAATAAAAATATGTCCAAATGTACATATTTTACTACGTTCATCAATAGATTTTATTTTTCTTTAGGAAATATTCTTGCATAAAGTAGCTATATATGCGTAATCAAAAAAGTTGACTTATAACAACTAAAGTTTTGAAGACCTATAACTTTAAAAGTATAAGAGTCACACTTACATATTATATATTTTTGAAAAGGTGATTTTATTGCAAATAAAATTTTATTAATTTTTTATCAATGTGATTTAATAAAAAAAAAATTTCAACCAATTTTTAGATCTATCTTTAAATTTTAAGAATTAGATTTTAAGGTGGACCTACAATTTTGCCGCCACTCCCCTCCACTTAGATATTAGCACAGGTATATTGCTATATGTTTCACTTATTTGTCTTAAAAATTTTAGCTGCTAATACCTGCTAGCCAGCAAAATATTTACAAAATACTTTAACTACTACATTTCGGAATATGATTTTTTTTAAGTTTTTCCAATAAAATTAAACAAAATTTGTTTTTATTTTTTGTTTTAAATGTCAAATGTTATCATAAAGAATTATTAGAAATAAAACAAGTATTACTTGGAAATAAAAATAAAAAAAAATAATTTTTAAATTTTAATCTCAAAAAAATCTCAAAAAAGCTAATATTTGCAAGACAAAAAAAATTAAATTTTTTTTGCGCATTATGAACAATTCCATCAAAACCACTCAAAAAAACATAAAAACAAAAAAATTTAAATTTCTGTTTTCTTGGAAATCAAAAAAAAAATAAAAAATCAACTTTGGAAATTTGTTTACAATGTACCCCACTGTGCGATTTTCAATGTTGATATGTCGTAGTAATCCTTGATTTCTTGTCTGCAATCGGTTTTTTACAAAACTCAAAAATGTTTTCTAAATCAAAAGTTACAGATTTTAGCTACGCAAACCCCAAAAAGGAACCACTGTGCGTCGTATGTACGTGGATTATATACAGTGAAACCTGTCATAACCGGACATTCACCGTCGCGGTGTTTTTCTCCGGTTATTAGAGGTGTCCGCTTATGAGAGAGGTGCAAAATTTTTGGTAGTTGAAAAATTATATTAATAGTAGACCGGGGAATCATACAAATATGAATGAGAGTTGAATGAAGAAATACGTTCTATTCAGCTCTTGTTTCCGTATTTCACTGCGTCTGTTCGGTTATGTGGGGTATTTAAAACATTATTTTTAAAAATTTTGTTTACGCGTCCGGTTATGGGAGTGCATTTTCTATGGGAAAAACTAATCAACGTGGTTGATTTACAAAACTTGTCCGGCTATTAAAGGTGTCCGGTTATAGCAAGTGTCCGTTATGAGAGGTTTCACTGTATATACATACATAAGTTCATACATACATATTTGTTTTGATCAAAAATACATCGTTTAGTTTTCTCTCTAGTGCAATTTATAGTGACCTATGTGACCGATGATTATTTTACGACTGAAGAATTTGATTCACCCACATCTAAAGCAAATTGAATGTGCATATCGTCAACTAAAATCCAAAAGGCCTTAACAACCAAAAAAAATGCAATATACTTTTTGATTGATTATGATGTGGTTAACCAAAAAAAAACATCTTTCTTTTAAATTTTACTCACATATGTATGTTAAAAAATGTCGAATCAATTCATTATTCAATTTGCATCTAACTAATAAATAGTCTTCAATTTATAAGTTATTTTGCTTCTCCTGTAAAAAATTGAAAAGTGTACTTACGCCCTTCTGGATTTTAGGTGGCTATATATAAGTTGAAAAGTTTGCCAGTCTTTACCATATTTTTTTTTAAAGAGAAGTAACACTCAGGCAAATAATGCCTACTACTATTACTAGGTGTTACCTTCTTTAGCAAAGGGATAGTGATGATAGAGAAGAGATAGCGGAAAGCTTTATTCTTTTACAACTCTGCTTTTTTGCAAATTTTTTTAGTAATGCAGTGTTGCAGCGCCTCTGCTGTATTATTATATTTTTATTTTACTTCGCCGATGATTCTGCTACACAACTTAAGGGGGTGCTCTGATGTTACATTAGGATTAGTGTCTGCTGAATTCGGTATAATTCAGTGACCAGTGACTATACCTTCATCACTTGAACTTTCCTACAACAACTGATACAACGGGACACTAATCCGCATCAGAAAAATGCGTGGTGGTGTTATTTTTTAATGACCGTTGGATACAGGGATTGAACCCAGGACCTTCGGTTTTGTAGTCAACGTGCTAACTACTTCAGCCAACGCCACCCGACACGGAAAACTGAATCAAATAAGTATCCATAACGGTACTAAACAAGTTTTTCTATTTATGTTTCAACTACTCGTATGGTTTTTACAAAAATCAACAAAAACTATGGCAATGGTGGAAAAGTTGATACAATCGTAATTTTTTTGGTAAAATATCGCGCCGCAACCGCCAAAAAAGCTTAAGCGACATAGTTTTCGAACTTAAATTTTTTGACCAAAGTCGATTATTTGCGATCGTAATTAATATATTTTCGTCAATAAAACGAAGTCCAAAAAATATGTCGCGTAAGCTTTTTTTAGCGGTTATGGTTCTATATGACGTTCAAACACCGTGCTATACAATTTAATAATCCTAAAATAATCCTAGTATTGTACTTTCATACCAACTAAACTAACTTATTTCATATCGTCATCTTAAACACCTAATAACCTATCTGCAAAAATTTCAAAATTTAATTTTTTATGGATTATTATTCTCTATATCATAATGCATATGTGTGCAAATTTTTGAACATCTAATACTACAAATGACCAAGTTATTACCAGTTTTTGTACTTAGAGGACTTTTAAGCACTAAAAAAATAGAAAAATAAAACATCAAAAATCACGATAAAAGTTTAATTTTGTTGCATAATGTAATTTAAACAAACATTAAGTACTTTTTTTTCCTTAAACAAGTAAAAGAAACTCTGTTATTATTTAATATATATAATATTCATATGTACATACATATATGCGTTATTTATTCATACTAATTATTACTGGGGATAGGTTTCAGATTTATACAATTCCAAATAACCTAAGTGACATAACATAAGCTGTGCTTAGAAAAATAAATATGTATTTCTCAAGCGATATATGTTTCTGGTTTCATTTTAATCAAAATATTTAATTTTCGTTTCAATATTGCTAGTAGTTCCAATTTTATAACGTTTTCCCCTCTCCTGTGAACTTTTGAAAACTGCAGATAGGTTAATTCGACTTTAAGGTGACGATATATAAAACTTACTACTACAAAAGTGTTAAGTATTTCAATTCAAACATCTTACTGCGAATATTGCACATTCGCATACATACATATGTATGTATTTCGCGATATTATGTAAACTTTTTATTCCCAAGGAATTTTTCAGTTTTGTTCAGCAGAAAGAACAGTTTCAGAAAAATGGAATATGTTCTTTAACTAATTTTATAATTATGACTGTTAGCGATATATTTTATGCCATTGCAAAACCAAAAAAAAATTTAAATTTTCCAACTCCGGAATTTTATTTTTGATTTTCTGCTTTTAAAACTAATTTATTCCGTTATAAAATATGAAATATTTTTAATTAAAAAAGAACAAAAATTAGTTTTATGTATTTACTTACATGTACCAAAAATAGGTAAAAACTTTTAATTGAATTTAATTTTTTATTTGAAAAAAAAAAATAATTTCACCTAGTTACTTTTAAATAAAAACAGTTAAAACAGTTAAAATTTTCTAACCCTGGAATCATCCTTTTAGATATACTTTATGGATCGCATATAAATATTGTAGAAATTACACACGGTATGACAAACCTGTATATACGTTTTACTATTTTTGGTGAAGGGTATAGAAATAACTATGGGTACGTGCGTAAAAGCATTTATAGTGCACGTCTGCAGCATCACGAACATCTAACGTTCAAAAATGCATAACTTGGCAGCACTGTTTAGAGTCAAACGTTTTTTAATGCATTTAATCGGCATACCTGCCGCAAATCTGTGCAAATGGCGCAGTAAATTATTTTAATATGCAAGTTGCAGTAGAGCTGGCAAACTATCGATAGTCACGCCATTCGATATTTTCGATAGTTTGTTGGAAAACTATCGATACTATCGATAGTATCGAATTCTTTTACTTGCGGTCTACACGTAACATAAAATTACTAACTTTAACATTAATTTCTAGTTAATGTTAAGTGTAGACTTCAAATGTTAATGTTTGGTTAAGTTTTATATTGAGGTATCTTCCCATTATTTCTTATCAAGAACACCCAACATGCTATAATGGATGGGTGTAATCCGACATGGATTGGGTGAATTTAGTACTGCCCTCTTTTCAATCTAACCTAACCTATCTGTTTAAACAACTCAGTTAAAATATGAGATGACACAAAAGGATATATTCGGCCTCCATTCCACAACCTTAAATTATGCTGTGCAAAACTCTAAGGACGTACTTTTTTTACTTACTTGCAGTTCGTGTTAAAGAAAGTCATTTCATGTCAGCAGGAGACGAAGAGTTAGGAATGTTAAATTTAATTTTCAAATGAGTTTAGTTTTCAGTGGAGATATTAAAAAGTGTTCTTCTATCAAGAGTTGATACATTACACACGAAGTATTTTATATTACTAAGTCCAAAAATTTATTATTTATTCTTTCGAGTTATGACGTTATTTGAGTAAGAGATATGTACTACATTTATTTTCAATAAAAGAAAACCAATGTGTTAAATTTTGTCGAGTTTATTGCCAATTTGGTAATATATTTTTTTACAACATAGTATCGCTATCGGGAAAAAACTATCGATAGTCTAATGAAAAAGAAACTATCGATAGTACTATCGATAGTTTGCCAGCTCTAAGTTGCAGTGGAACTATAAGTTGAATATATCTATGTATTTTGATGTTTAAATTACATGTTTCGAACCTTACTAAAATAGGAGATTGATAAACTCGAAAATAACTGAAACACATAATCTTCATAGTTTTTTATTATTTCAAAGGAGTTTTTTTTTATTTTAGTTGTATTCTTTTTAAGGCCAATGGTGTTCTTCGCTTTCATTTTCTGTTAAATTTTTTGCTTACTACAATTTAAAAGAAAATTGTCACTATTTTCTTAAATAAAATTACTTGCCAATTTTAAAATTTTTTGCAGTTTGTTCAAAAATGTCAACTGGGCACAGATGTTGAGCAAAGCATGTGCAGCAGATAATCACGCATACGCAGTAAAACCTGGCAGAACTGCCGCATTGATGCATAAATTTGCAGCATTTACGAACGTACCCTATGTACACTATAGTCAACGTTTAGACACGAAAACATTTCGAAGGGAACCATTTAGTTTTGAAGCAAGTTACGGGGTGGAGAAGAGAGAATCATCTTTGTGTTCGGTACTCGGCGACACGTTTTGTTTTAAAATACTAAAAATATGACATTTCTATGTAAGGAATTTTTTCTGCAATATAAACTATTTCGTGCAAAAGAGAGTTGTTTTCTACATTTAAGGAACTTGTTAAACGATATAATTTTTATGTTTTAAGATACGTATTCTCTACCGAATTTCAAATTGAACAATATTTTTAATACAATTACATAATACAAATATTTTTTGTAGCTCAGAATTAATGTTTTATTATATTGGCGATATTCGACAATAAATTTGGCGCTGAGGCTAAAAATAAATCTGACAACACTGCCACTGGTGTAAAACATGACTAGAGAAAATTCTGCGCGCTCGATATTGGTACTCGTACCTGCCATGGTAAAACTATACCATGATACAATTATACTAGGTACATGCACGACTACAACAAAATTCCAACACAAAAAAACACATGTATTTTGTTGGTATAAACAAACGAAAAATTGTCAGAAACAAATGTCTTTTGTTTATAAAAATAGCAATTATAGGGTAACTAAAGTACAAGTGCAGACGCGGCATTCCTGCATGATTATAGTTATTCAGTGTTGCCAATCTGTGTGCAGTTAAATAGTGTGTAGTTTCTACTCACATGTGTAGGCCATGGAATTAAATTCATGTATAATCTGTGTGTAATTCCAATTTGGGTTCTATTTTTATTTATTTTTCTTTTGATTTTAACCTACACAAAAGATGTGTAGTGTAATTTTCTTCAATGTGTAATTGCAGATACAGCCTTGTGTAAATTCATTGGCAACACTATAAACATTTTATTCACACACATACACTAACATTTTTGCAGCTTGTAAACCAAGTTCGACATTTATCTGCAATGTATACAGTAACAGGCTGGGCTTGTGCATGTACCTGTTATAATTGTATCATGAACTAGGGATGGGCAAATGAAAAAAATTTATCGATATATATCGTATCGATATTTTTGAACAGCATCGATATATATTTTTTGAAAACATCGATATATCGATATTTGTTGCCTTATGAGTTTTAAGGGTTTTTCAAAAAGATTTCTATAAAAAATTTTCTGATTAAGCCTTTAGAAAGCCATAATAATTTTTATAAATAATGATGTTAATCATTGATTAATGAATGTCCGTGTTTAACACTTCAAAGTTCATCATTGCGGAATACGAGAAATATTCACTTTGCATTCAAACAATAATATTTAAAGAAATCCCGAATAACTAATTTAAAACTTAATGAACTCCATGAGTGGAGATAACCCAAATTGATATTGGTATCGAAAAAGGAAATAAATTTATCCATACATCTATATGTTTAATTTGTATTATAGGATAATTTCTGAAAAACTGCATTCATTTCGAATGCACAATTAGTCACTTTAAGAAATTTAATACAAAGGCACTTACACAGAAAAAAATTATTTGTAAATACAATTAATTATTTTGTTATATCAATTAAATAATTAATTGATTTTGAACCTACAACGATTTTTGTAAATACAATTAACGAAATTGTAAGTTAACGGAAAATCTGAAAAATATTTTCAATTAAATATATCAACAAATAGTTTGCTGAAATTTATTTATTTTTTCAACATTTCTTTTTGTTAGATTCCAAAGTTATTTGAATTAAAGCTATTGTTATATTAACAATGCGAATTGTTGACTTTCCGTACAAATTTTAATGATCATAATTGTTATATTAACAATGTTTTTTAAACACAACCACAATCCTCGAAACGATTTTTTGTCTGCGAAAAACATTAATGTCTTTGGGCGGAGTTGAACCGGCAACCTCAGGACTGATAAACTAACTTACTAACCTCTCAGCTGAAGAGCAACACTTTATTGAATACGCAAACAATGAATACACACAAAACATGATTTCTCGTTTCTTCTACATGTGCGCGTTCCGTTATGATATAATTTAACAAATAGTTTTGTTGAGTAATTATATTGACTACAAAAATTTAAATTTGTTATATCAACAATGATGATTGTTAATTTTTAAGTTAAATATTAACAATTTCTTTTGTTGGTTGCATTTCGATGATATTTTTTTCTGTGTACGTATGTTAAGTTTACGTAACCTACTGTAGCTCCTTAACGCTTCCTTAGTTTTTACTTTATGTTGCTGTGCTGTGCTGCGCCGTTCTATTTCTAAATTTTAATACCTACTTTTTATGTAATAAATTAGCTGTTTCTGACCAGAACGGTCACAGTTTTCGACTGAATTGATGAGTTTTGCATCGTCCATTGTTATGTTTCAATATAGTATTTATTTTTTCCTAGAATGGTCACAGTTTTCCCCAAAAGTAATGTATTTTGCTTCGTCCATTGTTATATTTAAATATAATTTTATGTTTTTCTGGTAAAAATTCAATTTTTTAATTCTTAAAGCACAATCACAGTTTATTTCGAAATGTTTTTATTACAAATTACAAATTTACAAATAAAATAGACACAAAACAACAACACTTTTACAAATGTTATTGTTGTTTTGTGTGTATTTTATTTTTATATTTGTAACTTGTAGATTTCAAAAAGGGGCTCCTTATCGAAAGAGAAAAACTAACGGCTTGTATAAGATTTCTATAAACAAAAAAGAGTTAGCTGATTCGTAACAGAACAGAAAGTAAAAACTAATTCTGTCCTCAGGCTTAAACACACACAAACCAAATTTGGCATTTAGCTTAGTTAACTAATAAAAGTCACCTGGCTTATTGGGGTCACCTTATAGATGCGCCTTTTTATTATGAAATTTCTCTTTTTTTTTGTTCGCATCACTAGCAGTGATGCCAATATGGTACAGTTAAAAACCGGCCAAAATTTTTAGAGCTCTTAAAAATATCGAAACCCGATACTCGTAAATAAGAATCGACGTATCGATATATCGGTTTTTGAAATATCGGCGATATATATCGATATTTATTTTCGCAAATATCGATATTTCGATATTTTTGCCAATCCCTATCATGAACTATACCAGGAACATGCACACGCCCAGCCTGTTAATGCATATAATGCTAGGAACACAATTGGGACGAACGACGAATTTCGTCCACCTCGACGAATTCGTCGATATGTGTTCGCTGCGTAAGTTCGTCGTGTGAAGCACAATAACGACGAATTTACGCAGCGAATTCCTCTCTTATATTTGATAAAGTTGGTTGTTGTGTGTACAAAGACAGAGAGTGAGAGAGAGAAAATTGTTTTTTCGTCGTTCGTCGGCGTACAAATTAGAAATAAACCTATCTCAGAATTCGTCACGCCCGACGAATTTCGTTGTACGGCGGTGTTGTGTTCATTTTCATATGCACACATGTGTTTTATTTTTTATGACGAAAATTCGCACCGAAAAATTCGTCGTTCGTCCCAGTTGTGTTCCTAGCATAATGCAGTTAGTTGTCAAACTTTCTTTACAAGCTACAAAAATGTTAGTGTATGTGTTTTACATAAAATGAATACAGTGTTGTCAATGAAGTTATACATGGGTGTGTCTCCAATTAAACATTGAAGAAAATTACACTACACATCTTTTGTGTATGTCAAAATGAAAACAAAAATAAATAAAAATAGAACACAAAGTAGAATTACACATATATTATACACGAATCTAGTTACATGGCCTACACATGAGAGTTATTGCACACTCTGCGTAATTACACACATATTGGCAACACTGAATGATTATAATCATTTATAAATGCCGCGTCTGCAATTGTACTTTAGTTACCTACCCTGTAATTGTTATTTTTAAAAACAAAGGAAATGTGTTTCTGACAATTATTCGTTTGTTTATACCAACAAAATTTATGTGTTTTTTTGTGTTGCAATTTTGTTGTAGTCGTGCATGTACCTAGTATACTTTTACCATAGTACCTGCGAAGCATACAACACACATACGCACATACATACATACTTATACCCAGCTAGCATTTTGGTGATCATTTTTGGCAGAAATATCTTATATGATTCTCTACAGATCACTTTTGATGATTAAAAAGTGATTTATCACTTGGGAGATTGAAAGAGGATTCACTTATGATTCATCTATATGATCAAATAATGATTTCTTGAAAATAGAGGAACATCATGCAAACCGCTAAAAGGTGATTTAAATGATTTAATATGAAAATTGCTCAAAAATAATCAGCAAATCGTATCATAACTGATTCTTTGGTATGATTCATCTGTAGGGTACCATTTTCTCACAACGGGAGTATCATTTATGATCGAAAAATGAGCTCATATACGGTTATTTTTCCCGTCAAGCTGATTCGGAAACGATTGGATTATGATACAAAATGCTACCTGGGTATTGTTGGGAGAAAATGAGAATAGAAAACTTCAAAGAAGTACAAACAGTATTGCCGTTGTGCGACTGAAGTCGCATTTTGCCCGTTTTAAAATGCCTTGCCACTTTTTATGCCCCTTAGTTTTAAATCCTCTTTTAAGGCCGTTTCACACTATAATACAAGTATTAATACTTTTGACGAAAATGCATCCCTAATCTAATTTCTGTTTCAAAAATTTCAAAAGACAACAACTCAACATGTCAGAGTTGCATTTTCCACAAAAGTATTAATACTTGTATTATAGTGTGATACGGCCTTTAGTATCATTTGCATTATTTTGTGCCCCTTTTTGTTCAAAGTCAACATTAATTTTTATTTTTACAATAAATGTACGCAAATTTGTACAGATTCTACCACATTCGACAACAAGCTTTTATTTCCTATGTGTATATATGAAATAAATAAATTTTTTTTGGGAAATTGACAGTATGGCGCAATATTAATTTCATTTCTTCTTCTTCTTTTATTTTATGTGGAAGTATATGGTGCTAAAAAGCCTTGGTATGGATTTGTTTAAGATTTTTAAATATGAAATTACATACACTCATTCATAGATAGTTCTAACTGTATTTTCCGCAGCCAAATTTTATTTGAAAGCTAAATTTGGTAAAAGCACCTAATTTTAAAAGGTGAAAAACTTTATGCTAAGGGAAATAATATTGTATGAAAATACCACACTGAATTGCTATCATCAAGTAATGCTTTAGATTTAAGTTCCCATCAAATAAGTTCATCATGGGAGCCTATCTTGGATAAACCAGTAAAAAAGAAAAAAGCAACACGAAAGTATTCCAATGATTAGGAGAGACGGCATAAGTGGGTTCAGATGGATGCAGATACCAAAAACCCATTTGAGTTTTCTGCAAGCAGTTGCTCATCTAACGAATCATTGAATGTCATCTTAAAACAGCCACACACGTGGCCAATTCCAAAAAACAAATGATGTAAAAATATCCGAGATTTTACCACACATAAATACCGATTTTCAGAGGAAACTTGATATTGCTGAAATGAAGCTTGTTTTAAGGATGATGAGATGAACCCATTTAAACTTGATATTGCTGAAATGAAGTTTGTTTTAAGGATGATGAGATGAACCCGTTTAAACAAATGGACAAATTGGTCAAATTAAATGCAAAAATATATCCAGATTCGCCAGTTGCAAAGTCTGCGATTTACACCTTATTTTTTAATCTATATAAAGTAAAATTAAAAAAAAAAACATATAAAGCATAAAAATAAATTAGTAGTCGTATTACGAAAAAATTATTATATAAACTAAAAGTAGACACTTGTCAGTCCATGCTGTCTGCTTAAAATTTATTTCAAAACGATTTGGAAGAATGGATTCGAAGTAAAAAACTTATTTATAAATACAAAGGGAAAGGGTATTTAAGATATTTAATAACTATGCATAATACCGAAAAAGAATAATATTATCCTCTTCAGAATCGAATTTTCAAATTTTTATCAAAATTTTATATGCTTAAATAAATTTTTTGAATTATGCTGGTTTTTAAGTAAATAAGTGATACCTGATATATGTTCCAAAAATGACAAAAAAAATGTATTTATGTATTCTTTAAATTTTTGAATATCTTAAGAACTGGGGCCAATTACTGCATTCGATATCGAACGAAATTTCCATTTATTTTCTGTTGGAATTTCGATTGATACAAAATTCAGCAATTTGACTACTGTTTTATTATTAACATAGATTTTATGATATTTTTATTTAATAGCTATCTATACTACGTTTATATCGGTCTTATTTACAAATAGAAGTATATATGAAGACTGTGAGTCAAATAAGCAACTATAAAACTAAAAATTTCTTTTTCTGTATACATACATCGCATCCCCAGCAATAAGTAATTGTTCTCGTGAATTAGTAAGTTACAATTTTTACTTGCAAATAGCACGTGCGTATAAACGTAGTATATGAGTTCTCATAAAATTATTGTTTTTGTACTTCTTATACATGAGAAATTGTTGTTGTTTGCTTTAAATAAAAATAACTTAATAAATAAATCTTGTTTCTTTAATTTTTCTTTATTTTGAAGTTGCCTCTTTTTTCTTTGAAACCCCTTTTTTGTGCCACTTTTTTTTTAAATACCCTTTTTGTGCCCTTTTTGAAATTTTTCAACGGTAACGCTGAGTACAAACTGTTTTATATAAGCATAATCTCATATATAATAAATATAATAATAATCATAGTTTCATTTCCAAGATGAACTCCGAGAAGTTATGCTATGTTTAGACGACGAGTTGAATCACCTGCTTCGCTCTCTGAATCATGTTTATGAATCATGCTGTTTAGACTATGCATTCGTGCTTCGTGTGCAGCTTGCCAATTTAGCGCTTTTCGTACTAGATTTAGAGTTTTTTAGTTCATAATAGTGCGGAATTTTTCAAATTGTTGCTTAAAAAAAAGGCACTTAATTTGTGCTTTTCACCTTTGATTTTAGTGCGTTTTACATATCTACTAAATATTAATTTGTGAAAGTGTGGTGGCTTTATAAGAAACACCAAATAAGAAATTTTCACTTTTCAAAAACTATCTGCTTTCACCCCTTTTAGACATGTAAAGTTTCCTTTGCAGAATGTTAATTCAGCTGGGTGAAATACGAAGGAAGAAAAACTTTATCTTTCATAGTGAGAAAAAAGAATATATTTCTAGAAATTACAGTTATAAAATAACTTAATTACAAATAATTTCTTAATCAGGCTTGAGTTCAGTAATTTCAATTCTTATGAATGAAATATTTTTATTAATTAATGTGAGTATCTAAAGAATAGAAGAAAAATTAAACTAGACACTATTAGCTGGGGGAAATACCGATATTTTTCTGTGCAGCCACGCACTTCATCAGCACCCATGTCTATCTACTGGGGTAGAGATTATTATTAACATCAGCTATTAAACTTAAATTTCTATGAAATGGAATATGAGAATTGATTGTGCATACAATTATTGATTTGCCTTTGGCAAACACATTTGTAAGTATCACTATTCATTTTCTGTTTTTCCATTTTCTATTTAGGTTAGCACGAAGTTATATCACTCTACCTATGTATGTTTAACTATTCTTACTTATCTTTTACGATCATCACATTAATTATTTTTACTTATTCGATGCACCATCGGTACATACATATAAGTATTATTGTAGTGGCTTTATGTTACTTTGTTTTTGCTTTCTACAGTTGACTTAGCTTTCCAGCATTCTGAAGCAGTTCTGGCCAAGTGAACAGTGATCGCCAAGTGAACATATTTTTGTCACGTGCCCATGATGAATTAAATGAGACATTATAAGATTTAATTGAACTATAGTGAATTTTTAATCAGAAATAATTTCTTAATCAGGCTTGAGTTCAGTAATTTCAATTCTTATGAATGAAATATTTTTATTAATTAATGTGAGTATCTAAAGAATAGAAGAACTCAAGCCTGATTAAGAAATTATTTCTGATTAAAAATTCACTATAGTTCAATTAAATCTAATAATGTCTCATTTAACTTAATTACAACAATAATCTAATTACTAACAACTGAGGGAAGCAATGTATTGCTTTTTTGATAACGAAAGCTTTCAAAAATGCTTCTGAAAAGTACTAACGTAAGGCTCTCTAACAAAGTGGACAAAAGTAAAAAAAAATTTAAACCAGTAACTTTTGCATCTGAGTACACAAAAACTACACATTATTACTTCTGTAAAATGAATTAGTAAAGCAAAAAATGAATGGCTTTTTGGAAACTGAATGCATTGCTTCTAGCTGGCTTACAAAAATTCTTCTGAGAAGCGGTACTTTTTGCTGGGATGGCGAAATTGAAGAAATAGAACGAAGTATCAGAAATTTAAGGATACATAAATGGACAAATTTTCTCAGAACTGATTAATTTTGGATTGAAGTTTATAATTATAGAAATTCAAATAATCATAATCCATTTCTAATACTGCCAATATTTTATCTAAGACTATTAACATTACCATGTTCAAATGTTGAAGTAGAAATAACTTTTAGCACTTATAACTTTTTTAAAAGTAAGTTAAAAATACAATAATGATTTTATAAATCAAATTGTTTCATTCATATAAAATACGGTCTAAAAGGAAAAGGCTTATGTTGTTCAGTAACTCGTTTCTGTAATTCTCGCATCGTAAAATTTCTCACATGAAGTGTGAAACACAAAATTCCATCGTTTCTCGATTTGTGAAAAAAAGTGTTTCTGTATTTGAATGTGAAAACAGACAACACTGAATCTGTTTTTACTGGAATATTTCCAGTAATCGAGTGTCAAATGAAAACAAAAGTCACAAAATTTTATTTCAATAACAAAAAAATAATAATTTTCAAGAAAAATAAAATTGAATAATGAACATGAATATAAAGTGAATGTAAAATGCTTGAAATAAGTTTTTTCTAGCAACTGTCTCTATTATAGAAAATTCCACAAAAAAATTCTAAATAAATATAATCATATCGAATCGTTAATAATAATTTTAGTTCAACAATTCGTTGCATATCTTTTCAACTAGTTTATTTTTCATATTTTCACACACAAATTCAAAAATTCACATGTTTTTGTACAATTTAAAATCCGCGACTTGCGAGAAACTATTCACAAAATATTATTACAGAAACACTTTTTCTCACATCGTTCCAATAATTGCTGGAAATTTGTTTAAATGACAGATAGTTCTCACAAAGTAACGATACAGAAACACTTATGTGAGAAAAGCCATTATGTGTTTCAATTTACACTGTTTCCACGATTCCCTTGTTTCATGCGGGAAATTTTACGATGCGAGAAATACAGAAACGAGCTACAGAATGTAACATACTGAACTATGTTCATGTAAAAATTAATTCAGATGAAATACCTAAAATCTAATTGTTTTTTTTAATACACCATATTTGGAGTGTCTTGCCAAACGAACTTCAATTATTTTCCTACTCATATTCTACTTATAAGCAAAATCGAAATATGGCTCGATATAATTGAAATCATTACAAAAACCTATGAAATGTAGTAAATTTAAAATTGTAGTTAACTTAAATTTTTAATTTCTACTCATTCAATACATATATAATTAGCCATGTGGGCTTTCTCCGTATTGAAAATAAATAGATAAATATAAAAATATAAATAAAAAATATATTGCATTTAGTGTTTTTTTATGAACACACAGTGATTTTTGCTCTGAAAAAGTTGGCATCACTGTTCGCGTGGCATTTTTTTATGTATATTCACACATTCATACGTATCATACGCACGTGTATACATGCATACATACTTACATAAATTCGATTCAAGCAAAATCTTGTTTTTGAAGGCATCTCTATATTTTCCTCTTATTTTTCCTTTTTATATTATTCATAACTTAATTAAATTTATTTATATTAAACTCACATCTATGTTTTTTTGGCTTGTTTTCATTTGTTTACAAACACACACATACACATATACCTATTTTGTTTTGATAGCTAGTTCAGATAAAGTGGCGATTAACTGCGATAAAAGTTAGAGAAGATACCAATTTTACGTGCTTCGCAAGTAGATTCATATTGAATCTACTTGATTCGCTCTCATAATTTTGTATGGCGAAGCAAGTGGATTCGGTCATGATTGGGGCGTGAAGCATGAATAGAGAGCGAAGCACGTACCGTCTAAACATAGTATTAAGTTGCGAAATTTGTGAATATATTACATTTTCAAATTTGTCGAATAAAAAACGACATTATTTGAGAAAGCATAATTTTCGCTATCATCAAAGTTTAAAAAAAAGTACGTTACGCAAAAAGATAATGCAGCTCAAGCAATTTGCTGCAGCTAATGGCGAAAATTCGGATCAAACAACAAGTGCAGCAGCAGAAACAACAAATAATTTAACAGAAACAACAAATACTTCAACAGAAACAACAAATATTACGGCGGCAACAAGAAAGGATAAAGCAGAAACATCAAATTCTACAGCGGCAACAACATTTAATATAGCAGAAACATCAAGTGCCACAAAAACAACTCAAAAAACAAGAAATAAAAAAACGAAAAAGTGCCACAGCAAGAAGACATTGGAAGCTGACTCCAGTCGGGAAAAAGCTATCAAAGTTGCTAAAGAAACCAAGAAACGTGCACTGTCGGATAAGAAGCAGGAATCCGAAAGCAAAAAGACCAAGCCTACGATTCAAAGCAGCAGTGACTCAGACCAGCAAACCATATCGACATCACATCACCATGTGGCACAGTTAGTGAATGTCGGCTTTGTACCAGATGACTTATCAAATAATCCTCTATCGGCAGAGCAGATGGATACACTGGAGGAAGCCATAACTGATGCGGCAGTTGAATTGGGCGGAGAAGTTCGCCCTGAATTCGAAGACTATACTGCAAGAATAGGTTGGCTCATGGTCACTTGTGCTAACAGAAAAACTGCCGACTGGTTGAAAGTCAACCTCAGTACCATCGTCAAAAAGTGCAACTTTATGGTAAGCATAACGGAAGAACCTAATTTGCCCTGGTCTCAGTATGTATGCGGTTATTTTCCGCAAAGCCAGGAATTAAAAAACGAAAAAATTCTTGCAACCATTGCGGCGCAGAACAACTTAAGCGCGAACCTTTGGAAGGTATCATTAAGAAAGAACGAAGGTTCTTTCCTGCATATGATTATGGCAGTAGATAGTAATTCGTGGTCAAAGGTTGTAGAAGCAAATGGTTGGATTGCTTACCGCTTCACTCACCTGAAGCTGTCACTAAAGGACATGTGAAAGGAATTTATAAGTGAGAATAAGGTGCTGGTGCCAATACAGGATGCAGCATCGCAGCAAACAAAAACTAGTGAAAAGGAACTTTGCATTAATGTGGATGATGAATATGAGCAGAGTTAGACAAGACCTGTGTCCACATCGGCCCAGACAGCGTTGGTAAATCTAAAACTTGTATTTGTAACTTTGCTAATAAATATGTACTATATGTATATGAAGATAAATAGGTTTTAATGAAAAAAAAAATTATTTAATTTCAAGAAAAATTTAATTAATAATATACAACATTTTCATAAGGGCTAAAAAGAAGACAATCAGGGGTGTTCTGTAAACCGCGCGTTTTGAAATCGTGCGATTTTCAAAATCGAAAACAGTGCTCCGCTGAACGGACGACTTAGTGCATTCAAAGTTAAGTTCGTATAAAATATATTAAACATGTAAAACACTAAAACCAATTAAAAAGCTGCAACAAGTCACCTTTTTAATTGAGCACTTTCCTGGAAATTAGGCGATATCAAAACGTGCGATTCACAGAGCACCCCTGAATAATCTTTCTAGTTTTATATATTTATGCAGATTTGAAAGACATGTTGTTGCAAAGCCCAGTTTGAAAGCAGTTTTGTAATTTTAAAGTAAGGATATTTCTTAAGATTTGGGAAACGTTCATTTCGAGGTAGAGGCATACAGCCGTCACATGTTTGGCTTAATTCTGGGAAACGATAAACTTTCTATTAGCTTTATTAAAATAATAAGACGCATTTGATTTTTTTCATTACACAATTGTTGACTGATTTCATTCAATTGTTACACTCTAACCACCCAATATTTTGTACAGAGAGCAGCATAAGTGAAGGTACCCCAGATAATATCAGCAAGTTTATAAATTTTACAAAGTAAATATATATATTTATTAACCCTTATTTATTATTTTATTAATTTTCTAATTTATATACAATCCCAAACAAAAAAATTGTGGAAAATAAGAAAATATGAAAACGATACTGAAAAAAATTTGGTAACTCCATATATATGCACAGCAAAAGTCTTGGTACCCTTTGTACGCTGTTTAGAAAAAATACGGCAACGTTTACTTTAGAACTTTTGTTTTTGTATTTATAACGGAACTTATAAAATAAAACTACTCAAGAATATTTTTAGAAACAAGTAGAAGAAAAACCTGAGTTTTAATGATAAAAAAAAGAAATACAATGTCTCGTAAGGAATTAACAACTGAAGAACGCACTATCATTGTTAATAACCACAAAATAGGAAAATCAATAATCAAGAAGGATCCATTTAAAAGTGCACCACAGATTGCCACAGAGTTAGGTGAGACTCTTGACAAAAGTATTTCTGCAGATACAGTACGCAGATCGATCAAAAGAGCTGGGTATAATGCACGTACTGCACGAAAGAAACCATACATTAACGAAACAAACAGAAAGAAGCGAATAGACTTCGCAAATTTATACAGAAGCAAACAAAGTGAGTTTTGGCAGAAAGTTATCTTTTCAGATGAATCAAAATATAATATTTTTGGATCGGATGGCCGCGCATTAGTGTGGAGAAAAACAAATGAAGAGCTCAATCCGAAAAACACAAGAAAAACTGTTAAACATGGAGGCGGTAGTGTGATGGTATGGGGCTGTATGTCAGCTGCAGGTGTGGGGAATCTGGTGTTTATAGATGAAATTATGAATAAGACAGTTTATTTAAATATACTGAAGAATAATTTACTTCAAAGTGCTGAAAAGCTACAAATTTCAAATGATTTCTATTTTTCACAGGACAACGATCCTAAACACACTGCAGCTGATGTCAAGATGTGGCTTGCGTACAATACCCCACACATGCTTAATACACCTCCACAAAGCCCAGATTTGAACCCAATTGAGCACGTGTGGGATCATTTAGAAATAAGGGTACGTAGTCACCAAATTTCTAGTAAAAATCAGCTCAAAACTCTGCTCATGGCCGAATGGCTAAAATATCTTCCGAGTATACAAAAAAACTTGTCGATTCAATGCCAAATAGGCTGAACGAAGTTCTTCGTCTTAAGGGATATCCCACTAGATATTAGGTATAATTTTATTTACATTTAGGCCATCATCGTACTTACATATCTCTTTATATTTTGTTAAGGTACCAAGACTTTTGCTGTACAAAAAACATGAAGTCACCAAAGTTTTTAATTTAAAACTATATGTTTTTGTTTTCTGGAATAATAATATTTGTTTTGTTTTTATATTAAAGAATAAATAAATTAAAAAATGGTAAACAAAAAAAATTTGGTAAGTTTATTAATTTCAGCTGCGGTACCTTGACTTATGCTGCATAGTGTATATCAGCCTAATTGTGAATTTTCCAGGGAAGTTTTTTCTATTCCCTATCATTTATTATCGGGGAATAATGCTCCTATTCCAAATTGCCAGGGAATAAGCAAATGCATGAGAGAATAAAATCTGGATCAGCTGTTTAATGTTTACATATTATTCTGCACTAACGCAAGAGTTCAGCAATAGATATTTAATTAACATTTTATATTTTCATTGCCAAGAAGATTGTGAGTTAATAAATTTTTTTCTTAAAATGTTAAATAAACAGTGTAACAGGCATGAGGAATAACTTTGTGCTGAGAAAGTGGAGCGAAAATTTAGGTGCAGATGGAAATGGATTAAATTTCCAAGGACTGTTGTATAAAGGAAATTATAAATTTTATAAAGTTTTTTTTTTATCGGTCTTGATAATATTAGAAGGAAAGAAATCTTCCATTACCTATTATGTGAACTTAAAGGAGGCGTGCAAAATTTTGTGTTTGAGTATTTTTTCTGAAGGCAGAAGTAGTTCTTGTTTACCATAAAAATGCCTAAAACAAGAGGGAAATATGGGTTAGGTTAGGTTAGGCAGGGGTGGCAGTCAGAAACCCGGACTCACTTAGACCGTTTTGGTCCATTGTGAAAATTTTTTTCTTGTTTCCTTAAAAAAAAATATATAAAACAAAAATTAAAAATAAATCCCATTTGAACCATGATTAAGCAAGTTAAAATGAAGTGATTTTTTGGAAATTTAATATCTTTTTTGTAAGAGGTACCCGTTACTTTTTCAACTTCTCAAAACTATTATTTTAGATTAATATATCGGCTATATCTATGGATTTCATTAATAACAGCGTATGTACAAAAATCTAATTTTTTCAATAGAGCAAAAACTATTTATTTTCCAAAGTAAAAGTTGTGTTGTTGTTTCAGAATAAAATTAATGTACATGCGTCCATATCTTTCAAAACTTTCTTAGAACTTTCTAAAAAGCATTTAAAATATAACAATTTGATATCACAAACTCGAAATGAGAAATATATAGCATACGTTGTTATTACTTAAAACCACAGATATTTTCAATAAACCAGCAAAATGTTCATGAAGATATCCAAGTTGATTTAAAATTTATGCGCACTTGAACTTGGTCCAAATAAAAACCGCCCAATGTACCTATTAGGATTTTCTCCGAAAGAGAAGTGCGTACGTATTAGTTTTAATTATTATTGTCGAACTTTATTTGTTTCTATATTTATGACTTGAAATCCAATTTACATGTGATAATTATTAATGAACAAATAACACCAAAGCTAATTGTAAATATTCTGACAAACACTAGCAGAACGGAACAACTAGCTGTTTTCGAAGGTAACAGCACCGTCATCATCAGCGTTGCAGTAAATTTCTGCTGACACCACACACAGTGGCCCAAATAATAATAATAATGGAAAATAAATGGAAACGTTTTAAAAAAAATTTAAAAAAAAATTTATCTGTGTAAAATTGTATTAATATATGTTTAATAATTCCCACGCTACTGAATTATTTCCGAAATAAGACGCAAGCAACCCACTGTGAAACACTAATATCTCATATCTATCCATAAAATCAAACAAAGCACTTGCTGTAAGAAAATGCAATTAAAATAATAGAATAGCAAGTTTGTGGAATTAAATTGAAAATTATACTAAATATTTGAATTTATGCATGTAATAAAGTCGGGAATGTATTGACAAAAGATTTTCCAGGTACATATGTATGTATGTACACTGGAAAAAATTTATGCAACATATCGCATATAACAGTTACTTTTTGAATAATATGTTGTTCTTGTCTAGAAAGGAATTTCGACATATTTAAAAGTAAGAAACTTTGGGAACTAAATATTGTATATAAAATATATTTTTTTGCCCAGTGTGACAGGTAATTGTAAAAAGATGCTGGAAAATAAATATGTACATGCAAAATCAAACAAAGATGCTTGTTTTGAAAAGATTTTTATTTGAGGCATTGAAACTTATTCAGGCTTCATAAACAAAATTTCACATGGAAATTTCGGAACGTGTGAACAATTGGTATCAAAAAACTTCATACGATTGCGAAATATGCTGACAATTAATGAAAAAAATTATTCACAAAGATTTGTCTGTTGGAAAAAGTAGAAACATGCAAGTTTTTAATTTGATTAGAATTGCCGATACGAAATTAAAATCCATGTGAGCAAAACATTTCATTCGGAAATTTTCACATGTGGAATTCATGATAAGGCTAATTATCTTTGCATATTGTGATTCTCAATAACGTGTGTTAGCTAAATTCAAATAAATAAATAAATAAAAGTTATTTTTAAGCTGAATAAAATATAAAAAAACACAGATGTCTCTGAGGGGCAAATTCGCACTTAAATTAATATTGACCGATTTAAAATTTAATGTAACACTTATATTGGTTATATTAAGTTAATTTTTTTTATATTTTATTCAGTTTGGAAATTACTTTTTCGAGGTAAAAAATAATTAAATTCAAAAAGTAACTTTTATTTTCTAAGCGAAAAATAAAACCTTAAAAACAACTTTTATTTTCTGAGGAATAAATAAAACTCAAGTAATTAATAATTTTTATTTTCTGAGAAATAAATAAAACTCTGAAAATAACTTTTATTTTCTAAAATTCGAGAAATAATGATTAAAATGCAAATTTTAAGATAAAAGAGAGAAAGAATAAATTGCGATTATTTTCAGTGTATGTGTGCATGTACTAAATTCGAACATTGGTAAAACGCTTGGTTTTCCCTAAACAAAAAGTTTTGCCAATGCCAGGCAATTGTCTGTAAAAGATTTTTCTATCGAATTCAATGTTTTTATATTGATTTGCCTAAATCTGCGAGCAGCCACAATTTTCCCACTAAAGGACGGCATTAAAATAACAATAAAACTATACAAATTCCTGTAACCCTCGAAGCTGGAGGTACACATGTACTACATATGTACCTGTATTACCACTAATTGAGATGCATACACACATGCATATATACATACATACATATGTATGTATGTTAGTGTTTTTCATACGGGATTTCCCGGGAAAAATTTCCCGGGATCCCGCACATTTTCCGGGAAAGAAATCCCGGGAAATTTGTGCGGGAATTCCCGGGATTTTTTGATTTTGTTATGGCAAATTAATTTGTATTTACAAATTCCTTGATGAGTGTCGTTATTCACTTTATGTATGCGATGGTGCAATAACAAGGTGATGACAATATCACAATAGCTAAAGCTTTACAACAACTAAGGCCGAGTTTACATCTGGTACGCATGCATTCTGAGACTTAGATACCTTTATTTGGAAAAAGCAGAACGCGACGTTTAAAATTTAATTCTACAACAATTTATAAAAGTAAATTATCCCCCCTGTTCTGAAAATCACGGTGATTTCAAATCACGTGATTTCAAAAGTAAACTATTAATAGTTGCCTTGGTAATGAGATTTTATTGCGTTTTAATTTTTTTTCATTTATAATAGCATATTTGCTTCCAACTTCCAAAGCTATAAAACGTAAAATTTACAAAAGCAATGATTTAGCTTTTATTAATTTTTAGAAATCACTGTGATTTGGCATGTCGTGATTTGCAGAGCAGGCCCGTATATAACAAAAATTAAAAATTTTAAAAACCCCTGATGTACTTAGAAAAGATGTGACATCTTCTAAACGGCTAAACCGATTTTCTTCAAACATGGTTAAGAGCCATCTCGATCAAGTCACCTTTCAAACAGAGAAAACTAAATCAAAATCGGTTTAGCCATTTGGGCTGTACGTGGACATGGACAGACACACAGATACACAGACACACACTACAAACTTATAACATCCTTTTTGTTTTGTTCGGGGGTTAAAAATAGAAATTAGCAAGGAAATAAAATAAAAAATACAAATAATTACAGATCCTATTTGGTAAATAGTACGGTTAACAGCATTAACAGCTTATTCTGTACTAAAGTCCTATTTCCAAAGAAATATGCCCTTATGCAAAAACGATTGTTAAAGCATGCGTTAAAACTGGTTTTGCCATACAAAATTCCTTTATTAAACCAACCAAGAACGGAAACGGTATTATTTTTTGACTAATGTGTATATAACACGATATTTTTTAATCGATCTCATGAATTATAATTTGTTTTGTGGAAATAAATTAAATTTAAAAATATTTTGTATTGCTTTGTTCTGGGCGGGAATTCCCGGGATTTCCCGGGAAACCGAAAAATCTTTCCCGCTTTCCCGGGAAAAGAAAAACTCTAATGTATGTATATTTACATACCTAGATAATAGAAAATTAGTACCGTTGGTATAAAAGGATCATTAAAATTCACAGCGCTTATTATTTTTGTTTTGGTGTTCGTTATGAACAGACGCGCGAGTTTTTATAATTTAATTAATATTAAGAAATGTATGTTTTACGCGAAGAAACTCTAAACCGTTGTGACCCTCATGGCTATTTTCGTTTTATTGGAGTAAATGAGCCTAATTACACAAGTCCCACGAAGAGATCATTCCTGAATGAGTGCATAAGTCAATTACACATTATGAATGGTTATGGCATGCCAATGATTTCGATGAGCGCCGAATATAATAAAATCGCCATCTGGCATAAGATAAATAACTTAATGAGGCGGTCTGAAATGACTTCACGTCAGCTTTTATTGCAAAAGGTTAAACGGCGTCTATTTCGAGAGTACAAAACAAGATTTCGTAAATGTCGAAAGCCGCAATTGAACCGATCCAAACTATCGGAAGGTGTAAATCTCAAAGCATATCGTCATATTTTAGGCACAACAAAAATCTCTCGAAATTATTTGGATCAAGCACGACATAATGTTCAAGTCGATTTGCAAGGCAAACCCCAACTCAATCATCAAGAAGAAACGGATGAAGACTATATAAACACCGATGACAGTATAGCTCAGATTTCCAAAAAAGTCATCAGCGCACTGTGGCAGTATCACGACAAAATGCCTCCAAAGACGGACGAAGCCGAAAGCGATAGAAAAAGAGCCAAGAAAGTGGAAGAAATGCTGATGGAGCAACATTACCGTAATATTTCTCTTGCCAACGAAGTATTCCTGGAAGCATACATACGTGCTAGTTTTCATATGAAAACGTTACTGCGATTAATGGGGCAGCAACATGATGAGGATAATAATTACAATTAAATACAATACGTTTTATGCGTCAAGTTTTTTTTGATGTGATCATCTGTAGTGTAAATATTTTTTTTTTATCAAATAAACAAATAAAAAATGTATAGTGAAATTATGACTTTATTTTATTTTTCACAGCTTAAATAAGATTATTTTCCAATGCACTTTCTTAAAAAATAATAAACACAACTGAGGTGACACTCAGTACATAAAATTAATAGATAAGGTAATGCAAATTTTGTTCATGAAAGAACTATGTTAAAAATTTTAATGTATTTAAGTCTTATATATAACTTATATAACATTTTTAATGCAAAATAAATTCAGTAAAGTGCGACAACGAAGAGTTCCGTACGTTTTTTTTTCAGTTTTTGACGTCTTTTTACCATTTTGACGATTTTTTTAATTTTGGCGATTATTTTTCTTTTTGGCCATTTTTTTAATTTTGGCGATTTTCCGGTTTTTTGCAATTTTTTTCGTTTTAGAAATTTTTTTTGTCGATTTTTTTCGTTTTGGGGTTTTTTTTTGTTTTTAGCGATTTTATAGTTTTGGGATTTTTTGTTTTACCGTTTTAGAAAATTTAATGAGTTTAGCTCTTACGTTTTCCAAGATACAGCAAGTTGTCAAAATTACATAGTCAAAATTGCATTAACTGATGGAACAGCCTTTAATTTAAATTTTTAGAAATTTTCGTGTTAATTGTTCTAGTCTGTATAAAAATACACTAACCTCACAAATTTCAAGTGTGTATACTAGGGATGGGCAAAAAATATCGATATATCGAAATATTGATATTTCAGAAAATAAATATCGATATATATCGCCGATATTTCAAAAACCGATATATCGATACATCGATTCTTATTTACGAGTATCGGCTTCCGATACTTTTAAGAGCTATAGCCGTTTTTTAACTGTACGCTATTGATGCGAAAAAAAGAGAAATTTCATAATAACAGCCCAGGCGACCCAACTAAGCCAGGTGACTTTTTGGATTGTGTGGGTATAAGTCTAAAGGCAGAATTAGCTTTTACTTTCTGTTCTGTTACGAATCAGCTGACTCTTGTTGGTTTATATAGATCTTATACAAGCCGTTAGTTTTTCTCTTTCATTCTGTTCTACAACAACAAAACACGTTTTAATAATTATAATAACGACAAAAAAATAACGGTAATGGAAAATCCTCTTGGGATTCTTCCAGCTGTAACGAGAAACGTTATAATAATAAACTTTATATAGAAACGTTTCGTATAACTTAACATACGTAGTTCCTTTGTATTAAATTTCTTAGTGACTAATTGTGCATTCGAAATGAATGCAGTTTTTCAGAAATTATCTTATAATACAAATTAAAAATACAGACGTATGGATACATTTATTTCCTTTTTCGATACCAATATCAATTTGGGGTTTCTCCACTCATGGAGTTCATTAAGTTTCGCGATTTCTTTGAATATTATTGTTTGGATGCAAATTGGATATTTCTCGTATCCCGGAATGATGAACTTTGAAGTGTTAAGCACGGGCATTCATTAATCAATAAATTACATCCTTATTTATAAAAATTATTAAGGCTTTCTAAAGGCTTAATCAGTAACATTTTTTATGGAAATCTTTTTTAAAAATCCTTAAAAACCCATAAGGTCTCAATAGTTGTTCAAAATTTATATCGCTTTGGCGGTTATGGCACTATATGTTAGTATGTGTATTTATTTTAGATTTGGAATATTTTGGCAACATTTGTAGGCAAAAATATCGATATATCGAAATATCGATGTTTTCAAAAAATATATATCGATACTGTTCAAAAATATCGATACGATATATATCGATACATTTTATTCATTTGCCCATCCCTAGTGTATACATACATAAAATTGTATGTATATTACATGGGATTTTAACATTTTTCGTTGCTCGTTTTGGAACACCCTTTAATTTTTATCTCTGATGTATTTGTAGCTGTAGCGACCAAGGGTATACACACTCTGTCCAAATTTCAGCTCCGTAGCTCTTACGGTTCACGAGAAAATAGCCTGTGACGGACAGCGTAGCGAAAACAATAGGGTTTCTTTTCACCTTTGGTGTACGGAACCCTAAAAAGAGAAAATTTATATCCACCACACGAAAATTGTTATCAATATCATTGAAAATTTAATATAATATACAAAAAGTAGAAAGTAAACCTACTTTATCCGTCCTATGTGTCTATACGTTATTTGCGTTTTGCTCTGTAACTTGCCACATACAATTACCCTGATTCTACTTTTTCTACAGATGCATAAAACGCAACTACGCATTGAACGGACATTATGGACCTTCAACTTTAGAGCGTCAAGCGTTGCGTTAGCAGCAGGGTACGTTTTTTTCAGTACATTTAAACGTATAAAATATTATTTGAACGCACTGAAAATATTCAAGTGTTGTGTTAGCAGCAGGTGACGTTCTAAATTAGTTCGGACTCGTATGCCGTTTTCTTCTCTAGAAAAAAGTGCAACACATATTTCTCCTTTTTTAAAGTAGTAAGTCCTGATTCACACACATCAGGTTTTGCTGATCAGTTTTTGTTCAATTTTCTTTTGAACCTGCATTTACGTTCATACTCACCGTCAAGTCAAGTCATCAAGTCTCATCAAATAGAGTATTACGAATGGCAAAACAAAACGAAAAAGCAAACTTGACTGGTACGGTCAAGTCTGTACCCCTTTCCATTCTCTTTTCCTCTCTCTCCTAAAAACTCAAGACTTGACGACTCAGACCTGACGTGTGTGAATCAGGACTAAGTTCGCAATTTAGGGGTATTTTTTATACGAGTAGGTTAGGAAGGGTGGTGTCAAAAACGCACCTCCCTTCGGAGACCCAATCGGGTCCATTGTGATCTGTAATCTGTGTTATAACTATATATGTAAGTATACGATATAGAAATTCTTATTTTTCTATCGGAGAGAGTATATATTCCATTGTCGCAAAAGTAGGCGGTACTATACCCACGAAATTTTGCTTTGATTCCAGCATTTTTTTATCCGATTGATACGAAACCTGGCACACACCTTGAGCTCGCATAATGAACCGACTACAATAATTAACACTAAAACGGTAAAAATAATATGTTTGATATCGTCCTCAGCATTGGACGATACCCGTACTCAAAGTCTTGGCAAGTGAGAGAGGTTTTGAGAGAGTAATGCTTTTCTTCTTCTTGCACGAAGCAGAGTAAATTGGCTTTGGGCCAGTGTTGCCGAATCGCGGGTAATTACCCGAATCAGGTGTAATTTTTATGTGCATGTGTAGCGCGTGGGTAATTGCTCTCAGGTGCAATTTACAGGTAATTTGAAATTCGTTTGTTTTATATAATAAATCGTGTGTTCTGGCTTTCACATCGTTTTCACATGTTTTCTTGTGAGTTTGGATGTTAAAACACAAAAAAAAAATTGATACAAAGCAAGAAAAAATAATTTTTTTGATTCGAAATTTATATTACAGATGAAAATTATATAGAATTTTTTGCCATCGGAAACTCATTTTGAGAAAATTTGAATTGGATTTCACTGGGGCTGATACCAAATCATAAGTAGACCTTAAACAAGATTTTTGAAATGTGTCAAATATGTATTTTAATATTGGGTGTAATTCCTTTGAAATCGGGTAATTTTGGCTCCTACGAGGTGTAATTTAAAATATATATTTTGGTAACACTGCTTTGGGCTAGTTGGGGCCAGCAGAAAAGCAATCAGCTGTTTGAAAATTTAAAATTGTCCTAAAAACTAAAGATATGGAAAATTTTAATCCAAAAAATTTATAATACAGTGTCGAACAAAGTTGTATGATTTTTTTTATATGAAATTAAGAAACAAATATGAAAAAGAAAATTAATAAAAACTATATAAAATTTTAATGGTTGTCGTCACTAAATAACGTGAAATGATACAAAATTTGTTTAAATGGATTCCTACAAGGCATGATGTATTTTTTGTATTTTTTTTTTGTGCAGAAAAAACGTGACTGAGCGCTTTTGTGCGCATGTGTATGTTCTTTCTGCTTTTTATGTGTGTTTGTTGTTCTTTTTGCAGTTCCACTCAAATGAACAACAACGAAACAGCCAAACACACAACATCACACATACTTTGTACGAAGTATACGTGTGTCACCCCAGCTAGCATTTGGGTGATCATTTTTGGCAGAAATATCTTATATGATTCTCTACAGATCGCTTTTGATGATTAAAAAGTGATTTATCACTTGGGAGATTGAAAGAGGATTCACTTATGATTCATCTATATGATCAAATAATGATTTCTTGAAAATAGAGGAACATCATGCAAACCGCTAAAAGGTGATTTAAATGATTTAATATGAAAATTGCTCAAAAATAATCAGCAAATCGTATCATAACTGATTCTTTGGTATGATTCATCTGTAGGGTACCATTTTCTCACAACGGGAGTATCATTTATGATCGAAAAATTAGCTCATATACGGTTATTTTTCCCGTCAAGCTGATTCGGAAACGATTGGATTATGATACAAAATGCTACCTGGGACCATAACGTCGACTGCGCAAGCCCATGGGCTTGCAAATGAAATTTTGCGTGGCTATGCTTTATACCAAGGTTGGCAAACGGTATCGTAAAAATACCGATACCGATTAAAATACCGCTAAAATTAGATACCGGTATCGTTACCGATACCGAAATCCATTTCGGTTAGAAAATACCGGTATCCAGACTACCGATTCCGGCCAAAAAATAAATGATAGTTGAGTTGTAGTTGCCAAATTTTTATTATGTATTACAACTTTTTTCACCATGAGACAACTGCTTTTTATCAGTTGTATTTTGGTTTTTATTTCGTCCATTGTGTTCGTTTTGCTTTACTATTCCAGACGCCAACCAATTCCATTTGTCAACCAATATTATTTTATGTTCATAAAACATAGAATCTCAAGAAAAAATAGCAAGGCCAAAACTAAAAATAATTAAAATGTTTTGTAATGGATAGTATGGTTTCAAAAAATATAGCATAGATAAGAACCTTTGTTTTTCGTGCATTGTTTCGAAGTCAACTAAAATTAGCAGTTCCAATCCAACTTAGTTGAGCTGTAAACCATAATATGGGCAAAAATATATTTCAATTAACTTTCTTCCTTTGGTGTTGGTCTTGTTTATACACTTCACCGTAATATATAAGCTTGGTAGAGAAGAAACTTCTAAACTTTTATATTTGAAGTTAAAGATTCCTCTCTTGAGGTGAAGAAAAGTACTTTTTTTACCAATTTTGTACTCTGTGCTCGTTTCTGTATTTCTCGCATCGTAAAATTTCCCGCATGAAACGAAGGAATCGTAACAAAAACATTGTAAATTGAAACAAAAAATGGATTTTCTCACATAAGTGTTTCTGTATATTTACTTTCGAGAACTATCAGTCATTTGAATAAATTTCCAGCAATTATTGGAAGGATGTGAAAAAAAGTGTTTCTGTAATATTTTGTGAAAACTTTCTCGCAAGAACTGTCAAAACAACTCGCATTTTGAATTGGTGCGAGAACAACAAAATGTGAACAAAAACATATGAATTTTTGGAATTTGTGTGTAAAAATATGAAAAATAATTTAGTCGAAAACAAGGCACATTCTCAAGGTAGTAGCGGAAATGCAGCTGAGCTATTTTTTTTTTTCAAATTAAAGTTCATCCGAAACTTCAAAATTTTTTTACGAAAGAGAAATTAAAAGAAAATGTAAAAAATTTCAATATGAAAAATATTTTATTAAAAAAATTCTGTGAAAACAAATCTAAAAATATGAAAAAATTGTGAAAAGTGCTAAACGTTGCAAATTTTGTTAGTGGTAGCTACCGTGGAGAAATATTTTCAAATTTATATGAATAATATTTATTATTATTGTGTTAAACAAATTCTATTTGTGAAGTTTTGGATGAACTAAAACCCATGTTGTTTTTTTCATTGTTTTTGTAATCCTGATATTACCTGGAAATGAATTTGCCTTGGTCGAAAAGATATGCAAAGAATTGTTGAACTAAAATAATTATTAACGAGTCGATATGACAATGTTTATTTAGAATTTATTTTGTATTATATTCTTATGTAGAGACAATTGATAGATAAAACTTATTTCAAGCATTTTACATTCACTTTATATTCATTTTCATTATATTATTTTCATTTTCTTGTAAATTACCTAATTTTTTTTTGTTATTTAATAATAGGTATGTTTTATTCGAAGTTTATATAAATATTCAGAACAAATTTAAGTGTGTATAAACTTATTAAGTAGTTATAGCTATAGCTGCTTAAAAATTAAGTAGGTATATGTTTCGAATAAAACACACCTAATATTTTTGTTACATTTTGTTTTCATTTGACACTTGATTACTGGAAATATTCCAATGAAAACAGATTCAGTGTTGTCCGTTTTCACATTCAAATACAGAATGTGATGGAATTTTGTGTTTCACACTTCATGTGAGAAATTTTGCTATGCGAGAAATACAGAAACGAGATACTGTGTTTATATACATCTATTAAATTGTACTTTCATCATCCTGGAAGCTTAAATACACCGAAAACGTATAAATAGAACGCGAAATACATCATACAGGTAGTTCTTTAACAAAAAGTCTCCTAAAAATATTTAAAACAGTCCTGCGAATTACTCTTATTCAATTATGTTTTATAAACAAAGTTGTAAACAATATAGGTCCAGTACAAAAATATTGTTTTTACCTATAATTGAAGATTTTGGAGGTGTCTGGAATATTTCAAATACAATTTGTATTGTTATACTCGACAATACCTAGCAGAAAAATAGTAACACGTCCCAGGTATTTCGATTTCTTCAAAATTTGTCACACAGTGTAATATAACAGTATAAACAAAACTTTTATTTTTACTATTTTGTTTAATTAACCAAAATGTATACTTTTTATATGTAAAGTTTGAACTGCAGTCTCCTTGTTCCACTTTTTTAATAAACTATTTTCTAATAATAGTATAAAACATATAATAATTTTATACGCTTTTATACGAGTACATATGTATGTTAATGTAAAAATACTCCCTTTTTGAAGTAATTTAATAAAAAGATGATTTTTTGTTATGTCCATTGCCTGAAATAATAAATTTATCAGTAATATAGGTATACCGGTATTATTAACTCGATAACGGTATATACCGGTAATACAGATACCGAAATAAAAAAAATACCGATACCGCTACCGATACCGAAATTTAAAAAATAATTGTACAGGTATCAATACCGATACCGTTATTTTTTTCGGTTTCCAACCTTGCTTTATACCCAACAATCTAAGTACAAGTTGTAGTCAAACTTTTTACACAGTTTTCATTTCCCATATTTGTGGTTATATTATACATATTTGCATATCAAATGAACAAATATAAAAAAAAATTATTGAGTAAAGATCTACCTAAAATATATATTAAATTAAAATAAATTCAGTAAAGTGCGACTTTGACTCGCGAACGAAGGGTTCCGTACGTTGGGCTTTGGGCATTTTTTTAATATGACGTTTTTTGCGTTTTTGAAGTTTTTTCAGCTGAATTTATTTTATTGTTTTTTTCTCGTTTTGGCGATTTTTTTCAAATTTTGCCGTTTTTTCCATTTTGGCGATTTTCTTTCATTTTAGCGATTTTTTTACATTTTGGCGATTTTTTTTCATTTTGGCATTTTTTTTTCATTTTGGTGATTTTTAATTTTGGAGATTTTTTTCATTTTGGTGATTTTTTTAATTTTGACGATTTTCCGGTTTTTTTCATTTATTTTCATTTTAGAAATTTTTTTAAGTTTATTTCATTTTTGAGTAAAAAATGTTTTCAATTAACAAAGCATAAGCATTTGTTTTATTTAGTTACTTTTATATACCAAAAAAAGTTTAAATTTTCTAACCCTGGAATCACTTTTTTATTTTTTTTAGTTTTCTGATTTTGTATAACAAACAGTTCACTTCTAAAACATAAGCTACCTTATTCATAAAAAATAATTTTGTTTTATAAAATGTTTACAAAATAGATTTTGCATGGAAATCTGTTTAATAAACCTTTTATAAATCAAAAATATTTTTTATGAATAAGGCCTAAAATATATTTAATTTATAAAGAAAACGAAAAAATTAGTTCGGTTGACCTAGTTACTTTTATATAAAAAAAAGTTTAAATTTTCCAACCCTGGAATCACCATTTTATTTTTTTTTTCTGATTTCTTATGCCAATATTTTTCCTTCTAAAAGCCAAAGTGTATTTATAAAAATTATTAAACATTAGTAAGGAAAAGTTTGTATGAAAATCTGCTTTTTAAACCCTTTATTAAGCCTTATTAATTTTTATAAATAAGGCTGTTAATTTATAGAGAAAAAGAAAAAATTAGCTGTAGTAGCTTATTTTTATACAACAAAAAGTTAAAATTTTCCAACTCTGGAATAATTTTTTGGACTTTTGGATTTTTAATACTAATTTGTTCTTACTTAAACATAAAGTAGGCCTATTTAACAAAAAATAAAAATTAGTTGTAGCTAGTTGCTTTTATATGGCAAAAAAAAAGTTTAAGCTCTGCAGGCAACTTCGGAAAACGGATTTCACGGACGGACAGACAGACGGACATAGTTTAATCGTCTTCCCTATTTATAAGGACCCAGAATATATACATACATACATACTAGTGATGCACGAACATTCGTATTCGAATTGTCGAATATTCGGCCATTTTGAGATATTCTTATACGTATTCGTATTCGCCAAATTCAGGCGAATACGAATACGAATATTTTTCCAAACAAATTAAATAAATAAATACATAAGTCCTAAACGAAATTTAAATTTTAATGGCTAAAAATATTAGTTTGTACAAATCCATTAAATTTTTTATACAAATTTGTGCTTTGCATAATTTTCAAATATTTTTTAATGACGATCATTAAAATTCTGAGTAGTTTTTATTAACTTTAAAGTACGCCAACAGGAGTATGAAGTCCTTTTTCATAACAATTTGTTTAATACTTCATATAGCAGGCGTAAATAGAACACCAATTTAATGTCTATAGATTTCATATATTATATTCGCATTCGTATTCGCGAATATCGTTTCAAATATTCGTATTCGTTTCGCGAATATCAAAATTGACATTCGTTACATCACTAATACATACATACATGTACTTTATTTGTCCCATATTAATATTGTGGAAATTACACACGGAATGACAAACTTATACATATACATATATCCTTATGTGTGTGAAGTTAGCTCCGTCCGATAGCTCCGTCCGTTAGCTTCGTTTTTAGCATACCTATGTTACTTTACATACCTCTCGCTCAAACACTGTGAGGTAAGAAAAAATCTCTCACTTGTACACTGTTAACTTAACAGAGTAGATATGTTATAACATTTTCAAGCAAAATTATTAATGTACATATTGAAACTTTTTTTATTGGTAAAAATTTCGGACAAAATCGAAATGGTGGGGTTATACGGCCAAGTGGGGTCAAAAGCCAAGACTTCAAATATTTCAGAAATGTATAGACTGTATTCAGAAACAATACAGTATTTGCGATATATGACTTTCAAAAATGTGTAATAAAGCATTTTCATATGTATATGGAAGCTTTTTTTGGTGGTCAAAATTTCGGCAAAAATCGAAATGGTGGGGTTATACGGCCAATTGGGGTCGAAAGCCAAGACTTCAAATATCTGAGAACTGTATAGACTGTATTCAGAAACAATACAGTTTTTGAGATATATGACTTTCAAAAATGTGTAATAAAGCATTTTCATATGTATATGGAAGCTTTTTTTGGTGGTCAAAATTTCGACAAAAAAAATATAAAAGTGAAGTTACGTCCGTTTGCACTTAAGGTGACAAAATATATGTATACAGGGCAATTATGAATAAAATTCCGCGAGATATTTCTCCCTTTTCCAATATAGGGAAAAAAAAAAATTCTAATTGGAAAAGCGGAAAATTTCCTGCGGAATTTTTTGCATAAATGCCCTGTATGTTTTTAAATCGAGTAAATATAAGTATGTATCTGGTCGAAAGTATATCGAATGTGGTATTATTGCAATAAATCGCTGGTGAAATATCAAAAAATAATTAGCAGTTTGATACATTTAAATGTACAAAATTGGTTTTAACAAGTAAGAGTGCTATATTCGGCTGTGCCGAATCTTATATACCCTTTACCAAAGTATTATTATATTATATTTTTTTGTTATAGTGCAATTTTTAGTAATTGACCTCTTGGTTTTTTTCGACTAAAGAATTTGCTTGAGTAAAGATCTTCCTAAAATATGATATATTTTTAACTGAAAAAATAATTATTTTTGGTTATTTTTTTACCCTATTTTTTTATATATAATTTAAATTTTTCTGTTTTTAATACGAGTACTAATTTATTTCTTTCTAAAATATAGAATATATTTAATTATCAAAGAAATAACTAGCTTTATTTAATTAGTTTTATATATAAAAAAAGTGTACTTTTCCCAACCCTGGAATCATCATTTTAGATTTTTTTGGTTCCTTATATCAATCTTGTTCTTTAAAAAATATATAAAATATGTTAAATCAACAAAGAAAAAAAGAAATAAAGAAAATACTAGTTTTATTTAGTAACTTTAATATCAAAATAAATTCAGTAAAGTGCGACTTTTTTGAAGTTTTTTTCAGTTAAAACGATTTTTTAGTTATGTCGCTTTTTTCTCGTTTTGGCAATTTTTTCTGTTTTTGGGGATTTTTTTTCATTTTGGCTATTTTTTTCATTTGGCGATTTTTTTTCTGTTTTTAGGGTTTTATCATTTTGGCGATTTTTTTCATTTTGGGTTTTTTTTTATTTTGGTGATTTTTTTTCATTTGGCGATTTTTTTTCATTTGGCGATTTTTTTTCATTTGGCGATTTTTTTCTGTTTTTAGGGCTTTTATCATTTTGGCGATTTTTCCGGTTTTTCGCGATTTATTTTAGTCTTAGAAATTTTTTTGTGCTTTTTTGTGTTTTGGCGATTGTTTTTTTGGTTTTAGCAATTTTTTTTCGGTTTGGAGATTTTATAATTTTTTGATTTTTTAGTTTTACCGTTTTTGAAAATTTCAAGAGTTTTGCTCTTTCCAAGAGCAAGTTGTCAAAATTACATAGTCAAAATTGCATTAACTAATGGAACACCCTTTAATAATTTTTTTTTTAAATTGTAGTGTTAATTGTTGTAGTCTGTATAAAAATACACTAACCTTAGAAATTTCAAGTGTATATACATATGTACATACAATTGTCTGTATATTGCATGGGATTTTAAAATTTTTTGTTGCTCGTTTTAGAAAACCCTTTCATTTTTAGCTCTTATGTATTTGTTGTTGTAGTGGCCGAAGGTGTACACACTGTGTCCAAATTTCAGGTTCGTAGCTCTTACCGTTCCCGAGAAAATACCCTGTAATAGACAGGACAGCGTAGCGAAAACAATAGGGTTCCTTTTCACCTTCAGTGTACGGAACCCCAAAAAGGTTAAATTCTCCAGCTGTGGTTATTATTTTTAAAATTTTCTATACACAACTTTTCTTTCCAAAACGTAAAATATATTTATAAATGAAAATATAAAAAAAATTATTAGACCTAGTTAACTTTATATATCACAAAAATTGTACGTTTCCCAACCCTGCAATCATAATTTAAAATTTTTCTGATTTCTTACACCAATCTTTTCCTTTTAAGAATTTAAGATATTTTAAATTTATAGATAAAAAGGAAAAATTACTTTTAGTTGGCTATTTTTATATAACAAAAAATTTAAAGTTCCCAACCCTGGAAACGCCTTTTTGATTTTTTTAATTTTTTTCATATTTTTAATACAAATTTTATTCGTAATGAAATATAAAATAAGTTTATTTAACAAAAAAATTAAAAAAATTGTGCTATCTAGTTACTTTTATATGGCAAAATCAAGTTTCAGCTTTCCAGCTCTGAAACCGTCTGCTCGATTTTGCTGATTTTCAATAGCAATCTAAGTTGGACCATTTCTGACACACCAGTCCAAGAACGAAGTCTCTAGCTTTTCTGGGAGCTTCGGAAAACCGATTTCACGTACACCAGACGGACGGACGGACATCACTTATTCGTCTTCCCTATTCAGAAGAACCCAGAATATATATATTATATGGGTCACATATGAATATTATGGAAATTACACACGGAATGACAAACCTATATATACCCTTTTCCATTTTTGGTGGGTAGTCAAAACAGCACATATTAGTTTTGATCCCGTACTTTTTGGGCAAAGTTCGGTAAAGTGAGAGTAAACAAAAATTTCTCTCACTTATAGTTAAAAATGTACAAAAGTACGGGAACGCTAAAAGTCAAAAATCTTTACCAAGAGAAAACCTCAAAATGTTTTGACATTTTAATACAAGAAATCATTTGACACAGAAAGAGGCGGCAACAAACTTTTAAAAAGAATTCTATGTTAAATTGAATTTAAAAAGTGTAAAAATGGCAAATTTACAAATATGTTGTTCTCCAGATACATAGTATGTATGTATGTATAGCCTGGTAAAACTGGTAGGTAAATCATTTCTAGCAAATATACTAATATTTATCTTCTACATTTTCCAGACAAAGAGTACATGAAAACAACCCAACCATAGACGAATTATTCATCCCTATAAATGATATTTCAATTGGTAAGAAGAGTAATTTGTCAGTGTGTGAACATGAAATTATTAATCAAATGATTATGGAACGATTTTCCGTCACCCCACCTCAAATTTGTTTTATAAACATACCGACTTCGGATATATTCCACCTGCAGTGGTTTATAAACGGACCGTTTTGGGCTATGTATGATCTTCATTGTTCACTTGAATACTAAATCTAGAAGTATACTTAATCTGATAGTATTAGTACTAAATAAAAACAAACACCACGATTCCACGTTCCAAATTTCTGGATATTTTAAAATTTTGTTTGTATGACAACAAATATTTTATGTACAAAGACATAATATATAATCAAATCTTCGGTATGCCGATGGGTAACCCTCTCTCTCCAACAATCGCAGACATTGTGCTAGATAGCTTACTGGACGTAGCAATAGCTGAACTTAAAAACAAAAATATTCATATTAAATACATAGCAAAATATGTTGATGACTTTTTAGCTATCATAAAAATCGACGACAAGGATGACATTCTAAAAACATTTAATGGATATCATCCAAAATTAAAATTCACTATCGAAGTGGAAAGAAATAAAGAAATTGTATATCTCGATACAAAATTATACAGGAATGCAGAGAAAATAACGTTTGATTGGTACGCAAAGGATATATCATATATTCGTAGAGTACTAGACATCAGTGACAGTCAATTTCACACGCACAACATAGAAAAAATTTTTAACATTTTAAAAAACAACAGTTTTCCCACGAAATTAATACAATCATTCATTTCATCCTACACGCCTACACAAAACCGCGAACCTAGCAACCCTAGCACAGAACACCAAGGGTATTGCAGTATAAAATATATACCCGGCCTTACCGACAATAAAAACATAAAAACAACAATAGATAACAATAACATATGTTTGGCATATAAACCAAATAAAACATTAAATACAATTTTTACAAAAACAAAAACACCTGTAGAAAAATTGCAACAAAACAACGTTGTATATGAAATTCCTTGTAAAGGTAACGATAACGTCAGCTGTGATCTTGTGTATATAGGAACTACAAAGAGGAGCTTAGAAACAAGAGTGAACGAACATAAAGCAGACATCAGTAAAAACAAAGAGAATACTGCACTGTCACAACATATAACAAATACTAAACACAAAGCAGATTTTGACTGTATAAAAATACTAGACAAAGTAAACAACGACAGAAAGAGATACATAACAGAAAGTTTAAGAATTCAACAGAAAATAAACAAAACGATGAATATCAAAGAAGACACGGACAATCTGAGCGCAAACTACAAATTATGCTATGTTTAGACGACGAGTTGAATCACCTGCTTCGCTCTCTGAATCATGTTTATGAATCATGCTGTTTAGACTACGCATTCGTGCTTCGTGTGCATCGTGCCAATTTAGTGCTTTTCGTACTAGATTTAGAGTTTTTTAATTCATAACAGTGCGGAATTTTTCAAATTGTTGCATTAAAAAGAAATTAGTGCCTTTTTTTGGTGCTTTTCACCTTTGATTTTAGTGCGTTTTACAAATCTACTAAATATTAATTTGTTAAAGTGTGGTGGCTTTATTTTCACTTTCAAAAACTATCTGCTTTCACCCCTTTTAGACATGCAAAGTTTCCTTTGCAGAATGTTAATTCAGCTGCGTGAAATACAAAGGAAGAAAAACTTTCTCTTTCACAGTTAGAAAAAAGAAAATATTTCTAGATATTACAGAGGATACCATACACGTAATAAAATAACTTAATTACAATAATCGAATCTACTAACCACTAAGGGAAGCAATGTATTGCTTTCTTGATAACGGTGCTTCCAAAAATGCTTCTGAAAAGTAATAACGTAAGGCTCTCTAACAAAGTGGACAGAAGTAAAAAAATGTAAACCAGTAACTTTTGCATCTGAGTACACAAAAACTACACATTATTGCTTCTGTAAAACGAATTAGTAAAGCAAAAAATTAACGGCTTTTTGGAAACTGAATGCATTGCTTCTAGCTGGCTTACAAAAACTCTTCTGAAAAGCGGTAATTTTTGCTCAGATGGTGAAATTGAAGAAATAGAACGAAGTATCAGAAATTTAAGGATACATAAATGGACAAATTTGCTCAAAACTGATCAATTTTGGATTGAAGTTTATAATTATAGAAATTCAACTTATCATAATCCATTTCTAATACTGTCAATATTTTCTCAAGACTATAAACATTACCATGTTCAAATGTTGTAGTAGAAATGACTTTTAGCGCTTATAAATATTTTAAAAGTAAGTTAGAAATACAATAATGATTTTATAAATCAAATTGTTTCATTCATATAAAATACGGTCTAAAAAGAAACGGCTTATGTTGTTCAGAATGTAACATACTGAACCATGTTCATGTAAAAATTAATTCAGACGAAACACCTAAAAATCTAATTGTTTTATTAAAACAGAGGAAAAAGATGAAACTGCATTTCCTGAAACGAGGAGTATAATTCTCGTTGATCATCTTTTGTTAAAATAGTACACCATAATTGGAGTGTCTTCCCAAATGAACTTCAATTATTTTCCTACTCATATTCTACTTATAAGCAAAATCGAAATATGGCTCGATATATGTAATTGAAATTATTACAAAAACCTATGAAATGTAGTAAATTTAAAATTGTAGTTAACTTAAATTTTTAATTTTTACTAATTCAGTACATTTATAATTAGCCATATGGGCTTTCTTTGTATTGCAAATAAATAGATAAATATAAAAAAACAAATAAAAATATATTTATGTACATACATACATATGTACATATATACGAGTACTTATTTCATTTAGTGTTTTTTTATGAACACACAGTGCTTTTTGCTCTGAAAAAGTTGGCATCACTGTTCGCGTGGCATTTTTTTATGTATATTCACACAACATACGTATCATACGCACGTATATACATGCATACACATAAGCATACATACTTTACATAAATTCCACTCATGCGAAATCTTGTTTTTGAAGGCATCTCTATATTTTCTTCTTATTTTTTCTTTTTATATTATTCATAACTTAATTAAATTTATTTATATTAAACTCACATCTATGTTTTTTGGTTTGTTTTTATTTGTTTACAAACACACACATACACATATACCTATTTTGTTTTGATAGCTAGTTCAGATAAAGTGGCGATTAACTGCGATAAAAGTTAGAGAAGATACCAATTTTACGTGCTTCGCAAGTAGATTCATATTGAATCTACTTGATTCGCTCTCATAATTTTGTATGGCGAAGCAAGTGGATTCGGTCATGATTGGGGCGTGAAGCATGAATAGAGAGCGAAGCACGTACCGTCTAAACATAGTATTAGCAATTGTCAAAAACCTGTGATACAAAAGAAAATTTGAAAAACATTTTATAATTTTAATTTTTCATAATACACTTGTTTTCAACAAAAGTTATTGTAAATATATTTATTTTTCAAGTAGTATTCATGTAAATTTTAAAAAATACAGTAAGTTTTATATTATTTTATATAAAAAATGTTTTTATATATGTAAATGTCCACAATATTGTTGTTGTTTTTTCTTATTTTTATTAAATAGACGACATCCCTTGAAAAAGGGAACAAAAAATTCACGAAACGTCGCACAGTGGGGCCTTTTGACTTTTTTCGTTGCAAAAATCATAACTTTTGAACTGATAAAGATATTTAAAAATTTTAAAAAGCATTTGAAAGGAAACTCCTTTAGCTTTAATATACATGATTTGCACGGTCATAGGTTAGGCGCTGCACTGTGCACAGTGTCTGCTTTCGACTGTTTTTATTACAAACATCATAACTTTTAAGGTAAGAATAAATAAATAAAATAAAATAAATTTTAATAAAAATGAGTATCATTATTGACCATAGCTTTGTGGAGGCACTACGCACAGTGGTTTTTTTGTTGAAAACATCATAATTTTTGAAGTTACCAAGAAATTTGTAATGGGGAAAAACACTTAATTTTTAACTCTTTTAGGATAAAAATAAGTGCACCCTTATTGTGATAGGCATTGGACACGATGACACCTTTGACCTTTCTTGTCGCAAAAATCATATATTTTGAAGTAATGATATTTTTAAAATTTCTCAAACATTTAATATACAACTTTTTGTGCTTTAAATGACATTCTCATAGGGAAGTCTAGAAAAAAATTATACTCTAATATAACATGTTACATTAATATAACTCATTTTATATTACAGATAAAAATTATTGAAATATTTTTAATACTAATGTTAATTTATAATATTATTTTGTAGTATGATATATTTTATGATAATGAGTTATTTTTATTAATTTTTTTAATAGTTAGTTTTCTTCAAAATAGTCATTAACATTTTGATCGATTTGTAATAGACTTAACATAACGGAGCTATAATTATATTCTTCCAAATCTTTCCGAGATGTTACATGTCTCCGCGATGAAATCAGTGGGTCTGAAGAGGCCGCCAACATATTAAAAAGATCCTCATTCTGTCTAATTCGTGATATTTTGCAAGTATTCGCATATCTAAAGTGCTTGTAATCTTTGTTTTTGCATTCCTGGGCTTCTTCTGATAACTCTCCAATTGGTAAGCAATGGTATTCAATTAAATTTTGGCCATGAGCCAAAATCTTATGGACCGTAGGAGTAAGTTTCTTCTCATTTTGAGCCAAAAGCTGGGCAGTTTTTGATGCATAATCCTGAAACTTTGGGCCATTTACCATTTCTCTAGATCTTATAACATTTAGAATAACGACCAACCTTTTTATAATATGGTTGTCGACACCAGTAATTTGGGCTGTTACCTCATCATTTTCAAAAAACGATGTGGACATGTTACCATCGTTAGTATTTTCATATCCCTGCTTTGGGCAGTCTATTTTTAGTCCAAGGTTCTTAAAAAATTCATTTTGTATAATATTTTTTCGAGCAGTTAGTTTTTCTTTTGGTGTTGCATTCTCATGAAAATAAATTTTAAAATAAACTCCATGCACCTAATTCTGGCATGTAACGGAGAAATTCCATATTCATAGTTTTGTTCATCACTTGAATCATTAAAATTTTGAAAGTCCTTCTGTGACTTTTTGCAAATTGCACACTTCAAAGTTGAAGAAGTATCTGTTATTACATTTAAGACTTTGCCATCAATCATTGTAAGAGAAAATTCATAATTAATGACAACCTTTTTTCCATTCTTCACTTCAATAACAGAAGGCTTTAGTTCGGAAATTTGCTTTTTTATATCGTTTACTGTAGACTTGATTATTTCTGAAGACTCCTTTGCATATTTAAAAAATATTGGACGGCAAAAATGGACTGACGATGGGCGAGGATTTTTCCAATGCTCAGAGATTTCACTTCTAAGTCGTAAAGGAACTATAGAAGCCATAAACATATTTGCATCTGTAATAGTTATGTCAGTTGTCGATATTGTTTGTTTGTAAGCACTTTGACTAGATGATCCATCACATCCCCACTTGTTTATCAATGTAAGCCTATCTGGAAGTAATGCTCTTTCTTTTTCAGGAAAACTTTGAACTAACCGTTTAGATGTGTGATCCATTAAGTCTTGCAGTTCAACTTCTGCTGATACTTCAGCAACTTTTAAATTAGATGGTACTGCTTCTTTTTTGGCAGAGGAAACTTTTTTATATCCAGGAAGAACATTCACATTATGATTCTTTAAAGAGCTTCGTAAAATATTATATTTCTCCTTTGACAATCCCAAGTCCATAAATAACGCTAAGGCTTCTTCTATGCTATACTTTGTGGGTAAAAAATTTTTTCGTAAAATATTATATTTCTCCTTTGACAATCCCAAGTCCATAAATAACGCTAAGGCTTCTTCTATGCTATACTTTGTGGGTAATGCATTCAGAGGATTTGGAATACTTTCTTTAATCCTTCGTAGTCGATCTGGGCTGGCAAGCTCCACAGCTTTTGTAATATCAGACCTTGATTTATCTTTATCTTTTACGTACTTAAGACATAATGCTTCTGACAGATTCGATGTAGATATATCTTTTGTAGCATTTTGAAGTTTACATTTTTTTGTGTATTAAAGAAAATTAAGAATTAAAGAAAAATGTAGGTAAAAAGTTACTGCGAAAATTTCGTATTAACGAGAAGCAATAAGTATTAGTAACAAGTGATGCAGTAAAAACAATTTTATAGAGAGAATAATTTCTTTTCATATTTGGAACGCATCTTTGTTACATATGTATATAAAATAATTTTTTTATCTTTTAGTAATAAAATACATTATATAACACAAAGTACAAGTTATTTTTCTCTTATTTTTGTTCAAAAAAAGAAAACTAAGATTTGATCTTTCTATACGATTATATATATTTCAATGAAATAAGGCTACATACATATTTCTAAGTAGGCACATATGCATACATTAACAAAAATATGTCAATCAGTTCCACTTATATTTACATTTTTGTGCTGTAAGATAACATAAAATATATTAAAATTTTGGTAGCTTTTTTCCTTATTTGGCAATTTTTTTTTATATTTTGGATACAAAAATATCTTGGCTGTGGCAGCGCTGGCTATAAGATTGTAACATCTTTCTTCAAATTTCAAGAAAACCTGTAATTTTTTGTGGACCAATTTAGCTTAATTATTTAAAGTACTGTGTAGTAAATATGCTAAAAAAATATGGGCGTGACCATTTTTGTCCATTTTTAGATATTCTCTATTTTATTTGTAAAAAGTACCTAAATATAGGGTGTCTGAAAAACGGCAACTGCCGAAAAAGAAGGGTATCTGGTGCATATTTTCTTACTTTTTTTAATAAACAATAAATATACCTTTAAAACAATACCAAAAAAGTAGTGATCACATGGCAATATTTCTGACACTTCAATTCTAAAATGTTTTTTTTTTCTCAAAATCACATTTTTTTGGACTTTCCAAAAAACTGTCGACTTTAACCAGCTCCACCAGCTATAATTCTTATCCAATTAAGAAAAATGTTTTTGAATTCTGATCAGTAAAATGGTCTTTATACGATGTGTTCATTCATTTTACAAAATTTTGTCATCAAATTTTTTATTTTTGCCACGGTTTTTGGGAAAAGGCGCCACAGTGCGTCGGGACAACATGTAATAAATGCATTTTTATTGACATTGAATACGGTAGGCCTGATAGCTTAAAGGAATTATATAAACAACGAAAGATTTTAATGGGCCAAATAGATCAACAAAAACAAATAATAAATAAAGTTTTCGAAGCGTGTGTAAAATCGTAAATATTTGATTGATCCATTTCATTAACCAAAAATTTTTCATTTACTCGGACTGTTCTAATGAATTTGAACCAATCACGGGGATGATGGATTTTTATCGAAGATTTCTTTTTTTTTTCTATAACAGCATGGTCACTATCGCACCATGTGTGTATGACCAGGGACCATGAATTTGTGATCTATAATGCTTACGCTGTTTTCCAAATTCATAAAAATCACAAACATAGTAGCAACGAAAGAGTTTTTGTTTTGGTCGGGACAGCAATCACTGTAAAAAACAACATGATTAACATTGGCCTTTAATTGCAATAAGTGGGCAAAAACGCATGAAGCTATTTCGTGTCCACGTCCCTTGGCTATTGCTTCATGCCACATTTAGCATGTTGGTTGACTTGTAGCATAATCAATTGGGCCACGTTCATTAAAAAATAGCAAATCCAATTGAAATTTATTTGTTTTCAAGAGAGCAACTAAATTTGACACAAATACATAAGTCGACAAAAACTTTTGAAAATGAGTAAAAACTCAGTTTTCTTCGATTCAACCGAAGGTATCGTTTCGAAATTTGACGTTAATTCAAAAAGAGTGTTTCTGTACAATATTATCCTCCACGTAAAGCAAGAAAATGAAGGAGGCATTTTAATTCCTTTAGCAGAATCACTAACATGTCGTCACTATGAGGACGACATTAAGCGATTTTTATTGGAATTAAAAACGTTTTGTTTAAATGAAAATATAAATTGGCCTTTTTGAAAAAGATTTGTGACTGACTGGAGTTGGGCTCTTATCAACGCAGTTGTTAAAATATTTAACAAAGACGTTGCTTCAATTAACTGTTATTTGAGAAAATGCTACGCATTTTTTACAAAAAATTAACCTCCAATTACAATTGTATAAAAATATTATGCTTAAAGGCATAAATATTTCAAATTTTCAGGAAATGTGGATGTGGTTCGAGGCAGTTTGCGTAATATTACTTAGTCCAAATATGTATACATATTTTCATAAAAACTTACGTGTGATGCATGCTTTATCGTTCGAGTTAATCGACGACAATATAAAAATTGATGATTACTCAAATCACCCAAATATTAACTCGGTAGCGCAATATAAAAATAGTCCTTTTTGTAAAAAAAGTATAGGAATATATTTCAAAATAAAGAAATTAGTTTCTGAAAATACAGGAAATAGTAGCTGTCCTATAAATATTTATCTTAATGAAAAATTTCCAAATATAATTCTAACTAAATGGATGCCATATCCAGTACTATGGAGTAGGGATGGGCAAAAAATATCGATATATCGAAATATCGATATTTGAGAAAATAAATATCGATATATATCGCCGATATTTCAAAAACCAGTATATCGATACATCGATTCTTATTTACGAGTATCGGGTTTCGATACTTTTAAGAGCTATGGCCGTTTTTTGACCGTACGATATTGACATCACTACTAGTGATTCGAAGAAAAAGAGAAATTGCATAATAACATCCCAGGCGAATTTATAAAGTGACCCAACTAAGGCAGGTGACTTTTTGGATTGTGTGGGTATAAGCCTACAGGCAGAATTTGTTTTTACTTTCTGTTCTGTTACGAATCAGCCGACTCTTTTTGCTTTATAGAAATCATATACAAGCCGTTAGTTTTTCTCTCCTTAATTCTGTTCTGTTTCGGTTCAACCTGTGAATATAAAAAACTGTTAACTAACTAATTGTAAGTGGCAGCATAAATAAAATAAAAACATTTCGAAATAAACTGTGATTGTGCTTTAAGAATTTAAAAAATTTAATTTTTACCAGAAAAACATAAAACTATATTGAAATATAAAAATTAGTGTTTTTCATACGGGATTTCCCAGGAAAAAATTTCCCGGAATCCCGCACATTTTCCGGGAAAGAAATCCCGGGAAATTTGTGCGGCCAAATTTAGTTTGTACAAATGTACACATTCCTCGATGAGTGTCGTTATTCACTTTATGAATGCGATGGTGGAATAATAAGGTGATGGAAGTAGAACTATAGCTAAAACTTTACAACAATTACTCCCGGGAACTGAAATTGTATTATTTTGTTTACTAATGTGTTCATAAAACGTTATTATTTAATCAATATCATGAATTATAATTTGTTTTTTGTTGAAATAAATAAATTAAAATTAAATAAAAAAAAATTTTGTATTGTCTTGCACCGGGCGGGAATTCCTGGGAAACCGAAAATTCGTTCCCGCTTTCCTGGGAAATGAAAAAGTCCGGGAAAAGAAAAACTCTAATAACAATGGACGATGCAAACCTCATCACTTTAGTGCAAAACTGTGACCGTTCTGGTCCGAAACAGCTGATAATTTATTACAGAAAAAGTGACTATTAAAATTAAGAAACAGAACGGCACAGCACAGAGCAGCAACAGAAAGTAAAGACTAATGAAGTCTTAAGGAGCTACAGTAGGTTACGTATAACTTAACTTAAATAGTTCTTTTGTATTAAATTTCTTAAAGTGACTAATTGCGCATTCGAAATTAATGCAGCAAAAAATATCGATATATCGAAATATCGATGTTTTCAAAAAATATATATCGATACTGTTCAAAAATATCGATACTATATATATCGATACATTTTTTTCATTTGCCCATCCCTACTATGGAGTAATATCATGGGGAAATATGTTGATAGCTCTTCGACAAGAATATCAAATGCTCCAGCAGAGGGATATTTTTCTATTTTAAAAAATATTGTGCTTAAATGGAAAAGAAATTTAAGAGCATCTGAATACGTTCGCAGCTCTTTTGAGTACGTCCTTGCTAAAATTAAAGAAATAGAGCTAAAATATAATTCAAATCAAAATGATTTTAAACCAAAAAAAGAAATAAAAATAAAAGACTTCAACTAATTGAAGAAAGTTGGAAAAAAAGTGCCTAAGAGAGAAAAAGAAAAACTAAATACTGTACTAGCTCATGGTGAGAAATTTTTTAAATCTGATTTTGATTTACGTCAGGAATGACTCCCAAAAAAATTAAGAAATGTGAAATTTGTAATAGGGGTGTACACGGACATAATAAATAAATGTTCAACCAGAAATTCGTTCCAAACAACTTCTATTAATGCAGATAATCAGGGAACCTTTACCCAAAAATCTTAGAACAACTAGAGTTATTATGTTATAAACTTTCATTTAAACAAATGAGAAGCCTAACAACAAATAACAAAGTTAAAACAAGAACTCAATAATCAACATGTTTTTTTATTATATATAATGGGTGTTTTTTATTGAGGTATAGAACTTTAAGTTGGCATCACTTTTTTAACTGGCGGCCATTTTGTCAGCTGTCAAGTGATTAATATTTAGTTTGGTTTGCCATTTCATCATGAACAGGTTGACAAAAGAACAACGCTTGCAAATCGTGCAAATTTATTTCGAAAATAATGGTTCAGTTCGCGAAGTTTACCGCAAGCTCCGTTAATGCTGGAGAGTCAGTTACCGTTAATGGAGACCGGTATAGAGCCATGATAACCGACTATTTTGTTCCCGAATTGGATGGCATGAATGTGGATGAGTTGTGGTTCCAACAAGACGGCGCTACATGCCACACAGCGCACGTCACAATCGATTTATTGAAGGAAACATTCGATGAGCGCATAATTTCGCGGAATGGACCTGTCAATTGGCCACCAAGATCGTGTGATTTGACACCATTGGATTATTTTCTTTGGGGATATGTGAAGTCGCTCGTCTACGCCAACAAACCAGAAACGTTAGGGGACTTGGAAGCCAACATTCGTGGCGTTATTGCCAACATACGGCCCCATATGCTCGAAAAAGTGGTTGAAAATTGGACCTATAGAATTGGCTTTATTCGAGCCAGCCGCGGCGGCCACATGCCCGAAATAATATTTAAACATTAATGGCATAAAATTATCCTTCCAATAAAGCCAAATTGATGGACATTAAAACGATTTTCTTGTGTTTTATTTCAATTCGAAGTTCTATACCTCTAAAAAAACACCCTGTATTATATAGGGGTAAAGGTTCCCTGATGATCTGAATTAGCAACAGTGAAATGCGCATAGGATCCAGCTAAACCCCTCAATAATCAATTTAAATGTATTTTTAATAAAAAAGTTATTTTACTAATTAAGTAAAATAATAATTTCTGATTATTAGTGCGTTAATAAACGTTAAACTTAAATTGTATCAATTCCCAAAAAGAAAACACTAATTAAAACACATTATTTTGTTTATAAATCAGTTATTATTAATTAATATGGCAATTCTTTATCGAATATATGAAATTTAGGGAGTAAATATAAAAATAATGTTAAAAAGCTATTTTTAAGCCGAACGAGTTTAAAGTGAGTTTTAAACATCTTTGTTTGTATTAAATAAAAATATATGTTTTTTATTAATACAATGCATAAAAGCGCATCAATATTTATTTTGATTTAATAACTCTTAAATAATTATCAATTGATGGTTATGTTCAGCTCGTTTTCTAACGTCAAATTATCTTCTTCAAACTCTTCTTCAGATGCTTCTTCGGCTGAGATATTACCATCCTCTGCATTCAGTGCAGATGACATTTGTTTACAAGGATCTTCGCAAGATAATAAATTAATAACTTCCGATGAAAGTGTTTGGCGTTTTCTTTGATGCATCCGAGTATTTAGGCGTAACGACGATATCAAGGGATCTGATGTGTCTAATGCTTTGTCAAAAACCTCGGTTAGGTTGTTCATACGGCTGTTTCGGCGAGCATGAAATAATCTGTCATGTTTGTATATTTTATTTTTGCATTCAGCAGCATTCTCTGCAAAGTATCCAACAGGAAGTAATGTATTCTGCATTATTTGCTTTGAATGAATTAAAACTTTATGTAGTGTAGGAGTCATAGGTAGCCAGGCGTAATGACTTTTAAAATATTGAGCAGTTTCGAAACAATACTGCTCAAACTTTTCTTGCTGAAGTGGAAATCGGCGCGATAAGCATATGAGTATTATATAAAAGCGGAAAACTAACTCTTCGTTGACACCAATAATTTCTGCAAATTTCTTATAATTGGAAAATGCACGACGTGAAGTGTTGCCGTCATTTGTTGAACCAAAACCACCAACTTTTGGCATGTCAACACGAAGGCCAAGCTCTGTCCAGAATTCATTTTGAATTGTCCTTGTCATATCAGAACCTTTAACCCGATCTTCATACTCCCTAATCTGTCATTTCTTTAAGTCACGTTTGTAACCTAAATGCAATAAAAATTCAAAATATCTAATACGGCAGTGAAGTGGACTTATACCATGTTTCAGGTTACTTTCTTTTGGCCTGAATTTTTCGTTTTTGTAATCCTTAATTGCAAGAAAATTTTTTGAGTTTGCATTACATATAGGACAGGATAAATTAGACTTCGTACCAGTAAGAATATTTAAAACTTTTTCCATCTATTACTGTTAAGAACAATTCAAATGTGATACTGATTGATTTCGATTCTTCAATTTGTACAGTCACGGCAGTTAGCTTTCCAATTTCATTATTCAAATCAGAGCTTTCCTTCAATATTACTTCAGGTGTTTCTTTTACAAATTCTAGCTTTAATGGCCTGCAATATCTTGTTGATTGGGGAGTAATGTTGTACCATATGCTAGGAACACAATTGGGACGAACGACGAATTTCGTCTACCTCGACGAATTTCGTCTACCTCGACGAATTTCGTCTACCTCGACGAATTCGTCGATATGAGTTCGCTGCGTAAATTCGTCGTGTGAAGCACAATAACGACGAATTTACGCAGCGAATTTCCTCTCTTATATCTGCTAAAGTTGGTTGTTGTGTGCACAAAAACAGAGAATGAGAGAGAGAAAATTGTTTTTTCGTCGTTCGTCGGCGTACAAATTAGAAATAAACCTATCTCAGAATTCGTCACGCACGACGAATTTCGTTGTACGGCGGTGTTGTGTTCATTTTCATATGCACACATGTGTTTTATTTTTTATGACGAAAATTCGCACCAAAAATTCGTCGTTCGTCCCAGTTGTGTTCCTAGCAATAAGTGGTTTCCTGAAGTGTCGATAAGTCGCAATGGTATTACAGTGGTTGCAAAGAGATTGAACTCAGTATTTTGAGGTGAGCTTGAATTCTTAAAATCTTGCTTAAACTGAGCTTGGCCACTACTACCGTCAAATCCATAGCTTAAGATTAATTCTGACGAAACTATTGTTTTTTATCAACGTCTATTGCTGCTAAAATTATTTTTTTTTCTGCGTTTATACAATTCTTGTTGCGGTATGTTGCAATAGCATTTGTAAGGGTACTTTTGCAACTTTTTCGCTTACAAATATATTGCTAGGCCTGCATAGATTTTACTGTCAGAAGTCTATAATATGGTGGAAATATGTTACAGTTTCTTTGTATATTCGCCATACGAATATTGTGGTATTGCTTTTTGTGAAATTGTTTTCTATGAGAAATGCAAGAGCTTCCTCGTCAGAAAGTTTAACAGGCTCTTTAAAATTTTCATAGCATATCTTTCAGATTTTAGCCGAACGCGTTGGACTTTTCGTTGTGTTTTTTAAAACAGCAGCTAGATGCTTTTCTCCCTTTTTTCGGGCTGATACACATGCTGCATGAATTAGTAGCTCGGTCTCATTTTGCCTGCATGATGAAAGACCTGCCGCTTCCCTTCTTTTGCTGCACTCAGACATTTCTGAATATGGCAGTCGTGGCCGACCAGATCCTGAACAGCTTGGGACTTCTGTTTGCACTTCATATGTTTTGAATAATACTTCAGACGCGAGCCACTTGTCATTTCGGGAGTTAAAATATTTTAAGCAAATGTGGCTTTCCCGCCACTTCTGTCCAACCTTAACAGAAAATAGTCGTATTTTTTTTTTAATATGTAGCATGATCTTCAGAAGGAGTTTCTCCGTTTATTTTAATAATGTGAGTCAAGAGAGCTTTCTTTTTCTCATCTTTGGAATCATTTTGCAGCCATATTTGAAAAAAATCGGAATTTTTTATGCTAGGGTTACCTAACAAAAAATTATTTATTTTAAAGAATTGGAAGTAGTTAAAGCAAATATTAAAAGAATAATATTTTGTAGACTATAACTATTCTAGAAATTTTCGTTTGGCGCCGCAAAAACTTGGACATTTTTTTATAAGTCATAATTAATTAGGAAAAAAAATATTTAGAAAATTTATTTATGTACCCTTAGAAAATGCAAGTCTTTCTAAATCTAGTTATTATTCTTTTAACATTTCACACAACATTTAATAAACACTTAAACTTGAACTTGATTATCCATAAACATTTTAGTTAAATTACTTTGTTTTAATTGCTAAAATACTGTTTAACCAAACACTTAAAATATACTACTCGCACTGAATTCTTCAACAATATTAAAAAGTTTTATGTTTGTCGCTATACAAATTAACAAAAAATAACGGTATATAAAAACAAATTTTTAACCGACTTCAAAAAAAAAAGAAGGAGGTTAACAATTCGTCTCTATTTTTTTTTTTTTTTTGTTGTCTTGTAGTGTTTTTATTCTCTTTATAATATAAAAAGCAGGGCTGCCGTTTTTGGTTATGTCTAACCAAAAGTGGTTACTTTTTCCTTTAATGTGGAGATGTGAATATTTTTGTAATTTTGGTTATTTTTGTGCCAAAATAATGATACACATCTACATATTTTTTATGTTATACTTTTTAAGCTTTTATGTTCTTCAATTTTCATTTCATTTCATTTCATTTATTCAACAGCAGTAATATATGAGGCCTTTTGGCCTTTAAAAAAATATTACAAGTATTTTATTTATATAAAACTATTTCTTATAGCAAGTGAATTGCTTATCAACAATTTAATTATAGAATGAGATCTAGGATATGTATAAATAATATTAACCAACCGTTACAATGCAGTTCAAAATAATTCTTATAACAAGTTTAATTTAATAATAGAAGAAAAATCAATATCAATAAAAACCATACATAACTAACTTCAATTTAGTTTTATGAGACAGGTAAAAAAAAGAAAATATATTATATATCTTCAAGTAGTTTGGAGAAAATTTAGTAGCTTTCTCTTAAATGAGGATAAATGCATCGCAAAAGATCGAAAACGAATAGGCAGACTATTCCATAGCCGGGCGACACTAACAATAAACGATTTTTCATAAATACCAAGGTAAATGCGAGGTATGACTATTTGAGGATTTCTAGAAGATCTTGAAAATAATATCATTTTTACGATTTGAGTAGGTGTTTGAGTTTTGATAATTTTAAAGAGATATATCAATAATCTAAACTTTAGATAATCATCAAAAGTTAGATTCAAGAAGTTTTTTAAATGGTTTGAAACATGTTGCCTAAGCCTTAACCCATAGACAAAACGAACAACTTTATGAACAACAGACTTAATTTTTTGTTTGTTTTTTAAGTTGCAACCGGAATAAACTTCAATACAATAGTTAATTTGAGACATTAGCAGCGTATGGCCTAGGGATTTCTTTACATGAAGTGGTAGGTATAAGTTAAGATGATATAGCCTACGCAATGTGAGATAAATTCTTGAGCATATATTGTTAATGTGAGGTTCAAAAGAAAGTCGGTTGTCTATGATTACACCAAGACATTTCAGCTTATCTACTATTTCGATGGATGTATTAGCTAATTTTAAGTCTAAAGTAAATAGATTTAATTTATTTATTTGAAAAATCATTGCCTTTGTTTTATCCGGATTCACTCTTAGATTATTTTCAAGCACCCAGTTTTCTAAATAAGTTAAGTCATGATTAACAGTGGCTTGCAATGCATCCGAGAATTGGTGCTCACCAGACCACAATAACTGAATGTCATCAGCAAATACGAATTTTTTACAAAAATTTAGCACATGAAATAAGTCATTTATGAATAGAGTAAATAATATAGGTCCAATTATAGAGCCTTGAGGTACCCCAGATTTGACACATTTTAGATCAGAGATACAACCATCAAAAGAAACAAACTGCTTGCGTTCACTTAGATAAGACCAGATTAATTTGCATGCATACATAGAAAAACCAAAATTATTGTGAAGCTTTGAAATTAATAATGTATGATCGACTTTATCGAAAGCCTTAGAAAGATCGACTGACACTAGAACATTAACCCTACCCACATTCAAATTAGCCCTTATAGAGTCAGTAAGTTCAGTTAGTAGATGGCTAGTGCTTCGACCACTTCGGAAACCATATTGGTAATCATCAAGTAACTTTTTATCATCAATCCATTTCATTATTTGTTTTTTCATGATAATTTCAACAACCTTCGACAAAGAGGCTAAGATACTGATTGGCCTTATATTGTTTGCGGATAATCTCCCATTTTTTTTAGGAATCGGTATGATTTTAGAAATCTTCCAGTCATTAGGAAAAATGGAAGATGTTAAAATAAAATTAATGAAGAAAAGAATATGTCTATTTAAAAGGGGGTAAACAATTTTTAACAATTTTTAGTATTGCAACCAAGGCAACTGAAAATAAAACAGCTGTAACTAAAATCGCTAGTGCGGCCACCTGTTATGAATTCGCCTTGATTGCTACTCACTTGCTTACAATACTTTTACAACACTGTCAACAGCTTTTAATTTTACTAAATGATCGCAACTCTGTACTACAGAAATGACATGTCTTTTGTAATGGCGGCAAAATTCAATTAAAAGATTTTACAAAGTAAATTTATATAAAGAATATCCACGTAAGTTGTTGTTTGTGTAAAAATACTGTTCGGCTGTCAAATACAAAAACTAAACGTGTGAAGAAAAACAAAATTCAACAATAAAACGGAAAGGTAAACAAAATTGATCAGCTGCCGACTGGCATATACCTTACAAATGAGCATTGAACTATTGCTTGCAAGTAGCTTCATGTACCTTATTTCTTGTTGTAGTGCGGCACAAAGTGTATTCATTTTAAATGTTATTTAATAAAAAGACTACATATTGAAATTTGGTTACTTTTTTCTCATTTGGTAACTTTTAATGCGAATTTTGGTTGTAAAAATTTTTTGGTTGTGGCAGCACTGATAAAAAGTACGAAAAAACAAAATAAAAAAATTGTATTTTGGCCAGAAAAAAGGGGTTTTTTACCAACGTGTACCGATTTTCGTCGGTTCACTGAAATAAAATCATAAGCAATAAGCTAAATTTCCCTTATTGCTCAACTAATAATAAAATATAAGATCATAATTGTACCATATAGACTTATTCCACAATTAATTGAGTAATAATGCCACTTTGGCTTATTATTCACGACTTTATTGCAGTGAGTCGACGAAAATCGGTGCATTGTGCCGATAGTGTGATAGTGTCGTATTTCGACTTCAAAAAAACGACAATTTTGTACTAGACTAAAGATCATTGTAACATTTTTTCTTCTATTCGAAATACGATTCTCCTTATTAGGAGCACAAAGTAGACCAGAGTTGAAGAAAGTGACTTATGAAAAAAGCTAAAATCATTTGTCGCGCAGATTCTGCGAGAAAGTGACAACTACAGTATATTTATTATTAAAATGTTACCAAAAAAATCAAAACAAACAAGTGAAAATGTGTGCTTTGTGAAATAAACACGTGTACATACATACATACGTACATACACATTTACAAAATTAAATTGAAGAATTTGTTGCATTTACTTAAAAAAAAACGAATGTGAAAAAGATTATTTGTATTAAAAAGTTATTAAAATTTGTTTGCAAATTATTCCTGATTTAACTTTAAGCATTTTCATTGAAAAATTTTAATTTTTACCTTTTATTTACAAAAATCACTCGGCGAATAAGACCACAAAGTGTTAAACGAAAAACATTTCAACAAGTAAACAATTTTGCAAAATTAGATGAAAGAATTTGTTGTGTTGAATTAAGAAACAAAGTGCGAAATAGCTTATAACTATTAAAAAGGCAATTACAAATTGTTTTAAGATGATTGCAGATTTCATTTGAAGCATTTTCATTAAAAAAATATTAATTTTTATCATTTATTTACAAAAATCGTCAAGCGAATGAGGTTACAAAGTATAAATTGAAATTAAGCTACAAAATTCCACCACGAAAGAAGGTTAAAGAAGACGCAGTGACAGAGTGAGCGAAAGATCCGAAAACGCAAATTATCTTCCGTCTCGTGTCACCTCTGGTATACCCTGTGATTAGGAGGAAAAAGAAGTAGAATCAAACCACTTCAAATTGACGTGTCATTGGAAGTTTGTTTTCTTGAGCTGTACGACCAGCCAATCAAATTGAGATATTAAAAAAAATTCCTCGCATCGTATATTATTTTTTTGTAATTCTTGTAGATGCAGATATATGTATCTTTCAAGAGACTCAAATATTTAAGAAATGACGACGCAAAAGAAGTTATTCCTTCCATAGGTCAAAGGGCAGAGTTCCGCGAAAAATTATTTGAATGGAGAGAGAAAGAATACGGGATTGATTACGAATTTTTGTCGCTGCCATTGAAGGATTGCTTGCAAAATTCCGAAACAGCATCTTCATCTTGCAATTCAAGCTTTTCCTTCGACAAAGTAAGTTTATCCATAGCAAAGTTGTAAAAATTCTCAGACATTTATTATTATAGTCTTCTTGATGGAGACATCAATAGGCAAAGCAGTTTTAAGCCATTATGAAAACGGAAACTGTTTTTAATTCAAAACGAAATGACATAATAAATATAATAGTCGAAGATCGAAGATGTTTTATTTAGCGGCAAAAATCTTTCTCCAAGAGATTTTTCACATTGATTAGAAAACATTTGCACACTTTTTCCTACAGAAAAAATGCACAAGTAAGTTTATTGCAAACAATTTTCAGAATTTATTATGTATGTACATACATACACTAGGCATAAAAAGTCTGCGTACATATTAAGCATATAGAAATAGTTTTATTTTTCAAATTATTGTTAAATACTAAAACACCTAATCTAAATTAGGGTTTTTTTAACAGACTAACTCCTTACTAATTTATTTATGGCAACTATGTTTCACAATGCTCGGTAACATTCATTTTATCGATCTTAAATTGGGAAAAGTTCCATCTCTAGCTAAGAAAAAGTCTGCGTACATAAATAATCTAACGGGATTATTTAAGTTGTAATTATTCGTTGCATATAGTTTTTGTTTAAATTCGTGTTCTTATGTGTATTTGGTGTATTTAACAAACATTTTAATCGCATAGTTGTTATGGATCGCAAAGAAAAAGAGATAAGTCCCGCAGAGCGCGAAATTATCGTCAACTTATGGAAAAAAGGAGAAAGTTTTAGAAAGATCGGTGAGACTGTGGAAAGATGTCATTCTTCTATTCAAAGGGTGATAAATAATTACAAAGAAACTAAACTATTCATATCTAAGCCGCGACTGGTCGTTCATCCAAACTTATTGAACGAGAAAAGAGGTTTATGATTCAATCTGTGAAAAAGAGTCCCAAGGTAACAGCCTCAAAAGTAGCAAACGATGTTGAAATTAATTTTGGAAAAGTTATTAGTAGTGATAGTGTTCGAAAATTGCTTAAAAAAATGATTACCATGGCCGTATAGTACCAAGAAAGCCATATATTTCACATTTCAGCCGACTAAAGAGAATAGCATTTGCTAAAGAGCATATAAACAAGCCTCTAGACTTCTGGGAAAAGGTAAATTTTTCAGATGAGAGCAAAATTTTGCCTTTTTGGTATAAAGGGAAGTCAAATAGTGTGGAGAAAAGATGGCACTGCTCTTAATAAAGAACACTTATCTAGTACAGTGAAGCATGGTGGTGGTGGTGTCATGGTTTGGGGGTGCATGGCAGCAAAAGGTGTTGGCCAGCTGCAATTCATTGAAACAACTATGGGTAAAAGGGGCTATTTGGACATCTTAAGAAGCAATTTACAGCAAAGTGCAATAAAATTGGGCCTTCAGGGTCAATTTATCTTTCAGCAAGATAATGACCCTAAGCATACCGCTGATATAGTGAAACTATGGCTTCTGTACAATGTTCCTAAGCAATTGCGAACGCCTTCTCAATCACTAGATCTCAATCGTACTATGCATCTTTGGGGTTTACTGGAGAAAAAGATCCGACAACATCAAATAACTTCAAAAGCAATGCTTAAAGATGTTATACAGCGGGAATGGAACAATATAACACACGAAGAAACTACAAAACTAGTTCAATCTATGCCAAAAAGATTAATGGAGATTCTGAGACGTAAATGCTATCCAACCAGCTATTAAAACCTTTTAAAAAATTCGATTTATAAATATATAAAAACGTATTTTGAAAGGCGTACGCAGACTTTTTCGTACGTTTTTCAATGAATTTTTTTATTTTTATTATCCTATTGTTAACTGTGAATTACTTTTACTTAAGTTTTACATTATTTTCTAAAGACTGATATGTATTTAATAAATAAAATTCGTTTTTGAAATAATATATATATATATATATATATATTTATAATTATTTTGTTTCTTTTTAATAGGCAAAGCTTATGTACGCAGACTTTTTATACCAAGTGTATGTATGTATATGAATGATCGTAAAATATTTCATACAACTTATTAAGAATACTATTTTATACCACGACGAGGTAAAAAAAAATTCATCCGGGGAACTGTATTCAAAATATGTTAATATGATTTCAAAAAAGAAAAAATTAGGAAACAACTTTGCAGTTGCTGAAACTCGTGAGGCACCTGATATATTTGAGTTTGATGAGGTCGCTGCTAACGAGTTAAAGGATTTCCTGAAATAGTAGACAAATGAGAAAATCATTTTATTTAATCATATGCCAATAAGTGGTGGCGTTGGCTGAAGTAGTTAGCACGTTGACTACAAAACCGAAGGTCCTGGGTTCAATCCCTGTATCCGACAGTCATTAAAAATAACAACACCACGCATTTTTCTGATGTGCATTAGTGTCCCTTTGTGTCAGTTGTTGTAGGAAAGTTCAAGTGATGAAGGCATAGTCACTGGTCACTGAACTATACCGACTTCAGCAGATACTAATCCTAATGTAACATCAGAGCGCCCTCCTTCGTTGTGTAGCAAAATCATTGGCGAAGTAAAATAATCAATAAAATGGCTACAAGACACAGCTTCAAAAAATTAATACGCCTCATTTAACATCAGAGAGGCGCTGCAACACTGCATTATTCAAAAACGTGCGAAAGAGCAGAGTTGTAAAAGAATGAAGCTTTCCTCTATCTCTTCCTTCACCACCTGTCTTCTCTCTCACTATCCCTTTCCTAAAGAAGGTAACACCTAGTAATAGTAGTAGGCATTAATTGCCTGAGTGTTACTTCTCTTTTTAAAAAAAAAAAAAAAAAAAAAAAAAAAGTGCATTGTTTATAGCTTGGCCATTACTTATAGACTCAAGATTTCCAAATTTGGTAACAATTCTTTTATAATATTGCTTTAACTTCTCATACCGTTACATAAATGATTTCAAGTTGATATTGCCTTCAAGCTATTGCATCCCTATAAGAATGATTTGAGAACACTAAAATGGGAATTATTCAAAGATGAAATTCATAAATATTACGAAGAGAATTTAAGAAACGAATAAAGCAAACAATTATTCAAAATTGCAATACCGTCAACAAACGTTTAGTTAATATACAGAAAAGAATTATACACATAGACTTTAGAATTTTTCATTGCAGGTACGCAAGATTACAAAACTTGCACATTATTGAATGCTGTTTTACCATGCACTGCGCGGTTTAAAAACCTTTCAGGTAAAAATAACAAAAAAGAATAACAATCTGCGACGCCAACGAAAATTTTGCAATAAAAGTTTCATCAATCAATGACTATGGAGAAAAATTTAATGCGTTAGCAAATAACTACTGTTTAGACAATAGTTCAATTGAACCTATTTTAGTCGTTGAAGGTCACTCGAATGATGAATTGACATGTTGCTATATACATATACATACATATTTCTCGGAAAAATTTTTCAAGTTTGATTCTTTCCTCCGTTGCTTGCAAACATGTTTTAAAATGTTCCACGTCCTTTGTCATACTTACCCAAAAGCTTGTAACCCCCTGTGGACTTTCATACGACTTTATTTTTTTGATATTGAAACACATTGTGATTGCAGATCATCTAATTTAACGTCTCTTCTTAATTTTATCAGAAGCAATTAACATTATTATTTTCATTATTATTATTTTCATTATTATTATTATTATTATTATTATTATTACATATTTTTTTTAAATTTCGTGAAAATGTATGTACATATGTATGTTTTAAGTGCATGAAAAAAATTTCAAATGTTCTATTTATGATAAGACATTTTAAAATAGATCATTTAATAACAAACGAACTTCTTCAACTTCAGTGTAAACAAGACAACTGTAACCAAATACATATTTTCAAAATTTACATCTTTCAAAAATCATTTGCATAAACAGCACCCCTCTAAAACACACACAAAAACGTTTATGCTATTGCGTGTGAAAAAAATGAAGGCAACGAAACAATTTCTGATTTAAACGAATCTTCTTACGAAATTTTAAATGAATTTGATAGATGTTACACCGCCAGTGTCAACCCAAAATCTAAATATTTCTTCAAATTCTGATCAAACTTCTAATATTCTATATAACATGAACAATTTGACAACACGAGCATTCTTTTTAACACTTTCCTTGCATTCACAAAATTGTATGCCAAGGAAAGAGGTAACGGAAATTCAAAATATGATTAAAGGATTACTTTCAAATGTTTCAAGTACAATAGAAAGTGTGTGTTATTTTCATAACGCAAACGAAATTCGAGTAGATTGAAAATTTTTACTACACTTTTGTCAGGACCCCTTTTCTGAAATAAAATCGAAGCACCGACTCTTCAAAATATTAAAAGACTTAAATTTATGTCAAGATTCAAAAAAGTTTGTACTAGATGAACCTGAAACTACTACTCATGGTATTCAAACATTAGCTTCATTAGCTTTTTGTCATGTTAAAATCAATATTTGAAATTTTGAATTCTACTCTAGAAAATAGCAAATTCTATTTAAACGAACATGTTTTTAAAAATGCTACAAGTGGTGCATTATTTAAAGGAAAAAAAACAATTTGCTTCTGAAAATTTTGTTCCCTAGGTGTTGTATTTTGATTACTTTCAAATAAATAATGCACTTGGCACACATACGTATTCCATATGCTGTAACTATATACATTTTCCTACTATGCCGCAACACTTCGTTTCTAAGCTTCAGTACATTTTCCGTGGAGCATTTATAGCAAAAAAAAAAAAAAAAACTAAAAGAGTGGCAATGACAAATCATTTTGCCATCTTGTTGAAGATTTGAAGGAAGTAGAAAAGGGTGTAGATTAAGGAATTCAATTATTCGGGGTTTTGCTTTAATCGGTTAATCGCTCGAATAATTAACCTAGGTTTTGGCTTAATCGGTTATTCTCGGTATTAACCGGTTAACTGATTAATAAAGTTTTTCTATAACTAAGGTGTTTTCAACAAATAAAAGTGCATACACAGAGAAAAAACTACCTCATAGAATCTATGAAACGTTTTTAGGCTAAGGAGTATCCCAGCAGAAAGAAGCGAAGATTTTTTCATAGAGATTCCTTATTGTTTTTATGTGGTAAATCTTATTAATTTTATCAAGAAGACAACCACATAAAATTTTTTTACTCAATTTCCGTTGTTTTTGGCACCAAAAAAAAACAATCCATAGATAAAAACTTCTTGATTCTATTAGGTTTTCCTATGAATTGTAAACTATAGGGATTTCTTATTGACTTTATTACGTTAACTTATTGATTTTTTAAAAAGGTTTTCTTCTTAATTTTATTAGGTTCCTATATGATTATGTGTAAAGCATCTCTATGTCTCTATGTCTATTTACAGATTTGAAATAACAAGACACCTCATAAAATCAAGATTTTCTTATTAAAAAAATCAATAAGATGCTCTACACATAATCATATAGGAACCTACTAAAATCAAGAAGAAAAACTTATTGAAAAAATCAATAAGATAGCCTAATAAAATCAAGAAGAACCCCTTTTTAAAAAAATCAATAAGTTAACCTAATAAAGTCAATAAGAAATCCCTATAGTTTACAATTCATAAGAAAACCTAGTAGAATCAAGAAGTTTTTTTCTATGGAAATTGAGTAAAAAAAAGTTTTGCATAATAAGATTTCTTCTTGATTTTATGTGGTTTTCGTCTTGATGAAATTAATAAGATTTACCACATAAAAACAATAAGGAATCTCTATGAAAAAATCTTCGCTTCTTTCTGCTGGGATACCCCTTAGCCTAAAAACGTTTCATAGAGAAAATCTTCTTGATTCTATGAAGCAGTTTTTTCTCTGTGAATATGATGAACATTTAAGAAGTAAAAGCAGTTATGCAAACGATGTGCAATCTAATAATTATAAAGAAACAGGAATTAAATCTGATAGTATTTTTAACCAACCCAACTATTTTCATGTGACAGAAAACTTCAGCTTTGATATTATGGACGATATATTTGAGGGAGTTTGTGTTTATGACGTTTGTAATGTTTTATTAGGTTTAATAAAAGATAAGGTCATCACACTTAATCTACTGAAGTGTAGAAAAAAAATTTTCAATTTGGCCCAACGGATAAAGGAAATTAGTCTTCTTTATTGGATATTGCGAGACTAAAATCATTCAATTTGAAGATAACCGCAAGTGAAACATTTTGCTTTGTTCACTTTTATTATTAAAAAACGAAATTTCATCTAAATAGGTAAACAGTTTGAAAATGTTAATAGAAAAGCATCATTTGTTGTACACACAGCTTTATGGGAAACTAAAACCCAAACATTATTTTTTAGTTCATTACCCCTCAGCAATTATGTTATGTGGACCGTTAAAAAGTATATGGGGAATGCGCTTCGAGGCCAAACATATAGAAACAAAAATTTACTTCAACAATATAGCATCTAGAAGAAATCCTCCACACTCATTAGCAATTAAATCTAGTATCAAATTTTCCAAAATTTTTATTAGACCATGAAAATGGAATAGAGCCTGAAATTAGTTTTGATTCATACGAAACTATTAATTTAAAAAATTAACATTGCTTTCCCAACATAGTTGAGTCAGAATTGTTCGAATATAATATTATTTAAATCACGATGTATATTTGAATTTTTTATATACCATGGAGCCGCTGTTATTAACCGTAAAATTTTGTTCTGCCTTCGTTGGATTCTCTCGACATTAGAAGCTGAAGTAGTACCCCATAACTGAATTCCGTAGCACCATATAGGTTTTAAGAGCGACTTGTATATTAAAAGTTTACAATCTAGGTTGCATTTCTACCAACCAGCCAATGTATCTGAGTTACATAGTTTAAGTTTCATTTGCGTTAGCTTAGAGTCAATGTGGTGCTTCCATGTGAGCCTTCGATCAAGATGTATACCAAGGTATTTCACATTTAAATTTTGAGGAACAATTTGATTATTGATTGTAATGGGGGAACAAGTGTCTTAGGATCTTTTTTCGGGTTGAGTTCTGCAATTAGTTTTTGTACATCACGCGTCTTAAATTTTATTGGTCGAGGGGGTAAAGCAACTACATTTGGCAAATCAACAGCACCAGAATATGTGTTTGGGGTAAATACGGATTTTAAATGCTCACCAAATAGTTTACCTTTTTCAGTATCGCTTCTTGCCCAACCTCCTGTAGATGTGCGCAGAGGTGGTTTAAACTCAACGGGTGTTTTAAGATTTCTAGCAGCGCGCCACAAAGAGTAATTAGATGCTGGTGTGACATCAAAACCTTCCAAATAATTTTTAATAGATGCAGTTTTTTCAAATGCAAGGAACTCTTAGAGTCGTTTAGTGCACTCTTTAAATCTGATTTGAAGTTGGGGTGATCTATGCTGTTGCCATTCTCTTCTAGCTCTTCTTTTTTCACTTACGAGACGTTAAATATCCGTAGAAGAAATTCTATTTACCCTAGTCTGCGGATGGAAGGTAGTGGCATGTTCAGCAGCCTGCTTAGTATTTTCATTAAGGTTGGCAATGTTAGATTCAATATCATCAGGTGTTCTTAGCGTAATATTTTCCGTGCAATGACTACTAAAATATTTTTTAAATCCCAGCCAATTAACACGATTTATCGTTTTCACATATGGGTGAGGTAAGTCACTTCTTAATGGGCTACAAATTGTAACGATCGGACGAGAGATCTAGAGAAGCTTCAATTTGAATTAAATCCCTAGAGATATTTTTCATGACGCCAAAATCTATAACATCCGCAATTTTTTGTATGTCAGTAGGCCAATAAGTGGGCTCCCCACTCGAAATGACATCCGAGCCCATTTTTGAAATTGTGTTGAACAACGCTCGAACTCTGGGTGTAATAAGACGCGAACCGCAAAACGTATGTCTAGCATTATAGTCGCCAGCTGCTAAGAAACAAGGGCCAAGAGATTTATAGAAATCCTCGTATTGATCCTCAGTAATTGAGAATCTGGGAGGGGAGTAAATTGATGATATCACAAAATTTGTGGAAAATTTTTCAACACAAATATTCGTTGCTTGTAGATGTTCCTCACAAATGTTGTCAAGAATGTAGTGCTTGAGTCTTGACTTAATTAAAATTGCTGATCCACCTCATGCTCTTCCTCTCGGGTCCTTTGAATCATATAAGGTGTAGCCATAAATTTTAAAAAGGCTTCTCGAAGTCAAATGAGTCTCTGAGACCAACATTATATCAATATTTTTTTCCGTAAGGAAGTGCTCAAGTTCATTTTTATGTTGGCGAATGCCGTAAAACTGTAACATTTTTAGTTTAAAAACGCACCATCGTTAATTAAAAAATTTTCCATTATTAATTTTTTTTTTTATTTTTAATTCAAAAATGCTGAAATATGAATATATGTAAGTCGTTTCATCCTTAGGTCAAAAATGGTCCATTATTAATTAAGGACGTTTAATTTTTAATTAAAAAATTCTCCAATATTAATTTAGAAAGTTTTATTATTAATTAAAAAACGCTCCATTATTAATTTAAGTCGTTTCATTCTTAATTCAAAAATTCTCTATTATTAATTCAAACGCTTAATTTTTAATATAAAAATAATAAGTTTTAGAATAAAAATGTTTCATTATTACTTCAAGAATATTTCATTCTTAACATAAAAGCATAATCTTTTAATTCGAGTATGTTCAACTTTATATTATGGTTGTTGTCCTTTTCAAACAAAAAATATTCTTTTTTGATTTCAAAATATTTTTCATTTTTAAAACAAGAATGATAATGTTTAAAAGAATAGAAAACAAACTTAGTTATACATATGTCATAAAGGTTACGTTTTTAAAATCAAATTGTTTCTTCTTGATTTTAAAACTTTTTTTTTTGGGTTTAGTGATGTAACGAATGTCAATTTTTGATATTCGCGAAGGCGAATACGAATATTTTAAACGATATTCGCCAATACGAATACGAATATTGCATATGAAACTTTAGACATTAAATTGGGGTTCTGTTTACTCCTGCAATTAGAAATACAAAAAAATTTTAGGAAAAAGGACTTCATACTCCTGTTGGCGTACTTTAAAGTTAATAAAAACTACCCAAAATTTTAATGATCGTCTTAAATAATATTTGAAAATGATACAAAGCACAAATTTCTATAAAAAATTTAATGGATTTGTAGAAACTAATATTTTTAGCCATTTACATATTTAAATTTCGTTTAGGATTTATGCATTTATTTATTTAATTTGTTTGAATTTGGCGAATACGAATATATAAAAATGGCCGAATATTCGTCCATCACTAGTATCGAGTGACATCATCAGAAAATTTCGTGCTATCGGAATTAGTTTCTATTCGATTGCAATTTCGATCACGAATGCAGGAATTATCCCTTATCCCCCTATTTGATGATGTTTCCCAAATTCATTTGGTTGCATTGTTGTAGAATTGCTGAACGATTGTGCAAATACCCACACACGTACTAAGCTTAATATAAATTGTCATTTTGATGATTTCAAATGTCTGCCATTAGAGCTGTAAATAGTGAAACGGATTTTAAATAGTTCTGCCAAAAAAACCGATTCAAAGATCTGGGTTTTTTAACTTTTGGGATTTTCTCATTCGATTTCGAATAACACATATTGAAATTTCTAATGACAGCATTCGTAAACGCGCATACATTCGAATGCAACCGTTCGTGTTTTTACTCGCAATCAAAACGGCATTCGAAATAACGTTTAACGTAGAAAAAGCGAAGGAAAAGAAAATGTATGTTCAATATTTTACTTATTGATGTGTAAACATCTATACGCTAGGGGGTAAAAATCTTTTTCACAATACAATCACAAATTTTGAGTAAGATCATCATACTAAAGGGCCACTCAGACTATTATACATGTATAAAGACTTTCATCACACTTTACGAAAAAGAAATCTAAACACATTTGTTTCGACTATCAAAAAATCTAACGTAAATTGACATTTTATGATCACACCTCATATTACATTAAAAACACGAGTATAAAGCAAACATCTGTTGAGGATTAACATGCCTACATTAATCTTTGACTTCCGGCGGTAAAGCAGTTTCATGTACGCTGTGGTCGTACCGGCCTCTGAAAATAGACGGCGGTTAAAGTAGTTGATTTAAATAAGATAAATAAAAAGAAAATACGATAGTTTCGTTAACTTTCAGACATGTCTTACACGAAAAATTATTCAATACGATAAGCACATTCAATATTTATATTCGTTTTAATACAAAGACATATAACATAAACGACGGCACGGCATCGTCGTCGAAACAGACGGCTTGTTAGTTTGGATTTTGTAATAATGCAACCCTGATCAGATGAAAAGTATTATCGTTTAGAAAATTTTCAAAAAATGGTCAAGTATTATGGGATGTCAAATTTTTATCGTATTATTTACCATTCGTTATGACATTTTGCATTCACAATATCGCACTTGCACGTATTATTTGAATTTTTGACATGTATTAATACAAAGTATAATAGTCTGAGTGGCCCTTAAGATGCACACCGCATTATGAAGTACGAGTGTACACAGCAAAAAATTACACATTACCATCAAAACTACTTGCCATATAATAACTTACTTTTCTGATTACCAAATTTCATTACTCGCTTACAAATTACATTACCTAAAATTTAAAAAAAATTATATACAAGTTGCTAAATGAGGAGAATAATTTTTTTAGATTAAATAGATTACGTGAACAAGTTGCCAAATAAAAAAAGTAAGTACTTCTCAAGAATCGATTATTTTAGTCTCACGACTTGTTCAAATCATTAAGTTGGTAATCCAGTAAGGAACAGCTTCCACCAAAAACGCTTAATTCCAAACCCGATTACCTTTTCTGAAATTTTTTGCTGGGCATTTACTAAGCAAATAAGTTAAATAAAACAAACAAAAACCAGCAAATTCCTATGTATTTAAAATATTGAAAGTTTTGATACTTTTAATTGATTAATTTAAAAAAATATACTAAAATCATAAGTACTTCCAACTTTAAAAAAATTTTATGAGAAGCACGGAAACACATCTAAGGAAATTATTTCATAAGAATTTTAAGCTTAGCTCAAAATGTTTTATCTGGTAAAAATTGGATAATTTTTAAAAAAGTTACAAGCCACAAGAAGTGTTTTGGAGTCCTAGGTGGTCAAATTTGGCCCACTGTAACTTCTCTCCAGCTCAAGCCAGAACGCTGTCGTGACATGTGTTATAAAGCCTAGGTACTCCTCTACGGATGTTAGAAGTTTCATATTAATCCAATCAGTAGTTTAGAAGTTCCAGATTTATTATGGTTTATTTTGTAAAAGTCCCCACTGTGCAATGTAAATTTTAAATATACACGTGCATACATATGTGCAAACATACATATGTATGTGTGAGGACCTATTTTTCAACACAAAACACATACCAATTGGATTATAGGACCTATTTTTCAACACAAAACACATACCAATTGGATTATAGTCTTTTTCGTGAGCGTGCGTGATCGTGATAAGTTGTAAACCACTCGTGCGTGATTAAGAATATTTTATTCGTGAGCGTGCGTGATCGTGAAAATTTGCAATATCTTTTTTATTTACAAATAAACCAATTTATTTTATTTTTAAGAGCATATTTTTTTAATTTTTAGTGCATATTTTCAAGTTTTTAGTGCATATTGAATGCGCATAAAACACTTTTTTTAGAACATATTTCTGGTTTCCTTGCTAATGACTGTAAATTTGGGCCTAAGTATTAGTTAGGGTATTCAATTAATCGGGATTTTGCTTTAATCGGTTAATCGCTCGATTAATTAACCGAGCTTTTGGCTTAATCGTATTAACCGGTTAACCGGTTAATAAAGTTTTTCCATAAATAAAGTGTTTTCAACAAATAAAAGTGCATATATTATTTATTAATTTGAGTTTATTAGTATAACAAAAAAAAAATGGTTTAAGTCTTTAGGACTTAAGCGATTCTCCTCTTTAGTTTTGATAAAACCGGACTTGGAAAAATCCTTCTACTTATGTTAGATGTTGAGGAAATCGAAAGCAATCCATAATACAGAATATCTAGTTTCTCAGTCCTCTTCCTGGATTTCTCAAAACATATAAAATCATTCTTATACCACTAGAGTACTGTTTTATTGATTTTTGCAACTTTTCTTTGACCTTTTATTATTATTTTTTAAATTCTTAGCACTTCTAATTATTTCAGTTAATTTGGTTAGAACATTTCTTGTATTACTATCGATAGTTCCTTCTATTGGCAGGTCATCATTTGACTCATACTGGGAGAACTCTGCGACGAATGTTTTGCAAACAAATTAATTTCTGAATTTCTTAGCTTCAGGTTTTGTACTGTGTTTTTTGCTACAAGAAAATATTTCATATTGTATAAAATAGTTGAATTCATCTCTCATTAAATCTAATCCTTAATTAAATCGTGGGCAACTACTATTGGCTTATTAAACAAAAGTTATAAATGCCCCCTAGTTACCAGTACCAGAGCCTTTACTGGACTCTTTTATAGCCATGTCCAAAGATTTTGAAGTTTTACTTTAGCTAGGATCACTGAACATACTTCTTTGTTTGTATGAAAAATAATTTCTAAACACTCATCTTTTGTAAATGAGACGAAACAAATAATTATTCACACAAAAAATAATTAAAACTTATGAAAAAATTTGTTGAGTCGTTTAATCGGTTAACCGTTTAATCGGTTAATTTTAAATTAATCCTAAGTATACATTTTCTGTTGTTTGTTTTGATAAAAATTTGATAGGCACACTACATTTGTCTCTTTTTAACAGCACTCAAATCAGAAACTATAATCTTTAATTGAAATGTTTTGCATGTGTATTGGTTAGGAACAGAGAGTAAGATAAACAAAATGAACTAAAGACCAAAAACGAACGAAAGAACAACAAAGATCAAAAGAACAAGATAGACCAAAAGAACAAAAAGGAACAACTAGACTAAACCAGTTCAGTTCGTTCACTCATGGGAATAGTTCAATTGAACTAGTTCGTTCCTTAAATGCACAACTCTAATATTTACTGACAAAACGTCAACATTAAACATAACAAACTACTGTCGCTTAAATAACGACACAGCTGATATTAACAGACAACGAATATCGTCTAAAATGTTACTGAATAGCAAATTCGATAAATTTTCTTTATAACTATTTTAACGATACGATTATCGTTAGAAAAAAGTTAGTCCTAATTTACAGTATGAAAGTCTTACTGCTAAGCTGATTAGTTTGTGGGAGAGAAAGATACGAAGGGCGCAGAAACGTTTCTTTTCCCCTCGTCTCTCTCTCCTAAAAAACTAATCAGCTTAGCAATAAGACTTGCATAGTGTAAATTAGGACTTAGTGAATCGTACTACAGGTTTTCTAAAGCCCCCCGTAGACGACATGTTTTTTGCGTCTGACTTTATTTTCTTACGTGTGCCAAGATAGCGTCGACGAAATAGCGTCGATTTTGGGAATTAAAAAACCGGGAAAAAATGGGGGAAATTTTCTGGGTATTTTTAAAAATATATTGACAAGCTAGCAACGATTTTGGGAATTCAAGGGGGGAACAAAACAAAAACCGTGGATGAGTTTTCCCAGGAGCACTGTTGGACTCCCACGCCAAAACGTTATATATTCTTAAAGTGGACACTTAGGAGAACAAAATGAGACAACCGTGCTAAAATTCTGACGAGCCGTTTTCGAGAAAATCGACTTAATCGAAAATGGCCAAAAAAAACCGTGGATGAATTTTCCCAGGAGCACCCTTGGATCCCCACGCCAAAGTCTCATATATTCTTAAAGTGGACACTTAGGAGAACAAAATGAGACAACCGTGCTAAAATTCTGACGAGCCGTTTTCGAGAAAATCGACTTAATCGAAAATGGCCAAAAAAAACCGTGGATGAATTTTCCCAGGAGCACCCTTGGATCCCCACGCCAAAGTCTGATATATTCTTAAAGTGGACACTTAGGAGAACAAAATGAGATAACCGTGCTAAAATTCTGACGAGCCGTTTTCGAGAAAATCGACTTAATCGAAAATGGCAAAAAAAAACCGTGGATGAATTTTCCCAGGAGCACCCTTGGATCCCCACGCCAAAGTCTCATATATTCTCAAAGTGGACACTTAGGAGAACAAAATGAGACAACCGTGCTAAAATTCTGACGAGCCGTTTTCGAGAAAATCGACTTAATCGAAAATGGCCAAAAAAAACCGTGGATGAATTTTCCCAGGAGCACCCTTGGATCCCCACGCCAAAGTCTCATATATTCTCAAAGTGGACACTTAGGAGAACAAAATGAGACAACCGTGCTAAAATTCTGACGAGCCGTTTTCGAGAAAATCGACTTAATCGAAAATGGCCAAAAAAAACCGTGGATGAATTTTCCCAGGAGCACCCTTGGATCCCCACGCCAAAGTCTCATATATTCTCAAAGTGGACACTTAGGAGAACAAAATGAGACAACCGTGCTAAAATTCTGACGAGCCGTTTTCGAGAAAATCGACTTAATCGAAAATGGCCGAAAATAACCGATAAAAAAATATCGAAATCGAAAATGGCTAATAAGATTAAGGTATAGCATACCTGTAATTAATAAATGCCAAAAACGACGCCTTATCGTTTTATGCTTTCAACTCTGTTTCACACATAGTTGTATTAAAGAAAAAAATAGTGCCACACCTTATATAAAATCGCTTAAACTAAGTAAAAAAAATGTTTACATTTTCAAGCATATATCATGTAATTGCTATGAAGAATGGTTTTCTTCATACGTTTTTATAAAATTATTCAATTTTTATTTGACATTATTGGTTTACTTCACCAAATTTTAAACAGTATATAAAAGTGTCGGCCAGTGCAGACTGGCAATAAATGTCTTTCAGTTTGACATTTCGTGTGGTGGTTACTGGTTTGCCGCATCAAGTATGTATTCTTAATATCTGTCCGGCAAACCAGTAACCACGAGACGATTTTATGATCAATAATTCTTTACGAAAATTTTTTGTCAATTTGTGATTATAAAAACAAAATATTAAGACAAAATCGTACGAGGAGTTGTTAGCTATAAAATATTAATATATATTGTAAAAACATTTCGGAAGCAATAATGCTCATGCATTTAGTTTTTTCTATATTATTATTGAATGTAGATTTGAGTGCCGAACATGATCGATAGTCTGAACAGTAAACAGGCACATCAAAGTTTTCTGCGGTAGCGTAGTAGAGATGGAATAAATGAAAAAATATGTTTTGGATAAAATTTCTGGTATTTTATAAGTTTAAATGTTTTAATTGATTTATGAATTAAAGTTTGTGTGAAAAAGTGAAAATAAAATAACTAATTATACAAATTTAATACATTTAACTCAATGATAATATATGTTACAAAAATATCTAATGTTACAAAAATATCTAATTGGCGAGATGTTTAATATTTTGGTCACAAATAATTGTTTTGCCGTCTTTTTTAAATGAAAATTGCTTAATAAATAAACGTTAAATGTACAGAAACACGTAAAATGACATTTCGTTGGTTGGTTTCTGGTTTGCTGCAGACTTAATGTATTTTGAATATACTGTGCCGCAAATCAGAAACCAACCGATGATTTGATATCAAGATGAATCGATCAGGCCATGAGCTCTGATTATTATATCATAACGCTGCCATAATATTAATAAATTGAGTCTATACCTTAAAAATTTTTCATCATGATATCAATTTGATATTCATCATGATATAAAGTTTTCAGGTGTGGACACTATGTAAACAAAAAGTAATGTATTCTTGAAAATCGCTAAGATGCAGATAGATTAATTAGCTATTGACATGACTGAAGTAACTGTAAAATAAATTTTCATTTTTCAAAGAATTTAATTTTACAATTATTTCGAGTAGACGCAGACGAAGATTTTTATCTGTGGGAAAAATTATTATATATTATTATTATATATTAACCAAAGTGATTTTTATCTTAATATTAAATTATTAACCAAAGTGATTTTTATCTTAACATTAAAATTAATAAAATAAAAAAAATTTGGATAATGACAACGTAAGTTGAGTTTAAGTTATTGGCTTAAATCTAGTTTAGGGGCACCTCCTAAAAATGAAAAAAAAGTATCGTATCCTATAGTAAATTGAAAAATAATAAATAAAAATTAAATAAAAATATTGGCGTCGAGGCTTAGTTTCCGAGTTATAGGCCTCTGAAATTCTAGTACAATATTGTGATTATACGGTGTTTTTAAACGAATATGACCAATATTGGTATTTCAAAAATTAAAAAAAGGTATGCTATCCTATAGAAAATTCAAAAAACAACTTTGCAATCCAGAAAATCATTACTAGGCTGCGCCGTCTCGGGAAACACCATGGTGGAGAAAATCCTTAAGAAAAATGTTATTAAGCAGGAAAACTTTGCAATCCAGAAAATCATTACTAGGCTGAGCCGTCCCGGGAAACACCATGGTGGAGAAAATCCTTAAGCCCGGCCGAAGGCCGTCAATGCAGAATAATTACTAGGCTGAGCCGTCCCGGGAAACACCATGGTGGAGAAAATCCTTAAGCCCGGCCGAAGGCCGTCAATGCAGAATAATTTTATTAAGTCATGTTTTGCACTCGGCAGTTTTACTTGAAGCAGGTCTGAGTTTATAGGAGAGAAAGGAAAGAAGAAAGAAGAGGGGTACCGACTTGCCTTACTTAGTTTAAGCGATTTTATATAAGGTGTGGCACTATTTTTTTCTTTAATACAACTATGTGTGAAACAGAGTTGAAAGCATAAAACGATAAGTCGTCGTTTTTGGCATTTATTAATTACAGGTATGCTATACCTTAATCTTATTAGCCATTTTCGATTTCGATATTTTTTTATCGGTTATTTTCGGCCATTTTCGATTAAGTCGATTTTCTCGAAAACGGCTCGTCAGAATTTTAGCACGGTTGTCTCATTTTGTTCTCCTAAGTGTCCACTTTGAGAATATATGAGACTTTGGCGTGGGGATCCAAGGGTGCTCCTGGGAAAATTCATCCACGGTTTTTTTTGGCCATTTTCGATTAAGTCGATTTTCTCGAAAACGGCTCGTCAGAATTTTAGCACGGTTGTCTCATTTTGTTCTCCTAAGTGTCCACTTTGAGAATATATGAGACTTTGGCGTGGGGATCCAAGGGTGCTCCTGGGAAAATTCATCCACGGTTTTTTTTGGCCATTTTCGATTAAGTCGATTTTCTCGAAAACGGCTCGTCAGAATTTTAGCACGGTTGTCTCATTTTGTTCTCCTAAGTGTCCACTTTGAGAATATATGAGACTTTGGCGTGGGGATCCAAGGGTGCTCCTGGGAAAATTCATCCACGGTTTTTTTTTGCCATTTTCGATTAAGTCGATTTTCTCGAAAACGGCTCGTCAGAATTTTAGCACGGTTATCTCATTTTGTTCTCCTAAGTGTCCACTTTAAGAATATATGAGACTTTGGCGTGGGGATCCAAGGGTGCTCCTGGGAAAATTCATCCACGGTTTTTTTGGCCATTTTCGATTAAGTCGATTTTCTCGAAAACGGCTCGTCAGAATTTTAGCACGGTTGTCTCATTTTGTTCTCCTAAGTGTCCACTTTAAGAATATATGAGACTTTGGCGTGGGGATCCAAGGGTGCTCCTGGGAAAATTCATCCACGGTTTTTTTTGGCCATTTTCGATTAAGTCGATTTTCTCGAAAACGGCTCGTCAGAATTTTAGCACGGTTGTCTCATTTTGTTCTCCTAAGTGTCCACTTTGAGAATATATGAGACTTTGGCGTGGGGATCCAAGGGTGCTCCTGGGAAAATTCATCCACGGTTTTTTTTGGCCATTTTCGATTAAGTCGATTTTCTCGAAAACGGCTCGTCAGAATTTTAGCACGGTTGTCTCATTTTGTTCTCCTAAGTGTCCACTTTGAGAATATATGAGACTTTGGCGTGGGGATCCAAGGGTGCTCCTGGGAAAATTCATCCACGGTTTTTTTTGGCCATTTTCGATTAAGTCGATTTTCTCGAAAACGGCTCGTCAGAATTTTAGCACGGTTGTCTCATTTTGTTCTCCTAAGTGTCCACTTTGAGAATATATGAGACTTTGGCGTGGGGATCCAAGGGTGCTCCTGGGAAAATTCATCCACGGTTTTTTTTTGCCATTTTCGATTAAGTCGATTTTCTCGAAAACGGCTCGTCAGAATTTTAGCACGGTTATCTCATTTTGTTCTCCTAAGTGTCCACTTTAAGAATATATGAGACTTTGGCGTGGGGATCCAAGGGTGCTCCTGGGAAAATTCATCCACGGTTTTTTTTGGCCATTTTCGATTAAGTCGATTTTCTCGAAAACGGCTCGTCAGAATTTTAGCACGGTTGTCTCATTTTGTTCTCCTAAGTGTCCACTTTAAGAATATATGAGACTTTGGCGTGGGGATCCAAGGGTGCTCCTGGGAAAATTCATCCACGGTTTTTTTTGGCCATTTTCGATTAAGTCGATTTTCTCGAAAACGGCTCGTCAGAATTTTAGCACGGTTGTCTCATTTTGTTCTCCTAAGTGTCCACTTTGAGAATATATCAGACTTTGGCGTGGGGATCCAAGGGTGCTCCTGGGAAAATTCATCCATGGTTTTTTTTGGCCATTTTCGATTAAGTCGATTTTCTCGAAAACGGCTCGTCAGAATTTTAGCACGGTTGTCTCATTTTGTTCTCCTAAGTGTCCACTTTGAGAATATATGAGACTTTGGCGTGGGGATCCAAGGGTGCTCCTGGGAAAATTCATCCACGGTTTTTTTTGGCCATTTTCGATTAAGTCGATTTTCTCGAAAACGGCTCGTCAGAATTTTAGCACGGTTGTCTCATTTTGTTCTCCTAAGTGTCCACTTTGAGAATATATGAGACTTTGGCGTGGGGATTCAAGGGTGCTCCTGGGAAAATTCATCCACGGTTTTTTTTGGCCATTTTCGATTAAGTCGATTTTCTCGAAAAGGGCTCGTCAGAATTTTAGCACGGTTATCTCATTTTGTTCTCCTAAGTGTCCACTTTAAGAATATATGAGACTTTGGCGTGGGGATCCAAGGGTGCTCCTGGGAAAATTCATCCACGGTTTTTTTTGGCCATTTTCGATTAAGTCGATTTTCTCGAAAACGGCTCGTCAGAATTTTAGCACGGTTGTCTCATTTTGTTCTCCTAAGTGTCCACTTTGAGAATATATGAGACTTTGGCGTGGGGATCCAAGGGTGCTCCTGGGAAAATTCATCCACGGTTTTTTTTGGCCATTTTCGATTAAGTCGATTTTCTCGAAAACGGCTCGTCAGAATTTTAGCACGGTTATCTCATTTTGTTCTCCTAAGTGTCCACTTTAAGAATATATGAGACTTTGGCGTGGGGATCCAAGGGTGCTCCTGGGAAAATTCATCCACGGTTTTTTTTGGCCATTTTCGATTAAGTCGATTTTCTCGAAAACGGCTCGTCAGAATTTTAGCACGGTTATCTCATTTTGTTCTCCTAAGTGTCCACTTTGAGAATATATGAGACTTTGGTGTGGGGATCCAAGGGTGCTCCTGGGAAAATTCATCCACGGTTTTTTTTGGCCATTTCCGATTAAGTCGATTTTCTCGAAAACGGCTCGTCAGAATTTTAGCACGGTTGTCTCATTTTGTTCTCCTAAGTGTCCACTTTAAGAATATATGAGACTTTGGCGTGGGGATCCAAGGGTGCTCCTGGGAAAATTCATCCACGGTTTTTTTTTGGCCATTTTCGATTAAGTCGATTTTCTCGAAAACGGCTCGTCAGAATTTTAGCACGGTTGTCTCATTTTGTTCTCCTAAGTGTCCACTTTGAGAATATATGAGACTTTGGCGTGGGGATCCAAGGGTGCTCCTGGGAAAATTCATCCACGGTTTTTTTTGGCCATTTTCGATTAAGTCGATTTTCTCGAAAACGGCTCGTCAGAATTTTAGCACGGTTATCTCATTTTGTTCTCCTAAGTGTCCACTTTAAGAATATATGAGACTTTGGCGTGGGGATCCAAGGGTGCTCCTGGGAAAATTCATCCACGGTTTTTTTTGGCCATTTTCGATTAAGTCGATTTTCTCGAAAACGGCTCGTCAGAATTTTAGCACGGTTGTCTCATTTTGTTCTCCTAAGTGTCCACTTTGAGAATATATGAGACTTTGGCGTGGGGATCCAAGGGTGCTCCTGGGAAAATTCATCTACGGTTTTTTTTGGCCATTTTCGATTAAGTCGATTTTCTCGAAAACGGCTCGTCAGAATTTTAGCACGGTTGTCTCATTTTGTTCTCCTAAGTGTCCACTTTGAGAATATATGAGACTTTGGCGTGGGGATCCAAGGGTGCTCCTGGGAAAATTCATCCACGGTTTTTTTTGGCCATTTTCGATTAAGTCGATTTTCTCGAAAACGGCTCGTCAGAATTTTAGCACGGTTGTCTCATTTTGTTCTCCTAAGTGTCCACTTTGAGAATATATGAGACTTTGGCGTGGGGATCCAAGGGTGCTCCTGGGAAAATTCATCCACGGTTTTTTTTGGCCATTTTCGATTAAGTCGATTTTCTCGAAAACGGCTCGTCAGAATTTTAGCACGGTTATCTCATTTTGTTCTCCTAAGTGTCCACTTTAAGAATATATGAGACTTTGGCGTGGGGATCCAAGGGTGCTCCTGGGAAAATTCATCCACGGTTTTTTTTGGCCATTTTCGATTAAGTCGTTTTTCTCGAAAACGGCTCGTCAGAATTTTAGCACGGTTGTCTCATTTTGTTCTCCTAAGTGTCCACTTTGAGAATATATGAGACTTTGGCGTGGGGATCCAAGGGTGCTCCTGGGAAAATTCATCCACGGTTTTTTTTGGCCATTTTCGATTAAGTCGATTTTCTCGAAAACGGCTCGTCAGAATTTTAGCACGGTTGTCTCATTTTGTTCTCCTAAGTGTCCACTTTGAGAATATATGAGACTTTGGCGTGGGGATCCAAGGGTGCTCCTGGGAAAATTCATCCACGGTTTTTTTTGGCCATTTTCGATTAAGTCGATTTTCTCGAAAACGGCTCGTCAGAATTTTAGCACGGTTGTCTCATTTTGTTCTCCTAAGTGTCCACTTTGAGAATATATGAGACTTTGGCGTGGGGATCCAAGGGTGCTCCTGGGAAAATTCATCCACGGTTTTTTTTGGCCATTTTCGATTAAGTCGATTTTCTCGAAAACGGCTCGTCAGAATTTTAGCACGGTTGTCTCATTTTGTTCTCCTAAGTGTCCACTTTAAGAATATATGAGACTTTGGCGTGGGGATCCAAGGGTGCTCCTGGGAAAATTCATCCACGGTTTTTTTTGGCCATTTTCGATTAAGTCGATTTTCTCGAAAACGGCTCGTCAGAATTTTAGCACGGTTGTCTCATTTTGTTCTCCTAAGTGTCCACTTTAAGAATATATGAGACTTTGGCGTGGGGATCCAAGGGTGCTCCTGGGAAAATTCATCCACGGTTTTTTTTGGCCATTTTCGATTAAGTCGATTTTCTCGAAAACGGCTCGTCAGAATTTTAGCACGGTTGTCTCATTTTGTTCTCCTAAGTGTCCACTTTGAGAATATATGAGACTTTGGCGTGGGGATCCAAGGGTGCTCCTGGGAAAATTCATCCACGGTTTTTTTTGGCCATTTTCGATTAAGTCGATTTTCTCGAAAACGGCTCGTCAGAATTTTAGCACGGTTGTCTCATTTTGTTCTCCTAAGTGTCCACTTTGAGAATATATGAGACTTTGGCGTGGGGATCCAAGGGTGCTCCTGGGAAAATTCATCCACGGTTTTTTTTTTGCCATTTTCGATTAAGTCGATTTTCTCGAAAACGGCTCGTCAGAATTTTAGCACGGTTATCTCATTTTGTTCTCCTAAGTGTCCACTTTAAGAATATATGAGACTTTGGCGTGGGGATCCAAGGGTGCTCCTGGGAAAATTCATCCACGGTTTTTTTTGGCCATTTTCGATTAAGTCGATTTTCTCGAAAACGGCTCGTCAGAATTTTAGCACGGTTGTCTCATTTTGTTCTCCTAAGTGTCCACTTTGAGAATATATGAGACTTTGGCGTGGGGATCCAAGGGTGCTCCTGGGAAAATTCATCCACGGTTTTTTTTGGCCATTTTCGATTAAGTCGATTTTCTCGAAAACGGCTCGTCAGAATTTTAGCACGGTTGTCTCATTTTGTTCTCCTAAGTGTCCACTTTAAGAATATATGAGACTTTGGCGTGGGGATCCAAGGGTGCTCCTGGGAAAATTCATCCACGGTTTTTTTTGGCCATTTTCGATTAAGTCGATTTTCTCGAAAACGGCTCGTCAGAATTTTAGCACGGTTGTCTCATTTTGTTCTCCTAAGTGTCCACTTTAAGAATATATGAGACTTTGGCGTGGGGATCCAAGGGTGCTCCTGGGAAAATTCATCCACGGTTTTTTTTGGCCATTTTCGATTAAGTCGATTTTCTCGAAAACGGCTCGTCAGAATTTTAGCACGGTTGTCTCATTTTGTTCTCCTAAGTGTCCACTTTGAGAATATATGAGACTTTGGCGTGGGGATCCAAGGGTGCTCCTGGGAAAATTCATCCACGGTTTTTTTTGGCCATTTTCGATTAAGTCGATTTTCTCGAAAACGGCTCGTCAGAATTTTAGCACGGTTGTCTCATTTTGTTCTCCTAAGTGTCCACTTTGAGAATATATGAGACTTTGGCGTGGGGATCCAAGGGTGCTCCTGGGAAAATTCATCCACGGTTTTTTTTGGCCATTTTCGATTAAGTCGATTTTCTCGAAAACGGCTCGTCAGAATTTTAGCACGGTTGTCTCATTTTGTTCTCCTAAGTGTCCACTTTGAGAATATATGAGACTTTGGCGTGGGGATCCAAGGGTGCTCCTGGGAAAATTCATCCACGGTTTTTTTTTTGCCATTTTCGATTAAGTCGATTTTCTCGAAAACGGCTCGTCAGAATTTTAGCACGGTTATCTCATTTTGTTCTCCTAAGTGTCCACTTTAAGAATATATGAGACTTTGGCGTGGGGATCCAAGGGTGCTCCTGGGAAAATTCATCCACGGTTTTTTTTGGCCATTTTCGATTAAGTCGATTTTCTCGAAAACGGCTCGTCAGAATTTTAGCACGGTTGTCTCATTTTGTTCTCCTAAGTGTCCACTTTAAGAATATATGAGACTTTGGCGTGGGGATCCAAGGGTGCTCCTGGGAAAATTCATCCACGGTTTTTTTTGGCCATTTTCGATTAAGTCGATTTTCTCGAAAACGGCTCGTCAGAATTTTAGCACGGTTGTCTCATTTTGTTCTCCTAAGTGTCCACTTTAAGAATATATGAGACTTTGGCGTGGGGATCCAAGGGTGCTCCTGGGAAAATTCATCCACGGTTTTTTTTGGCCATTTTCGATTAAGTCGATTTTCTCGAAAACGGCTCGTCAGAATTTTAGCACGGTTGTCTCATTTTGTTCTCCTAAGTGTCCACTTTGAGAATATATGAGACTTTGGCGTGGGGATCCAAGGGTGCTCCTGGGAAAATTCATCCACGGTTTTTTTTGGCCATTTTCGATTAAGTCGATTTTCTCGAAAACGGCTCGTCAGAATTTTAGCACGGTTGTCTCATTTTGTTCTCCTAAGTGTCCACTTTGAGAATATATGAGACTTTGGCGTGGGGATCCAAGGGTGCTCCTGGGAAAATTCATCCACGGTTTTTTTTGGCCATTTTCGATTAAGTCGATTTTCTCGAAAACGGCTCGTCAGAATTTTAGCACGGTTGTCTCATTTTGTTCTCCTAAGTGTCCACTTTGAGAATATATGAGACTTTGGCGTGGGGATCCAAGGGTGCTCCTGGGAAAATTCATCCACGGTTTTTTTTTGCCATTTTCGATTAAGTCGATTTTCTCGAAAACGGCTCGTCAGAATTTTAGCACGGTTATCTCATTTTGTTCTCCTAAGTGTCCACTTTAAGAATATATGAGACTTTGGCGTGGGGATCCAAGGGTGCTCCTGGGAAAATTCATCCACGGTTTTTTTTGGCCATTTTCGATTAAGTCGATTTTCTCGAAAACGGCTCGTCAGAATTTTAGCACGGTTGTCTCATTTTGTTCTCCTAAGTGTCCACTTTAAGAATATATAACGTTTTGGCGTGGGAGTCCAACAGTGCTCCTGGGAAAACTCATCCACGGTTTTTGTTTTGTTCCCCCCTTGAATTCCCAAAATCGTTGCTAGCTTGTCAATATATTTTTAAAAATACCCAGAAAATTTCCCCCATTTTTTCCCGGTTTTTTAATTCCCAAAATCGACGCTATTTTGTCGACGCTATCTTGGCGCACTTTATTTTCTTCTGACAAAGCCTCTGACATCAGCTGTTTTTGTTATGCAAAATATGTCGGCAAAAATCTATGCCGTGAGGAAACATTTAGCGGCGTTCCGCTATTGACGGAAGGATTAGCCGGCTGAAGTTGATATATTACAACACCTGTATATTTATGTTTTTTTAAACTATTAAATAACAATAATGCAATAAAATTGCGTTGCATTTTTATATTCTAACATGATTCTTCGAATTTAAAGAAAAATTCCTTACAATGACTAAAGTTTTTACGGCGTAAAGAAACATTTTCGTGCCGGCAACACTCCATTTTGAAACAGAGGCCGACATAGGTTTGTGCAAAAGCAAAAAAAAAACAAAAAAAAAACAAACACAGGCAATGTCAGACGTATTTGTACATGCGCGTTTGTGACCAAATATTATAAACCGTCTGTAAAACAGCAATTTTGACAGACATGCAGAATTACATCTGAGTTGAAAAGTTGAAATGTCAGACGTAAAAAACATGTCGTGTACGACCTGCTTAATGAATTTGTCAAAAATCAAATAGATCTACTGTAATAATACGTGTGTTTGTTACTGTATTTTTTCTGATTTTTATAGAATACTTATTTGACAAACTGTACAACAACTTTTTTGGTTTCTCTGAGAAACTCAGAAATTGTACAATGCACTCTAAAATGAAAATTAGTTTATATGTACATATTTTGTAAATAAACATTTTAAAATTATGGAACTACTTATACAAGTTAAGAAGAAGTACTTGGAAATCAAGTTATTGTATACAAAAAATGCACAAATGCATTACAAAATAAAACTTTTTTATCGGCAGATCAATGTCAGTCATATCGTCTATTATTACTTCCCAGAGGTCAATGAAAATATTTCCGTTGTTTTTCGTCCAAGAGACTATTTTTTCTGCAATTTTTTGATTATTAAAGCGGCTGCATTAGAGCGTCGCGCCCAACAGGCAACAAAAAAGTGCCCCTTACACCAGCGAATATAAAGTTTTGTTCCAATGACATTTCAAAAAAAAATTATCATTGTCGAACCCCTGCGGTCGCCTTTTTAGTTTTTTCGTTATATCTTCCATATTTACAGTCCGGTCTCAAAGTTTGATATAGCGAATTTTTTTGTTTCAGGAAGGCCAATATTTTTGCTCCTAGGTCCATTGACCTCAAGTGTACCGTTCTAGTACTTACCCCCAAATATAATTTCCTACAACCCTAATGTGACACCCTAATGTTAGAAATTTATAGCTCGCTAAAAATCATAAAACTTTTGCCAAGAAAGTATTTCGATAATTACAGCACAACTATTAAAAAAATGCTTTTATAAATTCATTGTTGCAGACCGTAGGGGCCGCCTTTTTAAATTTGTCATAGTGTCAGTATTTACATTCAGATATTAAAGTATAATATATCGATCAGTTTGTCTGAGGAAGACCAATTTTTTTTTTAATTCAAAAGTCTTTGACCTCACGTAACCTTTACATCATACCTCAAATTATACAACAAGGAATAAGCAACAAAAAGCAAAGTAAAATAATAGAAATTTTAATCGATCATATCTCGACGTGATTCAAGTTGGCTATATTGTTGACGGCTCTTGAGTTTAGAAAAAATGTGGCCCATGCGTTCGTCGTCGGTGACCGCCATGGCAGATCCATGTACTACATGAACAAAACGTATAGAAAAGTATAGAGGTAAGACGTATTACGGTAACAGTTATTGCATTGGTAAACCGAATATCACTGTCAAAATAAAGTAAGAGAGAGAAGTAACGGTAATGCATCAACAAAAAATATGGTTAAATTGATAAAAAAAAAATTGTCGATTCAACAATTTTTTTATCAATGTGACAGAAAATCTATCCTTTTGACAAACTTTTTTGTCATATTGTTAATTTTTTATCAATACGATAAAATATTTTGTTGACGTCATTTTAACAACAAAATTGTCAAATCAACCTAGTTTTTTGTTATCATTACCATATTTTTTTGCGCATAATCTGAAATATGATCCATAAAAATTTCCGTTATTTGCTTTTATTTTACTTGTTTTAATTCTTTTTGTATAATTTGAGATATGATGGGTTGATACTGTAGACGTACTTGAGGTCAAAAACTTTTGAATTAAAAAAAATTGGTCTGCCACAGACAAACTCATCGATATATTATACTTTAATATCTGAATGTAAATACTGAAGCTATGACAAATTTAAAAAGGTGACCCCTACGGTCTCCAACAATGAATTTATAAAGGCATTTTTTAAATAGCTGTGCTGTAATTATCGAAATACTTTCTTAGCAAAAGTTTTATGATTTTTTGCGAGCTAAAAATTTCTAACATTAGGGTGGTTGGAAATGAGATTTGGGGGTAAGTACTAGAACGGTACACTTGATGTCAATGAACCTAAAAGCAAAAATATTGGCCTCCCTGACACAAAAAAAAATCGCTATATCAAACTTTAAGATCGGACTGTAAATATGGAGGATATAACGAAAAAACTAAAAAGGCGACCACGTTCGGCAAAAAAAAATTTTTAAATGTCCTTGGAATAATACTTTATATTCGCTGGTGTACTGAAAACTTTTTTCTGATACGGTCTAGGCTGCATATATTTTTAAGTTGAAAATATATCAATTGGTATCTATTCTTATTCACTGCCATACAGCCATCCCTAAACACGGGCGGCAAGCGTTTTTTAGCTGTCAAAAGTTATCATGTCCATACATTTTGTATAGAGCATACCGAAATAACGCGGCGGCAACGCGACGGCAACGCGGCGGCAACGCTTTGCTATTGGAAAATCCGATTTTGACAACGCGTTTTACAATGAAGTTAGTTGCAAAAGAAAACAATTGCCTTCTGTTTGTCATCATCAGAGTTACCATATGTATCTTATTTTCGAAGTTTTTCGGGATGTTAAAAATATTAAAAGATTTCTTTGTTAAAAATAAGGTTTTTAAGAATATGATATTTAATACTTTTAGTTTATTATTTAATGTGCTTTTGACTACAGTACTGAAACATCGAGCCTTATTTTCGATTATATCGTAAACGACAAAAATAAAAGTTTTAAGGAGAAGTTTTTTTAATATATTCAAATATGTTTTTGTACGTAAATTGTCGCTTACGATAAAATTGAACAGCCCGTACCTTAAAAAAATTTATCAACAATTTTGGCATTTGGATATTTCTAAACTATGGATAGGCCCTTAATATTTTAATTTCAACAAAAAAGTATATTTTCGATAACATGTCGCTTACGATAAAATCTAAAATAAGGCTCGATATTTTCTTCTTTCCTTCATTTAAAGTATGAATTATGTGCATACATATCGTCGGTTAGTTTCTGGTTTGCTGCATACATAATGTATTTTGTATATACTGTGCCGCAAACCAGAAACCAACCGACGATTTGTTAAAAGAAAGATTTGTTGGCAATGAAAAGGTGTGACGAGGACTAGATACCGCCTAGGTTATTCTGTTTTTGTTTATTTCTGTCTTTAATTTTAAATATTTTATTTACTTCTATGTTTTGAATTGACTTTTTAAAATAAAAAAATATTAAAATAAAAAAAAATAATATTTATTGTCAGTATATCAATCATGTATGACTGCTCAATTATGGCGAATATATGTGTTAATCAATTATGATCAGTCAAATTAATATTTATGCTATAATTGATTAGTAAAAATCACTGGATTGAGCAGTTCGACTATATGTTATATTCATTAGTAAGAGAGAGATGCAACATCACACGTACAGAAAAGTTTCCATCACATTTTTCATTTTTCCCTTAATAATGTGATAGAAACTTTGTTATACGCAATGATGAATATAGCCTACATGACTTCCAATCAAATGACTGGTCAATTGACTGATATTATTCTTGTAGGGTTAGTTCATTTGAAACAAAATAAAATTTTCCTGAACTTGAGTCTTCCGTCCAGGTGTTAAAATAATCAGGATTGTTTTATTTATTTGTTTGATAACCCTGGTTCTATCGTTTTGACATAACGTTGCCGCTTTTGTTTAGGTATGGCATTTCAGCGTTAAAGCTCAGCGGAAAAAAACGTTCCGCTTTCCGCCTTTGTTTAGGGATGGCTGATAAACGTTATCAGCTGCTTCCGGTCATTTTAACTTGGCAGCACTGAATTTAGCACAGCGAAAACAAGGTTGCATTTCATAAAACCAATTCAAAAATGGATTTATGTTGGTTTTAACAAAATCATTGTGTATGGTAAAACCAGGTTTTAATACATGGTTGGTTAAACGTTAAAACCAACTTTTATTAAAACCATATCAGTCTGAAAACACTTACATTACATTGACTGCAAAACAATAAAATTCCCCACACAATTTTTTAAGTTCTTACTTTTCATTCTTTGTATTTTTAATTTAACAAAATGTTATTTTTTTCGTTTGCGAATTTTACAGCCTGTTTTTAGCAGACAACACAATTGAAGCGTGATCAGCCGATACATAGACGACTACGTAAGAAATAACATTCATAGGACATGGCATGATTTTGTCGTACGACTTACGTTGCATCACGTATATATCCACTCTGTGTTAAAGTGTCATGTTGGCAACGTGTTCAAAAATAGCTTTATTTATTTCTTATTATCTTTTTTCATACAAAATTATGTATGGAAATTGGTAAAAAGGTAACCCTATTCAGGCGCCCAAAAAGAAATACAGCTGACTAAGTAAATAAGAGAATTAAAAATTAAAATTAAATAAAATAAATAAATAAATGAAAAAATTAAAAATTCATTTGTTTTAAAAATTTCAATTGCATTTTAAAATTGTGTTAATTGAAAAATAAAAAGTGTGGTTCTTCTGAAAACAATTAAATTTTATGTAAGTGCATGTAGTTGCGTTTAGTACATTTAGTAAAAAATACATTAATGGCGTTTTCTTTTCTGAGCAATATGCTGCATTTATGCTGCCTTTTACATTTCTTTGTGTTCTTTTCTGAAAAGTATGTATTATTTTAAAAATCAACGCGTTCTTTTCTCATGATGTTGCCCTTAAAAAGAAGAAAAATGCTACATGTTCAACACTCATTTTCATTAAAGGGGCATGAGTGCAGCATTATATTAACAGCTGTTTTTGTTATTGTCTATGAAAAAAATGAATCATTGTTTTATGCCGAAACTTGTTGGAAAATTGTTCTTTTGTAAGCGCAAAATATGCAACACTTCTTAAAAATCAGGTGAGCATTTAAAAATGTTGCCAAATTACATGTAACATATATGTTACACTTTTCTTTTAGAAAAGAAAACGCCATAAGAAAGCTGCGTCCTCCTGGAAAAATGTGAATGCAATATTTTTTGAACTGTTTATATACTATATTCAATATATTCATAAGCTTGTAAAATTGTAAAATATACACCTAATAATACTGTAAAAAATAATCCTTGAGTAGTTTGAGAATGATATATATACATATATATATACATATGTATATATGTTAATACATACTTATGTATGACTACCTTTTTTTGTTTGTTTTATTTTATGTCGCTGTATGTTTATTTTTTATGCACTTTTGTTGAACACGACTAGAAATTTTCAATCGTCCACCTTGACGTTTATGACGAGAAAAATCGTTTAATACAAACCAAAATAAGTTGACAGTTGTTACGTCATTTAGTAAAAACAAACGTCAACAGTCGCGTTCTAAAAACCAAAAAAAAAAAAAACGCTCATTTGCTAGCGATAATTATCAACGAGTCGCGACCTAAAAACAGGCTGTTATTTTTAAGTTTGCGAGAGAAATTTATTTTGCATTATTCGACTTTTTTTGTTTGCCAATTTTATACTTAAATATGTAAAATTAATAATAAATTTGCGAATAAAAAAGAATAACTCTTTGCAATATGAAAAATAAAATTCGTTTGCGAAAAAAAATCGAGCTTTTTATTTTGAAAAATAATTCAAATCGGCGGCTAATATTCTAAAAATGAAGTCGGCGGCACTTGGCTTAAATCTTCGTCGGCTCAGCTACCGCATTTCACAGGCGATAAGCGCAGGTCTCTGATTTACACTCATTCTACTCTCTGTTTTCATTTTGCTTACCAGCTGATAATAGATGTTTTTTTTTGGACACAAATTATATTCTTGTTTTAATGGAAGTTTTTATTGTATTTAATATTTATTCACAATTGTTTTTACTTGTAGATATTTTTTAAGTCGTGTATATATTACTTTATGAAACACTATAAATCGAAATTGATTTAATTTGTATATAAAACAATATAAACTATATCACTACATTACCACCACAGATATAATATTACCACGCCGAATGAAACTCTTCAGTAACTAAAGTTTAGTTGAGTGGTTTTGTTGGCAAGATGTAGAGCGAGCACAGTTTATAACAGTGATGGGAAATGAGATTTGCATTTCGGTACCTTTTATTTAAATTTATTTAAAATTCATTTACAAAGAAATAAAAAAAGGAACACAAAACAAATATTTACATATCGATGGCTTAATATATGAAGGGCGTATCTTAATTTTTTTCGAAATAGTCTTTTTAACGTTTTCAAAATCAATGACTTATTGCAACTTGGAACAAACCAAGTTTAGGGGCAACTCTTAAAAATTTAAAAAAAATTATCCTATCGTATAGCAAATTGAAAAATAAGAAAAAAATTATATAAAAAAATTGGCAGCGAGGCTTAGTTTCCGAGTTATGGGTTTGGAATTAAGAATTTTTGGTGGAAGCTGTTCCTTATTGGATTACCAACTTAATGATTTTAACAAAGAGTGGGACTGAAATAATCGATTCTTGAGAAGTACTTACTTCTTTTCGCAATTTGTTCACGTAATCTATTTAATCTAAAAAAATTATTCTCCTCATTTAGCAACTTGTACATAATTTTTTTTAATTTTAGGTAATGCGATTTGTAAGCGATTAATGAAATTTGGTGATCAGAAAAGTTAGTCATTATATGGCAAGTAGTTCTAGTGGTAATGTGTAATTTTTTGCTGGTATGAGTTATGTTTATATGTATATCGATCATTGAGTGAAATATGGTTTTCGTTTATATATAATTGTGAAGGATTACACTTTTCTAAAATATCTTTACTAATAAAGTTTCGTGCCATTTGTCGAAAAAGTAATTTAATTCCTGGCAAAAATAAATGCATACGCACGTCCATGATGAAATAGTCTGCCTTATCGTGGTTGGCGTATTTCAAATATGACTGTTTGGTAATAGATTAAAGAAAAACTGTTGAAGTCTTCTTTAATCTATTACCAAAAAGTCGTAATCGTATTTGAAATACGCCAACCGCGATAGGCAGAATATTTCATCATGCGCACGTCTTCTGACTTTATTTCTAAAGGCCGGGGCACAATGAATCCATCATAGGTTAAACTTCACCTTTTTGAACTGTCATTAACCAACGACGGAGAAGGTTGGCACAATGAGTACTTTATTGGCGGAAGCATTTGAACAGTTACAATAGGTTGATTCCCCATTTTATTTATTAAATTAAACTTTTTTTATTTATTTCGTTTATTTCTTTTGTTTAATATTATTTTTGTTACCACAAAACCCTAAAACAGAATGTAACCGACCTCATAAGAAACCATGTATTTCACCTTAGCTGTCAGTTGAAAAAGGCGAAGTATAACACATGACGGATTCATTGTGCCCGGCCTTAATCGAGCCATAAATTAGTCATTGGAAGGTAGAATTGTACCAACTTTGTCATCCCTGGTTCACACAATTCAACTTTTGTTGCTCAACTCGTAAATCAGCTGTAAGCAGCGTTAACATATGTGAAGATTTATCTTAGTTTTGAAGTTTTCCGAGATGTTAAAAAGACTAAAAGATTTTCTAGCTAAAAATAAGATTTTCGAAAATATTAAAAATGGTACTTTTAGCATATTAGTTGAAGTTCGTTTTTATCAAACTACTCCCATAATTTCTTCTTTGTTTCATAAAAAGTATGAAAGTTTAGCACAATTTCAACAATGGTTTCCCCATTGTATGTACAAGCACACATTCTGCTAAACCACGCGTGTGTTAAAATAAATAATTTGGCATTCGATATCGATCGAAATTTTAATACAAACTAGACTTGGGACGAACTCATTCAGTGGTTGCTTTTGACGCAAATTTTTTATCAAACCCAGTTAAACTACATGGGTTTGTGACGACCGACTGAATGAATCCAAGTATAAAACAAACACAATTTTATGAAAATTAGTTCGATATATTGTGCCACAATTTGTCTTTTCTTTTTGTGAAAGCTTGAGCAAGTCCGAGAGTACATACGTAAAATGTAAACATATAAACATTTACTTGAAACAAAATAATTTTAACTGAATTTCAAGGCAGAAGCTCAAAATTATTAAAAAGAAGATTTTAATGACAAAAAGTTTTTTGGTCGACTTGAAGATTTTTGAAAATAAAATATGGCAACACTGGCTGTGAGAAAGAAAAGAGATATATGTATTTCCGCCTCCGTCTCGTTTGAAGTACGAGTTGAGTAACAGCATACTACGTTTATACGCGCACTATTTGCAAATAAAATTATTTGTAAATAAATTAACTCACTGCTTATACGGCATAGCAAAAGTACACCAACTTGGTAACACTTTTATAGAAAACTTACTTATGTATTACTACGTTTATACACGCACTATTTGCAAATAAAATTATTTGCAAATAAATTAACTCAGTGTTTATACGGCATAGCAAAAGTACACAAACTTGGTAGCACTTCTATAGAAAGTTTACTTATGTTGACAAAAAAATAGTGTAAAATGCACAAAATATCAAATAATTATTTGTTTTAATTGTTATTATTTGCTTCTATCAATGTTTTTGTGCAATATTTATCCATTTATTGTTTTTTCTTATGAAACATTTGTAAGCGTGGCAACCTTTTCCATTTTATTTGCAAATAGTGCGTTAATCGTGAATAGTTTTCTGAATTAGTAAGTCGCAATAAAAACAATAATATGGCAACAATTTACTGTTTTATTTGCAAATAAGCCCTGCGTATAAACGTAGTATATGTTGACAAAAAAAAATGTAAATGTACGAAATATCAAATAATTGTTTGTTTTAATTGTCATTATTTTCTTCTATCAATGTTTTTTGTTGCAATATTTAATCCTGAATAGTTTTCTGAATTAGTAAGTCGCAATAAAAACAATAATATGAAAACAATTTCCTATTTAATTTGCAAATAAGCCCTGCGTATAAACGTAGTAACATTTGCACAAATCATTATGATTTGTCTAAATCATGCCGGTGGAAACATACCACAAATTTTAACCCAACGTCTCGTCTAGCATTAAATATGTCGACATATATTGCAGCAGTTGTCAAAATTATATTATTGCTAGTGGAGACAAATCATTGCGGGTACTTGCAATATATGTTGCAATAGTTGTTAACGCATTTTCGTTAACAATTATTGCAAGCATGATACGTCAAACTCGGTGTTAATTTATGTGCGACTTTTCTGTACTGCATTTGACATTCAGATAATATTAGTGAAATTGCGAAAATATACATTTGTATGTATACTGAAATAGGAAAATAGTCTCTTAAAAACGTGTGTAGTGAAATAATTTGTATTGTTATAGGTTTATAAATTATACCCAATATTAAAATAAATAACTGACACATTTCAAAAATCTTGTTTAAGGTCTACTTATGATTTGGTATCAGCCCCAGTGAAGTGCAACATATCGAGAGCGTGTATTCAAAATACGTCAACTCAAATTTTCTCAAAATTAGCTTCCGATGGCAAAAAACTCTACTATAGAATATTCATCTGTAATATAAATTTGGAATCAAAAAAATATTTTTTCTTGTTTTGTATAAATTTTTTTATTCTGCTATATAAAAGTATAATTTTTTTGGTGAAAACAAATGCTAACTTTCATGTAAAAATAAGTAGTTCATTATAAATTTACCTCATATCTTATTGCTTATAATTATTATTGTTTTTTTTGTATACCTCCCTTAAATAATAAAATAGTATCAACGGTATCAGACGATAATTTATGATATTTTATTTAGTTTATTTTTTATGTATGTATTCGTGTGTGTTCTGGCTTTCACATCGTTTTCACATGTTTTCTTTTAAGTTCGGATGTTAAAACACACCCTGTTTAAGTTGAAATTTAGAAAATACAGATTAATAGTATGTGTTCTAGCATCCGAATTTAGAAGAGCACAATTTAGAAATTGACGATTTCACAATTTTAGATTTCTCGTTTTCGATTTTGAGCAAAAAACTCGTATTTTTTCATAAGACTGTTAACAAGTGAAACTCGTATTTTTTTCACAAGACTGTTAACAAGTGAAAAGAAAATCGAAAACGAAAAAATCTAAAAGTTTGATATCGTCAATTTCCAAATAGTGTCCTTCTAAATTCGGATGCTAGAACACATACTATTAATTTGTATTCTCTAAATTTCAACTTAAGCAGTCATACCATGTGTTTTAACATCCGAACTCACAAGAAAACGTGTGAAAACGATGTGAAAGTCAGAACACACACGATTTGTTATATAAAACAAACGAGAGAGCAACTACCCATGCGCTATATTTCCACATAAAAATTACACGTAATTCGGTTAATTGCCCGCGATTCGGCAACACTGACTCATCATACTACGTTTATACGCGCACTATTTGCAAATAAAATTATTTGCAAATAAATTAACCACTGTTTATACGGCATAGCAAAAGTACACAAACTTGGTAGCACTTCTATAGAAAGCTTACTTATGTTGACAAAAAAAATAGTGTAAATGCATAAAATATCAAATAATTATTTGTTTTAATTGTTATTATTTGCTTCTATCAATGTTTTTTGTTGCAATATTTGTCCATTTATTGTTTTTGTTATCAAACATTTGTAAGCGTGGCAACCTCAAGCATTTAATTTGCAAATAGTGCGTTAATCGTGAATAGTTTTCTGAATTAGTAAGTCGCAATAAAAAGAATAATATGGCAACCATTTACAGTTTTATTTGCAAATAAGCCCTGCGTATAAACGTACCCTACAAGAAAGCTACCAGTCAACTGACAAGTCATTTGACTAGTAGCGGCGACCACAACTTCGGTCACCGTCCCCAGTTAGTTTATTAGGGGCTTGGTGAAAAAAATGACCAAAACATTTGTGTACGTGTGATTTTTTCTCTCCTTCTAACTTATTAATTTCACTTAATTAAAACACATGTATCTGAACTGCTTACTCTGCTACTTTTTTGCCAGTCGTAATCTGTGTGTAAGCATTGGTGAACTATGACTAGTCAATGGTTACAAATATAATTTATAAATGTGTCGGTCATCGCTACCAGTCAAATGACCAGTCAATTGACTGGCACTCTAAAATTCAATGGAAAATTATTGCAAATGTATTAGTGAAAAAATTTCGTTTGTGTTACCCGCAGTTTTTAACTTAATAATTAAGTACGTAATTAGCTAATTTTTATTTAAAATTAAGTTGTAATTAAATACGATTTCATTTTTTCAGTGGTTAATTAAAGTTCTTATTAAATAACGTTGAAAGTACAGCAGCACTCAAAAACTTCTAAAGAACAGCTGCTAAGCATAAACAAAAAAGTTAGGTTATAAACATGTAGAAAATTAAAATTGCATAAAAACTCATTGTATGTATTGTATATGTTATATATTTATGAAATTTAAACGAAATTCTTCTTAACCCGACCACATGATGTTTTCAACCCGACCACATGATGTCATGTCTATGTTTTCAATAAACACATACACGCATAAAAACATATGGTACGTTCATAAAACTTAAGTAGTATTTAATTACACAAGGTTGGGTATTTAATTATTATTTAATTATGCACTCAAAAACACAATTTCGTATTTAATTAGAACTTAAAAATAATTACAGTTTGATTAGCCAGTCAAAAACTGGGGGTTAGTTTCGGTTATTCATTTCTTGTAGGGTAGTATCAGTATCTGTGATGAAATTTACAGCGTTCTTGCAGCAGAAAATCGTCAGTTGTTAAGCTGGCATCACTATTCTTATATTAGTACTGAACACACCTTTATATATATTTTTGACAATTCTCTTAGATTTGTGGATTTTGTTTCTAGAATACGCGAAAAATTGAGCTGGCAAACTATCGATAGTCACGCCATTCGATATTTTCGATAGTTTGTTGGAAAACTATCGATACTATCGATAGTATCGAATTCTTATACTTGCGGTCTACACGTAATGCTATGTTTAGACGACGAGTTGAATCACCTGCTTCGCTCTCTGAATCATGTTTATGAATCATGCTGTTTAGACTACTCATTCGTGCTTCGTGTGCAGCGTGCCAATTTAGTGCTTTTCGTACTAGATTTAGAGTTTTTTAATTCATAACAGTGCGGAATTTTTCAAATTGTTGCTTAAAAAAAGGCACTAAATTGGCGCTTTTCACCTTTGATAGTGCGTTTTGCAAATCTACTAAATATTAATTTGTTAAAGTGTGGTGGCTTTATTTTCACTTTTCAAAAACTATCTGCTTTCACCCCTTTTAGACATGCAAAGTTTCCTTTGCAGAATGTTAATTCAGCTTGGTGAAATATGAAGGAAGAAAAACTTTATCTTTCATAGTGAGAAAAAATAATATATTTCTAGCAATTACAGAGGATACCATACACGTTATAAAATAACTTAATTACAATAATCTAATTACTAACCACTGAGGGAAGCAATGTATTGCTTTCTTGATAACGAAAGCTTTCAAAAATGCTTCTGAAAAGTACTAACGTAAGGCTCTCTAACAAAGTGGACAAAAGTAAAAAAATGTACACCAGTAACTTTTGCATCTGAATACACAAAAACTACATATTATTGCTTCTGTAAAACGAATTAGTAAAGCAAAAAATTAACGGCTTTTTGGAAACTTTGCTTCTAGCTGGCTTACAAAAACTCTTCTGGGAAGCGGTAATTTTTGCTGGGATGGTGAAATTGAAGAAATAGAACGAAGTATCAGAAATTTAAGGATACATAAATGGAAAAATTTGCTCAAAACTGATCAATTTTGGATTGAAATTTATAATTATAGAAATTCAACTAATCATAATCCATTTCTAATACTGTCAATATTTTCTCTAAGACTATTAACATTACCATGTTCAAATGTTGTAGTAGAAATGACTTTTAGCGCTTATAAATATTTTAAAAGTAAGTTAGAAATACAATAATGATTTTATAAATCAAATTGTTTCATTCATATAAAATACGGTCTAAAAAGAAAAGGCTTATGTTGTTCAGAATGTAACATACTGAACCATGTTCATGTAAAATTAATTCAGACGAAACACCTAAAAATCTAATTGTTTTATTAAAACAGTTTTATGGCCAGAGGAAAAAGATTAAACTGCATTTCTTGAAACGAGGAATATAATTCTCGTTGATCATCTTTTGTTAAAATAGTACACCATAATTGGAGTGTCTTCCCAAATGAACTTCAATTATTTTCCTACTCATATTCTACTTATAAGCAAAATCGAAATATGGCTCGATATTATTGAAATTATTAAAAAAACCTATGAAATGTAGTAAGTTTAAAATTGTAGTTAACTTAAATTTTTACTAATTCAATACATTTATAATTAGCCATATGGGCTTTCTCTGTATTGCAAATAAATAGATAAATATAAAAAATTAATAAAAATATATTTATGTACATACATACATATGTACATATATACGAGTACTTATTTCATTTAGTGCTTTTTTATGAACACAGTGGTTTTTGCTCTGAAAAAGTTGGCATCACTGTTCGCGTGGCATTTTTTTATGTATATTCACACAAACATACGTATCATATGCACGTATATACATGCATACACATAAGCATATATACTTTACATAAATTCCACTCATGCGAAATCTTGTTCTTGAAGGCATCTCTATATTTTCTTCTTATTTTTCCTTTTTATATTATTCATAACTTAATTAAATTTATTTATATTAAACTCACATCTATGTTTTTTTTGGCTTGTTTTCATTTGTTTACAAACACATATACCTATTTTGTTTTGATAGCTAGTTCAGATAAAGTGGCGATTAACTGCGATAAAAGTTAGAGAAGATACCTATTTTACGTGCTTCGCAAGTAGATTCATATTGAATCTACTTGATTCGCTCTCATAATTTTGTATGGCGAAGCAAGTGGATTCGGTCATGATTGGGACGTGAAGCATGAATAGAGAGCGAAGCACGTACCGTCTAAACATAGTATAACATAAAATGACTAACTTTAACATTAATTTCTAGTTAATGTTAAGTGTAGACTTCAAATGTTAATGTTTGGTTAAGGTTTATATCACAAAGTAGACCAGAGTTGAAGAAAGTGACTTATGAAAAAAGCTAAAATCATTTGTCGCGCAGATTCTGCGAGAAAGGGACAACTGCAGTATATTTATTATTAAAATGTTACCAAAAAAATCAAAACAAACAAGGGAAAATGTGTGCTTTGTGAAATATACACGTGTACATACATACATACGTACATACACATTTACAAAATTAAATTGAAGAATTTGTTGCATTTACTTAAAAAAACCGAATGTGAAAAAGATTATTTGTATTAAAAAGTTATTAAAATTTGTTTGCAAATTATTCCTGATTTAACTTTAAGCATTTTCATTGAAAAATTTTAATTTTTACCTTTTATTTACAAAAATCACTCAGCGAATAAGACCACAAAGTGTTAAACGAAAAACATTTCAACAAGTAAACAATTTTGCAAAATTAGATGAAAGAATTTGTTGTGTTGAATTAAGAAACAAAGTGCGAAATAGCTTATAACTATTAAAAAGGCAATTACAAATTGTTTTAAGATGATTGCAGATTTCATTTGAAGCATTTTCATTAAAAAAATATTAATTTTTATCATTTATTTACAAAAATCGTCAAGCGAATGAGGTTACAAAGTATAAATTGAAATTAAGCTACAAAATTCCACCACGAAAGAAGGTTAAAGAAGACGCAGTGACAGAGTGAGCGAAAGATCCGAAAACGCAAATTATCTTCCGTCTCGTGTCACCTCTGGTATACCCTGTGGTTTATATTGAGGTATCTTCCCATTATTTCTTATCAAGAACACACAACATGCTATATTTGTAATCCGTGTAATCCGACATGGATTGGGTCAATTTATTACTGCCCTCTTTTCAATCTAACATAACCTATCTTTTTAAACAGCTCAGTTAAAATATGAGATGAAACAAAAGAATATATTCGGTCTCTATTCCACAACCTTAAATTATGCTGTGCAAAACTCTAACGACGTACTTTTTTTACTTACTTGCAGTTAGTGTTAAAGAAAGTCATTTCATGTCAGCAGGAAATGAAGAGTTAGGAATGTTAAACTAAATTTTCAAATGAGTTTAGTTTTCAGTGAAGATATTAAAAAGTGTTCTTCTATCAAGAGTTGATACATTACACACGAAGTATTTTATATTACTAAGTCCATAAATTTATTATTTATTCTTTCGAGTTATGACGTTATTTGAGTAAATGAGAGATATGTACTACATGTATTTTCAATAAAAGAAAACCAATGTGTTAAATTTTGTCGAGTTTATTGCCAATTTGGTAATACATATATTTTTTCAACGATAGTATCGCTATCGGGAAAAAACTATCGATAGTCTAATGAAAAAGAAACTATCGATAGCACTATCGATAGTTTGCCAGCTCTACGAAAAATCCGAGCATTACATTTATGTTCTTTTTTTGATAAGTAATCACAGAATATGTTTTGTGAAGTAATTTCCAGAATATAAATCCCAAAGTTATTTTAAAATACAAATTAACGAAAAACGAATTGAAGCATATGAAACATCTGCAACTTTCCAACCACATTGTGCTTTAACAATAAAGTTAAAAATAGTTATCGTTTAGTTGGTGTAGTACTTTTAATTTAATCTTGTTATTAAGAAAAGTTTGCTGCGATATTTTTTATTAACCTTAAGATTTTTACAACTTAGTGAAAAAGTAACATTTATAAAAAGTTTTAGTTCGAAAAAAGACAGAAATATGAAATGGGTAAGAAAGAACAAATTCTATTATACATGTTCCATACATAAACTCGTACTGTATTCCGTAATGTGTGATAGAACGTTAATTTATAATTGTTTAAATATATTCCAAAATCCTGGCTTTAGGTACCATTGAAAACCTTTGAGAATTGTTATATACATATGTGTACATACATACAATACATATGTATGTAAGTAGGTATGGGACTGCATGCATAATATGTATCATGAAAACTTTGAGCATGTACTCGTATTGCATTTCTTATGCATAAAACTTGTGCATTCCTCTCTTGAAGGTCATATTTATATTTTATCCTTAAAAGTGTCGCTATAGAACTCATAAAATCAATAAAGAAGTAGGTACATATGTATAGGCCAAATTAAAAAATGGAACGCCAAATTTATTTTAGTCATGAACGGAAACATCAGTGCAATTTCTCCATGGCTGCGCAAATCAGGAAATGAAAAGTGAAGTGTTATTTAGATCTTGGGCAGGGCTTAACATGAGTCAATAAATATCTATCAGGGTTTCAAGTTCAAGATCTAAGCCTTTTGATATGATATTTGTTTGTTTTTCCTTTTCCGACCTTATCATACAGTATTAGCTTGACAGTTCCTTAAAATATGTTTATGTAAATTTTATGAATATTGAATCTATTAACTACTTGTGAACCTCTTTGATATGTTTTATTTAATGAAGCTTCTTATAACTTCCTTGGATATGTTTTAATTGATAATGGGTAGTATGAATAAAAGAGGTACCTATTTGCTTTTTACTTAAAAGTGTACACAAAATTATAGAATTAAAAGATAAGAATTTTTAAGTTTAAAACTAATTTTAATTGGAAATTTCTTTGCTGGTGGCAGTGTTGTCAGATTTATTTTTTTAGCCTCCTCGCCAAATGAATTGTCGAATATCGCCAATATAATAAAACATTACGTATTATCTACAAAAATATTTTCACTACGTAGGTAACGTCTATCGTAAAACATAAAAAAATTATTATTTAAATCGGCCCACCCACTTGTAATATAATTGTGCAATTTTTCGTATTGTACAATAATATAGCCGATGTGTATGTCATATTCGAAGGTGTCACAATATATTGGCAAATATCAAAAGACTTTTGATTTTTATTGTACAGAATTGTGTAATGTGGTGACAACATTGTTCAATGTTTTTTAATTTTTCACTGTCAGGAAAATTGGGCAATATTTTCTTTGTAGAACAATATATGCAATAATATTGCAAAGTATTTAAATTAACATATAAAAAATACTGGCGTTTAAAAAATACTTAAAAATAACTTATTCCAAAAATCAATCTTAGTAGGATAAAATGAACTTGAACACCAAGATAAAAATTATTATTTAAATCTTGTTATAAAACGGAATTAACGCTTAATTAAATGTGTGTCAAAGTACACATATCATATCCTTGAAGTAGTAAGTGCCAGCAGCAATCTCTTTATCATACAATATAGGCGATAACTCTTGCAGCCTTCTTCCTGCTTCATTATCAAAATGTTGGTTCCAATTTACAAAAGGAAGTTTTCCCCACTAAGTTTTATAAACATCAAATGAGATTTTTTGTCCATATTTTTTTTTAAAACTTCTTGAGTTTCAGAAAATTTTTATTTGAGATAAAGAGTCACAACATTTAGAATTTTTTGCACGAAATATTTTATGTTGGAGAAGAAATTGCTTATATAAAAAATTTCATATTTTAACCATATTCTATTTTATTGAAATCGTAAAAATATAGCCAAAAATATCGCCAAGGAGTTCAAATATCGCCAAGTAAATCGCCAATCGCCATTTCAAAATTTTCATCGCCAAAACCAAATTTTTGTCGCCACGTTTGGCGAGATATCGCCATATCTGACAACACTGGCTGGTGGTTCAGCGTTGTCTATATGTATCAGTGATGCAAAATGTGGCACAATTGGGCCATTTGTAGCACTTTTGGTTGTTTGATGGCCCTGTGGTACTCTCTAGGCTATTTTGGCCCTTTCAACTAAAAATTCAACTAATTCCTTCAAACCTTTGAGTACACTTTTCATTTCATTTTCATTTCATTTATTTTCAACTCAGTAATAATAAAGCCTATAAGGCCGAACAATTTATTACATTAGGGTGTCACACAGAAAAACTACATCTTATTAAAATAAGTAAGATTGATATACCAGTATAATATTTAATATTAATACCAGAGAAAAAATAAAGCAAAAAAGAATAAAGAGTAGAACTTCAATTTCATAAGTTCCAAGAATATTAAAAAACTAATATATGAAAAAATAATGTCCATAAATATGTAAAATAATATATAATTTCGTTACATTTCATTACATTTCATGGCTCCCCAGCCGTTTGCATAGTAATTAAAGTTAGAAAAAAAAGAAAGGTTAAAATAATAATAACCAGGTCCAACTAAGCGGTGGTCTGCATGATTGACGGATTCAAAAGATGTTCTAGTAGTTTTTGACGATAAGTATAAGTCGTTAACTGGAAGTTTCTGAGGTGGCTTGGTAAATTGTTAAAAGATCGAGCAACACGAATTAAAAATGATTTTTCAAAAGCGTAACAAGATATTCTAGGAATAATAACCTGAGGGTTCCTTACTGACCGAGAGAATACAAATCTATTACGAAGAGTGATTGGATTTCCACTTCTAATGACACCGTAGAAAAAAATTAGACTCCTAAAAACAAGAAAGTTTTGAAATGAACAGCCAAGAAACTGACATACAAATTCAGAAATATGGTCACGAAAACCAATGTATATAAAACGGACTATCATGTTGACAATCCGTTTAAGTTTTGACACGTTGGATGCATTAGCACCCGAGAACAAGAGGCATTAGTAAGGCGTGAGACAGTCTCTTTCTAATGTAGAGCGGTAGATATAAATTTGTCGAGAATAACCTACGCAAAATGCCAAAGACTTTACCATGCAATGTGTTAAAATGAGGAACGAAAGAAAGCTTGTTATCAACAATAACACCCAGCATCAAAAGGCTATCAACAAAATCTATAGTGATTCCACTTAAACTTATAACAAAATCAAAGACAAAACGTGACGATTTACTAAAACCAATGACCTTTGTTTTAGCAATATTCAAACGAAGTGAATTAGATTGAGTCCATTGATGAACACGTTGTAAACCGAAATTGATGTTGCTTTCCAGCACATCAGAAAAAACACGTTCACATTTAAATAATAGAAAAACGTCATCTGCATATATGAAAGCTCTACAAATATGGGAGTTGACACAATCACTAAGACTATTTATATACATGATGAATAATAGTGGGCCTAAAACTGATCCCTGGGGAACACCTGCACCTAGCGATTTAATATTCGAGTTAGTTCCATTTACAGAAACAAATTGGGATCTACCATTCAGATAACACCAAATAAGTTTACAAGCAGATATAGAAAAATTAAATTCGTTTCTAAGTTTAATAACCATTTTGTAATGGACAATTGAATCAAAGGCCTTTGAAATATCAAGAGCAACTACCACACAAAGCTCGTCAACGTTAAGGCCCTCCCTAATAAGGTCGGTCATACATAAAATCAAGGAAGTTGTATTGTATCCAGAACGAAAAGCAAATTGGTATTCATACAGAGATGGTAGAACCTTATCAGATAACTGCAACTTCAACAGATGTTCCACGACCTTGGACAAGGCAGGAAGGATTGATATGGGCCTAAGATCTTCAGTCCATGCACCACCTTCGACTTAGAAATAGCTACAACCCGTGCAGTCTTCCAAGCTGCGGGAAAAACAGAAGTGGTTAATATATTATTAATAAATGAGAGGAAGTAATCCGATAAGTAAGGGTAAACGAGTTTAATAAATTTAATGGAAATATTATCAACACCAAGTGCATTAGACTTTACCCTACACAATGCTTGGAAAACTTCAGGTTCAGTTACGCATCGAAAAGAAAAACCCAAATCAGAATCCGCAAATTCCCCAAAATCTACTGAAGCATAATTACTGCAGTTGCTATTTGAAACAAAAAAATCATTGATTAAGTCTGCATTATTTTAATTGAGTTTTTTCCGTTTTAAAAACTACTTTTATTTTTTTGAAAATTTTTATTTTAACTGGCTTCAGTTAAACTTTTTCAAAAGGAAACAGAACAAGTAAATAACGAACATAGGGCAGTATCGCAAGTTCCAGAATTTAAAAACCTCAAAGATTTAAGTAGAAGTAAATTTTGCAAAACGATTTCTACCATTAAAAATCGTTTAGGTAAACCTTTGCATAGAAATGTATACAGAATTATTCAAGCAACTCTTTCTATCCCCATTCCTCAGCATGTGTGGTATGTAGTTACTTTAATTTAACAAAAAAATACTTTAAAAAATTTGAATTTATGTCGCTAATTTCTGTTTTTGCTCTAAACAAAATAAATCACATGTATTATATTATTAATACGTACTTTTGTTTTTATTTAAATTAAAATATTATAGTCAAGTACATTGAAAAACTTTTTTGGCCCTATCAAAGGTATTTTGGCCCTTTTAAATCGTTCATTTGGCCCTAAAACAAAAAACTGAAAATGCATCACTGATATGTATGTATTTCATTGTTGCTGCAAGATTCGTAAAGCAGCTCTGGGCGAGTCAACATCACGCGTCGTTGGCAATTATTTCTTGAATGCAACCAGGCCACTGTTGTTTATTAGCCTTCGAGAGTTTTGCGTCTCGCCGCATGTGATTAATGGTTGGCGTCGGTTAACGGTATCACCGCGATATCCCGTTGGTTTCCATTAACCACATGCAAAAACAAAAACAACTATAATAAAAACAACCACCACAAGGGAGTGGATCTTGGAAACTCCTACTTCCTATATGAAGGTATAGGTCGTTCGCAGCAACCGAAGGAAGCTCCTACACAACAAAACAAAATTATCACCACAAAGGTGGCACCATGGATTAAGTGTCCGAAGCCACATTTTTTGACATACATAGTATGTCAGCACAGGAAGAAGAAGAAGATTGTTGCTGCAACAAATCGTCAGTAGACCTCAATTTCAATTTCCTACAAATTTTAAAGTGTCTTTTGAGCATGATACAATAATATAAAGGTACAACCACATTTGACGTATAAAATTAATTTTGACTTTTACCAAAATTGTTTGATTACTGTTTTTTTGTAAAGAGAGAGGAAAACGTTGCCACACGAAATTACGGGGAACTTTTTTTTAGGAATGTTTTTGGAAATGTGTAATTTTAAGTTTAGAAATTATGGTTTAATACACACTTTTTTAAATGTTGTATTAATTGGATACGTGGATAACGAAATATGCATGTGTATAATATGATGTAGAATGGATGAGCGCGTTTCATGCATATAATACACATTTACATACACTTCGTGTGCAAATTTATTGCAGCTTACAGTACGAATTAATGCTTTTTTGATGGGCTACATCTGAATAATCTGAACAAAAAAAGACATGCAAAAGAAATAGTTAATGCATGGGTTCTATTGCTAATGAATTGGTTCAATTTAGGTGCAGAACGCATGATTTTAACACAGGCGTGTCATTGACGAGCATGGGCGAACATTTAGCAAAACTGCTCATTCCAATGAGTGCTTAGAACCCATGATACGTTTATTCGTTTATATATACATACATATGTATGTTTAAAACAGAGCATAACGAAGTGCCCGCGGGTGGCCTTTTGCTTATAATTTTAGGCTCTAAGCAGGCATACTCTGATGATTGTATTTGAGGCAAACAGCTTTGAAAGCTGTTAAGTGTGCTGTTGTTTCCTTGCAAATTAAGAGGAAGCATTGTTCTCGCCGAGATCTGATTGGCAATTGTGCTCTCGCTCTTTTAAAAAAGTTTGCACATTGTGCATATCACTTGGACGCACCTGATGTAAAGCAATAAGCCAGAGTAGTATGAAGAGAAAGTCCCACCCTTGATTCAGAGGCTTTTCCGTTGGTAATTTCCCTTGAATTGTTTATGCTGATGTACATTTTTTTTATAATTATAATTTAAATACATATTCTTCAATATTTTTCAATAAATAAAAAAGAACGTCAAAAAATTAATCAAAAACTCGGATTTCATAAATTAATAAGGTAGCATTAATTTTGAGAGTAAAAAATTGTCGGCACAAACGTCAGAAGGTTAATATGGCGACGAAAAGAGAGAACGGTTGTACCTTTATATTATTGTATCATGCTTTTGAGTAAATAATACCTATAGTAATTTTTTTATTCTATCTGAGCAATAAATAAATGTATGAAACAAATAAAAATGTACCTATCTCTATACAGATCAATTATGAATAACAATACCCCGGGAGTTTTTCCTCTTTCCCATTCCTCCTATTATGAATTAAAATTTTCCCGGGAAAAAAGGTGTTCTAAACATAAGGAAGAGGGAGAAAAAACTCCCCGGCAAAAAATTAGGTATTCTAAACAGTGTTGCCATAAGATGTAAGAGGAAAAGTGCTAGATTGCAGAAATAAAAGTGCTAAAATGTTCTACAGCACACACAACAAAGTGCTAAAATCATTTAACATTTTTAGTTTCTAATCAGAAATAATTTCTTAATCAGGCTTGAGTTCAGTAATTTCAATTCTTATTGAATGAAATATTTTTATTAATTAATGTGAGTATCTAAAGAAGAGAAGAAAAATTAAACTAGACTTTTAGCTGGGGGAAATACCGATATTTTTCTGTGCAGCCACGCACTTCATCAGCACCCATGTCAATCTACTGGGGTAGAGATTATTATTAACATCAGCTATTTAACTTAAATTTCTATGAAATGGAATATGAGAATTGATTGTGTATACAATTATTGATTTACCTTTGGCAAACACATTTGTAAGTATCACTATTCATTTTCTGTTTTTCCATTTTCTATTTAGGTTAGCACGAAGTTATATCACTCTACCTATGTATGTTTAACTATTCTTACTTATCCTTTACGATCATCACATTAATTATTTTTACTTATTCGATGCACCATCGGTACATACATATAAGTATTATTGTAGTGGCTTTATGTTACTTTATTTTTGCTTTCTACAGTTGAGTTCGCTTTTCAGCATTCTGAAGCAGTGATAGCCAAGTGAACAGTGATCGCTAAGTGAACATATTTTTGTCACGTGCCCATGATGAATTAAATGAGACATTTTTAGATTTAATTGAACTGTACTGAATTTTAATCAGAAATAATTTCTTAATCAGGCTTGAGTTCAGTAATTTCAATTCTTATTGAATGAAATATTTTTATTAATTAATGTGAGTATCTAAAGAAGAGAAGAAAAATTAAACTAGACTTTATTAGCTGGGGGAAATACCGATATTTTTCTGTGCAGCCACGCACTTCATCAGCACCCATGTCTATCTACTGGGGTAGAGATTATTATTAACATCAGCTATTTAACTTAAATTTCTATGAAATGGAATATGAATATGACAAAAATATGTTCACTTAGCGATCACTGTTCACTTGGCTATCACTGCTTCAGAATGCTGAAAAGCGAAGTCAACTGTAGAAAGCAAAAACAAAGTAACATAAAGCCACTACAATAATACTTATATGTATGTACCGATGGTGCATCGAATAAGTAAAAATAATTAATGTGATGATCGTAAAACATAAGTAAGAATAGTTAAACATACATAGGTAGAGCGATATAACTTCGTGCTAACCTAAATAGAATATGGAAAAACAGAAAATAGATAGTGATACTTACAAATGTGTTTGCCAAAGGTAAATCAATAATTGTATACACAATCAATTCTCATATTCCATTTCATAGAACTTTAAGTTAAATAGCTGATGTTAATAATAATCTCTACCCCAGTAGATAGACATGGGTGCTGATGAAGTGCGTGGCTGCACAGAAAAATATCGGTATTTCCCCCAGCTAATAAATTCTAGTTTAATTTTTCTTCTCTTCTTTAGATACTCACATTAATTAATAAAAATATTTCATTCGGTGAGAATTGAAATTACTGAACTCAAGCCTGATTAAGAAATTATTTCTGATTAAAATTCACTACAGTTCAATTAAATCTAAAAATGTCTCATTTATAATTTCATTTATAAAACTTAGGGCCATTATTGCAACTTGCCGTTAGTTAAAGCAGGATTTTGTCGGTGCGATAAATGGCTTTGCGTTATAAAACTATCCTTTATTATTTTTTTATCCATTAAATGTTATTATTATTAATAATAATAACAATAAAAAATTGAAGTTGTAATAATCCAAAGCTATTTATCGGGCAGACAAACTCCCACCTTTAACTAACGGCTAGTTGTAATAACGGCCCTTAATTGGTTACAAGTAAAACGCAGGCTTGTGTTAAAAAATCCGATAAAAATTTACTGCGTTATTAAATATTTTATTACAAGACTTTTTGTTAAAAAACTACGCTTTCTGTGCATTTAATTTAGAGTATGATGAAAGTTCAATTTAACAAACAGAGTAAAAAATTGATACAACAGTGGTCGCCAAACTTTTTTCCTTGAGAGTAAAATTATTCACACATCCGCAAAATTTTAATTAGGCTCAGTATTTTTACATTTTGCTCATTTTTCTAGCCGCTCTAACTTTTATTTAGTATAAGTGATTTGCAACTTGCCGCCCTCATCCTATACAAATCGTATTAATTAGGACAAGAATAGGTTACTTACTAAATATAAATATAGAATGCAAATAAAATACCAGTTATTTTTCATTGTACTATTTCAAGCAATGATACGCATACCAAAATAAATTTTAATTTGGTATAATTTAGGGGAATTTAAGGTTGGTGTGTATATGTGAAAAATGTGACTGAATAAAATATAAATAGTTCATTCTTCCAAATAAAAAACCCGATAGAAGAAGATAAGAAGAAGTACGTGAAATATAGAATTAAATTTTAATGGGCGTGCCTCTGCCCATTTTTTAAATGCAAGATTGTGTTTTTCAGGGCTTAGGGTGTGTGTCACGTTTTGTAAAAATCGGTAAAGTAGAACCACGTAAAATAAAATATTAAATTTTAATGGGCCTGAATCCGCCCATTTTTTAAATAAAAGATTTTGTCTATTTTAGAGCTCAATTTGTGTGGTCAGTTTCGTAAAAATCGGTTAAGTACAACCGCGTGAAATGTTATAATAACTTATAATGCGCGTAACTCATCCCATTTTTTAACTTTTAAATTGTGTAATTACAAGAACCAAAGGAGTTTTATAGATGTTGCAGCAATCAAATAAGTAGAATATCATAAAATTATGGTTTGCAATGGGTCCAACAGAACAAACAGACAACAAAAAAATTTTTACAATTGGCCTGTCACACACGAGACTAATTTTTATGCCGCACAATTTTTGTTCTTTTAAAAACATACGAGACTAATTCATCCGGCATAAAAATGTATACGTATACATAGCTTTGTGTGTGTTAGTGTGTTTTGTATGCCTTTGATATTTGCTGTTTTTTTTTAAGTTATGTGTGTATTGGGTTGTAGCTGGTTGAAAAATTATGCCAAACACGAAACCCCTCTCTTTGCCTCTCTCACCAACAAACTGGCATGTTATGCCAGCACAATTGTTCTCGTGTGTGAAAGACTAATGAGACAAATTGTTAACATCCTACTTTTTTTGAAGTCGGTTAAAAATGAACTTAATTTAACATATAAGAGTTTTTTACAGACTCTGGCTATAAATTCGATTTTAAATCGGGTAATATTAATTTTAGTTTTATAAAACTCAAAAAATAACTTTAATTTTCTGAGGAATAAATAAAACTCGGAAAATAATCGGTAAAGTTTAGTTTTTAATAAAAATTAAACAAATAAAAATGAATGCGTCTAAATGTGGTCCATGTAACAAGGAGTATCTAGCACTCTCTTTTCGTTTGAATTTTTTTAGCTTAAATTATGAAAATAATCATTATTTGCGGTCCTTGATTTATTTGTAATAGAGATTTGCGGCTTACAGCATTATCAATTTTTATTTTATTTTATATGCGTGTTTTACTTCGAAATTAATGTTTCAAGAAAATCAAAAATTTTACAAGCTTATCAATATCTTCAAAATTGTTAAAAATAATATTTGATCCATAATTCATGTACAGTTTCTGCTCTCTTTTAAACAAGATACATAACAATATCGAATAACTGAAAAGAAATAAGAGAAGTTAATTTTGTTAAAACAATCCACTTTAACTAAAAGGCAACAAATAACGAATTTAATAAAAGTCACTTTTGTGTGATTGCGAAATAATTTCAACATTACGGTCATTTCAATAAATCGTGGCTGAAACATCAACCAAGCCAACAACAATTGATGTAAGTAGAGAAAAATAACTTAAAACATTAATTTAAATGTGTTTTTTTCTATTAATTATTTAAGTTCACTTTAGTTCTTTTTGTTTAGTTTCATTCTAATGATGTTTTTGTTACACAATCATTTTTATTTATATTAACACAGCAAGTTTGTTTAATGCTTTATGTTCTAACTGTTTTAAAACTCCATAAAAAATTTTTTGAGCTTGATTCAGAAATAAAAATATTTATTTAATATGTCTAGTTATATCCTTTATACATATACTGGCATATTCATAAAAAAATATTTTAGGTTGATTAAGCGCTTATTTGAAGTATTTCTATGGGAAAAATGCACGAAGACAGCGAAAAGTACAAATATTTTTTCATCAACTGCATTTGCGCTGACAGTTTTAATTTCTTTAGCTCAACGGTTCTCAAATGGGGGTCCGTATGAAAATTCCAAGGGGTCCGCGAAGAGCTAAACAAATATTGTTATGATTCCTCAAAAGTTAATATTAATAAGATTTAGTAATATGGCTTTTGTATAATAAATGTAAAACGTATATTTCGCATTGCGGTAGGCCGTGCTACTATTAAAATTTCTGAAGGGGTCCCCGAAAAAAAAGCTTGTGAGAATCTCTGCTTTAGCTTAACATTGCTGCGGATACTGACTACCAGGGACAGGGCTTTCATGCAAATGCATATTATTTCCTTTAACCCTGATAATAGCATGAACGAAATATCTTTACGAAACATTGAATTTGGCTAAAAATGGCATCGATTTGTTAGTGCATATATTTGCATATTTTGCTTAAAAAGCATATTTTTGCATAATTTGGTCATAAATGTATATTTTTGAACCTACCAATTTTAATGGAACTTGTAATTTTGGTGATTTTAAGAGAAAATTGCGAAAATAGTGAAACAATCATTATATCATATTTAATCTTGTGTAAAAATTTAATGTAAAAGGCTTGTTCACGAACCTTTTAAAAAAGAATATTTGTATATCTTTATTTAGTTGTATGTAAATTGAAAATTTTTTTAGAATAAATTTTTTTAAAATATGTGCATATTTTATTGTTTTAAGTGCATATTTTGCGTTTTTGATGTCATATTTTAGGCGCATAAAACAACTTTTTTAAATGCATGAAGTCCTTGTCCCTGCTGACTACTTTTGATTTTTAAAAATAATTAGTGGCAGTGACTTGTTTTGTTTATTTCCTCATTTAAAAAAATAACCGCTATTCATGGTTGGCTATTGTAGATTTTTTACATAGCTTTGATAAATCGTAGCTTTGATAAATCGTGGTAAATTTAAAACACGGCAACAACAAAATGCATACATTTTTTAGTCCTAGTTTACACAATGCAAGTCTTATTGCTAAGCTGATTAGTTTGTTGGAGAGGGGGAGAGGCGAGGGGAAAAGACACAAGTACTCAGCTTCATGTACTGTCAATACGTTTTGCTTTCCCATTCGTAATGTTAAAAAGCACACATGCATACACAAAAATATGATGAAAAATAAGACTTTAATTGTGTGGACGTCGATGAAAGTTCAAAGAAGAAAAAGTGATAAGCAGGGAAACCGCAAATATGCAATTGCATGTTTTTTCTTGTGCGACATATTCATGCGGGGACAAGATATTTATCCGTTTCAGAACTTTTTATTAATTTTGGCATCGATTTGTTAGTGCATATTTTTGCATATTTTGCCCTTTAAAGCATATTTTTGCATATTTTACCCTTTAAAGCATGTTTTTGCATTTATCAACCTAAAAAGCATATTTTTTTTAGCATATTTTCTAATTTTTAGAGCATAATTTACGCTTTTAGGGCATATTTTGAAATTAAATAAATAAAATAAAATAAATAAAAATTTTTATTTTAATTTGCTCACAAGCTTAAGTGTTGCACAAAATTTTTATTTTTCGCCATCTAATGCCCTAATTCTGTTCGACGAATGTATCGTCTTGTCTATGGACGAAAAAAAGAAGCAGTTTTGATTCCTTAAAACGATTATTATTTATTGTCTATGCTAGAAGGTTCGTGTATTTGCTTTATGATTTTTTTCCAAACATTATATCCAACACATATTTTTTCATGTATTTTTCAAACTATTGTATAATACTTGAATTGAATTTTTATGTTTAAAAAACATGGCAATAATATTTTTATTTTTCATTATCAAAGACAACAACCATTTTTGAAGAAAATAATTTAGAGACTTCAAACACTAGAACTCAGAAGCATTTTCAAACAAAAACGTCATAAATCTTCTTACTGAATTAGGGCATAAGTCTCATTTTTAATGTTCCATGTAGTGTATAAATTTTCGTAGTTATTACGGACGTTAGTTTCAATAAAAAATTTGGTTTTTCTATTTGTGACGGACTCTACCCCGAGTAGACGTTGAAGGAACATTGTGAATATATAAAAGTTTATTTAGATGTGGCATGCAACGATTTTATTTGAAAATCTATATTGACCTAGATTGTTGTTTATTGCTATAAATATTATACATTCAAATCTTGTCTTATTTATCGAAAATATAGTTCCAAAGTTTTAATTCTGATATCGTGATCTCTTTTGAACTTGAAGTTAAATTTTTACGAGACTATCAAAAAAATAATTGTATTATTTGCTTTAGTCAAAATATGTATGGCAATTTTGTTTCAATACGGCAGTTATTCTTTGTTAATTTTTTATTGTTTGCTTTTTTGCTTATTTTATATGCAAATGTTGTTGAATTTTTTAATTAAAAATATATTTTCATTTAAAATAAACCAATTAATTTTATTTTAAGAGCATATTTTTGAGTTTTTTGTGCATATTTTCAAGTTTTTAGTGCACATTGAATGCGCATAAAACACTTTTTTTAGAGCATATTTCTGGTTTCCCTGGTGATAAGCTTAGGAATAAGACTTGACTAGTGTGAACTGGGACTTATTAACTATGCCTACAGCATCTGCTATACTAAAAACTGTGGTAGATGTTGTAGCTGAATTTATTTACCAGACAGTGTTGCCAGTTTTTTTCTGTTTTTTGATTTATCATCCCCAAAAATCCTCAAATTGAGTTTCTTTTATTCATATTTTTTCTTTTGGTGAAAAAAAATGAAATTTTTTTAATTTTATTTGAAAAATAATGAAAAAATAACATATTTATTCAATAAAATTAATTTATATCGATAGCTATAGGTATATTTACATTCATAAAAACTTAATTTGTACTTATAAAAATTGTAAGGAAAAAATTCCACATAGTTTAATATACACAAGTATAAAAAAGTTTTAACAAAAGTTTACGATTTCAAAAAACTTCAGAGTCGAAATCATCTGATTCATCAGTCCCAAACTTTGTTGTACATAGTACTTGTATTAAAAACCTTTAGCATTTCAGCAGAAGGATTAAATTTGTCACAACAAATTTAATTATTTTTAAAGTGTGCTTCCAACAAATCATATTGTATTTTGTTATGTATTTTTGTTTTGGTAGTGTTCATTATTGGTTAATCTGCCTTGATACTTCTTCTTTATTAGAACCCATTCAGTATGTAATAGTAACACACATTTTTAGACTTGCCAGACGCATATTTCTTAGTTCAAAACTCATTCTTGTTGCCATCAGTTATAAAAAAAATCCCCAAAAAATTCCCTAAAATTTGGTTATCAGCCCAAACAAATCCCCAGATACCCAATGCCAAATTTTCATCCCCAATCGCGAAAAAAAATCCCCAATTTGGGGACAAATCCCTAAACTGGCAACGCTATTGCCGGTTTTTGTCATGCTATAAATATAGAAGGTACTTCCATTCTCTCTTTGTTTTTAAAAAATAAGTATTTTTGAAGTTTGTTTTTTGAGAGAAATAAAAAAAATGTTCCCATATCTTAAAAATATAAGTCTTCCCTTATAAATTTTTTACAAAAATGTGTAATTATCTTAACAAAAATTTTAAAATATATAAAGTAATATACATGACTATACATCTGTGAAGTTTAAAAAGCGATTATGTAATAAATTGGAGCATCTTTTTAAATTTTCTGCCTAAAATAAATATTTTAACTATATTTTCATCCAAATTGATTGATGATTTTGATTAGTTGACAATGAATTTTCATTGAGTTTAGCAAATATTGATTGATATTACATCTTGTTTAATCTATATAATTCGCTTTTTGTTGATTGTAACATGTTTTTCTAAGAAATGGCTTAAATACCCGATCAGATAATTTTGGCAAGTCTATTTCACAAATTTTGCAGGCTCTTAGACACTCTTGGGGGACACCAGATAATGTAGAGAACTCAAAGAATGCTACATTCATATTTTTACAATGATATTTTGTACGTCCACAGTTTGTAATATGCAGCTAATTTTCGCTTTCTTTAACACAACAATACATTTACAATGCATTTCATTGCTTTTCAAGATAATAAAACATTTATAATCACGATTTCTTTTAAATTGTTTGAATTTATAAAAAAAAAACTTCTGAAATAATTTTTCAATAAAATTTTCAAACAAATAGGAAACAGAGGGGAAATATTAAATTAGTACGGTAGCACGATTTTACTGAAAACTTCAGAATACCTATCCTTGTCAGAAGGTGAATGTCAAGAAAAAATTAGAGAATGGAAGTACCTTCTATATTTATATCATGGTTTTTGTACTCGCACAAAAGAAGAACAAGATACATACCAATACTCTAAGAGAGTCTCTGTATCTCTCATTGAATTCAGTTTAGGGGATTTGTGCCCAAATGGGGGATCTTGGCAAGTCTAAAAATGTGCGTTACTATTCATAGTGAATGGTTTCTAATAAAGAAGAAGTATCAAGGCAGATTAACCAATAATGAATGCTACCAAAACAAAAATAAACAACAAAATGCGATACGATTTTTTGGAAGCACTTCTTGGAATAAAAACACACTTTAAAAATAATTCAATTTGCTTTGACAAATCTAATCCTGTTGCTAAAATGCTAAAGCGTTTTATTTTTAATACAAGTACTATGTACAACACAATTTCTGAGGCTGATAAATCAGACGATTTCGATTCTGAAGTTTTTTAAATGGTAAACTTTGGTTAAAATTTTTTTATACTTGTGTATATTAAACTATGTGTAATTTTTTCTTTACAAGTTTTATAAGTAAAAATTAAATAATATGAATTTAAAAATAGCTATCGATATAAATGAATTTTATTGAATAAGTATGTTATTTTTGTCATTATTTTTTTAAGTAAAATTATTTTTTTTTTTATTTTTTTCATAAAAGACAAAATTTGATTCAAAAAAAACTCAATTTGGGGATTTTTGGGGATGACAAATCAAAAATTGGGGATAAGCTCTAGAAAAAAACTGGCAACACTGATTGAATTGAACACTAAACATTTTTTACCACACAGAAGAAAAAATCGCTCACGCTTGGACGTTTAAAATCGTAGTATATTTAAAAGGGTTTTCAATTTAATACGAACAGTGAATTCCACTATTCTATTCTTTTGTTTTTTTTTTATTTATTTTTTTTATTATTATTATATGTTTTGTATTATAAAATTGGGAACCGATCGGGGAACGGATTTTACGACATAAGCCGTAATATAGGTAAATTCTTTCTTTCGCTTGCCGAATAATAATACAGTCTTTCAGACTGAGATCACAGCTGTAACGGAAGGCATTAACGGCCTGCCTCACGATGTCACCAGAAATTGTTCGATCAAATACTTATATTGAAAACAACAACAAATTGTCTAATGTTATTGTTGTTTGCAATACAACTTGTCGATCGATTTCTGGTGACATCGTGCGATGGGACGTAAATATCTAAAAGAGATTTACAACGAACTACCTATTTGTATCTTTACTGATAGTAGAAAAGTTATCGAAACCTTAAGAAATCACAAAACTCAATCTCGAAGCGTCCTTCGATGCAAAAATAAGATAATCTCATACAGGTGCTGTAGAGAAATCGAGATATGGACTCCAGTACATCAGGAAGTCTGGAAACGAAGAGGCAGTTAGGCTTGCAAATATGGGATCATTACTTAATATTATTATTATTAAGTTAATAACATCACACTAGAAAACGACAAAGCATTTCAAGAATTTTAAAATGAAATTAAAAAATTGGCTGTAGAACAACACACCAGTGATTGGCAGAACTCTACCGTTGGAATGCGGTCAGGGTTGTCAGAAATCGCCATTTTTTTTTTTTTTTTTATTTTCCTGTATCACTTGTACTTTTTCAATTGAGTGCTTTTGATCAGAGTAATTTGTTCAGTGAACTTTAATATTTTAGAGCGTGATTGCTATCAACTTGAAGTGTGATTCTAGGAATCCGTGAATAGTGAAGTGCGGTAGATACATAGACTAATACCGGAGCTATAATCGATTTAGTGTCCGGTGATAAGGTACTGTGAAAATTACATACATGTATGTATGTATTGTTGTGCAAAATTAATAAAAACATTGGAAAGTGAAGAAGAAAAAAGACTTAAATCTGCCAAGGTGAAATTCCGGCAGGAGGGACAAACTGTGTTTTGCAAATTTAGTGTCTCAAGGGTAAAGTCCGGCAGAAAGGTCGTCTGCGAGAAATTGTCATCGGTGTTGCCGCTCTGGTGAGTTTTTAATATAGACCTGCGTAAATAGTCTTGAAATGTAAATACGTCTTGTTTTTTAAATATATTCTCGTGGCTGTAGAATGCTAAACCAATAATAAATGCTGTCGCATTATAAGCAAAGCACCATAGATGCATTTGTGTGCGTGTATATGAGTGCTAACAAGCAATGTCGTCAAGACTTCTTGTTATGAACAAACAGTCACCAAAGTAGTGTTGATACGTGTATGCTTGTTATTTTCCATATTGTACGTTTGAGTGTGTGTGTAAGATGTAGATGGTAAGCTATTGTGTGTTTAAGGGAGGTTTTTTTTAAGCAAGCGCACACAACTAATGTAAATGCATGTGAACGTTTGTTTGTGTGCAGAAAAATAAAAGAGCATACACACAACGTGTGTGTGTATGTACATGCATGACGCTTGTATACGCGCCCATGCGTAGAAAGAAGCAAGCATCACAAATTCTTCAGTCACGAAGTATTTTCTTCTTTGCTCCTATACTTGCAATAACTGAAACAAATTCTTGCAAACAGTGTTGCTTAGCGTTTGTTTTAGAAGACTTCGCTGTAGTAAAGCATTTGAAAAATCCCTCATGTCTTGAAAGTTCTTATAAATGGTCTTGTGCAGGACTTTAGTTTTTAAACAATTTTTAAAAAACAGTGTTGCCGTTGGGTTTTTCCGAGGAAGTGCCGGGGAAGTCTGGGATTTTGGGGATTATTGGTCGAGTTTTTGGGAATTCCCAAAAAGGCTATCGTTTTTGCCGGGGGTCGTTTCGTTGCCGAGTTGTTTGGTTTGATCCGGGTCTTGGCTAAGCTGCTGCTGATTCAGCAAACTGAAGATTGGTTGAAAATTTTGTGGAAGATTTGACCAAATTTTTTGCGTGTATTTGGGTGTTTTTCTGTTTGAAGGGGCGATTGACTCGCGTTTGTGCTCGCGATGGTTCCTGGGAAAAGGAAGGACGTTGAGGGGGATACCTCCGACATGGCGTCGGATGACCTATCCTTTCCCTTGCCGCTCCCGGTGACGCCTCTGCGGGCTCAGGAGAGTGGTGCTAAGGACAAGCCTAAGAGGCAGAAGACGGGCTCACCGAGGACCCAGAAGAATGTGCGTGGTGCTGCTGGTGCTGATGCTGCTGGTGCTGTTGCTGGTGCTGTTGGTGATGCTGGTGCTGTTGGGGGTGCTGGAGCTGGGGATGGTGCTGCTGTTACTGGCGAATCGGCTGGTGATGAGGAAATGCTGGTTAGTGCTGTCTCTGATATTGATGAGACAATTCAGAGGAAGAGAGTGAGCCGCCAGAAGAAGAAGCCGACTTCTGGATTGTCGTTGGGTGATCCCATTGCCGATATCAAGGAGATCACTGGCGGGCTTATTGATTTGGTGCTTGGGGATGCTGTGGATAGGGGCATTGCACGTGGCGTGATATCGTTTTCGGCTCGGTATGAGTCGCTTTTGATGCGACTGGTCGCCGAAAATCAGCGGTTGCGGGGTCGTCTCGAGGTGCTGGACGCTGGTTCTTCCGTCACGATGCGTGGTGTTGCAGCCCATGTGCCCAGTAATGCGGCGCCTGTTGCTGCTCGTATTGCTGCTTCTGCTGCTGGTGTTGCTGTTGCTGCTACTGCTGCTGCTGCTGCTGCTGCTGCTGCTGCTGCTCCGGTGGTGAAACCAGTTGAGACCTGGTCGGTTGTGGTACGTGGTAAGGGTGAGTCGTCTAAGGACGTCGTCGACAAGGTAGTAGGGGAGGTTGGACCCACACTTGGTGTGCGAGTGCATGGCATTCGGCCATTGAGGGACGGGGGTGCTGTTATCCGCACCCCATCTGTTGCTGAGAGGGAGAAGATTGCCGCAAATGTCAAGTTCGCTGAGGTGGGTTTGGAGGTTGAAGTTAACGACAAGTTGGGACCGAGGGTCGTCGTGCAACGAGTACATTCGGAGATATCTACGGCCGAATTCATGGAAGAGTTGTACGAGATGAAGCTGAAGGAAGAGTTGTCCCGCGGTAAGTTCACAAGGAGCGTTCGCCTAGTGTCAAAGCCTTGGACTGTTAAGGCTGGTGGTCAGATAAATGTTATGCTTGAGGTCACCAGTAAGGTGATGGACGTGTTGGTGTCGAAGGGCGTTTATATAAAGTGGTTCCGCTTCATAGCGCGGCCACAGGAACCTGTCATGCCTTGGGTTTGACCACCGTGTTGGTGAGTGCAGGATGCGTGAAGATGTCTGCAGTCATTGTGGTGAGCTTGGCCATGTGGCCTCCCAATGCTGCAACCCGATGCGCTGTCGGAATTGCGCCTTTAAGGGTCGACCATCTGACCATCTAATGATGTCGGACTTCTGTCCGATAATTGCTGCAAGGAGAGCAGCTGCGAACGCGAGACATTAGAACAATCATGGATAATTTGCGCATTATTCAATTAAATTGCCAGCGGTCGTACGCGGTGGTCTGTGAGTTGGGGCAGGCATTGTGCACTTTGGACGTGGCTTTTGCACTTGTGCAGGATGGCTGCATTAGAGGTTTACCGGGGGGGACGCGAGTTTTTACGGACGGGGGATGCAACTCTGCGGTTATTGTTTGTGACAGGGACGTGGACTGTACGGTTGTTAGTAGGAGCCAGTGGGGGGTATGCGTGTCGGTTGAGGGGGCGTTTGGGCGGATGCTTCTGGCTAGCATCTACTGTAGGCCTAGCGAGCCGTTGTTGCCGTATTTGAGGTATATGGATACGGTACTACTCCTAGCGAGTAGTATTCCGCTCATCCTGGGCATGGACGCTAACGCATCGTCTCCTATGTGGTTTTCTAAGTCGGTGAGACAGTCGTCTCGCCGCCGAAACCATGTAAGAGGTGAGATGCTAAGCGAATGGATGGTCACTATGGGCGTCGGAGTTCTTAACGAGCCGAGTAATCTGTATACCTTTGATGGGCCAGCGGGCGTTAGTGACATTGACGTGACAGCTGCAAACGGGGCGGCGATGACTGCTTTTGACACTAGGTGGAGGGTGTGTGACAGGTGGGGCGTTAGTGATCATAATCTTCTTGAGATTGTGATTACTTATCGGGGACGGACTGAACAGACTGCGTTGCCACGTGGGTGGCGTCTTCACGGTGTGGACTGGGACGGGTACGTTGACAGTTTTAGGGCGGCTGCGAATTCGCAGCCATTGGGAGACTTTAGGGCACTGACGATAGATGACCAGGTTAGGCAGATAGACAGCTGGATGGTTAACGTGAATGATACCTTGCTTGGACGACGTCGTAAGACTAAACCAAGTAGTGTCAAATGGTGGACACGGGAGTTAGATGTGATGCGGAGGAATGTTCGGCGACTCAGGAAGCGTTTCCAGAGAGCCAGGCGTACCAATGCTGATGATCTTACTCAACGTAAGGCTGACTATCTGTCTGCCCTCAGGACGTACAAGGACAGAATTGTTAGGGTTAAGGAGGAACAGTGGAGGAGTTTTGTGCGGGACGGTAGGGATGACCCCTGGGGTAGAGTTTACCGCATCATTAGGGGTAAGGAAAGGCATGTTGATATGACAGGTCTCGAAGTGGGTGGTGTTGCGCTTACTTCGTGGCGGGAGTGTATTGACGTGCTTTTGGGGGTGTTCTTTCCAGAAGTGGAGCATGGTGAGTCCTCTCCTCTCATTAGGGAGGGGGTCTTGTGTCCAGACTTGGTGAGTTCAGAGGTACAGGAGAGTATTGGCCGTGTTAGAAGCAGGAAGTCTCCAGGTATGGATGGTATGACTGGAGAAATGTGTAAGAGCATTTGGAAGGCCATACCTGAGTATTTGGAATCAATCTTTGCGAAGTGTCTGAGTGAGGGCTATTTCCCTAGGGCTTGGAAGAAAGCTCGTGTCGTCGTGCTTCTGAAATCTCCTGATAAAGTGAGGAGCAATCCTCGTTCTTATCGGGGCATCAGTCTTCTCCCAGTACTTGGAAAAGTACTTGAGAGAATAATGGTGACACGATTGAAGGAATGCGATGGCGTGAATTCTTCTCAAGTCCAATTTGGTTTCAGGGAGGGGAGGTCAGTTGAGGATGCGTGGCATCACGTTATGCGATGTGTAGAGGGATCGTCTGACAAATATGTTCTGGGCATATTTGTCGATTTTAAGGGTGCGTTTGATCACCTCCTGTGGAGTAAGGTTCTGGACAGGCTGCGTTCTGTAGGTTGTCGGGAGCTTGCTCTTTGGAGTAGTTACTTTTGTGACAGAAAAGCTTATGTGGATGGTGCCAATGAAACGGTTTGGAAGAATGTTGTCCGCGGTTGTCCTCAGGGTTCTATTTGTGGTCCATTTATATGGAACTTAATGATGGATACACTGTTGACACGCCTGGAAGATTCTTTTAAGCTGTGTGCGTATGCGGATGACCTACTCATTCTTATCGAAGGCCAATCTTGTATTGAGCTGGAGAAAAGGGGTGAGGAGGCCATGCGCATCGTATGTGAGTGGGGTAATAGTGTGGGTGTTGATGTTGCTATGGACAAGTCTGTGATGATGTTGCTTAAGGGCAGATTATCACCGACTCGTCATCCGCTCATTAGATCTGGTATTGCTAGCCTCAAATATGTGACTCAGGTCAGGTATCTGGGGATAACAATGAGTGAAAGGATGAATTTTTTGATTCATCTTACTCACGTTCGCCAAAAGCTGACTGCCATCGTAGGTAAAGTTAAACGCATTCTTAGAAGTGACTGGGGTCTCAGTAGACGTGCTGTTCGTACTATTTATGGTGGACTGTTTGTTGCTTGTGCAACATATGGTGCACCTGTGTGGTACGAAAGAGTTATGTCTGTTGCTGGCAGATACAAGGTCTTGGCTTGTCAGAGGATTGCTTTACTCGGCTGTATGCCCGTTTGTCGTACCGTGTCAACTGATGCTCTTCAGATGCTGGGTGCGGCTCCTCTTGACTTGGAGGTAATACGTCGTGCTATTGCCTTCAAGGTAAAGAGGGGCTTGCCGCTTCTTGCGTGTGATTGGCTTACTGCTTCTGATGTGGTGGATAGGGATGTTAGGGACGTCAGGGAGCTCTTGGACGGACATCTTGTTTCCCGTTGGGGGACACGATGGACGGAGAGTGACAAAGGGAGGGCCACGTATGAGTTTATACGTGACGTTAACTTTGTTCGTGAACACCCAGACTTTGACTTCGGTCTTAGCCTTGGTTTCATGCTGACGGGTCATGGGTCCTTTAATGATTTCTTGTATAGGAGGGGTCTTTCCGAGACATCGGACTGTGGGTGTGGGAGGGGACTTGAGGACTGGAGGCACGTACTGACAGCGTGTCCTTACTATGATGACATTAGGGATTTGGATAGTATGGGTGTGGTTTGGGATGGCGCGCGTTTTGATGTTAGTAGGGTTTTGTTGGACGATCGGACGTTTCGGAGGTTGGGCGAATTTTCGCGTGGCGTTTTTGATAGGAGAAGGACTAGACTTAGTGGAGGTGGCCCAAGCAGGCATCCGTAATAACGGGTTTCTGCCGCCGCACGCCTTTCCTACCGCCGTGTCTGCTTTTCAGCTTCCAGCTACTGCCGTTAAGTTTGTGTATTGCCGTTGGTGGTTTGTTGACCATCTTCTCCCTGCTGTTTTCTGCTGATGCTGTTCCCTTTTTCTGCTGATATGTCTTGCTGAATTGCTGTTATTGCTGTTTTTGCTGTTCTCCCCTGCTGCCTTATTTTTGTTTTATTTGATTGTTGTTTTTGTTTTGTTGGGTTATCACCCTGCCCATTGTGTCGCTCGTGAGGGCGGCATTGTCATTGTTTTGTTCGTGTTGTCCTTTGCTGGTGCCATATACGGCCTTTGTTCACCCGTGAGGGTGATTGTTAATTGTTTGTTTTTGTGTCTTTTTGTGCTGTCATGGATGGCGTTACTTTCATTTTTATTTTTATTTTTCCTTTTAGTTTTTTTGTTTCTTTTATTATTTTTATTTTTATGTTTGTTTTATACAATTTTATTTTATTTTTATTTCGCTTTTACGGGTCACCAGTTCCCGGAACCGTTTGGGGTTTGTAACTGGTAGTAGTTTCGGCTACGAAGTCTGACCAGAGCCTATAATCTGGTACCAGGGGGTCAGGAGCCCCAGAAACTTCGGTTTCTGCCTGACTTGGGTCGGCCCTTCGGGGAGATTCGTGGTGGTTGTGGTTTGTACCCAAATATACGCGGGTAGAGCGGTTCGCTCGGTGTGAAGTTGCATTGCAACCGGGTGCCTAGACCCATATCTAGGAAGAAGTTTTAGATGGGCTCCGCCCCTACCCCGGGGCGAGATCATGTCCAAATGCATGTTCTCGGACGGTACTCATGCATAACTTGCCACACAATTTGTCTTAGGACTTGTTGTGTGACTTGTTATGCATGGGGGCGTTGGTTGGCGCAGGAAAGCAACCCGGTGTTGAGACCACCGTGGGTTTAGGCCGTAAAGGCAGGCACCCACGTAAATCTGCAGCATATCTGTATCACTTGTACAGCCTTATTTATAAATAACAAAAATTAAAAATTTTAAAAACCCCCGATATATCTAGAAAATATGTTATATCTTCTACAATGCTGGTCCGATTTTCTTCAAACACCCCTTTTTTAGTCGGGGGTTAAAAAGATTAAGGTTTTAAAAAAAATATTTTCATAAAAAAAAATTCATATTAAGCCATAAATGCTTAATAATTGTTATAAATAAGGCCTGCATTGTTTTGAGTATCATACATTGTATTGTATAGTTCTTAACCATATTTTTGTTGGCACAAAACTATTGCAGTCAATTTTGTTTCATTCGTTATGCATTTTGCTACCCAAAGTGCAATTCATAACTGAAAACACTGCTTCTACGCTATTGCTAGTTGAATCTGTCAACATATTAAGAACAGCAAAAGCTATTCCATTAAACTTCTATGAACTAAAATAAAAAAAATAAAATAAAATAAATAAATAAAATAAACTGAAATATTCCTATAATTATAAACGTAAGGCCGAAAATTTAGTAAATTTTTAGGTATCTCGTCAAAATGTCAAATATGGTGTACAAATATGATTACTACCAAAACAGATTATCAGCGAACTTTTATTGCATTTTAAATAAAAGTTTGCACGTATGATGCAGAGCAATGATGCATTTACGAACACACTCAAATTAACGATTTCCTTTTGTTATTTGTTATTGAAAATTCTTTATAAAAAATTTTAAAATTTTCTGGTAAACAGTTCAACATTTTAAAAAGTTATTTTAAATATATAATATCAATAACACAGAAACTTAATTTTAAAAAAGGTCCTACATATTTTGGAACGAAAAGTGGTCATTGTGGGAAATAGGAGATGAGTACATATATCCCACTATATAGAAATGGTGCTCCTGATGGCTCGTTAAAGAGCAAATTAAGTTGCATATCTGTAACCATTTTGGGACTTTGGAAAAATTAATTTAAAAAAAAGTCATATTTTGTTTTAAATTTAAATTTAAATTTATCTTCACACACATAAAACAATTTTCTTTTAAAGTTGTTATTTGATCTACATTCCAAATAAAATAAATTTTAATTTGGTGTAATTTGGCGGAATGTATCGTTGGTGTATGTGAAAAACTTGATTCTCAATAAAAAAGTTTGGCGACCACTGTTGTACTAATTTTGTATTATGTGTTGATCTATGTTTATTAAATTATACTTTAATCATCCTGGAATCTTAAATACACAGTGGGCCTTATTTCGAGTGTCGTATTACGACTACGCCTACGAAGATTTTGTGCCAGATTAAAGAAAAAATGTTGCAATGTTCTTTAGTCTAGTATAAAACCGTCGTAGTCGAAGTCGCAATACGACACTCGTAATAAGGCCCAGTAAGCTTATAAATAGAACCCGAAATACATAATGCCGGAAGTTTTTTAACAAAAAGTTCTAATAAAATATTTAATAACTCAGTCAATTCCCAAGAAATTTTTTAGCACGAATTTGCGAATTAATTTAATCAAATACGTTTTATAAATAAAGTCATAAGCAGTATGGTTCCAGTGCCAAAATACTGCCTTTTAAAATGAATCCAATATAGAAAAGTAATGAAAAAAATCGAAAAAATTACATTTGGTGAAAAAATAGAACATAAATAAATAAAATATATATGGATCGAAAGGTATCTTCTTTCTAAATCTGTTTATAAATTTAAAATCGGTTGATAGTTAAGTTAGAGGTTGATAAGTGCACACGATTACAAAAAAACCGGGCTTTTTACACGTAACTCAAGATTTTGGAGGTGTTTGGAAAATTTCAATTAAAAATTATTGTTATGCTCGACAATTCCTACCAGAAAAATAGTAACATGTCCGAGATATTTCGATTTAATTCATTTTTGTCACACAGTGTTATCAGCCCAATCATAAACAAAAATTCCGCCCGAGTTTTTTCACTTTTCCTTTCTCTCCTATTATGAATTATTTTTTCCCCTTTTTTAATCAAATTAGAGAATAAAAAACTCCCCGCGGAAAAAGTAGGTATTATGAACGCAGTTGAACTTGTTTTTTTCACTAAAGATCCCTCCCTTGCAAAACAGAATGGAATTTCCTCAAAAATACAGTCACGAGTATTTTGTGTTTTCTAAATTTCAACTTAACTTTTAACATCCGAACTCACAAGAAAACATGTGAAAACGATGTGGAAGCCAGAACATACATATATATATCGTTACCTTAATATAGAAAGGCCCTAACTCATTATTTTTATGAAATCGAGATGTTTGAATTTTTCGATACATTAGATGTTCTTGTATCGAAATATATAAAAACCTCGATTTTAGAAAAATAATGAGTTAGGGCCTTTCTATATTAAGGTAGCGATATATACTAATTCCTTATGTTCCTATAAGGATCATAGGGACATAACTAGTTGGTTCCATTCGGATCTGTCGGATGCAATGACTTTAGTTTCCCTCCAGCTTTTATGAACTCTCGTCAATTCCACACCGATCTGCCGCTTCCATGTATGAGCAGGTCGTCCTCTACGCCAGCTTCCCTGGGGATTCCATTCGATTGACTGCTTGGCAATATCATTATCATCGTTACAAAGTGTGTGACCTTCCACTTCAATTTGCGCCTACAAATTTCTGTTTGTATTGGAATTTGTTGAGTTGCTTCCCAAAAACGAGCATTGGAGATTGTATTTGGCCAATATATAGCTTTAGAAATCGCTTATAAAGTACATTAATGATAAAACGTAAAGAGTTGGAAATAAAAGCAGGTAATTTTGTTTGATTGTAGTAATACAATATGTATGTAACACTTTGAGAGGTTTTAGGTGACATTTAAAAGTATTACATAAGTACATACATATAGTAACATATTTTTCTCAGAATATAAATCGCCATTAGTATTTCTATTCCATGGCAAATACTTTTAAAAAATGTATTTAAAAATAAACTTCGAAAATATTACGTATTTGCTTTAGGCTAGTTATTAAAGTTTTGAAATTACATACATATTCTGATTTTATAGAAAATGGCTTAGTGAAAGTGAGAATGTTAGTTAAAATTATCTAATTCTCAAAGGCTTTGTTTTGTGATAGTTCAAATAAGTCCCGGTTTTCTTACGGCAATTTTAGTTGGTTGTGCAACTTTTAGTTCATGGGCGAGACTGTATGACTCCCCTCTTCATTATCTTCTCCTCTCTCTTCTATAAGCTCAAAAGCTGCTCATCTAAAATTGCCATGTGTGAATCCAGTATAAGAAAAACTTTTGCACTTTGTTATTTTAGTAATTGGTAACCCATATATGTACATATCGTTAGCTAAAATGCAAAAATGCGTAAGTAACAAAAAATTCAAAATCGAGTTTTTTATTGATTGTTATGAATGCCATTAAATTACATGTCTTGGCCAAATTTTACACTTCTGCATTAAAAAATTACGCTTTTAATAACAAGAAACAATGGGACTTAACTACAAATTCGTTTAGTTTTTTTTTTTAGTTTTTTGCTTCTCCTGTAAAATTATATTTTTGTTAGTTCCGCCCTTTTAGATTTTAGCTAGCGATATAGCTTTAACATCTACTGACAATAACGCTTTCGCATTAGTTGACATCATCAGTTTCCTTTGAAACCTTTTCAAATGTGTCCACAAAGCCGAAAAATTATTCTTTAACCGCTTTATTATAAGTTGAAGTAGTATATGTAGTATATCTTTAAGTTAAGTAAATTTGGATTTTCCCGATAAATTCGTCCTTTCATGAAAAATTATTTACTACATTAATGTCGAGTACACACTATGGCATTTTGTGACATCACAATAATGTGTAGTGGCAACGTTGGTTATTTACGATATTTTTCGTTGTGTGGCAACGGCGTTGCACGCATTTTGAATATGGCACCAAAAAACATGCCAGTTGTTTACTCAGCATATGCGTCCCCGTTTTGAAATTTTATTTGACTTAAGGTGCAATCAGACGTGCCATAACCATAACCATAACCATAAAAAACAGCCGTTCGAACAATACTAATGGGCAACATTGTATTTGATTGTAGGCAACTTGCCATAACGCCATAACCATTACCATAGAAACCAATTGAATTTTGGTTTGGTTATGGCTATGGCTATGACACGTCTAATTGCAATTTTAGTAACTCAAGGCGAACATGTTTAGTGTCATCAAATATTTTCTCTTAATCGCTTTGACTGAAATTAGATTAATGAATTTGTCTGAAATTAGTGAAAAGAGTTGCATTTGTTTACTATATATGTATATTACATGTTGGATATTATGACACAAACTCTGCAACCATCATTGCAACCTATAAACATCAAAACATTTTGATATTTTAGAAACTTCGAATGCAATTTCGAACGCAACCAGAAACGAGACTACACACTATGCGATCGACAATGTGTTCTGCCTGGTTGCATAAACATGTCGCAAAGTCTGTACCTACCATAAAAAGCATGTCATTTTCAATATGGTAATACGATAATGTTAAACTAAACAACTTAAAACTGTCAACGCAGCTGTAGTTGAGGAAAAATATTTGTATCTTTCGCTGTCTTTAAGCATTTCGCAGAATAAAACTTAAGGTAGAAATACACGCGTTTGTTCGTCGACGAATATCGTGCGCTTGAAAACTTTACCGCATGAAAAATGGCAAGTTACACAACACGCGTTACAAACGCCTTTTCTTTTCAGCTTTTTTTATTTATTTTTACGTTCAAGAATGATCTTGGAACATTTTTAATTCCTTTTTTGTGCAATACTGTATAGTTCTCAAACTCTTTATTAAGATTTTCCTTCATGATTCTAATTTTTTAAATTTTTTTTTTATTGTCGGCTGATTAGTTGTCAAAACAACACAACGCGTTAAAAAGTTGAAAGTTAACCAACTTTCTGTATGTAACTTGTCGTATGCAAAAACACTATTTCAACTTTTTTTGACAGATGCCTACAGTTCGCACGCACACTAACGCGTTTTATGTAACTTCACCTTTAGTCCTTGTCCAGACTTGCAATTTTTGTTGCACAATTCTTGAGTTTACATGTGCTCTGCGATTCTCTTTTGATTTGAAATTCGTACATGTTAATTTCAAGTTGTTATTTGTATTTGACGTTTTTTATAATTTTATTTCCTCAGTTGTGTGAAAAACAAAAAATATAGCCAAAAGTAACTAGAATTGTTAATTTTTCAGGCAAATTTGTGATATAATAGAATTTGTTCAATGCATAATTGCAAAATTAGAATTTCATAATGTGGACACTAATGCAATTTCAAAGCAGAATTTTAAGAAATTGTAGCAACAAAAGTTGTAAGTCTGGACGAGGACTTATTTTGATCAACTTATCCAACAAAAGTTTCTCATTTAAAAAATTTTGTTATATTATTACTTCAATATATTGTATTCATTATCCCACGATTTCGACAACGTTCGACTTGTGGCACATTTACATTCAAAACAAAAATAAATTTTAATATTTTGTTGTTGCTTCAAATGTAAGTGTGCGACAAGTGGAACGTTTTCGACATCGTGTGCTTGGCCCAATATGAATTTAAAATTCGATTTTCGATGTTCGATACCCAGCGAAGAATGAAAATCGAATGCAACTCTTAAATAGGTCTTAATATTATAAAAAAAATGTTTGTGTGCTTGTTTGTTAAAATACGTAGTAAATAGTCTTAAAAAATGCCTCTAAATTTCTTCGTTTTGATTGATTTATGCATTTGACAGTCTGCATTAAGAAAACGTGTTTCCCGACTAATTTTTATATCATATAAAACGTAATAATGGAATCATCTACTCTTTTGATTCGGAAAAATGTTTCTTATAGATTTTTCTACCTATTCAGAACGTTAGTGTTTTCATTTTGTCAAGTGATTCAAGTAAATTAAATTTGCCAAGTAACCGTGATATTTTGAAATATTATTTTTTAAGTAATGCTAGGAACACAACTGGGACGAATGACGAATTTCGTCCACGTCGCGACGCTGCTTAAATTCGTCGTGTGAAGCACAATAACGACGAATTTACTCATCGATTTCAGCTCTTATAATTGCCAAACTTGTTTATTGTGTGTGCAAAGAGAGAGAGAGAGAGAAAATAGTTTTTTAGTCGATTGTCGGCGTAAAAAATAGAAATAAATCTATCTCTAGAGTTCGTCACGCACGACGAATTTAGCACAAATGTGTTTTATTTTTTATGACGAAAGTTCGCACCGAAAAATTCGTCGTTCGTTCCAGTTGTGTTCCTAGGATTAGCTAGGAAAAAGAAAACAAAAGTATGAAAATTTTTCTCCTAAAGTTGCTCTTATTTTTCTTATGTAATTTTCAAAAATATTATTATTTGTGAATTCTCAAATAGTTTTTGAAAATCTGTGCATAAGATAAGAGATTTGTGACTGTTCGAAATATGTGGTTGAAGTTTGCTGATGATTTGGCTAAGCACCAATGATATATGTAGAGAATGCTTAACCACCAGCAAATAAATTTTAAATTTAAAAAATAATTTTATGACAATGGGCTTAATTACGAGTGTCGTGTTTCGACTACGCCTACGACGATTTTGTACTAGATTAAAGGAAAAACCTTGCAATGTTCTTTAGTTTAGTACAAAATCGTCGTAGTCGAAGTCGTAGTACGACACTCGTAATAAGGCCCAATATGTCGAATAATAAATTTCCATACAAATTGTTCTTGTTAAACCCAACTTAAAACCATTTTTGAATTGGTTTTAAACTGGTTTTATGAAATGCAACCTTGTTTTCGCTGTGCTAAATTCAGTGCTCCCAAGTTAAAATGGCCGGAAGCAGCTGATAATGTTTATGCCAGAGAATAAGAATACATACTAATAATGTTTTCACACTGAAATTTAAAACCTGGGGTCTACTCTGTAATTCGAAACGAAAGAAAATGTTTTCGAATTTTCGTGCTATTAACATTCAAATTCGAAAGCATTTTCTTTAGTTTCGAAATACAGAGTAGACCCGTGGTTTTTAAGTTAAAACCATAAACAGCTGATTTTGCATTCACACTGCAATTTAGTTAAATTCAGGTTTTAACTCACAGACTGTCTAATAATTTTGCTTAAAATAAAATAAATCTCCTGCAGAAATGCGTGTACGTACGCAGGGAGTACGTACATACGAGGAAGGAAGAATAATAATTCGAATTTAGTAGCATTTATTACAGTACAAACATTTTTCTCTTTGGAAATTTTTTTATTAAAACAATATACATACATTTTTTTCTAAAGAAGAGGAAACACATTTTCATACCGAGAGGCGCGGTATAGGTTTTGATTTTGGATCCATGGTTCTTCAGAGAATTTACTCAGAATTTCGTGTAGATTACGTTTCTGATATACGATGTAAAATAGACCTCCCTAATGTACAATATATCCATTTGATATGATTTCTTTAAACTAAAACACTTAAAAACCCTTTTTTTAATTTTTTTCTTAAATTTTCGCACGAATTTATTGTATTCTGTCAAATTTGATGTTTTAAGTTGGCAAAGCACAAACACAAATTAAAAATTTTAAAAACCCCCGATATATCTAGAAAGGATATGACATCTTCTAAACGGCTAGACCGATTTTCTTCAAACATAGTTAAGAACCATCTCGATCAAGTCACCTTTCCAACAACTAAATCAAAATCGGTCCAGCCGTTTGGGCTGTACGTGGACACGGACAGACACACAGATACACAGACACACACTACAAACTTCCCCCCAAACAAAATGTTTCGGCTTTTTCTGAAGTCAGACTTGTCGTATCGAATTCGTTAAGACATTTCGGTAGTTTGTCTGAACTCAGACTTTTCGTACCGAACTCGTTAAGAAATTTCGGTAGTTTTTCTGAACAGTTTTTTTAACATTAAAACTTTGATTTTTGAGTACATATGTACATAAGTAAAAGTCTGAAAATTTTTTTGAATACATATGTATGTACATATATGTTGATGAAAAATAAGGATTGTAACAAATATTAAAAAACGTGCGTATGTGCAAATTATTTCGACAATAGCAGCAACATAACAGTGAAACGGTACTCTGCTACAAAAGCTAAAAGAAATCGTACCTACATGTCGTTACGAATTCGTACCGACTTATCGTAACAAATTTGTTCCGACATATCGTTACGAAGTCGTGTCAACCATTTCATACAAAAATTGTTAAGATTTCGGTAATATTTCGGTTCCGAAATCGGAAGATTTTGTCGACCAGTCGTTACGAATTCTTTACGAATTCGGAGCATTTTGTTTGATGGGTTATAACACCCCTTTTTTTGGTCGGGGGTTAAAAATAAAAGTTTTGTCCATGATGTAATTATACAGGTGACTGCGTAAGGGTTTATTATACAAAAATACGGCAACCATAGCTGTGTAAAGAACCGAAGAATGTCAAAAGCACAAAAATAATTGTACCAAAACCAACACAAAATCGAAGTTTTTGACATTCTTCAGCTGCAAAGCACATAGAGCAAAAAATTATCAGCTGTAGTAGCGCTGCCACCTAGTTAGATACACCTTGGTTTTGTCTATACTGATATATTACACTGTGTGACAAATTTTGATGAAATCGAAATACCTGGGACGTGTTACTATTTTTCTGCTAGGTATTGTCGAGTATAACAATACAAATTGTATTTGAAATTTTCCAGACACCTCCAAAATCTTGTTACGGGTAAAAACCGGTTTTTCCTACCCGTAGACACTTATCAACCTCCAACTAAGTTAAATATCAACCGATTTTAAATTTATAAACGGATACAGAAAGAAGAGACTAAGACCTTTTGAACCATATAGATATATCTTGTTTCAGTAAATTTCAAATAAGTCTTTATTTTTTCACCAAATATGATTTTTTCGGTTTTTTCGACACTTTCTATATTGTTTATAACTTTGTTTATAAAACATAATTGAATAAGAGTAATTCACAGGACTGTTTTAAATATTTTGTTAGAAGACTTTTTGTTAAAAAACTACCTGTATGATGTATTTCGCGTTCTTTTTATACGCTTTCGGTGTATTTAAGCTTCCAGGATGATGAAAGTACAATTTAATTGATGTATATAAGCACAGAGTACAAAATTGGCATTTTAAAAGTACTTTTCTTCACCTCGAGAGGAATCTTTAACTTCGAATATAAAAGTTTAGAAGTTTTTTCTCTACCAACCTTATATATTACGGAGAAGTGTGTAAACAAGACCAATACCAAAGAAAGAAAGTTAATTGAAATATATTTTTACAATTTTTGCACATATTACGTTTTACAGATCAACTAAGTTGGATTGAAACTGAAACAACTTAACTTTTAAACAACTTTTATTTTTTTTTATTCTGAATAACAACTAATTTTATTAGTTGGCTTCGAAACAATGCACGAAAAACAAAGGTTCTTATCAAGGCAGATTCATTGCCAGGTAGTATCAGGATTACAAAAACAATGAAAAAATACAACAATGAAAAAAACAACATGGGTTGTAGTTCATCAAAAACTTCAAAAATAGAATTTGTTTAACATAACAATAATAAAAATTATTCACATAACTTTGAAAATATTTCTCCGCGGCAGCTACCACTAACAACATTTGCAACGTTTAGCACTTCTCACAATTTTTTAATAGTTTTTTCATATTTATAAATTTGTTTTCACAGAATTTTTTTTAATAAAATATTTTTCATATTGAATTTTTTTAACATTTTCTTTTAATTTCTCTTTCGTAAAAAATTTTTGAAGTTTCCGATGAACTTTAATTTGAAAAAAATAGCTCAGCTGAATTTCCGCTACTACCTTGTGAATGTGCCTTGGTTCTTATCTATGATATATGTTTTTAGAAACCATAGTATCCATTAAAAAACATTTTAAATATTTTTAGTTTTGGCCTTGGTATTTTTTCTTGAGACTCTATGTTTTATGAACATGGCAATAATATTGGTTGACAAATGGGATTGGTTGGCGTCTGGAATAGTAAAGCAAAACGAACACAATGGTCGAAATAAAAACCAAAACACAACTGATAAAAAGCAGTTGTCTCATGGTGAAAAAAGTTGTAATACATAATAAAAATTTGGAAACTACAACTCAACTATCATTTATTTTTTGGCCGGAATCGGTATACCGGTACGTACCGGTATAGACGTAAACGGTAATCTGGATACCGGTATTTTCTAACCGAAATGGATTTCGGTATCGGTAACGATACCGGTATCTAATTTTAGCGGTATTTGAATCGGTATCGGCATTTTTACGATAACGTTTGCCAACCTTGGTTGTGGTTCATGAACGCGTTCTAGATAACAATTTTTATGCAATTTTGAGAGCGAATGAAAGAGTAATTTTTTTTTTCATTTTCTGCACAAACTTTTACGAACTTTTTTTGGGGTAAGTTCTGGCAAGAATTAAATATACAGCTGTTTTTTCATTACATATGAAACTAAAAAATCATTTAGAAAATTTGCAAATAAAGAAACAATTTTTTTTAATTTATTAAAAAGCAAAATGGAAGGTTTTGTTTTAAAAAATTTGAATTTGTAAGTAGTACATTTTTGCATATTTCTCCCTTTCTTTAATAAATTAAAGTTATTTTACGGATCAGTTACAGCTGTTGATAATGATGCAAATTTTTGTTTTTGTGATGTTATGCGTTTTAAGCGACTAAAATCACTTAAATTTAATTTAATTTAAAAATTAAGCACCATTAATATTTCAAGGTGTGCAATTATTTTTATTTTGCGTTCCAGCAATTTTGGATAACTTTGTCACATTCAGAGAGTAATTTTCTTTTTACTCTCATTAGTCCGAACTTGCACGAAATCTTGTGGAACACACCTAGCACTAGAACATAGTTTGGTCGTGTGTAGGTTTGGTTGATTTTGATTAAACAAATCTTATAAATTGCCTAAATAATAAGTTTAGCACTCACCGAGTTGCGACTGTATTTTATTATTTATTTGTTTTGTTGTTAATGTGTTGCTTTTAGTTTTTTGTTAACAATTGGACTGTTCGGAAATACATCACTGCCCTGCAAATAGAAATTTAAATGTCCTAAAGTGCTTCGCTGAAATATATAACGCACAAATAAATGTCAAATACGAGGAACAAACATGCCTACTGCTCAAAAAGATTATCAACGAACTAGTATTGCATTCTAAATTAAAGATTGCTCGTATTATGCAGAGCAGTGATGCATTTCCGAACAGGCCCAATTATACACACCCAATGCCTCACTTACAAGTAACAGTGTAAATTAAAATAAATTTTAAAGTTTTCACAAATATTCCAGCCAATGCCTTCAGCTGTAAGTGGTTCAGGTGGTCACGGACCAACCGGTCACAATTCGAGCATACCCAGTAACGAGGAGTGTGGTATACGTGATGTCTGGAAGCATAATTTGGAGGAAGAATTCCGTACCATACGCAAAGTGGTTCAGAAGTATCATTATGTAGCCATGGATACCGAATTTCCCGGTGTAGTCGCACGTCCCGTAGGTGAATTTCGTTCTACAGCCGATTATCACTATCAGCTATTGCGTTGTAATGTCGACTTGCTGCGTATCATACAATTGGGTTTAACATTTATGGACGATGAGGGTAAAATGCCTCCCGGCTACAGTACTTGGCAATTCAACTTTAAATTCAATTTGAGGTATGCAAATTGGAGACAGCATTTGTTTTTATTAAAGAAAATTATTTAAACCAATTTTCTATTGTCCATATAGTGAAGACATGTACGCGCAGGACTCAATTGACTTGCTTACAAATTCTGGTATACAGTTTAGAAAACATGAAGATGATGGTATTGATCCTTTAGATTTTGCCGAACTTTTAATGTCATCTGGCATTGTTTTGATGGATAATATAAAGTGGCTTTGCTTTCATTCTGGCTACGATTTTGGTTATTTGCTTAAGCTATTGACCGATCAAAATTTACCAACTGATGAGAGTGAATTTTTCGACTTGCTGCACATATATTTTCCCAATATATACGACATTAAATACCTAATGAAATCATGCAAAAATCTAAAGGGCGGCCTTCAAGAGGTGGCCGATCAATTGGAGCTACGCCGGGTGGGCCCGCAACATCAAGCCGGCTCCGATGCACTTCTAACTGGCATGGCATTCTTCAAAATGCGTGAGGTACTCAATGATAATAATATTAATATAAATATAGAACCCACATCCACATTTTTAGATTATGCTGTTGAATTTAACAACAATAACATTCAATAATCATTAACACAATCATTAAATCATCTATGGAGTTGTTTTAAACTCTTTAGGCAGTCATTTAACGAAAAGAGAAATTAAATACATACTAACAAACCTTGTAATTGAATTACTCGTATAAGCAATAGTTTTCACTAACATAATATTTATTTCATACTTATCCACTTGATTCTTGTTATTATTATTTTCTTTTTACTATTAATCTATTTTGATTTGCTCACAAGTACCAAATCTTTAAATTCAATTTAGATTCAATTCAATTTCACCTTTGGCCACAAATGCTTAAACAATTTCCTAAGACTTGCGTACTTGATATGCCTATACTGAAATCATATCGGCTTTAATTTGGCTCTAGCTAATTTTAAGGCCCATTGGCCAAAGTAAATAACTGCCCCTTTTTTTGAATATGAACTTAACTTTTTATTTCCGCATTAAACCTCAAAACGATCTCTTCTACCTCAATGCTTTTACTGTTAAGAAAAACAGGAAAAACTTATTTTCTTTTCTCATTAAATTATACACTCAAATGAACTACATGTGTTTATTATTTAACTTAGTTTTTAAGTTTTTTTGTTGTTTATGAAAAACAAGTATATTAAAAAGAATGTTAATTTACCATTTTTAACAAATTTGCTTCAATGTATGAATTGTTAATGAAGTTATTTTTTATTGTTTTCTTTTTTCTCGCTTATAATTTTTTGTATAAATTGGTTTTTGTTATCAAATATAAATTTTAATTAAAAGAAATTTTGTTGAATTAAACAAAATTTAAACAAACAAAAAAAATTTATGGGATTTTCATTTCTTTATATGTGTAACTCTTTGTTTTATTCAAAATTAATTTTTTTCGTTCAACGTCAGCTTGTTCATTATGTACAATGAAACTTCATTAACAGATTCCATTATATTGTGCAATAATTTGTAAAAAATCTTAGTAAAAAATTAACCATAAAGTTCTAACTATTAATATGTATTTAATTAATCAAGTTTCATTGGGTAAATAATGAACAAGTTCATATTTGAATGAAACATTTCTGTGGTTTTCATGAGTAAAATCTATTTTTGTGGATTTCTATGTGTCCATGCTCTTTAATGCAAACATTTTATTTTTTATTTTTTTACCAACAACTGCGGCGGCGGTGCGAAAGAAGACCCCACGAAATAAGGCCCCAAAGTACAAAATGAAAAATGACCCCAGTACTTGCATAGAAAACAATAACACGAAAATTTTAGGGCGTTCTGACACTTTTTTTAATCTGTTTTCATTTCGTAATTGTGGCGATATATCATATTTTCTGAAATGAAATTTAACCCCAAAAAAGGAAAATGAAATGAAGCCCAACAAAATATTACATTGTTTAATGTGGGGCTTTTATTCATTCTCAAGTTCTAAAGATTTCGTCAGGATTAGAGGAAATGAATAATTTTTTGGGTTTTATTTAAAAATGTTTTGATTTGATAAAAATGTTACTTTATATTAGTTATGTTTTTTTACTTTTGTAGTAAAATGCAGTAAATGAGTAGTTACTGCAAACATTTTAAAATTTACTCTCATAAAGAGGTGTTGCCGAAAAAACTACGCGAAGATTAAAGAAACAGCTGACTCCAACTCCGCATAGTGTTGAAAAATATATAAACTTTTGACTATTCAACTCTTTTAATTATTGGTACTCGATAAAATATTTTTATAACACGACCAATCTAAGAATAAATTTGTAACTTATTTTATGTAATAATGGCAATTAATTTTTGATTTTTCTGATTTGTTGTTGGTTAAATTTATTAAAAATTACATGACTGTTTGTTAATGTTACTGACTAGCTTAAAAGCAAGTGCAGTACTAAGTAACCAGATACTTTACAGTTTTACAACTCTGAATAATTACAGTCATCCACAAAACAAAAGAATTAATAAGTTAAATTATATAAAATATGTATATTAAAGTTATTATTACCATTCCTTATAAATTATCTATTTTGTAATGACTTTCACAATTTATATTTAACCTTTTCTAAAATGTTTATACTTTTCGTTTGCTTATTTTTCATTTGTTTACATTTTGAATCATATGTTTTTATCTTACTAAACTTTACTACGACAAATTTCTGCAGTAAAAATTTGCAAAATACTCAGTCAAGAACTGTCACTTTGTACTCTCTCAATTTGTGTTCTCATTTACTGTATTTTAGTAAAATGCAGTATGTTAAGTAAACAATTTTAAAAACTTTTGCGTACGCGAACACAATTATTAATTGTATGAACTAGAATTTTTCACTCCATACAGTTTTTTTTTTGCCTAAATCAAAATTGGAACAAATTATTGACTGAAACAGTAAAAATAACAAGTCAGATATTAATAGTTTGTTTTTGAAATCTGGAGGACTAGCACAGCAAATCAGTACTGACTGCGGGTTAAATGTATCACATGAAAGTGTTCGAAACATGCCGAAAAATCATGAATATTTCTCCAGAGTTGCTAAAAAAAACTCTGTTGCCAGCTCAAACCATTGAAAACCGACTGAAATTAGCTATTGACAATATTTCTTTTCAGTTGGAGTACTGGGTTAACGTAATTGTTTGTGATAAGACAAAGCTAATGTTTAACTATCATAATGGACCACAAAAAGTTTGGCACAAGCCTCTGTCGGCACTATAAAATAAAAATTTATAACCCATAGTAACGTTTTGAAAATTGTCTGTCATGGTATAGGATTGCATATCATACAAAGGAGTTGGTGAAATGCGAATTTTAGAAGGTATAATGAACCAAGGAAGTTTATCTTGGTATTGGTAAGATCGAATTGTGTCAGTGCTCGTCGATTAGATTTTTTTGACACGAGAAAGCCGGTAAAGCTTAATTATAAATTTTATCAACACAACGACCAAAGCAAAAATCGTTTCTCTGTAGCACATGGTTGCTATATAACAGCAAGAAAAGTCATTGACACTAGCACAAAGTACTGACTTGAACACCATCGAGAATTTGTGGGCTCACCTATAGAAAAAGCTCGAGGAAAAATGAAGTACAGTTAATACGCCTTTATAAGCCAGTATTAGCCGTAAAGCAGAAAATAGCTGAATAATATAGTATAACTATAAGCTAATTGATTCGATGTCCAGATGTTTACAAAAGCTCAAGCAAGGGACACAAAGTATTAGCAGAGAAAAAAATACATTTTAGGAAAATAAGCACACTGTTTTGTTGAATGTGATATAAATTTTAAAACATTTATTTGACAGTACGACACCTGAACTATTTTGTTTTTAGCAATCATAAGAAATTTCTTGTTGAGGTGATGTTAATTTTTGTAAAGTAATATAAGGTCCGTTTGTTTACCCCAAAATTTGTGCAAATTTATACTGGATTTTACTGAAATGCGTTCATTTACTCATAAATTTGCAAAAGAGAGTGCCAATTGAGAGAATCAGGGCTATCACGAATAAAATCCCGCGTGAAATTTCTCCCTTTCCCAATTAGAATTTTCTGTTTTCCCTATTATTTTCTATTAGTTGGAATTTTTCCCATGGATGATATCCCTGAATAAATTGACAGTTCGTCGGTTGGTTTCTGGTTTGCTGCAGACATACAGGGCAATTATGAATAAAACTCCCAGGGAAATTTTTCCCAGGGAACAATTCCAGCTAATGGCAAGCGATAGGGAAAACAAAAAATTCTAATTGTAAAAGGGAGAAATTTCCCTGGGAGTTTTATTCATAATTGCCCTGATAATGTATTTTGAATATACTGTGCCTCAAACTAGAAACCAACCGACGAGTTGTTGAGTGAGAGTCTGCAAATTTTTACTGGACAAAATTTTTGCCAATCAGATCCAGTAGATGAGAAAAACATATGGTTCAATAAAATAAACAAAAGTAACCAAATACAAAGTATAAATTTTTTAATACAACATTTAAAAGAAGAAAAGTTGAACAAAAACAAAAGGAAAATTATTAGGTCTGTTCATTTACTTTCCCAGCCAAATACAAGCTAAAGCCTTCACAGAACTTCTATTTTAGAAATATACATATATCGCTTCAAATTTATAATTATAAAAATGCATGCATCAATAACCAAAAACGTATTTGATGGGTAGTCAAAACAAAACATATTATACAACACTATGATCAGCTGTTCTGATTAATCTGCCAATATTGGCAATTTTTCCGTACACGTACTTTTTTGTGCAAGAGACATTCTTGGCGGTAACATTTTCAGATTACCCATCTTTTTTTCATCGAGTGAATTAACTTCTTTAAGTCGTAATTGTATGGTATATTTTGCCACTCCTCCAATATTGCGGCCTTTAGAGCTGTCTTGTTGGTCGGTTGACGTTTGGCGATTTTTTTTAAATACATCAACAAATTTTCAATCGGATTTAAATCCGGACTTTGGGCAGGTGTATCTATGACTTTACCGCAGTTGTAAAGTAGCCACATTCGTAAAACATGCGATTTGTGTTTCGGGTCACTATCTTGATAAAATTTAAATACTGGTATATTTTCCCTCATGAACACGAAATTTCTTGCACTTAAATATTGCTTAGTATCCATCGTTGTATCAATGAAGGCCAAATCTCCTACACTTTTGCTCGAAATACAACCCCAAATCATTATTGATAATTTTCCAAATTTGACTGTTGGAATGATGTTTCGATTTTCCAGCGATGTTAATAGCTTTCTCCACACTCTAGATGGACCGTCGTTGTAATGCAACATTATTTTGGTCTCATCGCAGAATATCACATCATCCCAATAGTTCACTGGATGCATAGCGAAGGAAAATCGTTTCTCTATATTTGCAGCGGATGTGGTGGTGGTGGTTTTTTGCGGGCTGATCTTGAAGAGTATTTATTTCTTGATAAGACTTGCCGAACAGTTTCATGGGAAACAACAATGCCAAACTCTTCTTCAAGCTCCTTTGCAAGTGTCCTGGTGGAAATTTGTGGGTTCTGACTTACTTTTCTCAGAATTAAACGCTCTGTGCGTGTATTTATTTTAGGCGTAGGGCCACCTCCACGTTTTAATTCTAACCCACCCTCTTTTTGAGCACGATAAAACACATTATAAATTTTTCTTCTTGATACCAAAAACCTCTCTGACAGCTCTTGAGCACTTTCTCTTAATTGATGGTAGTAATATATCAATTGTATTACGTCGTACGTTAACCGTTTTCCTGGCATTTTTTTAACACAAAAAATCATTAAATAAACTGCGCACTTTAACAATTGCATACAAAATAATTCGTAAAAAGACAAATAAAACCAAAGCACATAAAAAATAACGGCATTTTATTATTACTCATCAATAGTTCTGAGAAAAGAGAAAAAAACAACTGTTGTGCAGAGTTTCTTGACACTAACAAAATTGAGTAGTATTCGTTTTTGTTACATTTTTTGTCTCTTTTTCACAAAATTTACAAATTTTTTTGCTCAACCGTTACCTATACAGAGCAGAAATATGTATATGAGTTCAAAAAAGCAGGTAGCAAAACATAGTACAGTTTTTTTTTATTAAAAGAGTTCAAAATGTTGAATTATTTTCAATGTGCAAACTCATGTTTGACAGACAGTACCCAGTAAAAAAAGACACTCCAAAAAAGTCATGAAAATGTAGAATTTGCGATCTGGAAGTAGTGCAAATTTCGATCCGATCTAATGATTTTTACATAGGGTTGTCATTGCAAGAAGTTCTCTTTTTCGATGCCTGGTCACCGAATTGGAAGCGATTTTAAGAAAAATGTCTTTTTTTGTGTTCTATGATAATATTTTCATCTAGAAAAAATGGTTAATAGTTACCTATTTTAACAATTAGTTTCTTTTTATATGAATTTAAACGCGAAACAGTATTTTCATGTAAATTTAAGCAAATAACTTCAAAATTTTAGACCAAAATTAGTTCATAAGTTTCTTCAAAAAAATCGATTTTTTAAAAATTCTGGTGAGTAATTTCTAAAACTATAGATGAATTACAAGGTTTTGTATGATAAAAATAAACTTCTACTTGGTTTTCTGCTAACTATCCGCATATTAAAAATATCGATTTTTTGGAAGCAATGAAATTGTAGTTCCTTTGGAATGACTTCCAATTTTTTTTACTGGGTATGTATGTATGTATGCACATATGTGCATATTTATGTATGTATTAATCTTCTAGTTTATTCATTTTGTTAGAATCCTAAAGGCTCAGTTACCCGACTGTAATGTAAAGTAACTGCAACGTAGGAAACAGCTGATCGATACGTTGCTTTTCCTACGTTTCAGTTACATTACATTACAGTCGGCTAACTGAGCATTAAGGATAACAAACACTTAAACCAAATCATTTGGGTCTAATTTTAAATACAACATTTTGAACACCGTTAAAAAATAATTAGTTCATGAAAACTACAGGAGGCAAATATTTCTAAATATTTCAATAGAATTAAAACTCCAATTAGACGTTATATACTGTAAGACCAAAGCAGTAACCATACCCATACTTATCTGATGTCGTCGATTAATAGTGCCTTAACTATAGCAGCTAATATTTACGTTGTAATAGATTTATTTAATTTCACAATTAATTTGTTTGAAAAAAAGGAAAAAAATAAACAAAATTAAAACAATGAACAAACAAAAATAAATTATACACCTTTTATGTGTATATACTTAGTTATGGCAGAAAATCGATCAGCTGTTGTATATATTTTTATTCTTATGGGACGTCTAATTGAACCTTAAAACGGAAATTCTTAAAAATACCTAGATTATTTATATAAAAATATTTGTAAAATTTAACATCAAATTTGTAAGTATGCGTTTAAAATTTTTTAAAATTAATTGCATCATTGTTTATTTTAGGGTTCCGTACACCAAAGGTGAAAAGGAACCCTATTGTTTTCGCTACGCTGTCCGTCACAGGGTGTTTTCTCGAGAACCCTAAGAGCTACGGACCTGAAATGACAGAATGTGTAGAACTTTGGCGGCTACAATAACAAATACATGAGAGTTCGAAATTAAAGGGTGTGCCAAAACGAGCAAAGAAAAATGTTAAAATCCCATGTAATATAGTACATACAATTGTATGTATATACACTTGAAATTTTTAAAGTTAGTGTATTTTTATACAGACTACAACAATTAACACGAAAATTTTAAAAATCAAAATTAAAGGGCGGGTGCAGCCACGTTCAATAAATCGCTTTCAATTTCATTACCATACTGTGTGTCAAAATTCCTTGAAATTGATACCTGTGACACAAATTGATAGTCAATTTCATTTTATAAATGCCACCGACGAAGAAACAACTTGAATTTGTAGCTTTAATCAATGTGTGCTGTGATCAGCTGTTCAAATTGAAAATTGAATTGCCATATAAATGGATAGGTGAATTTGAAAGAAATCTAGTTTAAAAAGTTTGATTGTGTTAGTAAAAAAAGTGTATTGCAAATTGAATGGAATTGAAAGGCAAAAATTTAACGTGTGGCCCTCAAGTTAATTAATTGTGTTTTGACTATGTAATTTTGACAACTTGGTGTATCTTGGAAACTTGGCTCTTACAGTTGAAATTTTCAAAAAAGCTTAAACAAGTCTCAAAATTATAAGATCGTTAAACCGAAAAAAACGAAAAAATCGAAAGAAAAAAATTGCCAAAACAAAAAAAGCACTAAACTAAAAAATCTCTTAAAACTAAAATAAATCACCAAAGACCGAAAAAATCGAAAAAAAGAAAAAACCCGCGGAAATTAATAAAACGCCAAAAACAAAAAAAATCACCAAAACTAAAAAAAGGCCAAAACTAAATAAAATCTCTAAAACTAAAATAAATTGCCAAATCCTAAAAAACGCAAAAAAATGCCAAAACTAAATAAAAATGCCAAAACTAAAAAAAGCCAAAAGGCCACCGAAAAAATCATCAAAAACGAAAAAATGCCAAAATTCGTATAGTATTACATATCTAGTGTCCGTACAGAACCCTTCACGTGCGAGTCAAAGTCGCACTTCACTGACTTTATTTATAAATGTGAGATAAAAATAACAATGTTTTTATTAACATAAATCTTCATAGGCCTAATTCACCCTTGTGATAGCCAATGTTTGCGTTGTTGTTGTGTCTGTATACTGATTTTTAATTTTGTTCACGGGGGGAAATATTTCACGTGAACAAAATGTTCTCCTTTTATAAGGCAATAAGGGTGATTAACTAAATGAAAATAATTTATTTATTTACTAATATAATTGAAATTATAGAACTTAGAGTCGAAAAAAAATTCAAATTAATTATCAAACAGAATTGGGGCATAAACACATTTTCCATACAAAATGACACAAAAAACTAGCCTCAGAAAGCAGTCGATAGATAGAATCTATTTTATTTTGAGAACGTTTTTTCTTATGCTCTCACATATAAATACTCATTCTCTCAAGAATGCTACCACACTTTCAATAAATTTCATACATTTTGTGAACAAAACTACAAAGAAAAATAAGCACAAAAGAAAATAAAACTAAAATTATAGAGCATTTGAAGTTACTGCTGTAGATTTTATTATGGGCTTTGTAAATTTGACAACGATTTTTCCTGAAGTTGCGGACATGTTCTGTTTGATCATTTAAAGTGCATCGGAGATCCAGATGCCATTCAAATAGTTTAAAATTACGAAGGGGACTAAATTTTATAAATTTTTTTCAATATATTGAATGGTTTTCAAGAGTCGTATACCTAATGTCACCATCCGTCCCGCTTTCGGCGGGACAGTCCCAATTTTCGGTTCACCCCCGGTGTCCCGGAAGGAAAATGGGAAATGGGAATTTGTCCCATAATATAATAGCATAATATACATGTTTGAAAATGTAAAAAAGTTCAAAATTTTTGTTCCGTACGTTATTATTGCGGTGTCCCGGTCTGTGTCCCGCTTTGAGTTACTAAAAAATGGTCACGTTACGTATACCTATGACTAGGTATGCATATAATACATACAGTTAGTGTCATTAATATTCGGGTTTCAGACTCACAGTCAATAAAAAGTTTACCAAACAATGGCAACCATTTAAACTGAAAAATTTCTTTAATTATTTTCATGGTGTAATTGTACAGGTGACTGCGTAAGGATTTGTTATACAAAAATACGGCAAAGAACCGAAGAATGTCAAAAGCACAAAAATAATTGTACCAAAACCAAAACAAAACGAAGTTTTTGACATTCGTTAGCTACAACGCGCATATAGCAAAAAAATATCAGCTGAAGTAGCGCTGCCACCTGGTTTTATACACCTTGATTATTTTATTTAGCAATTGAGTACAAATATGAACTTGTAAAAAATAATCGAAAAAATTATATCAGTAGGTAAAAACTGACAGATTACTTGACGTACATCAAAAAATGTAGCGTCATTAATATCAATTTTTTTGTTGAGTAAATGATCAAACAGAATTGCGGCATAAACACATTTTCCATACAAATTGACACAAAAAATCAGCACCAGAAAGCAGTCGATAGATAGAATCTATTTTATTTTGACAACGTTTTTTCTTATGCTCTCATATATAAATACTCATTCTCTCAAGAATGCTACCATACTTTCAATAAATTTCATACATTTTGTAAACAAAACTACAAAGAAAAATAAGCACAAAAGAAAATAAAACTAAAATTATAGAGCATTTGAAGTTACTGCTGTAGATTTTATTATGGGCTTTGTTAATTTGACAACGATTTTTCCTGAAGTTGCGGACATATTCTGTTTGATCATTAAAGAAAAAAATCAAGGGAGTTTGAACCGTTTTTATTATAATTAGTCCTTTTAAGGATATTTATCTCATCAGAGGAATTCAATTAAAAAATTTTACATATTTTGATTAAGAATAATATCTACCAATTCGTGGGTAAGATGAACTATTTTGAAACAATTACATGCAAGCTATACCCGAATGGGGGTGTTTTAGGACAAGGGTCATATCCTTCGTAATACTGAAATGTGTTGAGAGAATACAGTTGCATCGGCAGCAAGTTGGGCGGGGTGTTTTCTTTAGGATCCATTCGTGAGAAAAATAACTGTGACCAAGGCGTAATCTGGAGAAAATCTTTATTTTATTATTATCCATAGCTGTGGGGTATATAGGTTGGTTTTTATATGGATTTATATTAGAGTATTTATAGTGTGCAATTTCCTTTTTTAATGTCTACTTTTTCTATTGTGTTGTCCATTATTATTGGGGCATATGAGGCGTATTTTGCAGCTGTGTCTGCTTTTTCGTTTCCGACGATTCCTATGTGACTTGGTATCCAGTGAATTCTTAATAAATGTTCGTTACCATTAAGCGCGTATCTGATTTTTGATACAGTGGTCCATTTGTTGTTGAAAGCGTTTTTATGGCATTTTTTTGCATTGATAATAGAGATAACGTCATTGTCTAATACTGAGTTTGTACTATTCAATAGTTTAGATAGGACTCTGGATTTCATTACAATTATTCTGTCTGTTATTGATGGTAGATTAGCTTCGCAAAGGATATTACAGATGGGTGTTGTAATAAACGCATAGACACAGGCTCTGGCAGCTTGGTGATAGACTGGTTTTATTATGTTTAGGTTCGTTTTGCACCTGTTACCATATATAAATAGGCCGTAGTCAATCTTACTTAACACAATAGTTTTGGTGAGATAAGTAATAGTATTTATATGAACAAAACTTTTAGCTGATAAGTAGCGTAGTAAATTAACTCTAGATGTAAGCGAGTTTTTAAGATTAAATAGGTGTCTTTCCAGGTGTAGTTATGAGAGAAAATTAATCCCAGAATTTTTAAATGTTTGACGTTTTGTATTGTTTGGATGACGTGGGTATCAGAGTCGCAGTTATGCTTTTGGCAAATGTGGAGTTTTTTTGTTTTAAGTAACGAGATTTTCGCACCAGAGTATTCTGCCCATTCATTGATGTCATGTAGGATTTTTTCCAAAAATATTTTTTGTTTCACTGTTGTCGTTTCTTTTGCAGAGTATGTATAGGTCGTCTGCGTACAAGCAGTGATCTACAAATCGGCCAATTCTATCGAATGCTTTTACAAATTCAATGGATAGAATCGTAACATGATTTTTAGCCGATAGCTGCTTCGTTATGTAGTAGTCCAGATGAAGTAGTGCATCGTCGCATCCTTTATTAGCTTTGAAAGCTACTTGCTCTTTAGCGATAATACTTTTCTTCTCCATAAACCATGTGATAGCCTTGTAGCAATGATGCGTTCAATAACTTTGGAAAGACAGAGTAAAAGTGAAATTGGACGGTAATCAGCAACTGAAGCGGAATTTTTTGATTTAGGGATAGGTACTACAATTGCTAGTTTCCAAGAATGTGGAATGATGCCGCTTTCAAAAATTGTGTTGTGCACTTGCAGTAATTTCATTTTGCTCACTGGGGAGAGATTTTTGATCATTTGATAAGAGATACGGTCGTGTCCTGGCGAAGTTCCTTTGACTTTATTTAAGCAGCAGTTGAGTTCAACAAGTGTTTTTGTCTATTCTGTTGTTATGTTATACTGCCATTAGATGTATTTTTAGATGCGTTAAACAAAGGGAAAAATTGGCATCTGATGCGTAATCTTCCCAAACTTTAACAAAATGGTTAGCTATTTGAAAAGGCTCGATAAATGTTTCAGTCTCGGTTTCTATTGCCTTGGTAAGTGTTGATGAGCTCTTGCGAGTGATTCGGTTTATTTTGTTCCAAATGATTGACGTTTCTGTCTATAGTTTTCGTGAAGTTTTCGAAGCTTGAGTGCTTGACGTTTTTTACTTCTTTTCGGAATTTGGCGTTAAGTTTTTTGTAGGAAACCAGGTTGTACAGGATTGGATTTGTCTTGAAATTCTGCCATTTCCTCATTTTTTCCTTCCGTAGAGTTGATAATTCATGATTCCACCAGGGGACAGGAACACGATAAGTTTTTAATTTGAGTTTTTTCTGAGGGACATGTAAGTTAGCTGCAATACGTATATATTTAATTATTGCGGCGGCATCTCTGTTGCTTGATGATGTTAATTGTCGTTTGGAAATTGCTTTTTCGGCTTCTTGAGAGTACCTCGGCCAATCTGCTAGGTGAATTAAAAATTTTTGTATTTTGATTTGGTTGTTACTTGCTTCTGATAATTTGAGATGGTCCATTATGTTGATGGCAGTTAGCTAATCGAGGTATTATGTGTGGAGTAGTGAGTAGGACTGCCATCGTTCAAGACACAAAGATTGGTCTGTTGCATTATGTTTTAAAGTTGAATTCCTCGTCTTTATTAGATGCAGAGCACCATATAGTAAAGGTCCATCGTTCCCTCGTCGAGTAATTTCTCCGCGAGCGATGGCACGTAATAATTGTTATCGGTGATTAGTGATTGCGTTATTCGCGAAATCGGTGACATAAAATTTGCATTGCTTGTTATGGAATTGTTGCTGAGGGTTGAGTCATTTTTTTTCAGTTATTGTTGTAGTTTTTTTATTTTCAAATATTTTAATTGTGTTTTGTTGCTGTTTGGAGGTAGATGGATTATTTTCTTTGAGTGTGTTTGCTGTCGTATATGCATTGGTTAGATTTGTGCCTGATGAAATAGTGGGGGTTTCTGCTTTTTCTGGTTGATTATTAGTTGCTTCTTTGCGTTTAGTGGGGGAGTTGCAAACGGTGGTGGTTGGACGTTATCTCTATACTTTGTGACGTGCTTCCCCTATACTGCAATAGTTTTCTGTTTTAATTTTTAAGATTTCTCTCATTTGAACGTACTGAGGACAGTTTTTGTCTGCCGATGAATGCTCACCGGAACAGTTTACACAAAAAATGCTGGTGCATTCTTCTGTGGTGTGAGGTGGTAAGCTGCATGTGGGACATGTTGTGTCTCCTTTGCATCGATTCTTAGTATGTCCTAACTTTTGGCAGTTTTTACATCTCACTGGGTTCGGGATGTAGAACTCCACTTTGCATTTGTACCAGGCGACATCCACAGTTTTAGGTAAGCGGTATAGGTCAAAAGTGATAATAATTTTTCCGGTTGGTGTGCGAGTTTTGCCGTCTTCGTAAATTTGTACACGTCTATGACCCCTTGTTCTTTCATTTCGTGTACAATTTCTAGCTCTGGAATCATACACGATAATTTTCTTTCAGATATGATATTTCAGAATCTACATAATAAAAAAATTTTAAAAACTCGAAAAGAATATTTCTATTGTCGGAGTTCGTTATCTAAAAACGTGCGATTTCAAATCGATCGGTTTACAGAACAGGGTCGTATATGTTATATAGGCTAAGGTTCGTACAGTATTACATACCTAGTGTCCGTAAGAAACCCTTCGTGTGCGAGTTAAAGTCGCACTTTACTGAATTTTTTATTTATTTCTTTTTAAGTGAAGTAACACTCAGGCAATGAATGCCTGCTACTATTACTAGGTGTTACCTTCTTTAGGAAAGGCATAGTGCTAGAGAAGACAGTTGGTGAATGAAGAGATAGAGGAAATATTCATTCTCTTACAACTCTACTTTTTGCAGAGTTTTTAATAATGCAATGTTGCAGCGCCTCTGGTGTCAATGAGGAGTATTAAATTTTTGAAGCTGTGCTTAGTAGCCATTTTACTGATTATTTTACTTCAGCTATGATTCAGCTACACAATACCGACGACGGAGGGCGCTCTGACGTTACATTAGGATTAGTATCCGCTGCATTCGGTATAATTCAGTGAATATGCCTTCATCACTTGAACTTTCCTACAACAACGTCTTTTTCCAGTGTTTTATGTAGCCAAGTGTACCTTAGCCTTATTTATTTCAAATATAATATGGGAAATAATATTTACCTTAGATATTACATGTAAATTAAATTTTATAAGTCAAACTCGTAGTTATCAACGTTAGGTAGAATATCTTTATGTAGTATTGTCATATCGAGCCTTATTTTCGATTTAATCGTAAGCGACAAAAATTAATTTTTTCAGGAGAAGGTGTTTTTATAATATTCAAATTTGTTTAAAAAAAATTCATTTTCAATAAAAAAGTCGCTTACGATAACATGTCGCTTACAATCAAATCAAAAATAAGGCTCGATATTATTGATTCCGTAGCATAGAATTTTTTTTCAGTTTAGGTTACTCTTAAATTTTATAACGAAGTACTTACGGAAAGATAAACAACTAAGGGAAGTACAAAAATTCGGCAACGAGCTTCGTAGTACGGTGATGCTAACTATTACTATTCTTTTTTTGTTCGTAAGGAATTTACGATCACAGGAATTTTTTGTCGAGAAAATTATATATTCCGTGAGAAATAAATTCCGAGGGAATATTCATGATTGTTTTTTACCAACTGTGGAAAGGAAAAAAATTAGAGAGAAAATCAGGTATTATTAACGTAGAGAAACAAATTTATATCGTCACCTTAAATGCAAACGGACGTGACTACACAAAAGTTCGAAATCTAGTTTTTGATTGCTTAGACCTCTGCGATACAAAATTACGACTTTATTAAAGAAATTCAAAAGAACATAACTAACATAAAAGCTTAAATATATAAGTATGTATATATAAAGGAAATAAATGGTTAAAAACATATGAGTATCCATACTATAAGTAAATTTTGAAGAAAACTTTCTGGAACACTTTATTATTATTGATTTTGAAACGTTTTTTTGTTTCTCCTATAAAAAAATATAAAAGTGTAGTTACGTCCGTTTGCATTTAAGGTGACGATATGTAAGTATTATTTTTGAAATTAAGTTAAGAAGTATGAAATGTTTTAAACGTCATCGTAAGTCCCAGAATGTTATTGCATGGGTACTTTTTAATATGAAAACCTAGAGGTTATTTCCAGATTTCCACATGACTCTTTCGTTGTAAACGGTATCAACACTCAGGGAAAAGCTGCAACTTAGAAATAAGAATGCGTCACATTAATTAAATAGTTTTCAATGTAATAGAAAATTGTATTAAAATGCTTAAAAATAAATAAAATTCATAAATAAATACAGTAAATTAATATTTTTCTATATTGAAATAAGAAATTTCAACATAACTAGACTTTTCTCTTTAATTCAATATGGTTTTTATTGATTTTAGAAGAACATCTAATGTATGTGAAAAATTCAAAACTTTCGATTTCAAAAAAATTATTATATTCTATATTAAGGTAACGATATGTATTCGTGGAGTCGGGAAAGTCATGATTAATCGTGACGTTTACAATGTTAATTCATCGATGACAGCTGCCGAATTTTCTTTGGTGTCATATACACACATATGTATAAATTTTTGAAACTAATGTTAAGTTAGTGTTATACCCCTGAAGGAAACGTGGGGTTGTGTTCAAAAGTCACGACTTTTGACGACTATTTTGGTGACATTGTCAACGGAGCGTCTACATATTAACACTGCTTTTGATGCGTAGAAAACATTTAGTCAGTTAAGCTCAAATTAGACGTGACATAGCCATAACCAAACCAAAATTCAGTTGATGCCGGTCCAGACTTGAAATTTTTGTTGCAGCAATTCTTGAATATGTGTGAGAGTGTTGAAATAGAAATATATACTTTTTGTATTCCTCTCTCGCTCTTTTGCACTAAAAAATAAAAAGTTGCTGCAACAAAAATTGCAAGTCTGGACTGGGACTTGGTTTCTATGGTGAGAGTTATGGCGTAATGGCGAGTCACCTATAATCAAATACAGTGTTGCCCATTAGTTTTTTCGAACGCCTGTTTTCTATGGCTATGGTTATGTCACGTCTGATTGAGCCTTTACACACAACCATGGTGTAATTATACAGGTGACTGCGTAAGGATTTGTTATACAAAAATACGGCAGCCCTAGCTGTGTAAAGAGCCGAAGAATGTCAAAAGCACAAAAATAATTGTACCAAAACCAAAACAAAACGAAGTTTTTGACATTCGTTAGCTACAAAGTACATAGAGCAAAAAATTATCAGCTGAAGTAACGCTGCCACCTGTTTAAATACACCTTGCACACAACTATGTTTTTTTTTTTTAATGTTTTATTGGTTTGTTGAAAATACAAGTGGCGACAAGCAAAGGTCAAGTTTTTATAAAAATTGGTTTACGAAATCAATTTAAAAGGCAAATACAAATGTATTAAAAAATAATACAAAGAATCAACCAAAAAATAAATTTCAAAAGACAAATAAAAAGCGATCCATTTTGTAGTTATAAATATAAAAAATTTTAAAATTAAACAATTGTGGAAATTTATATGAGTTTGTAGAAGATTTTGTGGGATCAGTTAAAAATTTGTTGCAAGTCCAGGAGATATACTCTGTAATTCGAAACGAAAGAAAATTTTTTCGAATTTGTATGCTTATAAAATGTAAATTCGAAAGCATTTTCTTTCGTTTCGAATTACAGAGTAGACCCCCAGATTAATACGTAAGTGTTTGACTTTACTAATTCGACGAAACATTGAATTTTTCATTTATATTTAATAGAAACGAGAAACCAAATTAATACGTAATTTGCTGGACGAATGAATGAATAATAAAATAGTTTCTTTCTATATGTTTTTTATGTATTTATTCCCTTTTTTATGTATGCATATTTTTTTTTAATTTATTTGGTAGTGGTTCAGCTTCGTCTATATGCATTTCATTGTTGCTGTAACAAATAGTCAGTAGACTTCAACCACTTGAACTTATGACAATATGTCGAATAATAAATTTCTTAAATATTTATATATTTATTTCATAAATACTTTACAAAGTAAATTTGTAAAATATTGTTGCACAAATATGGGCGGGGTAACTAGACTATATGCCCAAGATTTTATTAACGGTATTTTAAAAAAAGTTTTTGTGACTGACTATACACGACCTATGCCTTCACATAGGAAGTACCAACGTGGTTATCAACGAAATTCCGCAAAAGAACCGCAAGATTGTACGGTTATCTGTGGCAGATCAGTCAGTCAACCAGTGCAAGCGAGACGAAAAACTTTCTAATGACAAACAAAACACACAAGCCTGACCGCACTTAAGAAATAATTACGATGACGCGAGAGCTGCTCTCTAGCCCAGAGCTGCTTAACGACTGAAATTTCTTAAATATATAAATAAATAAATATAAATACAATAAATACTTATGCAGTTTCATTATCATTAGAATTAATAAAATGTACTGATTCACTAGTGACATTTCCTACAGAGATATGACTGAATTTGGTTGTGTCTGTTAGGCGTCTTCGTTATAGTGAGTCCCAGCAGACAATATCATCGTGATTTGTTGGCAAATTTTTATGTTATGTATCGCTTACTCATGCCGGAGAATATCAGTTTGAGTCATCTGTGACATATAGGAGCTGGTTGTAGAATCACAACAGACAACATCCTTAATTTTAATTTTTTTTTTTATGTACTGAACACTTCAGTAACATTGCCATGCATAACTCATTTTGATTATGTCATTATCATGTGGATTCGTCAATGAAATTTTCATTTGTGATAACTTGGTCCAAATTGTGACTTGATACTGGGGCCGGATTTTAAACGATTACTTTTGAAGTGTTCAAGAATATCAGTGTTCACTTGTTGATTTATGTACTATGTATGTATATATGTATGTCCACAACGGTGAGAATAAATTATTTTGACAATTATAGCGAACACAATAAAAAATTTTTGACTGGCACTAAAATTGGTAAATATGTACTTCAAAACTAATTAGTGGGGAATACGGCCCCTGATTCTGTGAAGATGATAATTAATAAAGATACATATGTACGTGTTTAGAAAACCCTACTGAATGAATGGTAAAACGTTTTGTAGAAAAATATTTATGTGATTAATCTATGAGGAGTTTACATTTCTATTTACCAAATCGTTTGTTATACTTTTGCAGATGTTCTTTGAAGACAATATTGATAATGCGAAATACTGCGGTCATTTGTATGGTTTGGGAACCTCGTTCATTGTCAACGGAGCTAATTTCAATGAGGGAAACGGTGAAAGCGCAAATTCAACGTGATTCATAATTGAAATCGAACGTGCGCAAAATATTTTGGCCTACAATCCAATAAAATGAATTAGAATAATATAAAAAAATAGTAACAACAATAACAGTGTTTAAAAGTTATAAAAAAACAACAACAGCACATTTAAAAAAGTAACATCAAGCAAAAGTTTTATAAATTATTTGCATAACACTTATTTTCTAAAAAAATATATTTCGTAAAAATAAGCTTCAAGATTGTAATAAATAAAATGCATGTCTTCAAAAACTTGTCTGTAGTAATAAAAAAAAATAAACAAAAAAATGGTAAAAGTATAATGTTCAAAAAAAAAAAAATATAAACCCATAATATGATTATAATATTAAAGTAGATTAACCCAACAGAATTACAAGAAAATATAATATACACATACATACATAAATGTTTTTCTTTAATTTTTGATAAACAACAATTAATATTAATTATATATTAAGAAAGCAAAGCATTATAACGATTGCAACAGTAAAATATATACCACAATTAACACGATTATTTTAAATTTATATTAAAAATAAACTATTTGCAGTTTTATTTACAAACTAAAGTACTTCTCAGTTCTGTTTTGGTGTTCGCATGCCCGTCATCATACAATATATCGATGGTCTCAAATAGAAAGGTCCTAACTAGTATTTTTTACGAAATTGAGTTTTCAGTGATTCCAACACATTTCACACAAATACATACACGTCGTCAAAAAAAATGTATTGCAATAGTAGCTATAAAACAAATGATTTTACAAGCAGTTGTACAAAAAAAGTTACATATTGAATATTATAGTTGCTATTATGTTTTTAACTTCTCCTTTATTTGAGTTAGGGCCTTTCTACTTGATACCAAAGATGTGTTAGTCTTTTCTAAGTTTACCATTCTCCTGCTGTTTTGTTGTTATACATTGAAGCTATTGCTTGATCTTCAGTTTCGTAAATTATTAAAACCTCACGAAATTTATCGAGCAATTGCAACAGTTGGAAACGTCGCAAGTTTTCGAAATACATAATTTCCTCCAAATGATGTTCACTTTTGAAATAGCCGGCCTGATACAGTTTCACCATCAATGATAAATCGTCAAGATTGGCAGATGCTGGTATACGTCTTATAGCAGCTCGATCTGATTCTTCAAAAACTTGTATCATTTCTTTTATTTTTTCCTCATCTTCTATAGATGCTATACTGTCGCAATTATCAGTACTTAAAGACGCTGTCATGCTGAAAAATTTAAAAAAATAAAAAAAAAATCTTATGTATTTATTGCACAGAAAAATATTTTCTCAAATAATTTTCAAACATACGTCTGTTTGAAACAGTAAACATTTTTTACTGTTCCAATAAATTGTTTGTTCCAATTTCATTTTATGCAAAAAAAAAAAAAAAACTAAAAATAAAACCAATTCATACAATTAACAAGTTTGTTTAGCGAAGAATTTTGTTAAAATATGGAAATTGCATACTGTACAGCACAGTTATTCTTTGATTTGCTTTTTAATTTCAGTAAAAAAAAATTTTGAATGAAACAATTTGTTGCATGGTGTAATTATACAGGTGACTGCGTAAGGATTTTTTATAAAAAAATATGGCAACCATAGCTATGTAAAGAACCGAAGAATGTCAAAAGCATAAAAATAATTGTACTAAAACCAAAACAAAATCGAAGTTTTTGACATTCTTCAGCTACAAAGCACATACAGCAAAAAATTATCAGCTGAAGTAACGCTGCCACCTAGTTAGATACACCTTGATTTGTTGATTGAAAAAATTAGAGTTTATTTCAAACATATTATTACAAATTTTGGCATTTGAATTTACTAATTTCTTTGCAGGGCCTAAATTGAAAAAATTAATATTGGATTCAGAGAATTTTTTGTTTGAATTGGGAAATGAGTTTTTTTTTGTGTACAGTACAAGTTTTCTAATCAGGACAATGAGTTTGAAATATGGAGTGGTTCAAAAGTGTTCAGGCAGAATACAGAATAAAATAATAATAATAAAATAAATAAAAATTAAAAAATTCCGTAAAATATACTCGTATGCTAGCACTTAATTCTGAATAAATTCAGAATTAATGGAATGATTTTTAATAAATTTGGCTCGTTTTATTTATAACATATGAATGTATCACAATTAGTAATAAAATATAAAATTTTCTTCAGTTTAAAATTTTAATGAGTCTTTTAAGAAACAAACGATTTTCTAAATTTTTTTGAAAAAATTAATTTTTTTGTATAGAACTTTCTGACTATCTCTGAAACTATAAGACTGTAAAAAAATTCATGAAGACGTAATTTAAAGGTCAATCCTAGCCTTCTGTGTAACTTTTTATTGAATCGAAAAACTGGTTCTCGATTTAATGCCAATTATGTGATACAGCATCCTCTTTTTTTTATAACGGAAAATCTCGAGATACAGAGTCAATTCAAAAAAAAAACTAATTTAAAGGGATTGATACACAGTACTTAGTATATACAAATTTACTATGAAACCTTTGACTTTACATAATAAATTTCATTTTTTTGACCTATGTTATTTGTTATTTTTACTTTGGATTTATTCAATCCATTGCTTATTAACTTTGTAATTTTTCGGTCGATTTTCTCCTGGTTGGTCTTAGTTCTAATGCCGGCCATACACTACACAAGTTCAGTGCTCAAGTCTGGCGCTGCGTAAACTAAGCTTGTGACACACACTATACAAGTGAACTGTGCATTTTTTATTTTAATTCGCCATAATGCTTGTGATTCTTTGTATAATTCTAGGAACTCTATCCAGAATATTTGTTCTGCGCTCATTTCTGGTTGTCAACTCTTAAAATATCACGACTCACCCAGGTGTTTGGAACATACACTACACAAGTTCACTGTGCAGTTTTCAAACTTGAGCAAATATCAAAATAATTTTGATATTTACTCAGTTCACTGCGTAAATAGCACAACCATCTACATACACTACAAAAACGCACTGTACAGTGCTAGACTTGTGCAGTGAACGTGTGTAGTGTATGGCAGGCATTACGAACAAGTATTACCTTTACGTACATGAACAGAAACCACTTCATGTGAGAAATTTTACGATGCGCGAAATACAGAAACGAGCTACTGGTATATGAATTTTAGATAACCCAACAAGCACGCAGGCTTAATTTCAAATTGATAATGATTTGAAATCAAACATTTTCTCAAACGATAAACGTTTGAAAATGATTTGAAAATAACTTGAAAAACATAGCATTCTCAACAAAAAGCGGAAATTATTTTCAAATTGAGAAATTCATTTATTCTCAACATACTTTCAAACGTTATTCTCAATTGTTTGTCAAATGTGGATTGTAATATAATATGGAACATAAATGAAATACAATTTTTGCTTTGCAAGTTCATGTTTAATGCTATAAACACAATCAAAGGCTACCGACCATCGACTACCGACTACAAAAGTAGCTGGCTACAAAAATAGCCAAGTCGCCAGCTACTTAATTCTTTTAACGACTACCGACCACTAACTACAAAAAATAAACATCATTACATTAAACATCATTACATTAAACATCATTACATTAAACAATGGGCCTTATTACGGTTCTCGAATTTTTAGATTCGACTTCAACTTGCTGTACTAGATTAAAGAAACATAAAATATTTTTCTTTAATCTGATACAAACTCTCGAAGTCGAATAGAAAAATTCGAGAACCGTAATAAGACCCAATATAATAAATACATATAAACAGTAAAAATTACTATTATATACTTACCAATTTCAATAAAAAAACCAAAAAATAAATATAAATGAAACAAATGAACAGATGAGATTATTATTTTTCAATGGTGCCACTATAATAGTTTTTCGTGTTTTTAATAGCGATATTTAATGTATTGCGTTTTAAAAACCACCATTTCATGCATTTATTGTATTGACAGCACTAATACGCAAAGTACAAAATCTTGTAAACTTTTAACCAAAGTATATTTATATAAAGTATATGCAGGTCTACAACAACTAAGAAAATACAAAAACAACATGCGCTTTGTTTGTGTAAAAATAATGGATGAATGTCAAAAACAGATGATTACAACCAGACCTGGGCAACTTGCATTACTTTTCATAAGCACTGATTGAAAAACAAAAATTTTAGTGAAAATTTAAATTTGATGTTTGTAATGCACTATTTTTTGCACTAAAATAAAATCTCTTAAAAGTAATGGATTAATACAGCATTAGCAGCTAATCGTATGGCGAAAAATGCACTAATTTTGTATTGCCACTAAGCACCAGGGCTGTCAGATATGGCGATTTCTCGCCAAACGTGGCGATTTTTCAACTTGTTTGGCGTCTAAATTTTTGGTTTGGCGATATGGCGATTTTTCTGGCGATAAATAAATTTGTTGGCGATTTTTGTGGCTATTTTTTAACAAAATTGAAACTCAAAATTTTTGCAATTTAGCAAAATTAGTCTGTTAAAGAAGTAGTTTAAAAAAAATAAATCCTACCAAAATTTGTCTGCAAGAAATAAAATCGGCTTGATTTTGATGATTTTTCTTATATTAATTAATTCATTTTGAATTTCGATGAGAAAAACTTATAAAAAAATTTTTGGCGAATTTTTTTCACTTTTGGCGATTTCCTGTTAAATTTATATACGATTATTTTGTAAAATTTTATATTAAAAAAAGTGTTATATAAAATCAAATTTATTATCAAATATTTATTAAGAAAAACTACATAAAATTGATTTTGGCGACTTTTGGCGATTTTTAAAATCAATTTGGCGAAATAGGCCACACAAAATCTGACAACCCTGCTAAGCACATCATGAAGTAATGCAATATTATTGCAATATCACATATTGTACACAGTAAAATTATATAAAACGTAATCTTATTTTTATCAGATAGCACAAATAAAAAAATACAATAAAGGAACATTGCAGGCACCTGTATAAGTACGTGCATACAAATAAAACATCAGTAGCTCGTTTCTGTATTTCTCGCATCGTAAAATTTCTCACATGAAGTGTGAAACACAAAATTCCATCGTTTCTCGATTTGTGAGAAAAAAGTGTTTCTGTATTTGAATGCGAAAACAGACAACACTGATTCTGGAATATTTCCAGTAATTGCGTGTCAAATGAAACAAATGTCACAAAAATATTATTAAAATAACAAAAAAAAAATAATTTTCAAAGAAAAGAATATAAAATAATGAACAAGAATATAAAATTAATATAAAATTATTGAAATAAAATGTTTTTTCTATCAACTGTCCCTACATAAGACAATTACACAAAAAAATTATAAATAAACATAATCACATCGTCTCGTTAATAATAATTTTAGTACAACAATACGTTGCATATCTTTTCAACTAATTTATTTTTTATATTTTCACACACAAATTAAAAAATTCATATGTTTTTGTACAAATTTGGTTGTTAAAATGCGAGTTGTTTTGACAGTTCTTGCGAGAAACTTTTCACAAAATATTGTTACAGAAATACTTTTCAATAATTACTGGAAATTTATTTAAATGACAGATAGTTCTCGCAAAGTAAATATACAGAAACACTTATGTGCGAAAAGCCATTTTGTGTTTTAATTTACACTGTTTTTGTTACGATTCCCTCGTTTCATGCGGGAAATTTTACGATGCGAGAAATACAGAAACGAGCTACAGAACTTAAGTTTTCGTTTATTTTATTGTAAGGTTATATCTTAAAAAATGGTGATTTTATAAACGGAATATACTACCGCTTCGAACAATTTAATCAACTTTTGTCTTGCTCTTGAAAAATTATAAAAATGGTAGTGATATGATTTTTGCCTCAAGTGGCGATATGTACATAGAAAAGAATTTACATATTTATGTATGTACGTATGTTTTTATGTATGTACACATTTACGTTTGCCATATGATTTGGTACTAGCGCAATATTAATGTATTACTTTGAACAGGTTTTAGTTTAATGCCAAAAAATTGCACTATAATTATCAAAGTTAGTTCCAATGTATTAATTTGGTTTAGTGTGGGAAAATGGTCAATGCATTTGCTTATTTAATGCAAGTCCCAGATCTGCATACAACAAAAAGGAAATGTATGGATAGACAAAACCAAAGTAAATTTATTAATTGATAAACCTTTATTACGTGAAATAAGTATAATAAAAGCTACATATTTATTTTAATAATTAAATATAATTGTTTTTAAATGTTTTGTAACACCTTTTTTAGGTAAAAATTTATTTCAACTTTTTCACTACACACAATTGTGTATAACAAAGCAAAGCAAAACAAAATGGCGCACGAAAATTGTAAACAACTTTTGACATTCATGCATTAACACTACACGAGAAAAAAATTAATCACCTGAGTACTTGCATATACTTTATATAGATTTACTTTGCTTTTAACTTTTTGCGTACGTTGAGTATTTTGACAGATATTGGTTGGTTTTTTGTTACTTTCTGATTTAGATTTTTGTGTTTTGTGACAGCAAAAATAAATTTTTTTCATATATATTTATTTATTTATAAGTAATCAAATTTTAAATCTAAATATAATTATTAGACCCGACCAGTACCGGACATAAGCTTAGTGATAGTTATAAATAATACATAAGTAGTGATAATCAAAAAGGGGGGAAAGGAAGTATTTTCAAGCAGTCCCATCTGGAGTGTTTAGTATAAGAGCCTTTGTCTATCTCTTTTTTAGGCGGATGTGTCCAGTAAAGTTCAAAATATTACGAGCAAGCGGATTAGGATGTGACTCAAGTTTTGTTAAATATTTGCCTGCGTATTTTGCAATTTCTTCAGTCACTAGTGGCATATTTAAATCACGATGTATGTATATTTGAATTTTTGATGTACCATAGAGCCGATGTTATCAAACGTAAAATTTTGTTTTGCCTTCGTTGGATTTTCTTAACATTTGAAGCTGCAGCAGTGCCCCATAACTGATTTCCTTAGCACCATATTGGCTTCAAAAGCGACTTGTATATCAAAAGTTTGCAGTCTAGGCTGAGTGTTGAATTTCTGCCAATTAACCAATATATTTGAGTTTTTTTGGGTTAACTTAGAGTCAATATGATATTTTCATGTAAGCCTTTGATCAAGGTGTATACCAAGGTATTTCAGTTGAGAATGTTGATGAATATTTTGATGATTCGAATGGGGGAACAAGTATCTCTTCTTAGGGTAAAGGCTATATGGACACACTTTTATTCATTTACTTTAATGCTCCATAAGTTCAACCATATTTCAAGCTGGGTAATGTGCGGGATGCCTCATCAGGGTTTTTGTGCATACTCATACAGGCTGTATCATCGGCAAATGTAGAAGTGTGGATGTTATTGCTCACAGGTATATCACAAGTACATATTAGATAAAAGACTGGCCCCAGAATATTACCCTGTGGCACACCGGAAGATATAGATTCGGGCACACTCATGAAGTCTCCTTCCACAACAGTGAACTTCCTATCAATAATATAACTTTCCAAAAGCTTTTGTATGTTTATTAGTAGGTATGTCTTCAATTTTAAAACTAGGCCTTCGTGCCATACTTTATCAAATGCCTGAGAAACATCAATAAAGAGAGCAGAACAATACTCCTTTTCTTCAAATGTTCTTCTTACAACTGGGACCAATCTATGCGTTTGTTCATTGGTGCTATGCTGACTTCAAAAACCAATTTGATGGTCCGGGATGCACCCATTATCAGCTAAAATTTTCTACAATTTAGTCATGAGCAGCTTTTCGAAAAGCCTTGATATTGTTGATAGTAAGCTTATAGGCCTATATGACTCAGCCTTGGTAAGATCTTTGCCCGGCTTTGGAATTATTTTTATTTTGGCAAGTTTCCAGTTATGTGGAAAATACTGCATTAGTAAAATGGCATTAAAAATAAATAGCAAGATTCTTATTGCAATATGAAGCAAGTTTATCAGCATCTTGTTACTAATGCCATCAATACCTGGAGCTTTTTTCGGGTCGAGTTCAGCAATTATTTTTTGTAGTTCACGCATCTTAAACCTTAAGGGACGGGGGAATAGAGAAACTACACTCGGTAAATCGCTATCGCTTCTTGCCCAACCTCTGGTCGAAGTACGCAGTGGTGATTTATGATCAACGGGTCTTTTAAGATTTCTAGTAGCGCGCCATAAAGAGCAATTAGATGCTGACGTTACATCAAGACCTTTTAAATACTTTTCCAGTAATGCAGTTTTTTCCGACGATAGCAGCTCTTTGAGCCGTTTAGTACATTATTTAAGTCTGATTTTATTTAGGGGTGATCTGTGTTGTTGCCATTCTCTTCTAGCTCTCCTTTTTTCACATACAAGACGTTCAATTTCCGTAGAATAAATTCTATTAAAGCCAGTCTGCGGATAGGAGGTAGTGGCATGTTCAGCAGCCTGTTTAATATTTTCGTTAAGATTGGCAATGTTAAATTCAATATCATCAGATGATCTTAGCTGAATGTTTTCTACGCAGTGACTACTAAGATATTTTTTGAATCCTAGCCAGTTGACCCCATTAATCATTTTCACATATGAGTTAGTTAAATCACTCCTTACACTCGGAGGACAGATCTAGAGACCCCTCTACGTGAATTAAGTCCCTATCGATATTTTTCGTGACGCCAAAATCTATAACATCGGGAATTTTTCTTACGTCAGTAGGCCAGTAAGTAGGGTCCCCACTCGAAATGACATCTAAGCCCATTTTTGAAATTGTATTAAATAACGCTAGACCTCTAGGTGTAACAAGACGCGAGCACCAGTACGTATGTTTTGCATTGTAGTCACCAGCTGACACGAAATAAGATCCAAGCGATTTGCAGAACTTCTCAACTGATCTTCGGTAACTGAAAATCTGGGAGGTGAGTAAATTGATGATCTACGAAAATATTCGTTGCTTGCATATATTCTTCACTAATGTTGTCAAGGATATAGTGCTTGAGTCTTGACTTAATTAGAATTGCTGATCCGCCGCATACTCTTCCTCTCGGGTCCTTTGAATCATATAGAGTATAACCATTTATTTTAAAGCAGCTTCTCGAAGTCAAATGAGTCTCAGAGACCAACATTATATCAATTTTTTTTCCATGAGGAAGTGCTCAAGTTAATTTTTATGTTGGCGAATGCCGTTTGCGTTCCCGAAACACATTTTTAACGTGTTCATGGTTTGTTGACTAATGCCTGAAGCAGTGTATTCTGCATTCGCAGCATTTCTTGCATCATGCTAGTCATATTTGTTGTAAAATTAGTAGCTTCAAGGCGACAAATCGTTGAATTATTTGGCGGTGGAACATTTTGTGTGGGAATAGAACTAGTCTTAGCAGGATCGGCATACGATACACGTGAAATAACTGATTCCCTAGTTTGAGGAAAAATGGCGGAGTAAGCGTTTGCTGATTGAGGTGGAGCTAATTTAGGTTTTTGACCCATAGCCTGTTTAACGAAAGAGTATACGGGGCATCCTCTGTAGTTAGCGGTGTTATTACCTCCACAATGCTTGATCTTTTGGCTTAGTACAGCTACCAGTACCGTGCAATTCACCGCAGATAACATAAACTGTAGGTAAATTGCAGTAAGTTTTTGAATGGCCATATTCTTGGCAATTATGGCACTGTACGGGACCTGAACGTGGCTCTTCAACTGTGATTTGTCGGTGCAAGAGAAACTTTACGCTATAAATTTTATGGGTTAATTTTTTTTTTCAATTGTATGTCATTCGGCTCCAGTTCAACCCGAAATAGGGGTTGGGGGACCTTTTCTCTGTTTATTATGTTAGTAATATTTTTTACCTTAAATCCTTGGTCGATAAGTGCACATTTTATTTCTTCAGGTTCAACATATGAATCTATGCCCTTTAATACTATCTGTAGGCCTTTAGCACTCTTAAGTTGGTATGTGTAAAAATTTGTTTTATTTTTTTCAAATTCACTAAAAATTTTTCGGAAATCTTTTTCATCATATATTTGGATTTTAGTTTCATCAATATTACCTCGTTTAATTGGAATGATGTGAAAAGTATTTTCACCAATGGTCGACAGTAGTTTTTTTTAGAGCAGATGCAATTTTAGTAGAATTTGGGCTTCTCCCGCGCTTTACCACAGTTATATATCTGTCCATTCCTACTTTGATCTTGGGTTTTGGGCTCCTCTTATCTTCAGTGACAACTTGGTTAAGTGATGACCATGAGCCCGAAGAGGATAATATCGCTGAGTTAAATGTAGAAGTACTAGGCAACGGTAATGTCAACGATTCACTAGTTGGCATTGGACAAAGTGAAGTTCATCGCTGACGAAAAAGTGGCTTTTCCGTTAGAAAAAGTCTATCATCAGATTTTTTAATTGTTTTTATTAAGAGCTTCAGAACTCACAGTAAGTCTATCATCAGCTTTTTTATTTTTATTGTTATCATTAAGAGCATCAGAACTCACAGTAAAATAGGCATTTCTGCCGATATAACTTGCTTCACAATTATTTGTATTTTAAGTACTTATATAGAGTATTCCTCAAGGGTACTTTGTTTGTGTTTTTTTTTTTTGTTTACGGGTGTTTTTTTGCTTTTGTTATTTCTATATGTAAAAATATTACCAAAGCAAAAAAAAGCTTATTTATCAAAGTTAATATGTACTCCGAATATTATGTACTACGAATATTTTTTGTATGATTTTTTTAGTATGTATGTAAAAAAAATTCCGCTAATAGGTCCGTTTGTTTACCTCAATATTTGTTAAATTTTGTGCAAATTTTGTACTGGATTTTACTGAAATGCGTTCATTTACACATAAATTTGCAAAAGAGAGTGCCAATTGAAAGAGTAAATTGACAGTTGTTGACTGCAGGGTTGTCAGATTTTTTTTTGGGATATTTCGCCAAATTGATTTTAAAAATCGCCAAAAGTCGCCAAAATCAATTATATGTAGTTTTTCTTATTAAATATTTGATAATAAATTTGGTTTTATATAAAAATTTTTTTAATATAAATTTTTACAAAATAATCGTATAGAAATTTAGCAGAAAATCGCCAAAAGTAGAAATAAAGTCGCCAAAAATTATTTTTTACAAGTTTTTCTCATCCAAATTCAAATTGAATTAATTTATATAATTAATATAAGAAAAATCATCAAAATCCAGCCGATTTTATTTCTTGCAAATGAGTTCTGGTGGGATTTATTTTTCTAAACTACTCCTTCAACAAACTAATTTTGATGAATTACAAAAATTTTGAGTTTAAATTCTGTTAAAAAATAGCCACAAAAATCGCCAACAAATTTATTTATCGCCAGAAAAATCGCCATGTCGCCAAACCAAAAATTTAGATGCCAAACAACTTGAAAAATCGCCACGTTTGGCGAGAAATCCAGTAGATGACAAAAACAGATGATTCAATAAAATAAACAAAGTAAGGAAATACAAAGTATACATTGTTTAATAAAAACATTTGAAAGAAGAAAAGTTGAAGTAAAAGTTTAACAAAAAAAGAACTGAAGATTATTACATATGTTCAAGGTGAAACAACTTAAAGAATAATAATCGTTAAATTGATCAGTTTTTAAATTTAATTTAATTGTGTTATTTACTTTAATTTTTTAGAGATGTAAGGTTTATGTATATGTGAATACTTATTTCAAAATAACGCATATTATACAGAACTATGATCAGCTGTTTTGATTAATCTGCAAATTTTGGCAATTTTTCCGTTCGCGTACTTTTTTGTGCAATAGACATTCTTGAGAGTAAAATTTTAAAATTACCCAAAATTTACTCAACTACTGGATTTTACTGGAAAAGTAAACAGACGGAACTTATGGAGGTACAACGAGAAAAGAAATAAACGAAATAAAAATAACTTGAATTTAATAAATAAAATGGAGAATCGACCTATAGAATATGTTCAAATGATTCCGTCAATAAAGTACTCATTGTGCCAACCTTCTCCGTCGTTGCGTGCATAAAAAATTTGAGCTTAAAATAAAACTTAAATCGTCTGGACGCAGATTAAAGTTCAAAGAATAAAAAGTGATAAGCTTAGCAATAAGTCTTGACTAATGTGAACTGGGACTTAGCAACAGATTTTAACAATTGCCAGCAAAAAATTTTCTAAACTTATGTCTCGTGTAATCTCACTGTATCGTGGGGTAGTTACTGGTTTGCCGCACAATATATTAAAAATACATTATTACTGCTGCAAACCAATAACCACCCGACGATATATCGATCGCTTATTATTAGAGAAATGCCCATGTACATAACTACTCGTAGTAAAGAACAAACGACAATGGCAAGACTGTTGTAAATTTAGAGATGGTAAAATTGAGCTTTCATTACAAAAAAGCTTTCAGCAAATTGAGGTAATTTACACGAGAACAATTTTTAAGCCGCACAATTTTTGTTCTTTTCCAAATTATACGAGACTATTTCATCTGGCATAACATTTATACATGGTTTTGTGTGGGTTAGTGTTTTCGTATTCATTTAACATTTTCTGTTTTTTTAAGTTGTGTGTGTATTGGTTTTGTGCTGCTAATGCGGGGTTGAAGCTGGTTGAAAAATTATGCCAACCACAAAACCACTCTCTTCGCCGAATATGCCTATAAACTGGCATGCTATGCCAGCATAATTATGCCCGTGTAAACTACCTAATTGAATACGATGAATCAAAACAATTCTCATATTCCATTTGTAATAATCGCTGATTATATAAAACAGAAATCTACATCAAGTGACACCACAGACAGTGAAAGAACGCTGATGATGAAGGTGTAGTTGCCTTCGAAAACAGCTAGTTGCTCCCAAGGCAAATTCAGTATCAGGTGACCTTATCGCTACAACAATTTTACAACACAAAAAACAACACGTAGTTTGCTATGCTACAAAACCAATCTGTCAGAAGATTTCTAAGCAAATTTTGACGTTTTGGTTCAAAATGCTCAATTTGGTAGCAACAGCTGATAATCAGCTGGGCTGATAAGGTCACCTGATACTGAATTCGCCTTGGTTGCTCCGTTCTACTAGGTGTTTGTCAGAATATTTACAATTAACTTTGGTGTTATTTGTTCATTAATAATTATCGCATGTAATTTGAATTACAAAGCGATACAAACTTAGGTTGTCAAATTATAAAAATATACAAACAAATGAAGTTCGAACAATAATAATTTAAAAGAAAAGTTTACAATTTGCATAGAACTAAATTAAGTTATAAAAATACTTTTTTTTTCAAGAGGTGCCCTTTACATTAAATTTTTACACAAGATTATATATGAGGAGCAGCAGAACAAAAGGTGTTTTTGCTCATTTAAAATTTTTGGGAAATCGATTTATTTTTTTCGCCCCTTTAGAAAACTGTAAGAACCTGGAAATGCTAACAAGTTTTTTACTTATCTACAGATGCATCTAACTGTCATAAGTCACCCCATTAAATGTTAACGATGTTTGATATAATTTAATTTTTTTTTCGGAAAAAAGCACCTTTTGTTAAGGAAAAAAATTTAAAAAACACTTTCGGTTAAAAAAAAGTAAAAACTCACGTTTTGTTAATATGTAGAAGGAAAAAGTACATTGTGTAATGCGAATACACATATATGACGATAAAGTTTTGACTGAATGTGGTTCAACCTGATCTAGTATATTAAAAAAATACCTTTGTTAAGCATAAATTTTTTAGAACCTATTTACTTTGTAAAAAAAAATAATAATAATGCAAACTTGATTGTTTCTACAAGATTTCAACCTAAATATTATAAAAGTATCAAAAAACCAATTTTTCGAGAAATGAGAAAAAGCACCTTTTGTTCTGCGGCTCCTCATATGATATAACGGTTTTTCTGCATTACTAATTCCAAACACGCATTTTTTTAGATATGTTTATATTGCAGTAAAAAAATAGAAAAAAGAAAATTGTTGTTATTTACTTATTTTGACAACATTTGTGAAGAACATCTACAAGCAACGAATATTGGTGTTGAAAATTTTGTGATATCATCAATTTACTCCCCTCCCAGATTCGCAATTACTGAAGGTCAATACGAGGATTTCTACAAATCTCTTGGCCCTTGTTTCGTAGCAGCTGGCTGGCGACTATAATGCTAAAAGTACGTTCTGGCGTCTTATTACACCCAGAGGTCGAGCGTTGTTCAACACAATTTCAAAAATGGCCTTGGACGTCATTTCGAGTGCGGAGCTCACTTACTGGCCTACTGACATACATAAAATTCCGGATGATATAGATTTTGGCGTCATGAAAAATATCTCTAGGGATTTAATTCAAATTGAAGCTTCTCTATATCTCTCGTCCGATCACTCTCCCACGATCGTTACAATCTGTAGCCCACTGAGAAGTGCTTTACCTCACTCATATGTGAAGATGATCAGTCGTGTAAATTCGCTGCGATTCAAAAAATATCTTAGTAGTCATTGCACGGAAAACATTAGGCTAAGAACACCCGAGGATATTGAAGCTAACATTGCCAACCTTAACGAAATGATTGCACAAGCTGCTCAGCATGCTACTACCTTCCATCCGCAGACTGGGTTTAATAGAATTTATTCTACAGATATTGAACGACTCGTGTGTAAAAAAAGAAGAGCTAGAAGGAAATGGCAACAGCACAGATCACCCCAACTTAAAATCAGATTTAAAGAGTGCACTAAACGACTTCAAGAGTTGCTTGCATTTGAAAAAACTGCATCTCTTAAAAATTATCTGGAAGGTATTGATCAGTGGTAATCAAAAAGAGAAAATGCTTAAAAGCAGAACAGCACTAATTCATGTTTAGTGCTGCTCTATTGAAAAAAAATCGCTCTTGCTAATGCTTAATTGGGTATACGAAAAATATTTTTATGGGTTAATTTTATATAAATGAACGTTTGTATGTAGTTGTGCCCAAGACTGTACGTACTAGATTTTTTAAATATCTGGATACATACTAGGCACTCAGCATCTATAAAAGAATTTAAGCGAAATAAAAACTTATTTTCCGTGAGACATTTTTTAGATTTAATTGAACTGTAGTGAATTTTAATCAGAAATATTTTCTTAATCAGGCTTAAGTTCAGTAATTTTAATTCTTACCGAATGAAATATTTTTATTAATTAATGTGAGTTTCTAAAGAAGAGAAGAAATATTAAACTAGACTTTATTAACTGGGGGAAATACCGATATTTTTCTGTGCAGCCACGCACTTCATCAACACCCATGTCTATCTACTGAGGTAGAAATTATTATTAACATCAGCTATTTAACTTAAATTTTCTATGAAATGGAATATGAGAATTGATTGTGTATATAATTATTGATTTACCTTTGGTAAATACATTTGCAAGTATCACTATTCATTTTCTATTTTTCCATTTACTATTTAGGTTAGCACGAATTTATATCACTCTACCTATGTATGTTTAACTATTCCTACTTATCTTTTACGATTATCACATTAATTATTTTCAGCTTATTCGATGCTCCATCGGTACATACATGAAAGTATTATTGTAGTGGCTTTATGTTACTTTGTTTTTGCTTTCTACAGTTGACTTCGCTTTCCAGCATTCTGAAGCTGTGATTGCCAAGTGAACATATTTTTGTCACGTGCTCATGATGAATTAAGTGAAACATTTTTTAGATTTAATTGAACTGTAAGGAATTTTAAACAGAAATAATTTATTAATCAGGCTTAAGTTCAGTAATTTCAATTCTTACCGAATGAAATATTTTTATTAATTAATGTGAGTTTCGAAAGAAGAGAAGAAAAATTAAACTAGACTTTATTAGCTGGGGGAAATACCGATATTTTTCTGTGCAGCCAAAAACTTCATCAGCATCCATGTCTATCTACTGGGGTAGATATATATATATATATATATATACATATGTATATTCCAACTCTATATATTCCAAATATTTTTTCTCTTTTCTACAGTAATAAATAGTGCTGTTATAAAAGGATTTAAATTAGATAATTTTCTTTTATAAATATAGAAAAAAAATTAAATAATTGTGGTGGTTTTGAATACTTTTTTCATAAAAAATGCGACAGAAATCTGCTCTTTTTGTGTGTTTTATGCTCTTGCTTTAGATTTTTGTTAGTAGTTGTGCTGTGTACGTATACAAAGTAGAATGCTAGCAGAGCCCTCAGGGCAATGAAATGATGGACACTGGTTTTGATGTCACACCAGCATCTAACTACTCTTTGTGGCGCGCTGCTAGAAAGCTCAAAACCCCGTTGAGTTTAAACCACCTCTGCGCACATCTACCGGATGTTGGGCAAGAAGCTATACTGAAAAAGGTAACATATTTGCTGATCATTTAAAATACGTATTTACCCCAAACACATGTACTGGTCTTGTTGATTTTCCGAGTGTAGTTGCTCTACTCCTTCGATCCTTAAAGTTTAAGATGCGTGACGTACAGAAACTAATTACTGAACTCAACCCGAAAAAAGCTCCAGGTATTGATGGAATTAGTAACAAGATGCTGATGAATTTGCCTCGTATTGCAATTAGAATCCTTCTATTTATTTTTAATGCCATATTACGACTAGAGTATTTTCCACACCACTGTAAGCTTGCCACGGCCAAAATGATTCCGAAGCCGCGCAAAGATCTTACCAAGGCTGAGTCATACAGGCCAATAAGTCTGCTATCAACAATGTCAAAACTTTTCGAAAAACTGCTCATTAGACTTGTGCCATTTAGTTCATTTCAGTGACCGGTCATTTTAGTTCATTATTTATAAATGAACTAGTTCGTTCATTTAGTTCAATCGGTCTTTTTAGTTCAATGAATTAGTTAGGTTTTTTTAGTTCAATGAATTAGTTAGGTCTTTTTAGTTCAATGATTTTACATCTACCATTCTACATGCATATGTATGTTTGTGTGGTCTTTGGAAAAATTTAAAACACAGACTCTGTGATTAAAAAACTACGAAAACTAATTAATTAATAATAAATTTGCTTTATAATGAGTTTATAAAACATATTTATAAAATATTTTTAAGTGTTTACTTGTGTTTTCTTGTTTATTGCATTTGTGGTAGTAGCCATCGATAAAAAGAACTAAACCCTGCAGTCAGACTGGGGCCAAATGTCTCTATGTCAACACTAAAATTCTAGTAGTAGGTACGTTGTCTACAATTTCTTTTCTATTCGTCAGTATAAAAGAAAGAGAGAAAACAAATGTGGTGTATTTCTGGTGGCTTTTGCAACAACTTGTCAATATTCATATAATTGTATGTAAGTAAGGTATAGAAATGTACCATTAAATATCTGGTTGGTATGTCTCCATGTTCCCATAAGAACTATGTAGTCACTACTTAGTCAATTGTCTTAGTGCTACTAGTACATTTTCAATGACAAGCACATGCTAAATGTCTATAGCACAAAGTATTGTATGGGGATTAATCAGAGAGTAGTACTGGTGACAAAGTCAAAAGCGACTCAGTACATTTTCAGCATCGACATTTCCTTCAGGGAATATACATGCATACATACATACATATGGATGAGTATAGAAGTAAAGCACACAAACAGTAAAAAAGTAAAGCAAAACGTTGAAAACATTTAGTTCATATCCTCTGTGTTAGTTCATTTTGTGTCTTAGTTCTTAGTTCAAAAATTGAACTAGATCAAAAATTGAACTAGTGATCGTAAAACAATTGAACTAGTTCACATAGTTCAAAGTACTGAATCGTTCATTTGAACTAGTTCGTTCATGAACTACACAAGACTACTGCTCATATCAAAATTTTCCGCAATTCTAATTACTAGTGGGTGCATACCGGACACTCAATTTGGTTTTAAAAGTCAGCATAGCACCATTGAACAAACTCATAGATTGGTTCAATTTATAAAGAGAAATTTTGAAGAAAAGAAGTATTGTTCTGCTTTGTTTATTGACGTTTCTCAGGCATTTGATATAGTGTGGCATGAAGGCCTTATTTTAAAATTGAAATCATATCCACTAACAAATTTTCTGAATCTATTAGAAAGTTACATTACTACCCGGAAGTTCACGGTTGTGGAAGGAGAATTCATGAGTGTGTCCGAATCTATATAATCCGGTGTGCCACAAGGGAGCATACTGGGGCCAGTTTTGTATTTAATTTATGCTTGTGATATGTCTTTGAGCAGCAATATCCATACATCTACGTTTGCCGATGATACAGCCTGCCTTAGTATGCACAAAAACCCTCACGAGGCTTCCCGATATTTACAAGAACATATTACACAACTGGAACTATGGTTAAACTTATAGAGAATTAAAGAAAACGAGCAAAAGTGTGTTCAGGTAACATTTACCCTGCGAAGAGATACTTGTTCCCCAATTCGAATCAACAATCAAGTTGTTCCTCAACATTCACACGTAGAATACCTTGGTATACACCTTGATCGACGACTTACATGGAAACACCATATTGACTCAAAGCTAACACAAATGAAACTTAAATTAACTCAGATACATTGGCTGATTGGTAGAAATTCAACACTAAGTATATTGAACTCTACTGGACATATCCGCTTAAAAAAGAAGCACACTAAGGCTCTAATTCGCAACACCGCAGATGAAACTTTTTGAGAATATTTTTGTACATCATTCTTGTATTAATAATTACTGGCACTAAATTTGTGTGCGGCATTGGTTGGGCCCATTATTTATATATAGGCTTAAGATTTTATTATTTATTGTTAGTTCATTTATTTTTGAAGATTTTTGGAGTTTGACAAAATCTGGGAAAAATTCTAAAAAATTAATTATGCCAATATTTAGGCTGATAAATATGTTTATACAAAAAATAAAAACGTAATTCACAATTTTAATAACTGAAATATTGACAAACATATTAAAAATTCATTGGGCAAAAGTATCCATACAGGCATAAAATATATGAAAAATACGTTCAAAATGCATGTGGTTGTCATCTTGTTTGAAAATTCAGTGATTTGCGGTACCAAGCTGTCAACAAATGGCATCAGAATATGGTCTAATATATTTTTAAAATAGCAACAGTTGACATTAACTCCGAAAGTATCTAATGCTATGTTTAGACGACACCTGCTTCGTGCTCTATTCATGCTTCACACCCCAATCATGACCGAATCAACTTGCTTCGCCATACAAAATTATGAGAGCGAATCAAGTAGATTCAATACGAATCTACTTGCGAAGCACGTAAAATTGGTATCTTCTCTAACTTGTATCGCAGTAATCGCCACTTTATCTGAACTAGCTGTCAAAACAAAATAAGTATATGTGTATGTGTGTGTTTGTAAACAAATGAAAACAAGCCAAAAAAACATAGATGTGAGTTTAATATAAATAAATTTTATTAAGTTATGAATAATATAAAAAGGGAAAATAAGAAGAAAATATAGAGATGCCTTCAAAAACAAGATTTTGCTTGAATCGAATTTATGTAAGTATGTATGCATGTATACACGTGCGTATGATACGTATGAATGTGTGAATATACATAAAAAAAATGCCACGCGAACAGTGATGCCAACTTTTTCAGAGCAAAAATCACTGTGTGTTCATAAAAAAGCACTAAATGCAATATACATATTTTTTATTTATATTTTTATATTTATCTATTTATTTTCAATACAGAGAAAGCCCACATGGCTAATTATATATGTATTTAATGAGTAGAAATTAAAAATTTAAGTTAACTACAATTTTAAATTTACTACATTTCATAGGTTTTTGTAATAATTTCAATTATATCGAGCCATATTTCGATTTTGCGTATAAGTAGAACATGAGTAGGAAAATAATTGAAGTTCATTTCGCAAGACACTGCAATTATGGTGTATTAAAAAAAAACAATTAGATTTTAGGTGTTTCATCTGAATTAATTTTTATATGAACATAGTTCAGTACGTTACATTCTGTAGCTCGTTTCTGTCGTAAAATTTCCCGCATGAAACAAGGGAATCGTGGAAACAGTGTAAATTGAAACACATAATGGCTTTTCTCACATAAGTGTTTCTGTATCGTTACTTTGCGAGAACTATCTGTCATTTAAACAAATTTCCAGCAATTATTGGAACGATATGAGAAAAAGTGTTTCTGTAACAATATTTTGTGAATAGTTTCTCGCAATTCTCGGATTTTAAATTGTACAAAAACATGTGAATTTTTGAATTTGTGTGTGAAAATATGAAAAATAAACTAGTTGAAAAGATATGCAACGAATTGTTGAACTAAAATTATTATTAACGATTCGATATGATTATATTTATTTAGATTTTTTTTTTTTTTGAATTTTCTATAATAGAGACAGTTGCTAGAAAAAACTTATTTCAAGCATTTTACAATCACTTTATATTCATGTTCATTATTCAATTTTATTTTTCTTGAAAATTATTATTTTTTTGTTATTGAAATAAAATTTTGTGACTTTTGTTTTCATTTGACACTCGATTACTGGAAATATTCCAGTAAAAACAGATTCAGTGTTGTCTGTTTTCACATTCAAATACAGAAACACTTTTTTCACAAATCGAGAAACGATGGAATTTTGTGTTTCACGCTTCATGTGAGAAATTTTACGATGCGAGAATTACAGAAACGAGTTACTGAACAACATAAGCCTTTTCCTTTTAGACCGTATTTTATATGAATGAAACAATTTGATTTATAAAATCATTATTGTATTTTTAACTTACTTTTAAAAAAGTTATAAGTGCTAAAAGTTATTTCTACTTCAACATTTGAACATGGTAATGTTAATAGTCTTAGAGAAAATATTGGCAGTATTAGAAATGGATTATGATTATTTGAATTTCTATAATTATAAACTTCAATCCAAAATTAATCAGTTCTGAGAAAATTTGTCCATTTATGTATCCTTAAATGTCTGATACTTCGTTCTATTTCTTCAATTTCGCCATCCCAGCAAAAATTACCGCTTCCCAGAAGAATTTTTGTAAGCCAGCTAGAAGCAATGCATTCAGTTTCCAAAAAGCCATTCATGTTTTGCTTTACTAATTCATTTTACAGAAGTAATAATGTGTAGTTTTTATGTATTCAGATGCAAAAGTTACTGGTTAACATTTTTTTACTTTTGTCCACTTTGTTAGAGAGCCTTACGTTAGTACTTTTCAGAAGCATTTTTGAAAGCTTTCGTTATCAAGAAAGCAATACATTGCTTCCCTCAGTGGTTAGTAATTAGATTATTGTTGTAATTAAGTTATTTTATAACTGTAATTTCTAGAAATATATTCTTTTTTCTCACTATGAAAGATAACGTTTTTCTTCCTTCGTATTTCACCCAGCTGAATTAACATTCTGCAAAGGAAACTTTGCATGTCTAAAAGGGGTGAAAGCAGATAGTTTTTGAAAAGTGAAAATTTCTTATTTGGTGTTTCTTATAAACCACCACACTTTCACAAATTAATATTTAGTAGATATGTAAAACGCACTAAAATCAAAGGTGAAAAGCACCAATTGAGTGCCTTTTTTTAAGCAACAATTTGAAAAATTCCGCACTATTATAAATTAAAAACTCTAAATCTAGTACGAAAAGCACTAAATTGGCACGCTGCACACGAAGCACGAATGCATAGTCTAAACAGCATGATTCATAAACATGATTCAGAGAGCGAAGCAAGTGATTCAACTCGTCGTCTAAACATAGCATAAAACAGTTGCCACGAATGACGCGATTGCCCTTTAAACATTAACACTGCTACCTGTTTCGGAACAAAATTTTGGTCCGGGAAAAATTTTTTAATATGGAGTTTAACGTTTCTTTTTTTTAGAGAGAGATAGAGAGAATAAGAGAGTAAATTTTGTTCGGAACATTTCTGCTTGAATTGGTTTAATTTTAATTTTGTCCGGGCAAAATCGAACTGAGCTGCCAATCATTTTAATTTTTCAGCCAAAGTTGAACTGAGCTGCCAAATCATGTTATATGAATAATAAAAGAACATATTATAAAGGGTTTTTCTTATAGAATAACACAAGTTTAAATCATAATGAAACAAGGAAATATATTTTTAATATCAATAAAACGGGATTTATTGGAAAGAAAATTTTATGAAATTAATGTTCAAATATGATTTCTGCCATGTGGCCGCCATGGCTGACGCGTAAAAGGCGCAATCTGTAACACCAACTTTCAACAACTTTTCGCAGCATTTGCGGACGTATTTCGCCGATAACTCTTCGAATGTTGATTTCCAGGTGTTCAATTGTTTGTGGTTTATCGACGTAGACAAGTGACTTAACATAACCCCAAAGAAAACAATCCAATGGGGGTATATCACACGATCGTGGTGGCCAATTAATTGGGCCATTGCGTGAAATTATTTTTTCATGAAGTTTCTTTGAGTAAATCAATTGTAGGCTCCGTCCTATTAGAACCACGTATCAGCAAGATTAATGCCACGTAATTGAGGTACGAAAAAATTGGCTTAAATGCAGTTTAGCGAAGCAGCTCCAAACAAAATAAAAAGTAGCCTGTGTGATAGAAAATTGAAAAATAAGAAGAAAATATTAAATAAAAAGTTGGCGGCGACGCCTATTTTCCGAGTTATGGAGCTCTGAATTTTTTTATAGGAAACTGAGAAAATTCTAAAAAAAAATTTAAATAGCTTATCTGATAGGAAATTAAAAATATAAGAAAAAAATTAAGTAAAAAATATTAACTGCGACCCTTATTTCTTGAGTTATTGGCCTTTCAATTTTTCATAGACGATTGTGATTTCTCTGCATTTCTGAATGTGATGGGTCAATATTTGAACCAATTTAGAGCTGTGCAGAAAATCATTAACAAGCAGTGCCGTTTTGGGAAATACAATGATTAATTAATATGCGCCGTGTCGGGAAACTCCATTTCGGAGAAAATCCTTAAGCCCAGCAGAAGGCCGGCAGTCCACGAAAACTTTATTAGACAAGAAAACATTGCAATGCAGAAAATCTTTGTTAAGCTGCGCCGTGTCATGAAACACCATGGTGGAGAAAATCCTTAAGTCCTGCAGTGCATTAAAACGTTATTAGGCAAGAAAACTTTGCAACGCAGAAAATCTTTAAGCTGCGCCGTGTCGGGAAACACAATGGTGAAAAAAATCCTTAATCCCGCCCGAAGGCCGGCAGTCCACGAAAACTTTATTATACAAGAAAACTTTGCAATGCAGAAAATCTTTATTAATCTGCGCCGTGTCGGGAAACACCATGGTGGATAAAATCCTTAAGCCCGCCCAAAGGCCGGCAGTCCACGAAAACTTTATTAGACAAGAAAACTTTGCAATGCAGAAAATCTTTATTAAGCTGCGCCGTGTCGGGAAACACCACGGGGGAGAAAATCCTTAAGCCTGACAAAAGGCCGACAGTGCAGAAAAACGTTATTAGGCAAGAAAACTTTGCAACGCAGAAAATCTTAAAGCTGCGCCGTGTCGGGAAACACAATGGGGAAGAAATTCCTTAAGCCCGGCCAAAGGCCGGCTGTCCACGAAAACTTTATTATACAAGAAAACTTTGCAATGCAGAAAATCTTTATTAATCTGCGCCGTGTCGGGAAACACCATGGTGGAGAAAATCCTTAAGCCCGCCCAAAGGCCGGCAGTCCACGAAAACTTTATTAGACAAGAAAACTTTGCAATGCGGAAAATCTTTATTAAGCTGCGCCGTGTCGGGAAACACCATGGTGAAAACTTCAGAGGCTCGAGAAATAAGGGTCGGAGCCAATTTTTCTACTTAATTTTTTTTCTTATATTTTAAATTTCCTATGAGATAACCTATTTAAAAAAATTTTTGGAAATTTTTCGCTGTTTCCTATGAAAAAGTTCAGAGCCCCATAACTCGGAAAATAGGCCTCGCCGCCAATTTTTTTATTTAATATTTTCTTCTTATTTTTCAATTTTCTATCACATAGGATACTTTTTATTTTGGAGCTGCTTCGCTAAACTGTATTTGTTACAAAAAATTTCGAATCATGTTCCTATACCGTTCACCATTGGCAGTAACATTCTGACCATCATCGTTTTTGAATACATATGGGCCAATGACTCCGCCAGCCCATAAAGCGCACCAAAAAGTAACTTTCTGTGGATGAATGGTGTTTCGACAAAAGCTTGTACATTTTCTCCTCACTCCAAGTGCGACAATTCTGCTTATTTACGTACCCATTCAACAGGAAATGGGCTTCATCGGTAAATGGAAGAAGTGCAAGATGATTTGGACGAATAGAACAACTATTTTGATTAAAAATTTCAACAATTTGCACGCGTTGCTCTGGTGTAAGTCGATTCAAAATGAAATTGCAATGCAAACTAAAAAAAAACGACTATCACCCATTCTAGATGTTAAATGGCTGCTCAAATAAAGCAGTGATGCCAACTCAAAGTTGTGACTATAAAAAAACACCCTTTACTTGTATTTATTAGAATAGAAATATGTAAAGGAAAATTAAAATAATATTGTCACTTTTCATGTTATTTATACCATGATCAAAAGGATTTCGCTACTAACATTCGTATGCATAATATTCAAAATAGAAGTTCCCTTTTGCCATTAGCTTGCGATTTACATACAGTGTTCTAATACTCACCTAAAATTCGATTTGTGGCTTGATGAAGGCTGAGCAGCGTTATTATCCGATGTTGTCGAACCGTCACCGGAAAATCGGTCTTCCGTTAATGAACGTCGACTAGTATGTGGTACAGGTAATGGTTGACTGGACAAGCTTAATAAGGAACCACCACCTCTGAAAGTAGGTAAAATAAGTATTCGATGAAATAATAACACAATTGTAAAACATACAAATCATCGTCACTCATATTACTACTGCGTCCTGGCAATGTATTATCTTGACATAAAATCGATCCAGCTAGATCCATTAAGGATGTTGATTCTAATTCACACTCCACATCATCGTTAACGTCTTCATCACAATCGAAATCACCAAGATCATTTGGCATGAATTGTACGTAGGTGTGCAATTGCTTTAGCAAATGATGTTGCAACATCCATAAAACCATTTGTGCTAGAATGCCTTGTCTGGCGGACTGTTGCAGTGGAGTAGTCAAATGGCCAATTGAAGTGGGTAGGGAAAAATCCGAAATTACTTCAAATAATGACATGCCTGGAAAGCGCGCCGAAAATTTTTCAACCAAATGTGATTTTGTATGTAGAGGAGCATCTGGCGCAATAACGTAAACATTTGTTTCACACAATGGATAAATTACGGTCGCTTTAGCCCAGTAAACCAAATGAGAAACCAATTTATAAACATGTTCTATACTAAGATCAGCATCAGATCCCATACTTTGTAAACTCATTAAGGGCGTATATACCTCTATCAGCTGCAACAACATTCTGGCACCAGCTGGTGGAACACAATCCAAGAGCTCTGCAAAATCTACCAGCAACAGCATTCCATGGTATGGTTTGAGAGACTTTAAGCAGCTATCTATTGTTTCAGGATCTACCATGCTGCCTTTTTTGTGCAACTGATGAGCTTTCGCCGGCAGACAGAAACTTAAGGTAAGGTTTTGATTAATCGTACTATTCAGTAATCCTGTGGTGCACAAATCATGGTATATAGATTTTAACGATTGAGCCAAACTACATCGTTCGGAAATCAAATCAAAAGCTTTTTCTAAAGGATGCTGTTTCGAAGATATTTCATCATGGGTACGTGCCATAAGCATCGTTTCTTCTGTTAAATATCCTACCCTCTGCTCCTCTACTTTTAAAGCTAAGCCAAGACGCCTACTCAAATCATAGTAGCATTTAACAATTGAATAACTAGCTTGTGCATGTAGTGCAAATACAATATTGACCAACATTTGTTGAGGCTGTGATTTTTGGGTGTTCGAATTATTTTGGGCTGGCGTTAAGGATTGCTGTCCCGAAATTTGAGATTGGCCAATGGGAGTAGTTAACGTAGGTATACTATGTGCCGTTAAATTTTGTCGCTGTTCTTTTCTTGATACTAATGTTGGATGGCTGACAAAACGAACATCATTTACTTTAAGCTCAAATTTTTGATTGCACAGTTGCGGTTTGACAGCAAACAGTGGGGCCAATACTTCATCAGCAAATCCTTGCAAGTGTCCAGCTTTTGAAACCGCAATATTATTGCCATTATTAGTAGCAGCCGGCTGTAGCAAATCGTCTGAGTTCAACAACGCAAATCGGCTGCGTCTCTTTTGTATTATAGTACTTACTATACTACTGCTATTATCTACTTGTGCTGCTATAGGTGCTGGCGACGCAAGAACCAACGCTTTTTCTCCATTTTGCAACTGGTATGGGTAACGATAGAGAAGCCTATCTCCTTTACTATCTAAATACACTAAAATAATTGCCATCGGATTAACTTCCATTATCACAATTCAATTCTCGTACACATCAAAAGTGATCAAAAGTAAAAATCCTATCAAATAATTAATTCTAACAGCTGTTTAATGTTGATTAAATCAAAACAGTGCTGTTAAGCGCATGCTGCCACACTTCCGAGACTGTAACATATATTTCGCTACAAACGCTAATAAATACAGTCCACACCTGATAAATATTTTTTTTAAACGATTTGACTGTTAACATGAAAAATATTTATCTGGTATAGACTCACTGATATATGTTAACATATTAGTGCTGGTCGAGACGTAGAGTAAAAAGCAAACAGAATTATGTGATTATGTGCTCAGTGTAAATTATGCACTCAGTGTAAAAAACAACACGTAGTTTTCTATGCTACAAAACCAATCTGTCAGAAGATTTCTAAAGGTGCCTATACACTACATGTTTTTTACATTGCTCCTGTCAAATTTTAGATAATTCGGTAAAAACATGTAGTTGGTGACCTCAAAAACTTTGCTTGTGTAAAATACACAAGCAAAACCATAAGACAAATTTTCAATTAGAGCATGTTCTATTTTCTTATGCTCTCACATGTGTTTTCAAATGTCTATGCCATGTGAAAACATTTATCGACGGTTGAATGTCTCCGATAGATTAGCCGTCCGTTTAAAGTATTTGCATTAGTGATAAATTAATTATTTTTTATCTCATTTTAAAATTTTAATAACAATGATATAAAGTATACAACAAGTGTTGATACAAGCTCCATATTTTGCAGATTAAAAAGAATAAAACTTAAATAAACATTTGTGACGCCGGCACTTCATTTCATTTCATTTATTCATCCAAATTAGAAAAACCTAGCCTAATGGCCATAATCGGTTTCACTTATACTACTACAAAGATCTACCTCAATTATCACTAAAGTGTAATATGTATGTAAAAAAAAATAAAATAACAATATCATGTAATAAATAATTTGTAACAATATTAAAATCTATATAAAAAATAAATTTAAAAATATTTAGTATCGAATAAAATAGATAACATTATAAAAAACAAGAAATTCAAAATTCAACAAAATATTAACAACTATAAGTTTACTAATATTGAGACCTGATACTCAACGTAGTGAAACACTACAAGAAAGAGCTACTCAGTCGTATATCCTGAAATAGTTTCCTCTTGTAAGTGTTAACAGAACAGCTAAATGCCCTTAAAACAACCGGCAATTCGTTATAATCCCTTGCTACTCTTACGTAAGCAACGCTACCAAAGAAATTTCCAGCGGCTTTAATATTATAATAAAAACAATCATGGCCGATGTCACGTGTAATTGTACATACAAGTTGGTGACCAAAAATTAAAAACCGTATGTAAATTAATCAAGTTTGACAAACACAACAAAAAACATGTGAATTGTAAACTTGAAAAAACACAAGCAAAAACATGTAGTGTATTGGTACCTTAAGCAAATTTTGACAATTTGGTTCAAAATGCTCAATTTGGCATCAACAGCTGATAATCAGCCGGGCTGATAAGGTCACCTGACACTGAATTCGCCTTGCTCAGAAGGAAACACCTAACAGCAATGATAAGCAAACACATACATATATAATGTAAAAGAGAGTAAATTGTATGATTGTACGAATGTACATGTAAAAAAAGCATAACAAAGTGCACACGGGCGGCCTTTTGATGATCAATGCCTTACAGCAGCGTTACCATTTCGTCGACCCAGAAATGTTTTGCTCCATGAACCATTCTTAAAAAAATGAGTTAAGTATGGAATATATATTACAAAAACTAAATAAATAAATAGATATATAAATATATATTTTGAATACCCTCTTTCTGAATAAAAAACGAGTTTCACGAAATTTATTATGGTTTCTGAGAGTTAAGCATTCATTTTGCTCCATAACCACCATTTTTAGGTTTAATAAGTATTGTTTTGGTATACACGCCACAGTTTGACGTTTGCGTAAAATTTCTTATACAAAAACATACGAAGTAAAGTTAACTTTTGTTTTGCTTCATTTCTACAATGAATAATAAAAAAAATAAGATGCCGAAAAATTCAATGGCGACTATTAAGCAAAAACATCATCAATTAGCCGCAGCCGTCGCGGCGCGCCGATTACATGTTTTAATATAAACTTATTAAACACTAAAATAAAATAAAAGAAACCTTAATTATGCATGTTTGAGTAGAACAGGAATCATTTAATTTCATTCTTTATATTAAATACGCTACAATTACTTGTTTTTCTTGTGTAAGTGTGTAAGCGGATTGGTAGTGAAAAATTTTACGGCGGCGGCTTTTAGTCGGCGTTAAACGATCGACTTATTTCTCTCGAAAGCAAGAAAACTAAACAAATCAAGAATATTCTAAAGGGGTCTAGACACGCTCAAAATGCTTGATGAGATTGGTTATAGTATGAGTGAAAATTTGTTATATGTGTGACACCAACGATGCTTGATGGAAAATCAAAAAATTTTGATTTTTGGCACGCTTGCTGTTACTTTTTATATACGTGTATGTGTTAACCCGTCAAGCACGAAAAAATTTTCATTATAATTATATTTTCATTGTGAACAGTTGTAAAAAAAATCGGAATTTAAGAGAAAACAGAAAAGTTACTAATACAAAATACAAAAAAATACGTTATTATTATTAACATTTCTTTATTTAGAGAAATTTTATAACATTTTTTAGCCAAACGACCAGCACAAAATCAAAATGAATGCTTGATGGGCCATCAAGCATGGTAACATGGTATTTTGATCGTGTCCAATGCCCTTAACACACGCAAGTGCAAAGCAACAGCACTTTTACTTTCTTCTTTGTATGTTTTGGTTTTTACAACTAGAAATATTGAATAAAAATAAATTTTTCTTTAAATATATTGGTGTTTACTCTTCAATAAGGAACTATTGGGCACCCCTGGTCTACACCAAGGTAAATACACATCAGGTGATCTCAATTCACAAGTGAGGATCAGGTGATAATTTCTCTGCTGTCAAATCAAAGCAAAACGTTCGGAAATATTCTGACAGCTAGAAATTTTACAATAACAATATAATACTTAATACTTACTTTTTTTATTTGATTTACACTTGAGATATGCCTTTGAGCAGCAATATCCATATATCTACATTTCCACGAAAACTCTCACAAGGCTTCCCGATTCAACAAGAACATATTACACAACTGGAACTATGTTTAAACTTATGGAGAATTAAAGTAAACGAGCAAAAGTGGGTTTAGGTAACATTTACCCTGCGAAGAGATACTTGTTCCCCAATTCGAATCAACAATTAAGTTGTTCCTCGACGTTCACACGTAAAATACCTTGATATACACCCTGATCGAGGGCTTAGATATATATATATATATATATATATATATATATATATATATATATATATATATATATATATTCCTTTTAACTCCTACAAGGAACATAGGTCCGTATCAAGATTATTCCAAGATAATCGATCTGATGCGCGATGTTTTATTTCATTCCAACGTAAATGAAGATGGGATGTGTCTATTTCGACTTGTCGCTTTCAGGTATGTGATGTTCTTCCTATTCGTTGACTGCCTTGCGGATTGCAGTCTATAGCTTGTCTTGCAATATCTGTGAATGATCTCCGCAATGTATCTCAAATCCAACACGATTTACGCTTTCGAGTTTCCAGATGGATTGGTTGTTTGGTTTCTGACCATAGCTCGCTATTCGAAATTGCTCTGGGCCAATATATATGTAGGATCTTCTTCAAGCATTTATTTACAAAAACTTGTACGGATTGTATGTCACGTGCATTCCACGTTTCACATCCGTACAACAGTGTGGATTTTACGTTTGAATTAAGCAGATTTACGTCTTGATATGTATGATGAATTCCACACTGGTTTGAGTTGTACGAATGATTGCCTAGCCTTGTTTATGCGGCTTGAGATATCAGCCTTCGAACCAGCGCTTTTGTCCAGTATACTTCCCAGATAACAGAATGATTCTACTTCCTCAAGCCATTGATTCCGCAACTCCAGTCTTTGTTCATTATTAGCGTTTATTCTCATTGCTTTAGTCTTGCCAATGTTAATCTTCAGGCCAGCTCGTGATGGAATTTCCCCGACTAATGACAGCTTAGTCTGCATGTCTTAAAATGTATGTGTGAGTAGGCAGATATCATCGGCGTAATCGAGATCCTCCAATCTCCCTTGGAGACCACAGTTGATTCCTCTTTGGCACGTCGTATTATTCATGACAACGTCAAGTACGCAATTAAATTGAAGAGGGGATAGGAAACAGCTTTGTCGTACACCAGAATTAATGCTAATTTTTTTATTACCTAGTTCCTCTTAATGCCTTCCGTCCTTCTAATGCATTCCATATCGCTGAGTGGTTTAATGTATCAAATACTTTTTCGAAGTACGATTGCTACGATTACTCTCAAGCTTCTTCTTCTTCTTCTTCCTGTTGTGCTGACATACTATGTATGTCAAAAAAGGTGACTTCGGACACTTAGTCCATGGTGTCACCTTTGTGGTGATAATTTTGTTTTGTGTAGGGGCTTCCTTCGGTTGCTGCGAACGACCTATACCTTCGTATAGGAAGTAGGAGTTTCCAAGATCCACTCCTTTGTGGTGATTGTTTTTATAGTTGTTTTTGTTTTTGCATGTGGTTAATGGAAACCAACGGGATATCGCGGTGATACCGTTAACCGACGCCAACCATTAATCACATGCGGCGAGACGCAAAACTCTCGAAGGCCAATAAACAACAGTGGCCTGGTTGCATTTAAGAAATAATTGCCAACGACGCGTGATGTTGACTCGCCCAGAGCTGCTTTACGACTCTACTCTCAAGCTATTTACATGATACAGTTCTAGTTGAACCTTCATAGTGAACAGACGTTATAGCGAATTTTTTTTACACACATACGAAACAAAAATAAAAGAATAAAAGAACAACAAAATCAAAAATCATAAAAAAAATATTCGTAATAAATACTCGCCTTGATAAATAAGCTTTACTAATATTTTTTACATAGCAAGAGATAACAAAAACAAAACAACCGCAAGCAAACACAAACAAAGTACCCTTGAGGAATACTCTATATGAGTACCTCAAAGGAAAAAAATTGTGAAGTGAGTTCTAACGGCAGAAATGTCTATTTTACTGTGAGTTCTGAAACTCTTATAGTATGTTTCCACCGGCGTGATTTATACAAATCATGATGATTTGTGCAAATCATAATAATTTATACATGATTTACCATACATTTAGCATATGGATAAATCATCTCAAAGTGGTTGATTTATTTTAAATAATGTCGAAAATACTATTTTTCGAAGACGATTTATCAAGGTGAATTCAGTATCAGGTGACCTTATCGCTACAACAATTTTACAACACAAAAAACAACACGTAGTTTGCTATGCTACAAAACCAATCTGTCGGAAGATTTCTAAGCAAATTTTGACGTTTTGGTTCAAAATGCTCAATTTGGTAGCAACAGCTGATAATCAGCTGTGCTGATAAGGTCACCTGATACTGAATTTGCCTTGACGATTTATGTATACAACCCTGCGTTGCTTTTAAAATTACAAACTCCATCCCTGGGTCATCCATCAATAGTGATTGACAATTTCGGAAAAATGACATTAAGGAATATTTAATCAATTTTAAATGTCAACCACATGTGAATAAAATTCACATTACAGCTGCTGCGCCCACCTTATAAAGCACGTGCATAAATTGAGTACGAAAATTCGAACAACAAATCACTCACAAGCTCGGTGGAAACACTGAAGTGATTTACTTAAACCTACTTGATTTAAAGTCGGTGGAAACATACTATTAATGAAAACATTAAAAATCAAAAACCAAATGATAGCCTTTATCTAACGGAAAAGCCACATTTTCGTCAGCGATCAACTTCGCTTTTTCCAATGCCAACTAGTGAATCGTTAACATTACAATTGCCTAGTACTTCTTCATTTAATTCAGCGATATCATCCGCTTCGAGTTCGCGTTCATCACTTAACCAAGTTATCAATACAGATAACAGTAGTTCAAAACCAAAGGTACAAGTAGGAATGGACAGATATATAACTGTTTTAAAGCGCGGGCGAAGCCCAAATTCTACTAATATTGCATCTGCTCCAAAGATGTCTAGGGATAACAGCGCATCATCTACCAATCGTCAAAATCGCTTCTCAATATTGCAAGACAATAACGACAAGCCCGCTGCACCATCGAAAAAGTCTTTTAAGCCACCACCTACCTATTTGAGAGAAAAAAATTCTAACGCGCTTCTAATAAAAACTACTGTCGACCATTGGTGAAAATCCTTTTCACAGCATTCCAATTAAACGAGGTAATATTGATGAAACTAAAATCCAAATATATGATGAAAAAGATTTCCGAAAAATTGTTAATGAATTTGAAAAAAATAAAAAAAAATTTTACACATACCATAAGAGTGCTAAAGGCCTACAGATAGTATTAAAGGGCATAGATTCATATGTTGAACCTGAAGAAGTTAAATGTGTACTTATCGACCAAGGATTTAAGTTAAAAAATGTTACCAACATAATTAACAGAGAAAAGGTCCCCAACCCCTATTTCGAGTTGAACTGGAGCCGAATGACATACAATTGAAGAAAAATGAAACCTATCCAATTTATAGCGTAAAGTTTCTCTTGCACCGACAAAGCGCAGTTGAAGAGCCACGTTCAGGTCCCGTACAGTGCCATAATTGCCAAGAATATGGCCATACAAAAACTTACTGCAATTTACCTACAGTTTGTGTTATCTGCGGTGAATTACATGGTACTGCTATCTGTACTAAGCCAAAAGACCAAGCAGAAAAAAATGTAGTAATTGTGGAAGTTATCACACCGCTAACTACAGAGGATGTCCTGTATATTCTTTTGTTAAACAGGCTATGGGTCAAAAACTTAAATTATCTCCAGCAGAAACAACAAACGCGTACTCCGCCACTTTTCCTCAAATGAGCCAACCAGTCACTTCACGTGTATCGTATGCCGATGCAGCTAAGACTAGGTCTATTCCCACAAAAAATATTCCACCTCCAAATAATTCAACGAATCCAAACTCTAGCTTTAACTTTAGTCGCCTTGAAGCTACTATTGAGAATGTGGTGCTAACTATAAACAACTTTACAACAAATATGACTAGCATGATGCAAGAAATGCTGAGAATGCAGAATACTCTGCTTCAAGCATTAGTTAACAAGCCATGAACACGTTGAAGCTATGTTTCTGGAACGCAAACGGCATTCGCCAACATAAAAATGAACTTGAGCACTTCCTCACGGAAAAAATATTGATATAATGTGGGTTTCTGAGACTCATTTGACTTCAAGAAGTATATTCAAAATTAATGGCTACAATTTATATGATTCAAAGGAAACAAGAGGAAGAGCTTGCGGGGGATCAGCAATTTTAATAAAGTCAAGAACATTTGTGAAGAACATCTACAAGCAACGAATATTTGTGTCGAAAATTTTTGCACAAATTTTGTCATATCTTCAATTTACTCCCCTCCTAGGTTCGCAATTACTGAGGATCAATACGAGGACCTCTACAAATCTCTCGGCCCTTGTTTCGTAGAAGCTGGCGACTATAATGCTAAACATACGTTCTGGAGTTAGCGTCTTATTACACCCAGAGGTCGAGCGTTGTTCAATACAATTTCCAAAATGGGCTTGGACGTTATTATACTAAAATACATAAAGTTCCGGATGTTATAGATTTTGGCGACATGAAAAATATTTCTAGGGAATTAATTCACGTTGAAGCTTCCCTAGATCTATCGTCCGATCACTCTAACACGATCGTTACAATCTGTAGCCCACTGAGAAGTGCTCTACCTCACTCATATGTGAAGATGGTCAGTCGTGTTAATTGGCTGCGATAAAAAAATATCCTAGTAGTCATTCCACGGAAAACATTACGCTAAGAGCTCATGATGATGTTGAATCTAACATTGCCAATCTTAACGAAAATATTAAGCGGGATGCTAAACATGCCACTACCTCCCATCCGCAGACTGGATTTAATAGACTATATTCTACAGATATTGAACGTCTCGTATGTGAAAAAAGAAGAGCTGAATGGGAATGGCAACAGCACAGATCACCCCAGAATAAAGTTAGATTTAAAGAGTGCACTAAACGACTCCAAGAGCTGCTTGCACATGAAAAAACTGCATCTCTTAAAAACTATCTGGAAAATCTTTATGTCACACCAGCATCTAATTACTCTTTATGGCGCGCTGTGCACATCTACCGGAGGTTGGGCTAGAAGCGATACTGAAAAAGGTAACATATTAGCTGATCATTTAAAATCCGTATTTACCCCAAACACATGTACTGATGTAATTGATTTGCCAAGTGTGGTCGCTCTATCCCCTCAACAAATAAAGCTTAAGACGCGTGATGTACAAAAACTAATTGCTGAACTCAACCCGAAGAAAGCTCCGGGTTTTGATGGAATTAGTAACCAGATACTGATGAAGTTGTCTCGTATTGCAATTAGAATACTGTTATTTATTTTTAATGCAATTTTACGACTGTAGTATTATCCACACAGCTTAAAACTTGCCAAAGTTAATATGATTCCAAAGCCGGACAAAGATCTTACCAAGGCTGAGTCATATAGGCCAATAAGTCTCCTATCAACAATGTCAAAGCTTTTCGAAAAACTGCTCATGACAAAATTGTCCCCAATTCTAGTTAGTAGTGGGTGCATATCGGACCATCAATTTGATTTTAGAAGTCAGCATAGCACCATTGAACAAACTCATAGATTGCTCCAAATTATAAGAAGAACATTTGAAGAAAAGAAGTGTTGTTCTGCGCTGTTTATCGACGTTTTTCAGGCATTTGATAAAGTGTGGCATGAAGGCCTAATTTTAAAATTAAAGACACACCTACCAATAAACGTCGTAGGTCTTTTGGAAAGTTATATTACTGCCCGGAAGTTCACTGTTGTGGAAGGAGACTTATGAGTATGCCTGAAACTATCTCATCCGGTGTGCCACAGGGGAGTATACTGAGCAGCAATATCCACACTTCCACATTTGCTGATGATACAGCCTGCCTTAGTATGCATGAAAATCCTTACGAGGCATCCCGATATCTTCAAGAACACATTACCCACCTGGAACTATGGTTAAACTTATGGAGAATGAAGGTAAACGAACAAAAGCGTGTTCAAGTAACATATACATTACGAAGAGATACTTGTTCACCCATTCGGATTAACAATCAAGTTGTCCCTCAACATTCTCATGTGAAATATCTTGATCGACGGCTTACTTGGAAACACCACATTGACTCTAAGTTAACACAAATGAAACTAAAATTAACTCAGGTACATTGGATGATTGATTCAACCCTCAGTTTAGATTGCAAACTTTTTGTATACAAGTCACTTTTCAAACCTATATGGTGCTATGGAATTCAACTATGGGGCACTGCTTCAGCTTCCAATGTCGAGAGAATCCAACGAAGGCAAAACAAAATTTTGCTATCAATAACATCGGCTCCATGGTGAAGAAATTGCAAAATATGCAGGCAAATATTTAACAAAACTCGAGTCACATCCTAATCCTTGCTCTTAATATTTTGAACTTTACTGGACACATCCGCCTAAAAAAGACGGATACAAGGGCTCTTATACTCAACACTCCAGATGGAACTGCTATGTATTACTACTACTACTTATGTATTATTTATAACTATCTCTAAATTTATGTCCGACAGTGGTCGGGCCTAATAATTATATTTTAGATTTAAGATTTGAATACTTATTGTTAGTTCATATTTGAAGATACAATAAATAAAAATATGTATAAAAAAAATTACATGATCGACACAGGATTTGTGGGCACGGAAACCGGCTTGGTCTTTTCTAATCTCAGGATTGCGCAATTACCTTGTTAATCATACTTAAAGGTGTAATACCTTTCCAGTTTTTACGTTCTGTGAGATCATCTTTTTTGGTAAATTTACTATTACGCCTTCAGCAATTTCCTCAAGAAGTTCCGTACGCAAGAATTTTCTTACAATAGGCAGCAGTAGCCGATCACTGGTTGTTACGTCAGTTGTTAGCATCTCTGGAGAAATATTGTCAATACCAGGCGATTTGTGTTTCTTAAGCGATTTGATGGATTCGCATTTCTCAGAAATATCTGGGCAATTGATGGGGATATTTGTGTTTATCGGATGGGATTCACAAGAGCATATCGGTTCTTGTGTGGGAACTGATGAACATAACATTTTACCATAGAAATCTTCCCAAAGTTGTAATTGTTGTTGTTTGAATGTTATCAGTTCTCCATCATATATTTTTAATGATTTTCCTGAGAGTTTTATGTTTCCGGTTAGTTTCTTTGCCGCACGATAGAGATCTCGCAACCGGTGTGTTTCGGCAGCAACTTGAGCTTCTTTAGCGATACTATTGAACCAATTTCGCTTATCACGAGCACTTCGTTTTACTTCATGATTAAGGTGAGTGTGCAACTGCTGTTGCGCTTTTTTGCTCGAACGCGTTCTGCTAGAGTGTATCATTAGCTTCCTTTCTTTTCAATACCAGTCTCCAAGTTCCATAGCTAATCCACTCTTTACGAGAATTTTCCTTATATCCTAAGTGGTTTTCTGCGACTTGAGTGAAGATATTTCTCGTTTCTGCCCAGCTTAGGTCAGAATTATTGACACTGAGCTGCAGAGATGATTTCAATGAACAAGTGAAGGAGTTTGCAACTGATGGCTCTTTGAGTTTATCCACATCATACCTTCTTTGGGAAACTTGGTTATTGTTTTCAATAGCAGCAAGTTTTAAGCGGATTGTTTTGAGTACCAGGTGATGATCACTTGCAATATCGGCTCCTCTTCTGTTACGCTCGTCTAAGACAGAACCTCGCCACTTTCTGCTTATAGCTATGTGGTCTATTTGGCTCTCAGTTTTGCCGTCTGATGATACCCAAGTCACTTTATGTAGTCTTCGATGGTAAAACAGCGTTGCGCCAATAGCTAGATTGTTTGTTGTGCATGTTTCCAATAGCAATTCGCCATTTTCTGTCAGCCGCCCTAATCCATGTTTTCACATTGTGCTCTCTACTCTAGTATTGTCTGCTCCAACTTGTGCGTTAAAGTCATCCATCATTATCACAATATCACTTTGGTGATCTTTTGATAATACTCTACCAAGAAGTTCATAAAAAGATTCCTTTGTAGATAGTTCGGATGTTGCCGTTGGTGCGTAGCATTGTATGCATGTGAGATTTTGTGCCCTAGTTCGCAACCTTACAGCTATAATTCTGTCAGAATATGGCTTCGAATCTATAAGGGCCTTCTTTGCAGGTTTTGACATTAAAACTCCTACACCACCGGAACGGGGCTCATTACTTGATTTCCCTGAATAGAGTAGGGTAATATCATCATCAACGTGTTTCGCAGAGGCCGAGCATAGTGAGTTTGTAGGTGTTAAATTCTCTGCAGATCTGTGTCAATCACGAAGTTTCCGAGAGCGTTATTGCATTCCATGCTGCAATTCGAGTCCTTGTTTTCATGCTAAAAGTCATCATCCTTAAACCGGGTTTATTATTCATTTTTCTTGAAACGGTTTCAGTAATCAGTTTGCTTTAAGACAAATGACTGATTAGGTCATAGCAACCGATCCTGGTATTGGGGCTGCCAACTATGCTCCCAGGTTTGCTAAGTTGCTGCAGGTATTTACTCTGTGCAGCGATTAGGGCTATACCGCCCCTGATCGGTCGTCAGAGCCCCGTTAGCGTGACAGAGGACACCAAGTCTCGGGTGGACAGTGGGTGTGGTTGACAGTTGGAGAGGATTGGCTGTATATACAAATGTATATTCGTATTCGCATCACTTTCCCATTGGTCCTTAGGGCTTAGATGGAAACACCATATTGACTCAAAGCTAACACAAATGAAACTTAAATTAACTCAGATACATTGCTTGATTGGTAGAAATTCAACACTCAATCTAGATTGTAAGCTTTTAATATACAAGTCGATTTTGAAACCAATATGGTGCTACGGAATACAGCTATGGGGCACTACTTCAGCTTCCAATATAGAGAATCCAACGAAGGCAAAACCAAATTTTAAGACTAATAAAATCGGCTCGATGGTACATCAAAAATTAAAATTTACATCGTGATTTAAATATGCCACTAGTGATTGAAGAAATTGCAAAATACGCAGGCAAATACTTAACAAAACTCGAGTCCCATCGTAATCCCTTTGCTCGTAATGTCTTGAATTTTACTGTACACATCCGCTTAAAAAAGAGGGACACTACTCCTCTAATCCTCAACACTTCACATGAAACTGCTTGAACATATGTTTGTGCTTAATACGATATTTATGTATTAATGATTACTTTCACTAAGCTTATACCTGATACTGGTTGGGCCTATTGTTACTACATTTTTTTTTAAGAAAAAATAAATAAATATATGCATATAAAAAAAATTTTAAACAGATAGTATTGAAGAACATATATGTGACCTGCTCCACGAAAAGGGACCTCTGCGCCGAAATTTTTTTTTTACTTTTTGAGTGATTCTTAAGGAAAAGAAACGCTCTTTCAAATGCCGCAAACCGCAAGTTTCTATGTCTTTTAGTTTTTTTACAAATCACCTGTAAACTTTAGTGATTTCTTCCGGGTGCAGTGCGGCCGGATTAGTGCAGGGTTTGTTCTTCGATGCGTGAATTCGCATCACAACACCATGGCGATCGAAATGTTCGAGTAAACTCATACCTCTTCAGTCCACAAACGTGTAGAAATAGAAACATTTTGCGGCAGATGGGCAACTGATGAAAGTAAAAAAGTACGTGACCTTTTGAGCTGTCTTGAGTTGACTTACGTCCATACTTGATTTTCGCCAATATATCTTTATAGGCGTCATTGAAATCGTCATGCACTTTACCAGACTGAATTTGGCTTAGAATAACTAAATCTTGTTCATCTTTCTGTAATTCCAAAAAGTTATTTCTTGCAAAAACAATTCGTTCTTCCAGAATTACAGTATTGCATCCATTCGTACAGCAAGAATTTTCTAAAAACTGCGATAAAGTTTGCTCTTCCTCAATATCTTGAAGAGATAATTGCAGCACTTCTGAAACTTTTGGCGATGAAAATGCATCCGAATCATCACTGACTATAGGTAAACATTCTTCCAAACAATCGCTGAAGTATTGTTCTTCAACACTCTTAAATTCGTCTTCCAGACACATTTTCTTACGTTAATTAAGATTTATTTTAACTCAGAATTAATTAAATAATAGATAAATTAAATAATAATAAATAATAGATTCAATTCTATCGGCTTAAATCCAAAACATTGATAATTTGCTAAGGAATAAAACAGCTCTAGTAATTTTGAAAACAAAATTAGCAAAAACAGGTTTTTAACTGTTAGAAATAATTTTCATAGAGGCAACACTGCATAGTGAACATCGTATAAAGTACCAGGGAGTCGAAATACATCACCAGATGATTAGGTTGAAGGAAGAGCTGCATAACCATGCATAAAACACGAAAAAACGAAGCGCTTTTTTAAATGCGTTTTCTCAATAACTTCTTTTCGGCGCAGAGGTCCCTTTTCGTGGAGCAGGTCACATATTCTTATGTTGACACCGAATAAGTAAAATGTGCACTGATCGACCAAGGATTTAAGGTAAAACATTTTACTAATATAATATAAAAAGGTTGAACTGGAGCCGAATGACATAAAATTTAAAAATAATGAAACCCATCCAATTTGCCTTATATCGAAAAATCACAGTTGATTTCAGGCGTTCAGGTCCGTTAGAGTGTCATAATTGCCAAGAATATGGCCATAAGAAACCTATTGCAATTTACCTACAGTTTGTATTGTGTGCGGCGAATTACACGGCACTTCTAGTTGCAATAAGCTAAAAGATCAAAGTGATAAAAAATGCAGTAATTGTGGAGGTAACCGCTAACTACAGAGGTTGACCTGTGTACTCTTTCGTCAAACAGGCTATGGGTCAAAAACCTAAATTAGCTCCGCCACTATTGCGCAAATAACCCCAACTAGTTAGTTCCCGTGTAATGTATGCCGATGCTGCTAGGACAAATTCTATTGCTACACAAAATGGGTAGTATGAATAAAAAAAGTATTTGCTTTTTACTTAAAAATTTGTTTAAAAAAACAAAAAACACACACATATTTGGGGTTTTAAAACAATTTTTTAAGTAAAAAGCAAATACTTTTTTTATTCATATGACCCAATGTTTCACTGCCAAATAATTCAACAAATACAAACTCAAGCTTTAATTTTACTATTGATGATCTTCTGCAAACTATAAATAATTTTACAACAAAAATGACTAGCATGATGCAAGAAATGCTGCGAATGCAGAATGCACTGCTTCAAGCATTAGTTAACAAACCATGAAGACGTTAAAAATAGGAACGGAAAAGGCATTCGCCAACATAAAAATTAACTTGAGCACTTCCTGAGAGAAAAAAATATTGATATAATATTGGTCTCAGAGACTCATTTGTCTTCGAGAATCCTTTTTGAAATTTATGGCTACACCCTATATTATTCAAAGGACCCAAGAGGAAGAGCATGCGGTGGATCAGCAATTATAATAAAAGTCAAGACTCAAGCACTATATTCTTGACAAAATTTGTGAAGAACATCTGCAAGCAACAAATATTGGCACTGAAAATGTTTGTACAAATTTCGTGATATCATCAATTTACTCCCCTCCCAGATTTTTCAATCACTGAGGATCAATACGAGAATTGCTACAAATCCCTTGGACTTTGTTTTGTAGCAACTGGCGACTATAATGCAAAACATACGTTCTGGGGTTCGCGTCTTATTACACCTAGAGGTCGAGCGTTGTTGAACACAATTTCAAAAATTGGCTTGGACGTCATTTCGAGTAGGGAGCCCACTTATTGGCCTGCTGACATACAAAAAATTCCGGATTTCATGGATTTTGGCGTCATGAAAAATATCTCTAGTTGAATCTTCTCTAATTCAAGTTGAGTCTTCTCTAGATCTCTCGTCCGATCACTCTCCCACGATCGTTACAATTTGTAGCCCATTAATAAGTGACTTACCTCACGCATATGTGAATATGATAAATCGTGTTAATTGGCTGGGATTAAAAAAATATCTTAGTGGTCATTGCTCGGTAAATTTACGCTAAGCACACCCGATAATATTGAATCTAACATTGCCAACCTTAATGAAAATATTACACAAGCTGCTGAACATGCAACTACCTCCCATCCGCAGACTGGGTTTAATAGAATTTATTGTACGGATATTGTACGTCTCGTGTGTGAAAAAAGAAGAGCTAGAATGGCAATAGCACAGATCACCCCAACATAAAAGCAGAATTAAAGAGTGCACTAAACGACTCCAAGAGTTGCTTGCATCTCTTAAAAATTATCTGGAAGGTATTGATGTCACACCAGCATCTAATTACTCTTTGTGGCGTGCTGCTAGAAAGTTTAAAACACCCGTTGAGTTTAAACCACCTCTGCGCACATATACCGGAGGTTGGGCAAGATGTGATACTGAAAAAAGTGAGCATTTAAAATACGTATTCACCTCAAACACATGTACTAGTGTAGTTGATTTGACGAGTGTAGTCGCTCTACCCCTCAACCCATAAAGTTTACGACGCATGATGTACAAAAACTAATTCATGAATTCAACCCGAACTTTTTTCAATTAAGTGATTGCTCAGAGAAATTAATATTTTTGATTAATATTTTAATTGATTATAAGTTTATATTAATTTAATTAAACTTCGCTATCAAAAAAGTATTATCAACAGAGCTTAACACAAAACACCATGAAATGGTAAATAATTATTACATACTAATTGTATGTAAATAATATTACTTTTGGTTTTATGTGTGGAAATCAAGCAGTTTTTTAAGTATGCCACATTGTTCTGAAAAAATATTTTCAATTAAAATACTCAATTAATCTTTTAATTGGTTTTGATATTTTTTATGGGAGAAAAAAATATACTACTCAACTTAATTTTTTTTAATCAATTTTGACATGCGTTGAAAATAAATAAAATATTAAAATAAAAACAGAAATTCAAATCATTTTGTTCTCTTATTGCTCAACACCGTAGAGATCAAACATGGTGTCGCATGCACCCTGTAGATCGATAAAACAGTACTGTTAGTGGCAACCTCTGGGGCAACAGCTGGTCACCAAGTTTTAGCAACAGCTGGTCACCAGAAAGAAGAAAACAAATTAATTGACAAGAACAAAAATTATATAAAAAAAGGTAGAAGAAAATGGCCCGAAGAATTTCTAGAAAAGATAAGTTTTTGATGGGAAGAAAAAAAAGATGGAGGGTATGGCACGATTTTTGGCGCGATTTAGTCGAGGTAGGTCGAAGAGGACGAGTTGGTGGATTAATTACGATTTGGGCTCGATGAAGAAAGGACGATGTGGCTGGCGACCAGGGCAAAATGAATAAAATGTACGTAAGTGGTGTAAAGTAATAAAAGAGTGCGAGTGAAACATTTTTTTTAACAAATTAAATAAAAAAGGAATCAAAACATTTTTTTTAATAAATAAAACTGTAAAAAGAACGTATCCTAAGATTTATTTAAAAAAAATTGATACAATTCTTTTTATTGAGAAAGAAAACAAAAATTGTGAACATAAGGCTAATTCCAAAAGTGAACAAATCAAACAAATAGAAGGTAAAACTTAAAAATTAGCCAACAAAAGTGAAAATTTGCTAAAACTTAAAACTGTTCAAATAAAAAAAATATATATATATAAAATAAAAAAAATAATTTTTTTTCTAAAACTTAAAACTAAGCAACAAAATAGCCAAACACTTAAAACTAATCGCCAAGAATTAAAACTAACAAGACTTAAAACCTAAAAGCTAAAATTAAAAGTGTATAAAATTTAACACTAATCAACAAAAATTAAAATCACTTAAAAATCTATGAAAAAATAAAAATACTCACAATTTAAAACTGATATTAACTAAACTAAAACTAGCCAACAAAGGTAAAATTTATGAAAACCTGAAAACTGTTCGGCAAAAATTAAAATTTTCTAAAAACTTAAAACTAAGCAACAGAAGTAAAAATTATCTAAAACCTAAAACTAAACAACAAGCAACAAAATTTAAATTACCTAAAAGAAAACAACACAGCTCGCCTACTACACGCCACATCTAACGTGGGAACTGGCCAAAAACCCACACCAAAAGAAGCAGAGCCGTAATCGTTTGTGGGGACACCAGGTACCTGTCATCTGACCACGGACATACGGACGACTGACGAAGACAAAAGCTAAGTTTTTTTAATTCTTTTATTTTTTTATTATACATATGTAAAATTTAATGGTAATAATTGAAACCTTTATAAACATATAAATAAACTCCTTGACCTTTTGAATAGTAGGGAAAACACTGATATTTTTTTTGTTAGTGCCAGTTTTGTTTAGTCGCACTTTGTTAGCGCAGTTTCGAGCTCAAACCTGCCTCAAGTCCCCGTAATAAGCTCTTTGGCATAAAATAATAGGTATTTACCCTATTATAAGAAAAATAGTTTAAAAGAAATTTTGGAAAAATTTGAAATTTTTATAAAGTTTTTTTTTGTCATTTATTTAAGTCATTTACTTTTCGATTTAGTAAATTTTTTGTTTTTGCTATTAAATTCAAAAATTATATTTTAATAAATTTTTGATGTATAGTTTTCTTTATTAGTTTTTATTTCTTTTTATTTAATAAAACAAAAATGTTATTTATATTTTTCAATCGGATTTGAATTTTTTTTTCATTGCCCAATATGAGGGTGTGGCGTACGTTCCCCTACATACACATCTGTTAAAAAAAGCGAAAGTATAATTTTTGCAACCTTGCATATATAAAAAAGGACGCTCTGAGAATAACGAATTTTGTTAGAAGCAGACACGCTTCATATTTTGTCATAACCACAAGTCGATCAATAAAGTTAAATTACACATTTTAATTAATATAGGAATTTACTATGTTTCATTCGGCTCATACTAGTCTGCACTAGAGTACCCCTTATATGGTGACCCCGACGTGATCATTAAAAATGAACGAAACAAAGAACACACAAGACCAAAGCGTATCGACTCAAGCTGCCGGAGGTTCACGAGCACCACCAACACATGAGGAACTGGCACGTATTTCAGTGAAAATACCGCCATTCTGGCACGCTCGTCCAGAACTTTGGTTCGTTCGCCCAAATCGAATCGCAATTTGCCACAGCCGGCATAACTGTAGAACAAACCAAATATCATACTGTAGTAGCGGCAATCGATGGTGCAATTCTGTCACAGGTGAGTGACGTCATATTAAACATGCCACAGGAAAACCAATATACAGCATTGAAAAAAACGTATGCTGGAAGAATTTTCTGTCTCTGAACAGAAAAGACTAAAAAAATTATTGCAAGATATTGAACTTGGTGATTTACGACCATCTCAACTACTCCGGGAGATGAAAAATTTAGCCGGTAATCAGGTCGACGATAATTTTTTAAAATCTATGTGGATGACGCGGTTACCAAATCACATGCGAAGTATTATTTCAATAAGTGGAGAGACCCTTGACAACATTGCCACAATGGCCGATAAAATTGCCGAAGTTAACGACAACGGGTCAATACACGAACTGTCATTGCCTAATGCTACAACAAAAAGTAATACGTTACAACAACAAATACAACACTTAACAAAGGAAATCGAAAGTTTGAAGACGCATTTCACACGCTCACGTAGTCGCAATAGATCTACGTCTAATAGCCGTAACCAACATTCCCGTACCCGCACTGAAACTAATGAAAAGTGCTGGTATCATAGAAAATTCGGCCCGAAAGCAGTAAAATGCCGAGAGCCATGTAGCGAAAAGTTAAACTAAAACGTCTGTCATTAGCGACGGTATATGACAGACAAAGCCTACTACATCGCCGTCTCACAATTTTTGAGAAAAATTCAAATTTAAATTTCCTTGTAGACACCGGAGCGGAAGTAAGTGTCATTCCTCCTACCAGCAAACAACTGGCACAGCCAGACAACATTTTTTTATTTGCTGCAAACAAGTCGCCCATAAAAACATTCGGCAGAAAAAATTTCACACTCAACATTGGCTTGCGTCGGAATTTTGCATGGGATTTTATAATCGCTCAAGTCACTCAACCAATTTTAGGAGCAGACTTTTTGGCTTATCACAATTTGACAGTTAACAGGCGACAACGTAAAATGTTTGATGGGAATACAAATATAGTAAGTAGTTGTAACATCGCAACTGTCAAATCTCCTATTCTAGGACTTTCCGCCATTAATAACAACGATGAATTCCAAGCACTGATGAAATTATTCCCCGGCATCACGCAAACACAACAACAAATTACTTCGACCACACATGACGTTTCTCACTACATCATAACAACTGGACCACCAGTTTTTGCTAAACCCCGACGTCTCGCTCCTAGCATGCTCAAAGCCGCCAAGGCTGAAATTCAAACGTTACTCGACGCCGGAATTTGTCGTCCATCGTCCAGCCCCTGGGCAAGTCCCCTCCACATGGTCAAAAAGAAAAACGGTGAGTGGAGGCCTTGCGGGGACTATAGAAAATTAAACGCCATTACTGAACCAGACCGGTACCCGATCCCGCACATCCATGATTTTACGCATTGGCTGGAAGACAGTACAGTTTTTTCGACAATCGATCTGAGGAGGGCATACCATCAAATTCCTGTAGCGCCACGTGACGTACCAAAAACTGCCATAACAACACCGTTTGGCATGTTCGAGTTTACCCACATGACATTCGGCTTGAGAAATGCAGGGCAAACTTTCCAACGTTTGATGGACCATATACTACGAGAAGTTGACTTCGCATATGCCTACTTGGACGATATATTGATTGCTTCGAATGACTTGGAACAACATAAACAACACGTGAGAATCGTATTCGAAAAAATTTAACAAGTATGGAATCGTCATAAATCCATCCAAGTGCAATTTCGGTAAGTCAGAGGTAAAATTTCTTGGCTTTACAGTAAACAAGAACGGCACGTGCCCACCGACGGAAAGAGTAGACGCAATAACTCAGTACGGATTACCACGGCGTGTATGCGAATTAAAACGTTTTATGGGTATGATAAATTTTTTTAGACGATTTTTGCCTAACGCTGCTACCCAACAAGCAATTCTATTCGAATTTACGCGTGGTAACAAAAAAAATGATACATCAGACATCAAGTGGACCGAAGAAGCAAAAATTGCGTTCGAACAGTGCAAAGCGCAACTACGTGACGCAACATGCCTTGCTTTCCCCAAATCCAACGCTCAATTAGCGCTCATGGTGGACGCTTCAAACGTTGCCACAGGTGCTGTTTTGCAACAAATAGTAGACAATAATTTTCAGCCACTTGGTTTTTATTCTGAACGTCTAAACGAGGCTCAACGCAAGTACAGCACCTACGATAGGGAACTGTTGAGTGCATATAAAGCAGTGAAACATTTTCAGCACATGCTAGAGGGTCGAGAGTTTTGTATATACACACACCATAAGCCACTTCAATTCGGCTTCAAACAAAAACTTGAAAAGGCAAGCCCAAGGCAAATTCGGCACCTGGATTTTTTAAGCCAATTTACTACGGACATTAGACACATACCCGGTAAAGATAACATAGTGGCTGACGCGTTATCGCGCATCGAAGCCATTCACGTAAACAAAACAATTGATTTTGAAGATCTATGTCGCCACCAAATCGATGATGAGGAAATCAAAACATTACTCAACACTACATCAGGCCTACAACTAAAAAAATTCGTATTGCCTAACACCAATTTTTCTATTTATTGCGATATTTCAACAGGCATAGTAAGGCCTTTCTTAACGAAAGAATTTCGTAAAATAGCATTCGACTCGATACACAATCTATGTCACGCCAACGCGAGGAAAACCATAAAATTAATAGCCGAAAAATTCGTCTGGCCTGATATGAAAAAAGATTGTCAACTTTGGGCAAAAGCTTGTACAGCTTGTCAAAAAGGAAAAATTTACCGCCACAACAGGGCACCACTGTCCGAGTATTTTACTACGGCTGATCGTTTTGACCATGTTAACATGGACATAGTGGACCAATTCCTCCTTCCAAGGGATTTCGCTACTGTCTAACAATGATAGATCGTTTCACCCGTTGGATCGAAGTATGTCCATTAGAAGACATTACAGCTGAAAACGTCGCGTTTGCCTTTTACTCGACATGGATCGCGAGATTTGGAATACCGCTGAGAGTCACGACAGACCAAGGGCGCCAATTTGAATGCAGTTTTTTCAAAGAACTGACCAAGGTCCTTGGCATCCAACACTTAAGAACTACAGCATATCACCCTGCCTCAAATGGACTCATCGAAAGATTCCATCGCCCTTTGAAAGCTGCTATCAAATGCTATGAGTCTGAGAATTGGACCGAAATTCTACCACTGATTCTCTTGGGTTTTCGAGTTACTTTCAAAGAAGACATTAACGCAACACCGTCGCAACTAGTTTAAGGATCCAGTTTACGTTTGCCAGGAGAACTCCTCATAAAGAGTAATGAAGACCAAACCTGCCACAATGATTTCGTCAGAAATTTAAAAAAATACATGAATGATTTGCAACCAACTAAAACATCATCACACGCTAAAGAGAAACCTTTCATCGAAAAAGACTTATTTACTTCTCCGCAAGTTTTTATTCGTAATTCCATGGTCTGCAAACCGCTGCAAACTCCGTATGAAGGACCTTTCAACGTTTTAAAACGATATGATAAATATTTTACTGTCGACGTTAAAGGAAAGAAAATGAACATTACTTTGGATCGTTTGAAGGCAGCATTTGTCCTGAATCAGCCGGTTCCTGCGAATAGTAACAACGAAAATTCAAAAAAGCCAACAGTCAAAGATGCAACAGTCAAAAAGCCAACAGTCAAAGATGCAACAGTCAAAGAGCCAGCAGTCAAAGAATCAAACGACAAAGCATCAAAAACCAGGGAGTCAGAAAACAAACAACCAACAAGTATTCTTCTTGACCCAACCGGCAAACCTAAAACCATCACTTCTCGACACGGCCGAAAGATACGATTCTGTCTCAACCGGAAAGGGGAGTAATGTGGCGTACGTTCCCCTACATACACATCTGTTAAAAAAAGCGAAAGTATAATTTTTGCAACCTTGCATATATAAAAAAGGACGCTCTGAGAATAACGAATTTTGTTAGAAGCAGACACGCTTCATATTTTGTCATAACCACAAGTCGATCAATAAAGTTAAATTACACATTTTAATTAATATAGGAATTTCATTCGGCTCATACTAGTCTGCACTAGAGTACCCCTTAAGGGCTTAAAGTAATTTTTCAGGCTGTAGAGAGAGACAAGGTAAGTAACCACCATGAAGGTTAGGGATAACCTACATAAAAATTTTGGCCAGGTGATCATGGTGAGATCCTGTAGGATTTCAGAGGGAGGGAGGCCACGGTTAGCCAAAAAGACCGGCTAACTCGATTTTTATATTGAGAGAGAGAGCAGTCTCGTAAGTAAACGTGGTTTGTGGTATTAGATTTTTTTTTGTTCTTTTATTATGCAATAGTTTTTTTTTATTTTTTTCAAATTTCCACTTTCGGACTCCAAATTATTTATATATATATCAAAATTTTTTTCTCATCTTGGTTTTACACCTTACCGAGAACAGCTGGCATGGTTTTTTTTATTATCGTTGCTTATTGCCTCAAGCTGTCGGCAAGAACACCCCCCAAGACGGCGAGCTCAGCCGGAGCTGAACACCAGCATGCCAGCGAGGCCGACAAATCTGGCAACCATACAAAATGATGCACAGACAGAAATGTCTAAAGCATAGTACTCTGTTCAAATTTGCGAAAAATGTTTATCAACATTGATTATTTCATACAAAAAATTTGACATGTAAACAATATTAACTAGGCCTGAAACTATGCTACAATTTCTTATGTTTGTAGAAACACCCCGTGTGTTTGTTGTAAATTCCACACGAAACAAGTGGCACTCTACTTATTTCGCATGAAAAATTAAAATGTTGAAGATACATTTAAAATGTTTTACACAAGATAAACAGAGTACTATTTCTGCAACATTTTTTCATGCACAATTCGTGCCAATTTTTTTTATATGTGTTTTGACAGCATTTCGCGTGAAATGTTGAACAGAGTATCAGGCTTAAAACAACATCCTAAGCAACCCGGAAGCAGTGATGTTAACAAAAGTTAGTAAATTGGCGGTATTAGGTGTACAATAGATATATTCTTGCGTAAGTGTATATGGAAAATATCGTAACTTTTTTTTTAAATCCAATCACAAAATACACACACAATCAATAGAGAAGCTACGATATTTTCGATTTACACTTACTCACTATCAAACGCCGAATCCGACAATGGAATTTTGTGTACTGTTGGAACTTCAAAAGCAATATGATGCGACAATAAGTTGTTTGGTACAATAGACAAATGTTTCCATTTTTAGACATTTTATATGACATCACATTTTTTATATTTTTATATTATTGGATTTTTTTAATATTTCAATAAATATTTTAATTGAATTTTTTTAAATTTTTAATTATCATTTTAATTCAATCTTTAAGAATACTTAATTAATTTTTTAATTAGACCTTTAAAAATATATCAATTAAATTTTAATTGAATCTTTAAAAAAACATCAACTAAATTTTTATTTAATATAATATTTTTTTAATTGAAAAAATCAAAAAAATTTCCAATTAATATGGTTGAGTTAATACTACAATTTCCGTGATTGGTTGAAAACTTTTTTAATTGAATCTTTGGCCCTTATTACGAGCAACTTTCGATATTCGACTATAGTCCAAAGTACTGATCGAACGAATTTTCATTTGGTATTATGACGAGCATTCGACAAAAAATGTCCGTATTGTAAATTTCACTTAAAATGATTTTTAAAATTTGCAACAACTTTACCTAAAAACAAAAAGAATCGTTTATAATAATTTTTTATACTAAAATACTTCATCGAAAGACAAATTCTGTTCGATAGAAAATTCGTTGCTCAACGAAATTTTCGATGCTCATAATATGAATTGAACACTCGATTTTCGATGTTCGGTAGCCAGCGAAGATCGAAAATCGAATGCAACTCATAATAAGGGCCTTTGTGTTTTTTAATTGAATGTTGTTTTTACTTTTTTCTGTGTAACCAGATGCTGATGAAGTTGCCTCGTGTTGCAATTAGAATCCTGTTATTAATTTTTAATGCCATTTTACGACTGGAGCATTATCCTCACAGCTGGAATCAAGGCGAATTCACATAAGGTGGTCTTAATTCACCAGCTGACATAGCTTCTCTGTTGTCAAATCAACCAAAACGTTAGGAAATATTTTGACAACAGGAAATTTTACACTAAGAAATATACAAGGCGAATACGCAGAGTTGCAAATTAAGACCACCTTGTGTCAATTCGCCTTGGCTGGAATCTTGCCAAGTTTAAAATGATTCCAAAGCCGTTCAAAGATCTTACGAAGGCTGAATTACCTAGGCCAATAAGTTTGCTGTCAACAATGTCACAGCTCTTTGAAAAGTTACTCAAGATAAAATTTTCCCCAATTCTAACTGATAATGGGTGCATACCGGACCATCAATTTGGTTATAGAAGTCAGCATAGCACCATTGAACAAACTCGTAGATTGGTTCATTTTATAACAAGAACATTTGATGAAAATAAGTATTGCTCTGCGCTGTTTATTGACGTTTCTCAGGCATTTGATAAAGTGTTGCATGAAGGTCTGATTTTAAAATTGAAGACTTACCTACCAATAAACATTCTAAATCTTTTGGAAACTTACATTATTGCCCGGAAGTTCACTGTTGTGGAAGGAGACTTTATGAGTATGCCGGTGTGCCACAGGGTAGTATACTGGAGTTAGTTTTGTATTTGATTTATACTTGTGGTATGCCTGTGAGCAATGATATCCACACCTCTACATTTGCCGATGATATAGCTTGTATGAGTATGCACGAAAACCCATATGAGGCATCCCGCAATCTGCAGGAACATATTACCCAGCTGGAAATATGGTTGAACGTATGGAGAATTAAAGTAAATGAACAAAAGTGGGTCCATATAACGTTAACCTTAAGAAGATATACTTGTTCCCCCATTCGAATCAACAATCAAAATATTCCTCAACATTTTCAAGTGAAATACCTTGGTAATACACCTTGCTCGAAGGCTTACATGGAAACATCATATTGATACAGAATACACAGAAGTGAAGAAAGTGACGGGTAAAAAATGCTCCAATCAGGTTTTTTAAAATTCGTGGAAAAAAGGGAAAAGTATAGTGTATTTGATACTGTAGTGTATTACAACTTACAAATTAAAACAGCTAATAAAAATCGTTGTAATTTATTGCACTAGAATGAAGACTCAAAACAAAAAAGCCGACAAAATTTGAGGGAAAACGAGACAAACAGAAAACTACCCTTATCTTCCGTCTCGTGACACATCTGTATGTTTTGTGATATTGACTCTAACTAGCGGTCTCCACTAGACATGTCCAACTTTCGTCCATGCTCTGACATGGATGCCCGAACATTTGTCTGAGCAACCATGTTCGCCATGAGAGTCTCAGTGCGCAACCATTTGCAAAAGAAAGAAAAGAGACAGAACAAAATTGGTAAATATTCCATCTTTATTGCACTAGCGCAAAATACTTTGATATGCCTGAACATGGACATCACACGTATTCACCACACAAAGAAGTTGATGATGATGAAACTTAAGTTAACTCAAATACATTTGTTGATTGGCAGAAATTCAACACAGCCTAGACTGCAAACTTTTGATATACAAGTCGCTTTTGAAGCCAATATGGTACTACGGAATCCAGTCATGGGGCACTGATTCAGATTCATCGTTGTTCCAACGATGACTAAAAAAAAATTTACGTTTGATAACATCGGCTCCATGGTACATAAAACACTCAAATTTACATCGCGATTTAAATATGCTACAAGTAACTGAAGAAATTGCAAAATACGCAGGCAAATATTTAATAAAACTCGATTCTCATCCTAATCAACGGGCTCATAATATCTTGAACTTTACTGGATGTGCCACCTAAAAAAGAAGGACACTAAGGCTCTAATACGCAATACTGCAGATTAAACATATGTAACAAATTCCACAAATTCTTTTGTCTTCATTTCACTTTCCATTTTTTCCAAAAATTGTGTTTATTTTGATAAAAATATTTACACTTAAGCTCATCACAACAAAAATAATTGGTATTGCATGTAACTTGAATTTAGAATCGCATACGACGTACAGAAATGCATAAAACGCATATGCATAGAATGGATGGCATGAACTTTCAGCTTTATGGTAGAATTAGTCGATCGTATCGTGAGTTTACGGATCAGCTGACAAAATCTGTAACAATAACAAAACATGTTGCTGTGTGAGGTAGAAATCTACAGAAAATAAGTATTTACGTCAACTTCTCTCTTACATACACACACACACGTAAAAAGCAAAGAGAAATATAATAACAGCTGACAGGAGCAACTGCAGCCTCACGTTTTTACTAACTAACATCCAGATTTAAACGATACGACCAGGTTATAGAGATGTACCCGGAATGTAAGAATCTGTAAATTGCTTTTCGTACAACAATATCGATCAGCTGTTTCCCACCGTTGGAGTTACATTCCATTACATAGTGTCCACACCTGATGAATTAATATCATGATAAATGTCAAATTGATATCATGATGAAAATTCATCACGTATAGACTCAATTTATTAATATTATATCAGCGTTATGATATAATCATCAGAGCTCACGGCCTGATGAATTCATCTTGATATCAAATGTCATTTTATGTGTTAGTGTGCATTTAACGTTGATTTTTTACACAAATTTCGTTTACAAAGAAGGCACAAATTTTTGGCAAGTATTTTACAAATATTTGTTTGATTCATCATAATATAAAATCATCAACGTCTACCCCTTTATGCTGATATTAATGAAAAAATGACAGTTGCTCTGCCGGCGTCATATTACGAGCTATGATATAAAATCATCAGGTGTGGGCACTATGTTACAGTCGGCTAAAGGTGTAATTAGACGCAACATAGCCATAGCCATAACCTAACCAAAATTCAATTCGTTTCCAGGCAAATGGCTATGGCGAGTCACCTATTGAAAAATAACTGGGGTCTCCACACGCAATAAACTTGGAAATAGTTATGTTCTCATCTGTCAACTTCTATTTCCAACACCATATGTGCTGGGAACATATCATCCGTACCACGTCAAACTATCCAATATGCAAAATTCATTTTTGGATGCGTTATCTTGGCATCTTAATTTATACGATATGCCTCGTTCCAAAATGCTGAAATTCTCATGGGTAATAGATAACTCAATAAGAAATGTTTTGAGCCTGACAATTTTAGGAATATGCTGTCCTTAAGTTCACAGTTAACGGGTCTTCCCGCTCTTCTGAAAATTACAAATTTGCATATTGGATAGTTTGACATGGTAGAGACGATATGTCCACGTTTGGACCGAAGAAGCATTTACTTGCAAATAAATTGCGAACAATTGTTCAAACTTATTTCAGAGAAATAATGTTGAACATAAACTCTCAAATTCATAGACATTCGTTGTTTGTGTGAATTAAACATAAAAAACTTGTGGCTGGGTTAAAAATACAGAATTTTAAATGCATAATAAATCGAATGTAAAAAATTAGTTCTAAAGTAAATTAAATAAATTTAATAATAATTAATAAACACAAAAAAAAGCGATCCATACAGAGTGAATTTTTTAAGTTTATGTCCAATATCACAATACGTGTTCTATAGCTTACAGTCTATACCTGATAAATTTCTATCATGATAAAAGTCAAATCGTTATCAAGAGAAAAATTTATCAGGTGTAGACTGCATTTATAAGTGTTATTGCAGTGTCTTGACAATTTTGTCAGAGCTTCAGCTCAAACAAATTTGTCTGGATAAAAAACGTAAACTGTTTGACGTTTTTATTCATATGCAAAATATAAAATTTTTATGTAATTTTTAGGAAAAAAATATAAAAATAAAGAAAAATTCTGATGTTTTTATTAAATAAAAGCTTTTTAAAAACTATGAAGTGAAATATTGCATGCATTGTGACAAACTCTCTTCACGACTACAAAGAAATTATGATTTATCATAATAAAAAAACCACAACCTCTTCGCATGTATGCTTGTATTAACAAAAATTTGTCAACGGCTCTGCCGACGTTTTGTTAGTTGTGATGATAAATTTTTAACAGGTATAGACTCTATGTTAGAACATAAGCTTGTACATTAACATTTTTGTACTGTTATTTTGCTGTTGTTATTGCTTACCCAACGTCTACACCTTAAATATTTTTATCATGACAAAGGTCAAATTCCAACATAAAAAAAATTATTTTTCAATATAAAATTTTACTTTTGTTAGACGTGGGCTATGTTCTTAAATATTTATTACGCGTGGTGACGTGCAGATAGTCAAATACAGTGCTGCCCATTTCTATGGATATGGTTATGACACGTCTGTGCCCATGTTCTGTAACTTTGGCGAGAACTTCTTGCGTCGAAAAGATGTGAAACAAAATATTCCATCGTTTCTCGAATAGTGAGAAAAAAGTGTGTCTGTAAGTCATGTCGAAAACCATCAAAGTGATTACGTCATTACGTTAGAAATGTCATAATATACAGCTCAAAGCCGACTTAAAATCGCAGACTTTGTGACCGCTTATCAAAAATTTCTTTGACGGCGACCAAAATTCACCAAGAGTCGAAAACTTTTAACGACGGCAGCGAAAATACAATCGTCGGCTATAAAAAATAATGTATAGTGCGACTTTGATGATTGTTGTTTACAATATTGTTGAAAAAAAAAATAAATAAAATATCGTCGCTTGGTTACATAGCGTCTATACCTGATATTAACCCTGATATAATATGAGAAAGAACGTCGGCAGAATGAGAAGAAAAATATATTTGTATTAATATTAATATCTGTATAGGGGAAAACGTACTCCTGTAAATATCATAATATTTCATAATTATTATGCAGCCGTGCAGTAAACATCTTCGTTTATTGTAATAGCAATGTGAGTTTCATAAAAATTTTGGCATTCCTTAATACATCATGTATAATTAAAATATTTCCGCTATATTTTTTATCAAAAAATATTAATTTTCACTATAATTCACAAAATTCTCTTCACGTATTTATGTATGTGTGCGTTTTTTGACACTTGATATCATAATATTGTTTTCTAAATATATATTATGAAAACAATATTACATAGGGTCTCCACCTAACATAATATGTAAGATAAGAGCGTCAAATTCAATCGCAGAGAGAATTATGTTACGTGTAGACTTCAAATTAGTGTTATGTCAATCTTATAATATTTTTTATAAGAGCGTTGTTATAAGAAATCCTATAACAACAATCTTATGATATGAACTGTCAAAAAAATACACGTACATGAAAATAAATGAGTATGCATGTGTGAGTGTTTATTAAAATAAATGAAAAACAATGTTTTTACAAAATTTCTGGGATTTTATATGTTTAATTGATTTATAGATTAAAGTTTGTGTGAAAAAGTAAAAACAAAATAAATAATTATATAAAATTAATACATGTTAACTTGATGAGAATTTGAATAAAATGAAATGTTATAAGAAAAGTAAAATTACGTTGTCCTATTGTATGATATGAAGAGAAATATTGGCATTTTATTTTTGTTATTCTGCCGACGTTCTCTCACATATTATATCAGAGTTAGTCGCAGTTGTAGACGCTATGTTATAATAGCTGATATAATAGTAATATAATACTAATATTGCAGTCCACAAGTAATATGATTCTCTCTGCTATGAAATTTGACGTTTGCTGATAGAAATATATTTGATATTATATCAGGTATAGACGCTATGTTATTGGTTTGTTGCAGACATAAATGGCTATTATGAATAAAATTCCTTGAGAAATTTTTTACGGGGAACAATTCTAAGTAATGGCAATTGATAGGGAAAACAAAAAGTTTTAATTAGAAAAGGGAGAAATTTCCCTCGGAAGTTTATTCATAATTGCCTTATAATGTATTTTGAATATACTGTGCCGCAAACCAGAAACCAACTGACGATATGTTGTTAAAATAATTTAACATTTCAAGTATCAATTCAAAACAAAATTCTTACCTTTTTTGCATTATTATTCATTGAATTGCATTTTTAACATTTCTTTTTTGGTTAAAATATTATCTCGCCCCGTTTTTATTTGTGAGTACATTTGACAGTACAAAGCAGGGGGTCGATTCTGTTTCTGTGAAATCGTGAAAATGAAAAATAAAATATCACTTCATTGAAAATGCGATTCTGATTTTAGTTTTTATGAGAACTACCTGTCAAGTGAAGTGAATATGATAAATTTTTTTCACTTCATTTTTATCATAAATTCAGAATCGACCCCCAGATACTTTTCTCACGAAAATTTTGCAGACACACTTTCTCTGTAAATTCTCGAGTAATTTCCTTACGTGACAGCTTTTACCCGCCAAAAAAACTTACAGACACAGTTTAGTGTCTGTAAGTTTTTTTTAATTTATGACATTTTGGTTTCATTTCACACATTTCCATCGAAAACTTTCTCGACGTGGGAGTTACAGAACATGGGCACTGATTGCACCTTAACTGAGCCTTTATAGTACGTTTCCACTATCAGCAAAACAACTTGTTTTTCTCAGAACACTTCAAAGTGTTTCCATTACGCTTTTGTATGTTTTGGATATATCAATTTTCGAAACGAATTTCATTTTATTATCAAGGCCGCAAACTTTATTATTTACCCTACGTCTCGACTTGCAATAAATATGTCGACATATATTGCAGCAGTTGTCAAAATTATATTATTGCTAGTGGAGACAGCTCATTGCAGGAACTTGCAATATATGTTGCAATAATTGTCAACGCATTTTCGTTAACAATTATTGCAAGCGTGAAACGTCAAACTCGATGTTAATTTATGTTCGACTTTTCTGTATTACATTTGACATTTATATAATATTAGTGAAATTGGGAAAATAAATTTGAAAGTATAATAAAATATGAAAATAGTCTCTTAAAAACGTGTGTAGTAAAATAATTTGTATTGTTATAAATTTATAAACAAAAAAATTCGTTTGATTAACTAGATATTTACAAGTGAATTGTATTTTCTTGACTTTTCCCATATTTTGAGCTACGATTTCCCATAGCCTTAACATAAGTAAATAAATCAGCAATATTGTTCTGTTATTCTGCCGGCGTTATTGCTATATTGCCAACATATTTATTGCTAGTCTAGAAGGGGGTTTAGATTAGTAAATTTTCATTCATTTACATATAAACACAACTGATGTGGTTTGTACAATTGCTTAAAAAATTTAATATTCTGTATTAGTGTCATCTTTTATCAGGAATTGCGGCTTTTTTTTTCGAAGTTTCAGCCAGCAACGCAGTGTTGCACTGACCAATTTTTTCATGTTTTGGAGGAAAACGTTTTATTTGAGGTGTTTTGCTGACATAAAAAATGTGTGGGAAAACATGTAGCAAAACAAGTTTTCTGCTCCAAAACACGTACATGGAAACGTGCTACTCAAGGCGCATTTATTAGGTGGCAGCACAACACCAGGTGACTAATGTCATTATACCAAGCCAAATGTCAAATTTTAATTCTGTAGGCATAAGCCTAAAAATATGCTTTTATTTGGGTTACTCTCAAACACCTAACGAATATTCAGTTTTGTATGCTGTTTAACATTTCCTATAAGAAACATACACTGACGGTGCTACCCTGTTTTGAAAAGTAAGATGGTAATATATACCAACAGAGTACATGTGGTTATTGCTGTTGTAATATTTGTTGTAGTAATGAGGTTACCTGATTGATGTGCCTTGGTACTACTAGTCTCGTGTGTTGTGGAATAACAAAAATTATGCTGCTTAAAAAAAGTCTCGTGCGTGAAATACCATTTGCTTCAATGTGCAAATGGCCTTTCACACACGAGAACAATTGTGCTGGCATAACATGCCAGTTTGTTGGTGAGAGAGGCAAAGAGAGGGGTTTCGTGTTTGGCATAATTTTTCAACCAGCTACAACCCCGCATCACCAGCACAAAACCAATACACACATAACTTAAAAAACAGCAAATATCAAATGCATACAAAAAACACATAAAGCTATGTATGCGTATACATTTTTATGTCGGATGAAGTTAGTCTGGTGTGTTCTTAAAAAAACAAAAATTGTGCGGCATAAAAATTAGTCTCGTGTGTGACAGGCCAATGAATATAATCCGTTTTTATGAATGTTATGTTTTCCATCTCTGATTTAAACCATAAAATATAACGACGGACGAACGTATAATAAAAAAAGAGAAAACGAACAGCAAAAGAAAAATAAAACTTAACGAAGAGCCGCCATTTATTGAATTTTGCAGTCTCTGAATGTACGTATGTATGTGCATGAAAAACTTGTACACACATTTTTCCACAAATAAATGGAAAAATTGTAAGTAAACTTAAAGCATTAAAAATAAGTTAAATATAAAGAAAGATAATTTAAAGTGAATAACATCAAAAAATATATAAAAGTTTCCAAAAATAAAACGACTTCCAATTGTAAGTGTGTCCCTCTGAGTGTTCCATAAAATAGTGTCTGGAAAAGATGTGCAAAGAGAAAAAATAATATATACAATTAATTTGAAAAGGAATATGGACGGGAGTAACTACAATAATTATGCTGCTTAAAAAATTCATGCAATGAAATACATATATACATAGGTTTACATATAGGCTATTACAGATATGTGTATATTAAATATATATATGTATATATATATTTTTTTGTAAAGGTACATACGGCATATGTTCAAAACGTAAAGAAAATGGTGATTGACGATGGATTTCTAAGCAATATTTTAATTTGAATCTGTTTATAAATTTAAATTACATATTTTCATACGTGGGCATGTCGGAAAGAAAATGAAGATACATTCAAACGCATGTGTGTTGCATTTTACATTTGGTGAAACGGAAGCAAAAGAATTCTTTTTTGGCACTTTTGTCACACTAATTTTAGTGATATGCGTACTATTTGTATTCTAAACGGATTAACATTAATCCTGCCCAGAGAAATTCTATATTAAATCTGTATATCTACAAAAGTTGGTATCGAATTGTATACAAATATATGAGTGTACACACAATCTTACCAGTTCATGTGTAAATTGGTACATAGTATATATATATATATATGTATATATGTAAATTCATTCCCGATGTTTTGTAAAAGCAAAGTTGCCTTAAAGAGGAGTATACACATGGGTAGAAATCAGGACAGATCCTGACATGTCTGATGCTTTACTGGGTAGTTGTCTTAAGCATGGTGTATAATTACACCATGGTCCTAAGTGAATTTACTAAAAAATAATACTAAAAGGCAAATTAAAGCAATTATGAAAAAGCCTTAATTTAACATTTGTTTTAATTTTTAGTTCCAAATTCCTTTAATTTCTATAAGTGTGGCATCACGGTACCATATAAACCCTACAAAAGAGAAATAAAAAAAGTTGGCTTAAAATACAACTCTGTAATCCCAAAAGTAGTGTGTATGCACTAGAAAAGAAAAATAAGGAAAATACAACACTACCACTTCTACCAAATTAATCTGTAGTACATTATTTTTTACCTTTGTCGCGCCAACTATTTTTCTTCTACAAATGAATTATCAATTTTTCAGTGATTATATCGAAGAACTAGAGAAATAACTTTGTAATTGAGTGAAGTGAAAGGATATTTTTGAGTGAATTATTTATTAGTTTTCATATACTGAAATATTTGAAGTGACTAGTGGAAAGGAAGTGCACTAATGTAAAATATATACATATGTATATATTTTTTGGAATTACGTCTTAACTTATAGCCGAATTTAAGTGCAAAAATATAACAAACACGTTAGCAAATAATTTATTTGCTGTAAAATAAGTCAAATGGCTGAAAATGAAAACATCAAAACAAACAAAATGGTAAGTTCTTACTTATTTTTAACTCGGTGGTCATTGAGAAATCTATATACAAATATAAATAGGTTGGACTGCTGTTGTATAGACTTCCACATTATTATAAAGTTTATAAATATAACTTGTTATATTTCTATTTATTTTTTCTTTAATAAATGTTACGTTTTTTAAGTATATATATACATATATACATTGTAGATACATATACATATATAATACATATTTTGCTTTCCCAATTTGATTTGTCAAAGTTCAGGCCGCCATATTGAATCAAAATTATAAATTTTTATATATACAAGAAAAAATCGAATGTTTTATTTCGGATATGTATTAGGTAGGTAGTGTATATGCAAATTTAAAACAACGAGCTTAACTTTTTTTAAATTGATGCTTGAAAAACGAAATGTGATCTTTTTTAAAATTTTCAATAGAAAAATGCAAAATATTTTCGTTTTACGTTTTAATTCATCAAGTAGCCATTTTTCAGTATTTTTCTCTTTTTTTACCTTTTAAAAGTACAGAAAGGTGTTTAGTAGTCGTCTCTTTCTATAATTAGTTGGCCCGTGTGCCTTTTATATTATTCTTAACCCTACGTCTACACCTGATATATTTTTATCATAACAAAAGTCAAACTTTATATTGAAAAATATTTTTTTTTATGTTAGCTCTTTTTCCTATATGGAATTTGACTTTTGTCATGATAAAAATATATCAGGTGTAGACGTAGGGTAAAAATGGCGTCGCACATGACCATGTAGAATATATGTATGTATGTATATCTAATGTATTGCAGTTTGCGACCAACATCAAAACATTTGCTAATAAATTGATTTTTGTCTATTTTATTCTGTAAAATTGTTAGGAGGATTACCAATGTATTCATTATTTTATATACCAACCGGCGAGCGGAAATATTTAGCCCTATACATTTACCATGACCGTATATTTGTAAATATGTGTATATTAACGTGTTTACAGTTTTGTTTTAGTACTTGCGCAGTCTTGTAGTTTTCCATTTATCTGCATCTAATTTTATTCTCGAAATTAATGTTTAAATATTTCTGTATTAATTGAAAAACTGACAGAAAAGTGTATATGCGTTATTATACGCAGTGAGTCATGAAAATCATAAAATTCACGCTTTTAAAGACAAGATTACCCACAGTAAAAACCAAATTCTAAATGGAATATGTGTTTCGTGTACGCATAAATATTCCATTCTTCAGAATCTAAAGTTTAGATAAATGTATTATTTTCTCATACATGTATATATGTATGTATGTATATCAATATATCGTCACCTTAAATGCAAACGGACGTGACTACACATATTTTTTACAGCAGAAACAAAAAACGTTTAAAAATCAAGCATAAAGTATTCTTGAAAATTTTCTCCGAAATTTGCTTGTAGCAAGGTGTATTTAAACAGGTGGCAGCGTTACTTCAGCTGATAATTTTTTGCTCTATGTACTTTGTAGCTAACGAATGTCAAAAACTTCGTTTTGTTTTGGTTTTGGTACAATTAATTTTGTGCTTTTGACAGTATTCGGCTCTTTACACAGCTAGGGTTGCCGTATTTTTGTATAACAAATCCTTACGCAGTCACCTGTTTAATTACACCATGGCTTGTAGTATGGATATTACATACATATATGTTTTTAACCATTTATTTCCTTTTTAAATATATTTAAGATTTTATGTTACATAGTTACATTCTTTGCAATAAAATATAGATGCATTCGTAATTACGTCCGTTTGAATTTCTGTAATAAAGTCGTAGTTTCTCATCGCAGAGGTCTAAATATTTCCGTGAACATGTAGTTTGATAAAATGAACTATACGTCCATGTTCTGGAAAACGCAGCGTTTTTAAATCGCTTACAATTTGAAAATCGCAAAACGCATTTCAGCATGTTCTAAAATCGCTGCGATTTGTTGGCATTTCAGTTCTTTGTTGAAATCGCCAGTTTAAAGTAAACAGTTGAAACAGCCCGTTGACAAAAATAGAGCAGTTTCATAACATGGTAATTTTAATTAAAAAAAAAGAAAACATATTAAATTTTAATTGTGCATAATTTTATTTTCTCTTTAAAGTTTAGTTTAAGCAGATTCAATCAGTTCGCTTCAGTCTACACATGCGATTTGAAATCGCAATTTTCAGGCGATATGTGTTGGCCAGAACACCTTTTTGGCGACTTAAATCGAAAATGCTAATTATAAGCGAATTGCGTTTTTCAGAACATGGACGAAATCAATAAAAAACTCGATTTCAAATTTTGTGTAGTTACGTTGGTTTGCATTTAAGGCGACGATATGCATATACTGAAACTTCTGAATCTCAATTTTCTGTTTATCTTTTGACATGCAAAAAAAGTTTCGTGGTTAATATTGCCATTCTTTTTTCGCTTGGAATTGTTCGAATACATATTGTATTATATGGTTTTCTCTTTCATAGCAAAAAAGAGTAGAATAATGATTTTCTGTTAGTACCCACTTTTTGTATTTTAATTGAAAGCAAAAGTTGTGGAACTGGTTACTTTTTCTTGGTGCATTTGCTTGTGTTTTGATTATTTTTCTTGGCCTTTCACACACGAGAACAATTGTGCTGGCATAACATGCCAGTTTGTTGGTGAGAGAGGCAAAGAGAGGGGTTTCGTGTTTGACATAATTTTTCAACCAGCTACAACCCCGCATCAGAGAAGCAAGCCGACCAAAATATTTCGGCGGCGGCTGAAAGACAAATATTTTCGGCGGCGGCGGCTGAACGGCTTAACGCCGATTAGTTTAAGCATTTAAACAATTCTTTTAACCCAGTCCGTTTCTGGAAAAGTAGTAGAGTTTTTGAATCACCACGTTGTAGCATTATTTATTTTGTAATAATTTGAATATTGCAGGAATTGATGTCCTAAATGCCAAGAAAACTAACTTCGTAAATTATTTGTTTTATTTTATTTTTTATTTTATTTATTTATTTATAACAATAACCAACCGAGCCCATAGGGCCATATATAGTTGGTGGACTACAAGAATAGCATAAGAATAATTATACATTTAGGCAACAAATAAACTAGACACAAAATTTGCAAAAACAAATTAGATAAAAAAATAATATGTAGTTATAAAATTATTAGAAGAGACTACTACTTATAAATTGGAAGATATATTGCGCATGAAATAACTATATGTATTCAGAATCAAGATCAGTTCAATTGAGAAAAGTGTTCAACAAGCTTACCTTTGAATGAATTACGAGTAAGATGGAATGCTCTTAAGGATCGTGGCAATGAGTTCCAACATTTGGCGACTCGTACAGTAAATGATCTTTCATAAATAAGACGATTTCTAATGGGGAATAGCAGCTGTGGGCTTCTATCACTTTGCAAAAATGTAAAAAGTCTACGGACATAGTCTGGACAGTCTGTGAGCATAACATTATAGAAGAAAAGTAGTGATCTAATCTGTATGAAGTTTTTAAAACTACATCCCAAAAAATCATTAACATACATTGAAACATGATCGTTAATTCTTAGTTGGTATATAAAGCGTATTATTCTGTTAAAGAGTAGGGCACACCTATTTAAATTTTCAGCGCTACAGCCAGAATATACCTCAATACAATACAATAGATTAGACATCAATAAGGAGTGAGCTATGCTCTTTCTAATATGTAATGGCAGGTATAAATTCATTGCATATAGTCTTCTTAATGTGAAGTTTATTTTAGAAAATAGTCCACTAATGTGGTGTCCGAAGCTAAGAGTGTTGTCTAATAAAACACCAAGACATTTCATTCGATCGACAAAATCAATAGGTCGGCCATCGATCATGATAGACAGGTTAAACGTAGCACTAGACGGTTTAAAAATCATCGCTTTGGTCTTAGAAGAATTTATACTAAGTTTGCTGTTACTCATCCAACGTGATACATTGGACATTAAAGTGTTAATATCATATTCGAAAACATCTATAAGCTGCGTATGACCCTTAAATAATAGTTGTATATCGTCGGCAAAAACGAAGGCTTCACATTCAAAGCCGTTAAGTAAAGCAAAGAAATCATTCATATATATCATAAATAATAAGGGGCCAATAACAGAGCCCTGCGGCACACCACTAGTGACTGGTAGGCAACTCGAAATAAGGTTACTGCATTGAACATATTGTGAGCGACCTGATAAATAAGAATATAACAATCTACAAGCGGATATAGAGAAATCGAAATATGTGCAAAGTTTGTTGATTAAAATAGCATGACCAACCTTATCAAAAGCCTTTGATAGGTCTAAGGAAAGTAAAACAGCTACATCGTCCTTATCAATAATTCTTCTAATAGAATCGGAGAGACCAATTAAAAGAGAAGTTGTGCTATATCCTTCGCGAAAGCCTGACTGATACGGGTTTAGCAAAAAATTTTGGTTTAAGAATTGTAAGATTTGATCTTTTATAACATGTTCAAAGATCTTGGACAAAACTGGAACAAGTGATATTGGTCTAAATTCACTTTCTGAATTTTTTTTCCTAATAGGTATAACTTTTGAAATTTTCCAATCCATGGGAATTGAGAACTAGTGATAATATTGTTAAACAAAATTAAGAGTTGTTGATTTATGAGTGGAAAAATTAGCCTAACAAATTTGAGAGGCAGGTCATCATGGCCTGCGGCATTGGACTTAATTTTAGTCACTGCATTACATAAGTCTTCGAGTACAATGATTCGAAACGAGAAACGATTGCTAGGAAAGCTAATGTCAAAAGGATTAAAAGAATCAACAGTTCTACAGCTCGAAAATTCTGCATTCAGAGCATCGGGAGAGAGATTTTCTTCAGGTATTGTGTCATACAGACCATTCTGCCGAAGAACTCTCCACATACCTTTGGTATCAAGATTCTGGAAGATGTTACTGTGTGCTTTACGCTTCACATTGCGGATAACAGATTTAGATTTGTTACGAGCTCTGCAGTAGCATCTCCAGTTTACAGGTGAAGGGTTTCGTAAATACTCCATGAAAGCAAGATCCCGAAGCGAGAGGTGATATTTAATTAGCGGGGTGTTAAACCAATTATCACTAGACGGTGAGATCATGACCTTTCTAGTTGGTACTAGAGAGTGCAAATGATGTACACATGACATGAGAGATGACAGTTGAGAATTAACATCATGGTCAGTATAGAAGCTAGAAAAATCGTATTGTAGGAAATGGTGTTGTAGTGAAGAGACGTTAATGTTGTTATAATCCTTGAATTCAATAAAGTGACTATTCGGCCTTGTAGCGTACGTAATGCTCATAAAGATGAAGGAGTGGTGGGAAATGGCAGGACATTGCATTTGGTCGGACATATGAACCGATATATCAGGACTCAATAAGAAATAGTCTAAAAGAGTAGAGGACCCAGAGGTTACATAGTGGGTGGGTAGATTATTGTGACGATAGGACAAACCCAAACGCCGACATGTAGACAGTAGAATATCAGAGTTCTCAATATTAAACAAGTTAAGATTAAAGTCACCCATAATTACAATGTCCTTGTATCTCACCAGTAAATCACCTAACCGATTTTCCATAACATCAATATTACCACGGGGGAGGTATACAACACCTAAGAGCAACTTAAAGTTAGAATAATTGATTTCTATGAATAGAGATTCGAAAACTCCAAAATCAGTCGATTTAAAGACTACCCTGCCTTTATATTTATTTGACACATAAATACCAACACCACCACCTCGTCGTCCAGTTTGATTGCCTTCATTTGAAACTGAATTTTCCCTCCCTGGTCTATCGCATCTGTAAAAAGTATAGCCTGGCACGGAGACAGTACTAGAAGATATGTGTGGTTTGAGCCACGTCTCACTAACACCAACGACATCAAGAAGGCATCCATTTAAAATATTACGTATTTCATCCAGTTTAGTAGACCTAGAAGACATGCTGAAACTCTGACAGTTGAAATGACCTATATTAAAAGCATTGGAACGATTATATAATCTAGAGCGCAAGTAATTGTTATCATGTGACACTGGTCCAAAGTTTAAGCCAGATGACATAATAAAATATAAAAAAGAAAAATAGTATTTCTATATAAAAAATTTAAAAATAAAAATAATAAAAAATTTAAGTATAAAAAAAAATTTTATATGTATAAAATTAAAAAAAAATATATAAATATTAGTAATTATATATATAAAAAAAATAAAATAAAAGGAACTAGAGGAGTAACCAGTTGGTTGTAACGTGAGCAAATTCCAAAAAAATCATTAGATAGACAGCTGATGAATTAGAAGCATCAAAACAAATATTATACGGCAGCATCCGCGAATAGCGTCTCACACTCATAAATATCCTTCGAAACTGATGACCCATCCATAAGATAAATTGTGACTTTGGGCTTGTCGGCATTGTAAATTTTAAATTTTTTGATTTTCTTTTTCTTCAGCAGTTGTTTACACATGAAGTTCATTTTGGAGGCCATAGGCGCGTAGTGATCATTGAGAAAAACTCTAGAGTGAACATCACCATTGATAATATCGCTAAGCTTCAGTGTTCTTGTCTTATGATATTCTGCCATTAAGGTGTCACGTATACGAACACATTTAAACTTGACCAAAACCGATTTACTTTTATTCATAAAACAGACGTGCTGGATATCGTTTTCGTGTATTGCTATACCATAAATATTGCACAAGTTCACAACAACATATTCGAGATTTGGTGTTGCAGCAGGTAAACCATTAATCACAATATCGGTCCTGTTTGCTCTATGGTAAACAACATTGATTGCTTCATCTTGCTTTTTTATTTTTTTTTCCATTGTGGTATCCATTTGTAGAGCTCGTGTTTGGCAGCTTGCTAAGTCGTTTTCAATTTTTTCAAGTCTACTTACAAACTCAGCACGAAGGTTGCATATCGATCTTTCGATCACCTTTTCACTCTCCATCCGCTGCAACTCCAGCTGATTCGATATAGCATCGAGCTTGGCATGCAACTGGTTCATATGCAGAACTATGTCTTTGATGTTTGTAGGTAATTCGCGACACTTGTCGCATTTGAAAAAAATTCCAGTTTGCTTGGACATGGAAGCGCAAAAAACTTCAGACATGTCTGCACAGCGCAGGTGAAACCATTGAAGACACATGTCGCATTGTACACTACCTCCTTTGCCAATATCTTTATTACATGCACCACAAGCAACTTTTTTTCCGGTCATTGTTGAAAAACAAAATTATATTATATATAAAGCAAAACAAGAAAACCACAAATGGCGGCAAAAGTAAGTAACAAGAACAATACAATAGACAGCAGTCAGTAGCAGCAGCAGTAATAGAAAATCCAAGCGGTATCCAAATGTAAGGTGTAATTTCATAAAATATCAGGATATACAATGTAATTATGGCGAATCAAGCACAAAAAATATTTATTCACAGATTTAATTAAATTTAAATAACAAAAAATTCATCAACTGAGATAAAAATAAATCTACTTAGCCATAGAGTTGCCAGATTTTTTTTTTTACCATAGCAACATATTCTAGACTATATATAGATTTCATTTAGGCTTTCCGTTTGAATTAAAAATTGGTTACTTTATTGCAACACTGCTACGGATGAACGAAACAAAAGCTTTGATCAAATAGTTATCAAAAAGTCGCCAGAATGCTGCGACAAAAAATCTATGTAAACGTGCATGGATTTAAAGGTGCAATAAGAGGTGCCATAACCATAGCCATAGAAAACAGCCGTACGATCCAAACTAATGGGCAACACTGTATTTGATTATAGGTGTCTCGCCATAATGCCATAGTCATTACCATAGAAACCAATTGAATTTTGGTTTGGTTATGGCTATGGCATTATGGCTATGTCACGTCTAATTTAAGCTTAAAAAGGAACTTCATAAGAGAACGTACGTATTTTCGCAGCTACATAACCGTTCATATAAACATTCTCTTTCTATGTGGAAGCAAAAACAACTTTCTTTCAGGGACGCTTGCTATCATATTCAATATATAACTAAAAACTATACGCAACTTTTCGCAACACAATATTAAAAATAATTAAAAAAGAAGAAAATATCGGCTGACTATTAAGCCGCCGATAAGCCGAGTGGTTCGGCGGCGGCTCGGCTTGTTGAAAAAAATCGGCTGAGCGGCTAGCCGCCAGCCGCGCTATTTGATCAAAGCTTTTGTTTCGTTCATCCGTAGCAGTGTTGCAATAAAGTAACCAATTTTTAATTCAAACGGAAAGCCTAAATGAAATCTAGATAGGTTGTCTAGAATATGTTGCTATGGTAAAACAAATAATTTACGAAGTTAGTTTTCTTGGCATTTAGGACATCAATTGCTGCAATATTCAAATTATTACAAAATAAATAATGCTACAACGTGGTGATTCAAAAACTACTACTTTTCCAGAAACGGACTGGGTTAAAAGAATTGTTTAAATGCTTAAACTAATCGGCGTTAAGCCGTTCAGCCGCCGCCGCCGAAAATATTTGTCTTTCAGCCGCCGCCGAAATATTTTGGTCGGCTTTCTTCTCTGCTGGCAAGTCTAAAAATGTGTGTTACTATTCATAGTGAATGGTTTCTAATAAAGAAGTATCAAGGCAGATTAACCAATAGTGAACACTACCAAAACAAAAATACGTAACAAAATGCAATACGACTTGTTGGAAGTACTTAGAATAAACACACACTTTAAAAATAATTCAATTTATTGCGACAAATTTAATCCTTCTAATATGCTAAAGCTTTTTAATACAAGTACTATGTACAATACAATTTCTGAGGCTGATGAATCGGAAGATTTCGATTCTGAAGTTTTGCAATGGTAAACTAATAATATTGTATTCTTTAAGTTTGCCTATTTGTTAAATACGAAACTAATTAACATAATAAACACGTGTCTGAAGCAAAAAATTTTGCATTAGTACATATTTACTGGTTACGCTTTTTTGGGCAAATGTTTGTCAAGTGTGACCGTAGCTTAATACATATTTTCTTTACAAGTTTTATAGTACAAATTAAATAATATGAATGTAAAAATAGCTATCGATATTAATGAATTTTATTGAATAAATGTTATTTTAGTCATTATTTTTTAAATAAAATAAAATTTTTTGTTACAAAATAAAAAATTTGAAACTCAATATGGGGATTTTTGGGGATGATAATTCAAAAATTGGGGGATAAGCTCTAGAAAAAAAACTGGCAACACTGAATATAGTAGAACATATTCAAGGCGCATATATTAGGTGGCAGCACTACACCAGGTGACTAATGTCATTATACCAAGCCAAATGTCAAATTTGGATTGTGTAGGTATAAGCCTAAAAACATGCTTTTATTTGTGTATCCATAAACACCTAACGAACACTCAGTTTTGTATGGTGTTTGATATTTCTTATAATAAACATACAATCTGACGATGCTACCCTGTTTTGAAAAGTAAGATGGTAATTTATAGCAACAAAGTACATGTGGTTATTGGTGTTGTAATATTTGTTGTTGAATTGCGGGTACCTGATTAATGTGCCTTGAACATATTCAACCACCTGGACACGGAGAAACAAGCTGATCGTTTTGAAGCCGATGGCGCGCCGCCGCCGGTTTTTTTAATTTATATTTTCAATTTCAATTTTAAATTTTCTCTTTCAGCCTGTTTGTAGAACTCGTCGCTAATAAACGCAAGCATGTTACCATACTTGTTTTTTGTTTTGTTTTTAGATGGCGAATGTTGTAGATTTTAATTAAAAAACATAACTCAATTTATTTGGGTTTGTATGTCACGGTTTGGCTCATTATGAACGTCAAGATAGGCGATTACAAAATTCTAATCGTGTCGAAAAAAAATGCACCAAAACAAATAAAATACTGACAATACACATACACCCACATACATTTTACACATTTTCATAAAAATTACAGTTTTTGTTCTTCAAATCGTCGGGTGGTTACTGGTTTGCCGTATGGAACATTTAAAAAAATAGAGTTATTGTTTGATCATATATGAAAAATGTGTTCTTTTTTCAAATTCGTTCTCAGTTTTTCCATATATGTACATAACCCCATTTGTTAAACATTTTAAAAATTGTTTTGCCTCATTCGTCACTTTTTGCGATATGAGTCAAACATCCAATGTAAAAGTATTGATATCATTATTCGCAATTGTTATGCTGCATAGCCTGCTCAAAGAACATAGATCAAAGAAACACAAAAACAAATAAATAAATAAATAACTGTTTTGAAGAATATAATGACTGTGAGCTAAACAACAATATATAATTCCAAATTTAAATATTAAATTAATTAAAAAAAAACATGTATCTTTTACTTTTATTATTAAACAAAAAATTCTATCGGGTAGTTTTATAAAACAAATAAAATAAACATTCTTCATCGATTTTCTCGAAAACACATTTTTGTTCCATGCGGCAAACCAGTACCTTCCCGACGAAATAACAACAGACATTTTGAAGAAAAATTGATTTTATAACAAAATAATAAAAATAAATATATAAATATTAAATTAAAAAATTTACAATTAATAATTTAATTAAACAATTACAAAACACAGCTATTGTAATTAGCTAAAAAGTAGCAATTTAAACTGTTTTTCAGTTCTGAATTCAATAAAAGATTTTGAATCTCTTTGAAAGTACGTGATAGGGTACCATTACGCGCATAATTAGTACGGTGAAATGGGCCACGTTTTTAATTTTTATTTTAATAAAAAAATTGTGTTCATAGATTTTATTTATTTTTTACTTTTTACTTGAGGGTTACAAAATCAAGTTTTGCCTTTGAAATTTCAATATATTCACACTTTTTCACCAATACGTTCATACTTTTAGAATTTGATACAACTTTGATATACAATATTCTTTCCAATTTATAGGTAAAAAACAACTGACAGCAATTTTAATGAGCACACTTTACGTTTTTGTTTTCAAATATTCTGCCGACATACATATGTACATAGTATTTTCCTGTCCTTTTATTACACATAATGTTATATTCCACTTAAAATTAAAATTAAATTTAAATAAATATGTTTAGGAACAAAAAAAGTATAAGTACGAGGGCGGGTCAATAAGTCCGTGACTTTTTGAACTTCCCTTGTAGTTATATGAAATGCAACACTGTTCCTATCAAGTACCACCTGTTACCCTACAAGAAGGCTACCAGTCAACTGACTAGTCATTTGACTAGTAGCGACGACCACAACTTCGGTCACCGTCCCCAGTTAGTTTATTAGGGGCTTGGTGAAAAAAATGACCAAAACATTTGTGTACGTGTGATTTTTTCTCTCCCTCTAACTCATTAATTTCACTTAATTTAAACACATATATCTGAACTGCTTACTCTGCTACTTTTTTGCCAGTCACAGATTACATAAGCATTGGTGAACTATGACTAGTAAGTGGTTACAAAGCAACAGGTCACCTGTTACTAGTAAATTTTTACATAGAAACTGGAAAAATGTAACTTTTAAATAAATAAACATAATTTTTATATTATTTTAATTGTTTTTTATTATAAGAAAATAAATAAATATATGAAAGTTCTTTAGATCTGGTTGCTAAAAAAAATGCCAATTATTGGAGACCGTGCGGAGATTATAGACGATTAAATTGTATAACAGTACCTGATCGATATCCATTACCCCACATCTACGATTTTAGTACATATTAATTTTAAAGACAATAAAGTATTTTCAAAATTAGATATGATAAGAGCATATCAACAGATTCCCATAGCTTCAGAAGATATTTGTTAAACGGCCATCACTACTCCTTTTGGCATGTTCGAGTTCCTAAGAATGCCTTCCGGTCTTAGTGCACAAACATTTCAACGTTTTATAAATGAAGTGTTTTTTGGCTTCAATTTTATTTTTACATATGTATATTGACGATATTTTAATTGTCAGCGAAAATGAGAGTGAACACCTTATGCATCTTAAACAGGTTTTTTTTTCTCAATTAGCAAAATATTCATTAAATAAAATATTCATTAAATATAAAACTATCAAAATGTATATTTGGAGTTTCATCCATCGAATAGGAATCAACCATCTGAAGGAACGAGTAAAAACTATTTTGGATTTTAAAAGACATTCCTCAGTTTAAAAATTAGAGAAATTTAAAATTACATTGAAAAATGGGCTTGAAGGCCAACTTTGAGGGCCGGACGCACCCCATATAACGCAACTTATCGGTATGATTTTTTTTTGTATTTTTTTTACATAAAACTGAACCGATTTAGGTGGTGAGAGTAGAAGAAATCAGAAAAAAGTTCTCCATGCAATTAACTGCCACTCTAATGTACATATTCAGGATTATCATAAATAAATTTTCACATGGAAATTTCCGAACGTGTGAACAATTGGTATCAAAAAACTTCAAACTATTGCGAAATATTTAGACAATTTATGAAGAAAATTATTCACAGACATTTGTCTGTTGGAAAAAGTGGAAATATGTAAGTTTTTAATTTCATGGCAATTCATTATTCGAAATTAAAATCTATGTGTTGTTGTCAGAATATTTACAACTAACTTTGATGTTATTTGTTCATTAATAATTATCACATGTAATTTGGCTTAAAAAGCGTTACGAACTTTAGCCTATTCAATTCATAAGAATATAAAATCCATGTGAACAAAACATTTGATTCGGTAATTTTCAAATGTGGAATTCATGATAAGGCTCATTAAAACATGAAATATGTATGTTTAACCGAAAAAAAATTAATTTTGATAATTTTTTTAGCCAATTTTTTTTTTTAAATTTCTAGCCCTGGAACCATAGTTTAAATTTTTCTGGTTTTAATACGAGTACTAATTCATTTCATTCTAAAATGTAGAATATATTTAATTAATTTAATTTAAGAAATAACCAGATTTTTTAATAAGTTTTATATATCAAAAAGTGTACTTTTCCCAACCCTGGAATCATCCTTTGAGATTTTTTTGGTTTCTTATACCAATCTTGCTCTTTAAAAAAATATATAAAATATGATAAGTGAACAAAGAAAAAAAGAAATAAGGAAACTACTAGTTTTATTTAGTTAATTTAATATCAAAAAGAGTTTAAATTTTCCAGCTGTGGAGCTGTAGTTTTTATTTTTCTAATTTTCTATACCCAACTTTTAAAAAACATAATATACATATATGTATATATAAATTAAAATATAAAAAAAATATTAGACCTATGTAGCTAATTATATATGTATATCTAAGTTTCCAAACCCTGGATTTTTTCTAATTTCTTACGCAAATCTTTTTCTTTTAAGAATGTAAGATATTTTAAATTTATAGATAAAAAGGAAAAATTAGTTTTAGTAGGTTATTTTTATATTACAAAAAGTTAAAGCTCCCAACTCTGGAAACGCCTTTTTTATTTTTTATTTTATTTTTAGTACAAAATTTATTCGTACTGAAATATAAAAGAAGTTTATTTAACAAAAAAAAAAATAAAAAATTTGTGTTATCTAGTTACTTTTATATGGCAAAATCAAGTTTAAATTTTCCAGCTCTGAAACCGTATGCTCGATTTCGCTGATTTTCAATACCAATCTATTTTGGACCATTTCTGATACACCAGTATAAGACCGAAGTCTCTAGCTTTTCTGGGAGCTTCACGTAAACCAGACGGATAGACGGACATCGCTTATTCGTGTTCCCTATTCATTTAGAATATACATACATACATATATATTTTATGGGTCACATATGAATATTATGGAAATTACACACGGAATGACAAACCTATATATACATATGTACCTTTTTCCATTTTTGGTAAAGGGTATAAAAATACTCGATGTTTGAGGATCGAAAACAGATCAGTAGATTTGTTCCTAAAAAACGTCCATACAATTGAGTTTTCCATGTAAAACAATTTTATTAAAAACAAAAAAAAAAAGTAAGAGTGCTATATTCGGCTATGCCGAATCTTATATACCCTTCACCAACGATTTTGTTCAGCAGAAAGAATGGCTTCAGGGAAATGAAATGCAACATGCCCTTAACTTATTTTATAACTGAGACTGTTCTTTACCGATTAATTAAATTTTTATCTCCATTTACCAAACATTAATAAGTACTCGTTGCAAAGTATCAACTTGAGTAAAGATCTTCTTAAAACATGAAATATGTTTAACTGAAAAAAAATATTATTTCTGGTTATTTTTTTACCCAAATTTTCTTTTTGAATTTCCAACCCCGGAAACATAATTTTGATTTTTCTGGTTTTATTTCTTTCTAAAATATAGAATATATTTAATAACCAAAGAAATAACTAGTTTTATTTAATTGGTTTTATATATCACAAAAAGTGTACGTTCCCCAAACCCTGAAATCACCTTTTAGATTTTTCTGGTTCCTTATACCAATCTTGTTTTTTAAAAAATATATAAAATGTGTTAATCGAACAAAGAAAATAAGAAATTAAGAAAAAAACTAATTTTATTTAATTACTTTAATATACACAAAAATTAAAATTTCCAGCTCTGGAGTTTTTATTTTTCGAATTGTCTATACCAAACTTTTCTTTTCCAAACATAAAATAACTATATTTAATTTATAAAGAAGAAAAAAATTAATTCGACCTAGTTAATTTAATATATCAAAAAGAGTATAAGTTTACCAACACTGGAATCATGTTTTTAGATTTTTCTGATTTCTTACACCAATATTTTTCTTTTAAGACATGTTTAATTTGTAGAGAAAAAGGTAAAATTAGTTTTAGTAAGTAATTTTTATATAACAAAAAGTTGAAGTTTTCCAACCCTGGAAACGTCTTTTTAATTTTTTTTTAATTTTTAATACCAATTTTATTTGTACCGAAATATAAGATAAGTCTATTTAACAAAAAACATTAAAATTAGTTTTAGCTTGTTACTTTTATATGGCAAAATCAAGTTTAAGTTTTCCAGCTCTGAAACCGTCTGCTCGATTTTGTTGATTTTCAATACCAATCTATTTTGGAACATTTCTGACCCACCAGTCAAAGACCGAAGTCTCTAGCTTTTCTGGGAGTTTCGGAAAACCGATTTCACGTACACCAGACGGACGGACAGACGGACATCGCTTATTCGTCTTCCCTATGCATAAGGATTCAGAATTTATATATTTTATGGGTCGCATATGAATATTATGGAAATTACACACGGAATGAAAAACCTATATAAATATACTCTTTTACCATTTTTGGTAAAGGGTATAATAATGATTTCAATAAATTACTTTAAAAAGAAAAGTACTAGAAAATAACCATTAAATACTTAGTTACGTTCTTTGCAATAAAAAAAAGATGAATTCGTAATTACGTACGTTTGAATTTCTTAAATAAAGTCGTCATTTTTGATCTCAGAGTGCTAAATATTTGCGTAAACATATAGTTTGATAAAATGAACCATCAATCAAAAACTCGATTTCAAATTTTTGTGTAGTTTCGTCCGTTTGCACTTAAGGTGACTATATATTATTATGACCGTTTTGTTAACTTTTCCAAACTCTTTTCAATGTCTTGCCCTAAAACCACTGATTACATCTAAAATACGATATGTATTTGTCTAGCGATAACCGAAAAATAAAATTAATTTCGACAATGGTCATTGCTAACTAGTGTTTTTCATACGGGATTTCCCGGGAAGAATTTCCCGGGATCCCGCACATTTTCCGGGAAAGAAATCCCGGGAAATTTGTGCGGGAATTCCCGGGATTTTTTGATCTTGCTATGGCAACTTAATTTGTATGTACACATTCCTTGATGAGTGACGTTATTCACTTTATTAATGCGATGGTGCAATAATAAGGTGATGGCAATATCACAATAGCTAAAGCTTTACAACAACTAAGGCCGAGTTTACATCTGGTACACATGCATTCTGAGACTTTGATGCCTTTATTTGGAAAAAGCAGAACGCGACTATCAAAATTTAATTCTACAACAACTCATAAAAGTAAAATACAGAAATGAGCAAGGAAATAAAAGAAAATTACAAATAATTACAGATTATCTTTGGTAAATAGTACGGTTAACAGCATTAACAGCTTATTCTGTACTAAAGTCCTATTTCCAAAGAAATATGCCCTTATGCATAAACGATTGTTAACGTTAAAGCATGCGTTAAAACTGGTTTTGCCATACAAAATTCGTTTGTTAAACCAATTTTAAGTTTAACAATGGTTTTTTCATAAGGGGGATATTTTGTAATATTTTTTTTAATAATACTCGTATAATTTCTTTTTTATAATATTGGTATCTATGTATTATTATATAAAGAACGGAAACGGTATTATGTTTTGAATAATGTGTGTATAAAACGTTATAATTTAATCGATCTCATGAATTATAATTTGTTTTTGTTGAAATAAATTAAATTTATAAATATTTTGTATTGTTTTGTACTGGGCGGGAATTCCCGGGATTTCCCGGGAAACCGAAAAATCTTTCCCGCTTTCCCGGGAAATGAAAAAGTCCGGGAAAAGAAAAACTATTGCTAACCAAAAAACTTTTTTATTTGCTATAATACTCGTAGTTATTTATAGCAACAAAATATTTCTCACTTATATTGGTTACGATTATAACCATTTAAATTTATTAAATAACCATTTAAATTTATTAAATAACCATTTAAATTTATTAAATGGTTCTAAAAACTTCTCGCCATTTCTCTTATAAACGTTATGTTCCTGCTTAAGGCATCAATATATGTGACAAAATATATCTTTAAATCTAAAATTTGTTAGAAAAATCCCTGCTCGCTATAAATTTTCGCAAAAAAAATCCCGGGAAATAGGGAAATTTTAAAACTGGAATTCCCGGGACCGGAAAAAATCCTAATTGTATGTTATATATTAGTCCTCTTTCACGTCAGGTTTACCTGAGCAGTTTTTGTTAAATTTTCTTTTGAACCTGCATTTGCGTTCATACACACCGTCAAGTTTGTTTCATTAATTTGCGTTGTCGTAGAGTATTACGAATTACAAAACAAAACGAATTACAAAAAAAGCAAACTTGACTGGTACGGTCAAGTCTGTGTACCTCTTCATTCTCTTTTTTTTTTCTCTCTCTCTCTCTCTCTCTCCTAAAAACTCAAGAATTGACGAGTCAGACCTGACGTGTGTGAAAGGGGACTTAGTGATGTAACGAATGTCAATTTTTGATATTGGGCTTTAGGCCCAATAATTGACTTCCCAATTATATGTCATTTAGCTAATTGCCACTTAAATTTACATTGAATTTACGTTGAAAGTACGGCAGCACTACAATATTTCCCAGTAGTATGGAAGGCTTTTTAAACAACAGCTGCTTATAAATAAAAAAGTTAGGTTATCAATATGAAGAAAACTAAAATTGCATAAAAACATATTTTATGAAACAAAAAGAGCATCAGAATTCATTTTTTTTTTATTTTTCCATGATATGAAACCATATTTTTTAGCTTATATATTATTTTTATTTTTCTGACACTATAGCGCTCATCAGTTTCATTAAAAATTTTGTTAGTAGCTTTTCTGCGTTTCTCAAGTATCCTTTTCATGAACGAATCAAGATAATATGTTTTAGACTCTAAACACAATGTTTGCGGTGCGGTGCGATTTCCCGTTGCGGGAAAAAACAATAAACATAATTCAACGGAAGACGGCTACGGCAATACTTGTCAGTGTTTGTTTAAATTTTTATTAATTTTTTTGTGGATACATTTTTATAAAATTTTCTAAAAAGTGTACTCTTTGTTTAATATTTTGTAATGGAGGCCCTATGTTCCTTATAGGAACGACGGGAACATATATACATGTGTATATATATACATACATATATAATATTTTGTAATATCAGTAACTAAAAACAAGAAATTATTAACATTTTATACATTGGCAGATATATTTGAAAAATGTTTAAAATTTTATATTTAATGACAAAAGTTTTTAACCCTTAAATGCATGAGGTCAGAACCTTTGACTTATATCAAGTAATTCTAATGCAAATTTGGTCCCTAAACACGAATATAGGCTTTATTTTCAAGAAAAATTAACTGGTTTCGTGAAAAATTGGAAAAAGAACTCTTTTTGAAAAATTAAAAACGAGAGAAAAAACTATTTAAAAAATTTAACTTGATCCAAATTTGTTAAAATTCGTTAAAATAGTGTCCCATATACTACAATATGATAATAGTCTGCACAAAAATGGCACACATACTAATTATTTATTTACTTTTGAAATTTGGTTCACAAACTATATTTGTTCAAAAATTTCATACGATAACTTTGGTAGCTTGCTGATGATATAAACAAATTAAAAACAAACTTAAACGGCGTTTCAACAAGAACACTTATACAGTATTCTTTATTTTAAAGGGTCCTTTATTGAGTTTCGGTTACATTTACTATACTATTTTTATCAAATAAGTAATGTACCATTTATGGTACGGTATGCATTTAAGGGTTAAACCTCAAAATCATTTTTTTGTTCACAATAATGTTGTGAACACCGCCAATTATTCAAAAACTATGGCAACATCAGAACGAGAAAGAGAGTCAAAAATTGAGAGAATAAGAAAGTCCGCAGAGAAAATAAAATAGATTTTAATTTTATACCGTTCCGCACTGCGGATTTTTACTTCAAAATCGTATGAAAAACCTCACCGCAATAAATTATCGTTACATTGTGTTCAGACTCTCACACTGTCGAATGGCTGAGGAAAGCCATTTTAGAAATTTTTAGATGCGAATGGCGTTTTTAAAATGGCTAATAACCAACTCCCTCTGTTTTATGGTAGCCACATTTTAAAGGAAATGAGCCTTTGGTTCACTTAACTTACGAAATCAAAATAAATGCTTAATCAAATAATTGCAAATATTCATAATTACGAAACAATATTTAAAAATTTACCGCTAATCGAGGAGTGATACCAATTTAACAGATCTCAGAAATAAGCTGTGAATACTTATGCACCTACATTCATATGTTTTTGGTTTTTAGTGTGTAAATTTTGAATAGTGTAAATTTGAGACTGAATGTAACTTATTTTTTTACGTTTGGGAATTATTTTAAAATTATTTATATAAAAAAATCATTTACATCTTTTCAATATTTTGTTTCGTTTCGAAATTATATTGGACTTATTTATTTAAAAAAAGGGGCTGGTTGAAATAAGCTGTGAGCCACTGTATGTCCGTTCATATCGTCGATGTTTTAACTAACTGACCTAACTAACATGTTTAAAATTTTACAGGAAAGCAAGCTGCTTTCTTATGTATACGTCTGAAAGAAATAAGGACTATTATGGTGGTCGGTTAGTTAAAACAGCGACGATATGTGTTCCTGTACTTACAATAAAATGGCTTAAAATAAGGTGGAATTTTATTACAAGTACTTGAGCAAAAATAAATTTAGTACTTTACATATTATACATAGTACATATTATAATAATCGTATGTACTTGTGTAATGTATTTTACAGAGCTGTATCAAATGCTTTGTATTTGTATGAAATGCTATTATATACATATGTACATATGTATGTATGTATGTATGTACGATAAATAGAAATGTAGGCAAATCTGTTTTTTATACGTATGCATTTATTTTTCTTTACAAAAAATCACGTATACTTTTTGTGTAATACCACAATAATATAAATGAAATAGACATTTAAATAAATTATCATTATTATTGCAGTGTTGTTACTGCTGAGTAGATGACGAGTGCCAAGGCAAAATTAGTGCATTCACTTTTGGGTGCTACGAACTGCAAGACCAAACAGCCGACCGACCATTAGACCGATCTAAAGACGAGTATTCAAACAATCAAACAAAAAACGATAGAGCAATAAAACTCAACTGCCGTCGTTATAAAACTACAAAATAGGTACGAACAGATAGATGTAAATGAATAAATAAATAAAAAAATGCAAAATGCTACATTAGACCGCAAAAAAGTATTCTAAATACATATACACATGTTCATATACATATGTATGTATGTACATATGTATGTATGGATTTGTGTTAGAAAATTAATTTAATTTTAATGTAATATTGATCCACGTTTGATATACATAAATACATATGGTATGTAAATACATATGGTATGTACATTCCGATATTTTTTTCACAGACTTCTAATAATATTAACGATTCACATTCTGATAAATTTGACAATGTGTACTCATATTTATGTATGTTATTTTTGTGTAAGTTTTTTGTATGTACATAAGCACTATAAAATATATGCACGTAGACATTTGAATTGAATAGAAGTTTTTTACTGCGATGTCTATACACAGAATATATAAGTATTTAAAAGATTTTCAAGCACTAAACAAATTCCGAAAAGAAACAAAATAAAATTATAAGCGCAAAATGTACAAATAAAGAAGAAAAACACGAAAAGGCGACCGAAGAAAATGCCATGTCTATACAACCATTGATGGTAGTAAAGACGAAGAAGAGAGCAACTATGTATGTGGTACATACGAATTTTTCAACGCAGTTACTATTTCCGCACCCGCTTTTTAGCCAGCACATAGGAAACTTACATTTACAAGAAAGTGTAATATCTATTTTTCATCTAAAAATGAAATGGAGATAATATGAAAATGAATAAATAAAAAAATACGTGTATGTACATGCATTAAAGATTTTCCAGATTCTAATTCGAAAACGACTTTGCGTTTTTAAAACGCACCAGAGTAGTTCATAAAGCGAAAAAAGTGGTAATAAACCTGCGTCTTCCGAAATAGTGATTCCATTACAAAATTATGTACATAGGAAAGTTTGAGGAGGAACAATTTATTTTGAAGGTATACACACTATCAGGGTGCCAAAATTGACCGCATCGTATTGAAGGAACGAAAATAAATAAATAAAAAATAGAAGGAAAATAAATAAATAAATAAAATAAATAAATAAATAAATTATTGTAAACATGAACGCAGAAATTTATTTCGAAAAGGAATTTATATAAAAATCCTAGAGTATACATATGATGCGGGATGTCAAAACCAAATCAACAGAGCAGCTATTAAATCTTAAAATTGTATCGATAAGCACTACATAAGATATTGCAAGTTTTAAAGAATTTTAGATTTCGATACTGGCAACACCACCATATTCAGTAGGTAGTCCTGCAGTAAATAGATCATGATTTCATTTGTAAATTGAAATAAATATAACTTTTTATTATTTTCGTGTAAACTAACTTCTTTGAACTCTCTTTTTAAAATATATTTTTCAACTTATTTACAACTTTTCTATGAAGTTGAAACAAAGAAGTGAAATGATTACAAAATAATGCACACGACTCTTTATATCAAGCGTGAAATACTTGGTCGAACACATTTCTTTTTGGTTTTACACATGATAGGTCTGTTCCAGATGCATAACAAAACAGTCCGAACTTTTACAAAGTTATCCAAAAGCATCTGGAACAGATATGATATTCATATATTTATATATAACCCGTTACACGTTGCATGAGTGAGAGTTAAGCGGCCCATACACTACAACAGCATGCATGCGCAATCAAGCTATTGAGCAATCATGTTCGAACCACATAACATACCAGCAAGCTGGTACAGTATTCACTTTTTAAAAAAATTCAAGAAAGGAGGTTATAAATAGTGACACAGTTTTTGCTGCAATTTTTATTGATATTTTGTTAATATTAGTAGCTATGCATAACTAAAGTGCTCAAATTACTGTATGTGTTCTGGCTTTCACATCGTTTTCACATTTTTTCTTGTGAAATCGGATGTTAAAGCACATCCTACGCCTGTTTAGGTTTAAATTTAGAAAATAAAAATTAATAGTATGTGTTCTTGCATCCGATTTTAGATGAAAACGATTTTTAAATGGACGATTTCAAATTTTTAGCTTTTTTCGTTTTCACTTTTGGCAAAAAAACTCGTATTCTTTTCACTTGTTAATAGTCTTGTGAAAAGAATACTAGTGTGTGTGTGCTTTAACATCCGATTTCACAAGAAAAAATGTGAAAACGATGTGAAAGCCAGAACACATACATACATTTTCCATTGAAACAAACTATTTTTCAACAAATTACGATTTTTAAATGCATATTTACTTCTTGATAACTTCACTCAACTGAGCTAATGTCACCATACACAATACCAGCAAGCTGGTACCATCAGCAAAATATCAAACTCTGGCATCACTACAGCAAAACGTACAATCACACAAAATGCCCATACACGACCCAACCGCTGGCACAAACACTTGATTGCGCATGCATGCTGTTGTAGTGTATGGGCCCCTTTACTTTAAAGGTAGAAATACATAACACGCGTTTGTTCGTCGACGAATATCGTGCGCTTGAAAACTTTACCGCTTGCAAAATGGCAAGTTACAAAACACGCGTAACAAAAGCCTTTTCTTTCAGCTTTTTTATTTATTTTTAAATTGAAAAATGATCTTGGAAATGTTCCAGGTTCATTCAATTCCTTTTTTGTGCAATACTGTATAGTTTTCAAACTCTTTATTAAGATTTTCCTTCATGATTCTAATTTTTTTAATTTTTTTCTTTTTTATTGTCGGCTGTTTATTTGTCAAAACAACACAACGCGTTAAAAAGTTGAAAGTTAACCAACTTTCTGCCGCAAACGCGTCAAAGAGTTTGGTATGTATGTAACTTGTCGTATGCAAAAACACTATTTAAAATTTTTTTTGACATATGCCTACAGTTCGCACGCGCACTAACGCGTGTTATGTATGTTATGTTACGATATCGACAACGATCGACTTGTCTTGTCGCACACTTACATTTGAAACAACAACAAAATATCAAAATTTGTTTTTGTTTTGAATGTAAGTGTGCGACAAGTCCAACGTTGTCGATATCGTGGGTTTTGGCCCGTTATATTTTATTTTATAATTTATGATATGAGTAACCTGACCAGACATCCCGCTTTAGGCGGGATTATCCCGCTTTTCTGAGGTTGATCCCGCCTTGAATTTTTATCCCGCTTTATCCCGCTTTTTAGAGTTTTGAAATTGCTTATCTCTTAATATATTTTTATTAATATGTAACTGATAAAAATTTATTCCAAATATTTTTTAGTGTAGTTATTGTTTATTTTTTTTTGGATCTGGCAGCTCCTCAAATGAAAAAAATAAAAATACAAACGTACACATTCAAAGATCCTTTTGTTACAGTGCTTTATATGTGCAGACATTCTGCTGCTTTAGGAATTTATTACCAAGAGGGCTTATTAGGAGAATAACAACTGACATTCACCAAACTGTCAATAATAAAATAAAAAGTTCTTGCTTATTTTTTTATAAAGAGTTTGACACATTGGTGTACTCAGTTGATGATAATATGGACTAACAAGGCCACTTGCTATCATTCGCATTAAGTTTTTGTACATTGTTTTGTATAAAAATCGTATTTTGTTTTGTAAATGAAGTCAAAAAATCTTTAATTTTATTTATTTTACGTTACTAAATAAAAATTTTTGTTAACAAAAACTTTTGTTTATTTAAAATCGATTCTTTTGAGTTAAAAACTGTGTTTCCTAAGTACATACGAAACTTTTTATATGCTTAATACACATCCCCCTTTCAAATAGTTGTTTATTTAAAAATCCCGCTTTTTGGCCGTATTTTCGTCAAAATCCCGCTTTTTGCACGATCGTGTCCCGCTTTTTGTAAAAAGCTTCTGGTCACGTTAGATATGAGCTAACTTAATTTTGTGCATAGATGTTTTTATCGTAATATTTTAATATAGGTACATATATCAAAAATGTGTAACCATAAATTTAATTGCAATAAGATAATTATCTAAAATGTATACTTCTTAAGAAACAAAAAATAAATTGTTTAACTAATTGCTAACCGTCAAGATGGATGTCTAAAATCTTTAGTACTGAACGTACTACATATCGCTCATTTACTTCAACAGTGTCACAACTCGAAAAAACCAGCTCTGCAGAAAACGCGTTTTAAGTTTTCAATTTCAATGAAGACATGAAAAAATATTCTCCTCTCAGGAGGTGATGGTACAAGATATTTATTCTTACACAAGATAAAATACAAAATGCGGCATTATTCTGCATTATTAACTCAAAAAACTAATTTTGAATTATGACACTATTGAAGTAAATAACCTTTATGTATGTATGTATACATATATATATGAATATACTTTTATTATTGGATAACTATATTTTTTTAAACTACTATATAGTAGTATATTACTATCTAAATACCAAGCATGGTACAGTTATACTAGGTAAATGCACAAGCTCAGCCTGTTAATGTATACAATACAAAAAGTTGTCAAACTTTGTTTACAAGCTACAAAAATGTTAGTGTAGGTATTGTGAATAAAATGATTACAGTGTTGCCAATTAAATCATTCATAGCTGTGTCTCCAATTAAGGCTCTGATTAACTATCCTACACGATCGCACGATTCATTCACTAGAAAATCTTGCAGAAGTCTGATCGACTTTAAAAAATCGCTTCGAAATTGTGTTTTAGGTGCGTGCCATACCATCATACAAAAATTATGCAAAAACAACATGCTCATCTGTCTGACAATAAAAACAACTCTGATCGCATGTAATCTATAATTTTATGAAATTTTTCATAAATGTTTCTAAAATCGCACGACTTGCAAAAAAAATATGTCACTGTTTCCTACCGTTGCAGTTACTTTACATTACAGTCGGGTAACTGAGCCTTAACGCAACTAATGTAATATAATCAACTGACCATTTTAACATTCTGATGTCCTAGGCGGTAGTCAATTGTCTCACTCTGCATTACTTTCATTAAGCTAACTTAAAGTTGATTTTATTTTAAATCACCTGGTAGTCAGAAAATTAAAATTTTTTTCTGGAGTACGAACAGCTAAGGTACAATATAAAATAATAACAGCAAAATGTTAATATAAAACTGAAATGAGTTCCAAAGTAGCTGATAATAAATTTGTTGGCTCTCACCAAATTCGATTACGTACTCAAATTAAGAATTAAGCTTAAATTAGACGTGACATAGCCATAACCAAACCAAAAGTCAATTGGTTTCTATGGTGAGAGTTATGGCGAGTCTCTCACTTTCACCATAGAAATCAATTGAATTTTGGTTTGGTTATGGCTATGGCGTTATGGCTATGTCACGTCTAATTTAAGCTTTAATTTTGCAGTTGTTCTGGATGACATTGCGTTTAGCTTTTAGTCAGTCTAATATCCCGTTTATACGCACTTCTTATAAACTGGAAAGCGTTGCCGTATAAATTTTTTATTCTAAGTTAATAACTTACGAAAACTATTTGCAAATAACGCACTATTTCCAAATAAGGAGTTAAAATGTCAATTATTATTGTTTTGTAAGAAATGTAATACATATGTATTTAACAATGTGTGACAATATAATTCACAGATAGTAATGTATGCTATCTACGTATAAACGGTGCGTTCAGTATTTAAAAATAGTTTTATTTGCAAATAAGATTTGCGTATAAACGAGGTACATATAAGAAAAGTTAACTATAAGTTAATTATTTTTGTAGTCAACCACACAATCTCCGACAGTGATGTCGTATTTGGCAGATCGCGTGATTGTGTAGGCTAGTGATCACTGCCTTTACATAGCGTCTATAGCTGATATTAACTCTGATATAATATGAGAGAGAACGTCGGCAGAATGAGAAGAAAAATATATTTATATTAATATTAATATCTTCATATGTAGGGGAAAACGTACTCTTGTAAATATCATAATATTTCATAATTATCAGGCAGCCGTGCAGTAAACATCTTCGTTTATTTTAATAGTAGTGTGAATTTTATAAAAATTTTGGCATTTCCTTAATACATCGTGTATAATAAAAACATTTCTCAATTTGTTTTTGTTTTGTTTTTGCACATGAGCAAAACTAAGCAGCATACCTATATCCGGGTATCATAAAATACTTACCTCAATTCTTTTTTTTTATCAAAAATATTAATTTCCATTTTAATACACAAAATTATCTTCTCGTATCTATGTACATATGTATGTGAACGTTTTTTTCTAAATACATATACTCGTACATATATTATGAAAACAATATTATAATATCTGATATAATATTAATATAATACTAATATTGGATTCCACACGTAATATAATTCTCTCTGCTATGAAATTTTACGTTTGCTGATAGAAATATATTTGATATTATATCACGTATAGACGCTATGTTGCACATTGAAGAAAATTACACTACGAATATTTTGTGTAGGTTAAAATTAAAACATAATTAAAAAAAATCCAAAGTAGAATTACACACATATTGTACATGAATCTAGTTACATGGCCTAGACATGAGAGTAATTACACACTGTGTAATTACACACATATTGGCAACACTGAATGACAATAATCATGCATGAATGCTGCGTCTGCAATTGTATTTTAGTTACCCTCTAATTGTTATTTTAAAAAACAAAAGACATCTGTTTCTGACACATATATCGAGCCTTATTTTCGATTTTATCGTAAGCGACAAAAATTAAATTTTTCAGGAGAAGGTTTTTTTAAAATTTTCAAATATGTTTTTGTACGTAAATTGTCGCTTACGATAAAATTGTACAGCTCGTATCTTAAAAGTTATCAACAATTTTTGCATTTTGATAATTGTAAACTGTAGATAGGCACATACAATTTTAATTTCAATAAAAAAGTCTATTTTCGATAACATGTCGCTTACGATAAAATCGAAAAAAGGGCTCGATATGTTTGTTTATACCAACAAAATGCATGTGTTTTTGGTGTTGTAATTTTGTTATAGTCGTACAGGTACCTGATATAATTTTACCATGATACCAAGCAAGGCGAATTCAGTATCAGGTGACCTTATCAGCCCAGCTGATTATCAGCTGTTGCTACCAAATTGAGCATTTTGAACCAAAACGTCAAAATTTGCTTAGAAATCTTCTGACAGATTGGCTTTGTAGCATAGCAAACTACGTGTTGTTTTTTGTGTTGTAAAATTGTTGTAGCGATAAGGTCACCTGATACTGAATTCGCCTTGATACCAAGAAAAACAACTCTTAATTTGAGTTGCCATATTTTTAATTGGGATATAAGAATTGTCTCGGTTCTGCCAAGCATGTACATATGTTCATACATATGTTATTTTCTTTTGCAAATTACCTTTTGTTTTCGGTATTTTGTTTAATTTTCTTTGGTTTTGTTGGGGCTTGGAGCAGAGCAACGAATATGTATGTACCTTATTTCTTTCTTTCTTTGTGCTACTGATTCTATGTTATTTCTTTCCTTGCAATACTATTTTCGTTTTTGTTTATTGAGTTTGCGCTTTTAATTTCAAATACAAAAAATATATTTTCAGGAATAAAACTCAAGAAAAAAATTAAAACAAGTACATACATACTACATTAAGATAATTTATAGTTACATATTAAATTTCCAAGGAACTTAATTAAATTGCAGAACGGAAATAAATACTGTCAAAAATTAATATAAAAAAATTGAGAAGAAATATTTAATACGTGTGTAAGAAAATGCAGTTGTTACATTTTTTCTTTAATACATACATACATACATATGTATGTATGTATGTATATGTATACATAATATACATTCCATGCATACAATACCTGTTTGTATTTACAAAAATGAATAAAAATATTAATTTGGTAAAAAATTTCAAAAATAATGTAAGTGGCTGCGGTATCCACCAATTTAAAACATACATACATACAACATACATATGTACATACATATGTATGTATGTATGTACTAGTGCTGTTGCAGATGAAAACCTTGCATCTACATATGTACCTTAGCTTCTGCTACACCTATGCATAGTTTGCCTTGTGTTCCTGGTATTGATATTAGGTCGTATTTTGAGTTTTCATTCGTGCTATTTATTACACATTGGTGTTGGGTACTTTAAACAATCTTTATAACTTATATGTAGTAAATTCGTACCCAGCGAGAAAAAGAAGTAGTAAGGATGCCTTTTAGATGGGCATTTTACTATTTCTTTTGGATATACAAGGCCTGCTCGCTCCATTTCATACTCATATATTTTTTACATGCGTTGTCATTGCATGGTAGGCCTTCTGCGCTCGCTTCTTTAGCCAGAGATTCAGAAAGTCCTTCAAATCAATGGATTTTGCTTTGGTAAAAACCAAACAAAAAATTTTACTCCTTTCCCAGTGGGAAAAGATAATGAATAGTAAAGGAGAAGGTAATGCACAGCATGTATAATTTTCATTCCAGAAGTCATTACTGTTAACACAGAACATGTCCTAGGAAAGAAATGAATTATTTTAATGTGTACATTCCTTCTTCTGCAGATGTGGTAATGCACTTGGTAATCAATGTGAATTTATTCACCCTTATCGCGAATAAAAGGCGAACACGTGAAATATATCTCGTGAACAAAAAATGGTGAACAAAATTAGAAAATAGTATACTGACACAACAACAACGCAAACATTGGTGATCACAATTTTTGGGGAAAGGGAACACATTTCACGTGCACTTTTATTCGCGATAAGGGTGATTGTGTTCGATCAAATTACCCTCTCGTTTCTAAGCATTGTCTTGCTTTGCAAAATAATACTTTATTTCTCCCATTATTATGTAAAAATTAATGACCACTTTTCCCGCTGGCTTTCTTCTTCCTTCCATAGAAGGGAGTGTGGAATATGTATCTTATCCTTTATGCGAAAGAGTCGAGGCCTTCTATAAGGCATTCTTTAGCAGTTACTTGGGGGCCACACGTTCAATTTTTGCCTTTCAATTCTATTCAATTTTCAATGCACTCACACTTTTTTTACTTACACACTCAAACTTTTTAAATTGAAAACCAGATTGCTTTCAAATTCACCTATCCATTTATATGACAATTTAATTTTCAATTTGAACGGCTGGTCACAACACACATTGATTGAAGCTACAAATTTGACTATCAATTTGTGCAACAGTTATCAATTTCAAGGAATTTTGACAAACAGTATATGTGATGAAATTGAAAGCGATTTATTTAAAGTGTGGCTGCATCGTTAGATAAAAATAGCAAGTGAATATAAAATATTCCAAAGCAGGATTTTAAAAAGGCCTGAAGTAAGTCCTAATTTACACTAGGCAAGTCTTATTGCTAACCTGATTAGTTTTTAAGAAGATTGACGAGGGGAAAAGAAACTTTTCTGTTCCCCTCGTCTCTCTCTTCATCAAACTAATCAACTTAGCAATAAAACTTGCGTAGTGTAAACTAGGTCTAATAAGGCCCAATAATTGACCTCCCATTTATATGTCATTTAGCTAATTGCCACTTAAATTTAGGTGGCACTTAAATGTAGCTTCATTTTTTCAGTGGTTAATTAAAAGTTCTTATTAAATTACGTTGAAAATACGGCAGTACTACAAAATTTCCCAGTATTATGGAAGGCTTATTTAACAACAGCTGTTTATTATAAATAAAAAAAGTTAGGTTATCAAAATGAAGAAAACTAAAATTGCATAAAAACACATTTTATGAAATAAAAAGAGCATCGGAATGCATTTTTCTATTTATTTTTCCATGATATGAAAGTATATATTGTATATGTTTTATATTTATGAAAATTAAAAGAAATTCTTTTTAATTCGACCACACGATGTTCATGTACATGTTTTCAATAAACACACACAAGCACAATAACATATGGTATGCTCGTAAAACTTAAGTGTGATTTAAGTCCACAAGCAGTCGTAAAGCAGCTCTGGACGAATCAACATCACGCGTCGTTGGCAATTATTTCTTAAATGCAACCAGGCCACTGTTGTTTATTGGCCTTCGAGAGTTTTGCGTCTCACCGCATGTGATTAGTGGTTGGCGTCGGTTAACGGTATCCACCGCAATATCCCGTTGGTTTCCATTAACCACATGCAAGAACAATTATAAGAAAAAATATAAAAAATACTGGTTGGAGAAGCAAACAAAAACTCATTTTTGAAGAAATTAAAAAAGGAGAGGAATTTGTAGGTTCCAGCTTCGTATGCGACGGTGTATGTCGCTTGGAATTTTCTCGGAGGAGGCTCCTTAATGAGGACTAACCTGGCATTTTGTGAATGTACTAATATTCCGCCAACCTTTCTAGAGTTAAAAAAAAATAAGTCCACAAGCTTGGGCATTTAAATGTCTCTCAAATTTGTACTGAAAAAATGAATTCGGTACTCAAGTGGATTTTAAAGATAAATGACATATAATTGAGAGGTCAATTATTGGGCCTAAGAAGGTCTTCTGAGTTTTCCCGCTGGGTACCTACGTATGCACATATACACAAGTTTATATGTACATACATACATATGCATATGGTAGATTGGTTGTTGTTTCGGTTGGGTTGTTTATTATGTAATTTTTTAAATTTTTGGGTTTTTACAAAATTATTTTATATTTTCTTATGTATTCATGTATATGAATACATATCGTCCACCGACGATATGTATTCATATACATGAATACATATGTATTTTTAAATACAGAAGTACGTAATAGCTCATTCTTATTTTACAGGAGAAGCAAAAAAACGTTATAAAATAAAAATTACTTCAGTAACTCGTTTCTGTATTCTCGCAGCGTAAAATTTCTCACATGAATTTTGAAACACAAAATTTCATCGTTTCTCGATTTGTGAGAAAGTGTTATTTTTTTATATGTGTATAAAAAGTAACACTCAGGCAATGAATGCCTACTACTATTACTATGTGTTACCTTCTTGAAGAAAGGGATACTTATAGAGAAGAGAGGTGGTGAAAAAAGTAGAGGAAAGCTTCATTCTTTTACAACTCTGCTTTTTTGCACATTTTTTAATAATGCAATGTTGCAGCGCCTCTGCTTAGAGATGCTAATCGGGACAGGTTTTTTTGCAATCCCGGGCTTTGGGATTTAGTGATGGAGTCTCGAAATCCCGAAACGGGACCGCGGGATTTTCGGGACTTACAAAATCCCGAAAACATTGTCCACAAATATGCGTCTTTATATTTAAAATATTATTTTAATTTTACAAAATATTTTTTTTGCATATTTAAAGGATATAAATAAGTACCTTTAATTGCAAATTTTTATAGAAAAGTGCAATGCATGTAACATTTTTCCTAGAAAAGAAAAAGCCATAAGATATACAGTGGAATCTCTCTTGAGCGGACACTGAAGGGACCATTGAAATGTGTCCGTAATAGGGGACTGTCCGGTCAAGAGAAAACTAAACATGTCAAAAGTGTCCGTCTAAAGGGGATGTCCGCCTATAGGAAGTGTGCGTTAAGGGAGATTCCACTGTATTATGTACATATGTATATACCATATAATATTATCTACTAAAATATTTATTCAAAGCAAATTTTTTATTTTAACTTTTTATAACAGGGATTTTTTTTTAATAATTTCTAATGTAGAAGATGACAGTCAAAAACATTATTTATGCAAAAAACGGGATTCAGATAATCCCGAAAAACCCGGGCTTTAAAATTAAAAAATCCCGAGCTCCGGGATTTGAATAGTCCCGAAAATCCCGGGATTTCCGGGCTCGGGATTTCCCATTTAGCATCTCTACCTCTGCTGTATTATTTTTTTTAATAACCATCCGTGAGCTGGACCATTTTCAAAAAAGGTATTTTTATTCAGTTTTTCGAACTTTTTTGTACTTTGCTCCAAGACGACATAAATAAAATTTGGTATCATCGAAAAGAGTTTTTGAAGCAGCATCTAATGGTATATAAAACTTGACCACTTGTGACCTACTAATTGAGATATTTAACTAAATAAATATTTTCGTTTCAGGTTTTCATACAAATTCTACTTATTTGAAAATAATCGCATATGTACATTAATATGTATTTTTGTACGAAATTAATTAATTAGTTGTTTTTTTCTGTTACATAACATTTTTAAATACATCGAACGGTATGGAATGCATTCAAAAGTATGTTTATGCAATTCGAAAATCAGTTTAGAGAACATAAAAAATTTTAAATCGTCTTGAAAACAAGAAATTTACTCAAATTCGGTCTACTGAATAGTGACGAATGTTTCCACGACCGTGAAAATTTGCGTTTGATTCGTTTTATTGTGGCCCTTATTATGAGCAACTTTCGATATTCGACTGTAGTCGAAAGTACTGATCGAACGAACTTTCATTTGGTATTATGACAAACATTCGACAAAGAATGCCCTTATTGTGAATATCACTCGAAAGTGATTTTTAAAATTTGCAACAACTTTTCCTAAACATAAAAAACAATCGTTTATAATGGCGGTATTCGATGTTTGATGCAAATGTTCTTGCGTTAGTGCAAATGCAAAATATCGTAGCTTTTCTTTAAAATCCAACAACAAAATACACACACAATCCAAAGAAAAGCTACGATATTTTGCATTTGCACTAAAAATATTTGCATCAAACATGGAATACCGCCAATAATTTTTTATACTAAAATACTTCATCGAAAGCTAAATTCTTTTCGGTAGAAAATTCGCTGCTCAACGAAATTTTCGATGCTCATAATATCGGTATTCACAGTTGGCTATTGTAGATCTTTTACATATTGTAGCTTTGATAAATCGTGGTAAATTTAAAACACGGCAAGAACAAAGTGCATATATTTTTAATTAACTATGCCCAGCGTTTCCAGTTTAGGGGATTTATCCCCAAATTGGGGATTTTTTTTCGTGGTTGCGATAAAAATTCGTGTTGGGGATCTGGGGATTTGTTGGGGAGGATAACCAAATTATAGAGATTTTTTTTATAACTGATAGTAACAAGAAAAATTTGTGTTATAATTAATAGTAAATGGTTTCTAATAAACAAGAAGTATCAAGGCAGATTAACCAATAATGAACACTACCAAAACAAAAGTACATAACGAAATGTAATATAGGGTGTTTTTTTAGAGGTATAGAACTTCGAATTGAAATAAAACACAAGAAAATCGTTTCAATGTCCATCAATTTGGCTTTATTGGAAGGATAATTTTATGCCATTAATGTTTAAATATGATTTCGGGCATGTGGCCGCCACGGCTGGCTCGAATAAATCCAATTCTACAGGTCCAATTTTCAACCACTTTTTCGAGCATATGGGGCCGTATGTTGGCAATAACGCCACGAATGTTGGCTTCCAAGTCCTCTAACGTTTCTGGTTTGTTGGCGTAATCCAATGGTGTCAAATCACACGATGTTGGTGGCCAATTGACAGGTCCATTCCGCGAAATTATGCGCTCATCGAATGTTTCCTTCAATAAATCGATTGTGACGTGCGCTGTGTGGCATGTAGCGCCGTCTTGTTGGAACCACAACTCGTCCACATTCAAAATCTTCAAAATCTTCCATAAAGTTGATGGACAAAGCTCCAATTGCTGTGCACGGTGGCGAATCGATTCATTCGGGTCCTCTTCAACACTTTGCTCTACAGCGGCAATTGTTTCTTCGGTGCGCACTGTTCGACGTCTCTGCGGATGCGTATTATCACATAGAGTAAACGTAGTTCGAAAACGATCCATGGTTAACCGAATTAATTGCTCTGATGGACGATTATGTCGACCATAAAATGGACGGAGCTTGCGGTAAACTTCGCGAACTGAACCATTATTTTCGAAATAAATTTGCACGATTTGCAAGCGTTGTTCTTTTGTCAACCTGTTCATGATGAAATGGCAAACCAAACTAAATATTAATCACTTGACAGCTGACAAAATGGCCGCCAGTTAAAAAAGTGATGCCAACTTAAAGTTCTATACCTCAATAAAAAACACCCATTATGACTTGTTGGAAGGACTTCTTAGAATACACACAAACTTTAAAAATAGTTCAATTTGTTGTGACAATTTTAATCCTAATGCTGAAATATTAAAGAACTTTATACAAGTGCTTTTACAACACAATTGAATGATGAATCAGAAGATTTCGATTCTGAAGTTTTTGCAAGTACAAATTAAATTCATATGAATGTAAATATAATTATCGATATAAATTAATTTTATTGAACAAATATTTTATTTTTGTCATTATTTTTTAAATAAAATTAAAAACTTTTTATTTTTTCATAAAATAAAAATTTGAATAAAAAAACTAAATTTGAGGATTTTCGGGGATGACAAAATAAAAATGGGGATAAGCTCTATAAAAAAAAACAGGCAACACTGACTATGCCTACACCATCTACTATACTAAAAACTGTAGTAGATGTTGTAGCTGAATTTATTTACCAGAGTTTGTACAAAAGAAGAACAAGATACATACAAATCCTTTCAGAGAGTCTCTGTATCTCTCATTGAATTGAACAATAAACATTTTTTACAACACAAGGAAAGGAAAGGAAAAACTGCTCACGCTTGGACGTTTCAAACCCTATTATATATGTATATTTAAAAGGGTTTTAAATTTAATACGAACAGTGAATTCCGCTAATATGAATCAGTGATCTGCATGGTTACGAATTAAACGGCATAATTTTGCATTTTCTATAATGAATATTGAGCTAGCACTTAACATTAAAATACTAAATGATGCCATTACATCAGCGTGACCGTTTGACCGACTAAAGTGGCAAATTGCCACTTTTTCGACTGCCTTGCCACTTTTTTGACTGCCTTGCCACTTTTTTTTATCCCTTTTTTAAGAGTGAATTATATAAAAATACATTAAAAATAAAAAGTTTAATTTAGTTTTCTCGTTTTTTTTTAATTTTGCCCCTTTATTTTGATAAATCCCCTTTTGGTGCTACTTTTTCAAAAATGTCATCGGTCACCCTGCATTGCATCAGTGTTAACCAAGACCCGAACGCACGCACACACGCAGACAAAGATATTATGTGCTTGTGTGCGATCGCAAACAGAAGCAGAATTATTGAACATTGTTGCTCTGTGTGCTTTTGTGTTCATTACGAAAAAGAAACAAAAAGCAAAGCCAAACAAGCGTGCGTGGTGCTGCTTTCACAAAGCTTGAGCAGAGACTGATGTTTTGAAACGAACAAAGTTGTTGTATACATGTGAATTGCCGACCGTGTCTGTGTAAAAAATACGATTATTGACTGCCTCGCGAGGCTATGGAGTGGTTATCACTGCATTGCATGATTCATATCAATGAGACTGTTGTTAATAAATGCATGCCACTGCTTGCAATCTCTATTCATTCTTATGACTCACTAAAGCAATGAATCGGTATGATTGTTTTGAATACTTCTTAAAACCCCTTATGACAAATATAGTTTTATGTAATATTATAAAATAAAATAGCTAGCCCCATTTTATTTTATAAATTCTTTTAATACGAGACAAACTATTAATTAATAGGCCATGTTTTATTAACTTAGACTTCATCTAGTCAACATGCTTTTGTGAGTTATTTGATTGCTATACAAAACAATCAAACAACAGTAAGAATTTTTATTGATTTTTACTAACAACACTTAAAAAAAGAGAGTGAGTTAATGACAGTCAGTTTTTAGAGAGGCAACACAGCAAGCAATATCATTAGTACATACTGATGTTAAAAAACAAAACAAAAGCATTGTAGTAGTGGAGAGCGAAAGTGAATCAACTCATACAGCTCTCTGATATGAATTGAACTCATAATAAGGGCCTGTGATGTATTATATGGGAATAACTATAATAGCTTGCTTTTTAACCCCCTAACAAAAAAGGGGTTTGTAGTGTGTGTCTGTCCGTGTCCACGTACAGCCCAAATGTCTGGACCGAATTCTTACAAATTATTTGTTTTAATTTTGTATAACTCACTTGTATATTGTGCCCAAGTCTGGTACTGCGTAAACTAAGCTTGTGACACACACTATACAAGTAAACTGTTCATTTTTTATTTTAATTCGCCATTATGCTGGTGATTATTTGTATATTTCACTGGAAATGTTCGCCTTTTATTTCCGATAAGGGTGATTGTTAACAATCGAGAACTTTATTTACTAATCTTGTTCTAAAAATAAATATGTAATATTTAATCCGAAGTAAAATATCGGAATTATGCGATGTAATAATTCAGTTAACCTGCAAAAATAAATGATAAGGGGACCCACGATAAGGGGTCAAGATTGCAATTTTGTGAAAAGGTTAAAAATTTCGAGGGAAACAATTTCCGCGATAGAGGAGAATCTATTCACACTGCTTATTCGATTCTAATATGAAATCTGAAATTGAAAGAACATTCAGGGCAATTATTAATAAAATTACCTTTTCCAATTAGAATTTTTTGTTTTCCCTATTACTTGCTATTAGTTGGAATTGTTGGAATTTTATTCATAATTGCCCTCATTTTATTAAGTACTACTTTAATTTTTCTTTTTTTTTTAATTGCAGTTTGTGATTAAAACAACGATCTAAATCGAATTATAATAAAATTTAAATCGATTAAATTGAGTTATTATCAAATAAAAATAAATATAATTGAAGTGACCAAAAATAATCACAAATTTACTATAATTTTGAGTGAGACAACGGTAAAGCAAACAACGATCGTGGAATCAACAAATAACAATAGTTCTTTTAAACGCTTCCAACGGAAACCTAAGAAACGTAAAAGGACGTTAAACTACAGCAGCAGCCATAATTATATTTATAGTTATTGCTATCGAAATACTATAAATTATACTTACAAAAATCAAAAGATTCTGAATACAAAAGTAATGTTGATTGATGTAATGGCTAATAATGTAATGTTGTCTAAAAATATTCAACGATCAAAACTTTTAAAAGCTCTAAGTATTACGGATTATTGTTTTGAGTTAAGCCCCCATGATTTTGGGGGCCCGCCACCACTTTATGTACAACATCAACTGGAAAAATCTAACGATAAAACGACAAAACAAAGAATTGACAAAAATCTACAGCTTCAACAAACTGAGGGTCAGCAGCATCATAAGAATAAGCTTACCTACTGCGCCCCGACTAAAAATACTCCGATAAGAATTACGGTAAACGATGATAAAAGTTAAGTGAAACAGCAAAAACTATAATAAAATATGTAAAGAAGAAAAATTATTAAAAACATTAAAAAAAAAGAATATAAATAAAATACTGTAAAAATTATTAGAAACAAAGCAAAAGAAACCAGCTGCAACTGACAGGAGTACGACAGAACGGAAGCAAAGTGAGTAAACCTAAATGAAAAGAAGTTTTGCTAGAAATTTTTTTTTGTTTTGTATTCAAAATAAAACTTTTTGTGAAACAAATTTTTTTTAAGAATTTTATTTTTCGTGAATAAATTAAAACAAAAAATAAAAAGTAAATCGCAAAATTCCTTGTTATTGAGAAGTTTTTTTTTTGGTAAAAAGAACACCAAGAAAATCTTCAAAATCCTTAAATATAAAACAAACAAACAACTTTAGGTTACTTTTCCTCCTAAATAATGCCCTTGCCATCTTCGGGTATAATTGTAGTTGAGAAACCATCTTCAGCATCTGTTACAAGAATCAACAAATCCACAGCATATATTAATACAATTAATTCTTCTGTTCATCCACCACAAGATCAAGCGGATCAACAAACACAGATACAATATTATGAATATTATGATGTTCATGACAACCAACAATCGCAACCACAACAACAGCAGCATCAACAATATCATCATCAGCAGCAACAGCAAAATTCAACAATTGTGGTGGATGCTACAATCTTCCACCAGCAACAACAACAGCAAAAACATCAGCAGCATCAAGGAGTATTAAGTGGTGTGGCAATAGGACGCAAAACTCACAGTTCTTCGTCTGCATCATCTTCATCCTCATCAACATCGTCGTCCTCTCTGTGTTCGACGACCTCAACATTGTCAAATAAACAAAATTTGAAAATACAAACTGTAAAAACCGTGCCCATGCCGCAAACTAAACAATATCAACAACAACATATAATACAGCATACCTCCCATTCAACCTCCACGACATCCACAACTTCTAATCCACAACATCATCTCCTTCAATCCACGCAACATGTGCAGCAAATCAATTTGGCTGCTTCATCGATTCATCATCAAACACAACATCATCATTCGCAGCAACAGCCAACTCCGACGGCCCATATGATCCAAGTTTCCGAAGAGTTTCTTGAGCAAGCTGCCAATAACCACAACACAGCAAATATGATGATTTCAACTACAGGAGAAGTTATTAATCAACAGCAAATATTTAAAATTGTCAGCACAGATGGATCCACTGGTAATATGATTATCGACGCAACGAACCAAAGTGCTAATACAACAACTACAACTTCGAAAGTTCTTTTGAGCAATTTAACAGTTTTGTCCAAGCAGCAAGCTACCACTCAGGGCCAAATAATAGGTAACAATCATCAACAGCCCCAAAGTGCAGGACAAACAATAAACTTTGTCAATGCCAAGAGCTTGTATAGTACTTCAACGACAGGTGGTAATCTTTCGAGTGGCGGCAAGCAGCAGAAGTTTACAGTTGCTACCGCAAATGTTGGCAATTACAAAGGTTCGGGCATTAAGCAAGTTTCCCCTGCAAATACCCAATACTTACAACAACCGAGTTCTGTAGGGCAACAAAAAATAAATATCACCGCGGGAAATCGAAATATGCAAGTACTGACAACAACTCGGGTACAAAACACCGCTAATAGTAATAACGCTCCAAATATTACTAACAGCAACAGCAGCAGCATAGCTGTTTTATCAAATAACGCGCCTACGCCGCAAACCATGGTATTGCAACACCCTCAAAAATTTATTACAAATAATGCGACTGTATCTAAGATGTCAAATACGACTTTAGGGTCAGCTACCGGCAATGTCATTAAAAAATCAGCTACAACTGGAACGCTTAGAATGAATAACAGTCACAACACGGCGGCAACAACAAAACTAATGAATAATCTGCAAACGACACAAGGAGTGAAAACATTTATTACTCAAACCTCTAGCGTACATCAACAACAGCCCCAACAGAATATTAATCAGTTGCCGTTACAGCATCACACAGCCAAGGGCGGTGGTAAATCGAAATTTGTTAAACAGTATAACAACGCTATTCTCAACAGCGCTGGCGCCGTGGCAATAGCAACTTTGCCACATCAGCAGTCAAATACCCAAACCAATTTACAAATACAACATCAGCAATTGCAGTCACAAACTGCATACGTTAATCATCATAAGAGTGGTGTTGGTGGATCAACAAAAATTAATAAGATCAATTCGAAATATGCACAATCGGTAAATATGGTGGCTCAACTACCTCCTGGTACGCAATTGCAACAAAAAAGTATTAATCAGTCACAACAGCAACCGCAACAGCAACAGCAACAATTTCAAACAACCAACTGTAATAGCAATATTAAATTTGTTAATTCTCAAGGTACCGTTATACAGCAACAGCAGCCCCAACAACAGCAACAGGCATTAACACCTCAAAAACTAAATAATAAACATAACCATCAGCAGCAGCAATATCAAAATTTGCAAAATTTTGATACAGTTGATGGAAATCACATTTTTCACCAATCTAATGCAAATCAGCCATCAGCTGGTATGGTTTCCTCAATCTCCTCTGGAGCAACAACGATGTCGCTAGCAACAGCTAGCTCCTCACTACTAACTGATGATATAATGATGGTAAATGGTACACAAATGACAGATGAATTATCTGCGCGTATTCTGCAGAGTATGTCCCAGAAATCATTCAGCAATCAAAGGTATCAACAGCAGCAGCAACAACAACAACACCAACACCAACAACAATCACATCATGTTTTCCAAACGAAGCCACCAACACCAACAACAGCAACAACAACAACAAACCCAACATCATCTTCAATAAATTCTAACAACTGTAATAGTAACAATATGTTACCACCCCCACCATGTATTGCTACACAGAGCAATTCAATCCTGCAAACAAGTAACAACTCAAATATTTTATTATCCCCTCGAGAATACACACTGTATCCAACGACATCCTCAGCATCAAATGTTGGTATTGGATCTGGAAATCATCAGACACATTCGCATTCGTCTCCTATTCATTACAATAATTCGGCAACCCCAACTGTATCGGCTTTGTCAAATATAACAGCTGGTTCCTTTTCATCAAATAATTATATTACAGTTTCTAATAGTAGTAACAGTATGACAACTATAACGCCACACATGTCCGGAGTTTCGGCAACAAATGGTATTTTGTGTTCTATAACAAGTGGTGGATCTACCAATACACTGCGTCATTCACAAAGTGCTCCTGGTTCACGTTCTCAGTCGATTGAACGAAAACTTCATGAATCTTCAATGTCACGCAAATCAACAGAGTATTATAAAGTCAAGTAAGTGCAATTTGTTTACTTATTAATTTATACATATTGGAAAAATATCTGCCCTTGTTTTGTCTATAATTTTTGGTTAGTTTAGTCTACATACCGTTGCATCGGAATTCTTTCGCCCCACCGACCGTTCTTAAAAAAATGACTTAGGTATGGAGTAAAGATGGGCGCATGATACAATTATACAGGTAACCGCAAATCGACAACAAACTTACAGCAAATAAAACAACAGTGCTTTTTGTTGCTAGTTTGTGGTGCCAACTGTCATAGAGCAAGTGATTGAAATGAAAGATAAACAGCGTGTGTGTGTGTTTGTAAAACATAAACAACATTTGGCAGATGGCACCACGAAACAAGCAAAACAGCTGGCGATTCGCGGTTACCTGTATAATTGTATCATGGATGGGCGCTTGTCGAATTTTTCCAACACGACATTACACGAACACGAATACCAATACGATCAACATGTGTGAAACACGCACGCGAAACATATTGTCAACACTAAACTGCACAACACGCAAGAAATATTATTGGTTTTGTATTTGAAAATCAGAAAATTTAAGTGATTTTTTTTAAGAGTCGCTTTTCAAAATATGGCACCAAGTTGGCACTGCCAGCTGATATGTATTTACTATCTGCCACCACAGATAATACTGTATAATTCTGTACGTAAACCGATAGTACAGAACTTTAAGCTTCAGAAGCCCATACAATATCAACAAATATGCTGGTGTTGCGTGTTTGACGATACAAAATATAAAATTTTTAAATACATGTTTTACATCTAAAATCGTTGTGTTTTTTTTGTCACAAACACTTCTTGTTGTTGGGTCGTGGGTGTGCGTGTACGTGTTCGTGTTACGGAAAAAAGCACGACAAGCGTCCATCTCTAGTATGGAGTATATATATTTTGAATACACTCTTTCTGAATCAAAAAAGCGTTTCACGAAATGTATTATGGTTTCTGAGATATTAAGCATTAATTTTGCTCCATATCGTATATTTTTAGGTTTAATAGGTATTGTTTTACCGTACTCGCCAATGTTTGACGTTTGCGTCAATTTATTCATACAAAAAGGCGTAAAGTAAAGTTACCTCTTGTTTTGCTTCATTTCAATAAATATTCAACGGCGCACAGAGGAGTATTTCAACCAAAAAGCTGACAAATACCGGATTTTTTTAGTTTGGATTGCTTGTGAAAAGTTATTGAGTGCCCCTAGATCATCAATGAAACTTGGCAGCAATATGTCTCATAGTTGTGGGCTGTTAAACCTTGAAAACAAGAAAAATCGAAAAAGGGGAAAAAAGTTGCCCTCAGAGGAACTAATCCCTCCTCTGAAAAATTATATTTTGTCTTAAATTTTTTCATATATTTGTTTAGGAAATGCAACTTTTAACATCGGCGAAAGTTCAAAACCCTAAACATTGGACCCAGGAGACCGTAAGATGCCATTTTCATCCAAAATTCCTTTTTTGGGCTGTGACAAAAATATTATTTGCAAAAATATACTACTTATGCCTTAATATCATAAAAAGTAAACTTATGAGCTTTTATGGGCAAAAGGGAGAGGAGTATCTCTTCCCTCAAAGCAAAACATTTCATGACTGACAAAAAAGTTTGTTACTAATATTTATTTATCCAAGCAAGATAGCAAAAACAGAAAATAAGGTGAAATTTTCAAAAAATAATAATAATACCTTTATTCGTTTATCCACAAACAAATATCATATAAAAAACATGTTAAAACCGAAAAAAAAACATCAAAAACGCATGTAATTTTCTTCACTTTCCTGACTTTAGCAGTGTCTCAGAGCTACAAATCACAATCTAAAGTCTTCAAAATTTACAATATGATGTAAAATTTTGTTATGTATCGAACTGCGTACTTACCCAGCAAAAAAGACATGCAAAAGAAATAGTTAATGCATGAGTTCTACTGCAAATGAATTGTTTCAATTTAGGTGCAGAACGCATGATTTTAACACAGGCGCTTCATTGACGAGCATGGATTCACATTTAGCAAAACTGCTCATCATTCAAATGAGTGCTTCGAACCCATGATTCGATGACGTTTTTTCACGTAAATACAAAACGAACAAAATAATTATTTTTTTTCAGCCAGGATGCAAACCGTGTGCTGATGATTTTATATCACAACTCGTAATATGAGGCCGGCAGATCAACTGACATTTTTTCATTAGTATCAGCACAAAGGGGGGTAGACGTTGATGATTTTATATTATGATGAATCAAACAAATATTTCGAGCTATAACCGCTAAAATAGCTTAAGCGACACATTTTTCGGACTTCGATATTTTGTTGAAAATCGACTATTTACGATCGCAAATAATCGATTTTGGTCAAAAAATTATGTCGTTAAAGCTTTTTGGGCGGTTATGGCACGATTTGTAAAATACTTGCCAAAAAGGTGGCATGTCACAACGTCCAAGGACATAATGTCCATGGACTTTATGACAAAGAAAATGTGTCGTAGTGTCCATGAACATTATGGCACTTTTGAAATTGTCTTAAAGTCCATGGACACTATGACATTATAATTATGAACATCATGCCGCTTAGTAATGTGTCCGTAAATCCACAATTTTAGGAATGAAAAAATTTTTATATTTTTAAGAAACAACTTACATATTTATTAAAAATACAATATGCAGCTGATGCATTTTACGGTCCTTAGTTTTTTGAACTTTACGTTTTCTTGGCAAAATTCATAATACACCAGCATCTAACTGACTTATGGAAACCGATTGACTAAAATCTTCATCGGATAGCTTCAAATAATTTTATGAATTATCCGTGCTTTTCTATTTTTTGAGAAAGTTTCGAATTAAAACCTTCTAAGGTACTTGTTGTTCTGACAAGTTCCTTATAAACATAAAATCTCCGAGGATCTGAAAAGGAAATGAATAAACTTTTTTCATCAATTTGAAAAATATTTGAGTACATAAAAAATTATAATGATTAATAGAAAACAAAAGTTAAATTCTGAATAAAATATTATTGATTATTGGGAAATGAAAACCAAAGAGAAAGGGAGATAAATACTATATTTGAAAGTAGAATTAAAAAAAATCGGCGCCGGTTTTTATAATATAGTATTTATCTCCCTTTCTCCTTGGTTTTCATTTCCCAATAATCAATATTATTTTATTCAGAATTTAACTTTTGTTTTCTATTAATCATTATCATAATTTTAACTTTCTTATATATAAAAGCCACAAATGAAACTAACCTTTGTCATCCACTGAAAACTTGCTTTTCATCTATTAACACCAATAGCTTTAAGTTTTTTCTAAATCCACTAACAAATTCATAATTATAACACAATTTTTCTATTTGGACTTTTTTTTAACATGTTTAGACTATTAGTTCTGTATTATATCACGGTCATTAACACACTAAAATTGATGTATTCCATTTCATCATTAGTACTTTAAATTTATAGCGGTAGTCAAAAAATGTACAAGTAGGGCAATAATTGCTTTTAAATTTTTATGTACACTATGGCACGACAAAAGCTGACAAAGTCCATTGACATTATGACGTTGTGTTAATGGATGTAATGACACTTCTTGGAGTGTCGTAATGTCCATGGACACTAAGACACATTTTCTTTGTCATAACGTCCATGGACACTATTTCCTTGGACATTGTGACATGCTACCGCCAAAAATATCTAATTTGCGTGTTGTTTAATTTTTTGGTCACAAACAATTGTTGTGCTTCCTTTTTTAAACGAAATTTGTTTAAAAAATCAACGTTAAATGCACAGTAACACATAAAATCACATTTGATATCAAGATGAATTCATCAGGCCGTGAGCTCTGATGATTACACCCTAACTCTGATATAATAATGGGTGGTTTTTTTTTGAGGTATAGAACTTTAAGTTGGCATCACTTTTTTAACTGGCGGCCATTTTGTCAGCTGTCAAGTGATTAATATTTAGTTTGGTTTGCCATTTCATCATGAACAGGTTGACAAAAGAACAACGCTTGCAAATCGTGCAAATTTATTTCGAAAATAATGGTTCAGTTCGCGAAGTTTACCGCAAGCTCCGTCCATTTTATGATCGACATAATCGTCCATCAGAGCAATTAATTCGGTTAACCATGGATCGTTTTCGCACTACGTTTACTCTATGTGATAATACGCATCCGCAGAGACGTCGAACAGTGCGCACCGAAGAAACAATTGCCGCTGTAGAGCAAAGTGTTGAAGAGGACCCGAATGAATCGATTCGCCACCGTGCACAGCAATTGGAGCTTTGTCCATCAACTTTATGGAAGATTTTGAAGATTTTGAATGTGGATGAGTTGTGGTTCCAACAAGACGGCGCTACATGCCACACAGCGCACGTCACAATCGATTTATTGAAGGAAACATTCGATGAGCGCATAATTTCGCGGAATGGACCTGTCAATTGGCCACCAAGATCGTGTGATTTGACACCATTGGATTATTTTCTTTGGGGATATGTGAAGTCGCTCGCCTACGCCAACAAACCAGAAACGTTCGGGGACTTGGAAGCCAACATTCGTGGCGTTATTGCCAACATACGGCCCCATATGCTCGAAAAAGTGGTTGAAAATTGGACCTGTAGAATTGGCTTTATTCGAGCCAGCCGCGGCGGCCACATGCCCGAAATCATATTTAAACATTAATGGCATAAAATTATCCTTCCAATAAAGCCAAATTGATGGACATTAAAATGATTTTCTTGTGTTTTATTTCAATTCGAAGTTCTATACCTCTAAAAAAACACCCTTTATTATTAAATTGAGTCTATACGTGGTGAATTTTCATCATGATATCAATTTGACATTCATCATGATATAAATTCATCAGGTGTGAACACTATGTTATTACATACTCTCTACCACTAAACTATTGCACTCTTTTTATTTTTTCTTGCCAGATTTGACGATTTTAAGTCATTTTATCGATTTTGGGTGCCAATAATAGCATTTTGATAATTTTAAATAACTATAAATTAACTCCATTTTTCGGAAAACAATTTTGAAATAGACAGCTTTTGCTCGAATGTGCAATCAAAATAAGGAGTAAAAGGAAATCAATTTTAATTTCTATATTAATAATTTTAGAAGTAAAAGGTTTCTAAACAAATTCTTGTACATAATTTATCAACTGAAACAGAAAAGGGTGAAAATGATTATTAGACATTGAAGAAATTTACTTGAGAATATGTGCCAGGGATTTATTGGCCGATGCGAAAGTTAATAAAATTTAAAAATGTGTGATAATATTTAAATAAGTTCTTTCTACGATATTCTAAGAATTTCGTCACTTTGTTGAAGAATGTTAAAGAATATTCCCTGGTACACTTGAAACTTAGATTTTTTGAAAACGAAGAAATGGACTCAAGGGTCCCACGCTAAGTAATTTTATCCCGACTAATTTTATATTACTTTTACCGCAATTTTCATCAAATATAGAAAAAAAGAGTTTTTAGTCCAGTTAACTTACGAGTAAACAAAACCGAAGTAAGTAATCGGTTGGTTATATCTTCTCTAAGCAATTTTTTATACTAAAGATCACTTAAAACGAAATAATTTTAGTTGTTTTGACTTGAAAGTAGTAACTGATCCGATCTATATGTATGAAAAAGTGTATGTTTTATTTTCGACGCATTCGGATAATTATCTTGACGATTTAGACGATTTTTCGCTCGAAATTTGACGAATTGGCCCCTATTTCATCTGGCAACTATGGTTATTTGTTGAAGATAAAACTTGTTTCATGAAAATGTGTCAATGTGATGATTTAATTCCGTTTTTGCATGTTTTTTTTTTTTGCTGGATATTAATTTTAATGTATTACACAGTTTGTCGCATGCGTTTTTAATGAGTTCAAAAACTATAGCATTATTTACGATTTGCGATGCCATTCAGAATGCATTCGAAGAAACAAATGCTCAATAAATCATGAAACACTACTTGATTTTGAACGCCTTCATTTCATTTTTGCTGGGTAGTTCTTAAGACTTTTAAAAATTTATTTTTTGTCTTTTTTTGCCATCCTTTTGGCTCGAATACTCCTCTGTGAGACGACGATTAAGCAAAAACACCATCACCCAGACGCAAACCTTAATTATGCATATTTGAGTATAGCAGAAATCATTTAATTTCATTCTTTATATTAAATATACTTCAATTACTTGCGTTAAACGATCGACTTATTTCTCTAGAGTGTAGAGCATAGCTGCCCAAAGTCAGCGTGACCGTTTGACCGACTAAAGTGGCAAATTGCCCCTTTTTCGACTGCCTTGCCACTTTTTTCTCCCTTTTTTTTTAGAGTGAATTATATAAAAATACATTAAAAATAAAAAGTTATGAAGTTTTCTCGTTTTTTTTTTAATATTGCCCCTTTTTTTTTTTTTTGATAAATCCCCTTCTGGTAGTACCAGAGTGCCGAACATCAATCGGATTCTTATACAAATGAATTCACATACGCGCAGACATTTCCCTCGTGTTTCCCTCGGTCTCTGGTCTAGACACCAAGAAAAATTAATTTCTCAATAAACAGGAGTAAATTATACGAATGGAGCATAAAAAGCTACCCAGGCAGAAATTGTGACTTTGCCCAAAAAATATGTATCTCCACAACAACACTGTAAACACAAAATTACGACTCTTCCAAATTTTTTGTACCACCACAGTGCTATAAATACAAAAATTTTACTCAACGTTTACAAATACCGCGTTCTTAGTAATGCTATACCACTACAACCAAAAATTCGACGTTAGTTTCCCAATAACCCGTTTACAATAATTCTATACCGCTACAATACCGTAAATACAAAAATTAGGCTTTAGTTCCGTTTGTAATTTCTATAATATCAATAAGCGACCCATAAAGTATATATATTCTCGATCCTTATGCATAGGAAAGACGAATAAGCGATGTCCGTCTGTCTGTACGTGAAATCGGTTTTCCGAAGCTCCCAGTAAAGCTAGAGACTTCGTTCTTGGACTGGTGTGTCAGAAATTTTCCAAAATAGATTGGTATTGAAATTCAGCAAAATCGAGCAGACGATTGCAGAGCTGGAAAACTTAAACTTTATTTTGCCATATAAAAGTAACTACCGAAAACAAATTTTTATTTTTTTTTAATAAATAAACTTATTTTACACTTCAGTACGACTAAAATTGGTATTTTAAATTAAAAAAATATAAAAAGAATTAAAAAGACGTTTCCAGGGTTGGAAAACTTTAACTTTTTGTTTTATCTAAAATTAACAATGTCTAAAACTATGTCTGTCACAGGGTATTTTCTCGAGAACCGTAAGAGCTACAGACCTGAAATTTGGACACAGTGTGTAGACCTTTGGCCGCTACAACAGCAAATACATGAGAATTGGAAATTAAAGGGTGTTCCAAAACGAGCAACGAAATATGTTAAAATCCCATGTAATATACATACAATTGTATGTATATACACTTGAAATTTGTAAGGTTAGTGTATTTTTATACAGACTACAAGAATTAACACTAAAATTTCAAAAAATTTAAATTAAAGGCTGTTCCATCAGTTTATGCAATTTTGACAACTTGCTGTATCTTGGAAACCGTAAGAGCAAACTTCTTGAAATTTTCAAAAACGGTAAAACAAAAAAATCCCAAAATTATAAAATCGCCAAACCGAAAAAAAAAATCGCCAAAATAAAATAAAAATCGCCAAAACGGAAAAAAGCACCAAATTAAAAAAATTTCTAAATCGAAAATAAATCGCGAAAACCCGGAAAAATCGCCCAAATGAAAAAATCGCCAAAATGAAAAATCGCCAAAATGAAAAAAATCGCCAAAATAAAAAAAAACCCAAAAAACAGAAAAAAATCGCCAAAATTAAAAAAAAAAATCGCCGAAATTAAAAAAAAACGTCAAAACGAAAAAAAAACGCCAAAACGAGAAAAAAGGGAAAAAAATCATTAAAGCTGAAAAAACGTAAAAAAACAAAAGAACGCCATATTAATGCTCAAAGCCCAACGTACGTAACCCTGCGTGCGCGAGTCAAAGTAGCACTTTACTGAATTTATTTTTAACTAGGTCTAAAGGTGTGGCGATATCTGCCACTCATATTGAATAATATAAATTTGTACAATATTAAAAAGGAGAAAATGAATATGTATAATTGGGAATATACACATACTACTTACTTACGTGCATGTATATTTGTATACTTATAGTATCCACCCAAACCAAATGTTTCGACTTTTTCTGAAGTCAGACTTGTCGTACCGAATTCGTTAAGATATCTCGGTAGTTTGTCTGAACTCAGACTTTTCGTAGCGAATTCGATAAGAAATTTCGGTAGTTTCTCTGAACTTAAAAAAAAAACATTAAAACTTTGATTTTTGAGTACATAAGTAAAAGTCTGTGAAAATTTTGTTTTAAATAAATATGTATGTACATATATGTTGATAAAAAAGGATTGCAAAAAGAACTCGTAAGCAGGTACGAACTCGTACTGACATATCGTATCGATTTCGTACCGACATATCGTTACGAAGTCGTGTCAACCATTTCATACAAAAATGGTTACGATTTCTGTTCCGAAATCGGAAGATTCTGTCGACCAGTCGTTACGAATTCGGAGCATTTTGTTTGATGGGATATTTTTGTTGTTTGTTTGAAAATTCATTTTTTATGAGGGATACATCAAATTGGTTTTTATGATGTGATGTGTACCTGTATATACATATGTACGTGCTACATACATACATATGTATGTATGTTGTTGAAACGGATGTATTTTTGGTTGAAAAGTAATATTTTTTTTGTATTTTGTTATTGCAGAAATAAATGTATGTATGTATGCATATATGTATGTATGGATATACATAGATATCAACGTAAATACGCATGTATAATACATATGTATGTAGGGACGAATGATGACTTTTATTAAAACAAAAAATTATTTAATTTAATTTAATGTATTTAATATTTACATAAAAGATGGTAGGCCTAATAGCTGAATTATATTATACTACGTTTAGACGGTACGTGCTTCGCTCTCTATTCATGCTTCACGCCCCAATCTTGACCGAATCCACTTGCTTCGACATACAAAATTATGAGAGCGAATCAAGTAGATTCAATATGAATCTACTTGCGAAGCACGTAAAATTGGTATCTTCTCTAACTTTTATCGCAGTTAATCGCCACTTTATCTGAACTAGCTATCAAAACAAAATAGGTATATGTGTATGTGTGTGTTTGTAAACAAATAAAAATAAACCAAAAAACATAGATGTGAGTTTAATATAAATAAATTTAATTAAGTTATGAATAATATAAAAAGGAAAAATAAGAAGAAAATATAGAGATGCCTTCAAAAACAAGATTTCGCATTAGTGGAATTTATGTAAAGTATGTATGCTTATGTGTATGCATGTATATATGTATGTTCGTGCGTATGATACGTATGTTGTGTGAATATACATAAAATGCCACGCGAACACTGATGCCAACTTTTTCAGAGCAAAAAGCACTGTGTGTTCATAAAAAAGCACTAAATGAAATAAGTACTCGTATATATGTACATACATATGTATGTATTTTAAGCTTCTTCTTGTTTCCTTAAATAAAACGCGATCTTGTTCAATCAAAAGTCAGTTTTATAATAATTTCTTTATATCTTTACAAAAGGAAACTTAGCAACTAGCAAAGAGATAACTTAACGACTATGCTTTATTTATCCTTGTAGTGGTGCATTATGTACGCTATCCCAATGCAGACAAGCAAGAAAGAAAAGGACAAATATAGACATAGCAACCGCTTTATGTACATACATATGCATATAAACAATACTTCAGTATTGCGTACATAAGCACAAATACTTATACATTAGTTTTAAATAAATACATATACCTATGCAAGAAATAAAAACGCATGTAACGTAAAAAGACAAACATTAAGGAAATTCACTGACACTACAATCCCTGACCATTACCTACCCTACAACTCGACCATCCTGACCACGAAATCACCTGATTTCACCACCCTTTTAACCTGAAGGCCCACCAAACCATGGTCGCATATTAGATGCAGCCCAAACGCCTTTGTAAGGTGTACGTGACTGTTGGAATCCCTCCACATCCTCGATCAAATATCGATCATTTCTCAAAACCTTCGATATACGATAAGGACCTTTAAATTTCGGGATACTCCATCCGTCGAGTCGAAATTTTTCACCATTACATATTCACCATCTGAATATGATGTAGGAGCCTTTCTATGTCTGTCGACATATCTCTCATTATAATCCTGCAACTTCTTTTGTCTTTCGGCTGCCTCAAGTCTGATCGCACCGAGATGCTGTCGCTCCACGCCAAGACATTCCCTCAATGGATCCGATGTCTTACCACGTTGGCCAATCCCAAACAGCATCACACTCGGGTGCTGACCTATAGATTTATGCACTGTGTTGTTCAATGCATACTCAACTTTCCCAAGCAATTTGTCCCGAAAAAGGCCCTTTTCTGGATCCACTAGTTTTGCCAGCATGGGCCCAATCGACCTGTTGACCCTCTCCACCTGCCCATTCGCTTGTGGAGAGCCAGTGGCCACCAAAATGTGCTTAACATTATGTCCAGCTAAAAAAATCCTTAAAGTCATTTGAAGTGAAACATGTCCCGCGGTCACTAACAATACACCTAGGTCGACTGTAAGCCCTAAAGTAATCATCCAATGCCGATATTACCTCCTTAGTGCTAGTTGTCCGTGCCGGATATAGCCTTACAAATTTAGAACAATCATCTACTATTACCAATATGTGCTTCATTGTCCTGCCGTTATCTACCGGCCCAAAGTGATCTATGTGAATCGTGTCAAATGGATCATTCGGCTTAGGAATGCTATGCAGAAAGCCCTCACCCTTGCCACTTTTTGAAGAATACACTATACAGTCAATGCAATTGCCCACATGCCTACCAGCTTTAGCCCTAACCTTAGGAAACCAATAACTCTTAAGAATGAGGTCAGACATCTTGTCCATTCCCACGTGCCCCATCTCATTATGAAATCTGTATAAAATGTGGTCTTCCATCTCCTCAGGAACATAGAACAGTAAACCCCCCTCGGTACCCTTTCGATACAACACTCCATTCCGCATTTCGTACAGACAATGCTCCGATTTCTGAAGTTTCTGTTTCAAATCCTTCAACTTATGGTCTCTATTCTGGCATATTATTAGATTTTCCTCAAATGTATTTGACTCAACCACCAATACACCAGTACATCTACTTAGGGCATCAACATGTCTCATTCGGCTACTAGGTCGGTGCTCCAGTCCATAGTCAAAATTTTGAAGCTCCAAGGCCCATCTTGCAATTCTTGGATTTATTTCCCTCTTGTTCAGCGTCAAAGTCAGAGAATTACAATCCGTTACAATCCTAAATTTCTTACCCTGAAGGTAAATTCTAAAGCGCCTCAGTGCGTAGATTATTGCTAACGTCTCAAGTTCAAAGCTGTGGTACTTTGACTCTGTATCCGTAGTCCTCTTTGAAAAGTAAAAAATGGGGTGGAATTTACCATCGCTCTTTTTCTGCAATAAAACAGCACCGAAACCAATGGAGCTTGCATCGCAGTGGAGCTCAGTGTCATCCTTCGGGTCATAAAGTGCAAGCACTGGTGATTCAATAAGGTTTCTTTTAAGTAACTCGAAAGACTTCAGCTCATCCTCTCCAAACACAAATTTTCTGTCCTTCTTAGTTAAGTCGTACAGAGGTTTCGCCAACATTGAGAAATTCTTAACAAATCTCCTAAAATAGGAGCACAGCCCAAGAAAACTTTGCACCGAGTGCGCCCTATCCGGCACTGGAAAATCCCTTATTGCCCTCAGGCCTCTATCGTCAGCCCTTATACCATCCCCATTTATGGTGTAACCTAAATACTTAACGGACGTCTGGAAAAATTCACATTTATCATTCCTGAGTTCCAAATTATTATCAGACAACCTAATGAAAATTTCCCTTAAAATTTCAAAATGTTCCTCTATACCAACCGTTGCAATCATAATATCATCCAAGTATATAATCACCCTGTCATCCTTGATCATATCGGCAAAAATTCTACCAACAAACCTCTGGAAAACAGACGGAGCATTCTTCAAGCCAAAAGGCATCCTTAAAAACTCAAATTGTCCCACGGGCGTAACAAAGGATGTAAATTTCACTGAATCAGGATGAACAAACACATGAAAAAAACCATTTTTCAAATCCAACTTCGTAAAGTATTTTTTCCCTGAAAGTCTGTCCAATAGGTCATCTATCAATGGAATCGGAAAGTTGTCCTTCAACGTCACCTTGTTCAGCGTCCTATAATCTACACACATCCGTAGGTCTCCTGTCTTTTTCCTCACTAAAACTATGGGCGAAGCTTGGCCTTATATAGCCCTTTTCCAAATATTCATCCAACAGTTTCGTCAGTTCTGTTCTCTCTAAATACAACAACCTTCTAGGTCTACAATTAAAACATTTATCGTCGCTCAAACTTAATTTGATCTCACCATACACAGCTGGCTTGTATGGGCGTTCAGGTTTCAAATAATAATCCCTATACATGCAACCCAGCCTAGATATACCGTCATACCCAATACCCTCGCCAATAACGAAATCAGACCCATTTGAAACCCCTATGTCAATCGAAAAAATCGTACTATCAAAATCCTCATCACAAACCATATAGCCCGCCCCTTCACAATCCGCGTCCTTTTCCCTATCACACGATACCAACTTAAGGCCAGCCTTGCCCAAAAAATCCCTCCCCAGAACACACTCGTACGACGTCGTCTCATCAGAGACGACAAGCATGTCAAAATCTATAACCCTGCCCCCAATCCCAACAAAACATCTGAATTTTCCATAAACATCCAATCTAGATGCATTTATTCCAAGAAAAATGCTTTCACAGCGTAAAAGAGAATTAAAATCAATATACTTCAAAATGTTTGTCTTTCGCACGAAACTAACAGCGCTGCCAGAATCCATCAAGCATTCTAAAGAAAATCTATTTTTTAAACTTATATTTAAAGAAAACTTATAATACCTTACATATTCATCATTCTCGAGAAGTTGTACAGCTGTTCTCCTTTGCGGGCAATTGGCAACCCGATGTTCCATGCTTCCGCAACCATAACATGCTCCTATCTTTCTCTTTGGCTTTTGAGAATCGGAAGCAAAATGCCCAAATGAATTGCAGTTGAAACAGCGAAATGTTCCCACTCTATCTGTGTTTACCCGGTCACTTTTTAAGTGAAGACGACCACCGCTTTTCAGCTCGATTTTCGAAAATGCTTGTAGAAGTTTTATTTTACTGGTGAAACACTGGAAACTGGCTTGTAGTTGAAGCTGAGCATCAGGAATACCCTCGATAATATGCTCGATGAGCTCTTCTTCCTCGATGCCAAGTTTTTTTGACAAAAGTATCTTCTCATTATAATACTCTGAAAATGATTCACCATATTTCCACTTACGGGCTTCAAAATGTCTTCTCATTGTTAGCTTATTTTCTTTTTTAGAAAAACTTTCTTCCAATTCATCCAGGATAACATCTGTTGTAACCTCTAAAAAGTTATATTTTGAATGCAGCCACACTTGGGCTTTGCCCTTTAGTTTACACATTATCAACGTTTTCATCGTGTTTTCGTCTACGTCGAACACTTGGAAGTTTCTCACCTTCATACTCGGGTATCATGTCTTTTAAAACGTTAAACTCTATTTTCATCTGGTTTGAGCTTTGCGGTAAATCGACTTGTAGATTCTCTTCATCGTCTTTCTCTTCACTAACTGTAGCCACTTCTCGTCTTTTTTCGGTTTCAGCTATCATTTTCAAATATCATTTTCTTTTTTTAGTAACTCCTTTTCTCGTTGTATCAACTCCAACTCTTTTTCTAAAACACTCACGAAGTTATGTCCAATGCTTTTTTCTGCCATTTTTTGTTGTTTTTCTAAACGATCTTTTGACTGTACTTCTCTATCATTTGACTGACCACCATCTTTTTCTTTTTGTAATGCACAATGACTTATTAGCTGACACTCATTTTCTTCCTGACTGTTTTCTCCATCATTTTCCACACGATCATTTTTATTATTTTCACCCACCTTGTCTATCATTATTACTTCAGATTGATCAATATCTCTTGGGCATTCGCCTCTCTTAACAGCCGGCACCTCACTCAGGCGAACAACTAGTGCACTTTTTGTACCGGTCGATGTCAGTCCGAGATGTTGCAATCAAAGACGCAATTGCGCTGAAGTGTAGTCTCTTCCACAAACACTATTAGCTTCTATGTTCTGTTTATTAAGTTTTTGGGGTTCTTCCTCCTTTCCTCCCTTTAATACTTTCAGTTCTTTATTTAGAAAAAATTTATTTTATTTTTTGTTTGGATTCACAATCCCACTTCTGAGATTTTAAGCTTCTTCTTGCTTCCTTAAATAAAACGCGATCTTGTTCAATCAAAAGTCAGTTTTATAATATGTAATTTCTTTATATCTTTACAAAAGGAAACTTAGCAACTAGCAAAGAGATAACTTAACGACTATGCTTTATTTATCCTTGTAGTGGTGCATTATGTACGCTATCCCAATGCAGACAAGCAAGAAAGAAAAGGACAAATATAGACATAGCAACCGCTTTATGTACATACATATGCATATAAACAATACTTCAGTATTGCGTACATAAGCACAAATACTTATACATTAGTTTTAAATAAATACATATACCTATGCAAGAAATAAAAACGCGTGTAAGGCCCCTTTCAGATTAGGCAACTTTACTTGCGCAAGTATAATTTTCACTTTTATTTATTTTCTTTTGAACTTGCTTTTATGTTCACATTCAGCAACTTTTTTGAGCAAGTTCAATTTTCTTATGCTCGAATTTTCTTAATTTGTTGACGTTTTTTTCATTTCTGTATTCATTGTAATTGTGAAAGTGATTTTAAATATTGTGTATACAATGGAAGTTGAAGAAAAAAATAATTTAGTTAAAGATATACTTGAATATACATAATTGCCAAGTACAAGTATAGAATTGCCAAGTACAAGCAAGTCTGTACTCAAGTGTCGGTAATTCTTTCCCCTTCAAACCGACCTTTCCTCTCACACCCACAAACACAAGACTTGCGCAAGCAAAATTGCCTAATCTGAAAGGGGCCTAACGTAAAAAGACAAACATTAAGGAAATTCACTGACACTACAATCCCTGACATAATGTATGTACATAAATATATTTTTATTTCTTTTTTTATATTTATCTATTTATTTGCAATACAGAGAAAGCCCACATGGCTAATTATAAATGTATTGAATTAGTAAAAAATTAAAAATTTAAGTTAACTACAATTTTAAATTTACTACATTTCATAGGTTTTTGTAATAATTTCAATTACATATATCGAGCCATATTTCCATTTTGCTTATAAGTAGAATATGGGTAGGAAAATAATTGAAGTTCATTTGGGAAGACACTCCAATTATGGTGTACTATTTTAACAAAAGATGATCAACGAGAATTATACTCCTCGTTTCAAGAAATGCAGTTTCATCTTTTTCCTCTGGCCATAAAACTGTTTTAATAAAACAATTACGGCCCTATGTATAAGCAAAAATTGGCATGAAGTTAGCATAAGTGACGAAATTTAATTAGTTGTTAACGAGTTCCTCGATACAATTTGACATTAAAAATGGTCGCATTGTCTAATTTTAACCAACCTCTAATTCATAGCGTGATTTTTAATGTGAAGTTTCATAGCAAAACTCTTTAAGATTACGTTCAATTTTGCCACTTTTGCTAACTTCATGCCAGTTTTTGCTTATACATAGGGCCGTTAGATTTTTATGTGTTTCGTCTGAATTAATTTTTACATGAACATGGTTCAGTATGTTACATTCTGAACAACATAAGCCTTTTCTTTTTAGACCGTATTTGATATGAATGAAACAATTTGATTTATAAAATTATTGTTTTTCTAACTTACTTTTAAAATAGTTATTAGCACTAAAAGTTATTTCTACTTCAACATTTGAACATGGTAATGTTAATAGTCCTAGAGGAAATATTGACAGTATTAGAAATAGATTATGATCATTTGAATTTCTAGAATTATGAACATCAATCCAAAATTTATCGGTTCTGAGCAAATTTTTCCATTTATTTATCCTTAAATTTCCAATACTTCGTTCTATTTCTTCAATTTCACCATCCCAGAAGAGTTTTAGTAAGCCAGCTAGAAGCAATGCATTCAGTTTCCAAAAATATATTCATTTTTTGCCTTACTAATTCCATTTACAAAAGTAATAATGTGTAGTTTTTATGTACTCAGATGCAAAAGTTACTGGTTTACATTTTTTTTACTTTTGTCCACTTTGTTAGAGAGCCTTACGTTAGTACTTTTCAGAAGTATTTTTGGAAGCTTTCGTTATCAAGAAAGCAATACATTGCTTCCCTCAGTGGTTAGTGATTAGATTATTGTAATTAAACTATTTTATAACGTGCATGGTATCCTCTGTAATTTCTAAAAATATATTCTTTTTTCTCACTATGAAAGTTTTTCTTCCTTTGTATTTCACCCAGCTGAATTAACATTCTGCAAAGGAAACTGCATGTCTAAAAGGGGTGAAATCAGATAGTTTTTGAAAAGTGAAAATAAAGCCACCACACTTTAACAAATTAATATTTAGTAGATTTGTAAAACGCACTTAAATCAAAGATGAAAAGCACCAATTTAGTGCCTTTTTTTAAGCAACAATTTGAAAAATTCCGCACTGTTATGAATTAAAAAACTCTAAATCTAGTACGAAAAGCACTAAATTGGCATGCTGCATACGAAGCACTAATGCGTAGTCTAAACAGCATGATTCATAAACAAGATTCAGAGAGCGAAGCAGGTGATTCAACTTGTCGTCTAAACATAGCATTACACAACAAAACAAAATTTCGATTAAAATAATAATTATAGGTAATTATTAAATTTTCAAACAAACAACAAAAATGTAAGTATACAAACATACATGCATGTATGTAGATAGTATGTGTATGTATATTCCCACCTATGCATATTCACTTTCTTTCCTTTTTCATATTGTACACAATTTCAATTCTGTATTCCCGGTTCACACGTTTCAACTTTTGTTGCTCAACTCATAATTCAGCTGTAAGAAAGACGGAGACGGAAATACAAATAGCTGACTGCTTTTGCTTCAAACATTTCACAGCACAGAATTAAGCAAATAGTTTTTTTTTACATTTACATGCTGCTTATACAATGTGACATCCCTTTTCCACACGGAAAGTTTGCTTTGCAAAGTCTTAATTCAGCTGTCTTTCACACAGCTGAATTAAGACTTTGCAAAGTAAACTTTCAGTGTAGAAAAGGGGTATGAATAGCAGAAGTCGAAGCATAGCATAATTTCTGTGCTGATGCTATTTTGAAGTCAAGAACTCGAACCCTGGTTTTGAGGCAGCAAAAATAAAATTAAATATATGAGTATTTTTTCTGTTTTTGGAGTTTTTTTTTTTCATTTTGGGTTTTTTTCTGTTTTTGGGATTTTTTCCATTTTGGCGTTTTATTTTATTGTTTTTAGGGTTTTTTTTTCATTCTGGTGATTTTTTTCTGTTTATGGTGTTTTTTCCATTTTGACGTTTTTTCTGCTTTTTGGGGTTTTTACATTTTGGCGATTTTTTTCTGTTTTTTTTTCATTTTATCGACTTTTTCCATTTTGGCGTTTTTTCATTTTAGTGATTTTTCCGGTTTTCCGTGATTTATTTTAGTCTCAGAAATTTTTTTAATTAGGTACTTTTTTAATTTGGCGATTTTTTATTTTTGGCGTTTTTTCAGTGTGAACGATTTTTTTTATTTTGTCGCTTTTTCTCTTTTTCGCGTTTTTTGTTTGGTTTTTTTTCTTTTTGCCGATATTTTTCATTTTGGAGATTTTTTTTGTTTTTGGCAATTTCTTTTGGGTTTGGCGATTTTATAATTTTGGAATTTTTTTGTTTTACCGTTTTTGAAAATTTCAAGTTTCCAAGATACAGCAAGTTGTCAACATTACATAGTTAAATTGCATTAACTGATGGAGCACCCTTTAATTAAAATTTTTAGAAATTTTAGTGTTAATTGTTGTAGTCTGTGTAAAAATACACTAACTTTACAAATTTTTTTTCGTTGCTCGTTTTGGCACACCCTATAATTTCCAACTCTCATGTATTTGTTGTTGTATCGGCCAAAGGTCTACACACTGTGTCCAAATTTCAGGTCCGTAGCTCTTACGGTTCTCGAGAAAATAAGACTTAAGCCATTATTATTTATTGCCACAGATATGTATGTATGTATATGTTCATATGTACATTAGCTATGGCACAGTTTATATGGGAATTCTTAATAAGGAGATTTCGACTTCCAAGAACCCCCCATTTTGTGAGGTTTGGAAAAAAAATATTCGACCCAAAAACTGGTGGCGGTCAGATGGGGGCGGTCAGATGGGGGCAAAGGGTGCCGCATCGTCCTCAAAGTTGAGGGTAAAAGCAAAAAAAACTACAAAAAATCATAACTTTCCCGGGGTCACCGCTACCAGGGTCAAATGTATGACGAGCACCCATTAATTTTCTCCGCCCACCATCTTTTTAAAACACACCGACTGCCTAACTCCTTTCCTTAAGGGGGCTCCCATACAAAGGGGAAATTTTTATAAAATTTACTCGCAGGGTTCTAACTGCCCCTAGGGCGTACCTATCGAAGTCAAATGTAGGATTGACCTCCAATATTTTTTCATTACAAAGATTTTCTCTGAACATACTTATCGTCTATCTTCAACCATTAAGGTGGCCCCCATATAAAAAAATAATTTTTTGAATAATTTTTTTTAAGAAATCCTCTTTTTCCGCTTTTATGTTGCCTCCTAGGGGGGTAAAATGTAAGACCGACTCGCAGTAATTTTTCATCTTCAACTTTTCCTCCGAACATACCTATATCCTATCTCGACTCATTAAGGGGGCCCCCATACAAAGGCGGAATTTGTACAAAATTTACTCGCAGGGCTCTAATTGCCCCTGGCGCGTTCCTATCGAAGTCAAATGTATGAACGACCTACAATATTTTTTCAATACAAGGATTTTCTTTGAACATACTTATGGTCTATCTTCAACCATTAAGGTGGTCCCCATACAAAAAAATAATTTTTTGAATAATTTTTTTTTAAGAAATCCGCTTTTTCCGCTTTTATGGTGCCTCCTAGGGGGTAAAATGTAAGATTGACTCGCAGTAATTTTTCATCTTCAACTTTTCCTCCGGACATACCTATATCCTATCTCTACTCATTAAGGGGGCCCCCATACAAAGGCGGAATTTGTACAAAATTTACTCGCAGGGTTCTAATTGCCCCTGGCGCATTCATATTTACGAACTGCTATTGAAAGAAGTGTTCGATGCTAAATTCGGCAAAATGTCTGGGCCAGGAGTGCCATTATTTGCACGTTTGAAAGATCAATGGAAAAATATTAAAACCAAACCATATATTCCTGGCATAGGAAAAATCGTAAATAATGCCATACCTAATGTACATGTAAATATACCCTATAGGAACTCAAATCCATTTGTAAGTAACTTCAAACTGATTTTTTAATAACCACAACTGGTTGATTAAGTGACTTTTTTCCTTGTCGCCGACTCACTATTTTAACATAGGCATGTCATAGGCGGTAGTCAATTGGCAACCTCTGCATGACTTTTAAATTGACTACTAACTAGTTATTTTTCAACCAATTTGTAGTTAATTAATATTATAGCAAAAAAAAAAAATATGTTTATTTATATTATATATATTATATATATACATATATATGTATATATTTATATATATCTATGTAAATATATAAGTAAATATGTATATGTCTATATAAATATTTATTATTATTATATTTAGTGAATTCACTAAAAATAAAAAATTCGAACATACATATATGTACATAAATATATCCATATATACGAACCGATCATAGAAAATATTATTGAAATTAGAGTCTAAACACAATGTTTGCGGTGCGGTGCGATATCTCGTTGCGGGAAAGAAAAATAAACATAATACAACGGAAGGCGGCTACGGCAATACTTGTCATTGTTTGTTTAAATTTTTATTAATTTTTTTGTGGATAAATTTTTAAAAAATTTTCTAACAAATTTACTCTTTGTTTAATATTTTGTAATGGAGGCCCTATGCTCCTTATAGAAATGACGGGAACATACATATATACATATATAATAATCTGTAATGGCAGCAACTAAAAACAAAAAACGATTAACATTTTATACATAATCAGATATATTTGATATATTTTTTAAACTTTTGAATTTTATGGAAAATGTTTTTGAACTTCAAAATCATTTTTTTGTTCATAATAATGTTGTGAACACCGCCAATTATTCAAAAACTATGGCAACATCAGAAAGAGAAAAAGAGTAAAAAATTGAGAGAAAAGAAAGTCCGCAGAGAAAATAAAATAGATTTTAATTTTATACCGTTCCGCACTGCGTTTTTTTCCTTCAAAATCGTATGAAAAACCGCACCGCAATGAATTATCGTTACATTGTGTTCAGACTCTTATTTAGTTTTTTTTTCAACACAAACATTTGGCATTTGATTTCATGGCATGCTTCTTTTGATTTTTTTACTTTCTTTTTATTTGTTTTTATTTATTTCTTCTATTCAATATGTTTGGTTGATATCTGCATGAGATTTAAACCAATTTGTAGTCACTTGCAAAATAATTAATTTATAAGTTAGTGTTTTTTCTCAAATGATTATTTTATTTAGTACATACATACATTAATATGTACATATGTAAATACAAAAAATTTAATGGCGAGAAAATCGATATTATTTATTTTAATACTTTATATTATTTACTTTATACTTTATATTTAAAAGTAACCACTGTTAATGTCAAAAAGAGCAAGCGTAATGAGCCACTCAATGTACACAATACGCGGAGCAAAAGAGCAAAAAATAAACAATGTTGGTTCTTGGTCAAAGAGTATGCTCCTACAGGTAAGGAGCAAACGCAAAGCGCAAACAGTGGTTGCTCTTTTTTTGTACTCCGCTCATTGTGCATGCTCTACATTTTAAAGAGCAAGACAACAGTACGCAATGAGCAAAAGAGCAAAAGAGTGCGTATTTACCTACCCTGGTTAGTACATTAAAATTTTGGAAAAGAAATGTTGTACTGATGTTAGTTGTACCCGCAGACAATCGTAGTAACGTCGTGCTGATTGTCTTTTTCTGCCTGGGTACTTTTTAAAAATAAATTGTATATACGACACAAAACGTATTTTTCACTTACAATACAAGTAGTAGCAAATGGTTAAAACGGACTTGTGTGAAGATAAATTTCGAAATTTAAAACCCAAAACTATAATATATATACATATATATATTTTTTTTTAATACATGATTTTTATTTATTGTATCTTCATATATGAACTAACAATAAGTATTCAAATCTTAAATATAAAAATATAATTAGGCCCGACCAACATCGGACATAACTTAGTAATAGTTATATATAATACATAAGTAGTGATAATCAAAAGGAAAAAATTAATAATAAAAGTATTTTCAAGAAGTTCCATCTGGAGTGCTGTGAATAAGAGCCCTTGTGTCCCCCTTTTTTTTACAATCTAGGGTGAGGGTTGAATTTCTACCAACCAGCCAATGTATCTAAATTAGTTTGTTTCATTTGCGTTAGCTTAGGGTCAATGTGGTATTTCCATGTGAGCCTTCGATCAAGATGTATACCAAGGTATTTAACATGTAAGTTTTGAGGAACAATTTGATTATTGATTGTAATGGAGGAACAAGTGTCTTTTCTTAAGGTAAATGTTACCTGAGAACACTTCTGTTCGTTTACCTTTATTCTCCACATGTTTAACCATAGTTCTAGCTGAGTAATATGTTGCTGAAGATATCGGGAAGCCTCGTGAGGGTTTTCGTGCATACTAAGGCAGGCTGTATCATCGGCAAATGTAGATGTGTGAATATTACTGCTCAATGGCATATCACAAGTATAAATCAAATATAAAACTGGCCCCAGTATACTCCCCTTTGGCCCACCGGATGAGATTATTTCAGGCGTACTCATAAAGTTTCCTTCCACAACAGTTAACTTCCGGGCAATAATGTATTTTCCAGCAGATTTAGAATGTTTATTGGTAGGTAAGTCTTTAATTTTAAAATTAGGCCTTCATGCCACACTTTATCAAATGCCTGAGAAACGTCAATGAACAGCGCAGAGCAATACTTTTTTTCTTCAAAAGTTTTTCTTATAAATTGAACCAATCTATGAGTTTGTTCAATGGTGCTATGCTGACTTCTAAATCCAAATTAATGATCCGGTATGCACTCATTATCAGTTAGAATTGGGGACAATTTTATCATGAGTAACTTTTCAAAGAGCTTTGACATTGATGACAGTAAACTTATTGGCCTATATGACTCAGCTTTGGTAAGATCTTTGCCCGGCTTTGGAATCATTTTAACCTTGGCAAGCTTCCAGCTGTTTGGATAATACTCCAGTCGTAAAATGGCATTAAAAATTAATAACAGGATTCTAATAGCTATACGAGGCAACTTCATCAGCATCTGGTTACTAATTCCATCAATACCCGGAGCTTTTTCGGGTTGAGTTCTGCAATTATTTTTTTTACATCACGCGTCTTAAATTTTATTGGTCGAGGGGGTAGCGCAACTACATTTGAAAAATCAACAGCACCAGAACATGTGTTTGGGGTAAATACGGATTTTAAATGCTCACCAAATATTTTACCTTTTTCAGTATCGCTTCTTGCCCAACCTCCTGTAGATGTGCGCAGAGGTGGTTTAAACTCAACTGGTGTTTTAAGCTTTCTAGCAGCGCGCCACAAAGAGTAATTAGATGCTGGTGTGACATCAAGACCTTCCAAATAATTTTTAAGAGATGCAGTTTTTTCAAATGCAAGCAACTCTTGGAGTCGTTTAGTACACTCTTTAAATCTGATTTTAAGTTGGGGTGATCTGTGCTGTTGCCATTCTCTTCTAGCTCTTCTTTTTTCACTTACGAGACGTTCAATATCCGTAGAATAAATTCTATTTACCCTAGTCTGCGGATGGGCGGTAGTGCATGTTCAGCAGCCTGTTTAATATTTTCATTAAGGTTGGCAATGTTAGATTCAATATCATCAGTTGTTCTTAGCGTAATATTTTCCGTGCAATGACTACTAAGATATTTTTTAAATCCCAGCCAATTAACTCGATTTATAAAATTCGCATATGGGTGAGGTAAGTCACTTCTTAATGGGCTACAAATTGTAACGATCGTGGGAGAGTGATCGGACGAGAGATCTAGAGAAGCTTCAATTTGAATTAAATCCCTAGAGATATTTTTCATGACGTCAAAATCTATAACATCCGGAATTTTATGTATGTCAGTAGGCCAATAAGTAGGCTCCCCACTCGAAATGACATCTAAGCCCATTTTGGAAATTGTATTGAACAACGCTCGACCTCTGGGTGTAATAAGACGCGAACCCCAGAACGTATGTTTAGCATTATAGTCGCCAGCTGCTACGAAACAAGGGCCCAGAGATTTGTAAAAATCCTCGTATTGGTCCTCAGTAATTGCGAATCTAGGAGGGGAGTAAATTGATGATATGACAAAATTAGTGCAAACATTTTCGACACAGATATTCGTTGCTTGTAAATGTTCTGCACAAATGTTGTCAATAATATAGTGCTTGAGTCTTGACTTTATTAAAATTGCTAATCCATCGCATGCTCTTCCTCTCGGGTCCTTTGAATCATATAAGGTGTAGCCATAAATTTTAAAAAGGCTTCACTAACTAAAAGGTATGTCCGTTCTCCAGGAATTCAAAAATTTCAATAAAAAAAATTAATTTACTTGATAGTTAAAAAATTATAGTTTCTTTACATTTTTTATGACTTTTTTTGTTTTTATAAAGAAAAATATAATAGTCTGCATGTTTCGATTTTTTTTAGCTGATTTTGTTGAAAAATATGGCCAGGATTCCATTTAGAGTACGTACTTCCAAGATTTTCATGTCGAACAGGGCTCTGTTATCAGGTTAACATAGCTCTGTTAATGCAATTGGATTATGTCTTGGGTTTAAATTTCGAAATTTATCTTCACACACGTTTAAAACGGGTCTCCGGAGAAAAAATTCGTCCAATAAGTACCAGCTTTGGACGGTAATTAATCGTGCGTGGGAGAACATTCCTGTAGAAACGTGTCAAAAACTTGTCGGTTCGATGCCCAGACGATGCTTTGTTTTTACTAAAAAATAATGGAGGAGTTTCTGTTGAATACTTAGGCAAATAAGTAATAACTAAAGCACATTTTTAATTTCATATACACTAGTGGCAAAAACTAAAGCAACTGAGCTAGTATTATTACAATTCCATACCAGTATTGTAAAAAAAAGTATTTAAATAGGTTTAGCAGTTCCTATTACAAACTTTTAACGCTATATTAACCTTTACCACCAAAATTTTTTTTAAATTTAATTTAGTTAGAAAAAAAATAACCCGAAAATAAAAATAACTCAAAGGTGCAGGGCAGAAACTAAAGGAACTCGCATTATTTTATTAAAATTTTTAAATCTATTTTAATAATTAATGGGTTACCCGTTATTTTTCAAAACAGCAACGCATCTTCTTGGCATTGAGGTGATTAATTGATCAATTTCGCTTTTAGAAATGCTTTCTTAGGCTTCTTTTCTTTTTAGGAAAAAATTTCGTTTTTTCGACCCTTGGTCCCGGTTTATCTTTCTGTCGACCATACCACACAAGCTCTCTATAGGGTGTAAATCAGGTGATTGGGCTGCCCACTTAATTGAATTAATATTTTGATCTTGGATCCAGAACTTAACAAGTTGCGAAGTATACTTTGGATTGTTATAGTGCTGAAAGAGCCATCCAGCAGCCGACGTCGAGAAATTTGCTGATAATGTTAATTGGTTCCAGAAGGCGTTGTGCAAGCTGTCAGTTGGGATTGTTATTGATCTCGATACCATGTTAACGGCGGATTTTTGTAGTAATGTTTCAACTCGGAATAGTTTGCTTCGGCTCTCAGAGTTGTTAGAGGTACTACGTACAAGTAGGCAGGATGCGGTTCTGAAACACTTGTTTATTGCAGAGTTAATTTTATTTACATTTATTTTCGAAGTCCACCCGTAAATCGTAGCCATGTGGTATCGATCCATTTGTTAAGGATTTGCAGATATTGAGCGCCGTTTCTATGTGGGGTCCTTTGGTATGTGAGCATATAAGTTGCTTTTGAAATGACATTAATGAATATTTAAGCAATGTTAAATGGCAACCATATGTGAATAAAATTCACATTACAGCTGCTGTGCCCACCTTATAAAGTACGTGCATAAATTGAATACGAAAATTCGAACAACAAATCACTCACAAGCTCGGTGGAAACACTTTGAAGTGATTTACTTAAACCTACTTGATTTCTTAAAGTCGGGTGGAAACATACTACAGTCAAATCCCGATAATTTGTAATCGCAAGGGACCGGCCATTTCTTACGAATTATAGGGGTTTTCGATTTAGCGGGAGTTCGATTTAACGGGGTTAAAATAAAATAAATACGAATTAACGGGGTTTTTTCAATTTATTTACTAAATTTGTTGTTTTTGTAACACCGACAGAGTTTTATGCGTGCGCTTTGACATTTTTCTTTATTATTCATGTAAAAAACTGATCTTAAAAAAATAAACACACACACAAGCAAATGCAAAAACCAACCCAAGAAAATAGTATTAAACAAAAAATCATTCTTTCCATTTTTCTGTTGTTTTTGTTACGAATTATAAGTGGTAGTTAGCAAACAATTACGATTTATAAGAGGTAAAGGAGATTTTATTTGAAAAAAACTTACGAATTATCGAGGGGACCAAAATGTATGGAAATTTTACGAATTAACGAGATTTTTTCAAGGGACCGACTGTTTATTACGAATTATCGGGAATTACGATTTATCGGGGTACGAATTATCGGGATTTGACTATATTACCTACCCTTACGTAATAAATTGTTCTGCCTTATAGGCTCTATTATTACTGAATTGAAAATAAATAAATAAAAAATAAAATAAAAATGTTGGAAGATACATATGTATATTTCATATGTTCTTCCCAATATGAACAGAACTACTGCTGCAATATTTCTTAATATGTATTTCGACAGCATTTCACATGAAATGTTGAATTTTGTACAAGGTTTTAGGGCCAAAGTACGAATGTGTTGATTGCCCAACATTTTGTAAATTTATTTTTAATTAATATCGATACTTATTTCAATATGATTTTATATAATTTACTGTTTAAGAATTTCTATTTTTAATAAATTAATAAATATTTAATTCAAGACTCAAGTAGATCTATGTATACAACACAACTTCATGTTCTTATATAAATTTATTTTTGTGATTTTTTTTTACGTATCTATTGTAATATTTGCATTCGCATTCGCTTTCGCAAAAATTAAAATGTATTATTTGCATTCGCTAAACTGGTATTCGTTAACATCCCTAGTTGAAGTGTACTGATGATTTGGCTAAGCACCAATGAAATATATAGAGAATGCTTAACCACCAGCAAATAAATTTCAATTTAAATATTTGCTTTTTAGTTAAAAATTAAAAAAAAAACAAAAAAAAACACACATATTTGGGGTTTTAAAACAAATTTTTAAGTAAAAAGCAAATTTAAAATTTATTTGCTGGTGGTTCAGCGATGTCTATATGCATTTCATTGTTGCTGTAACAAATCGTCAGTAGACTTCAACCACAAATCCACAATGAAATGCATATAGACATCGCTGAACCACCAGCAAATAAATTTTAAATTAAAATACTTTTGACAATATGTCGAATTATAAATTTCTTAAATGTAAAAAGCAAATACTTTTTTTGTATTCATATTACCCAATATGTCGAATAATAAATTTCCTAAATAATGACAAACGTTTCTAGCGAATATTAGTATTGGAAAAAAACAAATTTAGGTTTTTTGTTTTTAATATAAATGTTCGATAGAAACGTTCGTTCGCATTTAAACAAACAGGCTCTAAATAAATAAATAAATAATAATAAATAAATAACAATAAATGAATAATAAACAATAAATAATAAACAATAATAAATAAATAATAAATAATAATAAATAAATAATAAATAAATAATAACAAACAAATAATAATAAATAAATAATAACAATAAATAAATAATAACAATAAATAAATAATAACAATAAATAAATAATAATAAATAAATTCTAATAAATAAATAGTAATAATAAATAAAAAAAATTATTTTCTAACCCCTGTATCGTTTTATAAGTAGCATAGCTACAATAATAATAATTAATAACAATAAATAAATAATAATAAATAAATAATAATGAATAACAAATAAATAATAACAATAAATAAATAATAAATAAATAAATAATAACAAACAAATAATAATAAATAAATAATAACAATAAATAAATAATAATTAAATTTTAATAAATAAATAGTAATAATAAATAAATAATAATAATTAATAACAATAAATAAATAATAATAAATAAATAATAATAAATAATAATGAATAACAAATAAATAATAACAATAAATAAATAATAAATATGTATGTATAATAATAATAAATATTTAATAATAATACATAAACAAATAATAATAAATAATTAATACAATAATTGAAATTTATTTGCTGGTGGTTTAGCATGTCTATATACATATGTATTTCATTGGCGCTTCAACCAAATCATCAGTAGACTTCAACCACAAATTTTGAACAGTCACCTTACTCTTACTTCTTACGAGTAATATAAATATTTAAAATTTCAAAATTTTTTCATGATGTTAAATAAAGCATTAGTGTTCCATTTTTTATTTTTTGTTATTACATATTAGCGGCCTTATGTATAATCAAAAATTGGCATGAAGTTAGTATAAGTGACAAAATTGAACTAAGTGTTAACGAGTTCCTCTATACAATTTGACATTAAAAATCACGCATAATGTAGTTTTAACACACGATTACATCCTAGCATGATTTTTAATGTAAAATTGTATGGCAAAATACGTTAAGACCATGTTCAATTTTGCCATTTATGCTAACTTCATGCCAATTTTTGATTATACATAAGGCCGTAGGTGTGTAAGTACTTTCCCGGTAATAATAAATAATCCAGTAACTTAATGGTAGAAATTTGTATTTTGTGTGGATTTTTAAAGCATATTTTTTGATAATTCTTAAATATTACAACGTATGGGAGGAAAAATGCTTATTGAAGTTAGATTTTTTTCAATTAAATTTAAAAATTTTTTTTTAAGAAAAAAGAATTTTGCTAATAAAAAATACATATCTTCGTACACACATGCATACATACATACATACATATGTATGTATGTATATACCGTTAAAATTTCGAACATTCCCTTGATTTTCAGTTCATTTCTAAAATTTTCTTGAAATCAATGCGCATGTTATGAATAAGAAGAATATGACGTATGTACATACATATGTATGTTTGTATATACATACATACATACATACATACATACATACATACATACATACATATGCACATATATTATGGTTCTTACTGTACAAAGTAGCATAAATAAATTCCTAAAAATAATATGCAATTGAAAAAGACTAAAAAAAAAATAAATAAAGCTTGATAAATAGATAAAGCAATTCAATAATTTTAATACTTAGTTAAAAAAAAATAAAGCTTGATAAACACATAAGCAATTCAATAATTTTAATACTTTGTATGTTCATTCAACGGATCTATGTACATGCAAATTACCTACTACATACCTACATATCTACAGTGGCTCAAACGCATAATCGTACAAACACTGCATTAAACTACAGTATAGTTTTTCAAAGGATAAATTTGTTTAATTTGGAAAACAAAAACTATATTTAATTTCTTTAAAGCATAATTTATGTTATCATGTGCTTGAATTTAATAGATTTTTAAAATGTTCATAAACAAAAATAAAAACAAACAAAAAACAAAGATATTTTTGTCAAAACGAATAATCGTGCAAAACTAAATTTTCCCAAAAGATAGTTGATAATCCTGTGGTCTTGCATAATATTGAAAAGTTTTATCATTGATTCAACCAAGTAGTTACATATTTTCTAGGGAACTATTCTACCACTCAATCTGGAGAGTTTCTTTTATTTGATTCATATTCTGTAATAATTTATCTTTAAATTTCACCATAAAGCCCATTCATCTGTACAATATATTATATAAAGGGGGAAAGATAACCATTCGATTGTAAAAAAAACTACATATGCCAAGGAGAAAAGTTACATAAATTTGAGAGAAGTATAAATAAATCCCCCTATTACAGCAGCAAAATATAATAATCGTGTGTGTTCTGGCTTTCACATCGTTTTCACATGTTTTCTTATGAGTTAGGATGTTAAAACACATGGTACGCGTGTTTAAGTTAAAATTTAGAAAATAAAAATTAATAGTGTGTGTTCTAGCATCCGAATTTAGACGAGCACAATTTAAAAATTTACGATTTGAAACTTTTAGATTTTTTCGTTTTCGATTTTGAGCAAAAAACTCGTATTCTTTTCACTTGTTAACAGTCTTGTGAAAAGAATACGAGTTATTTGCTCAAAAGTGAAAACGAAAAAATTTAAAAGTTTGAAATCGTCCATTTCCAAATTGTTTTCTTCTAAATTCGGTTGCTAGAACACATACTATTAATTTGTATTTTCTAAATTTCAACTTAAACAGGCGTATCATGTGTTTTAATATTCGAACTCACAAGAAAACATTTGAAAACGATGTGGAAGCCAGAACATACACGAATATTTTTACAGAAAAGCCTATTAAGATAGTTTTTGATGAAATAATACGAAATCTTTTGAAAGAGTATGAAATAATTTCCGGAAAAGTAAATTGTTAGTCCCAAAAATAAAAGGCTCGCATGAAATTTGCTGCTGACTCTATATAACCAAAGAGATGTACTTCTGGAAGCTGGTAAAATAAAATAAAAATATCAGTTACTTCTACTAGTTAAAACTATTTTGTAAAGATAACGAACATTGAGGAAAGCAAATTTTATTAAAATGCGTCGGGTGAAAAGTGCTACGTTTGCGAAAAACTTAACACTTGGAGCATGGTGGTGTATCAGTGATGGTGTGGGTGCGTGTCTCTCGTGTAGTACCTGTAAATATTACATATGTACATAGAAGACAAAATGGATAAATATAATTCAAAATAATTATAAGCACCTACTAAATAATTATATTATATATCAGGACAATATAATAATAATAATCCGAAGCATAGCTTCAAACTCGCGCCCAATCACTTGATCTAATAAACATGATTTACCATATCTGTGAGGAATTATCCAGGAAATTTAAAGATAAACCCTCTTATGCAAAAACGATTGTTAAATTTAAAGTTGGTTTAACAAACGAATTTGGTATGGCAAAACCGGTTTTAAAGCATGCTGTGTTTAAGAATAACACGTAATTCACACGTTGATTTTTCAATGATTTTTTAAAACACGATTTTTGGAGTTTGTAGGCGAACGGTATAGAAAAGCAAAAAGGGTGGAAAAATCATATTTTCCGTTCTCCGAGTATTTTCATTTAATTTTCTTTTACACATATTTTAATTTTTGGTATGTTGCTTTATTTTATTTTTTCATTCAATGGACACTGCTACACGTTCAATATATATTGAACGCGATCCAGTATCGCGATATTTATTGAACGTGTAGCATGCAGTATTGATGGATCGCGATCCATATCGCAGAATGGCCCAAATTATGGAATCCATATTGCGGATCTCGTGAACGTGTAGCATTTTCATGATATTAGATCGCGATACGTTAATAAGAAGTGAAATGAAACAAAGACGCAGTGCAAAAAATTTAACAAATAAAAAGTAAAAAAGTTTATTACATTTGTGTAAAGTTTGTTTTGATAAAGGGTAATGGCAGAAGATAGTGAAAGCGATTGGGTTCTGCCGGTGGAATCGGAATTAACGACCGAAAAAATTATTTTGAAAGAATTTATTTTTAATTTGGAGGCATTGTCGGAGTTGTGGGACTCGTCGGCTAAAGCTTATTCCGACAAAATATAAAGAGCGGCTGCACAGCAAAAATTATTAAAGATCCGCACAGCACAAAAATAACGTAAACACTGACGCGATAAATATTGAACATGTAGCATACGCTCGTGATCCATCAATCCATTAAAATGGATCGCGATCCAAATATCACAATGTACATATGTATATTGATCGTGCAGCAGTGCCCAATGTGACAACAGCTTTTTATAATACAAAACAGTGTTGCCAGAAGTAGGGTGAAATCACTACATACAGGTATTTATAGGAGTGTAGGGAATATCGGACAAACATTTTATTTTGGCCAAAACGTGGGTATTTTTATTCTCAGATTGAATTTTTTTTGTGTATAAATATAAAAAGAACTACATATTCTTAAAATAAATTTGTTTTTGCTCAAAATTACTTCGACATTTATCTAATGGCAGGCACCTTAGGAAATAGAAAATGGGCATCAATTAAACGATGATGTAATCATTAAAGAAATTACTTACATCTATCTAACTTAAATCTTAGGTTTGTATTATAAGATAATTTCTGAAAAACTGTAGAAAAGTATGGATTATAGTATGTTTCCATCGACTTTAAATAAAGTAGGTTTAAGTAAATCACTTCAAAGTGTTTCCACCGAGCTTGTGAGTGATTTGTTGTTCGAATTTTCGTATTCAATTTATTTACGTACTTTTTAAGGAGGGCGCAGCAGCTGTAATGTGAATTTTATTCATATGTGGTTGACATTTAAAATTAATAAAATATTAATTAATGTCATTTTTTGATATTGTCACTATTGATGGATGGAGTTTGTAATTTTAAAAGGGTTGCATAAATCGAGTTCGAAAAATATTATTTTCGACATTATTTAAAATAAATCAACCAATTTGAGGTGGTTTATCCATATGCAAAATGTATGGTAAATCATGTATAAATTAAAATCATTCCGGTGTAAACACACTATTAATTTCGAATGCACAGGGAGTCAGCTTAAATAATTTAATACCAAAGAACTACTAACATATGTAGTAACCTGTTTTTAGTTTATGTTCCTTTAAATTAAAATTACTAACATTTGAAGATTTTCGTAAGTCCCTGTCCAGACATGCAATTTGTGTTGCAGCTATTCTTTAGTTTATGGGTGAGAGAGGTGAGAAGATTGGGGAGGGGTACACGGTTTCTGTGCTCGGCAATTCTGTTTTGTTTTGAAATTCTTACTTGTTAATTTAAATGTATGTATTTGTCGTTTTATTTTATTTTCTTTCTTCAGTTATATGAAAAACACAAAATATAAAAAAAATTAAATTGAATTGCTAATTTTTCAGGGAAATTTGTGGTGTAATCGAATTTTTTAACACATACTTGCAAAACTAGAATTTCCTAATGTGGACACTTATGCAATTTCAAAGCATAATTTTAAAAAATTGCAAGTCTGGACGAGAACTAACGGAAAATTTTTATCATGTAGGGAAAAAAACGATTTTTTTAAAAATCTGTTGGCAATACTAATATGATTTTTGGAAGAAAAAAAAAAATCAAAACTAGAAACATGGAAAAAATCATCGTACGAATTTAAAATGTTTTTCGAAGCAACTTAAAGAGAATTGAAAATAAAACAAGATTTTTAAATCTTCGTATTAATTGGGCCTAAGAATGAAGTAAAATAATTTCTGCAAACTGAGTGGTACATTTCCCTAGAAATATGTAACAACTTGCTTACTATGCTAAGGACCGAAGGATTATTAACTAAATACTAACTAAAAGGTTTTGTAGTTTTTTTTGTTTTTTTTTATTTTTGTTTATGAAAATGTTGAAAATATATTAAATTTTAGCACATGATAACATAAATGATACCTTGAAGAAATTAAAGCAATTTTTTTTATTTCAAATTAAGCAAATTTATCCTTTGAAAAAGTATACTATAGTTCAATTTAGTGTTTATACGATTATGCGTTTGAGCCACTGTATGTATCCAGTCCGCATCTAGAAGATTGTTTCACCAAACTGAGTCTGTTTCGACTACCTTAGACTTAAGACTCGCAAATGATTCCCAGAAATTCTTAGAAAGTGAGTTGTTTAAAAAACAAAATTTACAGAATGTATGCAATCATAAATTGATCATAAATTGATATGAAATGTGATTGTATTAATCATTGTTTCGCATGCGTTTGCAAGTATGTACTACCACAAACTGTCTCGAAAATTATTCGAAATTAAGAGCGAGTCATAAAGGACTCTTTTAGGAATGTCCAGTACTTTTCGACTCGAAAATCAGCGCATAAATGATTATTTTAATCGCGCAGAGGAGTCGAAAAGGACTCGAATGTGATTACATATTCATTTCATAAAGTGCTGACTGGGTACAAACATATACATATACATACTCCCTACAAACATTTGGAAGATATCTTATCTAGAAGATACAGTAAGGGACAAAATTGTTCACAGAAAAAAAGAAAATATATTCTATACAAAAAATATTTGTTCATAATACATCTGTCAACTCTTAAAATTTTACATATTGAGTGGCATGTTGTTTAATGTTGTATGACATATCTGTTTCGGAAATACCGTTATGTTTGTATTTATTATAAAGTTAAAAAAGAAAACACGTGTGTGAACAATTTTGTCCCTTATAAAATAAGGTATACATAAAATTAGTAACTTTTTAATTACTCTTAATTGATTTTCTGTGGATTTGGTCTTAAGTAAATAAAATATGACTAAAATTGTTTTAAACTAAATCTTAAATAATAGTGTGCTTAGATTTAAAATTTTTATAATGCCAATCCCTGTGAAAGCTTCTTTGAAGAAAAATATTGTCAAAGATTTAACTGAAGGGTTCACATATCATACAACTGCCCAAAATTATAAAATTTTAATTGGATTAGTAAATAAAATAGAAAAATAAAGTGATTTCAATATCTTAAGCAACACAGCAGGTCGCCCAAAGAAACTTTCACCTGCTGGTATCTGCGTAGCTAAGCGAATGATCACAACAGGAGCGGTTAATACAGCTGTTGAGGCAAAAAAAAATCTTCAAGAAGAGTATTATATAGATGTTAGCGGTTAAAAAAGTTCGGAGGAATTTACGAGCACGTGGATTCCTTGCTGGAACCAAGGCTAAAAACCATTTTTAAGTGAAAAAAATCGAAAAAAAAGATTAGCCTTTGCAAAAAATATGAAAATTTTACTGTAGAAGACTGGAAACGCGTTACGTGGTCAGATTAGTTCAAAATCAACAAAATAGGATCAGACGGATGGCAGTGGACATGGGTAGATAAAAGTGTTGGTGTTAAAGAGCCCAACATATGCAGCACATTAAAATTTCACTGATATCTTGGGGTTGTTTTCGTGGTAATGAGCTTGAAATTCTTCGACGAATAAAAGGTAAAACTTGTGCTACTGACTACACAACCATTCTGAAAGATTCATATCTCCCAAGTCTGGATATATTTGGTTTGGGACCTGGTCAGAGCGACATCTTTATGCAAGATAACGACCCTAAGCACACGGCTAAAATTAGTAAGAAGTGGCTTGTTAGCAATGGGATTAAGACTTTAGATTGGCCTCCTCAATCGCTTGATTTGAACACGATTGAACACCTGTGGTCAATATTAAAGAGGAGAATATTTTCTAAAAAAGAATCGCCTAGTACTTTGGATGAGCTTTGTGATCACGCCATTGAAGCTTGGGAAGATATTGTTAAAGCTGTTCTTACAAATCTTGTGGAAAGTATGCCCAGAAGGATAAACACTGTTGAAGCCGCTCGTGGTAAACATACAAAGTATTAACAGCTAAATTAGTATGTTGCTTCTACGAGAGTCATAATTGTTCACACCTACACTCTAAAAAAATATTTTTTTTTATTTTTTATGAAATAAAATATTTTTAAGTTAAAGTGTTTTCTATCATATCATTGCCTATGAATTACAAAAGGTATATAATATTCAAATAAAATAATATCTACAATAATATAATTCAACATATTCTTAATAAATACTATTCTGTGAACAATTTTGTCCCTTACTGTATATACTACATACATACATATGTATAAAATATCTTATTTTTTATCATTTAGAAGAAAATCATCAAAGCAATAATAATAATTTAATAATTTTTTGATATTAAAATATTTTTATTTTAAATGAGACATATTTTTCCTTTTTAAATTTAATTGAACTGTAGTGAATTTTTAATCAGAAGTAAGAAGAAATAATTTCTTAATCAGGCTTAAGTTCAGTAATTAATTTGAATTCAGAGGCGCCCTTGCCGTGACCGGTTTCGTGGCAATTCCACGTGAAGGCATACATTTTTAAAACGTTAAAACACATATAAGGTATAAATTGAATATGTGTTGGTTTAACGTAAAATAATAATCGTGAAATACTTATCTACCCTGGTCGCAAAGTCTCTACCCTGGCATCTGATGAATCATGGGAGATACGGCAGGGGAGAGACGTTTTCATTAAAAAACTTACACAATCAGAAAAGTATGCACTGTAATGAAAAAACAAACTAATACGGTAAACTATGCTGAAATTAAAATAAATTTTAATCAGAAATAATTTCTTAATCAGGCTTAAGTTCAGCAATTTAAATTCTTACCGAATGAAATATTTTTATTAATTAATGTGAGTTTCTCAAGAAGAAAAATTAAAGTATACTTTATTAGCTGGGGGAAATACAAATATTTTTCTGTGCAGCCACGCACTTCATCAGTAGCCATGTTTATCTACGGGGGTAGAGATTATTATTAACATGAGCTATTTAACTTAAATTTTCTATGAAATGGAATATGAGAATTGATTGTGTATACAATTATTGATTTACCTTTGGTAAATACATTTGCAAGTATCACTATTCATTTTCTGTTTTTCCATTTTCTATTTAGGTTAGCACGAAGTTATATCACTCTACCTAAGTATGTTTAACTATTCTTTACTAACCTTTTACTATCATCACATTAATTATTTTTACTTATTCGATACACCATCGGTACATACATGTACATAAGTAATATTGTAGTGGCTTTATGTTACTTTGTTTTTTCTTTCTACAGTTGACTTCGCTTTCCAGCATTCTGAAGCAGTGATTGCCAAGTGAACAGTGATCGCCAAGTGAACATATTTTTGTCACGTGCCCATGATGAATTACATAAATGAGACATATTTTTTTAGATTTAATTGAACTGTAGTGAATTTTTAATCAGAAATAATTTCTTAATCAGGCTTAAGTTCAGTAATTTCAATTCTTAGTTAATTTTAATTATTATTCGAACTCCATTTGTTTCTATATTTATAATTTGAACGGGCTAAGGTTCTAAGCCAAATTACATGTGATAATTATTAATGAACAAATAACATCAAAGTTAGTTGTAAATATGCTGACAAAACATAGTTGAACGGAACATCTAGCCGTTTTCGAAGGCCACTAAACCTTCATCAGCGTTCTTCTGTGTTTGGTCGACTGTTGAATGAAATATTTTTATTAATTTTATTTTTGGGAAACTTTTTGAATAAAAAGTTCGAAATATATTGACTATTTATTTTGTGTTATGAACCCATTAACGCCGGATGGGTAGAAAAATATCCAAAAATAGAGCTAAATTAAAAAAATTCTAGTTAAACTTAGGTGAGAGATATATACTACGTTTATACGCTCACTATTTGCAAATAAAATTATTTGCAAATAAATTAACTCACTGTTTATACGGCATAGCAAAAGTAGACAAACTTGGTAGCACTTCTATAGAAAGCTTACTTATGTTGCAAAAAAATAAAACTTTTTAAAAAAAAATTAAACCGACTTCAAAAATAAGCACTAAAAAGCAACAAATAATATAGATCTAGTTAAATAAAAGATTTTTATATATGTTACCTACAGTGCCGTTTGAAGTTGGTGCCAGCAACATTGGTAACTAAGCAGATACATATGTACATAAAAATTACTTGCAGTTTTTTTACCGGGCATGTTCCTATGTGCTTAGTACCAGTATTACTGGCACCAACTTCAAACGGCACTGTAGGTAACATATATAAAAATCTTTTATTTAACTAGATCTATATTATTTGTTGCTTTTTAGTGCTTATTTTTGAAGTCGGTTTAATTTTTTTTTTTAAAGTTTTATTTTTACCTTTTTAGTGAATACTTTTAAACTCTGGTCAATTCAAAAAAAATTTATTTGTAAGTATCTTTTTTTATTTGGAAATATGGTCCAGTTTCGTAAAAATCGATGAAGTAAAAGCACGTGAAATTAAGTGTTAAATTTTTAAATATTAAATTTTTTTTAAAACAAGATTGTGTATTTTTAAGAGTTCAAGGTGTGTGCTAAGTTTCGTAAAAATCGGTTAAGTAGAACCACGTGTAATGTTATAATACATTTTAATGGGCGTAGCCCCACCCACTTTTTCAACTTAAAAATTTTGTAATTACAAAAACCAAAGATGTTTGCTAGGTTTCCCAGCAATCAAATGAGTAGAAGATTACAAAATCAAATTTAAAAAATTGTAGGCGTGACCCCGCCCACTTTTTTAACGCAATTTTTTGGCTTTATTAAAGCTTAGGGTGTGTGCCAAGTTTCGTCAATATTGGTTAAATACAAGCACATGAAATATTATACTAAAGTTTAATAGGCGTGCCCCGCCCACTTTTTTTACGCAATTTTGTGCCTTGATTAAAGCTTAGGGTGTGTGCCAAGTTTCGTAAAAATCGGTGAAATAGAACCCTGTGAAATATAATATAAAATTTTAATGGGCGTAACCCCGCCCATTTTTTTTAAAGAAAATTTTGTCTATTTTAGAGTTCAAGGTGTGTGCTAAGTTTTGTAAAAATCGGTTAAGTAGAACCACGTGTAATGTTATAATACATTTGAATGGGCGTAGCCCCGCCCATTTTTTCAACTCAAGAATTTTCTAATTACAAGAACCAAAGATGTTTGCTAGGTTTCGCAGCAATCAAATAAGTAGAAGATCAATAAATCAAATTTAAAAAATTGTGGGCGTGGCCCCGCCCACTTTTTTCAAATGGGACCAATGGGAAGCTATACCCTCTCAGACAACAAAAAAAATTTTACAATCGGTCTAAAATGCACCGAGTTATGGACCTACACACCTAAAAAAAAAAAAAAAAAAAAATAGTGACGAATTGTTAACCTCCTTCTTTTTTTGAAGTCGGTTAAAAATAGTGTAAATGCACAAAATATCAAATAATTATTTCTTTTAATTGTTATTATTTGCTTCTATCAATATTTTTTGTAGCAATATTTGTCCATTTATTGTTTTTGCTATCAAGCATTTGTAAGCGTGGCAACCTCAAGCAATTTATTTGCAAATAGTGAGTTAATCGTGAATAGTTTTCTGAATTAGTAAGTTGCAATAAAGAGAATAATATGGCAACAATTTACAGTTTTATTTGCAAATAAGCCCTGCGTATAAACGTAGTAATAGATAATCCCTTTTTACAGACAGATAGATAAAGTATTGAACCATATAAACAAATTAAGAGGATTTTGTAAAATTGTATACTGGAAGGGAAATCAGTGGGTGAAAAACAACAAAATTTTTAATATTAAAATTTTTTTAAGAGAAACGGCTCTGTGAAAGGGGGAAACAGAAAACCCTCAAAAGCTCTTGGGGACACATAGACCTATACTTCCTCTATATTGTAAACAAAAACGTTTAGTTGAGTTGGTCCTTTTATTTTGAACATATTTAAAAATTAATTGCATGACTATTTAAATACCCACTTCGGCATTAAAGGGTTCACATAACTAGAATAATTTGGATATTAATTTAAACTTACATTTTGTTTATTAGTTTTATTGATATTTAATTATTGAGATTTATTTATTTATTTATTGCTTGTATATTTATTGGAGTTCCGTCACTGTACAAAATCAATTTCGATGTAAGTTTACATTACATTTTGGTCCATACTGCTCACATTGGCTAAGTTTTCCAATCTTATTAATCATGTGATTTAATTAACCTGTATGCAAGTGAAAAATTATATTTTATTTACATATTTATTCATCTATTGATACTTAAAATTACAAAATAAATTATTCAATTATTATGGGGCACTAGCTTCTATGCTATCAGCTCAAAAAATAAACCTACTACTACTACAACTTTAATTGCTTTTAATAATGAAATTTTATTCAGTTTGTGATAGAACATTTGGACGAAGTGTCCTTACAAGAATTAGTTAATGAAGTAAGAACTGACTCGGAGGTGGTAAAAAGTACCCGCTCTTGCGATAGTAATAGATTGTGTTAGATCTTCGGCGTCCACAATTTTCTCCATTGACTTTTTAGTTTACGAAATACTTTCTGACAGTACATACAGAATTTTTCAAAACATGAAATAAAAATTCCGTTAACTTTAAACTAACTTTAAGCTAACTGTTTCGCAACTAGTGCTGACTGACACTTGGATTACTTTCCAATGGAAACAACTAACTATTTTAGCGATGTCCTAGGCGGTAGTCAATTGTCTCACTCTGCATTACTTTTCAACTAACTTAAAATTGATTTTATTTAAGCCACCTGTTAGTTAGTAAATTTAAAATTTGCTGGGGTTCGAACTATCTAAAATAATAGCAGGTAAATGTTAATATAAAATTTAAATGAGTTTCAAAGTAGCTGAGAGTAAATTTGTTGGCTCTCAATAAATCCGATTACGTACTCAACTTAGGAATTAATTTTTGGTCAGTTCTGGATGACATTGTAGTTATGTAGCTACGAAAAGTTAACTATAAATGATAAAACAGAATATGCCCGCAACTTCAGGAAAAATCGTTGTCAAATTAACAAAGCCCATAATAAAATCTACGGTAGTAACTTCAAATGCTCTATAATTTTAGTTTTATTTTCTTTTGTGCTTATTTTTCTTTGTAGTTTTGTTCACAAAATGTATGAAATTTATTGAAAGTATGGTAGTTCTCTTGAGAGAATGAGTATTTATATATGAGAGCATAAGAAAAAACGTTGTCAAAATAAAATAGATTCTATCTATCGACTGCTTTCTGGTGCTGATTTTTTGTGTCAATTTGTATGGAAAGTGTGTTTATGCCGAAATTCTGTTTGATCATTAAGTTGATTATTTTTGTAGTCAACCACACATTCTCCGACAGGGTATGTATTGCAGAGTTGCTTTCTCGACCATCTTATACGTGCAGTGTTTGCAATATCTGGGGTCTAGACGTCGGTTTCTATAACGAGCTGATTTGATAATTTTTTTCACTTTGGGATTATGGCATTCGATACCGCACCATATTATTACAATGTTCGATAGCGAATGCCATAATTTCAAACCTAAAAAAATGATTGAATCAGGTCGTTATCGGAAGCGACGATTAGACCCCTGCATTTGCAAAGGTGTTGCGCATAATATGTGGCATGTAACAAATTCGACAATAGATGGGGTATTTTTAAATTATATTTTTATATTATAAGTATTTCCTTACTCTTAAGGACAAAAAAATATAATTTTCAAGAAAAATTTTCAAGTTTTTTTATTTTTCTTTTTCTTTTTTTACATTTATTTTGTTTGCTCACAAAAATCTTAATTAAAAAAAACATTACAATTCCTCTTACCACATCAATTTGCTTTATTAAAATTTACGAAAATTAGAATTAAAGATTATCACACAGGTTGTTCAATTGTTGTGCCGCCAACGGCCACTATATATGCAACCAATACATCCCCTAGTGCCACATCACTAATTGATTTTATTATTCCTTTTCCTTCATGTACTACCATAACAACTACCAACAATATAACAACTTCTTCTACAAATTGTGCTACCATGACCACAATAATAACAAATTCTTCCTTCAACCACAACCACAACCTTAACCAAATCAATAACAATAGTAATCATAATTCCTTGCGTGGTAGTCATCATAATAATTTAGCAACCGCAGCAGCGTCTGCAGCTCCAGCGGGCAGTAACATGGGCATGGCAATAGGCAATATGTCAACTTCAGTTTCGAATCTAGTTGGAACTAATGCCGTGCCAACACAATTGTCAACTGCTCGGCCACCATCTTTACCTCCAGCTTCTCTAATAATGGAACCACAGGCCCAAGTAATACATTTGCAAGCTACAAAAACGATACCGGGTGCAAACAATTCTTCTAATGATGATGATGATGATATAATTGGTGAAGAAATTCGACCTGCCCCCGTAGAAACTGAAGATATACGCTTGCGTATACTACAAGCAGTCTTGTTTGATCACACTTATGTCAATCCCATGCCATTGAAGTTGCCCACTTCATTTGCTGTGCATTTGCCGTCTGTGTCAACTTCCAATACAACAGTATCATGTTCGGGCGTTACTTCCGCTGCAATTCATAGTCAGCAATGGTCTTTGGGAGGTATAGGTGCCATAACTACTACTGGACCGGGTGGTGTAGCACAACAAAATTATAACCTTTATGGTGCACAATGTAAGTAGAACCTAGAAACAAATGCAACTTCTCTCATATTGAAAGTTTATTTTTTAGTATCGCGCCTCCACCAAGAAAAAGATTTCTATTCATCGCTCGGCAATAGTTCTGGACTGGCAACCGGAGATATAGATCCCGGTGAGGAAACTGAGACCGCTCCCGAGGCGGAGCTTGAAGACGATTCTATTACTCGTTGCATTTGTGATTTAACTCACGATGATGGCTACATGATATGTTGTGATAAATGTTGGTAAGTATGTTAAAATGTTGATATATTCAATAAATACAATAAATACTCGAATCATATTTCATACCAAACACTTAAAACATTTTATGTTACAATTATATAATTTTAGCGCATGGCAGCATGTTGACTGCATGGGAATCGATCGTCAAAATATACCTGACGAATATTTGTGTGAATTATGTCAACCTCGTGTTGTAGACAAGGCACGAGCGCGATCTTTGCAGTTAATGAAACGAAAAGAACAACAACAACAACTTATGTTGACGGCTCAAGCACAGGCTTCAACCTCCGCTGGTACCATGGCAGCTGGTTCTGCAAATGGTGTTAATATTGGTGGCGTAGCAAATCTGCCCAACGATGTATTAGGAGGTGCACAACAACGCTTAACGACATCAAGCGGAACGGGCTTTAAGCTTAGCGGTAACATGTCGGCTGATCCTGCTGCTCTACAATTATTAGCCGCAGGCAGTTCAAATTTAAAGAAAAGCAAGATGTTGAAAAAGACGAAGGAGGGCGTCTCTGGTAAAAGGTTAAAGAAGGCAGAAAAGTTGGCGGCTGCTGCTGCTGCCGGTTTGAACACAAATACTAAACCGATACGAAAAGAAACCAAAAAGAATACGAAACGTAAAAAGGCAGGAGCGCATGATGGCGGTAACAGTACAGTTGGCATGACTGCTGCGGAGAAGCATGCAGCCAACTTGAGACAATGGATCGAAAACTATGAACTGGCTGTAACAAATCACTACTCGCCAGAATTAAGAGCCCGTCTACATGCCATAACCAAGCAGCCTTACCTCTTGCAAAGCATTTTAAATACCGAAAACCCTATACTTAAAGAATTTAGCAATGGCAGCTTAGAAAACCGCGCAACGACAGTGCCGCATGCAGGCGGGAAAATACTCATTAGTAATTTGGATATTGTTCCGAATTCACCCATCTGTGAGCTGAGGGGCAAATATATGCTCACCACTCAATACAAAACGCAGAATACGTCAATGAATATGAATAGTCCACCTCCGAACAACTACCACCTATCCAGCTATAAAGCTCATAAAACTCCTGGACCATTTATATTTTTCTATCAGTTGCCAGGCACCGAAATTGCCGCACCACCATGCCAACAAGTGCCCCAAACAACTACCACAACGATATTAAATCCAGACGGCACTTACACAACCACCACAACAACTTTACCATCTCAACAAAGCCCGCCAACATTTCTTAAAGGTCCCGAAATCTGTGTTGATACCCGAACATATGGGAATGAAGCTAGATTTGTCCGAAGATCATGCCGTCCAAATGCAGAGATACAACATCTATTTGAGAAGGGTACCATCCATTTATTTATAGTGGCTCTGACAGATATTCGAGCCAGCACAGAAATAACAATTCGCCATGAGCCCCATGACTTGTTGGCAGTGGATAATAAGAAGTCATCCTCAGTGGTCATACAGCCGACAAGTACGCCCTGTGCCTGTGGCTTTATAAAAGATTGTATATTTGGACCACCTATACCCCAACTGCCGCCGGCGGCAAAATCAAATGCAGGTCGTAAATCTCTTGCACAAGGTGGTGGAGCCTTTGGCAATACTGGAAATTCAACGACTAAACGTAAAGCTAATCAGCAAAGTTTGAATCGTAATCGATCAATTTCATCTAGTGCCAGCGGAGACAGCAATATGGGCGTGACAGCAGTGGTCAACACAGTTAATACTGCAAATAATCTGAACAAGGCAGCAGCTGTTCATAGAGTTGCGAATAATAACAACCAGATGCCAATAAATGCGTCTTGCAGTAGTAATTTAAGTAATGCATCGTCTACATCATCAACGTTGACGAGCGTAATGCTTGATTCTGGAGTTTGTACTTCTTCGTCATCGCCCTCTGTGTCTATACCATCACCCACACATCATATGCACTCACCAATACAACAGCAGCAATATCATCAACAACAGACTCCGCAGCAATTGTTGCATAACAACCAAATGAGGTCAACAATACAGATGTTGCCACAGCAGCAGCAACAACAGTTGATGCAATCCTTGCCCACACCGTTAGTGCTATTGTCTCCAACTATACCACATCAGCAACACCACCACAACAAGCCGCAGCAGCAGCAGCAGCAGCAACATCAACAGCAACTGCAAATTCAACAGGAACTACAAAGTCAACAGCAACTACAAAGCCAACAGCAATCGGTATTGCAGCAACCTGCAATGACAGTACAGCAACAACAGCAGTCTTTAAGTCTAATAGCTCAAGCAACAACAGTTCTTAACTCTGCACAGGATGTCAATCTGAGTACTGAACAGAAGCAGCCGGAAATGTCATTACCTGTATCAATACAACCAACGTTAGAACAACCATCTCACATACAACCGCAACTGCATTCTATGCATCAACAATTAGTGTTACAGGAGCAAGAGCAGCAAGGGCAAACGCAACCAACACAAGAGCATTCAGCTTCTGCAGAAACAGAATCATCTGGTTTACTGGACACTGTTTGCCCGGAGGCTACAATAGCAGCGGTTGCCTTGCAGTCTTTAAATGCATCACATTCTCCAAATGCATCATCATTATCAGCTTCTGCAACCTGTGCCATTGTTGAAACGCAATTGAAATCCCCACAAATTACACAGCAACAATTAATAATGCTCCCAAAAACTGAAGTTATGCCAGAACAGTTGGAGCAAGAAACGCAAAAACAAAGCCAAACTCTAGAGAACAAAATTGTGACCGCCTCAGCAAGTTCTCTAATTTCTTCACCACACCAGCCTGAGCAGCAGTCGCCATTGCTACAGCAGCAGCAGCAAAAATCTCCTCAGAAAAACAACCATTCACAGAGCAATAACGCTAATGTGGGAAGGAAGACACCTGGCAAACATAATCGCACCACTAGTTCTTCTGAAGATAATGAACACCATAATGAAGAGCATTCTGTAACATCGACACCAACATACTCTTCCACGCCTAAAGAAAAACCAAAACTATCCCGAGAGGACAGAAAAATGGAGGCCATTTTAAGAGCTATAGAAAAAATGGAACGTAGTCAACAGAAACAGAAACAACCCAAGCGTCAAAACTCCGGAAGCCATAACACGACCCCGACATCACCAAATAAAACGTTGGACTCTTGTGAAAACTCAGTTGGAGGAGCAAAACGTGGAAACGGTCACGCAGGAACGGCCGGCAGATCGAAGAAGAAACGTAAGGGAGGCGCAAAGGGTGGACAAAGCGGTGGATATAATAACCAGCGAAAACGTAGACAAAGCCGCATGAACAGCCAGGAATCAGTGGAGGAGCCTAATCAGCAAGATAACGATACGATTACCTCAGAATCCGATGGCTGTGCACTGACGCACTCCCCTCCAATACAGACAATTGCGTCACTCAGACAACCAAATGTTTCAACTACTACTTCATCAACAATGGCAGGAGGTGTGGCCATAGCAGCCAAACTGTCAGCTGAAACCGCTAGCAATGTCGATCAAGCGGCCGGTCTCTTAATGGCATTTGCCAATCCAAACATTTCTGATATAACTCCACCTTCTGCGGAAGTGTCTGAGCAGCGTCTACTACAATCACCACACCGGTCATCTCAGTACATAATAGCCGCCATTAATACAACTGCACCATCACCACCCACCCCACCATCGCAAGTTAGTAGTGCTTGTTTGCTAATTGAAGCTGCATTCGGACCATTGGAATCCAACTTAGATGGCAATAATGCAGAAATTCATAATTCTGAATTCAAATATCCTTTGCAGGCAAAAACTAAAAAACATTTAATGAACAATTGGCTTCATCAAGCGGAGGATAAATCTCCGGATAACAATAAATCTATTTTATCTGAAAGGACGTCTTCTCAATTATTGCACACTCCCGTTGCTTCGGAGGCTTGCAGTGGTGTTGCCGGTGCTTCGGTAGTATCAGGAGGTTTGGACTCTTTGGTTCAAGCTGCAATGAGCGATCTAAAAGAATCGCAAAGCGACCCAGAACAGCCGCAAAACTTAAGTATTGCAGCTCAAAAAGTCGAGGAATTTATACAACAAACTGAGGCATCTGTGTGCGGCACGCAAACGCGGACACAAACAAAACATTCCTATGAATATCAACAGTGCCAACAACTTCAAAGATCATACGAAAATTTTCCAACTCCTGCTGTAGACTTGACTTTAAAAACGCCCTTGACAATAGGACATAATCTGTCATCGGAAATGGCCAGTAACAACCGAAATTTTAAATTGCCCTTACAAGTTAGCACATGCAGCAACAATTCATCTGTTAAGAAACGTTGGCTGAGGCAAGCAATCAGTGAGGAGACTCATGAAGAATTTCAACATACATTATCGATGACTCCATCACCTACTACGGCCATAGCAATGAATACATTTCCAAATTCCCAAGCACAATCACCGGCTGCCACTTGTTCGCCAGCCATTATAATGAATCACGTTCCAAATGGTTTTACTACACCATTGAAAAAGAGACGTTTATTACTAACTGGCAAAGATGAGGTTGACGAAAATATACCCCAGGGTTGTGGAGATTTGTGTGCTAATTCTGCCTCTTCCCCTACATCTGTTATGGCAACACAGCAACATCAGGAGCAGCAATTTAATACAAATGAGATGTTAGGCTCATCAGAAGAATGCGAAAGCATAGAAATGCTACGAGACGTGCAGGAAGACGTTGATGTGGATGTGGATGTTGAAAAATGTGACATAACAAATGAAGCCAAATTGAGCCGAACTCAACAACAAGATGTACAATATTCAAAAATTGAAATCGATCAAGAACAAGATATTGATGTTACCATTACCACTTCCCCGCAAGGTAATGCTCTGCAGCAAGACGATAACAAAACTGTTATTAAACAAGAAAATGACGTGGCGTGTGCCGAAGTAAAGCCCGAATTGGAGGCAAGTTCTCAACAAACAGAGCAACAACTAGCTCCTGCCGAATTCAATGATCAAGAAGACGATGTGGATATTTTGAGATCGCCAAGCCCGGGCAGAGAAATGATTAAAGCGGAGGACAATTTGGTTAAAATCGAGCCAGAGGACATAAGCGGAATGGAAGATGTTAAAATTGACGTTGAACGTGAAGAAAGTATGGCGGCCGATGATGAAGTTGTTACCCAACACAAAGAAAAAGAGAAGGAATTAATAGCAGAAGTCTATAAAGAAGACGTTCAAAGTAATCCACAATTATTATTAGACAATGTTGAAATAAAAAAAGAGTTTGAAATGAAGTTTGCAAAAGAGGAGTATACTGAACATAAAGAAAATTTAAATACAAAATCCAGCAGTGAAATACAAGAAGACTTGCTAGTAAAAACTGAAGATGAATCTCAGGAACCTAAAGCTAAAAGAATGAAATTAGAGAAACGAGATGCTGAAGACCAAATATCAGTTTGTCTTAAAACAGAAATTTCAACAGACGAAGGTTCATTAATGACTAAAGAAATAAATCCACAACCAGAGCTTTGTGCGATGACAAGAGTAATTGAAAAACAAGAAATTTTTCCTCATTCTACCACCAAAGAAGAAGAAGAAGATGAAGAAGAAAGAATTGTGAAAACAGAATCTACTACAAAGGCAAAAGAATCCACAATTAACACCGTAGCCGAAGTATCATCCTCATCATCATCTACATTATTAGCAGTCAAATCAGTTGCCGCAGATACTACTTTTGATGACATTGAAGCTTCTACAACGCCACCTCCACGCGCAACGGCTATTGTTGGTGTTGTTGGTGCAACTCCAGCTCCTATACAACGCCACAAATCTTTAAGTGACGATGACATACAAGCACGTTTACATAGCTTCCATAAAGAAAACATTCTATTTCTTCAGTCTCGCAATAAAAAAACAAAATCTTCTTCATCTCTAACATCAAACGCAAATAGTAATTCTGTATCGAGTAATTGTTTGGCCAATAGTAATGACCATCATAAAATTCGTGCTACATCATCCACGTCCTCCTCTTCGGCTAATCATCAGCACCATCACAATCATCACCACCATTATAACTATCACGAGGGCAAAGAAAAATCAGACAAATCAAGTTTAAAACACCATAAAAATTCTTCAGACGCACCCAGTAGTTCTACCAAGAAACAAAAATTGCATAAACGAGAACGAACGACTAGCTCTAGTAGTTCCAATAGTCATAAAAATTCGGCAAACCCTCAAATATCTTCATCATCTTCGTCTTTATTGAATAAAAGCACAGTGGTAAACTCAAATTCGACTTCGTCTGGAACGTCAAAGAAATTAAAGTCTTTAAAGAAGTCATCATCAGGATCATCCACCTCATCTAATATATCACTGCCGTCGTATTCCTCTTCAACTTTAGCACTTCACAATTGTTATCCGACGAGTTCTTCTACAACTGCAACCACAACGAATTTAAACTCAGAAAAAGAGAGAGCAGTAGACAAAGACAAGCATCATAGACAACGAACAACGTCGTGTAGCAATAATAGTGTTAGCAGTAGTAATTTCAATGTCGCTTCTACAGCACCTTTTCCTTCAAGCAAAAAGCGACAACTCAATTTCGAATTGGAACTAACGAAAGACATGCATCTGCTTAATAGTACCGCGACAGGAGGTAGCAAACACAAAAGGGAAACATCAAGACTTCCTTCAGACGATCACACCCATATAGCTGCAAAGAAGTCTAGGAAAGAGTCAACTTCGCATACACAAAAGGATGAATTTAAAAATGGCGGGAATAAACACATCAAAATGGAAAAAACACAGGATAAAAAATTACCTGTTGGAACTGCTGCAAACAATTCTACGAAACCGTCTACAGGACTTAATTCTGTGAGCTATCAGCCTACAACTCTACCCGTCCTAACTACACCTAGCATTACTACGCCTACAGAAGAGCCCAAACTTATACCTACTATTATATCTCAACCTCTACAATCGATGCCAACAGCTACTCCAATCTTAAGAGAGCATCCAACTATACCACACTTTAATAACGTTGTCATTGCAACAAGTAGTTCTTTGGGAAGTCATCAGCCACCACCCCAAGCGCCGCTAACTGCAGTGCAATCCCAAGTCAATCCGTCAGTACTACCACAAAACATTCCAAACCATATGAATAGTCCCAGTTTAATTCCATCTGTCCAAAGCAATCAAACGCCACAGCAGCAGCAACCACCTTTACCGCCTACTGGTTGCGTGTCATCGCCTTTATCTGCACAAACTGTTAATTTAACAACTCATTTACCATTTTACAATACTATCTATGGCAAGCTTTTGGACAATCATACACCAACACCCAGTTTATCTATACCATTGACACCATCATCCAACACTACAATGTCGTCTCCTCCAATAACAAGTTCTTCTGTTCAAACTGCAGGCGGTGTACTATCCGAATATTTGGACACTAAATTAAAAAGTTACAACACTTTGGGTGGTTATGTGTCTCATACTGCGTTGTTTGGCTTAAATAATGCAGCAGTCATAAAAGATTCGCCGGCTTCCCCAGCTGTTGTCAGCTCCTCAACAATAACTAAAGAGTCGGCTACTGAAATTCCGGCACCACATCCTCCATCTTCAGCTGTATCTGGCAGTTCATCAGCATCATCCTGTTCTGGCAATAATGTTACCACTATAACGCCTTTGAAAATACTTACAAAGACAGCGAGTCATGATCCTCGTTTGAATCCTCAATTGACAGCTCCAGAACCACCGCCGCAACCAAAGCGTAAACTTTCAATTAATGAATACCGCAAACGGATGCAGCAATCTTCATCAAATGATTCAAATAATGGAAGTTTAACTACAACACCCACAACACCTCCCACATCGCTAGATCCGTCGTCGCTCTCATCGCTTCTGGGAACGCCAATGACACCTTTAATAAACAAATGTACTTTGAATTCACCCGATCGTTTGACGCAATCTGTCGACTCACAAATCCAAAAGGAAATAATGTCGACATCAGCCGTCACGTCTTCTTCATCTTTGGATTCTCTAAACAGTAGTAGCAGTTCCATAAGTTTGAACGATACTCCTTTGAAATCTTCCTCCTTCGTTGAAGAGGATTCTACTAAAGGTAAGTGCGCAAAAATCTGGCATTACTTGTGTGTCATGTGCTCAAAAAAGCGTAAACACTAATTAGTACTTGAAAAACTGTTTGATTCAGACATGTATTTATTGATTTAAAATGTTTCCAATCATGTTGGATTCTATACAATTGTGTATTAGTTATGTATGAAACTGTTCAGCTTAATAAATACTTGTCTGAATCACACAGTTTTTCATTAGTAATTAGTGGTTATGCTTTTTATTACGCATGTGTGGCACATGGCACACAGATGTAAACCCGGCCGTAGCTTAAAAAGGCTGAGGCACGTAGAATCTGTCGTACGTTATATGTCACCTTTTTCAACTGACAACGCAACGATGGAGAAGGTTGGCACAATGAGTACTTTGTTGACGGACAGATTTGAGCAGCTATTTTATTTACTAAACTTAGTTTTTTTTTATTTATTTCTTTTATTTTATTTTTAATGCCACAAAAGACTAAGGCCCCTATTATGAGCAACTTTCGATATTCGACTGTAGTCGAAAGTACCGATCGAATGAATTTTCATTTGGTATTATGACGAGCATTCGACAAAGAACGTCGTTATTGTGAATGAAACCGGCAAACAATAGCTAAGAATTTGTGTTTGTGTACTTAAAAATAAACATTGCTTAACACTTGGACTTTTTAACAATTTTTCATATTAAAATACTTCATTGAAAACTAAATTCGTTGCTCAGCGAATTTTTCGGTGCTCATAATATGAATTTAACCATTTGAATTTCGATGTTCGATACCCAGCGAACGTCGAAAATCGAATGAAACCCATAATAGGGACTTAAATTACTACATACAGCGTAGGAATAAACTTTTCTATTATAAATGATGAAAACTTAAAGTACAATAAAATCCCACCAACAAGTCAGCTACGAGTGTGAATTAGACGTGCCATAGCCATAACTAAACCAAAATTCAATTGGTTTCTATGGCAATGTCTATGATGCTAAAAGTTTTTTTTATTCGCATTTAAAATGCGAAAAAGTCGATATTCTGTAATGCGAAAATACATGTCAAAATAGCAAAATTTATTTGAATGCAAAATAGCATTCGCAAAGCAGAAAAATGTAAGTGCAAATTATAATTTATTTATTTATTCAGCTATTTATTGTTAAAATTACAAAATAAGCAATTAAATTATATAATAAATTTGGAACTTATGAATAACCATAGGTTTGGACTGATTTTAAGGTTATGAAGTGCCTTAAGGACGAAGTGCCGTTGCATATTTTTCCTAGTGTGGCATTGCTTTCCATATAAAAAACATAATGTGAGCGGCGTTGCACACATTTTGAAAATGACATCACAAAAAATGCAATATGTCTACTCAGAAGTAATGGCTGATTCGGACGTGCCCACAAATGCACACTCTTGCGATTGTAATAAATTGTGGCAGATCATTGGCGTCCAAAAATTTTTCTATTGCTAGCTCAAAGTTAAATATGCAGCAAAATATTGCGCAAATTACGCAAATTTTTTTATAAATTAAAGATATGTTTTATAATCAAAACCACAATTTTTTTACTTTAAATTTTACTTTTATTTGTTGTATTGTTATATTTTTTTACCAGTGTTGCCCCGATTTGAAATAAAATTCGAATGCGAATACGAAAGTCTTATAGAAAGAATACCAACTTTTTTTCGCATCGCATTTCATTAGCGCATCGCATTGACTTTCGCATCGCATTGACTTTTGCATCGCAATACAGAATAAGCACCCTGTAAACAAATACAGTGTTGCCCATTAGTTTGGTTCGTACAGCTGTTTTCTATTGTTATGGTTATGGCATGCCTGATTGCACCTTAACTCAGTTTCTTTTTGAATTTCTCTCCTATTCATTGACTGCTCCTGTAAACTGTCAGTTGTCATTTAGTTTGTGTTTTTTGAGAAGAAAATGGAAAAAAGTGATTTTCGTGAGCTCATAAAGCATTTTTGCGAAAAAAAACATCACTCAACCAAGTCTAAGCTTGATGTTTCCCCATCAACTTCAATGGTAAAAAGTGGTTTACTGAATTTCATTGTGGCCGTGCCGTACAAGCTGAACGTGCTGGACTCCCAGTTGAGGTCTCTACATCCGAAACAAAAATTCACGATATGGTTTCCCAGCTAACCAAAACATTCGTAAATAATATCGCATTCGAATGTTGCGTAAACATTTATCGGACAAAACACTCGAGAACGACTATCGTAAACGGAAAGGGAAAGTGCTGCTACACTTCACTCGTCGCTCAGTTTGTGGCAGCAAATCTTTCGATTTCGATGTTTCGCTCTCGAATCAATATCAAATCTTTAGCAACATCATTTGCAATCGATTTCATTGCTTCTAAATAGCAAAAAATGTTATTCCTCTTTTGTTGTACATGCAAAAAAAATAAAAAAAATTAAAAATTTAGAGAAACAAATTGTTTCTTGTTGCTAAACTTTTTACGAGAATGTTTCGAGAATTGTTGGCTATAACGAACATTAGTTTATTTTCGAAACTCCGATCGTATAGGAGATTGAAAGTGGGAGAGATTGTGGAAGCCATAGACATCTCACATGGCTCAGTGGTTTAAATTTTTAATAATTACTTGGGGTATGAGAATGCTTTACACAAGATGGGTGCCCCGTTTGTTCACAATCGACCACAAACGCATGTGCAGTTTCCACGGCAAAAATCATTGAACTGGCTACGAATTGCTCCCTCATCCAACATATTCTCCAGATTTAGCCCCGAGTGAGTATTTCTTGTTTCCAAACTTGAAGAAATGGCCCGGCGGAAAGAGATTTGAGTCCAAAGATGATGGCCTCGACAAATCATGTTTTTCGGAAGGGATAACAAAATCGGGGAAACGCTGGACTAAGTGTATAGACTCAAAGGAGACTGTTCAAAAATAAAATAACTTTTTATATATTATTATCGTTATTATTATTATTATTATTTTCTCGTTGTACCTTCATAGTGAACAGACGTAATAGCGGAATTTTTCTTATATACAAACTAAACAAAAAAAAAAGCATACAAAAAATATTCGTAGTACATATTAACTTTGATAAATAAGCATTTTTTTGCTTTGATAATATTTTTACATATAGAAATAACAAAAACAAAAAAAAAACCGTAAACAAAAAAACATACAAAATACCCTTGAGGAATACTCTTTATGAGTACCCCAGAGGAAAAAAATAGTGAAGTGAGTTCTAACGACAGAAATGCCTATTTTACTGTGAGTTTTGATGCTCATAATGATAACAATAAAAATAAAAAATCTGATAATAATCTTGCTGTGAGTTCTGAAGCTCTTAATAAAAATCAAAAATCTGATAATAGACTTTTTCTAACGACAAAACCACAGTTTCGTCAGCGATCAACTTCGCTTTGTCCAATGCCAACTAGTGAATCGTTGACATTATTGCCTAGTACTTCTACATTTAACTCAGCGATATCATCCGCTTCCGACTCGTGGTCAACAATTAAACAAGTTGTTACTGAAGACAACAGTAGTACAAAACCAAAGGTACAAGTAGGAATGGACAGATATATAACCATTTTAAAGCGCGGGCGAAGCCCAAATTCTACTAAAATTGGATCCGCCCCAAAGATGTCTAGGGATAACAGCACATCTTCTATCAATCGTCAAAATCGTTTTTCATTATTGCAAGACAAAAACGACAAGCCCGCCGCATCATCGCAAAAGTCTTTCAAGCCACCACCTATTTATCTGAGAGAAAAAAATTCAAACGCGCTTCTAAAAAATCTACTGTCGACCATTGGTGAAAATACTTTTCACATCATTCCAATTAAACGAGGTAATATTGATGAAACTAAAATCCAAATATATGATGAAAAAGATTTCCGAAAAATTGTTAGTGAGTTTGAAAAAAATAAAACAAATTTTTATACATATCAACTTAAGAGTGCTAAAGGCCTACAAATAGTATTAAAGGGCATAGATTCATATGTTGAGCCTGAAGAAGTAAAATGTGCACTTATCGAACAAGGATTTAAGGTAAAAAATGTTACCAATATAATCAATAGAGAGAAGATTCCCCAGCCTCTATTTCGTGTTGAACTGGAGCCGAATGATATACAGTTAAAAAAAAATGAGACGCACCCAATTTATAGTCTAAAATACCTTTTACACCGAAAAATCACAGTTGAAGAGCCACGTAAGCGTTCAGGTCCCGTACAGTGCCATAATTGCCAAGAATATGGCCACACAAAAACCTACTGCAAATTACCTACAGTTTGTGTTATCTGCGGTGAATTGCATGGTACTGCTAACTGTACCAAGCCAAAAGTACAAGCTGAAAAAAAATGCAGTAATTGTGGAGAAAATCACACCGCTAATTACAGAGGATGCCGTGTATATTCTTTCGTTAAACAGGCTATGGGTCAAAAATCTAAATTAGCTCCAGTTCAATCAGCAAATGCTTACTCCGCCACTCTGCCTCAAACTAGCCAACTAGTTAATTCACGTGTATCGTATGCCGATGCTGCTAAGACTAGTTCTATTCCCACACAAAATGTTCCACCGCCAAGTAATTCAACGAATGCAAACTCTAGCTTTAACTTTAGTCGTCTTGAAGCTACTATTGAGAATCTGGTGCTAACTATAAACAACTTTACAACAAATATGACTAGCATGATGCAAGAAATGCTGAGAATGCAGAATACTCTGCTTCAAGCATTAGTCAACAAACCATGAACACGTTAAAACTATGTTTCTGGAACGCAAACGGCATTCGCCAACATAAAAATGAACTTGAGCACTTCCTCACGGAAAAAAATATTGATATAATGATGGTCTCTGAGACTCACTTGACTTCGAGAAGCTGCTTTAAAATAAATGGTTACACTCTATATGATTCAAAGGACCCGAGAGGGAGAGCATGCGGTGGATCAGCAATTCTAATTAAGTCAAGACTCAAGCATTATATCCTTGAGAACGTTAGTGAAGAATATATGCAAGCTACGAATATTTTCGTAGAAAATTTTTGTTCGAATTTCGTGATATCATCAATTTACTCACCTCCCAGATTTTCAGTTACCGAAGATCAGTATGAGAAGTTCTACAAATCGCTTGGATCTTGTTTCGTGGCAGCTGGTGACTACAATGCAAAACATACGTACTGGGGCTCGCGTCTTGTTACACCTAGAGGTAGAGCGTTGTTTAATACAATTTCAAAAATCGGCTTAGATGTCATTTCGAGTGGGGAGCCTACTTACTGGCCTACTGACGTAAGAAAAATTCCAGATGTTATAGATTTTGGCGTCACGAAAAATATCCATAGGGACTTAATTCACGTAGAGGGCTCTGTAGATCTGTCCTCCGATCACTCTCCCACAATAGTTACAATTTTCAACCCACTAAGGAGTGATTTAACTAACTCATATGCGAAAACGATTAATAGGGTCAACTGGCTAGGATTCAAAAAATATATTAGTAGTCACTGCGTAGAAAACATTCAGCTAAGATCACCTGATGATATTGAACTTAATATTGCCAATCTTACCGAATATATTAAACAGGCTGCTGAACATGCCACTACTTCCTACCCGCAGACTGGCTTTAATAGAATTTATTCTACGGATATTGAACGTCTCGTATGTGAAAAAAGGAGAGCTAGAAGAGAATGGCAACAACACCGATCACCCCTAAATAAAATCAGACTTAAAGAATGTACTAAACGACTCAAAGAGCTGCTATCGTCGGAAAAGACTGCATTACTGGAAAAGTACTTAGAAGGTCTTGATGTAACGTCAACATCTAATTACTCTTTATGGCGCGCTACTAGAAATCTTAAAAGACCCGTTGATCTCAAATCACCATTGCGTACTTCGACTGGAGGCTGGGCAAGAAGCGATAGTGAGAAAGGTAACTTATTTTCTGAGCATTTAAAATCTGTATTCACTCCCAATTCATGTACGGGTGCTGCCGATTTACCGAGTGTAGTCTCTCTACCCCCTCGTCCCTTAAGGTTTAAGATGCATGAACTACAAAAAATAGTTGCTGAACTCGACCCTAAGAAAGCTCCAGGTATTGATGGCATTAGTAACAAGATGCTGATGAACTTGCCTCATATTGCAATAAGAATTTTGCTATTTATTTTTAATGCCATTTTACGAATGCAGTATTTTCCACATAACTGGAAACTTGCCAAGATTAAAATGATTCCAAAGCCAGGCAAAGATCTTACCAAGGCTGAGTCATATAGGCCTATAAGCTTACTTACAACAATTTCAAAGCTTTTCGAAAAGCTGCTCATGACTAAATTGTCCACAATTTTAGCTGATAGTGGGTGCATCCCGGACCATCAATTTGGCTTTAGAAGTCAGCATAGCACTATTGAGCAAACGCATAGATTGGTTCAAGTTGTAAGGAGGACATTTGAAGAAAAAAAGTATTGTTCTGCCCTTTTTATTGATGTTTCTCAGGCATTTGATAAAGTATGGCACGAAGGCCTAGTTTTAAAATTGAAGACATACCTACCAATAAACATACAAAAGCTTTTGGAAAGTTATATTGTTGATAGGAAGTTTACCGTTGTGGAAGGAGACTTCATGAGTGTACCCGAGTCTATATCTTCTGGTGTGCCACAGGGTAGTATTCTGGGGCCAGTCTTGTATCTAATATATACTTGTGATATGCCTGTGAGCAATAACATACACACTTCTACATTTGCCGATGATACAGCCTGTTTGAGTATTCACAAAAACCCTGATGAGGCATCCCGCAATCTCCAAGCACACATTACCAAGCTTGAAATATGGTTGAATTTATGGAGAATAAAAGTAAATGAACAAAAGTGTGTTCATATAACGTTTACCCTAAGAAAAGATACCTGTTCCCCCATTCGAATCAACAATCAAAATATTCCTCAACATTCTCAAGTCAAATACCTTGGCATACACCTTGATCGAAGGCTTACATGGAAATATCATATTGACTCTAAGTTAACCCAAATGAAACTTAAATTGACTCAAATATATTGGTTAATTGGCAGAAATTCAACACTCAGCCTAGACTGCAAACTCTTGATATACAAGTCGCTTTTGAAGCCAATATGGTGCTATGGAATTCAGCTGTGGGGCACTGCTTCAGCTTCAAATGTCGAGAGAATCCAACGAAGGCAAAACAAAATTTTACGTTTGATAACAACTGCTCCATGGTACGTTAAAAACTCAAATATTCATTGTGATTTAAATATGCCACTAGTGAGTGAAGAAATTGCAAAATACGCAGGCAAATATTTAACTAAACTCGAGTCACATCCTAATCCGCTTGCCCGTAATATTTTGAGCTTTACTGGACACATCCGCTTAAAAAAGAGGGACACAAGGGCTCTTATACCCAACACTCCAGATGGGACTGCTTAAAAATACTTCTTTTTGATTATCACTACTTATGTATTATTTATAACTATCACTAAGCTTATGTCCGATATTGGTCGGGCCTAATAATTATATTTAGATTTAAGATTTGATTACTTATTGTTAGTTCATTTTTGAAGATACAATAAATAAATATGTATATGAAAAAAAAAAAAAAAATTATTATTATTATTATTATTATTATTATTATTATTATTATTATTATTATTATTATTATTATTCTTTATTAAATGTATAATAAATTACAAATGTAATATAAAAATTCAAGGAGCACTAGCTGCTAAGACTGAGCCTATAGGCAAAGAAAGAAAGATAAAAAAACATGTGTTTCTTCAAAAAGTCACTGAGTTAATGATCCACTCTCGTATTAATATATTTTTTTTGAAATCTCGGTGAGATTTTTAGACCAGGGGCCCGTTACTCAAAACTACAAATTGCAAATCTACAAGTAAAATACACACAAAAAAACAATAAAATTTGTAAAAGTGTTGTTGTTATATTGTATTCCTACTTTCTTTTTGTTTTTCTTTTGTTGTTAACATATTTCGTAGTGTGAAGTCACTTCGTGGCATAGACATTTTTAAAACTAAAATTTTCCATATTTTGTTTTTAATTGTCTGAGTAAACTTTTTCCGCTTTCTAAAATTAGTCTTACACGAATATTTTATTTTTCATCTGTAGGACAATTTAATGCCGCCCCCACTCTCCTGGAAAAACAACAAGAGAATCTTTGTGCCCGTTTGAAGTCTTTAAAGGAAAAACAGAGTTTGAACACTTCGTTTAGCGGAGGAAGTGGTAATCGTTCACGTTTCTCATCATTTAGTGAAAGTGTTGCCAACGGTGATTTTGGATTGAGAAAAGGTAATTTCAATATAAAATATTTTTTAAACTAAATGAATACATACTTATGGTGAACTGATAGTAAATTTTAAAAGCTCAAGTTGTGTTACTGGTAAAAGTGGCTAATCCATTAAAAATTTATACTTACGGACCAGTTTTTGATTGCAATTTTTGAGTTGATGATTATATTATTTTATTTGCAATGTTAAGCATATGTTGTCCATGTTGATTTTGTCATTGTAGTCCAATTAAAGTATGTAATTTCAGTTTTTGTTAGCGACAATGAACATAAAATGCTGAATGAAAATATTTATAAATTTTTATACTTTTACGTTATATAAGTACATTTTAAAAAAGTAATGTGAAATATTTGAAGATGGCACCACTGAAATATGTATTTGTACTTGAATACCGCATCCAAAATAATTCATTACAAGGATTCAATTGCAGATAGCGGCATTTGATGACCGATGCTTTCTTCTGTATTGCGAGAGAGAGAGAGATAGAGAGAGAGCGAAAGAAATAGACTCTCTGAGAGTATTACCCCTTTTAGACTCGCAAAGTTTACTTTGCAAAGTCTTAATTCAGCTGTGTGAAAGACAGAGGGAGGAATACTATCTCTTTCTGTCTTTCCCCAGCTGAATTAAGACTGCAAAGTAACACACCTTTTCCACACGCAAAGTTTACTTTGCAAAGTCTTAATTCAGCTGGGAGAAAGACAGAAGGAGACTGTACTACTACCTCTGTCTTTCCGTGCCTAAAAGTGGTATAAAATTTGAGTCTCTAAAAGCGGTATATTTGTATGTATCTTCTTCTTTTATGCCAACTGTTTCATAATTGTTAAGGTCTATTTATTACGTCTATGCAACTCTACAAAAACACAACAATACAAAAAAACAACACTGTTGCCGAGTTTACATCTTGTACACATGTGCCCAAAAAAGCATAACCACTAAAAGACATAACTAATAGAAAATTTTATAGAATCCAACATGATTGGAAACTGTCTAATAAATCAATAAATGCATGTCTGAATCAAACAGTTTTTCATTAGTAATGAGTGATTACGCTTTTTTGAGCACATGTGTAGCAGATGTAAACTCGGAATATGTTTAACCTGCCAGAAACACACACAAAGATGTACTAAAGTTCATAGCGCCCAAAAATGTAAGGAACTTTTGACAGTTTAAAAATTAAAACACAATGGGTCGAAAAATTATTTTGTGCAAAAACTATTTAGGTTAAAAACAGCAGAGAAGCTAAAACAAATTCGTTAACAGCGAAAATCAATTTCTTTTTGATTGTAAATTATTTAGCGGATGTCGAAATAATATCTTATGAATTATATAGGCGTGTATGTCGAAATTGCAACCGACAACTCAGAAATTTAGTTAATATAAAAAATAAAATAACAGATGTGTCTGCAAACAGTGAGTGCCAATTTCAGAGAAGAAAAGTAGAAAGAGGTACATATCGTCACCTAAAATCCAAAAGGCCGTAAGTACACTATTTAATTTTTTTTTAGAGGAGAACGAGAAAAACTTTATAAATATAAGACTATTGATTTATTAGGTGCCAAATTGAATAATGAATAAAATCGGTATTTTTGAACATATTTGCATAAAATTTTAAGGAAAGATGTATTTTGTTTAATAAAATCGGTCTTTTTGAACATATTTGCGGTAACATTTTAAGGAAAGATATACGGGCATGTTCTGTATTCCACGTGAAATTAAAAGGTGTGGAATTGTTGTTGGAAATATGTATTTATAACAACAATTCTATGGCAATTCCCGATATTTTGTTTAATCACATCATAATCAATCAAACCTAAAATGAAGCGAATAATTACTTCTAGGGTTTGAAGTAATGTTTGTCCTAAACTCTGCTTATGACAATGATTCGGAACAAACAACGGACCTTGCAATTGAAATCGTAAATTTAACCCAATCTATAACTAAGAAGAGAAAAATATTAACGGCCTGGCCCACGATGTCGACAAGAAACTTTCTATTGGTTACTTGTATTGAAAACAAAAACAAAATTGTTTATTTTATTGTTGTTTTCAATACAAGTTGTCGATCGAAAGTTTCTTGTCGAAATCGTGGGCCAGGCTGTTAGTTTAATTCAGTAGCGATAAGCTTTTAAAATTTTTTTACCTGTGCTCATCCCACGTTCCTTGCAATATGCACATAAATAATCAGGGCTATCATGAATAAAATTCCGCGTGAAATTTCTCCCTATTCCAATTAGAATTTTTTGTTTTCCCTATTATTTGCTATTAGTTGGAATTTTTCCCTGGGAAAAATTTCACGTGGAATTTTATTCATGATACCCCTGAATATTTAATATTATTTATTTACATGACGTATTTCAATAGCATAAAAACAAAAGTTTCATGGGCACAACGACATAAAACAATGTTTTCATAACAGCAACGAGAATCGCATTATAGCGAGCCTTATTTTCGATTTAATTATAAGTAACAAAAATTAATTAATTTCAGGAGAAGGTATTTTTTAAATATTCAAAAATGTTTTTGTATGTAGTTAAATTGTCGCTTACGATAAAATTTTACAGCCCGTATCTTAAAAGTTGTCAACAATTTTGGCATTTTTATAATTCTAAACTATGGGTAGGCCTATAAAATTTTAATTTGAATAAAAAGTCCATTTTCGATAACATGTCGCTTACGATAAAATTAAAATTTTCAGGAGAATGTTTTTTTTTTAATATTCAAATTTGTTTTTGTACGTAAATTGTCGCTTACGATAAAATTGTACAGCCTGTATCTTAAAAGTTATCAACAATTTTCCCAATTTCATAATTCTAAACTATCGTTAGGCCCATAAAATTTTAATTTCAATAAAAATTCGTTCCACGAATTACCGAAGTAATATTTTCAACAGTTTTAAACATTATTGAATGTACATACATATGTACTTTTTATATATAATCTATAAAAATAACCATAATTAAGAATTTCTTAAACTTTCGTTTTCGCATGGAAACTTTTTTTTTTATTGATTAAAGTTCATTGTAATTTATAAGTATTGAATTAAAATTTTTATTTTTTATTTCAGAAGATGAAGAAATCGACATTATACGCAATCGTAATCTTAGTATATCAAGCAGTATTGGCGGTGGTGATTTGCTCGACAATTGCCTAGAAGAGATCTCATCTACGTCGACATCAATGTCCTCCTCCCGCGAACCAAGTCCAGAGCGTTGTTATACTAGCACTCATAAAATTTTAACAGCATCTGCAACAACTGCAATGACAAATGCAGCTACAAGTCAAAGCAATAATGGACAAACAACAACAACAACACCAACAACACCAACACCACCAACAACATCATCATCCTCAACAACATAATATGAGTTGTGATAAAAGTGAATAGACTGGTCTGGAGTGTAAACAAAGTGGTCATACAGCTTAATTAAGCTGCTGATCGAGTAAAGATTCAAAATTTTTTAAAGAACTTTGCTATACACAGATTCGTAAGGATTCTTGATACAGGGATTGTTTTTGGTTTTTTTTTGTTTCTAAAATGAGTGGAAATATTAGTAAAATGTTGATTTCCTTAAAGACAAAATAATTGAATCGAATGTAAATTTTTTTTGGGAAAGTCGTAAGGATAAACTTTTATATATGTATATAATTGTATATTGGTACGTGTGGATGCATAGATACATATGTATCCAAATGCATACATGTTTAGATAAGTGTACATAGCGAATAATGTTAATCAAAAATGTCTTATTTCATTTCCCCTCAAAACAAAAATATATTACGTATAAAAAGATTATGGTTAGATTTAGAGAAAAGGGAAATTGTAATTACTATTATTTTAAAAAAAATAGTTCTAAAACTACTTTTATAAACTCTTATAGTCTCTTTATTTTCTAAACATTAAATTATATTTAAAGTTTTATATAACTGAAAACGTGGCTTCTCACAGCTGTACTATATATGTGTCAAGGAAATATTTGTCTAAAATTAAAAGTTTTCCTAAAGCAGAATTTCTTCAAATAGTAAAATTGTTGTTATGGCTGCTCTTGCTTATCAAATCAAAGATCGTGTATCCATTCCTTTTTGTCTCAAAAGGGTTTTTGCAAATGAACATATTTAACGAAAGCATGATAACACGTCTTAATAAGTAACTGTATTTACAGCTTCCCTGGATTCTGTAGAGTAGTTGGTCATGTTTAACACTTAACAATTTCTTTCTCTATATTTTGTTTAGTTGAATCAATAATCATCAGATATTAGGCCTTTATTTGTCTTTCTTTACTAGATTTTATTGGAAAAAATGTGTAAATTTAATTTTCTTATGGAAATGTCTTATCATTTACATTTGTTTACATTTTCTTTTCAATTTAAATTTCACTTTATGTTATATTATTTTTTTTTTAAATTAAATTTTTATCTTAATCCTTAAAGCTTTCAGCCTTCAAATATTTTATTTAAAATTTTAATGTTTACATATTGTTTAATGAATTAAATATACGTTATAATAATTAAAGCAAAATAAAAAAACCAAAATGAATTTATAATTTAAATATATGTTATATAGGAATACCATCCCTGTACATTATTTACAAAATAGATTAACATTAATTTTATATTTATATAAATTACAAAAAAAAACTATATATTTAATAAAAATGTAAAAATGTGTAAAAATTCAATTAAAAACTCCATTAATTAATTAATTCTTCAAACTTAACTAAAGCAATAAAACTAATAAAATAACATTAAAAATAAAAATAGTTTTACTCAAAATCAATCCAACCAACCCTCCTTCATTACTCTTAAAATTTAAAATCCCAAGTCGAGTTACTTTAACTACAACTTCCCTTAAGCTCTTTCTGTTGTACATAGCCCTTCTAACTATACATACATATTTTACGAAAACCATTTATTTATAAGTTTCGGAACTACTATAACATGGAACAGTTTTTAAACTTGAACCTATTTTATAACAGTTACTTGTAAATATTATTTACATATTTTTTAATAACTTAAAAATAGTACAAAAAAAAAACTAAAAAAAAAAAACTAAAAAATAACTAAATTTAAATACATCAATCTAAAAGATATAAATTAAAGAAGGAATTTTTTAATACTTGCTTTATATTTGGCTCCCATTTTAAAAGTATGTAAGCATTAAGTTAAGTTTAACTTAAATAACAAATATATACAATTACTTTTAGATATTAAGTGTATTTTTATTATATTAATAAGTAAAGGAACTAAATATATATATTTTTTAATTATTTTTATTTTTCTACTATTCTCCGTTTGTTTTAACGTCTTTTAACATCTCTATTTTCCCTATTCCCCCACTCCTTACCATTTAATAAAATAAGTAAACACAAACTCAGCAAAGGGCTCTTACTCTGTAATTCAATTCAGAATTAAGGCGTTTTCGAATTTGCATGCTATTATACTGCAATTTCGTAATAAGTCACTTTCAAATCGAATTTTAGAGCAATTTCGCCCCTCTCCCAGTTTTAAATATTTTTATTCTTATGTATTAAAAACAAAGAAAATGAAAAAAACATACTTATTAAACTTAAAAATACATTTAAAAGTGAAAATAAAAAAAAATTAAAAATTAAAGAAGATGTATAAATTAATCTATTATTATTATTAATCATTAAAAAAATTCAATACAATAAAATAAAAAATAAAACATGTACTAGAATTATGTTTTTATTTTTTAAATTAAGCGAATGATCGAAAGAAAAATAAAATCAAATCAACTTGTTTGAAAATAAATAAAAAAAATATTATAATGATGAAAATAGTTATAAAATCACCCCTATTCTGCATTTCGATTACGTTTCCGAAAAATTTGAATCATAAGAAGAGGACTAGAGTATTTCCAAAACCAATTGTTTCGCTGTGGAATCCATGAAATAGGAACAGAAAAACAATTAGTTTTCTAAACATTTTAATTAAAAAGTTAAATTTAGTGCAAATAAAATACTGATTGAAGAATTAAAATAAGTAAGAATTAAATACTGTGGGAACTTTAAAAATAAGGGAAATTATGTTATTTTTATACATACATATGTACATACATAAGTTTCTTTGTTTTAATTGCAAGTAGAAATGGAATCGATTACCATTAAAATTGCTAGCATGTTTATTGTTTTTGACCTGCAATAAATTGCATAATTTCAGTAAAAAAATTAATAAAAGATGATAACCAAACAAATAAACTAAGACACTAATTTCACAACACAAACACCATAGCTAAGCTCGTAAAGAATCTTAAAAGAAATGAAAGTTGCCAAACGGAGAAAATTTAAATTCGAATCGAAATGCAGACAGGGGCGAATGTTTTATTTACATGCATATGTTTGAGATCATCATATGAGTATACAGTAAACGTCTGCAACGAGTAAAATTTTTGTTCATATGTGAAACTCGCTGTCGAGTATAGTACATATTTGTTCTCCCTCTCAGAGCACAAGCAGTGAAGTGAAGAGATTGTTTGTTTGGCAAATACCAACAAGCAGTAGCCGAAGTTAAATAAGTACCGGAAAAAAAATGAACATAGAAAAATGTAGGCTACCAAAAAGAAGTTCCTCAAAAATTATAGGCCCTATTATGAGTTGCATTCGATTTTCGATCTTCGCTGGGTATCGAACATCGAATAAATTCATATTATGAGCATCGAAAATTTCGTTGAGCAACGAATTTTCTATCGAACAGAATTTAGCTTTCGATGAATTTTTTTAATGAGAAATTTAGTTTAAAAATCTAAATGTTAAACAAGTTTTATTTTTAAGTACAAAAACAAGAATTATAATCTATTTTTTGTCCATTTTATTCACAATAACGAGATTCTTTGTCGAATGCTCGTCATAATACCAAATGACAATTCGTTCGATCAGTACTTTCGACTACAGTCGAAGATCGAAAGTTGCTCATAATAGGGGCCTATGTTCACTTCATGTGGTACTTCAAGTATTTTAGTGCAATATACAGAAAGGTTGAAATGAAAATAGTAATGCCGGTGATGGCATTTACATTCGTATGTATGTATGTGTATAGGCATTCAACTATTAAAACATGCGATGCGTTTAAAATAATGACTTTTTATTTTATATGTAAAATAAAATTAATTTAATATTTAATTTTTATATTAACTGCCTAATTCATAAAAATAATTTCTGTTTTATAAGAGGTTAATAAACTAAATTTTCAACGGAAATTTTATTAACAATCATTTTATAAAACCGAAATATTTTTTATGAATTAGGCCGTAAATATCTTACGTTCGTAACTAACACATAATATTTACTTTTGAAAAAAAAAACAAAATTTTAATTTTGATTGAGTTTATAATTTTAATTTGGTTTTTGATTTAAATGTAATTGTACAAAACTAAATTTTCTTTCGATATTGTGAAACAGTAAATGCTTACTACTCCGCAATTCAGCATACAACATACATATGCATAACAATATACAAGTATGTATGTACAGCTGCAGTAAAAAAATAGCACTACATTCTTGGTTGGTATATATGAATAAATTTTTCCTCAATTTAGTTCAAATCTATTCCCGCGGCTCATAATTAGAATAAAATCAGTATTTATTCTGTATTCACAAGACTTGTATTAATTTCATTGACTTTTATTAGAAAAACTTACAAGTTATGTTCAAAGGTAAAAATTTCGACGGTAAAAAAATAGCACTATTCATGAAAAGTAATACCAATCAAAATTATTTTTCAAATAAACTATATACAAAGTGAAGTTAAGGCATCAATATTTTGTTGCATGACCTTTGTTGGCAATAACGGCAGCGCAGCGTTTCGGCATGGAGTCAACCAAGTCTTCACACCTTTTTTTGGGTATTCCATCCCACGACTCCTTAACTACAGCCCAAAGGTGCTCCTTATTAGAAGGTTTTGCTTCACATACCCTTTTTTTGACATCAGCCCAAAGATTCTCTATTGGGTTTAGGTCTGGCGACTGCGCAGGCCACTCCATGACCTTAATATTGTTGTCAATGAACCACTGCCGAGCCTTTCTGCTGGTATGTTTTGGGTCGTTGTCTTGCTGGAAGACCCAAAACAATGGCATTTCTTCTTCGGCGTAAGGAAACATTACATTTTCTAATATTTCAACGTAAACATGTTGGTCCATTGTAGTTTTTATCCAGTGTATTTGTCCCACACCCAAATATGAAAAGCATGCCCACACCATTATGCTTGAACTTCCATGTTTAACTGTCTTGCATGTAAATCGTGGATTATATTCTGCATTTGGAGGACGTCTTACAAATGAGCGAGAGCCTTTCCCATCATACATTACGACTTTACTTTCGTCCGTCCACAAAATATTTCTCCATTTACCAGCTGGCCAGTTCAGGTGCTCTTGTGCAAACTTAAATCGTTTGTTCACATGCTTCGCAGTCAACAATGGAACTTTTCTTGGGCTACAGGCTTTTAAATTATGTTCCCGCAATCGATTTCGAACTGTTTCCACGCATGCCTCTATCTGGAGCTCCTTTTTGAGTTCTGTGGCAGGCTTAAAAGGTCTTTTTTACTTTGGCGAATCAATCGCTTAACCAACAAATTGGACATTGCTGGCTTTCTACCACGCCTTTAAATTTTTTTTATATAAGTGATTGCATTGCGTATAATTTTATTGGAACAATTAAGTAATTGTCCTATTTCACAATACGTTTTACCTTCCAAAATCATTTTTTTAATAATCTGTCTCTTTTCCTCTGTGCAATGCTTTCCACGTCCCATAACTGCAGATTATAAAAACAATTTGTACCTAATTTTTTTGTTTATTTTAAGAAACACTTTATCTTCTATAGTTTTCGCGACAAACTAAACAAACTAGTAATCGCCCAGTGGTTGAAAATCAACCATTAACGCACAGAGGTGGAGAATAGAATGAAAATATTTAAAGTTTGATGAATTTAAAACACAATTTAAAAACTATATTCAAATATACATATGTATAGACTCCAGGGTAAACCACTTTCTTAACTACTAAATACGAGTTTAAAATTTCATTTATCGGCATAAATAAGAATAGATTTTAAACAAACTATTTAAAAAAAGTTGTTCACTTTTTGAACTAAATGTAATTAGATATTTGCTCCTAGTGTTTTCACTTCATATTCATTATTATTGCCCAAAACAAAAATATTCGTTTATTTTTTCATTGAACGCTTTTTCTCTAAATTTTAGACTCCCCATTAAAACGTTTGTTACAAAAAAAGTTTCTATTCCCTATTCTTTGAGAAAGACCCCAAATGTATGTACGAATATGCTAGCCTAATAATATAAACATTCCATCATATTCCAACATTCCATCATATTCCAACATTCCAGTATGTTCAGTAATTTAAAGCACAGAAAAATAATGAAAACAATGAACAAAAACAAAACGCACACAAAACAAACCAAAAATAAAAAACTTACTTTGTGCTGTAGGTGAATTTAACTTTAATCAAAGTTATTAATAATTAAAAAAATATATTATTTTTAAGCATCTAAAGATGCTTAAAAATAATATTTAATATTTAATATTTATTATTTATTTAAATATCCAAATTTTATTAGTTTCAGCAATAATCGTTTAAGTACATAGAAAGATGGAAATAAGAATAGAATGAACAAATAAAATACGTTTTTCCTTCTGAGTGTTTATGGAGTTGCCAAGCCAAATTGTTGTAATTTTTTTTTAGCAAATTAAGAGAAAAAGAGAAATCATGGCTTTATGATTGGCTAATATTCTTAACTGTTTTTAACTATCTTAGACACAAAAATGTAGAAGAAAAAATACATTCTGCACTGCTCCTATTGTCAATCTATCTAACAAAAAAAAATCAAGCGAATACGTTGAGTTTAAGTCAGTTGAAATGGTTCTTAACTTTTTTCACTTGCCTATTTATATATAGACTAGTGTTCGCCCAGTGGTTGAAAATCAACCATTAACGCACAGAGGTGGAGAATAGAATGAAAATATTTAAAGTTTGATGAATTTAAAACACAATTTAAAAACTATATTCAAATATACATATGTATAGACTCCAGGGTAAACCACTCTCTTAAACCACTTTCTTAACTACTAAATACGAATTTAAAATTTCATTTATCGGCATAAATAAGAATAGATTTTAATCAAAATATTTAAAAAAAGTTGTTCACTTTTTGAACTAAATGTAATTAGATATTTGCTCCTAGTGCTTTCACTTCATATTCATTATTATTGCCCAAAACAAAAATATTCGTTTATTTTTTCATTGAACGCTTTTTCTCTAAAGTTTTAGACTCCCCATTAAAACGTTTGTTACAAATAATGTTTCTATTCCCTATTCTTTGAGAAAGACCCCATATGTATGTACGAATATGCTAGCCTAATAATCCCAGTAAAAAAAATTGGAAGTCATTCCAAAGGAACTACATTTTCATTGCTTCCAAAAAATCGATATTTTTAATTTGCCGATAGTTAGCAGAAAACCAAGTAGAAGTTTATTTTAGTCATACAAAACCTTGTAATTCGTCAATACCCAGTAAAAAAAGACACTCCAAAAAAGTCATGAAAATGTAGAGTTTGCGATCTGGAAGTAGTGTAAATTTCGATCCGATCTAATGATTTTTACATAGGGTTGTCATTGCAAGAAGTTCTCTTTTTCGATGCCTAGTCACCGAATTGGAAGCGATTTTAAGAAAAATTTAATTTTTTGCGTTCTATGATAATATTTTCATCTAGGAAAAATGGTTAATAGTTACCTATTTTAACAATTATTTTCTTTATATAGTAATTTAAACGCGAAACAGTATTTTCATGTAAATTTAATCAAATAACTTCAAAATTTTAGACCAAAATGAATTCATAAGTTTCTTGAAAAATATCGATTTTTTTAAAATTCTGGTGAGTAATTTCTAAAACTATAGAAGACTTACAAGGTTCTGTATGACAAAAATAAACTTCTACTTGGTTTTCTACTAACTATCGGCAAATTAAAAATAAAAATAAATAAATAAATTTTGGAAGCAATGAAAATGTAGTTCCTTTAGAATGACTTCCAATTTTTTTTACTGGGTAGTTTTAGAAATTACTCACCAGAATTTTTAAAAAATCGATTTTTTTGAAGAAACTTATGAACTAATTTTGGTCTAAAATTTTGAAGTTATTTGCTTAAATTTATATGAAAATACTGTTTCACGTTTAAATTCCTATAAAAAGAAACTAATTGTTAAAATAAGTAACTATCAACCATTTTTCCTAGATGAAAATATTATCATAGAACACAAAAAAGGAAATTTTTCTTAAAATCGCTTCCAATTCGGTGACCAGGCATCGAAAAAGAGAACTTCTTGCAATGACAACCCTATGTAAAAATCATTACATCGGATCGAAATTTGCACTACTTCCAGATCGCAAACTCTACATTTTCATGACTTTTTTGGAGTGTCTTTTTTTACTGGGAATATAAACATTCCATCATATTCCAACATTCCATCATATTCCAACATTCTAGTATGTTCAGTAATTTAAAGCACAGAAAAATAATGAAAACAATGAACAAAAACAAAACGCACACAAAATAAACCAAAAATAAAAAAACTTACTTTGTGCTGTAGGTGAATTTAACTTTAATCAAAGTTATTAATAATTAAAAAAAATATATTATTTTTAAGCATCTAAAGAAAAATAATACAGTACCACTCGTTATTTAAATATCCAAATTTTATTAGTTTCAGCAATAATCGTTTAAGTACATAGAAAGATGGAAATAAGAATAAAATGAACAAATAAAATACGTTTTTCCTTCTGAGTGTTTATGGAGTTGCCAAGCCAAATTGTTGTAATTTTTTTTTAGCAAATTAAGAGAGAAAGAGAAATCATGGCTTTATGATTGGCTAATATTCTTAACTGTTTTTAACTATCTTAGACACAAAAATGTAGAAGAAAAAATACATCCTGCACTGCTCCTATTGACAATCTATCTAACAAAAAAAAAATCAAGCGAATACGTTGAGTTTAAGTCAGTTAAAATGGTTCTTAACTTTTTTCACTTGCCTATTTATATATAGATTATGCAAAAAGCAATGCTTGGTGCTATTTTTTTACCGTTAATTTTTTGCTTTTTCCAAATATTCTTCCATATGAAGAGAATCATATACAATATGAGAACGAAAACAGTATTCTCAGATAGGATACTTATTGCATTACAGCACAGTACAATCAAATATAAAAAGGACTGCATAATAAAAATTTTAAATTTAAAATAAATATTTGAACTGTAACGGTGCTATTATTTTTACCGGCACTGTATATTGGGTGGTAGAGTAAGTGCGGGTATTGTGGTATAGGCTGGTAATGTGGTATAGTAGCTTTTCTTCCTAACTAACAATATAGGAATAACGGAAATAAGCTTAATAGTTTGCTGCTCTCAGAGAATCAAGAGAGCAATGATCCGTTTTACTTTTGCAAGTCATTCTAAAGGTACGGTCACACTTGACAATCTTTTGCCCAAAAAAGCGTAACCAGCAAATACGAATGAGAAATCTTTTGCTTCAAAAACGTGTTTATTAAGTTAATTAGTTTCGTATTTAACAAATAGGCAAAGTTAAAGATTACAATATTATTGGAAACTATTGAACTTAATAAACACGCGTCTGAATCAAAAGATTTCCCATTAGTGTTTGCTGGTTACGCTTTTTTGAGCAAATGTTTGTCAAGTGTGACCGTACCTTAAGAGTCAGTTGAAAAAATTTGATTTGATGCGTGGTTGACTTTTTTTGGGTGCTGCTAAAAAATTAGCTTTTGTCTTAAAATGGTATTTTAAAGTACTTAAGTGTAATGTTAAAGTAATTGGTAACTACTACAGTGGCGAATAATATAAGCAATTGAACTATATATGCAGTAAATATTTTAAAATAAATAAATATCTGCATTAAACCCAAGTGCTGCCAATGTGGTATACCTTAATTTCATATAGCGTATCACATTACCTTCCAAATAAAACAAAATGCCAAACACAGGTGAAATAAGAAAATGGATAGTTAAGGATATGAAAAGAGCTATACATGCAGTTAGAAATTATAATAAAGTCTGTATTTATATCAAACTCAACTAATTTGTGGTGTACCACTTTTGTATTTATATATTTTTGTAATTTTGTTTTAACAATATTAAAGGTACAATTCAAAATGTTTTTTTTTTTTTTTTTTTTAACAATATTGAAATAAGAAACTAATATATAATTTCTAAGAAAAACTGATTTACAATTGAAGAGTGTTTACAAAACAAAGTATTTCAATACCATCTCTCACTCTGATAATTGCAATTTATTTCTAAAAATTTGATAATTTACAATTCCTAATACTTTTGTACAAATATCTGCAAGTTGATCATTTGTTGTAATATATGCTACATTTATATTACCTTGAGTTATATGATCTCGAATGAAATGGTATTTAATATCGATATGCTTGGATCTCTTGCATTCGGTATTCCTCGACATAAAAATGCATCCTTGGTTATCTTCGTATATTGGAACTGAATAGTTACTATTCAAAATCCTCAAATCATCCAAAACTCCTTTGAGCCATATAGCTTCAGAGGTAGCAACACTAAGAGATATGTACTCTGCTTCAGAAGACGACGTAGCTACTGTTGCTTGTTTTTTACTTGACCAAGAAATAGTATTTCCATAAATTTGAAAAATGTATCCACTCACTGATTTTCTATCCACATGATCAGATCCCCAATCTGCATCTGCATACCCTATTAAAGGTTTGGTATTACTATTTCTTATTATTTGTAATTTAATATGTTTTGTTCCACTAACGTATCGTAGTATTCGTTTGAGCATTTTCCAATTAGCTTCAGTAGGGGCTTGTTGATAACGACCCATATATCCAATATGGAAGCATATATCAGGACGCACACAAAGCATTACATACATTAAGCTTCCCAATAACTCACGATATGGTTTATTAGTGATTTCAGACTTTGGTACCTCAGACAATTTTTCCATTGGCGTTCTAGCAGGTTTACATTGCTCCATATCAAATTTTCGTAAAATGTTATCGATATTTGATTCTTGAGATAGTTCCATTATGCCGTTGTCACGATTATACTGAATTTTTATTCCTAAGAAGAACTTTAGCTCTCCACAATCTGTCATTTCAAATCTTTTTGACAATTGGAGTTTCAAAGCATTTATATCGTCAAAATCTCTGCCTGAAATAAGTAGATCATCGACATAAAGTATTAAGTATATTGTACTATAACCTGTATCTCGTACATATAAGCAGTAGTCATGATTTGATCTCGTGAAGCCAATTTCAATCAAGTAATTATTAATTTTCTCATTCCAACACCTTGGACTTTGTTTCAAACCATAAAGTGACTTATTCAATTTATAAACACAATTATCTTTTATCTTTACTCCATTTGGTGCCTGCATGTAAATATTTTCTTTCAGATCACCGTGAAGAAACGCGGTTTTCACATCCATTTGATGAAAATAAAATTTCATTTGAACTCCAACAGCTAATACAGTTCTAATTGCTGTTAGCCTAGCAACAGGTGCAAAAGTTTCTTCATAATCTATTCCATATTTCTGTAGAAAACCTTTTGCTACCAACATTGCTTTATATCTTGAGAGATCTCCATTTTCATTTTTCTTAATTCGAAATACCCATTTTGATGTTAATGGTTTCATATTTTTAGGTTTTTCAACTATGGTCCACACATTATTATCTTTCATTGATTTTAGCTCATCATTTATAGCTTCCATCCATTTATTGTTGTCTTTACGACCTGCTATTTCATCAAAGCTTCCTGGAACATCATCGATAGGCTGTTCATGTATTTCTGCACTGTAACTTGTAAAATAGTCTGTAAATAATTTGGGAATTAAGCCTCGAGTACTCCGTCTTAATGCCGGCGTATTATTGACAGTATCTCCCGATACATTTTCACTATCGTGTGAAGAAAAAACTTCAATATCATTACTACTTTCTGATATATTGCTACTATCATGTAAAGCTAAAACTTCAGGCCGAATTCTAGAGGAGTCATCTTCCACATCATTTGTTTCGGGTGTTTTATTTGCAGCTATGACAGCATCACTATTTTCCCTCTCTTGCTCAATACTGCAAATAGCAATAATTTGAGGTTTCTCTAATTTAATACTAATCTGAAATGGGAAGTGTGACTCGTCAAATTTGACATCACGAGCTGTAAAAATTTTTTTTTGTTGAGTTATTAAAAATTCTATAACCATTACTTGTATAACCTGTCATGACGCCCTCTTGACTTTTTTCATCGAGTTTTCTTCTCTTTTGTTCTGGTATCCAGGCATAAGCTTTGCAACCAAATATTCGCAATTTTTTTATGCTAGGTTTGTATCCATACCACATTTCGGCTGGAGTTTTCGGTTCTTTTAAAGTTCTAGTTGGACATCTATTTATTAGGTATACAGCCGTTAATGTTGCCTCTCCCCACAACCATTTAGGTACATTTGATTCTATTAACATAGTTCTCACTTTCTCAATAACTGTTCTATTAAAACGCTCCGAAATCCCATTTTGTTATGGTGAATACGCAATAGAATCTTCTATTTGTATTCCCTTCTGTTGATAATATAACATTTGCTCATTGGAATGATACTCAGTTCCTTGATCACAACGTAGAATAGAAATTTGTTTACCAAATTTTGCTGTCACAAGAGCTTCGTACAGTTTAAATTTTTCAAAAACTTCAGATTTCTTTCTTAATAAGTAAATCATTGCAAAATGAGTATATTCATCAATAAACGATACAAAATACCGATACCCGTCATTAGTATTAGGATAAATCGGACCACATACATCAGTATGAATTCTTTCTAAAACGCGAATAGATCGGTTATGAACACCATTAAATGGATCACGACTCTGTTTCCCTTTAAGGCAAATGTCACATAAACCGAAATGTTTAACATTACCAATATCCAAGACCATTCCATTTCGACTCATTAACTCAAGACTTTGTTGGCTAACGTGACCTAATCTACTATGCCATAATTTACTTTCATCACGATTACATAAGTTTACACTTTTAAATTTATTTAACGTAATTTCAAAAACATTACCTTTCAATTCTGCTAAAGCTAAATCACTACCCTCATGTAAAATTGTTGCATTATTTTCTTTAAAAATCACTTCAAATCCAGGTTTTGTCAATCTTCTGACTGATAAAAGATTCTCCCTGAGATTTGGCACATACAGCACATCCTTCAAGTTTACTTGCTTCCCAAAATTTGTGTATCCAATAATATCACCAACTTCATTAGCAATAAGCATTTCATTTTCCTTGGCTACATTTATTCTTACCGGATTCTTTAAACTAGTTACGTTGTTGAAAAAACTTCGATCATTTACCAAATGATCACTTGACCCCGAATCCAAAATAAAATTCATTTCATAACTTTCATCTACTTTATTAGCAATAAAGCAAACAGGGTCATCATGCAATTCCTCTTCTTGAGAATTTATACCGTGGGCATCTTGATGGTACTCTTGCGTTTGTTTTACTAAATTAGCTTCCCTTTTGAATCGGCAATTTATCTTCATATGTCCTTCCCTTCCGCAGTTATGGCATTTACCATTAAATTTATAAAATTTGTTCTTCTTAGCCACAAACACAGCAGCTCCCTTGCACTCATCATTTGAATCATTTCGATCTGATCTTTTTCTTTCTTCTGCGAGTAAGCGTTGTTTTACCAATTGAAGTGTTAGTTCTTCTTCCTTTATATTCTCCAAAGCGGTCACCAATGGATCATAGCTATCAGGAAGACTTACAAAAAGCTGTGACACTAAATCACTTTCAGCTAATTCTGCACCAGCGGACTTCAGTTGCCTTACAAGGCTATCAAATTCAATAAAATGGTCCTTCATTTTTGTGTTATCCGACAGCTTTAATCTTGCTAATTGCTTTCGAATAATTGTTTGGCTCGTTGATGATTTTGCAGCAAAAACATCTTTTAATGCATTCCACATAGTTTTTGACGTGGACTTATCACGAACATAATCCAAATAATCATCTGATATGCAGCTCACCAGCACCGATTTTGCCTTTTTATCTTTTTCTATAAATTTACTTCTCTGTTCAGGGTTTTCTGGCTGATTTGTTTCCACTGCTTCTAAAACATCTATAGCATCCAAGTACATTTTTACCCGAAAAGACCAGTTTTCGTAACCAATTCCATTAAATTGAACTATACCATGAGGAACTTCCTTTCGTTGGTCGCCCATAACCTTTTGTATTTATATATTTTTGTAATTTTGTTTTAACAATATTAAAGGTACAATTCAGAATGTTTTTTTTTTTTTTTTTTTTTTTTAACAATATTGAAATAAGAAACTAATATATAATTTCTAAGAAAAACTGATTTACAGTTGAAGAGTGTTTACAAAACAAAGTATTTCAATAACCACATTACCAGCACATTTTTTAAAGTCGCGTATAATGAGATATGCAATTATTTCTCAAATATTTCTGAAAATGTTGGTGTAATGTTTTTCCCAAATCGCTTCGTGGAAGGTTAACACATGTAGCATGTAGATGGTTAAATCATATTTTAATAGGACAAAAGCTAAAAATTTGGCAATCTAAAAACAAATAGGTATACCACAATACCCGCACTTACTCTACTATCGATCGATATGTAAATTGCAATTATTCATTCCTGCGGTATACGCTTTCCGTGAAATTGATTTAATGTCCCTGTGTTTATAAATTCTGTCGTGGTGTAGTATCCGCGGTTGTTAAAAAAGCATTTTAAAAGATATATGTACATACATACACACACGCATATGTAAATACATACAGACATAAAGAAAGAAGAGTTACAGATTAATCATAGAAAGTAAGTTGGAATAAAGAAATTTTAATATAAGTTAAATTAAATTAACAATTGCTTCTATTTGATTTTTTTTATTTTCTTATAAAAATAAAACAAATTTAATTAAAATAAGCTTTAATTTTGCAAATTTGTATATTTTTCTTACAGTTTTGTTCTTTCCGTACGCTTTCCGTCAGAGAATTTGAGCGTAAGCAAAATAGAGAAAAATACCGCAGCAACGGAATGAATAATTGTACATTTTGCTTCCGCAGAAAAAATGCTTTCCGCAATCGCGGAACGGAATGAATAATTAGACCCATTATTTACGGAGTAAATCGCGAGAAGTTGCAAAATTTTAAACAAGCCATAATATTGATTAAAAATCGCCAAAAATGTAAGGAATGCAAAAAATTCAATAAAAATCGCGAAAATTCGCAAAAAGCTACTAACAGCGGGATGATAACAAAGTCTAATATTTTTTAAAAATCGGCAGAACTGTTAGGAAAATGAAAGCATGAAGAAATTCGCTTTTATCGTGAAGTGTGCAAAAATTTGCGAGAAGTTGCAAAATCGGAAGCAAGCTGGAATAAGAATTTCAGAATCGGCTGAAATTTTTTGATTTTTTATGAAATTGTAATTTTCTTTATTTTTTAATCACCCGAATCCACCATTACCATTTCTGCAGTATATTTTTCGCATAATGCCGAAAATTATTTTTTGTTGGTTTTATTAATTTCAAACTATTGTCGTTATTTTTATTCTTTCTCTTCTTCTTTTTAAATATTCGAAATTTTCAAAAGTCTAACAATACTTACAACAGGCCGTTCACAACTACCATGGTTGTAGCTAATACAATTTACAATCTACAGTAGGTTGTGAATTGGGTAATTATTTCTAGAATTAGATTTTTCTTTTTGACTCATACTCGGTAATGTTTTCGTAATGACTTAATATACATAGTTCAGAAAAAGCATCGTCCCACTGCTCCAAAATATGATGAAGTGTCTTTTATTTTTCTATTCTATATATAGGTATGACTTTTGTTTACTACAACGATGTAATATCAGTAGAATTGTGCAATTATAAGCATTTAAATATAAAAATATTTACTTTAATGACAGTTTTCAACAGCCCATTCTGTTACGACACGCACACTTTTATTCTTCGTTCTTTTGTCCACTTCTTCTGATGGTGTACAATTTTTTTGGAAGCAAACTGGATGTACCACTTACGTTTAAGCAAATTTGTTTTGTATTGTTTTTCTTCTTTAGTTTAAATACATTTTTGCATTTTTTACACTTCACTAAAGTTTCTACTTCTATTCCGTTTTCATTTAAAATTCTAGCGAAAACCTTGCACACTTTACTTCTTCAATTTTATTAAAAGTTGTGTGCTTTCCGCTAAAAAGTTTAGCCTTTACATCGACAACAGCTACTAAGCCGGCATTTGATGTATTTAAAATAAATAATAAAAAAATTATGCATACATAAGGGCCGGGAAACCATTAAAGGAAATTATCAGCAATTCCATGAAAAATATATGTGTAATACAAATCTATTATCAAAATTAAGGATGTATTTTTGAGTTGAAGTTACACAATTCTTCAATCTTCAGTACATATGGCTAATTCCTAGGCGACGGACGCGTTATTCGAATACTTTTAGTTGAGCAAAAAACAAGAAAGGAATGGAAAGATCAAGTATATACATATGTATCTTAAGTGTTTTAAAGCAATGAAGGAGTAGTATATTTAAGTAAAATTTTTTGGCGATATCAATAATATAGTAAGAAGATATAAGCAAATGTCAGCGAGAAACGGACGCGACAAAAATAGAAGTTGTTTTTTGTGCACTTATAGAAATAATCATAATTTGGCGAAATTTTATGAAGATTTTTTTTGTGAATGCGGAAATAAAGGTGAAAGAAGATCGTTTATGTGTAGATTTATGAAATATGAAAATTTTGTTTTAATTTTTTTTTAAATGGTTAAAGTAACTACAAATACGGACGTGACACGGCGGATGCGACAGTTTTTTTTCCCAGAAGACTAAGCGCCATAACTTTGCTAATATTGATTGAACTTTAATTCAAAAGAAATTAAATAATAACGCATGCTATTTGCTGCTGAAAAAAAATTAATAAATAATTGTATGTGTTCTGGCTTTCACATCGTTTTCACATTTTTTCTTGTGAAATCGGATGTTAAAGCACATCCTAAGCCTGTTTAGGTTGAAATTTAGAAAATAAAAATTAATAGTATGTGTTCTTGCATCCGATTTTAGATGAAAACGATTTTTAAATGGACGATTTCAAATTTTTAGCTCTTTTCGTTTTCACTTTTGACCAAAAAACTCGTATTCTTTTCACAAGACTATTAACACTATTAATTTTTATTTTCTAAATTTCAACCTAAACAGGCGTAGGATGTGCTTTAACATCCGATTTCACAAGAAAAAGTGTGAAAACGATGTGAAAGCCAGAACACATACAATTGATTTTATGCGACGGATGCGACTAAGTATAAGTGAAAGCAAACTCAAAAAAATTCCCTTATTAGAACTCCATTCTATTTCTTTTGTGTTAATGCGTAAGATTTTATTATATGTATCTTAAATTACCAAAAAATGTATATAATACATATTACTTCAAATAATCGCAAAAAAAAAGTCCCAGCCAAAAAAATAGTATTTTTTACAGTCAGTAGCATATGTCGGTCAAAAAATTTCAAAAATTAAAAATGCTTTGATAGAGTTTCAGCTTTATTATTAAAAACAAAACAACAATTTGTAGCAACAAAAATTTTTTTTTGTTGACATTGCCCTTATTATGTGCCCTTAATTATGAAAGTGATTTTCATATAAATATATGTATGTATGTATGTATTTCCTTTGTCGAGATATTTAGTAGATGTATTTGAACAAATCAAAAAATATTTTTATATTATGCAACATTTTAGTTTTTTTTTTTGGGGTGTTTCAAAGTTTATGGCTAGCTACCAGGAGCAAAGTGCCAGGTTCTTCAACAAATAGAAGTTTTATCAAGGCCTCATTCGACCCACGCCTTCACATAGGAAGTAGAGAATCCTAGAGTCCGCTCCTAGAGTATAAATGGTCTCCACCAGTCAAAATCTTCTTAAAATCCGAGTATTATATTTGGTCTTCACCAGGTTCATCAACAAAATTATATCGTCAGATCAGTATTATGTGTTCCACAAATCAGGTTATTCATCCAGTTCACAGAGTATTCAATGTGGTCTCCACCAGTATATTATTCCCAAAATTTAAAATGTCAATACCCAGCATTTATTAACGTTTCAACAAAATCCTTCAAGCGTCATTCAATCCATAAAAAAGTGTGGTTATACTATTCACAATACAAGCGTTTGAACAGGTCATCAAAATGTCACAAATCACGAACAGTTATACATATGAGTATTTATTTAACAAACAAATCGATTGCATATGCCAATGAAGAATTCCAGAAAGAACCGCAATTAATTACGGTTGATCGTGGAAAAAAACATTAAACAATGTGACAGTCAATGTCAACATCACGCGTCGTTGGCAATTATTTCTTAAATGCAACCAGGCCACTGTTGTTTATTAGCCTTCGAGAGTTTTGCGTCTCACCGCATGTGATTAATGGTTGGCGTCGGTTAACGGTATCGCCGCGATATCCCGTTGGTTTCCATTAACCACATGCAAAAACAAAAACAACAATAATAAAAACAACCACCACAAGGGAGTGGATCTTGGAAACTCCTACTTCCTATATGAAGGTATAGGTCGTTCGCAGCAACCGAAGGAAGCTCCTACACAACAAAACAAAATTATCACCACAAAGGTGGCACCATGGATTAAGTGTCCGAAGCCACCTTTTTTGACATACATAGTATGTCAGCACAGGAAGAAGAAGAATGTGGCAGCCGCAAAATTCTCGAAAGCAAGACAACAACAAAATGCCTGGCCGCATTTAAAAAAATAACTACGACGACGCGAAAAGGTGTTCTCCCACCCATAGTAAAATTACGACTGAACATTTTTTTTTTTTTTTTTTTAAAGAGAAGTAACACTCAGGCAATTAATGTCTACTACTCAAGGTGTATTTAAACAGGTGGCAGTGTTACTTCAGCTGATAATTTTTTGCTCTGTGTGCTTTGTAGCTAACGAATGTCAAAAACTTCGTTTTGTTTTGGTTTTAGTGCAATTATTTTTATGCTTTTGACATTCTTCGGTTTTTTACATGGCTATGGTTGCCGTATTTTTGTATAAAAAATTCTTACGCAGTCACCTGTATAATTACACCATGATTACTAGGTATTACCTTCTTTAGGAAAGGGATAGTGAGAGAGAAGGCAGGTGGTGAAGGAAGGGATAGAGGAAAGCTTCATTCTTTTACAACTCTGCTTTTTCGCACGTTTTTTTGTTTTTTGTTTAAATAATGCAGTGTTGCAGCGCCTCTCTGATGTTAAATGAGGCGTATTAATTTTTTGAAGCTGTGTCTTGTAGCCATTTTATTGATTATTTTACTTCGCCGATGATTTTGCTACACAACGAAGGAGGGCGCTCCGATGTTACATTAGGATTAGTATCTGCTGAAGTCGGTGTAGTTCAGTGACCAGTGACTATGCCTTCATCACTTGAACTTCCCTACAACAACTGACACAAAGGGACACTAATGCACATCAGAAAAATGCGTGGTGTTGTTATTTAATGACTGTCGGATACAGGGATTGAACCCAGGACCTTCGGTTTTGTAGTCAACGTGCTAACTACTTCAGCCAACGCCACCCTCCAGTTTAGAGTTAGTAGTCTCGATTAATAGAAACAAAACTGCATATGACTTGGACCACTTTCATAACTAAGGACACGTACATATGTATGTATGTATGTACATTAGAGTGGCCGTTATTTATTTTTTTCTATTTCTTTTATTCTCACCCCCAAATCGGTTCAGTTTTATCTTAAAAAATACAACAAAATTTCATAGCGATAAGTTGGTTAAGGGGGTGCGCCCGCCCCTCAAAGTTGGCTTCAAGCCCATTTTCAATGTAATTTGTTTGCATATGCCTAGAACATGATATATGGCAATATTTTTGCTCTTCTAGTCTACAACATTAGTCTCAAAGAAAGTTTTTAGCTAAGAGTCTAAACACAATGTTTGCGGTGCGGTGCGATTTCTCGTTGCGGGAGAGAAAAATAAACACAATACAACGGAAGACGGCTACAGCGATACTTGTCATTGTTTGTTTAAATTTTTATTAATTTTTTTTGTACATACATTTTTATAAAAAAAATTACTCTTTGTGTTAAATATTTTGTAATGGCAGTAACTAAAAACAGAAAATTATTAACATTTTATAGATTTCCAGACATATTTGATATATTTTTTCAACTTTTACATTTTATGAAAAAAAAAAATCATGTTTTTTGTTACAACAATGTTGTGAACACCGCCAATTATTCAAAAACTATGGCAACATCAGAAAGAGAAAGAGCAGAGAAAATAAAATAGATTTTAATTTTATACCGTTCCGCACTGCGGTTTTTTCCTTCAAAATCGTATGAAAAACCGCACCGCAATAAATTATCGTTGCATTGTGTTCAGATTCTAAAATTAATATTTTAGGAAATAAGGAAGAAAATAACCAACAAAATACCAAAAATTATATATACCGAAATTACATTTATATGGAAATTATTTTACTAAGCGTTTACAATAAGAGTTTATATCTATTAAATTATTTCATACATATGTATATTAAGTATAGTCATAAAAAAATTAACAAAAAAAAAACACATTGAATATATGGGCTTGCGGGCTAACTTTTCCGTTTTTTTTTTTATCAAATACGGGAATAAAAAACTCACCAGGAAAAATTAGGCATTATGAATAAAGTTGAACTTGTTTTTTCACTCGAAAAATGTTAGGTCCACAAGGAGACCCAGTTGGGTTTATTGTGATTCCTTTCTATTGCCAGTTAATAGTAATATTTACTCCTCCTTTGTACCCAGAAGCGCCCTATTATCCACCATTAAGCCACTGAATTCCCAGTTTACACTTCCCGATATCGTTAATGCTTTTATGGAAACGTCTGCTCAGCCATCTAGGCCTATAACGTTTGAGACACTAGACAATTTTGTAATGTTAAGTCTTATTAAATACCGGGAAATATGAAATAAGTTAGCTGGTAATACAAATTACGACTTTGTAGAATCAAAATATTACGAAATTCTCTCCGCGTTAAAAGAAAAGAGAACAAAAGTCTGTTGTAGGTATTTTTCATGTTTACATGCGCAGTGGCTTGAAATAAAAAAAGTGGTAAAAAGTCCGCAACTTTTGAACTAGTGAACCGATTTCGATGAAACTAACTGTTTTGGGAAGAAGAAGTGTTGAGCTTATATATTTGGAGGCACCCTGTTGTAAGACAGGGTAGGTCCAAAGAGCCTCAAAGTGGGAAACTGCGGGTGTAGAAATTCTTTCGGAGCTTGTATCAACGTTAAGAAACAAAAATAAAACATGCTTAGAGCACTATTTTATCTCTTACAGTTTCCAAGTTATTTGACTTGGAAAATTTGTTTTTTAATTTTTGGCCCTGACTTTTTTTAATTGTTAGTACATAACACGGATGGAAATCATGGTACAATTGTACTTTTTATGGTACATTTTTGACTTCGTTGGTACCGTGGTACTACCGCGAGTTACTTGGTACAATTTAAAAATGCCAATATTTCAGTATATCGTCGGTTTGTTTCTGGTTTGCTGCACATTATATCTGCACCAAAGCAGAAACCAACCGATGATATGGTAACATTAATTTTGCCTATGTTGTCTTAATTTTTTTTTTGTGTGTGTTTTATTTAGAAAACCGATTTTTAACAAGTCTAATCTACGAATGTACCCTTATTAATGTAATATTTATTATTTTTTTATGTTATTTTTAATTTTTTATACTGAATTTTTTTTTTTAATTTTTACACATTTTTTTACGATTCTGCTCTTATTAATAAATATTAAAAAAAATGGTACCGTCATGGTCCAAAAAGTACATTTTGTTTTAACAGTTGGTACAAAATCCAAGAAGTCATTTTCCTTCTCTGGTACATAACTTCTTTATTACTTAGCAAAAATCAGTTGGTTTTGTTGTTTTTGAAAGAAAACTTCATTACAATTCATATGAAAATAAAATTGTTTTGATATTGTTTTGTGTATATATTGTGAAAAAAGTATTCTTATGCCCTAATTCTGTTCGACGAATGTATCGTCTTGTCTATGGACGAAAAAAAGAAGCAGTTTTGATTCTTTAAAACGATTATTATTTATTGTCTATGCTAGAAGGTTCGTGTATTTGCTTTATGATTTTGTTCTAAACATTATATCCAACACATATTTTTTCATATAATTTTCAAACTATTGTATAATAATTTAATTGAATTTTTAAGTTTTAAAAACATGGCAATAATATGTATATTTTTCATTGTCAAAGACAACAACCATTTTTGAAGAAAATAATTTAGAGACTTCAAGGACAAGAACTCAGAAGCATTTTCAAACAAAAACGTCCTAATTCTTCTTACTGAATTAGGGCATTAATTTTTTTGGAATATTTTAAAAAATATTAAGGGCCTGTTCATCTAAATGCGAACGATAGATTCGATCAAAAATTTACATTAGAAACAAAAACAAAAAAACAGAAATTTGTTTTTGTTTTCAATATAAATATTCGATCGAAACTATCGTTCGAATTTAGATGAACAGGCCAGGCCCTAAGTATTTGATAAAAACTTTAATTGTTTCTGAGAGAAGATGCATTAAGACTGTGAATTAAATTTTAGAGATTTTTGATGGTGCACCCTCCATCCAGCATTAATCGAAAATTAGCATTTTTTTTTTGAAAAAAAATCAAATTTTTGGATGTGGCAAAAAAATTGCAGTCATTTTTGTAATATTTTTTATTATAAATAAACTTGTTGTAAGTAACCTGTAAGAAACTCTTGACATCCTACACATAAATGTAGGCAGGAAGAGGAGATTTTCTAAAAATTATAAAATTTTTTTAACACAATTTTTCCCAATAAAAAAGAGGTTTTATAAAATTATATATTGGGAAATATTTTAATTTAGTTCAATAGTATACATTTGGCTTTCGAAACCGAAAAAAAAAAATTATTCTCATACCTTCAATACTTTTCGAAATATTCACAATAGTAGTCATAATTGTGTATTAGAACATAAAAGTCGTTACGAAGTTACTCTGATATTCAATTATTGTTGTTGCTATAGTGCTTGCATGTGAATACGTGTGTACGTTTAGTTCTGGATAGTTCTTTCGCACGTTGATTTTTCAATGATTTTTTGAAACAGGAAAAGCAAAGCGGGTAGAAAAAAATCACAAAAAATCAAATTTTCCGTTCTCCGAGTTTTTTTTTCAAATTTTCTTTACACATATATTAATTTTTGGTATGTTGCTTTATTTTATTTTTTCATTGAATGTGACAACAGCTTTTTTTAATAGAAAACAGTGTTACCTGTAAGTATTTTTATCACTAATATAGGAGTGTAGGGAATATCGGACAAATATTTTATTTTGGCCAAAATGTAGGTATTTTGTATTCTCATATTGCATTTTTTGTGCCTAAATGTAAAAATAACTACACGCAAAATATATTTTTGCTCCGTTTAAAAATTTGTTTTTGCTCGTAATTACATAGACTTTTGTCTAATTATTTTGGTGTCGCAATGCCTGTATTTGGATAGGATCTTCCCTCTATTCTTCTAATGGCAAGCACCCCAGGAAATAGGAAATGAGCATATATTAAACAATGATTTAATAATTAAGGACATTACTTAACTATTTAACTAAAAGAAAACCCAAATATAGATATGTGTTATATTTGTATTATAAGATAATTTCTGAAAAACTGTAGAAAAGTGTGCATTAATTTCGAAGGCAGAAGTAGTCACTTTGAATAGTTTAATACAAAAGAATTAAATATATACATACATACATATGTCAGGATTACTTTCAATGTAATCAACTGACTATTTTAACATTGCGATGTCCTAGGCGGTAGTCAATTGTCTCACTCTGCACTACTTTCAACTAACTTAAAGTTGACTTTTTTAAATCACCTGGAAGTCAGTAAATTAAAAAAAATTTTACGGGGTTCGAACACGTATTATCACACGTTGTGTACTCAACGCGCTACCACTCGGCTAAGGTATCATCTATAACAACGACAGCAAAATTTTAATATAAAACTGAAATGAGTTTTAAAGTAGCTGAGAATAAATTTGTTGGCTCTCATCAAATTTGATTACGTACTCAACTTAAGAATTAGTTTGGGGTTTGTTCTGGATGACATTGCAGTTACCTTTTAGTTAGTCTAAGAAAAGTTAACTATAAGTTAACTATTTTTGTAGCCAAGCACACATTCTCCGTCAGGGTATGTAAATGTATGTATAAACAATGAAATCAATAAAAAATCAAAATCAATAAAAAAAATTAGACATGTAAAAATAAGGTGTGTTTCTTTACTCTACATTGGGATCCCGCGGGATCCCAATTTGCACGAAAAGCGTTCCCGTACTCGAAAATTGGGTAAATGAGAGAGGTTTTGTGAGAGTAATGTTCTTCTTCTTCTTGCACGAAACAGGCCGTACTTTTTCTTCGTGCTAGTTTGGGCAAACACAAAATCAATCAGCTGGTTGAAAAATAAACAATTACAAAGAAAAATTACATTTACCTAAAAACTAAACAAATAACAAAGTATGCTGAATCATGTACAAAAGTATGTGTTTAGTTATGTGCATACGTATGTATGTATATGCATACATGCATTGACGTTTATTTTCGTGTTAAAATTTTGGTTTTTCGCGTTCCCGTACTTTTGTGCATTTTTGTGTACTAGTGTTCGCCCAGTGGTTGAAAATCAACCATTAACGCACAGAGGTGGAGAATAGAATGAAAATATTTAAAGTTTGATGAATTTAAAACACAATTTAAAAACTATATTCAAATATACATATGTATAGACTCCAGGGTAAACCACTCTCTTAAACCACTTTCTTAACTACTAAATACGAATTTAAAATTTCATTTATCGGCATAAATAAGAATAGATTTTAAACAAACTATTTAAAAAAAGTTGTTCACTTTTTGAACTAAATGTAATTAGATATTTGCTCCTAGTGCTTTCACTTCATATTCATTATTATTGCCCAAAACAAAAATATTCGTTTATTTTTTCATTGAACGCTTTTTCTCTAAAGTTTTAGACTCCCCATTAAAACGTTTGTTACAAAAAAAGTTTCTATTCCCTATTCTTTGAGAAAGACCCCATATGTATGTACGAATATGCTAGCCTAATAATATAAACATTCCATCATATTCCAACATTCCATCATATTCCAACATTCCATCATATTCCAACATTCCAGTATGTTCAGTAATTTAAAGCACAGAAAAATAATGAAAACAATGAACAAAAACAAAACGCACACAAAATAAACCAAAAATAAACCAAAAATAAAAAACTTACTTTGTGCTGTAGGTGAATTTAACTTTAATCAAATTTATTAATAATTAAAAAAATTTATTATTTTTAAGTATCTAAAGAAAAATAATACAGTACCACTCGTTATTTAAATATCCAAATTTTATTAGTTTCAGCAATAATCGTTTAAGTACATAGAAAGATGGAAATAAGAATAGAATGAACAAATAAAATACGTTTTTCCTTCTGAGTGTTTACGGAGTTGCCAAGCCAAATTGTTCTAATTTTTTTTTTAGCAAATTAAGAGAGAAAGAGAGATCATGGCTTTATGATTGGCTAATATTCTTAACTGTTTTTAACTATCTTAGACACAAAAATGTAGAAGAAAAAATACATTCTGCACTGCTCCTATTCAGCGTGACCATATTAGCTTATTTTGAGCTAAATTTAGCTTATTTATTTCAGATTTAGCCTTAAAATTTTCATTTAGCTCTTAGCTTATTTTTTAGCTTTTTTTAAAAACTCATTTAGCTTTTTTAGCCTTTTTTTTAGTCTAAATTGCGTGTTCTCTAAAAATATATTAAAAACATAAACAACTTATAAAAATTATAATTTTTTAGCATTGTAAAATATGTAGTTTACAAAAAATACAAAATGTAAATTATACGACAATTTTATAACAGAAATGGAAAGAAGAAAAATAGTAGATAATGGCAGAATGGTTAGAATTCCAATGGAAAAAGTTAAATTCATATTAGTGGCCAAAACACTTTTTGAGTTTTTTGGGTATAAAATTATTTGACTTGAGTTGAACGTTCATTCAGTGGCATCAATTAACTTAAAACAAAAACCTGAAATAGCCTTAAGCCTGGATAACACTATGTACCGATTTTCGTCGGGCCACCTCAATAAAGTCATAAGTAATAAGCCAAAATGGCATTATTACTCAATTAATTCTGGAATAAGTCTATATGGGCTTATTACCAATGCAGTGTGGCGCAATTATGTCCTTGTATTTCAAGTAGTCGATAAATTAGAACAAAATCTTTACTTATGACTTTATTTCACTGATCTGACGAAACTCGGTACATTGTGCAGATAGTGTGATCCATGCTTTACCTTAAATAGCATTAATTCACTTAAAAAGCTTTCGCATTTTAGTATAAATGTTTTTACATTTTTTAAAACTTTTTAAGATTATTTTGGGGTTTTTGTTTTGTTCTTCATTAAATCTAAAATATAATAATTAATAAATAATTTCATTAAACAAATATTCTATATGTATGTATAATAAAAAAATATGTTTGTGTAATATTTAACGTTAGTTTAGCAATAAGAAACTATTGAAAAGTGATCAAAGAAGTGGAAAAAAGTTTAGCTTTATTTTCTAGCCTAAAATGTAACTTTTTAGCTTATTTTAGCTTTTTTTCAAACGTGATTTAGCTTAATATTATTTTAAAATCTGGTCACACTGCTCCTATTGACAATCTATCTAACAAAAAAAAATCAAGCGAATACGTTGAGTTTAAGTCAGTTAAAATGGTTCTTAACTTTTTTCACTTGCCTATTTATATATAGATTATTGAGCGAAATTATAGTTTCCTCTCATTTTACCGAACTTTACCCAAAAAGTAAAGAAATAAACCTATAATCATCGTATGAAAGCAAATAATTTTTGGTAGAAACTTCAAAAGGGAATCAAGAAAAATAGACGTCATAAATTTCATCGTCTGAATCCTGTGTTAAGAAAACTTGTGCATATATTTGTACTTATCCTTTTTTAATGCTTATTTTTATTAAAAAAATTTTAATAGCAGCATATGGTTTTGTATAGCAATATAATGTATGTTAATTCGAAAAAAAGTGAAAAACAATTCAAAGTGAAGGTGGTTTTGTTGTTGCAGATTTTGGAAAATTATTTTTCAGATTTTTTTTGCCAATTTTTTTTCAGATTTTTGGTAAAATTTTCTGGCAACAGTGGAGGTGTCACTAGCTCAAAATGTGCTTATCTCGACTTAAGCACTTTTTAATTTTTACCACAGATATTAGTACATATGGGTTCCAATAAAAAAAATTGGTAATATATGTATAACTTTTAAACTGTCAATCAAATAGAAACATTATATATAAGGACCGATTATAGTCAATGATACAAGCTTTCGAAATTGAAAATTTGGAGTGACCCTGCTACAATAGAGATTGAGTTAGAGAGTGCCAAAGCTGACCAACTTGAGGTGGAAGAGGCTTTCAGTCAGGTTTAAGTTATTTTTTATGGTATTTTAAAGTTTTTCTTGTACCTTTTCAATTCTAATATCTAGTATTGAGTAAAAGATTTCACAAATTGATTAAAAAATAAATACATATCGCACACTAAATCATAAACAGTCACAACTCAAAATGATCAAACTGGTTTTGTTGTTTTTATAAACCAGTTAATTGAAGAAATCTCTAACGACCGCAACAATTTCTTTTACAATACAGTCTTCTTGCAGAATATAAAATACCGTTATGCTTGTTTTTATTGGTAGGTACAGACATTGCACCTTGCTTACGCAACCCGTTTTCGAATACTTTGACACAGACACTGGAACCTACAATGCAACCGGCAATACAACCCATAAACATCAAAACATTTTGATATTTTCGAAACTTCGAATGCAACTTCGAACGCAACCATAAACAAGACTACAGACTATGCGACCGACAATGCAACCGACTGGTTGCATAAACACGTTGCTAAGTCTGTACCTACCATATGTTATATAATTGCTTCATTTGTACGGCAGTGATGCCAGTAGGTTAGGTTAGGTTAGGTTAGCAGGCTGCTGGTAAGGAAGTGTGAAATTTAGAGTCCAGCTCACTTGGGTCCAATACAATGATCCCTTTGTGTTACCTGATAATTGAAGAGAAGATAGTGAGAGAGGGTGATAGGGAAATGATAGTGATACAGAAGACAGGTGGTGAAGGAAGAGATAGAGGATAGATGAAGGCTTCATTCTTTTACAACTCTGCTCTTTGCACATTTTTGATAATGCAGTGTTGCAGCGCCATCTGGTGTCAAATGAGGCGTATTAAATTTTGAAGCTGTGTTTTAGTAGCCATTTTATTGATTATTTTACTTCGCCAATTATTCTGCTACACAACGAAGGAGGGCGCTCTGATGTACATTAGGATTATTATCTGATGAAGTCGGTATAGTTTTAAGTGACCAGTGCCTTATGCCTGCATCACTAGAACTTTTCCCACAACAACTGATACAAAGGACACTAATGCACATCAGAAAAATGCGTGGTGTTGTTATTTTTAGTGACTGTCGGAGACCGGTCTCGAACCCCAGGCTGCAGGTTTTTGTAGTCAACGTGCTAACTACTTTAGCCAACGTACTTTAGCCAACGCCACCCTCAGTGATACCAGTAAACATTTTGGAAATTCCCTACACTTAAAAAAAACCCCCTTTTTTCCCTCCATCCAAAAATATTTTCCCTACGCTGAAAATTTATTATTTTTAACAACAAACAAAAAAAAAAACAAATGTATCCTTTGTGAATATTGTAGGTATTTAAAAAACCAGACTATAGTCGTATAAAACCAGACTATAGTCGCATGCCGAGTATTCACTATGGCATTTTGGGACATCGCAATATTAGGTTTGTTTCTTTACTTTTTGGGTAAAGTTCGGTAAAATGAGAGGAAACTATAATTTCGCTCAATAATACACAAAAAAGCACAAAGGACGGGAACGCGAAAAACCAAAATTTTAGCACGAAAATAAACGTCAATGCATGTACTTATGCATATACAAGTAAACGAGTTTGGTTGCACTTCAGATCAGAACTAATTTTATTTACCAAATCAAAATCATTTTATAATAATATTTCTTAAACTAAATACAATTTTGCTTATTATTTAAAATTAATAAATTGTGTGAGAACTTGCTGAATATTTAATATTAATAAAAAATAAGAATATGCTTATTCAATAACTTAAACTAGGTTGTAATTTAATTCTTTTGTTTGTGCTTAAATTGGGTTTGAGGAAATTGTTGTGTTTGTTGTTAAGCGTGTGGAATGTGTTTTGTTAATTTGTTGTTTAGTGTGCAGAATATATTTGGGTTATTGACTTTGTGTAAACTGTATGGGTATGTGTTAACTAAGAACATAATTATGGTATTCACCATATGTGTTAACTCCCCCCTTTTTAAGTATTAGCGTCCCGCTAATCTTTAGAATTTATGGATAATTTATTTTTATCTCGGGAAAATTTGTCATAGGTGGGATTTGTAGAACTCCTCTGTTATTTTTGTATTTTGAATAAAGTTGAAATGAAATTATTATGGAAAACCCTATGAAAACCATTAAGAAGTTAGAGCTTATAAAAATTAGGCCCTTATGAGAAATGTCTTTTATGTGTTTAATATTGCCTAGATGAAGGTGATGGAGATATTGCAGGTCTAACCTGACTTCGTTTTCAGTCACATTATTTCTCATTATTGGTGGGAGTATTTGAAAAGATGTTGCCTGCCAATTCGAATAGCCGACGTCATTTACGGTAACCGTTTCGTTAAAAAAGTTTATAATAAAGGTACCATTAAGCTTTTGGGAGCTATTGCCGTAAGTTAAGTTTCCTATAAAATTAGTTACAAAAAGCGTACCCTCTAGTACAAGTTCCACCACCTGTTGTTTTGCCATCTGGTATTCGCATGATGCTGTTTCGCCCTCGAGTATCCTCACAATACAGCTGTCATTACCTAATTTTTCTATTTGATTTTGTTTGCATATTGTAACACCGTCGATTTCCAAACATTTCCCAACTATGCCATACTTTTCCTTTTGGGAAATTAGTACGTTTTTAAATTTGAGAAAAATTTGCTTTTAATTTTTTATTGTTGAACGTAGAACAACGTTATTAAAAAGGGTATCTTCGGTTTGCGGAATAGAAATAATGTATAGCAAAAGTGAGTCCTTTACAACCATTGAAGGTTCTGCGAATTGTAAAGCTTCGAGCTCATTTTTGTAAGGAAGTGTATTCGTTTGTGACAGGATATTCAGAATATCGCCTTTGTTGAGCAAATGTGAATGTACTATACCTCTTTTCGCCAACTGACTTGCCATTACTATCTGGGCTATTTCTTCCTTTATTAATCCGAGCTTGTTGAAAAGTATTTGCGCGCGGCTTAGTGTGTTATCATTATTTGACTCTGCTACTATTTTGTTGTAATTGTCTAAAAGGCTATTTGTAGTTTTAATTAAATATTGGTTTACAGAGTACTGCCTATTGTTATTTTCAACAACATCACTAGTTTTTTCCAAAATTTTGTCCCAATCAGTAGCGTCAGGATTTCCCGCTATCCATTTCCACGCGGATCCTATCCAGTTAATGGAGCGTTTATTTTTTGACGAGTTTTTCATCCTAAGTTGATCCAGTAGATTTCCTATTTGCTCGAGTTGGTGTTCCATCTGTAGTCCTAGTGATCCAGTTTTCCTAGATTGAAGGTGAATTATGGGTCTGATTTCTGCAACAGCCTGCTCGTACTCCTTTAGATTGATTGTGTGGATTATCCTGTAGTTCCCATTGCTTATCTTGCCAGTACCCTGTTTAATCGTGACAAGTGGACTGTTATATTCGTAGATGTTAACCGTTGCGTGTGTCCAGTCGATCAGAAGCCTGAAAAAAGAGTTATTGGTTTTTTAGATGGGACTTGTGAATTTTTTTATTATCGGTTGTTGTAATTGTGACGGTATTGTCCTTCCCAACAATTTGCTTTATAAAAATAGGTTTATCTTTGCCTTTTATTTGTTTGTTTTTCTTAAAGACAATGTCTCCTTGGCTGTATGTTCTAGGTTTTTGTCTCTTCGCGTTTTCTCTATATAGTTTAATTTTTTGATTCCTAGCAATTTCATTGCGTAAGTCATTATTTACTATTGCTTTAAAATCGCTTAATTTTTGGTAGTTAATCCTTTCAGTTCGTCCGAAAAATATGTCTGCTGGTTTCTTCTTAGTGACAGAATGAACCGTGTTGTTGTACCTATCTACTGTTATGTTTATTAGTTCCTTGAGTGTAAAATCCGGAAATTCTTCTTTTAGACATCTGAGCATTTCAACAATTGTTGAATGGACTCTTTCGATAGCTCCATTTACCTCACTCTTTTGAGGTGGTGCAAAATATATCTTGATTCCTAATCCTTCTATGTAATTTAACACTATCGGGCTTATAAAACTGCTTTCGTTGTCCATTACTATTGTGTTTGGCGCGGAAAAGAAATGTAGTAATTTAATGATTTTATCTCTTACGTGTAGAACTGATTTATTCTTTATGTGAAAGAATTTTGTGAATTTTGAAAATTTATCCACGCAGGTTATAAATTTTTCGCCCTTGATTTCCAATATGTCGATATGTAAAATTTCTGTAGGGTATGAAGGAATTGGAGTGGGTTGTAATTCTGGATTTGGGGGGTGCCGGTCGTATTTATTCTTCCTACAAACTTCGCAAGACCTTGTGAAGTCTTTAACTAACTTGGCCATTTTTGGGAAATAGTATTTTTCCAAAATTTGCTCCTTGTTTTCGGCAAAATTTCTGTGTGCGCGCTTATGCTCGCTTTGAATGATAGTAAGTTGTTCCTCCGGATCAACTATATCCTCTACCAATCTCTGTGTAATTCTGATTTTAAATTTAGAAAAGTGTTCTGTGTATACCTTTTGCAACATTGTAAGCTTTTCCTCTGGAATTTTTACGCCATTTATTAAGTTTGGGTTTAATTTGTTTTTTAAAACCTGAATAAGCTTTTTTTCGTTAAGGTTTTCAAGTCTTACGTAATGCCGTTGAAATTTGTCATGAGGAACTTCCATATAGTTTGACTTCATTCCGTTAGTAAATATTATTTGGTTCCTGAAAACATTTATCGGAGATTCACAATGGTGTATCAGCAGTGCACCGTCCTCTTCAGCGCTATGTTGAGAGCAATCGTCAGTTGCTGAGAGTGTGTTTACTTCCGTTGGCAAGCGTGATAGAGCGTCAGCAACGACATTTGTTTTGCCTGGCTTATATATCAGTTTATAATTATATTCCTCTATCCTGGCCTTCCATCTTTTGAGTTTTGCGTTATTGTTCGCATTGCTTAATGCAAAAGTAAGCGGCTGATGATCGGTGAGAATTTTTACTTCCCTAGCTCCATATAAGTAAGAACGAAGTTTGTCAAGAGACCAAACTATAGCCAACATTTCCTTTTCTATCGTGGAGTAGTTTTCCTCGGTTTTATTCAAGGATCTGGATAAATATATAATCGGTCGATCTTTTCCAAGCTCTCCTTGCGAGAGAACAGATCCTATTGCGTAGTTTGAGGCGTCGGTAGTTAAAATGAAGGCCTTCTCAAAGTCAGGGTATGCTAAAATTTCTGATGACATCAGTAGTTCTTTTAAATTCCCAAATGATTTTATGGCATTATCATCCAAGCTAATGCTTACACGTTTGGACTGGTTCGCCTTGATTTGAACATTTATTCCACGAGTTAGATTTGTTAAGGGTTTTGCTACGGCAGCAAAATCTTTTATGAATCGCCTGTAGTATGAGGCTAATCCCAAAAAACTTTTTAAATCCTTCAGATTTTTTGGAGGTGGAATATTTTGAATCGCTGTTATTTTACCTGCATCCGGTTTAATGCCATCTTGAGATACTGTGTGTCCAAGAAACTCCAAACTAGTCTTTAGGAATTTCGACTTTTCGAGATTTACCTTTAAGTTTGCCTTTTCTAATAAAATGAACACTTTCCTTAAATTTTCGATGTGCTCATTTCTGTTGCTTCCAAAAACGATAATATCGTCTATATAGACGTAGCAAGCCTTTCCTAGTAATGGGTGTAGTACGTCGTTTATCATTCTTTGAAATATCGACGGGGCGTTCTTAAGGCCAAAAGGTAATCTTAGAAACTCGAACTTTCCGTTATTAGTAGAAAATGCCGTTTTCTCTATGTCCTTGTCCTTCATCCTAATCTGGTGAAACCCAGAGGTCAAGTCTAGAGTAGTAAAGAACTTACATTTTCCCAAACTAGAAAGCGTGGTGTTAATATCCGGTATCGGATAGGCATCAGCAATAGTTACTGCATTAAGTCGTTTGAAATCGATCACAACTCTAAACTGTTTTTCACCATTTGGTTTGGGCTTTTTTGCGACAATCCAAAGGGGTGAATTATAGGGACTTTTGGAAGGTCTAATTATTCCATTTTCTAGCATTTGGTTGATTTGACTTTCCACCTCGGACTTTAAATGACTTGGATAGGGATATGACTTTGTGTAGATTGGTTCCTCAGTTGAGGTCCTGATCTCTGCACGAACGTTTGTTTCAATCACACCACTATCAGATACTGGGCCAAATAGGGTGCGGTGTTCGTTTATTAAATTCTCTATTTCTTTATCTTCATGTTGTACAGTGTTTATATTGTTGACTTGCTTAGAAAATTTTGATTTAAGTTTAATAATAGAGCCATTGTAAAGCTTCAACGTGTTGTTTTTCCTATCTATTACTGCCTCTAATTGCCTTAGTGAATCGTCACCAATGATCCCATCGAAGGATTTTAATCCAGGAAGGACAAAGAAAACTAATTTTTTGTTAATGCCGAGTGTTTTAAAAAAGGTGCCATAAATTTTATGAGTAATTGGAATTTGACCTGTTGCCGACTGTATTTTAAAAATAGAGTTTACAGGTTTGGAATTTTGTAGAAATGTTTCTGAAACAAAATTTTTGTTGGCTCCTGTGTCAATCAAAAATTTAAGAAATTTACCGTTTTTATGACGCACTTCTAAGTAAGGAACGCTGGATAGGCGTCCGTCGTAAAATTTAATTCATTTAGCCCAAATTCGGTGTCATCTTCATAGTGGTTATCTTCTGAAGGGTCTTCATCGTCCTGTTGGTTTTCTTCACATGGAGGGTATTGTTCTTGGCTGTCTACGGTTTCAGTATTGAAAACTCGCTGCTGTTTCCGCGGTATATTTGATGAATTATTACTAAAATATGGCAATGGCGATTTATCGGGTCTATTCATATAATTTATTTGTCGAGACCTTATTGAAGGGTCTATTTCCATCGGTACTGGTGGTTTCGGTTGGGTAGGTCTAGGAGGTGGTATGTTTTGTAAATGAGGCTGCATAGGCGTGTTGTAGATTCGTACTTTCTCATGAACATTTAGTGGTCTTTGAGGTGCTTGTGGCTTACTGAAATTTGTGTTTCTAGACATTTGATTGATTGGCGTGGTGACGCTATTAAAATTTCGTGGGTGAATAGAGTTATTCCTAAAATTTAGGTTTTGAAATTCCAGACAAGAAGTGTAAGCTTCAGGCAAGGTTCTAGGTTTTTGAATAATTAACATTCGAGAAATATCCCCGTTTATACCTCGTACGAAAACATCTAAGGCCCTGTTCCTGTAGCAAGATATTAAGGCTTCTATGGTTTCTATTGTGTAATTATCGGTTTTTAATTTGTTTATAATGAGCGAGAGTTGGTGGTTTACCCTAGCATAAAATTCGTCTATAGTGCAATTTTTTTGACGCATAATACTGAGCTCATATTCTAATGTTTGAAGGTCCCTTTTGTCTGCATAGTGCAGAGACAAACAATTTTTAATCTTGTCCCAGCTCTCGTCAAATATGTTGTAAGAAATGAGAGCTGTGTCAGCTGGTCCCCTAACCTTCTGCCTAATATGTTGCAATATTGCTCTGTATATTGGTTTTTCCCTTACAATTTCGTAATCCTTTAGGATAGATTCTACGCTATAGACCCAGGAAATATATTGAACAGGGTTACCCTCGAAAATTTGTAGGTCTCTTACGCAGTCTGGGAGCCTACGTATATCATCTAAGTCTTTAGCGGTTTTGGGTAGGGCAAGATTTGATTCTTCAGGGGTAGGACTATTTATCTTAGTTTCCAAGTCTGTTATCTTTCTTTCCCAGCCAACCATCCTACTATTTAACTGTTTGACCTGCTCTATTTGTGCGTTCATTGCACCAGTTAGTTGTGTAATTGCTTCTTGAATTTTTTCCATTATGTGTGTGTGTGTGTGATTCTTTTTCCCAAACAAAAATTTTATGTTGCAAGTTTACAATATATTTTTATGCAAAAATAAAAATGTCGCAATAAAATAATTTTCACAGTTCAAGAACAATCGTGAATTTAAAAAAAAATGTTTTGTTTTAAATAACTTTTAAAGCAAGGTTGATTGTTTGCTAAATTCAATTCAGTACGATTTAACTTAAATAATTAGTAAGTCTTAAAACATCAAAATAATGTTTTAGTTTCACAAGAATATAATATATTTTTAATAAATTTTAAAGGGTTATAATTACATTAAAAAGATCAGCATGCTGCTTGTACGGTCCGTATTTATCCTGTTTGAATTTGAAGATCTACTAGGGTACGGCTGACGTCACTAGTAACTGATATGTTGAGTCTGTCTGATATGGCTTTTTGGTTGTTCCTTCCGCTTATCTTTCTTGGTTTTAAAACGGTGGTTCGCTCGTTGTTTGTTGTTGTTTTTGCTTTTGTTCCCGCTTATTTTTTGGGTGTAAAACGGTAGTTTAGCTTGTTGAGTTCTTTTTAGCTTTTTTGATTTAGCTTTTGTTCCCGCTTATATTTTTTTTTGGTTTAAAACGGTAGTTTAGCTTGTTGAGTTCTTTTTAGCTTTTTTTATTTAGATTTTGTTCCCGCTTATTTTTTATTGGGTTTAAAACGGTACTTTTTCTTAAAAGTGTCTGTAGCTCGAACTTTTTCTTAATTAATCCGTTTGTATTTTCTTGGAACGTTTTTTCCTTTTAAACGGTTTTTTCCTTTACTTGTTTTTAGCACAAAATTTATCAAATGTTAATATCAAAATTGTATTCCTTTACTTATTTTTGTCTTTCGTTTTTTTTTTGTAACTGTTGATTACACAATATTATTTTGTTAGCACTAAGACACTTTTAATATATCCGGGTATAATTATGTCCCTGCTCGGGCGCCAGTAAACGAGTTTGGTTGCACTTCAGATCAGAACTAATTTTATTTACCAAATCAAAATCATTTTATAATAATATTTCTTAAACTAAATACAATTTTGCTTATTATTTAAAATTAATAAATTGTGTGAGAACTTGCTGAATATTTAATATTAATAAAAAATAAGAATATGCTTATTCAATAACTTAAACTAGGTTGTAATTTAATTCTTTTGTTTGTGCTTAAATTGGGTTTGAGGAAATTGTTGTGTTTGTTGTTAAGCGTGTGGAATGTGTTTTGTTAATTTGTTGTTTAGTGTGCAGAATATATTTGGGTTATTGACTTTGTGTAAACTGTATGGGTATGTGTTAACTAAGAACATAATTATGGTATTCACCATATGTGTTAACTTACATACATACGTATGCACATAACTAAACACATACTTTTGTACATACACACGCACGTATTTACTTACATGATTCAGCATACTTATAATTGATTTTTTTCTTAATTTCATATAAAAACTTATAAACCATTGTCCACCACTAGTTTATAAACATTTTTTCATACATTTGTTCATTTGTTTAGTTTTTAGGTGAATGTAATTTTTCTTTATAATTGTTTATTTTTCAAACAGCTGATTGATTTTGTGTTTGCCCAAACTAGCACGAAAAAAAAGTACGGGCTGTTTCGTGCAAAAAGAAGAAGAACATTACTCTCACAAAACCTCTCTCATTTACCCAATTTTCGAGTACGGGAACGATTTTCGTGCAAATTGGGATCCCGCGGGATCTCAATGTAGTGTAAAGAAACACACCTATTGTGTATTAGTGGCAACGTTTCGTAAGCCACTAAACCTTCATCATCAGCGTTCTTCTGTGTTTGTTCCACTGTGTTGATGTAGATTTCTGCTTTATATACTCAGCCATTATTGCAAATGTAATATGTGAATTATTTTGATTTGTCTTATTTCAATTTGCTGAAAGCATTTTTGTAATAAAATGATGATGAATGTTTAGTGGCCTTCGAAAACAGCTAGTTGTTCCGATCAACTATGTGTTTGTCAGAATATTTACAACTAACTTTGGTATTATTTGTTCATTAATAATTATCACATGTAATTTGGCTTACAAAGCTATACGAAGTTTAGCCTGATCAAATTATAAAAATATAGAAACAAATGAAGTTCGAACAATAATAATTTAAAAGAAAAGTTTTCAATTTGCATTCAACTAAATTAAGTTATAAAAATACTTTTTTTAATATTAGTATAAACATATACATTTGGCATTTGTTTTCATGGCATGCTTTTTTTATTTTCTTTTCATTTACTTATTTTGCTTTAATTTATTTCTTACGTGTGCTTCTATTCAATATGTTTGGTTGATATCTGCATGATATTTAAACCAATTTGTAGTCACTTGCAAAATAATTAATTTATAAGTTAGTGTTTTTTCTCAACTGATTATTTTATTTACTATAGGGTTATTATTCGCTTGTTTATACCAACAAAATGTATGTGTTTTTTAGTGTTACAATTTTGTTTTAGTCGTGCATGTACCTAGTAGGGATGGGCAAAAAATATCGATATATCGAAATATCGATATTTGAAAAAATAAATATCGATATATATCGCCGATATTTCAAAAACCGATATATCGATACATCGATTCTAATTTACGAGTATCGGGTTTCGATGTTTTTAAGAGCTCTAGGTATAAATTTTAGCCATTTTTTAACGCTAGGATGGTGGCATGACTGCTAGTGATGCGAAGAAAAAATAGAGAAATTTCATAACAGAAAAGACGCATCGATAAGGTGACCCCACTAATCCAGCTGACGTTTATTTATTAACTAAGCTAAATGTCAAATTTGGTTTGTGTGGGTATAAGCCTCAAGGCAGAATTAGTTTTAACTTTCTGTTCTGTAACTAATCAGATGACTCTTTTTTGTTTATAGAAATCTTGTACAAGCCGTTAGTTGTTCTCTTTCGTTATATTCTGTTTCGGTTCAACCTGTGAAAATCAAAAAACTATTAAGCAATGTAATATACATATATAGTAGGTGTCAGCATAAGTAAAAAAAACCTTTCGAAATAAAATGTTGTGCTTTAGGAATTTAAAAAATAAAATTTTTTACCAGAAAACATAAAACTATATTGAAACATATCAATGGACGATGCAAATCTCATTACTTTAGTTTCAAATTCATTACAGAATTAAAACTTAGAAACAGAACGGCAACAGAAAGTAAAGACTAATGAAGCCTTAAGGAGCTCAATATCAACTTAGGTTTTCTCCACTATTGGAGTTCATTAAAATTTAAGTTAGATAGTTGTTCGCGATTTCTCTAAATATTAAATCATTATTTAATGGATGCCCAGTGCATATTTCTCGTATTCTGCAATGATGAAGTTTGAAGTGTTCAACACTGAGCATTCATAAAACAATGATTAAGAGCCTTATTTATAAAAATTATTAAGGCTTAGTAAGGAAAATTTTTTATGGAGATCTGTTTTAAAACTCTTTATAAAGCCTCAATAATTTGTATAAATAAGCATGTTAATATTTAAAGAAATCGCTAACAAAATTTTAAGTTCTCAAAATTATGTCGTTTAAACTTTTTTGGCGGTTATGGCACTATATTTTAGTATGTGTATTTGTTTTAAACTTAAAAGATTTTTGTAACATTTGTGGGCAAAAAATATCGATATATCGAAATATCAATGTTTTCAAAAAATATATATCGATGCTGTTCAAAAATATCGATACGATATATATCGATACATTTTTTTCATTTGCCCATCCCTAGTACCTAGTATAATTTTACCATGCAACTGAAAAAAATCTTGCCAACAGTGTTGTTTAGCGTTTGTTTTAGAATATTTCGCTGTAGTAAAGCGTTTGAAAAATGTCGCATGTCTTGAGAGGTCTTATAAATGGTCTTGTGCAGGTCATTAATATGTATGTGTTGTAAATCTGAGCCGCCCAAAGTAGCACAAGATCGCCGAACATCAATCGGCTTCTCATACAAATCAATACATATACGCGAATACATTACTCTCGTGGCCAGCTCTAATGTAAATATGTAAGTGCCAAAGTATATTTATATAAAGTATATGCAAGTCTACAACAACTAAGAAAATACAAAAACAACATGCGCTTTGTTTGTGTAAAAATAATGGATGAATGTCAAAAACAGATGATTACAGATGATTACAACCAGATCTGGGCAACTTGCATTACTTTTCATAAGCACTGATTGGAAAACAAAAATTTTAGTGAAAATTTAAATTTGATGCTTGTAATGCACTATTTTTTTGCACTTAAATAAAATCTCTTAATAGTAATGGATTAATATTGCATTAGCAGCTAATCGTATGGCGAAAAATGCACTATTTTTGTATTGCCACTAGAGATCGACCGAAGGCGTTTTTTTTGGCCGAAGCCGAAGCCGAACTTCGGCTAAAATCCTAAACTTCGGCCAAAACCGAAGCCGAAGCCGAATGTTTTAAATTTTAAAAATTATGATGAATTAAGAAAAAATTTTGCTTTTTTGAGATCACTGAAACAGCTGTAATATCTATTGGATACATAACAAGAAAAATAAAACTGTTTTGCAATTTCTAGATTGCTTTTTCATATGATCACTCACAAGAACGTCCAAGTAAAAGAAAATAGAAAGCAACAGGGTTGTATTTCAAAAGAACCCTTTCAAAACGTTTTAAACACAATAGAAACTGTCGGCGAGCAACTACCAAACATAATTTGATTTTTCAAGCTTTTAATGAAAAATATTCGGCTTCGGCTAATCGGCCGATTTTTGCCATAGGCCGAATGTTGGCCGATTACCAATTTTTGGCCGAAGGCCGAAGCCGATTAATCGGTCGAACTCTAATTGCCACTAAGCACATCATGAAGTAATGCAATATTATTGCAATAGCACATATTGTACACAGTAAAATTATATAAAATGTAATCATATTTTTATCAGATAATACAAATAAAAAATACAGTAAAGGAACATTGAAGGCACCTGTATAAGTACGTTCATACAAATGAAAGATCAAGACTGAGGATTTCGTTTATTTTATTGTAAAGTTATATCTTCAAAAATGGTGATTTTATAAACGGAATATACTACCGCTTGGAACAATTTAATCAAGTTTTGTCTTTCTCTTCAAAAATAATTTTTACCTTAAGTGGCGATATGTACATAGAAAAAAGTTTATATATTTATGTATGTACCTATGTACAGATTTACGTTCTATTTTTCGCCATGTGATTTGGTGCTAGCGCAATATTAATGTATTACTTTGGAGAGATTTTAGTTTAATGCCAAAAAATTGCACTATAATTATCAAAGTTAGTTCTAATGTAATAAATTTGCATTTGTATTGATTTGGTTTAGTGCGGGAAAATGGTCAATGCATTTGCTTATTTAATGCAAGTCCCAGATCTGCATACAACAAAAAAGAAATGTATGGATACACAAAACCAAAGTAAATTTATTAATTGATAAACCTCTATTACGTGAAATAAATATAATAAAAGCTACATATTTATTTTAATAATTAAATATAGTTATTTTTAAATGTTTTGTAACACCTTTTTAAAGTAAAATTTTATTTCAACTTTTTCACTACACACAATTGTGTATAACCAAGGCGAATTCATAACAGGTGACCCTAACAGTCCTGATGATTATCAGCTGTTCGAAGATTGCTAAAACCCCAACTGTCAAAATCTCTTCTTCTATCTAAATGTAAGCAAATTTAAAGAGAAAAAAAATTATATCGTTCTTTATGTTTAAAAAATATATTTTAAAGTGAAAAGAATTATAATGTATGAATACTTATCACAATGTAACCAATTGGGTCTCCGAGTGGAGGTGCGGTATAGGAGCACCCTTCCTAACATATGCATTCTAAATTAACTCTTGCAAAATTATTAACTGCATTAGTTTATTGATGATGATTTTTAAAAAATTGTATCAATACAACATATTTCTACCAATGTGTCTCGCCTATAATGCCTGATAGTCTTTGGTACAGAATCTTGCACGGATTTTCGCACAATATAGAAAGAAGATTTTATCAAACGTTCTGCATTACTTGAGGCAAAGAGTATTTGCTCGTTCCATCATGTCAGCTTTTAGTTGACTAGACATGTTTATGAAAATCTGGATGTGTAGTATTTATATACAAAGCCCAATTCAATGGCTCCCAAATTCTCAACCATGAAATTGGTGGCTGGTAAACGACGATGCAATAGCGTTGTCACCACATCAAAAATTTTTCCGTGCAATTTGGGAAACCTTAAACAGATACATATACCTATTACAAATTAAGTTTATAGAAATAAATATTCAAGCATACCTTAACATTTCCTATTGCATTTAATTGCCACAATGCGCTGCATTTCTTCATGTATCCACTCAACACAATGCGAATTCTTAATTGTGGGCAGTGTGACCCTTTTAGCATTTTCACTGCTAAATTTAGCATTATGTATTTTGATTTAGCAGTGAATTTTTTATTTTGCATTTAGCATTTTTTTCAGCATTTTTGTATTATTTTTTTAGCATTATTTAGCATTTTTAATTTTATAAATTTCATATATTCTTTTCCATTTATACAGGTAAAAACTCCTGTATTTCATTGTATTTTGTCGTTTTTGTAGAAATGTATAATGATGGAAACCATGTAAACAGCAAAAGACGTCTTAAGCGGCTATTAAGCTGTCATACTTGGTATTTGAGAATGGTGTGATAATTCAAAATTCGTGTTTTTCAGCTTTAAGGAATTTTGAATTTTTGTGTTTGTCATCATACTCCTTTAATATATGTATGTTCTGTCAAATTCAGTGCAAATTTCATTTATGTTTTCGTAACTTGCGGTCTCCTAACATAAGATGGCTCACTTGAACATAAACTTGTAAGTTAATGTTAAGTGTAGACTGCTCAAATTAATGCTTTTTTCAAGTGATAACATTATTGGTAGTGCATTTGTTTTAACAAATCACTTATAACTTCAAGTTACAACGAAATGTCATGCCATGTGGAAACGTAGAGTACGCAAAGCATAAAGATGACTTAGTTAGATCGCGCATTTTAAAAGGTGTTTGTTGGAATGTACGAAAGTCTGTCATGCTCATATACCGAGTATGAGCGTCTAATAGCCGCCTTAATGTATTTTAAACGTCAAACACCTAATAATAAGAAGAAAAAAAGTATTTTAATTATGTTTTTCGGAGTCGAACACTTCACAATTCATCGTTGCTGAATCCGGCTCCTGGACGTACAGTAAAAAATAGAAAAGTAAATTAATCCATTTTTTAATGCAAAAAGTATTTTTTAAATGTCTTTCATATTATGTTGATAGCAGGCATGCTAATACATTAAAACATACATATAAAATAAAAGTGTAAAATTATTTTATGTATTTAATTTTTATATGAAAATTACCAGCAACAAATTTTACACTTTTATATTTAATACGATCGTACAAAGATACAGGAGGTTTTATGAATTCAGCAATTGTACTTGTATTTTATATGTTCCTGAATTGTTGTTTTAACTTTTGAATCAACTTTGTTTGTTTTATTAAAATTAAATAAAATATTTCTTCGTTATACCGATATAATTAATAAAAAATCATTAAAAAGTTTTAGCATTATATTTTAGCATTTTCAAATATTTTTTTAGCATTTTTAGCATTATTTTAAGCCCCATTTAGCATTAAAAAATTTTTTAGTTGTGGCCACACTGATTGTGGGGTTAAAACAACTTTTGCCGGGTCCAGCTAATACTAGCTGACTTCTTATGTATGTACATATGTATGTATAAATAAGACGCACGTTTATTTGTTGTACACTTTTAAGTAACTTTGTCCATTTTTGTGAACAATTTCATGCATTTAATCATAATATTGTGTTTACGGCCATGATGAGCCAGTAAAACACATTTTATACCACTGATTTCGCGTCCAAAAAACCATCGGAGAGACTGCAATAAGGCAGCAAGTAAGGTTTCTTCACGTTGTTCAAAAAATTTCAAGATCATCTAACCTGAACCGTGTTTCAACATTTTAATTAGATTTATTTTACAAATATTGTTTTCTGTGTTGTTGATGATAGATGCACATGGATAGTAAAATATGTTTTTATAAATGTGAATGTATTGGTATTTGAGTCGACTGTTTTTGACAGATGGGGTTTTTTGTAGCCAGACGAATTGCATGTTGTTTTTATTATTGTTGTATTTTTGTAGCGATAAGGCCACCTGTTATGAATTCGCCTTGTGTATAACAAAGCAAAGCAAAACAAAATGGCGTACGAAAATTGTAAACAACTTTTGACATTCATGCATTGACACTACACGAGAAAAAAATTAATCACCTGAGTACTTGCATATACTTTATATAAATTTACTTTGGTAAGTGCTTACACACAAGGTGTATCTAACTAGGTGGCAGCGTTACTTCAGCTGATAATTTTTTGCTCTATGTCCTTTGTAGCTGAAGAATGTCAAAAACTTCGATTTTGTTTTGGTTTTAGTACAATTATTTTTATGCTTTTGACATTCTTCGGTTCTTTACATAGCTATGGTTGCCGTATTTTTGTATAAAAAATCCTTACGCAGTCACCTGTATAATTACACCATGCTTACACACATATTCCATACACGTCCTTCGGTGAAAGGTAAATCGTGTATGTTCTGGCTTCCACATCGTTTTCACATGTTTTCTTGTGATTTAGGATGTTAAAACACATGCTACGCCTGTTTAAGTTGAAATTTAGAAAATACAAATTAATAGTATGTGTTCTAGAATCCGAATTTAGAAGATAACAATTTAGAAATGGACGATTTCAAACTTTTAGATTTTTTCGTTTTCACTTTTGAGCAAAAAACTCGTATTCTTTTCACAAGACTGTTAACAAGTGAAAAGAATACGAGTTTCAATCGTCAATTTTTAAATTGTGGTCGTCTAAAGTCGAATGCTAGAACACACACTATTAATTTTTATTTTCTAAATTTCAACTTAAACAGGCGTAGCATGTGTTTTAACATCATAAATCACAAGAAAACATGTGAAAACGATGTCAAAGCCAGAACACACAGTTTAGCGAATGCGAAAACGAATAATACATATTAATTTTTGCGAAAGCGAATGCAAATATTACAATACGTTAAAAAAATCACATGAAAATAAATGTATCTAAGAACATGAAGTTGTGTTGTATACATAGATCTACTTGAGTCTTGAATTCAGCAAATATTTATTAATTTATTAGAAATAAAAATTTTTAAACTGAAAGATATATGAAATCATATTAAAATAAGTATAGATAATGGTTAAAAATAAATTTACAAAATGTTAGTCAATCAACCCATTCGTACTTTGGCCCTAAGACCTTGTACTAAGTTCAACATTTCCTGTAAAATGCTACCAAAATACATATTAAGAAAAATTGGAATGAATTGTTCATGAAATTTTTTTCCAGAAGTAGTACTCTGTTCATCTTGGGACAAACATATGAAATATATCTTCAACATTTTAAGTTTTCATGCGAAATAATATGAGTGGCACTTGTTTTGCAAAAAATTTACAAGAAATAAGGAATATTTAATATTTTTGCATTTAAAATTTTTTGAACGAAGTAATGATGTGTTTACCATTTTTCAAACAGACTAGTCTTAAGTACAAAATATTTTCGCGCAATTCACACACTGCCTTTTCTTTTTCAAAAACTGGAAAATATTTCCAATATTTTTGTCTTTAGTATTCACTTTAAATATTCGCATACATTTTAGCGAATGCAACAGCGAATGCAAATAGCAAAAGTAAGCGAATTATTTGCGAATGCGAACATTCGTTACATCCCTAGTCATAAGTATCAAAACGAAACACAAATCTAGCAGTGTTTGGAAATATTTTTCAGTTTTTGAAAAAGAAAAGGTGAAGTGTTTGATTTGTGGAAAAATATTTTCTACTTAATGCTAAACCATGAGGCTGATTGCCTAACATTTATTTATTTATTTTTAATTATTATTTACATATATTTTTTTAGTCTTCTAGTCTATTATTCTTGATGTTTCCCACGTAGTTTACAACATATCGTCGGTTGGTTATTGGTTTGCTGCAGTCATAATGTATTTTGAATATACTGTGCCGCAAACCAATAACCAACCGACGATATTTATGTACTCGGGGACAATCTTAATGGTTGAAGATAGACGATAAGTATGTTGAGAGAAAATCTTTGTCTTGAAAAAATATTGGAGGTCGGTCATATATTTGACTTCGATAGGAACGCGCCAGGGGCAATTAGAGCCCTGCGAATAAATTTTGTACAAATTCCGCCTTTGTATGGGAGCCCCCTTAATGAGTCGAGATAGGATATATGTATGTTCGGAGGAAATGTTGAAGATGAAAAATTACTGTGGGTCGGTCTTACATTTTACCCCCTAGGAGGCAACATAAAAGCGGAAGAAGCAGATTTCTTAAAAAAAAAATATGCAAAAAACTATTTTTTGTATGGGGACAACCTTAATGGTTGAAGATAGACGATAAGTATATTCAGCGAAAATTTTCGTAATGAAAAAATATTGGAGTTCGGTCAGACATTTGACTTAGATAGGTACGCCCTAGGGGCAGTTAGAGCCCTGCGAGTAAATGTTATAAAAATTTTCCCTTTGTATGGGAGCCCCCTTAAGGAGAGGAGTTAGGCAGTCGGTGTGTTTTAAAAAGATGTTGGGCGGAGAAAATTAATGGGTGCTCGTCATACATTTGACCCTTGTAGCGGTGACTCCGGGAAAGTTATATGATTTTTTGTATTTTTTCTGCTTTTATCCTCAACTTTGACCACGAAGCGGAGACCTTTGCCCCCATCTGACCGCCACCATTTTTTGGCTCGAATATTTTTTTCCGAACCTCACAAAATGAGGGGTTCTTGCAAGTCGAAATCTTGTTACTAAGAATTCCCATATAACACTATGCCATAGCTAATGTACAGTGTACACAATAATCAATTGAATGAATAAATAATAACAATTGTGTATAAGTCCTTCATTTATTAGTTAATTTCGTACAACATTTTTTAATATTTCAAATGTAATCAAATATCTTAAAATGTTCTATCCACACTTAAAGCGTCCACAATTAATCTTTGATTTTGTTATATACATTATTCTCGGATTGAAGTCTTTATTTTTAAAAGAATTGAGAGCCAGCACAATAAAAATCAGGACTCTTAAAGATTTATTTATTTGAATTAACATATTTTTTACTTGTCTTATTCTTAATGTTCATTAATGTACTGGAAAAAATTGCACTAAAATTAAAAAATTGCACTAAATTATGACTAATTGTAATTATGGTCAGCGTTGCCGTTTTGGTTACTTTTAACCAAAATTGGTTACTTTTTTCCCAATGTGTACTTATGTACTTTTTTCCATTTTGGCTACTTTTTTTAAACACAAAAATAACTATTTTTATATGGTATACTAAATTTGCATATATGTAAATAACTATCGTGATAAAGTAAAAAATAAAAGAAATTGTATCCCAATAGAAATTGCTCAGATTTTCTAAATTGAATATAAAAAGTGTTGATATGGATAGACAGTTGAATGTTGGGACAAATTATGTTTTGGTGACATCATTAGTTTTGTTGTTTAGTTTTAATGCTTCTGAAAGGATATTTTTGCAGCCAAATTTAGTAAAAAATAAACGCAGGAATAAGCTTGACCTTAAGACCAACTCTATAATGCGTATGTACATAGTATATTTTAATATCTATACCCTCAAGTGTTTGGATAACGAATGTAAATAAATTACATATTTGCATGTAATTTAAAATTGCATTTTATTACCTAGAACTTGTTTCTTTTGTTATTGCTAATAATATTATTACATGAATAATTTTTTTTTATAAAAATAGATTTTTTGACTTTAACACCTAAATTATAAAACGGAAGTAAAAGTTTAAATGTAATGGTTTATTTATACTATCTGATTTTATAACAATTATATCTGTGGCTATATGCAATAATCGCTTAAATATACTTAAGCACATTTAGCGTTATTACCAGAGTGCGGAGAGTGCTCGAAGACGCGAGTCTTATTTTTTGTATTGAAAAGAGCTACTCTTGTCGGCTCGCGAGTTGAAAAAATAAAACTCGCGAGAGCATTTAATTTTTGAGAATCGAAAATAGGACTCGCGAGAAGAGTTCAAATTTTAAGAGTCAAAAATAAAACTCGACTCGCGAGTCGAGTTAAAAAGAATTATTCGCGAGTTTTGTTAATTTTTTTTGCTCAAATTCTGTTTTCTATAGGTCGCAATGTTGAAATTATATTTTATTACTGACAGGTAAGCATTTGCATAACTTTTCATGAAGCAGAAGCCTTAAAACATTTGAAAAATACCTCATGAAAGTAAGAACATATATTTTTATATATGTATGTATATGCATTTGTAAGTACTATACTTTTCAAATTCGCATATAAATACATATATTTTTTCGAATAAACAAAAAAAAATTTTTTGTAATAACTACTCGTTTTGAATTCGTTTATGCTCGTTTTGCACTCTTTTAAAATTTGTGCTTACGAGTTTTAAAATAAAACTTGCAAGCACAAAAGGAGTACGAGTTTTATAAAATTTGTGCTCGCGAGTTAATAAAAATTTTTCTCGCGAGCAGAATTTTTCCCTACCCTGGTTATTACTACGTTTATACGCGCACTATTTGCAAATAAAATTATTTGCAAATAAATTAACTCACTGTTTATACGGCATAGCAAAAGTACACAAACTTGGTAGCACTTCTATAGAAAACTTACTTATGTTGACAAAAAAAAATAGTGCAAATGCACAAAATATCAAATAATTATTTGTTTTAATCGTCATTTATTGCTTCTCTCAATGTTTTTTGTTGCAATCAGTGCTGCCAGAATGATGATGTTATCATATTTTTGATGATTTTCGGACCTAAATATGATTTAAGGATTTTTTTTCTCGAATGATGATTTTTAATTTTGTAAATTATGATTTTTACTTTCAATACATGTACAATTTTCTTTGTTTTTTAACAATCTTTATCAATATATGTACCTATAAGGAAACCATTTTAGTCCCAGCGAAAATATTCGTCTACGTGGAAACAGGTCGGTAAGGACAACTCTCCCTCCTCCTCTGGGGTAATTTGAAAGAAAAACAAGAATAAGAAAACGTGACTTTCCTAGCAAAAATAAAAAGAAAAAAGTCATCTCAGAGAAGTGACGAAAAATCGGTCCGGAATATACTCAAATCTTGGACAAATCTATACCAAATCATTGAACAGAAGTCATTCGTCGCCAAGCAAAAGCAATTTGCCTCTAAAACAACTGTATATACTTTATATGATAAGAATATTAGCAATGTCGATTACTTTTTTAGTTTCAATTTCTTAACTAATTTTTTTTATGAAATTTTTATATTAGTTACTTAGAGGGCACTTACACCTGCAAAAAATCTAACAGCTTTTAATTAAAATCTTATTGAAAATCTATACCGTTTACAGCAGCTTTTTGTTGACATTTATCAAGATTTTTATTCAAAATAAAGCCCATTAACTGAAACAATTTCCAAAACTTCAACAAAACAACTGCAATGTAGCCAATTCACACAACTTTTTAAGCAGACCATAGCTAATTCACTCACCTTTCTTGTAATATGTTGTACAGGGTAGTAAAAAATAAATAAAATCATTAGATTTCCTACAAATCTACTGAAGAAATAGATTTCGTTTTGTGTGGAAAATCTAATAAAAAGCAGCAGGATTTAGCTCGAAATCTCGTAAGTACATGATTTCGAGACAATGTAAATGTCCTATTATAAAATAATAAGATCATTTTTATATTTTTTTATTGAATACAAAGTTCCTCAATAAAATACTTTCTAAGATCTTTTTATAAAATCCGACAGTTAATAGTTTTTTATTGATGAAACCCAAACAACGTTGGTGTATGTCCAATAGTTTTTTTGTCCACTGTAATATGTGAATTGTTGTTACATTTTTTATTAAAAAAATTGGACTTGTGATAATTCTTATCTTCAAAACATGATTTTCTTTCCAAAAAATTATGATTTTATTTGCAAACCTTCTGGCAGCCCTGGTTGCAATATTTGTCCATTTATTGTTTTTGTTATCAAACATTTGTAAGCGTGGCAACCTTAAGCATTTTATTTGCAAATAGTGCGTTAATCGTGAATAGTTTTTTGAATTAGTAAGTCGCAATAAAGAGAATAATATGGCAACAATTTACGGTTTTATTTGCAAATAAGCCCTGCGTATAAACGTAGTATATAACCCTGTATTACGCTCCAGTTGAAAGTTACAGTGGATACAATGCTATATGTATATGCAAATAATATAACGATAAGACAACACTTTTTCGATTAAGTGCGCTGATTTACACGGGATTAATTGTGCTGGCATAACATGCCAGTTTGTTGGTGAGAGAGGCAAAGAGAGGGGTTTTGCGTTTGGCATAATTTTTCAACCAGCTAAAACCCCGCATTAGCAGCACAAAACCAATACACACACAACTTAAAAAGCTGCAAATGTTAAATGAATACGAAAAACACTAACACACACAAAGCTGTGAATACGTATACATTTTTATGTCGGATGAATTAGTCTCGTGTGTTCTTAAAAAAACAAAAATTGTGCCGCATAAAAATTAGTCTCGTGTAAACTACCTCAGTCAACTTAAACGATTATTCCATGTTGCCACAGATATATTTCTAAACTGGAGTATAAATAAAACAGTACACATACATATTAAATACACAGAAATTTTGGTTACTTTTTTCGCATTGGGTTACTTTTTTCATATTTTGGTTACAAAAATATTTTGATTGTGGCAACGCTGATTATGGTTTAATTATATAATTTGCGACCACAGAGATGCATACGAGGTTACAGATATTAAATTGTGAATCACCGATATTTCATGCACATACATACATACATATCTGTGGACCTTTGACAAAAGAACTTAAGTCGAGTTATGCAAATTCGCTAGACTTTTTTATCATATGAATATTTTTTCAAGGCGCATTTTTTGGTCTTATCGGCACTATCCTAGGTTGTGTAGTTTCAGAAATACTATATACGAAAAATCAACATATCTTTTGATTTTACTGGTTTGCATTTGACAAAACAACTTAGTGTAAATATGCTGAAAAATTAATAAACTTTCAAGCAATTTAGTTAAACGAACCTTTGACAAAACGTCTTATTTCATCTTATTGCTCTGCGGTCTTTTAAAAATTTTTTTTGCAAAACAACATACTATTTCTAAATAAATTCTTTTATCAAAAGCTTAGTTCTGAAAGCGGAGTATTTATATCGAAGTAAGTTGATTTTTCGCATAATTTTTCTCTGCATTTTGCTGATTTTTCATTGCAAAAATTAAAAAGTGAGATTTGCAGATTTTGACTGCCAAATTGCAGATTTTCTGAAATGCTTCTATAACATCAATATTTCGTGCTTCTTTTTACTCCCTAAAAGAAATAACCATTGTGTTACTGTCAGAAACATAGGGCCTGGGGGGTTACTCTCTATTACGATGCGAAAGAAAAATGGTACGAAATCGAACGATTGGTACTCTGTAATGCGTTTGCGCATTTACCTTTCGCATCTATTAATTTCCGTTTCGCAAGTCTGGTATCACCGTACTCTACAATCCGAAAGCGCCTGTCAAAATCGCTCGATAAGCGCAAATATCTTGCGTTAGCTAAATACCAAACGCAAAGTGAGAAAAACATGTAAGTACGTTGAAAAAAATTTTTATATATTGACTGTCTTATTCATAAAAAATATTTTTGTTTTATTTCCATAGAAAATTTGTTTAATAAACCTTTTATAAAACCAAAATATTTATATTTAAATCGTAGTTTTTAGGGAAAAAGCCAAAAAATTACAAACGAAACAACGGCAGTTTGAAATTTTAGTGGATTGCATGTGAGCAAATGGCAAATAAGCCGCAAATAATTTGTGGACAAAATTGACAGACGACCTAAATTTTAATGGACCTCCTGTAAGGGATATAGCTGGTTGTTTATAATGAAATGTGACACTAATAGTACTTATAATATTACACATGTATGTTTGTATGTATGTATTCATATTTGATTTAAAAAATCACACCAAGTGAAAATGCGTAAAAGTAAATTAAGCATTTCCAGCACAGGTGATGGTCCCTCTCAGTTTTGTATTTTCTCAATCCCTACGTAGAGCTCTTTTAAGCGACGGGACATTGACTGCTGCTATATTCCTAAGGTATGGTCCTGGCCAATTTGATGTTGGTATCCAGCTTGGCCAAGTAATTTTAAGGCAGCGGCTAGTTTTATAAACTTTTAGCTGGTGTTGAACAGCGTTTAGAACATACAGAAACGCAAAATGTGTACAAAGTTAAAATAAAGCAATATGTATTTAATAACATATTCCGCTAGATTTTTTCTTACCTGTGGTCATTAAGGAAAGTATACCGGAACTATCTCTTAAGCTTAAATTAAATGACATACCCATAATGCCATAGCCATAACCAAACCAAAATTCAATTGGTTTCTATGGTGAGAGTTATGGCTTGTTGTTTTCTATGGCTATGGTTATGTAACGTCTAATTGAACCTTTAAGACTCGTTTTGCAACTCGTTATACATGGACGTTTTCTTCATAAAACCATAATGCTAAAGAATCCATCACTTTATTTTCAATTAAAAGCTGTTACACTTCACTTTTTCTTAAATTTTGATTTTAACTGTCGTTTTTTTATACATATTTTGACATTTCAATACTGCCAACCTTTGCCATATTTTCTTTTGCAATGTCCGTGTTGCCACTTTTTCAAGCAATTTTGCGAAAGGTTTTGCGAAAGTAATAGAGAGTACCAAATTTGCATATCAACGCATTTAGCTTTCGCATCGTAATTGCTTTCGCATCGCAATAGAGAGTAACCCCAGTGTTCGGAAATGCATCTATGCGCTGCATCTGATGCGCCTGTGTGATTAATTTGCGCAGCTGATACAAAAGAACTGATGCAGATGCTCAGACAAAAAGTTCATTTGATTACAATTTCGAACGCGAGAACATTAAAAGTGGAAAATTAATAATTAACATATTTTTTGACTTGGATGAATGTAAAAATGAGTTGAAAGTATAATTAAAAATTATATTAAAAAAAATTATAAGAAACAATAAATTAACAAAATAAAACAAATAAATAACAAATCAAATATTTACTCATTTATTGCATCAGCAATTTTTGTGATTAGTTTTTGATGTTACTTTGCGCATCATATACATCAGTGATGCATTTTAGAACTCACCACTTTTGAAGTGTTGCCATCTGATGATTTTCAGAACGCACGACGCATCAGATGCACCGCAGTGATGCATTTCCGAACAGACCCATACACATAAGAAACACTAACAAGTAAGTGGTTTTTGACGTTTAATTTTGCAGTAACCATACCACGAATATGACAATGTTAAAAAGAAACTAACAAATCTGTGCAAAGATATACATACATATATATGTATACATATCGCACACTAAATCATAAACAGTCACAACTAGGGTTTGGGATTTCCCGGACTTTTGCACTTCTCAGGAAACGGGAATTAAAAAATCAAGTTCTAAATTAAATACATTTATTAAATGAAAGTTGGTGAAATTTCGATTGGTTTATTAATGTAAGCATTCTTTTGAAATAAAAGTTAATAAAAAAGCAGTTCTAAGACAAATTTTTAAGAATTTTTAATTGAATTTAAGCAAATGGAATAAAGTTATTACACAGCAAAAGATCATATAAAAACCAATTGACGACTGTTACAACAATTAGTAGACAATTTTCTAATAAGACCTACCTTCATTTTAATAAGAATTTGCCTTGCTTGTTTCTCATTCTTTTTGAAAAAGTTCTAAGCGGTTTCTTATGCTATAAACACAATCATGTCCACCGACCATCGACTACAAGATGTCAAAAATAGAATACATGCGTGCTTATGAGAATAATTCTTTTAGCCGCTACACGACTACCGACTACACGACTACTTTTGTAGCCCGTAGCCAACTTAGGCTAATTTCTATTTTTCTTGGCTACGAAAAACAGATTAGTGCTGCCAATACAATAAATGCATGAAATGGTGGTTTTAAAAACTCAATACATTAAATATCGCTATTAAAAACGCGAAAAACTATTATAGTGGCACCATTGAAAAATAATAATCATTTCATTTGTTTCATTTATATTTATTTTTTGGTTTTTTATTGAAATTGGTAAGTATATAATAGTAATTTTTACTGTTTATATGTATTTATTATATTGTTTAATGTAATGATGTTTAATGTAATGATGTTTATTTTTTGTAGTTAGTGGTCGGTAGTCGTTAAAAGAATTAAGTAGCTGGCGACTTGGCTATTTTGGTAGCCAGCTACTTTTGTAGTCGGTAGTCGATGGTCGGTAGCCTTTGATTGTGTTTATAGCATTATCGTTAAGTACAAGCAGGTTACAGTACCATACTGCGCTGCGCCGAATTTTGAATACCCTGAGCCACAGTATGTCTAAGTGTCTTTAATTTTTCATTTTATTTCTCCTAAAATATTTTCTTCAGGGTTTCCATAATAACTCAGAGTTCTTACAGCTTAAAATTTTCACTACACTTTTCAAAATTTGTTCACTAATTCGGCGAAAAATCACTTCAAGTTCGCTTAGCATCGAATTATTTACTTTAGGAAATGATTATATCATTGCAATCATTGATACTTATACAATTTATTCCACTTTTTATAGGAGATATGGTATGACCTCAATTTAATGGAATTTTTATGAAATTTCAGACTAGATTTGAATAGCTCACATTTTTATTTTATATTCAAAATATATGGACATTTTACTGCTTGTTTATCGGCGTCGAAAGAATTCTTTCTTGCTTACAGTTACATTTAAAATAAAAACTCAATTTAAATTTTAATATTAAAAAATTTCCTTCGAACAAGGTATATGTAAGTGTTTAAACAGACGATGAAAAACGTATCAACGTTCGTGTAAATTTAGTCATACAATCATTCAAACGAACTTTTGTAATATATAAAAAAAATAATAAGTTTTTATATTAAAGTAAAATTGGATTATAAATTCTATATATTTATGAAATAACATGCACTTTTAATTTCCCGTTTTCCCGGGAAAATCTCAAAAATTTCCCGGGAATATTTGACAGACATTTCCCGGGATTTCCCGCCCGGGAATTCCCGTTTCCCAAACCCTAGTCACAACTCAAAATTATGAAAATGGTTTTGTTTTTTCATTGACCACAAAAATTTCTTTTCCAGAAAAGTCTTCTTGAACAGTTTTTTCCATTCCTGTAACTGGATTGCATAACTTTTATTACAATAATCGTATCGCTATAATAAATATAACGAAAATTTATCGACTTTGCTATTCAGTAACATATTTTAACGGTATTCGCTGTCGGTGGGAGAATAAAAATTTAAATCACAAAATCAAATTCATTGAACTTTTCTTTATTATCCTTTGTGTTTTTCGCTTATTTTAACATTTTCTAAAAGCTGGTGTGGTTTATGGGCTGGCGGCATCATCGGGCCGTATTTTTTTCCAAAATGAGGCCGGTCAGGCAGTTACTGTGAATGGTGTTCGCTATCGTGAGATGATAACGAACTTTTTATGGCCCGAATTAGAAGATATGGATGTGGACGATATGTGGTTTCAACAGGACAGTGCCACTTGCCACACAGCTAACGAAACAATGGCTCTTTTGATCGACAAATTCAATGCACGTATTATCTCACGTGGTGGTGATGTCAATTGGCCGCCAAGATCATGTAATTTGACACCATTGGACTTGGTGTACGTCCATAAGTCAGCAACAATTCCAGAGCTAAAGGATGAGATAATTCGGCACATTAACGGCATATAACCTCAATTATGCCTCAGCATTATAGAAAATTTGGACCATCGGATAGAGGTGTGACGCCGAGGTCGCGGCGGCCATTTGGCCGATATTTTGTTCCACACATAATTGAACCATACCATATTATCATAATAAAAAGAAATGACAATAATTTCCTAAATAATTTGTGTTTTATTCAAAATCAACATCGGCCCTTAAAATTTAACCACCCTTTATATTTTATTTACATATGTACATTTGTAGTATGATACGTAGAGTATACATACGTATATTCTTATGTATGAATGCAATTACTCTTAATACAATTTTGCACATCAAGGCCGTGAAGTATTAATCAGCTGAATTTTTTCATCTCATTATCCCATGTGAGTACTATTCAAACTATTTTCCTCCACAACCATATTTGCCGCAATTTCCTGATGTCGTTGTAACTCTATTTTTACTTCCATCATAATAATTATTTGCCAATAAAACTGTGATCAGTAATAACAATAGTAAACATTTTTTCACGTTCACCAACATCTTACTTAAGCAAAATTAAAACAAGAACTGACTGTAGCATTATAAAAGTCTATTTTTTCCATTTTCCAAAATAAATGGAACCCGTTGTGCTTCGCAGTTCGTACTGTTATCAAACAATACAAACTTTTTTGTATAATTTTTATATTAATATGTATGCATACATATATGTTTGTATATTATTTTAATGACTTGCATAATTTTTATTATTTTCAGCTATTTTTTTTTTATTAAAATGCTTCTTAAAATATAAAAATTAGTAATATGAGTAGGTTTTTTTTCTAATTATAGTTTTGTAGATAACACTGTTTGTGTGCTGAACCCAAATCTGTTTACAGATTGTTTCCATCACGTCTAGTTTTAGAGATTTTTTCATTTCAATAAATACTGATATTGTAATATAAAGCGTGTTTTTTTAGAGTGTTACAACTTTGAGTTGGCATTAGTGTTGTTAATTATTCGTCTTTTATATTTGTTCGAATGAAATTTCACGATAAACCATAAACAATTGAACACCAGGAAGAGTTATCGGCAAAATACGGCTGCAAATGCTGCGAAAAGTTGTTGAAAATTGGCGTTCCAGACTGCGCTTCCTACGCGTCAGCCGTGGCTGCCACATGGCAGAAATCATATATAAACATTATTTTCATAAAATTTCCTTTCCAATAAAGCCCATTTCCCATTGATATTAAAAATATATTTCCTTGTTTTATTATGATTTAAACTTGTGTCATGTTATATGTCACTGCTACCGGGTTGCTAATGGCGTTGGTTTAGACATTACTGCCTGTGCATCATTTTATATGGTTGAGCTCGCCGTCTTGGGGGGTGTTCTTGCAGATAACTGCAGCCAATAAGCAACAATAAAAAAAAAAAAAAAATCATGCCAGCTGTGCTTGGTAAGATGTTAAACCAAGATAAGAAAAATGTTTATAAATATATGATTTGGAGCCCGAAAGTGGAATTTTGACTTGAATAAAGAAAAATACTATTGAAAAAAAAAATTTATTCCACAAACCACCATACTCACAAGTCTGCCTTCAATATAAAAGTCGAGTTAGCCGGTCTTTTTGGCTAACCTTGGCCTTGGATTTCACCATGATAAGCTGGCCTAAATTTGTTTGTAGGTTATCCCAAACCTTCAGGTTAGTTATTTACCGCTTCTCTCTCTACAGCAGGTAAAATTTACCTTAACCCGTCATTTTGGGCATTGAAAAAATTTCAATTCAGCTTACAGAATATAATTAACATTTTCGCTTTATTTAATAAAAAACAATAAAGACTAATAAAGAAAACTATGCATCAAAAATTCATGAAAATATAATTTTTGAATTTAATAGAAATAAAAAATTACAAAATCTAAGAAAACCAAAAGTGAATATATTTAATAAATTATTAAAAAAAACTTTATAAAAATATTCTAAATTTCCTGAAAGATTTAGCTATCTTTTTTTTATATTTTTGCTAGGGTAAACACCTATTATTTTAAGTCAAAGGGCTTATTATTGGGGCAGGTTTGAGCTCGAAACTGCGCCTATTCAAGTGCTACAAGGAAAACTGGCACTAGGTAAAATAAAAAAAATAAGTGTTTTCCCTACTCTAGTAAATGAAAAGGGATATTTATACAATTTTAATCCAAAAATTATTCTAATTAAATTGAAATATGACAGGTACCTGGTGCCCCCATAAACGTTTGGTGTCTGCTTCACTCTGGGTGTGGGTTTTTGGTCAGTTCCCTCGTTGGCGTGTTGTAGGCGGGTTATATCTTAGGGCTTTTCTTCAACTTAAGTTTAGATAGATTTTGAAATTTTAATTTTGTTAAGTAGTTTTAAGCCTTGTTAATCTTTAATTTTGTTGATTAGTTTTAAGTTTTTGGCTATTTTTACTTTTGTTTATTAATTTTAAGTTTTAGGCTATCTTATTTTTTGTTGATTCGTTTTAGGTTTAAGGTTATTTTTATTTTTGTTGCTTAGATTTAAGTTTTTAGAAAAAATTTATTTTTTCATTTTATATTTTTTTTATTTGAACAGTTTTAAGTTTTAGAAAATTTTTACTTTTGTTGGCTAATTTTTAAGTTTTACCTTTTATTGGTTTCATTTGTTCACTTTTGGAATTAGCCTTCTGTTCACAATTTTTGTTTTCTTTCTCAATAAAAAGAATTGTATAATTTTTTAATAAATTTTAGAATGCGTTTTTTTTACAGTTTTATTTATTTATAAAATGTTTTGATTCCTTTTTTTATTTGATTTGTTAAAAAAATGTTTCACTGGCACTCTTTTACCCTACGTCTACACACGTGATATATATTTTTATCATAAGAAAAGTCAAACATAATATTGAAAAATATTTTTTCTATGTTAGCGCTTTTTTCTATATTGAATTTTACATTTGTCATGATAAAAATATATCAAGTGTAGACGTAGGGTTATGACTTTACACCACTTACATACATTTTATTAATTTTTTCCTGGTCGCCCGCCACATCGTCCTTTCTTCATCGAGCCCAAATCGTGATTAATTGAACTACCAAGCAGGGTTACCGTTCACCCGACTAAAGTCGCAATTTGACCCTTTTTTAGCGGTCTGCGACTTTTTGTGAGACTTTTTTTTGTCACCGACTTTTCCGACTTTTTTTAATTTTATTGCGGCTTTTTACTCTTTTTTGTGAAACTTCTCAAAAAACAGTTAATTTGCAGTAAATTAAAAGTTTTTTTTTCTATATTCTTATGAATTGAACAGGCTAATGTTCGTAACGCTTTTTAAGCCAAATTACATGTGATAATTATTAATGAACAAATAATAATAATAATTATCACATGTAATTTGGCTAGGGTTTCTAATTTCCCGGACTTTTTCAATTCCCGGGAACCGAGAAGTAAAATGTTTTATTCCCGGGAATTCCCGGGAATTTCAAATACATATGAATTTAATTAAATGACGTTAATAAAAAATATAATTTTATGAAAAAGTATACATCACAAAGAAAAGTAATATGAATAATTTTGTAATATCTATTAAAATATTTGTAATATCAATTAAAAAATTAACTAAATTTTGACCTATAAGCAATTTGATAATATTAATTAAGTTTTTCCACTCAAATTAATTAATAATTGATTCAATTAAATTAAATCAATTAAATTCTTAATTGAAAACATTAATTGGTGAATACTTTTTTTTCTGTGAACATTCAAATCAAAAACAAAACAACTTTATTTATTAATTTCATCAACAACAATATTTAAAAAAACTAATCAAAAAAATCATATGCTTTGAGTTAAACATGGATGGAAATTCCATCTAGATCTGCCAATCTAAATACTTTTTTCTATAAAGACTTCATAAGTTAAAAATATTTCGTAACGCTGGAAGTTGTTGGATTCACATCGGAAGCCTCTATTACATGTTCAATTCATAAGAATATAGAAACAAAATACAGTTCGAAAAATAATAATTAACTAAAAGTTTTTTGATTATTTTTATCAAAAAATCATCAAAATAACGTCGGCAAAATTTTAAATCAATTCACAGATTATTGTTCATTTGGAAACACTTTTACCACTTATTTGCAACATGCATATCATGTATAAAATGTATTCAAGAAATGTTTCATAAATTTTCAGTAGAAGTTGCAAAGAATAGTTTTAGCTAAAATCGCCAGGGTACATGAAAACATGTACATACCCAGCAAAAATTTTCAAAAAAGGTAATCGGATTTGGAATGAAGCACTTTTGATGGAAGCTATTCCTTACTGGATCACCAACTTAATGATTTGAACAAGGCGTGAGACTAAAATAATCGATTCTTGAGAAGTACTTACTTTTTTTATTTGGCTACTTGTTTACGTAATCTATTTAATCTAAAAAAATTATTCTCATCATTTAGCAACTTGTATATAATTTTTTTAAATTTTAGGTAATGTGATTTGTAAGCGAGTAATGAAATTTGGTAATCAGAAAAGTAAGTCATTATATGGTAATGCGTAATTTTTTGCTGGGTACATATATAAGCATGTATAATGCAACTCCATGTGTTGTGAAATATGATAGAAATGGATTCTGCAATAAGCTTTTTGTTTTGTTTCAATTGTTTTTTTGTTTAATAAAAAAACGTTAAAAAAAGATGCAACTTTTATTTTCTCAAACGACTTTTTTGTGCGACTTTATTTTCACAAAACGACCTTTTGTGCGACTTTTCTAAAATTCCTAGCGGTAACCCTGCTACCAAGTCATCCTCTTCGACCTACCTCAACTTAGAGCGCGCCAAAAATGGTCTGATCACCTCCATCTTTTTTTTATCCCTCCTAAACTCCTATTCTTTCTAGAAATTTACCATATTCTTCAATTTTTTTTTTGCTCAATAATTTTTGTTTTTGTTTATAAATTTTTCACAGCTGATGCAAAAATTTTACGACCAGCTGTTTTATAAGATGTTGCCACTATCGTTACTGCATTACCGACCACAGGGTGCCGCCACATTCACTCTATAAAAACACCCTTTAAAATACGTATTTATCATGATAAAAGTAAAAAATCTAACACATAAATGGCTTCTATGATATAAATTAAAAGCTTGAATGAAATTAAACATTAATAAAATATAAAAAATTAACTACTAATTAGTAGATCGCTTTCTTGTATAAGTTTTATCTACTGTTTCACTATTGGTTTCCCAGCAGAAATGGGAACCACTTGCCGGTATATCTTGTTTCCATGAGCACAATATCTCCTTTAACCATGCTCATCAGACACGGCACTACGAAAAAAATCTAAATTCGAATGCAGGACATGCATTTTTAATGAGACGTTGCATTCAAGTTGTCGATATGAAAGAACAAGTTCTTGTACCAGTTCTTCGTAATTTGCACTCCTTATATTTCCAAGAAAATTGTGACATACATTTTCGAAAGCTACCCATCATCTTCTTTCTTTATTAACCAGCTTAGATTTGAACAATTCTGTAAAGATTTCTCATATTTGGGGACCAACAAATATGCCTTCCTTTGATTTGGTCTCAGTTACACGTGAAAATATGCTTTACACGTGTTTGAATGGCTTTCCATCTATTTTGATAGCTTATACCAAATCGTTTATTAAGCCTGTTTTTTTTAACAAACAACCCGCGAAGCGATTAGCTTGTCTGCAGAAAACACCCAGGATCTATTGCGGGAATCGAACCAACAATCTCTGGACTGAGAGGCTAGCATCGCTACCACTCAGCCAAAGGGGTACCCTACACACACAGTGCTAGCAAAAACATTTTTTACCCGTCATCTTAAGGCTCATTAGCAATGTTTTTGCTTCCCGGAATCGTATGTGACCTATTAACGAAACAGCAACCATTATTTTTTAAATATCCCAGCATAGCCAATTATTTTACATCGGCACATATGTATATTCCACAAATAGCGATCGTACTGAATTCTATTGAGCAAAAATTTCATGTTTTCATACCTCTCTTTCATAGTAACTGCCTGAGTTATTGATTTCCATTATACATATTGCCACACTGCTTTCCTAGCTATTGGATACGCATTTTCCTATTATTACTATATTTTTTTAATTTCAGGAACCATAAAAAAGTAATTCCTTTATTTTGTATGTCGTTGCAATTGAACCACAAAAGGCAAGTGTATTACGGATAAAAATATTATTTTTTTCTGTCAAAGTGGACTACCTGCCTTAATTGTGAATAAAATTATAATTTTTGCACAATTTTTTTTACTTACTTAAAGCTTATTTTATTTATTCCTTTCTGAAAAATAACAAAAAATGTAAAATATTTACCCTTTTAATTTTTTTTATAAAGTTTCGAAAACAAAAAAAAAAAATACAATTTTACATTAAAAATATATTTTTTCGCCACTAATTTCTGAATAACTCCGAAATCGTTGAAAAAAACTATATCAATTTGATTTAAAGACAATTTTATTTTACATCTTTTAGTGTTTAATTTATTAAAATCGAACAAACCGTTATCGAGTTATATTGAAAAAGGTTAGCGTGACCGCCTTAATACTAATATTAATTAAAAATAACATAAGCACCGCCCATTAAAAATGATTTGTAACTGATAGATAAAAACTGAAAACGGATTTGAATTTAGGGCACAATTGTCCATATAATTAGCATATTTCTATTGAAATCAAATTTTTTTGCAGAACAGTGTAATCGATGTCACACATTTTAGCATGATGCCTTAAACCCATTCACCGCAGCAGGCTATACGAACACACGACTTCAAATGCCGCTACCTGCATTTGTCGCCTTGTAGCCAGCTACTTAATTATTTTGGAGACGGCAGCAGTATCATCAGCATAATCCATTCAACAATGTAGTCTATAAATTCTGTGAAAGCATTTTTTATCAGAAAATATTTCAGGTATGTTTTATTCGAAACGTATACCTACTTAATTTTTAAGAAGCTATAGCTACTTAATAAGTTTATACATACTTAAATTTGTTCTGAATATTTATATAAAGTTCGAATAAAACATACATTTCTTAGCTCCCATAATAATTTTTTGCTGTACACATTTATTAAATTTGAACTTTAATTTCCTTCTGTGTGCTCAAAAAAAAACTAAGCAAACTAGTTAAATAGTGTGTAATTTCTACCCACATGTGTAGGCCATGGAATTAAATTCTTGTATAATCTGTGTGTAATTCTACTTTGGGTTCTATTTTTATTTATTTTTCTTTTAATTTTAACCTACACAAAAGATGTGTAGTGTAATTTTCTTCAATGTGGCAACACTATAAACATTTTATTCACACACATACACTAACATTTTTGCTTGTAAACAAATTTTGACATTTATCTGCAATGTATACAGTAACAGGCTGGGCTTGTGCCCATTGTATCATGTAAAAGAGCATGATACAATTATACTAGGTACATGCAGAACTACAACAAAATTCCAACACCAAAAAACACATGTATTTTGTTGGTATAAACAAACGAAAAATTGTCAGAAACAAATGTCTTTTGTTTATAAAAATAGCAATTACAGGGTAACTAAAGTACAATTGCAGACGCGGCATTCCTGCATGATTATAGTTATTCAGTGTTGCCAATCTGTGTGTAGTTAAATAGTGTGTAATTTCTACTCACATGTGTAGGCCATGGAATTAAATTCTTGTATAATCTGTGTGTAATTCTACTTTGGGTTCTATTTTTATTTATTTTTCTTTTAATTTTAACCTAAACAAAAGATGTGTAGTGTAATTTTCTTGAATGTGTAATTGCAGACACAGCCTTGTGCAAATTCATTGGCAACACTATAAACATTTTATTCACACACATACACTAACATTTTTGCAGCTTGTAAACAAAGTTTGACATTTATCTGCAATGTATACAGTAACAGGCTGGGCTTGTGCATGTACCTGTTATAATTGTATCATGTAAAAGAGCATAAGCAGGTATGTGTATGTATGTGTCCACAATTGTGGTATAGCTTACGGGTTACTGCTTTAAACATATTTACACATTGTTGGGGTGTTTTGGGATATCAAATGACTCAAAATGTTGTCCATTACGAAAGATATGTAATTTGTCTTTTCTAAATTTTTCTCCCTTCTACAAGATTATATTTTATACATAATATTTGCCCATTTAAAAAAAATTTCCTTCCTTAAAAATACCGTAAAATTACAGGGGCACACCATCTAGTTCCTAGACGCATTCCCTGTAGTTTTCTAAATATTTTTTCTTAAGTTCGGTTGTATCAAAAATTAAAATAATATCCTTATGAAAATACATGTATGTATGTATGCAAGTTTCCATTAACACATCTCTCATAACTTAAACATTGTAGCCTCAAGTTGACCAACAAAAATTTTAAAACTTAATAATTTGATATTACCATGTACATATCTGGAAGAATATAGTTTTTGAAAGGGCACTTTTTTTGTCCATGAGAATGGCGAGAAATGTTTTCCTAAACTTCTGCAAATACCATTTCCTTCTATGTATTTGGTGGATTTAATGTTAATACATGTTGCAGTTTGATATGGAAAGAAGTTTTTATATACATACATACATACATATATTAAGAATATTTAAAAATGTAAATTGGTAAAGATGAGGAATTGAGAACCATGTAATCAGTTTGACTACAATTTATTTAATTTATTATTTTCAAATGTTAGTTAGAAACAACCATTAAATTTTTGGATAGTTTTCATAAACTATAATGTACGCGGACAGGAGTATGAAGTTCTTTTCCATAAAATTTTTTTATATAATTTTGCAGAATAAAATAGACCCCCAATTAAATGTCTATAAATCTCACATGCAATAGATATTCGTATTAGCGAATATCGTTTTAAATATTCGAATTCTCGAATATCAAAGAATGACATTCGGAACATGTATGTACATATGTATACATACATAATATACGTGTAGCCGAAAAACAAACCGACTGCACGCACAGAACTATGTGATTGATGGTATTTTCTGTACGTCTCCTGGGCACTTTAAGCACATTCACCACAGCAAGCTACCGACTGCCAAATGTCAAGGTTAGAATACACATGTTTATATGAGAATGATTCTTTTGAAGACAGCAAGGCAACAGGGCGACAGGTTGTTGTCTATGCTGATTTTGTCGTTGAACTACAATTAAACTAATTTTTATTTCTTTGGCTACAATGAGCAAAAGCAGTGTTGCCAGTATAATACAACATATTGAATGAATGATATCGTACAATTATTTAATATTACCTATATTTACCAGAACCAATTTCCGAAAATTGATGTAAAGAATAAATTAATTCATTTTTGTACTTTTACGTGAAATAAGTACATTTTAAAAGATTAATTAATTTTTATAAATGCAAAATATGTGAAAGTGGCAATACTGAACTAGCTACGAGGCGACAAATACTGCTAGCGGCATATAGACTTATTCTGGAATTGATTGAAAAATAAGGCCATTTGCTAGATTGAAATGCATTTTTTTACTTTCTTGTATGGATCTCTTTTATGAAACTTTTCCACGTGTTTATCTTAAACATAAACTATTTTATTTATTTCTTTTAAGTATTTAAAAAAAATGTCCATGCAAAAAAGATCAGTTTGTGGAGCATTGGTGACACAATTTTACACGATGCATAGATAGCTTACACAACACAAGACCATTTCTTTTTACTTTGTGGCTGTCTGTCAAAAAAACTCAATATATACAAACATTAAAATAATATTATTGCGATTTGTCATATTTAGCTATATACATATATACATACATATTTAGCTATATACATATTGCAATTGATTTTCAGAATTTTAGGTTATGTGAAAAATTTCAGCTCTTAAATAAAAATCCTCCAAATATTTTTGCATAGTATGTCTAAAAAATTGAAAAAGCAATAATTGTAAAAATTCCCTACATTTTGCTCAAAATAAAAAATCTGTCCTTAGGGAAAGCTTAAAATTTTACAGAAAAATCCCTACAAAAAGGGAAAATTCCCTTCTTTTGGCATCACTGGTGTAGCCTGCTGTGGTGAATGTGTTAGTTCCGGTTCACACGTTTCAACTTTTGTTGCTCAACTCGTAATTCAGCTGCAAGAAAAAAAGAGATATTTGTATTTCCGTCTCTGTCTTTCTTACAGCTGAATTTCGAGTTGAGCAACCAAAGTTGAAACGTGTGAACCGGGACTTATTAGTTTAATTGGACTAGAATGACAAAATCAGCATATACAACTTATACAAAACCCAAATTATTTGTTGAGTTTTGTATAAGTTTCTAAGCCTACTACGCTTATTTTTCTTTTGTGATTTTCAAAAATATTATTATTTGTGAATTCTCAAATAGTTTTTGAAAGTCTTTGCATAAGATAAGAGGTTTGTGACTGTTTGGAATATGTGGTTGTAGGGATGAAACGATACGAGTAAATACAAGTAAGTCTCGATACTTTTTCTTAGAAACCAAGTACTTTTGGTATCGATACTTTACTAACGAGTAGGGAGTAGGTATCGGTAAAAAATACTCGTATCGGTCAAAAATACTAATTATTTATTTGCCGCAACAATGTTGAAAATGATGCCAATTTAACAAAATTTGATATGCGCTTATTAAATGTAAATGTATATTTATATAAATGTATATTTAGTTTATATATATATATTAAAGAAAGTTCGCGAAATCAGGCCTTATTAAAGGCCTGCTTTGGATTTTTTTTATTCAATTACTATCTTATCTAACTGCTAAAGAATGTCTTATAGAAGGCCTCGACTTTTTCGTATAAAATATAAGATATACAGTCCACATACCCTTCTATGAGAATGGGAAAGAGAAATAGTAACATGTTTGGTTTTGTTTTTCTTAAAACAATGAAAACGCATGTAAAAAATATACATAAGAGCATGGAATGGAGCGATCATGCCTTGTAAATCCAAAAGAAGGAGTATAAAGACCTTAATTACTCCTTTTTTTCCCGTGGGGTATTACTCCTGCCGATGAAAATATTTCAAAGTAAGTACATACATACATACATATGTATATGTGAGTGTATGCTGTTTGTATACACTTTTGATTTCACTATTTAAAATCATATGAAGAACTTGACCGATACAAGTAAGTATCGATGCTTTTCATTCGATACTGAGTAGGTATCGATTCTTTTGAAGCGATACCGTATCAAGTAAAAGTATCGATACCTTAGTGGTATCGTTTCATCCCTATGTGGTTGAAGTCTACTGATGATTTGTTACAGCAACAATGAAATTCATATAGACAACGCTGAACCACCAGCAAATAAATTCAAATTAAAATAAATTTCTGACAATATGTCGAATAATAAATAAATTATTTGCTGGGTGGATATATGTGGGGGATATACAGTGGAGGCTCGAAAAAGTTAAGTCATAGAAAAGTTAAGTATATGGAAAAGTTAAGCAGCTTTTATTTACCATTGGTGACTCCACAAAGTTAAGTAATTCTCAACTTTTCTGAGAAAATTTTTTTATATATAGTTTTTTTCTCTTTCTAAGATGATCTCAACTTTTGTATGTAAATCCTCAATACATATTTATATATATAGTGAGTCATATACGGCTGTATACATGCAAAAATAAAACCGTTACCGTTATATATTTTTTTTGTGAATTTTATATGCATAATGTAGTTGCTCTCATCAGTTGGTTGTAAAAGAAATTAGTCGCAGAATTTGTTTTGTTCTGATTGCAACAATGTTAGCAGCAGGGAAGCAAAAAAGGTTGTCAGTCGGCGAAAAATTCAAGATTTTAAAAAAATTAAATGAAGGCGTTCTTGCGAATCGATTGGCTAAGAATTTTCACGTATCTGAAGCAGCAAATAGTAATAAATATGTATGTATACAAGTATATATGTAGATATAATTCTAATTGACAATTCAAAAATAAATAAACAATGTAAAAATACACATATAACCTCTTGAATTTTTCATACTACGGAAAAGTTAAGATTTCGGAAAAGTTCATCACCCCCAAAACAAACTACTTAACTTTTTTGAGCCTCCACTGTATTAGTCAATTATGATAGATTACATTAATATTTATGCTATCATAGATTAGTAAAAGGCACTGGAGTGAGCAGTTCGACTATATGTTATATATTGATTAGTTAGAGAGAGATGCAACATTACACGTACACAAAAGTTTCCATCACATTTTTCATTTTGTCTTTAATAATGTGATAGAAACTTTGTTCTACGTAATGATGAATATATCCTGCATGACTTCCGATCAAATGACCGGACAATTGACTGATACTATTCTTGTGGGGTTAGTTCATTTGAAACAAAATAAATTTTTTCTGAATTTGAATTCAGTAAAATCAATGCATATTAATGGCCTAATTCTGTTCGACGAATGTATCGACTTGTCTATGGACGAAAAAAAGAAGCAGTTTTGATTCTTTAAAACGATTATTATATATTGTCTATGCTAGAAGGTTTGTGTATTTGCTTTGTGATTTTGTTCTAAGCATTATATCCAACACATATTTTTTCATATATTTTTAAAACTATTGTATAATAATTTAATTGAATTTTTATGTTTTAAAAACATGGCAATAATATTTTTATTTTTCATTGTCAAAGACAACAACCTTTTTTGAAGAAAATAATTTAGAGACTTCAAAGACAAGAACTCAAAAGCATTTTCAAACAAAAACGTCCTAAATCTTCTTGCTGAATTAGGGCATAATATATTTTGAGTAAAATCACTAAAAAAAGATTTTTAATGAGAACATTTTTTTTTGTTCGACTTGAAGTTTTTTGAGATAAAAGTATGGCAACGCTGGCCATCATCCTTAACATAAGCAAGTTTTCCAAATCTTCTAAATATGTAACTATTTTTTTCAAACTTTAATTATTTTATTTTGATTCAAATAACAAAATTTATGTAACAAAATTTTAATAATTTTATTTATTTGTTTGATAACGCTGTTTTTATCGTTTTGACATAACGTTGCCGCTTTTGTTTAGGTATGGCATTTCAGCGTTAAAGCTTAAATTAGACGTGACATAGCCATAACGCCATAGCCATAACCAAACCAAAATTTAATTGGTTTCTATGGTGAGAGTTATGGCGAGTCTCTCTCACTCACACTCTCATCAAAGAAATCAATTGAATTTTGGTTTGGTTATGGCTATGGCGTTATGGCTATGTCACGTCTAATTTAAGCTTAAAGCTCGGCGGAAAAAAACGTTCCGCTTTCGGTCCTTGTTTAGGGATGGCTGTAATGTTTCGTCAGAGCGGATTTTGTAATGAGAAATGTGACTTTCAAAATCCAGGGATGTATTTAAAAAAATTCCGGTATTTCGGAATTTACCATTTGCCATCCCTACTAAGTAAGTTGTTTATACATTTTTGAAAGTAGATTTTTCAATTTGATAATTTCATCATAGTTTATTTGCTCACCCTCTCTTACTGCTTTGTTAAGAGAATCATCTTGCTAAACTATGTTGATAACCTGCCTGTGGAGTGAAACAAAGAAAATATATATCAAAATTTTAAAATTTTTTGATAAAAATTCTAAATTAATTTATGCAACAATTTATAGTGTGTAGAAGAGGTTGGAAATATATTTAACTCAACTCGCTGAAGCGTTTTAAGTCTGTTATTGCCATAGAGTATAAATGCACTAGCCAACAAGGTTTTGGACTGAAGCAACCAAATATCTTTACTAAAGTAATTTGGTGGGCTGAATTCGAATCTGTAATTGGTTTTTCTCTATCACGTCAGGTTCTCGAGATAAGAAAATCATTAGTTTATTATATTTTATTTAGTAAATGGCGTTATTTAAACGTCGCACATTGGGTTGAATCAAGTCCAAAGTCGCTGTTAATTTATATTTTCAAGTTATTATTTTCGAATAAAGTTTTATGTCGAGTAAAAATAGATAAAATTCCGCATCACTAGTGATCAAAATCAATGTTTAGTGTTGCTTACTTTTTCTACAGTGTGCTGTCCAAGGACAACGTTTTCTCGTGGTTTTCCTAATATTGAAAAAATTGAAATTCAACACATTTCAAGTTCATTTTTTTCTGTTTAAAAGTTATTTAGTGGAAATTTTATGATGGAACCATCAACTTCAGGTATTTTAGTGCGTGGTTAAGAAAGTTTTGTTAAATTTTTTTTTTTAAATATTTTTGTTGATATTGTTAAAAATGTTCCAAAATTAGAATATTTTCAATATTTGGTGGAATAGAAGTAAAAATGTTACGAATTGTTTGTTCTAAGAGTTTGTGTTAATAAAGCATATAATATCAGCTTTTATATTCAATAAAAAAATCGTCCGAATTTAATGCCGTTTTTTAAATAGTTAAGTTTTATAATCATCATTATAATATATAATGATGATGATAATGATGATGATGATAATTATGATGATGACCATGATGATCGTGATGACTATAGTGAAGGAGACAATGCAGATTGTAATTGTTGTCCATAATTTATATAAAAATAATTCCTAAATACATATTTTTTCTTTTATAAAAAACAAAAATAAAAAAAAAATTCTAATGTTTTCAAAAATACATTTTTGTAATCAATAAGGCATAGATTTTCCAAAAAAAGATTAAACAAGTAAGAGTGCTATATTCCGCTGTGCCGAATCTTATATACCCTTTACCAACGTATGTATATGTAGTATACAGATGTATACATAAGTCCATACGTACATATTTGTTTTGTGATAAAATATATAATTTTTTGTTATAGTGCAATTTTTAGTAAGTGACCTCTTGGTTTTTTTCGACTAAAGAATTTCCTTGAGTAAAGATCTTCCTAGAATATGAAATATGTTTAAGTGAAAAAATAAATATTTTTGGTTATTTTTTTACCCAATTATTTTTTTTAATTTCCAACCCTGGAACCATAATTTAAAATTTTCTGGTTTTAATACCAGTACTAATTTATTTCTTTCTAAAATATAGAATATATATAATTATCAAAGAAATAACTAGCTTTATTTAGTTAGTTTTATATATAAAAAAAGTGTACTTTTCCCAACCCTGGAATCATCATTTTATATTTTTTTGGTTCCTTATATAAATCTTGTTCTTTAAAAAATATATAAAATATGTTAAGTGAACAAAGAAAAAAAAGACAAAGAAAATACTAGTTTTATTTAGTTACTTTAACATCAAAATTAATTCACTAAAGTGCAACTTTGACTCGCGCAGGAATTTTTTTAATGTGGCGTTTTTGCTTTTTTGATGTTTTTTTCAGTTTAAACGATTTTTTTAGTTTTGTAACTTTTTTCTCGTTTTGGCGATTTTTTTCTGTTTTTAGGGATTTCTCTTTCATTTTGGCTATTATTTCATTTTGACAATTTTTTTCTGTTTTTGGGGTTTTTTTAATATTTGGTGATTTTTTATTTTGGCGATTTTTTACGTTTTTGTCATTTTTTTTTGCAATTTTTTCATTTTGGCGATTTTTTTTCATATGGCGATTTTTTCTGTTTTTTGGGTTTTTTTCATTTTGGCGATTTATTTTCTGTTTTTGGGTTTTTTTCATTTCGGCGTTTTTTATTTTGGCGATTTTTCTGGTTTTTCGCGACTTATTTGTGTCTTAGAAATTTTTTTAATTTGGTGCTTTTTTTTTGTTTTGGCGATTTTTTTTTGTTTTTGGCAATTTTTTTCGGTTTTGCGATTTTATAATTTTTTGATTTTTTAGTTTTACCGTTTTTGAAAAATTCAAGGGTTTTACTCTTACGATTTCCAATACACAGCAAGTTCTCAAAATTAGATAGTCAAAATTGCATAAACTGATGGAACACCCTTTAATTTAAATTTTTTTAAATTTTAGTGTTAATTGTTGTAGTCTGTATAAAAACACACTAACCTTACAAATTTCAAGTGTATTAAGATGCATACATACATACATACAATTGTATATGTATATGTACATATATTACATAAGATTTTAAAATTTTTCGTTGCTCGTTTTGGAACACCCTTTAATTTTTAACTCTCATGTACTGTTTTATACTGTGTCCGAATTTCAGGTCCGTAGCTCTTACGGTTCCCGAGAAAATATCCTGTGATAGACAGATGTGCAATGGCTTTGCGTGAGTACCTGCCTTACGGCCTATCTCACGGGTGCCAAGGCACCGAGTTTGGTTTTTGGACGCCAGACCAACGCCCCCGCTTACCCTTACAGTTCACACCTATGCAATACATAGGTGCGCCTCAAGGGACCACAGGTTGCAAACCTTATATATAGTTATCCCTGTACTATATTTAATTACCTTGCTGAGGTAATTGAGCTATCTAAACTCTGCTGCTATGTCCGTGTCCATAGCAGCTTCTGTTGATTGGCAACAGCACCTAGAATAGTGTCTGGCTGACCGCGTCACACCAATCACTAGCATTGATTTAACACTGGGAAGCCAAGACTATTCTCCCAGCGATTTTGGTAGCAACCACAGCCACTACGATAATTCTCAGGCTTCCACGCTATGGTGTTGTGTATACACCAATAGCGAGGTCCCCAAGAGAATTCCTCAACTATTGCCGGCACAGCTGAACCACCCTCACGAGAAGAAAGCAAGCTGTCGCCACCAAAATCCTGTGCCTATTACGATCAGACACAAAGTGCCAGTGCCCTGGGGTCGTATCCAGGACGTTCAACCTTTTCAACACAGGATTTTTGATAGCCGCAATGCTTTTATCTCTGAGCAGCTCAGCTGTCGGGCAACCGGCACCCGTAGCACCAGAAGTAGCCTCTGGTCAGAACTCGCAGTTCCACCATAAAGGCTTCACTACTACTATCTTTTGAACTCAGGGGCAGTTCTAGGTGATCATGCACCTAACTGACAACAACGATCTTTAATTATTTGTTTTCCTTTTATAAATATGTGAACATCCTTTGCTCTGTTATTCCAGAGATCGGGTAGTAACACATAAGTTCTACGGGTAAGAGCCAAAGGTCCGCCAGCAGAAAAAACTACATTACCCTTAGCTGGGGCTCCCGGGATTGCCACACCCGTAGTCATTGACTCCCCTGGGGGTATCCTGTGATAGACAGATGGACAGACGGACAGCGTAGCGAAAATAATAGGGTTCCTTTTCACCTTTGGTGTGCGGATCCCTAAAAAGGTTAAATTTTCCAGCTGTGGAGCTGTGGTTATTATTTTTTAAATTTTGTATACCCAACTTTTCTTTCCAAAACATAAAATATGTTTATAAATGAAAATATAAAAAAAATTATTAGACCTAGTTAATTTTATATATCACAAAAACTGCACGTTTCTCAACCCTAGAATCAGAATTTAAAATTTTTCTGATTTTTTACACCAATCTTTTTCTTTTAGGAATTTAAGATATTTTAAATTTATAGATAAAAAGGAAAAATTAGTTTTAGTAGGTTATTTTTATATAATAAAAAAGTTAAAGTTCCCAACCCTGGAAACGTCTTTTAGATTTTTTTAATTTTTTTCTTATTTTTAATACAAATTTTATTCGTAACGAAGTATAAAATAAGTTTATTTAACAAAAAAATTAAAAAAATTGTGCTATCTAGTTACTTTTATATGGCAAAATCAAGTTTCAGATTTCCAGCTCTGAAACCGTCTGCTCGATTTTGCTGATTTTCAATAGCAATCTAAGTTGGACCATTTCTGACACACCAGTCCACGAACGAAGTCTCTAGCTTTTCTGGGAGCTTCGGAAAACCGATTTCACGTACACCAGACGGACATCGCTTATTCGTCTTCCATATTCATAAGGACCCAGAATATATATATTTTATGCGTCGCATATGAATATTATGCAAATTACACCCATTTTTGGTAAAGGGTATAAAAAAATTTTCCACCTTTCCCTGAATTAATAGCAACTTTGGGGCTGATTCAACCCATTGTGTGTCGTTTGCATTTTGTTGGTTCGGTTTCACGTATTAGAGTACAGCAATAGTCTCCCAGCATACTTTTGTCCCAAAATCCTTGATAATTTCTTAACATTTTCATTAAATCGTGATGAGTACGATCCCCTTGTTCCTCGCTCCGAAAATGACTGGTAATGTATCATTTGGTGGACGTTGAACTGGTTTGGAAATCGATGTGACATTCGAGTAAGTAATATGTTTTAGATTTTTCATATTGAATGCAGCTGTTAAACAGAATTAACCATCGCTTTGACTCTCTCCAAAGTACTGGAATTGAAAAATCGAAAAAGATCTTCTTGCCATTTGGCCACTTGTGTAAAACAGTTCTGTAACTATTGCAAAATGTTGTGGGTGTCTACGGGTTGTTCAACTTCCTGACAGCAAAACCAAAATAATGTAAATATGAATATTTTAAAGATTCTGATTTTGCATATCCTTTTTTTCCAACTAAATATGCAAAAATAGCTTGAATCAGTAACATGACATGCTTAAACGCTACTATTATGAAGATTTAGAATGAATGTGGGCTTCTGTGAAATTAGCAGTTGTGAAATTGGGAGTGTCAGTAGCAAGGCGCATTTATTAGGTGGCAGCATTACAACATGTGACTAATGTCATTATACCAAGAAAAATGTCAAATTTGATTTGTGTAGGTATAAATAAGCATAAAAACATGCTTTTATTTAGGTTATCCTCAAACATAACGAATATTCAGTTTTGTATGGTGTTTGAAATTTCCCATAAGAAACCTATACTCTGACGATGCTACCCTATTTTGAAAAGTAAGTTGGTAATTTATACCAACAAAGTGATGTTATAATATTTGTTGTACAAATACGGGTACCTGATTGATGTGCCTTGGTTAGTATTGAATGTTTTACAGTATTGCCAGCATGCGATAAAAAATGAACAACACGTGATAGCCCAATTTTTATTCCAGATTCGAATTCGGCGCACCCAGATTAGTTAAAAAACATGCTTCGTTTCCGCAGTCAAATTTACAAATTTGTAAAGCAGGGGTCGAATCGTCACATCCGTGAACGTACAACTCGTCACGTAAAAACATAATTTTCGGATTATGACATACGTGAACATACTGAAATACCATTCAGATTATACGATTGAAGTATCACTTAATTTGTTTTCGTACGATTGTCGATACGATCACGGATGTGACGATTTGAGCCCAGTGTTATTAAAGCTTAAATTAGACGTGCCGCACCATATTGCCATAGCCATAACCAAAACTCAATTGGTTTATTTGGTTATGGCTATGACGTTATAGCGAGTCGCCTATGTTGACCATTAGTTTGGTTCATATAACGCAAAGAAAAATAAAACTATTTTGCAATTTCTAGATTGCTTTTTCATATGATCACTCACAAGAACGTCCAAGTAAAAGAAAATAGAAAGCAACAGGGTTGTATTTCAAAGCAACCCTTTCAAAACGTTAAACACAATAGAAACTGTCGGCGAGCAACGACCAAAAATAATGTTATTTTTCAAGCTTGGAATGAAAAATATTCGGCTTCGGCTAATCGGCCGATTTTTGCCGTAGGCCGAATGTTGGCCGATTATCAATTTTTGGCCGAAGGCCGAAGCTGATTAATCGGTCGAACTTTAATGTATACATTAGGGTGGACCTTGTGTCGATATTTTGGTAGATGAGGGCTCTATTCCGTGCCTTTTTGAAAAAAAATGACAATGCCGAAAAAAAAAATTAAAAAAAAAAAAATTAGGGGTTGCGCACGAGCCGAGAAAAAGGTCCACTTTGCCAAAATTAGGGGGGGAATTGCCATAGGTCATCAGGGGTCACCCGTAGGGGGGAAGAATGTATGGCCGACCCCCATTAACTTTTTACCGCCAACATTTTCCCCCAAGACACCCACCCCCTAGCTCCTCCCCTTAGGGGGGTCACCATACAAAAATGGAGGTTGCTCAGTATTTTCGAAAAACACCATAGGTCATCAGGGGTCACCCCTAGGGGGCAAAATATATGACCGACCCCCATTAACTTTTCATCCCCAACATCTTTTCCGAACAAACTTACCCTCTATCTCTACTCCTTGAGGGACTCCCCATACAAAAATACTGAAAATCTATGTATTTACAGTTGCACAATATCGATATTTTTTTGATTTTTTTAAAGAAATTCCACCAATATTCCACCAAAGTTAAGATGACAACACAACTTAGATCGCGCGACGATATTTTTTTTATTGGTTATCCAAGCATGAATATTACGGGGAACAAATTACCGTCGAAGAAGCAAGTGCTAAGAATGCATTTCTTCAACATTCGCAAACGAAACATGTCGAAGAAAAATAGTGCGGTTATAGTCGCGGACGCAGTGATGATTTTTTGGCGCCAAGCAGCTATTCCGACGAAAGCCAGAGGAGATGTTACAAGAAAAATAGCTGCGCTGCACGATGAGTGGGATGCTTTAAGAAAGTCATCTCACAGAAAGACTGAGTCCACTAGAGAAAAAGAGAATAAGTTTTCTGATAGCTTGGATAATCTTTTCGACATCGCACACGCCAACGCCCTTGAGAAAATGACAAATACCGAATACATTGAGTTTCTGCTAAAGCAAAGAGAAGATGGCCGGCCAGGAACTATGGGAGGTGTGGACGCTACTGATACTCGGACGAGGAAAAGAAAAGCTGAGCGCGAAGAACAAGAAGAGTTGCGACGCAAACGTGCAACGGAATCTAGTAGAGATCAGTTCGCTAAAGGCGGTAAGTTATTTCGCGCTTTGTGTGTTCGTCCAATGTTTATATTCAAATGAAATTCTTTCAATTGCAGTGGTTAAATTTTCAAGCAGTGATTCAAGCGATGATAATGGGAGACAGGATGAAAACTTCCCGGCAGAAGCTGGCCCATCAAAGAGGTTACAAACAATGTTTTACTGAACGAGTCCTATCAGCTTTGGACAAGTGCAAAGTGACTGACCGAGACGCGGTCGGCATTATGATAGCGGTGGCAGAAGCATTTGGACGCGATCCTCAGCAATACACAATAAACCGTACGTCGCTTCGGAGATGTCGGCGTTCAAATCGAGAGAACATGCTGGGTTATGTGAAAGACAATCCAGAAGTAAGATCGCATAGATTTATTTGCTCTCATTCAGAATTCTTATTCTTCAACGCGTTTCATTTATCTCCAGCTTGTCGCAGCTAAATCCTTCGTAGTCCATTGGGATGGCAAAATGCTTTTGGATTTTGTGGGTACAAAGAAGGTGGACCGTCTACCGGTAATTGTCTCGTACGGAGAAAAAGAACAACTTCTTGGAGTTCCCAAAGTAGAAGATGGGAAAAGAAAAGGCCGCAGAATAGCACATGCCGTTTATCAACTGTTGGCATCTTGGCATATGACACATCGAATACAAGGACTTTCTTTCGACACGACATCAACGAACAGTGGCCTATTCTCCGGAGCCGCAGTTACTCTTGAGCGGCTGTTGGAGAGAGAAATCTTATATTTACCTTGCAGACACCACGTATACGAACTGGTGCTAAGGGAAGTTTTTGAGACAAAAATGGGAAAGACCAGTGCACCAGGCGTTCCTTGCTTTGACCGTTTCAAACAGGAATGGGACGCTGTAAAGGTTAAACCATTCCATTCTGGCTTGATAGACGATCAAGTCGTCAGAAAAATTCCTGTGGCAATGCAAGTCGGCATAAAGGAGTTTTGCTTAGATCAATTGAAGGAGAAACACCCTCGCGATGACTACAAAGAAATGCTACAATTAATTCTTTTGTTTCTGGGTGAAAAACTTGAGAATTACCATTTCCGAGCTCTAGGACCCGTTTCCCATGCTCGATGGATGGCAAAAGCCATTTACAGCCTCAAGATGTTTTTGTTTCGGAGAACTTTTCACTTATCTGTATGTGAATTGAATGGTATTCGACACGTTTGTATTTTTGTGGTGCGACTTTACGTCAAGGCATGGTTTGGTTCTTCTCGAGCAGCTGAGGCGCCGAATCAAGATTGGAAGTTTTTGAAGGACATCGTCGAGTACAAGTCCGTTGACCAGGATTTATCTCGGGTAATGATAAAGAAATTTATCGGTCACCTATGGTATCTCGCCGATGAGCACATAGCCCTTGCCTTTTTCGATGACAAGGTTTCAAATGAGTTGAAGGCCAAAATGGCCCAAGCATTGCTAGAAAATGAGAATGACGAAGGTGAAGAAGATGAAGAAGACGAAGAAGGTGAAGAAGATGAAGAAGACGACCCGGTTCCCCCAGCTCCTCGCGTCGTAATCAAAAGCACCAGCGTTAAAAAAATCGAGGTGAAATTCAAAGATGTGAATGAGGAATTCTTGGCTAAAGACTTGAGCAACTTCGTCTCTCATAATACCAAAAATTTATTTGTACGATTTGGAATATCGCAAGATTTCATTCTAGCAAATCCAGCAACCTGGAAATCTCGCGCAGACTATCAAGAAGGTCGTAGAATTGTAAATAACTTGCGCGTTGTGAACGACACTGCCGAAAGAGGAGTAAAAATGATACAAGATTATAATAGAATACTGTGTCAAGGCGAAGAAGAGAAACAGTATTTACTACATGTTATCGATTCTTACCGCAAGAAATACCCATCAGCGAACAAAAATATGTTAATTTGACTATATTATATTAAAAGTGCTTAGTAGTACTACTCAATTACAGCTTCTTTTATTTTTGTATGGGGAGTCCCTCAAGGAGTAGAGATAGAGGGTAAGTTTGTTCGGAAAAGATGTTGGGGATGAAAAGTTAATGGGGGTCGGTCATATATTTTGCCCCCCTAGGGGTGACCCCTGATGACCTATGGTGTTTTTCGAAAATACTGAGCAATCTCCATTTTTGTATGGTGACCCCCCTAAGGGGAGGAGCTAGGGGGTGGGTGTCTTGGGGGAAAATGTTGGCGGTAAAAAGTTAATGGGGGTCGGCCGTACATTCTTCCCCCCTACGGGTGACCCCTGATGACCTATGGCAATTTCCCCCCTAATTTTGGCAAAGTGGACCTTTTTCTCGGCTCGTGCGCAACCCCTAATTTTTTTTTTTTAATTTTTTTTTCGGCATTGTCATTTTTTTTCAAAAAGGCACGGAATAGAGCCCCCATCTACCAAAATATCGCAAAAATTTCATTTCAAGGTCCACCTTAGTATACATATGTATGTATGTATATACATGCACAAACCCTAAGTATCTCATCAATACAACTTCCATTATTTAAATCAACATTCAAAGTGATTTTTATTTCATTAAACACTTTCATAATTCTAGAAATTCTAGTTTCATTGTTTGTACACATTTATTCAGTTAAAATAAAATGCACACACATTTTATACGAAATCTTTAAAAATTTTGTGGTATTTATATCTAAATATATTTACATATGCATGTATATATGTATGTATATCTGGTGCTTTATTTTTACTATTTCACTCCACAGCCATATTTTCCGCAATTTTTTCCTGTTTTAGCTACAGTGTTTCTGCTGTTCACTCTTCGTACAGAATTACAGCCCGTATATATCAACACAAGTATAAAAAATGAGAATTTTATGAAATGCAAATTCATCTTATTGGAGTGAATTTTAAAATAAAACTGTTTTTAAAATAATGAATCTATGCAAAAACTTATTTAGATATTCAACGGTACATAATATATGAAATTAACCGCATTAGTGGTTAAATATCTTTATAAATATCCCAATAAAAAAATTGGAAGTAATTTTTAAGAAACTACATTTGCACTGCTTTCAATGAATCCTATATTAAAACAAGTAAGAGTGCTATATTCGGCTGTGCCGAATCTTATATACCCTTTACCAACGTACGTACATATATATGGTATACAGACACATACATACATATTTGTTTTGTGAAAAAATTTATCATTTTTTTAAAGTTTCCATCTTTGGAGCTGTAATTTTCATTTTTCAAATTTTATACGCAAAACTTTTCTTTCAGAAGCATAAATATGTATATTCAATTTATAAAGAAAAAGAAAAAAATTTTTAGACCTATTTAATTTTACATAACACAAAAAGTGTAAGTTTTCCAACCCTGGAATCATAATTTAGGATTTTTCTAATTCCTTGTACCAATCTAGTTCTTTAAAAAATACATAAAATATGTTAAGTGAACGAAGCAAAAACGAAATAAGAAAAAACTTAGTTTCATTTAATTCCTTTAATATTAAAAAATTCAGTAAAGTGCGACTTTGACTCGCACACGAAGGGTTCCGTACATTCGGTTCTGAGCACTTTTTAATGTGGCTTTTTTGCTTTTTTGAAGTTTTTTTCAGTTTAAACGATTTTTTCAGTTTTGTCGCTTTTTTCTCATTTTGGCGATTTTTTCTGTTTTTCTCGGTTTTTTTCATTTTGGCGATATTTTCTGTTTTTGGGGCTTATTTTCATTTTGAACATTTTTTTCATTTTGGCGATTCTTTTTCCATTTTGGCGATTTTTTCCTATTTTGGGGGTTTTTTCATTTTGGCGATTTTTTTTCATTTTGGCGATTTTTTTCCTGTTTTTGGGCTTTTTTTCATTTTGGCGATTTTTTCTGTTTTTTGGGGTTTTTTTCGTTTTGGCGATTTTTTTTCCATTCTGGCGATTTTTTTTTCATCTTGGCGATTTTTTTCTGTTTTGGGGTTTTTTTTTATTTTAGAGATTTTTTTTCTGTTTTTTAAGGTTTTTTTTCGTTTTGGCGATTTTTTTCATTTTGGCGATTTTTTTTTTCATTTTGGCGTTTTTTTTCATTTTGGCGATTTTTTCCTGTTTTGGGCTTTTTTTTCATTTTGGCGATTTTTTTCTGTTTTTCTCGGTTTATTTTCATTTTGGCGATTTTTTTTATTTTGGCGATTTTTTCTGTTTTTGGGGCTTTTTTTCATTTTGGAGATTTTTTTCATTTTGGCGATTTTTTTCATTTTGGCGATTTTTGCCTGTTTTGGGGTTTTTTTCATTTTGGCTTTTTTTCTGTTTTTGGCGCTTTTTTTCATTTTGGAGACTTTTTTTCATTTTGACGATTTTTTTTCATTTTGGCAATTTTTTCCTGTTTTGGGGTTTTTTTTCATTTTGGCGATTTTTTTCTGTTTTTGGTGCTTTTTTTCATTTTGGATTTTTTTCTGTTTTTGTGGGGTTTTTTTCGTTTTGGCGATTTTTTTTCATTTTGGCGATTTTTTTTCATTTTAGCAATTTTTCCGGTTATTCGCCATTTATTTTAGTCTTAGACATTTTTTTTTGTAATTTGGTGCTTTTTTTCGCTTTGGCAATTTTTTTTGTTTTTGGCGATTTTTTTCGGTTTGGCGATTTTATAATTTTTTGATTTTTTAGTTTTACCGTTTTTGAAAATTTCAAGAGTTTTGCTCTTACGGTTTCCAAGATACAGCAAGTTGTCAAAATTGCATAGTCAAAATTGTATTAACTGATGGAACACCCTTTAATTTAAATTTTTTGAAATTTTAGTGTTAATTTTTGTAGTCTGTATAAAAATACACTAACCTTACAAATTTCAAGTGTATATACATACAATTGTATGTATATTACATGGAATTTTAACATTTTTCGTTGCTCGTTTTGGAACACCCTTTAATTTCCAATTCTCATGTATTTGTTGTTGTAGCGGCCAAAGGTCTACACACTGTGTCCAAATTTCAGGTCTGTAGCTCTTACGGTTCTCGAGAAAATACTAATATAGTTTTAGACATAGTTAATTTTACATAACACAAAAAGTTAAAGTTTTCCAACCCTGGAAACGACTTTTTAATTTTTTTATATTTTTTTAATTTAAAATTCCAATTTTAGTCGTACTGAAGTGTAAAATATTTTCATTTATTAAAAAAAATAAAAATTTGTTTTTGGTAGTTACTTTTATATGGCAAAATGAAGTTTAAGTTTTCCAGCTCTGCAATCGTCTGCCCGATTTTGCTGAATTTCAATACCAATCTATTTTGGAAAATTTCTGACACACCAGTCCAAGAACGAAGTCTCTAGCTCTTCTGGGAGCTTCGGAAAACCGATTTCACGTACAGACAGACGGACAGACGGACAGACGGACAGACGGACAGACGGACAGACGGACAGACGGACATCGCTTATTCGTCTTCCCTATGCATAAGGATCCAGAATATATATATTTTATGGGTCGCTTATTGATATTATAGAAATTACAAACGGAATGACAAACCTATATATACCCTTTTACCATTTTTGTTGGTAAAGGGTATAAAAATTTAGACCTATTTATTTTACATAACACAAAAAGTGTAAGTTTTCCAAACCTGGAGTCATAATTTTGGATTTGTCTGATTATTGATACCAATCTAGTTTTTTAAAAAATACATAAAATTTGTTAAGTGAACGAAACAAAAACGAAATAAGAAAAAACTTAGTTTCATTTAATTTAATATTAAAAAATTCAGTAAAGTGCGACTTTGACTCGCGCAGTTTTTTTCAGTTTTGTCGCTTTTTTCTCATTTTGGCGATTTTGTTTTCTGTTTTTGGGGGTTTATTTTCATTTTGGAGATTTTTTTCCTTATGGCGATTTTTTTTAATTTTTGCGATTTATTTTTTTATTTTGGGGTTTTTTTCATTTTGGCGATGTTTTTTCATTTTTGCGATTTTTTTGGCGATTCTTTTTCCATTTTGGCGAGTTTTTCCTATTTTGGGAGTTTTTTTCATTTTTGGCGATTTTTTTTTTCATTTTGGAGATTTTTTTCTGTTTATGGGGCTTGTTTTATTTTGGAGATTTTTTTCATATTAGCAATTTTTTTTCATTTTGGCGATTTTTTCCTGTTTTTGGGGTTTTTTTTAATTTTGGCTATTTTTTCTGTTTTTTGGGGTTTTTTTCCTTTTGGCGATTTTTTTTTCATTTTGGCAATTTTTTTAATTTTGGCGATTTTTTTCTCTTTTTGGGGGTTTATTTTCATTTTGGAGATTTTTTTCCTTTTGGCGATTTTTTTTAATTTTTGCGATTTTTTTTTATTTTGGGGTTTTTTTCATTTTGGCGATGTTTTTTCATTTTGGCGGTTTTTTTCATTTTGACGATTTTTTTTTATCTTGGCGATTTTTTCCTGTTTTTGGGTTTTTTTTCATTTTGGCGAATTTTTTCATCTTGGCGACTTTTTCCCATTTTGGCGATTTTTTCCTGTTTTTGGGGTTTTTTTTCGTTTTGGCCTTTTTTTATATTTTGGCGATGTTTTTTCATTTTTGCGATTTTTTGGCGATTCTTTTTCCATTTTGGCGATTTTTTCCTATTTTGGGAGTTTTTTTCATTTTGGCGATTTTTTTTTCATTTGGAGATTTTTTTTCTGTTTATGGGGATTTTTTTTTATTTTGGAGATTTTTTTCATATTAGCGATTTTTTTTTCATTTTGCAATTTTTTCCTGTTTTTGGGGTTTTTTTTCATTTTGGCGATTTTTTTCTGTTTTGGCGATTTTTTTTCCATTTTGGCAATTTTTTTCATTTTGGCGATTTTTTTCTCTTTTTGGGGGCTTATTTTCATTTTGGAAATTTTTTTCCTTTTGGCGATTTTTTTTTAATTTTTGCGATTTATTTTTTATTTTGGGGTTTTTTTCATTTTGAAAATTTTTTTCATTTTGGCGATTTTTTTTTACTGTTTTGGGTTTTTTTTTTTAATTTTGGCGATTTTTTTCTGTTTTTGGGGCTTTTTTTAATTTTGGAGATTTTTTTAATTTTGAAGATTTTTTTTTATTTTGGCGATTTTTCCTGTTATTCGCGATTTATTTTAGTCTTAGAAAATTTTTTTGTAATTTGGTGCTTTTTTTCGTTTTGGCGATTTTTTTTTGTTTTTGGCGATTTTTTCCTGTTTTTGGGGTTTTTTTTTCATTTTGGTGATTTTATTTCATTTTAGCGATTTTTTTTATTTTAGCTATTTTTCCTGTTATTCGCGATTTATTTTAGTCTTAGAAAATTTTTTTGTAATTTGGTGCTTTTTTTCGTTTTGGCGATTTTTTTTTGTTTTTGGCGATTTTTTTCGGTTTGGCGATTTTATAATTTTTTGTTTTTTTAGTTTTACCGTTTTTGAAAATTTCAAGAGGTTTGCTCTCACGGTTTCCAAAATACAGCAAGTTGTCAAAATTGCATAGTCAAAATTACATTAACTGATGGTACACCCTTTAATTAAATTTTTTGAAATTTTAGTGTTAATTTTTGTAGTCTGTATAAAAATACACTAACCTTACATATTTCAAGTGTATATACCATACATACATACAATTGTATGTATATTACATGGGATTTTAACATTTTTCGTTGCTCGTTTTGGAACACCCTTTAATTTCCAACTCTCATGTATTTGTTGTTGTAGCGGCCGAAGGTCTACAAACTGTGTCCAAATTTCAGGCCTGTAGCTCTTACGGTTCTCGAGAAAATACTAATATAGTTTTAGACATAGTTAATTTTACATAACACAAAAAGTTAAAGTTTTCCAACCCTGGAAACGTCTTTTTAATTTTTTTATATTTTTTTAATTTAAAATTCCAATTTTAGTCGTACTGAAGTGTAAAATAAGTTCATTTATTAAAAAAAAATAAAAATTTGTTGTCGGTAGTTACTTTTATATGGCAAAATGAAGTTTACGTTTTCCAGCTCTGCAATCGTCTGGTCGATTTTGCTGAATTTCAATACCAATCTATTTTGGAAAATTTCTGACACACCAGTCCAAGAACGAAGTCTCTAGCTTTTCTGTGAGCTTCGGAAAACCGATTTCACGTACAGACAGACGGACAGACGGACAGACGGACAGACGGACAGACGGACAGACGGACAGACGGACAGACGGACAGACGGACAGACGGACAGACGGACATCGCTTATTCGTCTTCCCTATGCATAAGGATCCAGAATATATATATTATATGGGTCGCTTATTGATATTATAGAAATTACAAACGGAATGACAAACCTATATATACCCTTTTACCATTTTTGTTGGTAAAGGGTATAAATATGCAAATAATTGAAGGTAAGCCGCGAATAACGTTTTAAGTGACAAAATAATAATTTTTCAGGAGAGCCAATAAACGTATTTTGAAGCAAGATTGCTTTTTTCGTTAAATTTTTTTTTAGCTTATTGAAAATAATGATAACTAGCATTAGCTTTTCTTTTTGTATCTCTGCTACACTTATCAACTATTTTCGACAATTTCGTTTGCATGATTTTATTAGTTACTTACAAAGTTTTGCACTGACTGACCGATTTGTAATTGTATTTTGACGGCGATAAGATGCATAATTTTGAATGGTTTTATATTTGAACAACGCAAGAGAGTTATGTTAATAGTAAACTGTGAAAAAAACTGGTTTTTTTTTAAATTGTCTTTTACATTAATTAGTAGAAAAGCAAGTAAAAATTTATATTAGGGGTTGTTCAAATATTACGTAACGCTCCACAGGCGTTTAGAAAATGTATACTGAATTTTTTTTAAAAAGCGTTATTAGGGGGGCTACGTAATATGTGAAAGGTCCCTTAGTTATACAAAAAATTTTAAATTCGTATTCTAAAAATATAATTTGAGCTTGAAGTAAAAAAATACTGAAAAAAAGAATTAAATTTTGAACCTCTCACTATTATACCTTTCTAGATATATTATTATTAATTAGTTTGTATGGGAAGTATCTCTTTCGGCAGTCCTATACCGCCAATTTTTTTGCCCAACTTCGAAAATCGCTCTCTTTAAGTGATATTGAGTAAAAAATCTAAAATTATAAACAGAGAAAGTCATCGCGAATTAATTCCCACTTTGGCCATCGCAAACCCCACTGTGCGACGTTGAGAAAAAATTGCATGTCTATTTGTAGTGTTAAAATAATAATTCTAAAAATAATGAGACATATACATATATATATATATATTTTGTCATAAATACTACACAGTTTAATTATTTTAGATTTGCATCGAACTCATTCAATAGCTCGTTTTTGACACAAACCAGCTACTGCAAGAGTTCTATACAAGTCTGGATTATTTAATGGATAATATTATTTTTGCAAAACACCATGTCCCGTATTTATTTGAAGGCACAGGCAAATTTTTGTACAATTTGGTACAACCTCGATTACACGATTGCTGTGTAATCATTTTCCTGTATTAATTAAAAAAGCGAAGTGCGCTGTTAAATTGTTTGATAGTAAATATTAGGTTGACGTCGTAACCTTTAAACGTCTGATTTGAATTATTTTCTTCCACAACCGTATTTGCCGCAATTAACTTTCGTTCTAGTAACTCTTTTCCTGTGTATCATTGCCATTGAAAGATTGTATGCTGTCGATATTAATAGCAATATTGAAATTAATTTTATAAGCTTCACGTACATCACAGATCATCATTGTGGAACGAACATTAAGCTCAAACTGATAGTGTTGCAATGAAAACACAAGTATATATAGAACGAATAAATATAGAACAATCTTATGTATGTATATGAACAGCGTATCTATTTAATTTATATTCAGAGTTCGGATTTCTATTTTCTACAGATGTGCTTAAGAATGATGAAGACAGAGAAAACCTCAGAAAAGTAATTTATATAATTTATTTCATTGTATTCTAGCATATTTTGGTTTAAGGAAGTTTTAATAATTGATAATAATATAATATATCATGTTTTTCCCTGAAAGCCACACGATGGGGACTTTTTCCAAAAACTGGTGCAAAAATCTGAAAATGGAAAAACTAATTATTCATTCCATTCCGCAATTGCGGAAATTTTTTTTGCGGCAGCAAAATCTGAAATTATTAAATCCGTTACTGCGGTATTTTCCTTCAGTTCCAGTATCATCTCTACAGTGATGATAATACCATATTATTGATTAAGTATTATGCAAAGATATTTTTCTCTATTTTGCTTACGCTCCAATTTTACGCTGGAAAGCGTATGGAAAGATCAAAATTGTAAGAAAAATATACAAATTTGCAAAATTAAAGTTTATTTTAATTTATTCTTTTTTCATTTATTTTTATAAGAATAAAACAATCAAATAGATGCAAACGTTAATTTAATTAAATTTGACCTCGTTTTTTATGACAAAAATCGATTATTTAAGATCGCAAATGATCGATTTTGGTAAAAAATTAAGTTCGAAAATTATGCCGCCTTAGCTTCTTTTTTGGCGGTTATGGAAGGATATATTGAAATTTCTTTATTCCAGCTGACGCTCTATAATTAATCTGTAACTACTCTTTCTATATTTTGTTGTTTTTACGTTTCAAAAATACTTACATACATACATACTTATGTATGTATTTACGTATGACTAATTCCAGGGAAAGTTCAACCTCGAGTGAAAGATGGAAAGTGCTCACAATTTTTGTTTGTTTTCAATAAAAAAGCTGAAAGGTCTATAATTTATAAATGTTAAAGCATTTTTAATTTTTCTAATTTTTTTTACCGAAATACGAGGGCGGATCAATAAGTCCCTGACTTTTTGAATGAAATACAGTTTCTTTTTGCAAAACAGAAATTTATTTATTAACATAATCTCCTTTTAACTCAATACACTTAGTCCAACATTTCTCCAGTTTTTGTATTCCTTCCAAAAAATAGGATTTTTCGAGGTCCTTAAATTAGGCATTTGTTTGATCGTTGGAGCTAAATCTCCTTCCACCGAGCCATTTCTTTAGGTTTGGAAATAGGAAGTAGTCACTAGGGTCTAAGTCCGGAGAATATGGCGGATGGGGTACCAATTCGAAGTCCAATTCATAGAGTTTCGCCATTGAGACTGCACACGTGTGTACTCGTGCATTATCTTGATGGAAAAAAAACTTTTTTCTTGGCCATATGGGGTCGTTTTCGTCTTAAATCCTCATTAAATCGATATAATAAGTTGGCATAATATTCGCCGTTTATTGGTTTTTCCTTTTGAAGGTAATCGCTGCGGATTATCCCGCGTGCATCCCAAAAAACTGTTGCCATCACCTTATTGACCGATAAACTCACCTTTGCCTTCTGTGGAGCAGGTTCACCCAGAGAAACTCATTTTTTAGACTGCCGTTTGGTCTCCCGAGTACAGTAATGGATCCATGTTTCATCCACAGTTACAGAACGCCACAAAAACGCGTTCGGATTGTGGTTAAAGAACTCTAAACAATCCTTTGAGGTTGTCACACGTTTACGTTTATGGTCAATTGAGAGCAAACGCGGCAGCATCACACGCACTTTTACTCTTCGTTCGGCCAAGATTTTCGGGTGTACTGACTTCAATTGGCCGTCCAGAACGTTCAGCGTCATTTGTACTTGTGCGACCACAACGAAAGTCAGTAAACCACTAGTATTTATCGAGCTTTTTCTTGGTTTGACTGACGGTTTTTTTCCGCAAAAAATAATGTTTAATGAGCACACGAAATTCACTTTTTTCCATTTTATTCTCAAAAGGCGAGGTAGTCTGTTATCAACGGCTGCCAAACACAAACTAAATAAAACAGCTTGTTCAAATTTAGACAGGGGTCAACTGACAGTTGCCTCTTGACAGGAGAAGTGTTTCCATTTCAGTCAAGAGTCGGGAAATTAAAAGAGACACTGAGCTAATTATCCACCCTCGTATGTGACTGTAAAAAAAACTATTTGTTTTGCTGAGCCTTTTACCGATTATTTAAAGTATTATTTTCATATTACCTATATTTAAGGTATTATATTATTTTATTGTAATTTACAAATTTTCTACTGACGAAATTCACTTTTTTCCATTTTCTTCTCAAAAGGCGAGGTAGTCTGTTATCAACGGCTGCCAAACACAAACTAAATAAAACGGCTTGTTCAAATTTAGACAGGGGTCAACTGACAGTTGCCTCTTGACAGGAGAAGTGTTTCCATTTCAACCAAGAGTCGGGAAATTAAAAGAGACACTGAGCTAATTATCCACCCTCGTATGTGACTGTAAAAAAAACTATTTGTTTTGCTGAGCCTTTTACCGATTATTTAAAGTATTATTTTCATATTACCTATATTTAAGGTATTATTATTTTATTGTAATTTACAAATTTTCTACTGACAATAAATAACCTTTCGCACAAATGAAGGAGAACGGATACGTTACTGTCGAATCCGTCTCCCAAAATCAATATTTATTAATTTTTTTTTCAGCAGTAAATAAGCATTTGTTATTTTTTAATTTCTTTTGAATTAAAATTCAATCAATATTAGCAGTTATTATTATTGTTTAGTTCTACTGGAAAAACTAAAATTTCATATCTCAAAAATCTACACATAAACGATCCATTTCACATTCATTTCCACATTCACAAAAAAAAATCTTCATAAAATATCGCTGAATTATGTATACGAGCATTTCTATACGTGCACAAAAATTACTTATATTTTTGTCTTGTCCGTTTTTGGCTGACATTTGTTTATATCTTTTTACTATATTTTTGATATAGCCCAACATTTTGTCTTAAATATACTACTCCTTCACTGATTTAAAACACTTAAGATATATGTATGTATATTGGATCTTTCCATTCCTTTCTTGTTATTTGTTCAACTAAAATTTGTATTAATATCGCGTCCGTAGCCTGGGAATTGCCCATATTTGTGTAAGTATGTATGTATATCTTTTTAAAATGATTTTTTAAAAACAGCTGACACTATACGAGTACCACTTCAGAATTAATAAAAATTGCAAAAATTAATTGAGTCTCTCTCTCTCATACTTTCTGTCTGAGTATTTTTACACATGACATGATCGATCAAAAAGCGGGATTTCCAAGAAAATGCCGCCAAAAAGCGCGATTTACAAATAAATATCTTTTAGAAAGCGGGATGTGAAATATGCACGTACACAGTTTCGTGTACTTAGAAAATACAGTTCTCATCTCACAAGAAATGCTTTTATATAAACAAAATAGAAATAAATATATGTATTTATATAAATTAAAATCAAATGCACCGATTTCGCCATTTTTTATATTTGTTATAGCCCAGCATAGGTTTTTACGGAAAGAAAAATTTACCACGCCCACGTTTGTTAATTTATTTATCGACTGGACCGATTTGTATATTTTTTTAATATTTGTGGACATTGAAAGAAATAGCATTAAGCAGTAGACAAGTGGGCGTGGCAGCTATAATTTTTGTTTGTTTTGGAATATCTTTGCACCTCATGCAGCACGAAACGTGAAGTTTTGTGCAAGTAACAATTTTTATGATATGGTTGTGATTTGGGTGTGACACCTCCCTTAAAAAAGATATTTACTTTCAGATATCTGGAAGACTAATAAAGGGAGAACTTTGAAATTTTGTAGGGATAACTCTGTTGATAATATAGATTGTATCTGGAAACAATTTCAGAATTGGAAAATTAGGCTTGGTATTTCTCATAAAGTCCAAATATTTTTGTCTTCAGAAATCATACCATTGTACTGATTGATCTTGATGATTTGCTCACAGCGAGTGTAGTATTATAAAAAAGAGTCAATAATGCAGGAAAAAATGTATCACCTCCTTTAATTATTTAATTTTTTGATATTTTGTTAGAGAGTGGGGTTGGCTGAAGTAGTTAGCGCATTAACTACCAAACTGAAGGTCCTGGGTTCGAGCCTGGTCTCCGACAGTCATTAAAAAAACATAACAACACCACCCATTTTTCTGATGTGCATTAGTGTCCTTTGTATCAGTTGTTGTGGAAAAATTTTAGTGTTGCAGGCATAAGGCACTGGTCACTAAACTATACCGACTTCAGCAGAGACTAATCCTAATGTAACATCAGAGCGCTATCCTGGCTACTAAGCACAGCTTCAAAATTTAATACGCCCCATTTGACACCAGAAGGCGATACAACACTGCATTATTAAGAAAGCGTGCAAAGCAGCCTGCTAGCCTAACCTAATATCTTGGTATCTGCTACAAACACAAACTTGAAGTTGCGCTGATTCTGCCGATGATAGATAATAATACGGGTTGGACAAATGAACGTGACTCCTCTCAAATACAGCAATAATTACTTTAAAAAATATCTGGGAAACTAGTGCAGTGAGAATTTTAAAACTCTTCATGACTATATATTTTAATAATGAGAATTATATTCTACAAAATAGTGAAGCTTGAACCACATGCGTGACAAGTAAATGGGGCGTTTGGGAAGAACACTCGGTTTTGGATAGTTAAGCAATAACTACACTTAAAAAATAGTAGGAATTAATTTTTATGAGTTACATTTTCATAAAAATTTAATAAGAGATTGAAAATATTAAAACTCTAAAAACCGGGATAAAGCTGGAAACAAATTCGAGGCGGGATCGACCTATGGAAAGCGGAATAATCCCGGCTAAAGTGGGATGTCTGGTCAGGTTAGCCATATTTGGAATATTTATTCATCATTCGCCATTGTATACAGTCATTTGTGTACATAAAATGGAATGGAAAATGTGTGGAAAAAGCAAGAGAGAAAACATTTCTGGTGGATTTTGCAACAACGTGTCAATATTCATATATTTGTATGTACGTAAGGTATAGAAATGTACCACTAAATGTCTGGTTGATATGTCTCCATGTTCCCATAAGAACTATGTAGTCACTATCTAGTCAATTGTTTTAGTGTTACTAGTAGATTTTCAATGACAAGCACATGCTAAATGTCTATAGCATAAAGTATTGTATGGGGATTAATTAGAGAGTAGTACTGGTGACAAAGTCAAAAGTGAGTCAGTACATTTTCACCATGGACATTTCCTTCAGGGATGCTTTGTGTGTGTGTGTGCGTAAATAAAATACCCTCTAGTCAGCCTACCCTGCAGAAAATGTGAATAGTGAATTTGTAGTGATTTATTTACTAGTGACATTGTCAATAGTAGGACTAAATAGGTGTACCGCACCCAATGTAGGTTGTCATATAAAATCTACCAGTAGACTTTAGCACTATTCTTTCACGACCATATGGAGACATTTGAACTAAAGATTCACCAGTATATTTTAGTGACTCTCGTCTACAATTTTATGGGGGTTGGGGAACAAACTTAAATACATACATACATATGTACCTAAGTTTTTAACATTATTGCATAACATAATAAAAAACTAAAAGAAACTATTGACGCGTTCATTGACAATGTCACCAGGAATATACTAGAACTGTTGTCTCTAACGTATCTCTACTCCCACATAAAAGGAAAGTTGTCGACATTTCAACTAGTGCAATTGTCACTAGAAGTGATGACATATCAACACTCTTTTCTCTAGCGTCAATTGCACTAGTTGAAATGTCGACAACTTTCCTTTTATGCGCGACAACAGTTCTGGTGTATTTCTGCCGACATTGTCAATGAACGCGTCAATAGTTTGTTTTTATTTTTTAATTATGCTATGCAATAATGTTAAAAAACTAGGTACATATATATGTATGTATGTATTTAAGTTTGTTGGCCCAACCCTTATAAAATTGTAGACGAGGGTCACTAAAATGTACTAGTGAATCTTTAATTCAAATGTCTCCATGTGGTCGTAAAAGAATAGTGCTAAAGTCTACTGGTAGATTTTCAATGATAACCTTATGTTATATGTCAATAGGCGATTACATTGGCTGCGGTACACCTATTCAGTTGTACTATTGACAATGTCACTACAATTTTACTATTGACATTGAGCGAGGAAATATCGATATTGTAGACTAGAGCCCCTAAAATTTACTAGTGAATCTTTGGTGTCAATGTCTCCATGTGGTCCCAAAAGAAGTACTTAGTCAGTATTGATACAGTCTAGTGGTGAATTTTCAATGACAAGCTAATGTTAAATGTCAATAGATAATTACATTGGCTGGGGTACACCTGGTCAGTAGTACTACTGACAATGTCACTAGTAAATCACTACAATTTCACTATTCGCGTTTTCTGCAGGGTAGCTCTGTATTACGCATGTGTATTCGATTTAATAGTCAGAATATTTTTATATTCACACAGTCTATACATTTTAGTTGTTGTCGTTTGTGCTGCGTAATTTAAAAAATGTGTATAAGCATAGTTGTTGGATGTTTGTAGTTATACGCATTCAGTTTAAAATTAATGTGTGTGTTTGCATTTTGGGTGTTTTTTATATTTAGCTGCACGCATTCGTAGTTGTCTGACGTCCAACACTCAAAAAGTACTTAAAACGATACTTTTGTCATTCTCTGGTTTACATGTGAACGATAATTTTGAGTACAACAAGGCAAACGATAGCAGGTTGTTGTCCATACTAGAGATGGGCGCGTGTCGTTTTTTTTCGTGATACGAACGCGCAAGATCTAACACGAATTATTCGTGACAAAAAATCTGATTTCGTGCGTGTTCGGGTCGTTTTGTGTTGAGCAAAATTGACACAAAAAACATGAAACGATTTTAGATGTAAAATATGTATGAATGAATTTCCAGTAGAGAAAAAATTTAATATTTTGTATAGTCAAACACACAACACCAGCATATTTGTTGATATTGTATAGGCCGCTGAAGCTTAAAGTTCTGTACGTAAACCGGATAGTATTAGTTGTGGTGGCAGATAGTACTCGGTGGCAGTGCCAACTTGGTGTCATATTTTGAAAAGCGACTCTTGAAAAAAATCAATTAAATTTAAATAATATTTCGTGCGTGTTGTGCAGTATCGTATTGGCAAAATTTTTCGCGTGAGTGTTTCATACGTGTTGGAAAAATTCGACACGCGCCCATATCTAGTCCATAATGCTTTTGTCGTTGCAGTCAAATTAAACTAATTTCTATTTTTGTTGATGACAATGAGCAATGAGCTGCCAATATATAAGAAAATGTGGAATGAATGACCCGAGATTCATGTAAAAAATAAATTCATTGATTTTTATACTTTTAGGTGATATGCCTAAATAAGTACGTTTGAAAAGAACTATTTTATTTTTATAAATGTGAAATACACATCGTCACCTTAAATGCAAACGGACGTAACTACACTTTTATATTTTTTTTACAGGAGAAACAAAAAACATTACAAAATCAATAGTAAAAAAATATTTTTGAAAATATTCTTCGATATTTACTTGTAGTATGGATAATTATATATGTTTGTAACCATTTATTTCCTTTTTAGGGTTCCGTACACCAAAGGTGAAAAGGAACCCTATTATTTTCGCTACGCTGTCCGTCTGTCTGTCCGTCCGTGTGTCCGTCCGTCTGTCCCAGGGAACTTCTCGAGAACTGTAAGAGCTACGGACCTGAAATTTGGACAGAGTGTGTAGACCTTTGGCCGATACAACAACAAATACACGAGAATTAAAAATTAAAGGGTGCTCCAAAATGAGCAACGAAAAATGTTAAAATTCCATGTAATATACATGCAATTGTATGTATGTATATACACTTGAAATTTGTAAAGTTACTGTATTTTTATACAAACTGCAACAATTAGCACTAAAATTTAAAAAATCGAAATTAAAGGGTGTTCTATCAGTTAATGTAATTTTGACTATGTAATTTGGACAACTTACTGCATCTTGGAAACCGTAAAACCCAAACTCTTGGAATTTTCGAAAACGGTAGATCTAAAAAATTTCAAAATTATAAAATCGCCTAACCGAAAAAAATCGCCAAAACCCGAAAAAAAATTCCAAAACGAAAAAAAGCACCAAATTAAAAAAAATTCTAAAACTAAAATAAATTGCTAAAAACCGCAAAAATCGCCAAAATGAAAAAAAACGTCAAAATTAGAAAAAACGCCAAAAACCGAAAACAATCGCCAAAACGTGAAAAAAGAGACAAAACTAAAAAAATTATTTAAACTAAAAAAAAAACGCCAATTGAAAAAATGCTTAAAACCGAACGAACGGAACCCTTCGTGCGAGAGTCGAAGTTGCACTTTACTGAATTTATTATATATATTTAAGCTTTTATGTTAGTTACGTTCCTTGCAATAAAAAATAGTTGAATTCGTAATTAAGTCCGTTTGAATTTCTTTAATAATGTCGTCATTTTTGATCGCTGAGGTCTAAATAATGCAAATTTTAAGAGTCTATATATATCTGTATGTATATTACATGTGATTTTAACAATTTTCGTTGCTCGTTTTGGAACACCCTTTAATTTCCGTAGTTCCATAGCTCTTACGGTTCTTGAGAAAACAGCCATTGGCAGACATACAGACAGACGGACTGCATAGCTTAAACAATAGGGTTCCTTTTCACCATTGCTGTGCGGAACTCTAAAAATATATTGCTTATTGAGTTTTTTTATAGCTATGATATTTATTCCGCCATACAGGAGTTAAGATGTGATTTTCGTAACAAAAACTATCGACAATATTACACTTATAAATTTGTTTGTTTGTTTTAATTTCCTTGTACTTAAAAGCAGAGTACGAAAACAAACGAAATAAATCGTTTGATTTTGCTTTGTTTCGTTCTTTGAAGTTAGAGAAACAAGAATGAGAACGATTGCTCAATTTGATTTAGCTTTGTTTTTTTCCACATGAGCACAAACCAGAGAATACAGCCGATCGGCTATAAGATGGCTAACAGCCTCCACCGGTCACAAACAATACATTAATTTAATCGTACGCCGCTAGAAAAGAAAATAATGGGAAATAAATGGAAACGTTTTGAAATATTTACAGAGAATTTCACGTCATCATATAACATAGTTTTGTTGCATTGTTATTTCATACATGAAATTTGTTTTATGTAACTAAGCAGCATAGCTATAACCGGCTGTCTTAAGACAACTTCGTTCTTTTTTATTTGAGTAACACTGTGTAAAAGATATGTTATAAGTTAGAATCATAGTTTGTAAAAATATTTTTACATTTTCATCTCTTAAACTTTAAATCCTGCTTATTTACCAAAAGCTAAACTTTTGTGAAATTATATGGAAATACTATGCCATCAACACCACAGTCTCGCTATTATTTATTGAAAATCAATTGCATATTTTCAGGCATATATCAATAAACACAGCTTCCGTGTAATAACGGTTCATATTTGCGAAGAGCTTTTATGATACTCGTATACAACATACGAACACACATGCAAACATCTCAGTAAAACTGCGCATGCATACTACGAGTACAAGCGAATAATATAAATTAGAAAAGGAAGCGGAAGGCAAAAGCCAGAGCATTTTAAAAGAGAGGAAAAACGTACACACAACATTAATAACTAAGATATTCTAATGAACCTGCGACAATTGCATGCAGATTGCGAAACTGGTGTTACAGTATAAAATTGAAAATGGAACTACAAACAACGTAAAATATCGAACTTTTGTTAAGTAAAACGGTTATAAAATTATTTATATATCTATATACATATATACATATTTAAAAAATTAATTATACATATGTAGTGAGGTAAATGAGAAAATGTTGTAAAATTTAAAGTATCTTATAGAGAAAAATTAACTAAAAATATTATATTAAAGAAATTTAAGTTGACCAAATAAAGATAAAATAGTCCCAGAAATGTGTGTATAAGTGTGAATATAAAGCTTGTAGCATGAAATGGCCGAAATATAGTTAGATACAAAAAAATACCCAAATTAGAATAAATTGCTTAACAATGTTATTTCAAAATTGAAGCGTTTAAGTAATATTTATTGTGTAATAAGTGAAAAATTTGAAACTGTGTTATTTTTAGTTGTTGTTGTTTGTCTACGTGATTTAGGCTATTTTCCAATCAACTTTTTAGAAACCTAAGAAAAGAAGAAACTCTGTGTATTTGCTGTAACCCACATTTAAAAAAGGTAAATGGTTTTTTTCCCTCTATCAGGACTACAATATACAATATGTATACTTACTTACATATACATACATACATGTGTGCATCTATGTACACATACATATAAATGTATAATATAGTAAACAACAAAAACAAGAATATAAAATGCACACACCCACACCACTTTTCATGTAAGAAATTATAATTAAATACAATTGAAAAAAATGTAAGTAGAAGGCAAAAGAGCAAAACGTAAAAATGTATGGTTAAATATGCATTGTATATACGTATATACGTTTGTAGATACATACATATAACACTAATTAAAAAATAATTAGTATGTAATAGCATGTATGTATGTACATATCTACATATGTATGTATGTATGTATGTGTGACTTTTTCTCCATAGAACATTAATTAAAATATGTAAAAGTACAAAAGCCATACAATATGCAGGTACATTCTGCATTTGTCTAACCTTTAAGTGTTGCAAATTTAAATAAATTAATATTTTGTAACATAAATTGCTCTCTTCTCTACATACATATGTACATATGTATGTATTCACATATACATATGTACATATCTACCCCGCATCACGTATTTACTCACATATCTAGTATGTATATTTGTGTATGTTCATAAATATGTACTATATTATATTTGTGAAGTATGGGACATTAAAGCGTATGCTTTATGCACCGATTTGAAAATACTCATACGCTCGGGGGAGTTCGTATCATTGTGTTAAGTCGTGTCAAGCTTTAGTGTGCTTTAGAATGTGTGTAGACGCGTGTGTGTGCGTTTGCCTAATTTTTAATTTCATTTTATTTTCTCACATTATTTTGTTCAAATCTATGTATTTGTGTATGTAAGACTACCGAATAGCATTGTCTTTTACTCTCTAACCCATTCTCTGGCTCTCACTGTAAACATCTAATACAGGGATGGAGAAGTTGAATTATTTGTTAGATATAAAAAATGTTTTAAAATATTACTTTTTCATTTGAACACAACTATTCATTAAAAAGACTTAATGATCAAACTGAGCTGCGCCGTGAAAAAGTTTGCCATACAAATTGAAACAAAAAGCAGGCATGAACTAGAACATTGATGTCAGTTTCATGGCACAATTGTGCAAACTAAAATCACACACATTCTTATTCTCTTCCATTTAGTCGTCGATGAGACAGCGACGAGAACACATGCGTAGCGGGTGTATTAATTTGTTTATAGATACAGTGAAAGAAAAGAAGTGGTATGCGAAAAATATTCTATGATGACCAATGCTTTTCGCGATATTTAATGTGTTTGATGATGTAAAACGTTTAAGGAAAGAAAAAAATATGTATTTAAAAGACATTTTGACTTTTTTGGAGCATTTTCACTAAACTGCACTTTCTATTTAAACTTTAAAGACCAATAACTCGGGAAATATGGTCTGCAGGAAATTTTTTTCATTAAGTTTTTTTTCTTATTTTTCTCATTACTATCTGATAAGCTATTTAAAAACTCTTTTTTTTGATATTTTTCAGAGTTTCCTATGAAAAGTTCAGAGCCCGATAACTTGAAAAATATGGGTCGCAGCCAATTTTTATATTTAATTTTTTCATCTTATTTTTTAATTTTCTATCACATAGGCTTCTTTTTATTTATTTTTAGCTACTTCAATAAACATCATTTATTCCAAATAATTATTTTTCCTGTGTACTTTCGAGAGCAACGAGACAACGTTTCTCACACATACAACTATAGTTTTATTTTTGACATCACTGAACTAGAACAGCGTTACCGTTGAAAATTTTCAAAAAGGGGCACAAAAAGGGGATTTTCAGAAAAAAGTGGCACAAAAAGGGGATTTCAAAGAAAAAAAGAGGCAACTTCAAAATCAAGAAAAATTAAAGAAACAAGCATATTTATTAAGTTATTTTTATTTAAAACAAACAACAAACGACAACAATTTCTCATGTATAAGAAGTACAAAACCATTAATTTTGTGAGAACTCATATAACTACTACGTTTATACGCGCGTGTTATTTGCAAGTAAAAATTGTAACTTACTAATTCACGAGAACAATTACTTATTGCTGACAATGACATGTATATATGTATACAGAAAAATAAATTTTTAGTTTTATAATTGCTTATTTGAGTCACAGTCTTCATATATATCTACTTCTATTTGCAAATAAGACCAGTATAAACGTATTATAGATAGCTATTATATAATAACAGAAATTAAAAATTTTGTAAACCCCGATATATCTATAAAAGATGTGATATCTTCTAAACGGCTGGACCGTACAGACACACTACTACAAACTTATAACACCCCTTTTTTGGTCGGGGTTAAAAAAACCATAAAATCTGTGTTAATAATAACAGTAGTCAAAATACTGCATTTGATATCATTCGAAATTCCAACAGAAAATAAATGGAAATTTCGTTCGATATCGAATGCAGTAATTGGCCCCAGCTCTTAAGATATACAAAAAATTAAAGAATACATAAATACATTTTTTATCATTTTTGGGACATGGTTCATATCACTTATTTACTTAAAAGCCAGCATAATTCAAAAAATTTATTTAATCAAAAATAAAGTTTTGATACAAATTTTAAAATTTTATTCTGAAGAGGATAATATTATTCTTTTTCGGAATTATGCATATTTATTAAATACCTTAAATACCATTTCTTTTGAAATTGTACATTTGTATTTATTAATAAGTTTTTTACTTGGAATCCATTCTTCCAAATCGTTTTGAAATAAATTTTAAGCAGACAGCATGTACTGACAAGTGTCTACTTTTAGTCTACTTGATAATTTTTTGGAGACGAGTACTAATTTATGTTTATGCTTTGTGTTTTTTATAATTTTACTTTGTATAGATAAAGAAATAAGGTGTAACTCGCAGACTTTGCAACTGGCGAATCTGGATATATTTTTGCATTTAATTTGGCCAATTTGTCCATTTCTTTAAACGGGTTCATCTTATCATCCTTAAAACAAGCTTCATTTCAGCAATATCAACTTTCCTCCGAAAATCGGTATTTTTTGTATTTTACATCATTTGTTTTTTGGAATTGGCGACGTGTGTGGCTATTTTAACATGACATTCAATGATTCATTCGGCAGATGAGCAACTGATTGCAGAAAACACAAGTGGGTTTTTTGGTATCTGCATCCATCTGAACACACTTATGACGTCTCTCCTAATCATTGGAATACTTTCGCGTTGCTTTTTTTTCTTTTACTGGTTTTTCCAAGATAATAGGCTCACATGATGAACTAATTTCATGGGAACTTAAATCAAAAGCATTACTTGATGATAGCAATTCAGTGTGGTATTTTCACACAATATTATTTCCCTTAGTATAAAGTTTTTCACCTTTTAAAATTATGTACTTGTATCAAATTTGGCTGCGGAAAATACAGTTAGAATTATCTATGGAATGACTGTATGTAATTTCATATATAAAAATCTTAAACAAATGAAAAAATTCATACCAAGGCTTTTTAACACCATATACTCCCACAGAAAATAATATTGCGCCATACTACAATTGCCCAAAAAAAATTTATTTTTTCATATATACGCATAGGAAATAAAATCTTGTTGTCGAATGTGGTAGAATCTGTACAAATTTGCGTACATTTATTGTAAAAATAAAAATTAAAGTTGACTTTGAACAAAAAGGGGCAAAAAGGGGCACAAAATAATGCAAATGATACTAAAAGGGGATTTAAAACTAAGGGGCATAAAAAGTGGCAAGGCATTCGAAAAAGGGGCAAAATGCGACTTTAGTCGCACAACGGTAACGCTGAACTAGAATCTATTTTATTTTAAAAGCGTTTTTTCTTATGCTCTCACATAGATAACACTGCACAGCACTGCACTGTGATGTTTAAATAAGAATAGCCGATCATTAATAATGATTCATTATGTATTTCTATCTTCTAATTATAGCAGTGCCCCGCAAAATAAAATATGTATGTAGTGGTGAGAAAAATGAGAGTAAAATATATTTACACTTGAAGAAAACATTTATATAATTTAAGATACATGCTGTGGTTATTCATTGTTTGAATATTTTTTGAAAATAATCAATTTAATAAAAACTTAAGTTAAAAGTAAAAAATAATAATCCATTCAACAATGTAGTCTACAAATTCCAAATTAAATTTATTCGCAGCGCAGTGAAAGCTATTAAAATGCCTTTTTAAACTATCTTCCCTATTATTTTCAAGTGTTTCATAGCATAAAATGCATTGCATATTGCTAAAAGCATTTTTTTATCACAAACTATTTCTTAGCTTACATAATTATTTTTTGCTGTAGAAATTTATTCAATTTGAACTTAAATTTCGTTCCTTGTGCTCAAAAAAACTAAACAAAAAACCAGAAAAAAATGAATACATGCGTGCACAACTTTATTCGTCGCTTGCTCAGTGACGACTAAATGAAAGAGCATAAGCATGCATGTGATTTTCATCTGCACAATTGTTCTATGCCATAGAATCTATGGCTTGCGGGTTACTGATCATTATGTATTTCTATCTTCTAATTATAGTGACATTTATCATTTGCATAACTTCAACCACTTCTTGTATTATTCCGTTCATATTTTGCGCATAGTCCTTCAAAAATACTTTCTGGATTATTAATCTATACTAAAATTCCTTTTACTTAGATAGATACATATTTATGATTACATGTATAAGGGTATCTTACTATTATTGCAAGAATGTTTAAAATCGTGTTCAGTCCTTGAAAAATTTTTGTTTATAATTTTTTTTTAACCTCCCAGCAAAAAATTTCAAAAAAGGTAATCGGGTTTGGAATTAAGCATTTTTGGTGGAAGCTGTTCCTTACTGGATTACCAACTTAATGATTTTAACAAGGCATGAGACTAAAATAATTGATTCTTGAGAAGTACTTACTTTTTTTATTTGGCAACTTGTTCACGTAATCTATTTAATCTAAAAAAAAAATTATTTTCCTCATTTAGGAACTTGTACATAATTTTTCCAAATTTTAGGTAATGTGATTTGTAAGCGAGTAATGAAATTTGGTAATCAGAAAAGTAAGTCATTATATGGCAAGTAGTTCTGATGGTAATGTGTAATTTTTTGCTGGGCTAATATAACTAACCCTTAAGTATTTTTGTTCGCTGATTATGAAAATTATAATCATTCTCTGAATAATACCATAATATTCATAATATTAGAGAGCAAAACAAACTAATAATAATATAATAAAATTATAGATTATTTGAGTTTAATTAATTTGAATAAAGCTTTTGCTGAAGTTGGAGACTTATTCCTTTGGATCGCTTAGGCTGCATTAAATCCTTTTTGAGAACATTTCTTATGACCAGGGCTAATACTTTCATGCAAATGCATATTTGTGGTCATCAAATGAGAATTAATCTGGATAATTTAGTTTTCCAAATTGAAGAATTTGCAAAAAAAATGGCATCGATTTGTTAGTGCATATTTTTGATCATTTTTTATGAACTACATATTTTTACATATTTTAAAATAAATACATATTTAAGATGCATATTTTTTTAAAAATCTAACTTTTTTTATTTTTCAATATAAATTAAAACTATTATATTTTGTGTTTCACTTATTTTTGCAGTGTAGTTAAGTAAAGTAGCTAAATAAAACTAATTTTTTTCTTAATTCCTTATTTTCATTGTTCGCTTAACATATTTTATATATTTTTTAAAGAACAAGATTGGTATAAGGAACCAGTGAAATCGAAAAGGTGATTCCAGGGTTTGGAAACGTACACTTTTTGTGATATATAAAACCAATTAAATAAAACTAGTTATTTCCTTGGTTATTAAATATATTCTTTATTTTAGAAAGAAATAAACTAGTATTAAGACCAGAAAAAATAAAATTTTGGTTCCGGGGTTGGAAATAGAAAAAAATTTTTGGGTAAAAAAATAACCAGATATAATATTTTTTTCAGTTAAACATATGTATTTCATGTTTTAAGAAGATCTTTACTTAAGATATATTTTATACATATATGCTTAATTTTTATGTAATTTTTATAATTTAAGTATAAACGAACCTTTTTGCCATGTTGTTTCTTATGCTTTAGTTGATACCTTGTATCGACTCCTTATTAATGTTTGGGCAAGTTCCATTTCATTTCCCTGAAGTCATTCCTTTCTACTGAAGAAGATCGCTGGTGGAGGGTATTTAAGATTCGGCACAGCCGAATATAGCACTCTTACTTGTTGTTCTTGTATTTGGAAAAACACAAATAATGTCCAAATAAATCATTTATAAACTTTTTTACATATTTTTTCAAGTTGGTGAATTTTAGTAATTTTATTTACTCTCTCACTCAAAGAAAAAAGTGAGAAACAAAATGTCAACAAAGAAGCAAAACAACTAGCTTCGTACTGCAGTGATGCCACGTATTACTCTTTTTCGTTCCCAAGGATTATGATTGGAGGAATTTTTTCTCGAGAAAATCGTTTTCCGTGAGAAATTAATTCCGAGGGAATATTCATGATTGAGCTGTATAAGAAGACACTGAAAATAATAACAACATAAATTTAGTTCCTTTTTATAGACGGAGTTTGAGAATTGGACAGAATAATATCTTGTAGTTGTATTAGTTATGAATTCGCTTATCTAATGCGTGTGCAACAAGGGTTTGAAAAAGTTAATATTTCTTTTGATTTACTTTTAATTTAAATTTTAGTGCATATTTTCAATGCATATTTTAGGTTTTATTGCGCATTTTTATGCGCATAACTTAGTGCATGAAAATAACAGGCCTATAGGTATACTTATGACAACTTACGTAGTATGATCGCTTTAGCTTTTCCATCCCTGACTAAAAAAAATTCTTATATACGATAGCACATGAGTTGATTTGCTTAAACATTCTTTTGATTTGATTCTTTTTATATGAATATGTACAATGTACGTAAGAAAGTATGTATGTATGTGTATGTATGAATATGGTGCTGCTTTAACTAATTAAACTTTAATTAAGATTTCTAGAAGTTTCATGGAAATTATTTAATAGCAACGATTTTAATTTTTTTTTATAAAAGCTGCACGCTGAATGAATTTTGTATAAGTTATGTAATGAAATTAAAATAGGTGCAGTTTTAATATTTAGACTTGAGTTATAACTCAACTAAATGCCATTTTATTTCAACGTGGTACAATTTTAATTCTACAATTTTTAATACTAAAAGAAAATAATTTAGAACAAAATATATATTCTAATAAACATACAAAAGATTCTAATATATTCTAATATACATACAAAAGAAAAACATTGAAAAGTTGTATCAAAAAGATTTATAAACTAGTGGTGAACTACGAGTAAGTTTTATGAGTTTTTATATAAAATTAAGAAATGTACTTTTGTACATTTTTTGTATTATTCAGAGAAATTATAGAATGTAGTCATTTTACAGAACTTTGCCCAAAAAGTACGGGGTCAAACCTATTAAATGCAACTTTTTTAAGAAAATTTAACAATACTGAAAGCAAAATTTTTGCATGTTGTTTTTAAATGTTGTTTTTCTGTGTGTAGAAACTAAATTTACTTTAATGTTTGTTGATAGTTTTTGAGTTGACGATTGTATGATTTTGCTTGTTGGCTTAATCAGCCACTTGCTGTGTCTTACATTGATACTGACAACATACTAACATACAACTATATATGGGGTATTCAAACTATAGTCTTAAAAGAACATATTTTAAAATAATAATTCGAAAAATATGACTGCTGTGAGCAACCCCTCATACTCGTATTTTACAATTGTAAACATTGTACTAATTTATGTTTTCGCTTTAGCAACTTTTTACATTGTTGGCTCTATCTCTATCTCTCTCTCTCTCTCTCGATTTCTTTGCTAACCTTTCTTATGTTTGTACGTGTAGTTATGACAAAACAGTAAACAAAGCTCAAAAAGTCTTATTATTTTATGACTTTTTTGTTTGAGGTACACCAACAATTTTCGTAAACTATTCTAAAATATTAAAACAATATGACACTATTACACTTAAGACTACCGTTTGAATACCCTAATTGTATAAAAGAAATAAAAAAGGATACATGTGATGACTATTTTTTAATATAACTGTATTATACAGTTTCTTTAATACTTTCAAAATATTTTACTTGTAAATATTATATATTAATATAATTAATAGTATTAATATAAAAAACTTAAGCTGTCCAAATAGCATTATGTTATTTACAATAAAATTGTTCCCATTATTTTGCTGTTTAATATGGTAAAAAGCTTAAATTACATCTCCGAAACATCCAATAATTAAGATCTTTATAGAGCTGGCAAAATTTGTCTGATAATATTGAGAGAAATAGTTGGCATCAGAGAATTGTTTACTGCACAATACCATTTTTTGGAGAAAAGGAAGCCAAGATCATTGCAATTGTTTCTTTATGGTCCATAATAATCTATTATTTTCACTTCTTAAGCTTAACACAAGGACAGGCGATTTGCAATTGACAATATCTGTTAAGGAAAACATTATTTCTTTGTTTTACGCCCTCTTTTCAAAATACGAAACTATAGCATACCATAAAAGCGATGTGTATGCAAATTTCGATCAAATCGATTTGGCCCGCTCCAAATTATGCAAATATTCACTGCGGAAAAAAATCACTTGCAATAAAAATCTATCTCAAGTCTTGAATTTGATTAAAGAAACATCTAAGCTAAAAATTTCTTAAACTGGCTAAAACTGTAAGGTAAGTCATTAACTCGGGAGAAAGCATAAAATATTATGAAATTTCGCCAAAGCTGGCAAAAATTTAAAAATTGAAGTCCCTAAATAAAATTAAATCAAGAAATCCCAAAACTTTGCAAAACTTACATCTTTTGTAGAAATATCCGAAATTCGCGAAAATTTGCAAAATTTTAAAAAAGCCATAGTTTGTAGAAAAAATCGATAAAATGTTAAGAAATTTTAAAAATTCGGTAAAAATCGCGTAAAATTGTTTTCTCTCAAAATGTTGCTTGATACCATAGCTGTTAAGTAATGACTAGTATTCGTAATGATTACTAATTTGATAACTTTTTTTAAAGGTGAAGTAATGATTAAATTACGATCATATTCAGTTTCGCACGATTACTAATTGATTACGATTACTAATAATGGAAAAGTAATCTGAATTACTTAAAATTACTAAAAATAATAAAAAAGAATCAAAAGTAATCAAAAAACAATCCGATTACTTCTAAGAATTACTTTTGATTGTTTTTGATTATTTATTAAGAATCAAAAGTAATTTTTGAAAGTAGTCGGATTACTTTTTGATTACTTTTGATTCTTTTTGATTATTTTTAGTAATTTTAAGTAATTTAGATTATATTTATCAGCAATTCTTTTAAAGGCAATTATATAATCATTAGAATTCTTTTTAAAATGTAATATAATTGATTAATAATCGTAATCACAATTTAACAGCTCTGGTCGCTGCTGAATTTAAATTCGATTCATTTCAATTCAGTTTGAAATAAACTGAAAATAAAATTTTACTTTTTAAATCACTTTTACGAAATTGAGAACTCAAACCAAGAGAAAATTTCACTTTCATTTCATTGCACGATTGTAGAACCTAGGCGATTGTATTTTTTTGAAGGTTAAAAACAAGATAGGCTTTTAAGATGACACAATCTTGTGTTTTAAAATGTGAACGACTTCACTCGCCTTAAAAGTTAATATTGTATTTTATTTACTTTCTTTCAACCGTCCGATTTTAAGATGACACAATCTTTCTTTAAGAAAATTGAGTGCTTCCACACCTTTAAAAATTTAATATCATATATCATCTAATTTTATTCCTTCGAAAATTTGCACATGCATGAGGCTCTTGTTATTATGATGCAAATTTGATATAGAAAAGTAGGATGTGAGTATTTTCTTTTCAGCTTTTAAACAAGTTCAGTGGAAGCTAAATTTTAAGTGCAATAAACGAACAATAAAATTTAGAAAAAAGTTCTAAAATCCAAAAAATAACTGACTTAACAATAGCCACTAAAAAGCTCAAAATTATTTAAATTCAATTCTACCAAACATTGTTATATATGTTAGGCAAGGTTAGGTTGAAAAGAGGAGCCATTAAGCTCATGTCCGGGGACATACACATAAGCCAGTTCAGAGGTCTAATAGTCGCTTTCGATAACGTGCTGATTCGATCTCAATTTTCAGTTTGAGATTATGGCATTCACTATTGGACAATGTAATAATATGGTTCGATATCGTATGCCATAATCTCAAACTGAAAAAACTTGATCGAATCAGCTCGTTATCAAAAGTGACGATTATACCCCACACCTGTTGTGAGCTCTCATGTAAATTAACAAACGAATCCCACCTTTGTATGAACTCAGTATCATTCACGTAGTCCCTCAAACTTTTCCAGTCAATACGTCTAAGGTGGGCAATTCCCGGTTAGGTGTCATCCCCAAAATAACGCCATCTCTGCTTTCACCCAGCAGAGACAAAGGACAATGACAAAGGAAGTGCTCCATTGTCTCCATGCATGCGTTGCATTCATTGTCATGCATGCATGCCCTGCCTTCATTGTCATTCGTGGTTCCAATTCAGTACAAATACCCTTCTAGATTGAAGTGCCCCATTAAGATGCCGGTCAACTTTCCTAGCTCGGGCTTGTTTAGTTTAAAAAATCACCTTGTTTTATCTTCTTGATGAGACTACACACAGTATCACAATTTCATCGTGTAACTCAATCTTCACTTCCTATAAAGGCTGTGCATTAATTAGAGTTACTGTCCGTAACGTTCTGGCCTTTTTCACCAGTTCCTTTGCACGTTTACTTCCGGTCACGCCGCAGTGGGCCGGAACCCATACAAGACAAATGTTGCCGACTTGCTGTCGGTAAATATATTGACCTCTGTGGGCCTAATATTCTCACTGATCCATTTTAAAACATCCGCGATCGCACGAACTTCCGCCTGGAAGACTTTATTATGGTAAGGCAAGCGGAAGTAAATCTCGGTATCCGGTTCTTCTATTAAGAAACCTAGCCCCGTTCTTTCCCCTATCTTTGAACCATCAGTGTAGCAGCAAACTCACACGGGTGTTTGTTCTAGGATTCGATTGACCCAGAAGTTTGTTTCTGGTACCAATGTCCCGCATGTAGTTACAACTCTAGTCTCACGTACCCGTTCGTACATTTCCAAAGTCTGGTCGTATCTGTTCAGTGACGTGCATATGTTCTGATGGTGTTGTATGTTGTCTTGTCCGATCCATTTCCCCATCACTTGTAGACGTTTTATAGCAAGAGCTGCTTCGTATCTAATACAAATGTGTATAATTTGGACAGAAGGAATGGTGCCCTGTTGGAAGCAGTTCTCATAGTATCACTTATACCTAGGCAGCGCATTCGTTGAACCTTTTCCAAAATTTTAGTGTTGCACTTCCTACCTGTTAACCTCCTCCATACTACCACGCCCGATCAACAAGTCTCTGACTTTTTGAATGAAACATAGTTTTTTATTGCAAAACAAAAATTTATTTTTCAACATAGTCTCCTTTTAACTTAATACACTTAGTCCAACGTTTCTCCAGCTTTTGTATTCCTTCCAAAAAACAGGATTTTTCGAGGTCCTTAAAATAGGGATTTGTTTGGTCAATAATTTCTTCGTTGGAGCTAAATCTCTTTCCACCGCACCATTTTTTAGGTTTGGAAATAGGAAATAGTCATTAGGGGCTAATGCCTGCTATTTCTAGCCCTAGATATCTATTAGTGTACATATATCTATCGTTTAAGTTAAATTGTATAAGGCAACCTTGTAAGTAAGAACCTGAGGTAAATTACCTGTTTGTAGAAATAACAGGCATAAATCCGGAGAAACACGTGTGCACTCGTGCATTATGTTGATGAAAAAGAACTGTTTTCATGGTCATATGGGGTCGTTTTCTTCTTAAATCCTCATTAAATTGGTCTAATAAGTTGACATAATATTCGCCGTTTATTGTTCTTTCCTTTTGAAGGTAATCGTTGTGGATTATCAAACGTACATCCCAAAAAACTGTTGCCATCACATTATTGGCGGACAAACTCACCTTGGCCTTCTGCGGAGCAGGTTCACCCGGAGAAACTCATTGTTTGGACTGCTGCTTGGTCTCCGGAGTACACTAATGGATCCATGTTTCATCCACAGCTACAGAACGCGACAAAAACACATTCGGATTGTGGTTAAGCAACTCCAAACAATCCTTTCAAGTTGTCACACGTTTACGTTTATGGTCAATTGAGAGCAAACGCGGCACACATATTGCAGGCAACTTTCTTAATCCCAGCTGATCATTTAAAATCGAAACCATACTGCCATATAAAATGCCTACGGCATCAACAATCTCACCCACTTTTACTCTTCGATCGGCCAACGCCATATCGTGGATTTTTCGACTTTTTTGGGTGTACTGACCTCAATTGGTCGTCTAGAACGTTCAGCGTCATTTGTACTTGTGCGACCACAACGAAAGTCAGTAAACCACTTTACTACCATTGAGATCGATGGTATTTATCGAGCTTTTCCTTGGCTTGACGGTTGATGGTAACAGTGTTGCATGTCATATAACGTGGAGTGAAGTTAGAAAAATCATGAGCTTGTTGATCCGCCCTCGTACTTATAGCATTTTATTTTATTTATCCGAGATAATTCAAAAAATATCCATTGCCGCCCCAAGTACATCGTATACATTCCGCATTGTCTTTGCATGGTATTAGACAGTTGTTGTAAAACCAATAAAAAAAAAATAATACAAATTTATAAATATAAATAATATTTAGAAATTTTTGTTTCAAATAAATGAAGTGATAACTTTGCTTTTTCAACAACTTATTTGCGGTAGATATATAATGCTGTCGGCACCCACAAATAAAGTTAGTTGTGTTTATTTATTTTTATTAATACTTTGTAGATTGTATTTATAATAATGTCCTTATTGGCAAATCTACTTGATTTGTCCATTTATTTGCTTCTCAACCCTTCACTCTCTATCAAACCAACTCAATAATAAAAAGAAAAAACAAATAGCATAATAACCTTGCCCTTGTGAATATAAAAATTAAATTTAGAGGTTTTTCTTTTTAGTTATACAAACAAAAATAGAACAAAACACTTAAAGTGAAACTATTTTTAGTTTGTCTCTGCAATCGTTTAGCCATCACACGAGTATTCTCTGTGCCATAATGTTGCAATGAGAGTTTTTCCCAGATGTGCAAATGCGTTCTTTGATAAAATGCTTTAGTAAGTAACACAAGATGGTAAGCATTTTGTATTTCAATTTTTCCTTTCCCAAAATAGCCACATTATAAATTTTAACAACTTCTTACAATACAAGTAGACAAACAAAAAGTATTGTATAACTCAGTAAAAGATTTTAAATGAGACCTTGCTTTCGCATAAAGTTCTTTGGAGGATAATTCCTAATTCAATACATCACATACATTCTTTCAATTCAATTCAAGTATTCATAAAACAAAAACAATTGAAGGGGAGTCGCGAATAACGTTTTAAGTGACAAAATAATGATTTTGCAGGAGAGCCACAAAACGTATTTTAAGGCAAGATTGTTTTTCTCGTTTACATTTTCTTAGCGTATCGAAAATAATGATAACTAGCATTATCTTTTCTTTTTGTATCTCTGCTACATTTATCAATTATTGTCGACAGTTTTGTTTCCATGATTTATTAGTTACTTACAAAGTTTTCCACTGACTGACTGATTGTAATTGTATTTTGACGGCGATCAGATGCATAATTTTGGATGGTTTGATGTTTGAACAACGCAAGAGAGTTATGTTACTGGTAATCTGTGAAAAAACTGGTTTTTTTTTAAATTGTCATTTACAACGTTATTCGCGGCTGTGCTTCAATTATTAAGTTGCTGCTGGAAAATTTAAATTATGCGCGTTCAAAAATAAATTTATTCCTATTACGCGAGTAACGTATTTATGTATGTATGTGAGATAAAAATCATACTCTTGCAAGTATACTTTATGAATTTATAATTTTTAACAAGCGATTTATTCGTTAAATTTGTTAAGTTATCAGTAAAGGTGAAATATATTTCACGATGTGGCATTATGAAAACGGAAGCTTTTTGTTGTTGTTGTATTAGTTGTAAAATGAATTCATATTCTGTTACCAGTAGCAACCGCTCGTTAAATAAATTTGAGATCTTCCGAAATAATTAACGAAAGGAAGGCCTTGTGTAACAAATGAATTGTCAAAAAAGTCAAAAATTTCGCTGCCTCTCGTTTGATTTTGTAGCGAGTTATTCATCCTTATTGCCGTCGATGACGTAATAATAGCAATGTTGTCGGATATCGATAACAATTGATGGCAGCTTCGCATTGGTAAAGGCAACTTAGGGCCCGATTATGGTTTACAACAGTTGATATTTTAATGTCGTAAATTTCAAATTGCGATTATGGCTTACAACACTTATTTGAGTGTTGTAATTTTATAGTATGTTTCCCCCGGCATGATTTGTGCAAATCATGTTAATTTCTACATGATTTACCACACATTTTGCATATGAATAAATCACCTCAAAGTGTTTGATTTATTTTAAATAATGTCGAAAATACTATTTTTCGAACTCGATTTATGTATGCAACCCTGCGTTCCTTTTAAAATTACAAGCTCCATCCCTGGGTCATCCATCAATAGTGATTGACAATTTCGAAAAAAATGACATTTAAGGAATATTTAATCAATTTTAAATGTCAACTACATGCGAATAAAATTCACATTACAGCTGCTGCGCCCACCTTATAAAGCACTTGCATAAATTGAGGACGAAAATTCGAACAAGAAATCACTCACAAGCTCGGTGGAAACACTTTGAAGTGATTTCCTTAAATCTACTTGATTTAAAGCCGGTGGAAACATACTATTAGTTGTCTATGTTTTCTTACAATTATGGTTTACGATATGTGTTCTTATGTGTTGTTAAAACTGTGAAAAACTTACAACTGCTCATTAGCTGTTGTCTCGTTGTCATTGGAGGGAAATTTGTAAGTATACGTACATATCGTCGGTTGGTTATTGGTTTGCGGCACAGTATATTCATTATGTCTGCAGCAAACAAATAACCAACCGACGATATGTAAGCAAGTGTTTTTGAATAGTTGTTATAACTGCAATTTCAAATATTTCATCCAAAAATAAAAAGCAGATGGAAAAGCTGATGGAGGTGATGACGCGCTTCGAAAGAAATTTATACAAAACGTAGTTCCTTACGTTTTATTTAGCTTAGAAATTGCACCTTAGCCCAGGTGGGCTTATTTTTAAAAAAATATATAGCGTCTGTGTCTTTCCAGACTTAGATCTATGCATGTTTTGAATTTCATCAAAATCGGTTAGATAGTTTCAAAGAGGTGGAAATTGCCCCTACCCCTCCTCGTGCTCCTATTTTTGAAAAAGCATATAGCCATGTGCTTTTCTAGACTCATATCTATCTATGTTTTGAATTTAATAAAAATCAGATAGATAGTTTCTGAGAGGCAGACATTTACCCTACTTTCCCTCGTACTCCTAGTCGCGAACCTTTTAGCAAAGGCAGAGATTCCCAAAACCTAGGCTAAAATCCCCAAAGTCCCAGGTAACACTGACAATCTTAAACATGCGCAGTGGCAGCTCCATTATGTTATGTGCTTGTTAAGGCCGTTTCACACTATAATACAAGTATTAATACTTTTGTGGAAAATGCAACTCTGACATGTTGAGTTGTTATTGTCTTTTGAAATTTTTGAAACAGAAATTAGATTAGGGATGCATTTTCGTCAAAAGTATTAATACTTGTATTATAGTGTGAAACGGCCTTTACCAGTATTTGTAACCAGTATTCGCCAGTATTTTTTAATTTTAAAAAAATTTTTGTTTAACATGCAATAAATAAAAAATCTTATATGTAAATTGAAAAAGAAAAAATGTTATCTCTAACATCGAATTGATAAAAAGAAAATGCAGATGAGACGAGCATAAACATACGTACCATTTTAATATATTTGGCCAAAAGTATTAAGAATTTATTGTAATTACATGTAAATTCTTTTGTGATACTTCAACTTCCTTAATTTTCCTCTTTTTTTTTGTTTATTTAATATATGTATTTCCATGAATTAAAAGCAATGAATATAATTAAAATAATGCAAAATATTTACTTACTTAAAAATGCAAATACTAAACTATTTCATCGCCATCATAAAAAAATTTATCGACCTCCACAACTATGATTAGTATTTTTTTCTTCTTCATACATTGTATGTATATTTAAAAGATATTTTATGATTTATGTAAATATCTACTACTCTACTACAATTAAAATACAACTGTGTGACATACACAACAACTAAATGTTGTAAACACGGCTGCCAGATTTGACGATTTATCGGCATTTGGACGAGTTTTGGTGCCGAAAATGTCAAAATGACGATTTGATAATTTTTTTCCTTTAAATTGACGATTTTTTAAAAGTCAAAATATGGCAGTTTTTATGATGGTTTAATTTTGCCCACTGTTTATTTTATATTGATGTCTGTGTAAATTTGATAGTCTCAAAAAAAAAAAACAAATATATGAAAAAAGTCAAATTTCCTATCAAAAATGTCGGCCATCAAAAGTACTGCGACCAAAACTTGGACCTAACTTGGCAATAGTTCTCATAATTTTACCATTGAGTGTATACATATATAAAAAAATTCATTTGTCCGATTTTTCTGACGATTTTTCGAGTATAAAATGACGTTTATTTTATAGTTTATTTGGATTTCGACGATTTTTCGATAATTTTATCTGGCAGCTCTGGTTGTAAACCATAATCGTAAAGAAAATTAATGTTGTGTTGTAGCCGAGACAAGACAGCATTTTTGTATTGTAAACCGTAATCGGGGCATTAATAACAATATGTGACCCGGTCTATGAAAAGGTGTCTTATGACTCAAAATTAGCTGTTAAAGATAAACAATGCATTTCGTCAGTTTCTCGTTAGTTGTTGTTTTCATAGACCGAGTCACATATTGTGTTATATTGGCCATGTTTTTGTCAAAAAAAATTTTGGCAAGGACGCAGTAGGAATTGTATTTATTATTGCTTGTTCTTTTCAAAATGAAAATAACAACAAACAAACAATTTAATTTATTAATGAATGAATGTCTGTACATATCGAGCCTTATTTTCAATTTTATCGTAAGCGACAAAAATTAATTTTTTCAGGAGAAGGTTTTTTATAATATTCTATTTTGTTTTACATACACCCAGAGAAAAAACAGGTTAAAGTCAATAAAAACTATACTGAATTAAAAGAAACATTAACAAAAGTATAGTCATGTTGAAATTTGTTATTTCAATATGGAAAAATATTAATTTACAGTATTAATTTATTAATTTTATTTCGTATTTTATAGTATTTAACTCTTTCTTTTTAATAAATCAATTTGAAATCAAAACTTTTGTATAATAATTTTCTTACTTAAAAAAACCGGTTGACCGGGTTTTCCTCAATTGTAAAAACCGAAACCGTGTTTTTCATAATTTCAAATATTCGAACTATTCGAAAACCGGTTTCTGGAAAAAGTCGAATAATCGATCACCCTAATCTCAATATACATTTTCTATTATATTGAAAATTATTGAAATAATGTGATTTTTAAGTTGCAACTTTTCCCTGAGTGTACGTCATTTTCGCTTACGATAAAGGCTCAGTTACCCGACGGTAATGTAATGTAAAAGTAACGCAGGAAACAGCTGATCGATATTTTTATATGAGAAGTAGGTTACGTTACATTACATCTCTATAACCATTTGCATTACTTTTCACATAACAATATCGATCAGCTGTTTCCTACTGTTACTGTTACTTTACATTACAGTCGGATAACTGAGCCTTAAAACTTTACAGCCCGTATCTTAAAAGTAATCAGCAATTTTGGCATTTTGATAATTCTAAACTATAGGTAGGCCCATCAATTTTTACCAACAAAAAAGTATATTTTCGATAAAATCGAAATAAGGCTCGATATAGTACCTACATACATATGTATGTATATACAAAAAAAAATTAATATGGTTTTAAAATCATTATATTAAGACTAAAAAAGCCTTTCCTAACTAGGAACCAAAATTTTTATATGTGTCCCGTAGATGCAGCCAAAAACATCGGAAATGTCAGTTTTCTCATAAAATTTCAACTTACATAGATGCAACTTTTTCTTCTTTTGTTATATCAAATTTCATAAAAATATAACATATAACAGTCTTGTAATATACCCAGTGTCTCTTCAGATTTCTGTAGGGTGTAGGACCCGTAAATCGACCACAAATATGGAATTAAGTAAATTAATTATCCTCGTTCTAAACTAATCACAAATTTATAGAAAATTTTTAGCATCTTGGTATCTGGAAAATTATAAAATGTTCTGACTTTGCCGCATAACTTCTCGTTTAATTCTAAGCATTTTTTTCTTCTTAATTACTACAATCACTTAAGTCCCACATTTAAAACATTTCTGCACAATTTGAAAAAATTAAATTTAAATTTCAACAACCAAATAAATCATACAAGCGTTAAAATTTATAAAGATGCTATTTATTTTCTTTAGATTATCGATAACAAGGTAGCGTCAACACAATTCTCATAGGGAATGCCGATGTTAAATTGAATTGACGTTGACATTCGCAATAAGGGGGATTGAATACATAGTAATATTGAATACATATATACATATGTAGTTATATATATGTATATATATAAGAGCTTTAATGAACAGTTTTCTTTCGAATTTAAAATCTGTGGTTGCAAGTTTTATATTTCATATCACTTTATTTGAGTTTAACTCCAAGGTTCTGCCTGTTTTCTTACCATCTATGGTAAAGTTTATATGACAAATATAAAAAAAATTATTTTAATTAGCTTTTATATACTTTAGTTTTCTAATGATTAATAAAAATTTGTATTTAATAAAAACTATATCTGTAGTTTCACCAACTTTATTTTTTCTTTTCAATTTATAAAATTACTAGCTGAGCCCGGCAAATGTTCTTACAATCAATTATTTTTTAACTACAAATTACTCCAAACTGTGGTCACTTGTGGGGTCAAAAACAAAACGAAAACCTACCGGGTATTCAACAGAACCTGTGTTAAAAAATTCAGCTCCACAGCTCTTATAGTTCCAGAGATCATTCGTTAGGAACAAACACACACTGCGATTTTATATATATAGATAAATGAAAAATTGCATTATATATCGCTCATTTACTTCAATAGTGTCATAACTCAAAAAATTAGATTTTTGAGTTAATAATGCAAAGTAATGCGGCATTTCGTATTTTATCTTGTATAAAAATTTCATATAAATAGCTTGCACCATCACGTCCTGAGAGAAGAATATTTTTTCACGTCTGCATTGAGTTGTATGCAAATTGAAAACTTAAAACGCGTTTTCTGCAAAACTGTTTTTTTTTACTTGTGACACTATTGAAGTAAGTGCACGATATGTATTTACCCGTAAGTAATAAAATTCATCAGGTTATATCTCAAACTTGAGACTTAAATTATTGAAGGTACTTAATTTTCTTTTTTTTTAATAGAATTTTCGATTTATTTACATACTTTCTATCCGCTGTTGAATGCACCAGTAGTTCTTGCAAAATGAAGTCATAAAATTTGCTTTTTTTATGCCATCATCAGAGTTTGCAATCAATATTTATTTAAATAAAAATATGAGACATGTCACAACAAATGCTGTAGTGGAATTGCTGCCGGAAAGTGTTCTTATTGACAAGGACTTTACATTAATTTCCATATTCAATGACAGGCGAAATATAAAAGTTATGTACTTGTGTATTGACAATATTGACAACACTTACATATGTTCATACATACGAGTACGTATGTACATATTTATGGAAATAGTTCTCGAAACTTCATTAGTTTCCCCTATCATCATGGAAGTGTTTACGGTAAGTGACATAACCATAACCATACAAAACAGCTGTTCGAACCAAACTTAGGGGCAACACTGCATTTATTACAGGTGACCATTGCTATAGAAACCAATTGAATTTTGGTTTTGGTTATGGCTATGGCATTATGGCTTTGGCACAGCGTTACCATTTGTCAAGTTTTTTGAGATACCAAACAGTTTTTTGAAAATATAAAGTTTTTTCAAATTTGACAACTGGAATAAGGGTGAATGTAAAATATTTCTTAAATGCAGAGTGTATAATAAAATATTCAACTTATTGCTAATATCTTACGGATTTTCTGGCCTGCAACAATATCCAACAACCAGCTCTGGATCGAAGCAAATCAGCAGCCTATTAAAATGGAATTGAGTAAACGGAAATGGAGTTGGATAGATCACACCCTCCGTAAGCCAGACCATGATACTGCTAAGAAATGCCTAGATTGGAATCCAGATTGGGAAGCAGACGAGTCGGGAGACCAGCGCATACCTGGAAGCGGCAACTGACATTAGAACTTTCGAGATTGCGTATGAAGTGGAACGAGGTCAAGCATCGAGCAGAAGATCGGAATTATTGAAATCACCTTGTTATGGCCCTATGCTCCCTCGAGGAGAGAAAGGAACATATATAAATATATATTGCTAATATCGAAATAATAATAATAATAATAATAATAATATCCTCACTTACTAAAAATTGCACTAGAGCAAAAAAATTATAAATTTTTTCACAAAACATATACAAATGTATGTACGAGTATGTATGTATTTATGAATGTATCTCTATTCTACATTGGCGAAGGGTATATAAGATTCGGCACAGCCAAATATAGCACTCTTACTTGTTCTAATTTGAAGTACATAATTTCGATTATTTCGATTATTAGTAATCGTAATCAATTAGTTAACAGAAACTGTTTCAAATTAATTATATAATCAGTACAATTCTTTTTAAAATGTAATCTAATTGATTCCTAATCGTAATCGAAATTTAAGAGCTCTGATTTAAAACTATTATTTTTGATTAGTTTTGATTCTTTTTGATTGTGTGATACGAGTAGTATTTATTGTTCTTATAGAATGAAATATTTTATATTAATAAATGTGACTTCCTAAAGACGAGAAAAAAATTAACTTGACCTTACCTGGATGAAATAAATAAAATAGAGATATTTCATTTTATAAGAATTCAAAAATACAAACAAATTCAAATGTCCAATTAGCCGCAAACATTTCAAAACGTTTCCATTTATTTCCCATTATTTTCTTTTCTAGCGGTGTACGATTAAATCTATGTATTGTTTGTAGCTGGTGGAGGCTGTTAGCCGGCTTACAAACCACAAACAAATTAAGCAATCGTTCTCATTGTTTTTGTTTCACTCACTTCAAAGAACGAAACATAACAAAATCAAACAATTTGTTTCGTTTATTTTCGTACTATGCTTTTAAGTACAAAGAAATCAAAACAAAAACCAATTTATAACTTTAATAGTGACCAAAATCACGTACTAGCTCCTGCATCGCGCAATAAATAGCATAGCTATAAAAAATTAATATAATTACTATAGTAATTAAGATAAATATTCATTACTTAACAGCTATGATAAAAGAATTAAGCCCCTGAAGCTATCTAAGATTTTTTGTCTTCCCGGGAAAAAATAAATCACAAGGCTTGTATTTGCTTGCACTTAAAATTCAGAGTTGTATTTTTTTAACATTATTTATTATTTTTCTTGAATGTACTTAAAATCCTAAATGAATACAAAATTTATAACATTCTAAGGTGGCATTAATGAAAAATTTTAGTAGAAAAATAAAATCGGCAGCACATGCTGAGTAATACTGTTTGCTGCTATTTGAAGAGGTTTCTTGGCCTGCTACGATTGTAGTTCTGTACTCTCAATAACTTATTGGGAGTTTGCCTACAATCATTGGAGTCTTGTAAGCTTTTTTGATTTGAATTGATGTCTACTGATGAGCAACGAAATAGATACATTTCGTCGATGTGCTTAACATTGCAATAAAGTTGGAATCTGAATAAAGTAACTAAAAATTTATCTAAATTGCAGGTAAAACCACCATTGAATTTACTTTCATCGAAATGTTCCAAACGATTGACAGATTAATTTAAATTTTATTTAATAATAACAAAAATTAAAAATTTTAAGAACCCCCGATAAATCTAGAAAAGATGTGATATCTTCTAATTGGCTGGAACGATTTTCTTCAAAGATAGTTAATAACCTTCTCGATTAAGTCACCTTTCAAACTAAATCAAAATCGGTCCACCCATTTGGGCTGTACGTGGACACGGACAGACACACAGATACACAGACACACACTACAAACTTATAACACCCCTTTTTTTGGTTGGGGGTTAAAAACAGTCTCAAGGACATTCTAATCGCTTTTATCTTAAAACTTAAACTAATTGGAAATAAATTGTTTGCATTCATATGAATGTGTACGCTTACATACATATAAAATATGAAATAATGTTTCTACAGAAGTTTTTTAATAAAATCGACATTTATTTCTCTCAACAATTTTAATTAAAATGTGTCAACGACAGAATCGCTATTAATAATGTAATAAGTGTCCGTTTAGTAAGAATCGATTGAATATAAATAATTTAGATGGTGCAATGGCTTACGAGTCAATTAAATATACAGTATATTAAAATATAATTTGTAATTTATTTATATTATATTTCTTTATAAATGTACATGAAGGCATTAATCTGTAATAAATAATATTTGAACGCTAAGCATCACATGAAGGACTCATTTGAAATAACTAAAAAAAAGAGATATGATAAATTGTTTAGTTAACAATGAACACAATATTTTATGTAGGAGAATATATCGACGGTCCCATAACAAAACATGCTAAGTCGACATAGCATGTTATACTGGGAATAGCATTTCTGTGCAATTTTGATACTAAACGGACTATTCTATCAAAAGTTCTGAGCAAAAATGTACTTGGCATAATTTGTCAAGTTTCAAAAACCTCAATTTTTAAATGTTTTAAGTACAGTTAGCATGATTTAGTTTGGAATTAAGTAGTATAAAAAAAATTAATTTAAATTTTTCTCCAAACTAAAGCATGCTATATGTACTCGTACTTAGATGACCATTGTAGGTGAGAAAGGATCACCAAAAAGATGCCAAGACTACTTAGAGGACTAGGTAATAGATTAATGCACAATCTTAAGTGTTCTAAGGCACTTTTAACTGTGAACTACAACAAATTTATAAGGTTCAAATAAACTAAAAAAAATTCTAATTTTAATTATTATTCGAACTTCATTTCGAATATATTTATGATTTTAACAGGCTAAAGTTCGTATCACTTTGTAAGCCAAATTATTCAAAAATTCCATTGCAATTATTATATCATTACAAAAAGTCTCAAGTTTCTATCTCATAACATTCCCGAGATATCATCAATAAAATTGGAAGGCGTTTATTTCAAAACTGGCTTTCGTGACTTAGACTGTTTTAGAATGGAGCCTGTCGATGTACGTAACTAAAAAAATTTTAAAAATTTTACTTGCAATATGTCTAAATCGATTTTTCGCGAAAAATAACTTTTTTATTGTTAGAAATAGTTCTTTGGATTCTTGAAAACAATTGCTTAATTCACAAAACCTTCTATATCTTTGTATCGATTGTATTATCATATTAAATACAATAGTGTAAAATAAGTGGTTGGAAATTTGCATATAAAAATTAGATACACTATTGCACTTTTATTTTAAATGTTTTTAAAATGTTTTATTTGAAGAGCGGCTCTCTGAGAGAATTTGTATGTAGCTTGCCAGCGGAAAATTAATCGAAGTACTGCGATAATAATTAATGACGACAGTATGACATCGTAAGCGAGAAATTTAAGTACTTGGATTGTAATGTAGATGTAGTTTGATATATCATTATGTTACTAATAACTTCGATTACGATGTAAGCAGGGATTCAGTTAGTGGCTTAAGCAAACAGTTTGTTATAAAACAAAATTAAAATACTGATCTGATTTTAGGCTAAATTTATTATCACGCTCGCCTACAACTCCGCTGTCGATGTAAGCGCAATGCTGCTGACGCATACTGACATCGTGGCTTACTTTGTAAGAGAGAGCGCACCACTTACGCGTCCTATGACACTTTTATGTTAAATGTAAATTGCCAAATAAGCGAACGACTCACCACTTACTGCTACTAAATATAAATCAAATTTTTACCACTGTTCTTCTTTTCCCATTAAAAACACAAAATACAGTAATACACTGCACAGAGGGTGTTCACAATTAAAAACCAGCAAATGTATTTGTTACACAAATACACGATACAAATTGTTGTGAATTAAGCAAGTATTTCGAAAACCTATATTCAATATACACCAACTCAAAAAAAACTGACTTTTCAGTAGAGCGAAAAAACTAATTAAGTTAGGTTAGGTTAGGTTAAGCTGGGTGGTCAAGGACCTTGCATAGACCAAGATTGATCCTTAGGGATACCAGCTGATGACAAGAAACCTGTAAGTATATAGCAGCCTAGTTCGTGGTACCTGTACCGAATTACTCCCACACAGATTTGACAAACCTTAGTAAACTACACAGTTCTATTCCCGATACAAGTTCAAGACTCCGAAAATTGTGATCACCAATACAGTCATATATATAGTGAGGCTTAGAGCCGGACAGTGGCTTAGTATATGATCTACCATCTCGATTACACCGGTTTCCTTACATTTTATGCAGGTATCGTCAAGTATTTTTCCTGTTTTGAGGGCATACCAAGCCGTCCAGCAGTGTCCAGTTAATAACCCCACTATAAGTCTCAAGTTTCTTCTGGTTAATGATAAAAGAAATTTAGTCGATTTAGAATCATAGAAGTGTCACATGATTTTAGAAGTTTTGCAAGTTTCCGTTGCACGACAACTTTTCACCGCTTCTTCCTTCATCTTAGAGTCTATGATCCATTTCAGGTGTTGAATAGGTTTCCGCACATATACCATTTCCTCCACCGGTAATTCCTATTTTGGTTAGTGTATCGGCCATTTCATTTCCTCAATCTTCATGTGTCCTCGGACCCAATATATATGTACTTGTCTGTCAGCACATAACCTATTTAGGGCATTCCTACACATGACCACAACCGAGGAGTAGTTACAGTCTGCTGAAATAGCCTTAATTGCTGCTTGACTGTCTATATATATATATATTCACACTCGCATTCATGGTTTGAGGGGTGAAAGATAATTCTGCAGCCATTTAGGCCGCACAGATTTCCACCTGGAAGATACTACAGTAATCAGGAAGTTTATAAGATTCCTCTATAATGAGCTGCGGGCAGTAAACTGCAGCTCCCACCCCTCCATCCATCTTTGAACCATAAGTGAAGAAATTAAAACTATACCCACTGTAGTTAAGACCTTCGAGATAGCCTTTTTCTGGCAAGGATATTTATTTCTGGAATGATGTAGTCCGAGCTACACACCATGTCTTTCAGCAATTTACCGTGACCAAATTGTTTGAACGACATCTGTCCTGTTTTCGGATTTGCATGCCGCATTCAGTGCAGTAAGTTTTATTGGTTTTAGGTCCAAGATAACGTCTAAAGCTGCAGTAGGTGTGCTCTTTAGAGCTTCAGTGATGCAGAGTTGTGTTAGTCTCTGGATATTTTCCAACTTGAAAAAACTAATTAATTCGCTCATTATTATAAAAATAAATGATATGCTTTCCATAATAGGGTTTAAATATACTTACTAGTTTATAGGTGTGCAAAAAATTTTTATTTGGCACTGGTTTGCATATTTTTTTGAGATAGCATATTTTAGTCGATAAAAAAACAAAAATTTTTTCAGAGTTATCATATTTTGTCGAAAAAAATATGATATTTTAATATATTTATTTTTTAGTCAAGTTGTGAAATTTTTTGCTCAATACTAGATATATGAATTGAAAAGATACAAGAAAAAACTTAAAATACCATAAAAAATAACTTAAGACTGAAAGCCTGTTCTATCTCGACGTGGTCTACTTTGGCACTGTTTAACTCAATCTCTATTGTAACAGGGTCACTATAAATTTCCAATTTCGAAAGTTGTACTAATATGTTAAAAGTGATCATATCTCAAAAACTAGCCGTAGGATATCAAAATCCTTACTTCTTAAGAACGAGATAAGTTTATAATAAATTACTTATTTTTTTTTAAATTTCAAAAAGTTTCATATTATTATTGTTATTATTTTTACCAAAAAAAAAAAATATACTTTGAGACAGCAGAATAAAAAAAATATATATATAAAACGAGAAAAAAATATTTTTTTTTTATTCGAAATTTATATTACAAATGAATATTGAATAGGGGAGCTATTTGCCATCGCAAACTCATTTTGACCAAATTTGAGTTGACATATTTTGAATATAAGTTTTTTATCCAAAAAGGAAAGGAAAACCACAAACCGAAAAAATCCCAAAAACTAATAAACCGCCAAAACTAAGTAAAAGCGCCAAAACTTAAAAAAAAAAATCGCCAAAAACCGAAAAAAGCTTACCTGGTATAAGACATTCGATTACATAAGCTGTAATTTTCAATGAAAATTTTTCCTTTTGAAATACATAACTTTATTTCACGTTGAATGAAGAACCATGTTGAATCAAATGTATTTCAAGTTGGAACAACATGAATTTAATTTAATGTAGTAATTGTATTTTAATAATTATGTATTTAACTTACGTGTGGTTAACATAGACATCAAACAAATTTTTGTTTGTATATAAATTGGCTTCCCCGGCCAATATTTGAACTCGGAACTTATCGCGTGGTAGTCAACTTGCCTACCCCTGCAGCCATACCAACATTATTTCATTGATCATTTACGAGTAACAATTTATTTGAAAAGTCTTAGTTTTAGTAAAAAAAATACAAAATACTTTGACTTAAAATGTTTTAGTTTAAAAAAAACACAAAATACTTTGACTTGACTCCAGGATTCGAACCTGCAAGAATAGTACACTGAATACCAGCCAGCGGCAGTTTGTCGACTGTTTACAAACATAAAAAAACAACAACAACACAAAAACAACCTAACTAAGTCCTGATTCACACACATCAGGTTTACTTGATCAGTTTTTGTTCAATTTTCTTTTGACCCTGCATTTGCGTTCCTACACACTGTCAAGTTTCATCAAGTCTCATCAATTCGCGTTGTAGTAGAGTTCCTGCAGGAAATGGAACTGACACAAGACTAGTCACGTGACCGGTCCCCAAGTGATAGGGACCAGTCCCAGCTCTAACACTTCCTATGAAGCGGACCATTCACTTTTACATGGGGATGGCCTAGGATGGGGTTAATTGATACTTTATATGCACCTTGTCACTTGTCACTGAACTATCCCATAGGGACCTATTCGATGTATATAATATAAATTATTTATAAATGTAATTTCGACATTTAACTGTAACAATTAACGTTTATAACTTTTTTTTATTGTTACAAATACAATGAAATTTTTTTAAAATTTTATTTTTAAGCTGAAAATTTGTTGAGATTCGAACCGACAACCTCATGCATGACAGGCTGGCACACTACCCACTCGACCACAGGGCCACTCATATTTCAAAAGTATAAATACCAGTTAAGCTTAGGTTAATATTTAAGTATAGTTACGGGCAGGGCTGCCGTTTTTGGTTATTTCTAACCAAAAGTGGTTACTTTTTTCTTTAATGTGGAGATGTGAATATTTTTCTCATTTTGGTTATTTTTTTTTTGCCAAAATAATGATACACATTCACATTATTTTTTATGCTATACTTTTTAAGCTTTTCTTAAATTTTTAGTATTGCTACCAAGGCAACTGAAAATAAAACAGCTGTTACTATATTCGCTAGTGCAGCCACCTGTTATGAATTCGCCTTGATTGCTACTCACTTGTTTACAATACTTTTACAACACTGTCAACAGCTTTTAAATTTACTAAATGATCGCAACTCTGTACTACAGAAATGACATGTCTTTTGTAATGGCGGCAACATTCAATTAAAAGATTTTACAAAGTAAATTTATATAAAGAATATGCACGTAAGTTTTTGTTTGTGTAAAAATACTTTTCGGCTGTCAAATACAAAAACTAAACGTGTGAAGAAAATCAAAATTCAACAATAAAACGGAAAAATAAACGAGAAAAAATTTATCAGCTGCTGACTGGCATATACCTCACAAATGAGCATTGAACTATTACTTGCAAGTCAGCTTCATGTACCTTGATTTCTTGTTGTAGTGCGGCACATTTTGAATGTTGTTTAATAACAATACTACATATTGAAATTTGGTTATTTTTTTCTCATTTGGTAACTTTTAAAGCGAATTTTGGTTGTAAAAATTTTTTGGTTGTGGCAGCACTGGTTACGGGACTGGTTCCAGAGTCACGTTGAAGGGAGCAATTAAAATTATATTTACACTATTTGATAGGTCTTGTATTCGACCACATCGAACATGTTCAGTGCCGCTTTCTGCAATACTAGATCGAGTCCGAGTTAAATTGGCTCAAGATCAAGACGATACATCACGAAAATGGTCAATATATCACCATTTAAACCATATGTCTTTTTTCACCATACACTACTCCGTACTTTTGATTACACCCACAATTTCTCCAGCTATAGGACGAGTACGTTTGGATAAATTGTCACCAAATTTTCTGCAGGGTTATTACGAATGACAAAATAGATCGAAAAAGCAAACTTGACTGGTACGGTCAAGTCTGTATCCCTTTCCATTGTCTTTTCCTCTCTCTCTCTCTCCCCCCTAAAAACTCAAGACTTGATGACTCAGACCTGACGTGTGTGAATCAGGACTAAGCACAAAAATGTTTTGCAGCAAATAAGCACCAACAGACTTAAAAAATATATTATTTCTTGTAAATTTAATGTGATTTGAATGAATTTGAATCAAACTTTTTGCATGGTGAGTTTACATTGGTATTTTTTTGTGTGTTTCGTGTGCGAGTCACAGTCGTACTTTACTGAATTTATTTATGGTAATTTTGGTTGTGATCATAGCAGTAATGTGTTGTGAACAAAATTTTTTATGATTTAGATATTTTAAAACAACTATAACTTACTGAAAGCATAAGCAAGATATAAATATCTCAAAAAAGCTTACTTTGGAGTTAACAATGTAGAAACGATCCCCACATCATAGTCATGTTTTAGGTTCGACAGTTTTTCTTGAAGCAGTTCTCTTCAACTGCTCATTTGTTTACACTCAGATGGTTTCTTGTTCAATTTACCTAACTATTGTTTAAATGCAGCGAATGAAATAACAAAAGAGAATTGAAGTAACTTTTTGGTACAAGCAAGTTTGTATCCCTATTCTTCTTCTTTCCACTATCTCAAACAAAATCAGACTTGATTCAAGAAAAACTGCCGAATCTTAAACATGACATACTACATATTTCATCTTGTGTCAAATTTTCATATGAAAGGCTTTAACATGCACATCTTGAGAAAAGAAAGCATTTTTATACCTTAATTGAATTGTAAATTGAAATCTTAAGCTTTTTTATCTGCAAAACTAGATTTTTTTTTGTTATGCCTTTGTTACAATAAAGGAGCGATAGTATGTTCTTACACAAAAATTTATAAATAATAAGACCTGAAATTATGTTTATAGCCATAACTTTTTTAAAATCTAATATTGTACACTTGCAAAAAAAAAAAAGAAGCAAAATAACAAGTGTTATCTCAAAAGTATATTTTTTATATGGACTCATATTCATACACTTACTGGTTCGTTCAATACTATATTAATAATATTCATATATTCAAGTTGAACTGCACTTGCAGCTATGTATAAACACACATATGTAGATAGTATATAATTGCACAAGGTTGTATTCATGTTTCACTGTATGAGCATTTACCCAGTTGACCAAGACTTTCGTTGTTGATATCGATTTCGAATATATCTCGAACATTTATCGTGTAAGACTATCGAGAGTATCACTTAAAAACTAATCGAAAAAAGTTCACCTCTAGCTCAGTTTTGTCTCAAAAAACATTCGATCTCGAAGTTTCGCTATTAATATCAAAAGTGAGAGAATATCGAACTAATTTCGTTATCGCAAAAAGGCAGCAGTTTTATATATGTATTAATTTATTTATTTTTAGCTTATATTATTATTTTTTAATACCTTAACTTACGCTGCAGGATATGAAAATTTTATCATTCCATTCTAAAAGACTAGCACACACCCACTAGGCTATCGTGGCAAATTTTTTTCTGTTCAATTATTGCACATACATATACTACATATGTGTTCTTATTTTATTTTTTATACTAACAGGCACATCCTCTCCTATACCGTCAAACATTCGAAAAACTATCGAGAGAAGTTCGAAGTTCAAAGCTTTAGTCAAAATTCGAATTTTTTTAGATTTTCAAAAATATATCGAAAAATTTTGTTTCGAAATTTCTTCGATTTAAATTGAATGTCCATACCATCCGTTCTAAGCGGTGTTGTGTCTTATGCATGTGTCAAAAAGGTAAATTCAGGGTAATTGTATGTGGCAAGTTACAGAGAAAGACGCATAGAACGTATAGACGCATATGACGCATAAAGTAGGTTTACTTTTGTATCCGTTGCATGCATTATGAAAAAAGGTCAGCTGTTTTTGATAGCCAAAGATGACAAAATATATTATATTTTCAATGATATCGATAAAAATTTTCGTGTGGTGGATTTAAAATTTCTCTCTTTTTTTTGCATTAAAAAAGTTTTTATTAAAAGAAACAGCTTTCGTAATAACCAAGGCACATTCACAAGGTAGTAGCGGAAATTCAGCTGAGCTATTTTTTTTTTCAAATTAAAGTTCATCAGAAACTTGAAAAATTTTTTACGAAAGAGAAATTAGAAGAAAATGTTAAAAAAATTTCAGTATGAAAAATATTTTATTAAAATAAATTCTGTGAAAAGAAATTTAATAATATGAAAAAAACTATTAAAAAATTGTGAGAAGTGCTAAACGTTGCAAATTTTGTTAGTGGTAGCTGCCGTGGAGAAATATTTTCAAATTTATGTGAATCAATTTTATTATTATTGTGTTAAACAAATTCTATTTTTGAAGTTTTGGATGAACTAAAACCCATGTTGTTTTTTTCATTGTTGTATTTTTTCATTGTTTTTGTAATCCTGATATTACCTGGAAATAGATTTGCCTTGGTAATAACTATATTTAAGACTAAAATGCATTAATATAAATTTTTAACATTCATAGTTTATTCATGAACAAAATTTGCATTAACTTATCGATTAATTTTATGTACTATTTGTCACGTCAGTTTTGTTTACTATTTTTGAAGAATTTTATAATTTTATAACAAAGAATTATGTACATTAAATCAATTAATTCCACAAATTCTTTTAAAATCATAGTTTAGCTTTTAGTTTTTTCCCCCAAAATTGTGTTTATTTGATAAAAATATTTACAATACAGCTGATCACAATAAAAATACTTGGCGCCTAAAACGTGTTGCATGTAATTTTAATTTGAGGCTCAGTTAGCCGACTGTAATGGAATGTAACTGCAACGGTAGGAAACAGCTGATCGATATTGTTAAGTGAAAAGTAGTGTACAGATTCTTATATTCCGGTTGCATCTCTATTCATTACTTTTCACATAACAATATCGATCAGCTGTTTCCTACAGTTGTAGTTACATTCCATTAGTCCTAGTTTACACTATGTAAGTCTTATTGCTAAGCTGATTAGTTTGTTAGGAGAGAGAGAGACCAGGGAAAAATAAATGTTTCTGTTCCCTTCGTCTCTCTCACCCATCAAACTAATCAGCTTAGCAATAAGACTTGCATAGTGTAAACTAGGATTTACAGCAGGCTAACTGAGTCTTTAGAATCGCATAGGACGTACAGAAATGCATACAACGCATATGCAAAAAAAAGGATGGTATTTTCTTTTAGCTTTAGTGAGCATTCGTTTTTATTGAATCTCAGGTCAAGTGGGTATATAAGCACATTCATACTTATATATGTATGTATAACGTTCGTTCAATAAAATTTAAATGACAAAAAGAAACAGATAATAATGACACCAACAGCGCCACAGCATGATTGGCTCTGTGATAATAGTTGTTTGTTCAGTCGCAAATGAAATTAAATGTGATTTATAAATATTTTTCATAATAATAAAAATCCTTTATTCATTTACATACATACATATATACAAAGGTATATGTACAATCCCAGCCAACCTTTTTTTTCCATGTACAACAAAAGAGGATTAACGTTTTTTGCTATTTAGAAGCAATGAAATTGATTGCTAATGATATTGCTAAAGGTTCGCTATTGATTCGAGAGCGAAACGTCGAAATCGAAAGATTTGCTGCCACAAACTGAGCGACGAGTGAGCTCTAGCAGCACTTTCTCTTTCCGTTTACGATAGTCGTTCTCGAGTGTTTTGTCCGATAAATGTTTACGCAACATTCGAATGCGATATATTTACGAATGTTTTGGTTAGCTGGGATATGTATGTACATTCAAATGTAGTGGCGTCATCCAATTGATTAAGATTTCTTATGCCACTTGTTCTTTTATTTTATTCTATAAGCTTTTTCAAGGATATTGAAAAGCAGGCTTTCCTTTCACAAGCCCAACTCATGTCAATTTAGGATTCTTAGTAAAGATGAAACGATTTTTCTTGTTACTCGTAGCAATATTGTCGTGTTTTTCTATGGAACCTTCAGTTGTTGCCATCCTGTACATACTTAACTTTCCTTGTAGTGGATACTTTGGTTACTAAAGGAAAGCGCACCACACCTTTATACCATATTTCGTTGGCTTTGATGGAATATTTGAGTAACTTTTGTTGTTTCCGCGATATGGAAAAATAGGTTTTGGCATTATTTTCTTTCATAACATTCCATACGTTACGTATTGGAGCAGCTTTATCATCGCGCCATCGATACTAATATGTACTCGTATATTGTCTGAATGCCACAAATCCTTTGCTTTTTGTAAGCTCATGTGTGATAGACCATCCGCAGGTATAATTCATATAAATGCATTCCTATTTACTTTTCGTAAAATTTTTAAAACTTTTGGTTTCTAATTGGGATTTGTTGCATTCCATGTTGCGACTGCATTTTTACCATAACGATTTGTTTCATTCAAAAATTATAGACGCAATATTTGCTGTAAAATTTTTTTTAATACGTCTACTGAAATAAAACTTCGTTCTTTGTGTCCAGATCGAAAACGCATAACATTGTGCCATACGTTTTCCAATATTTCACAGAAAAAAAAAACTTATTTTTCACTTCGAACACAAAATTTTCTGAATCAAATATTAATTTGTTAAATTTACACCAAGGCCTATTTATTAGGTCTATGCAACTCTACAAAAACACAGCAATACAAAAAACAACTGCATGTTTAAGTTTTCAGAAAAACACACAAACATGAACTAAAGTATATTGTGCAAACAACTTTTGACAGCTTAAACACGAAAACACAGAATATCATCAGGACGATTGCATTGACCTGATAAATAGGCCTTGATTTACACTTTTAATTCAAATGCTAAAATTTTTATAATTTGTTTAAAAAAACTAAAAAAAATTTTCAACAGTAAATGATCAAACAGAATAAGTCCGTAACTTCAGGAAAAATCGCTGTCAAAGCAACAAATTAGTAACTTCAAATGATCTCTAATTTTTATTTTATTTTCTTTTGTGCTTATTTTTCTTTGTAGTTTTGAATACAAAATGTATGAAATTTATTGAAAGTATGGTAGCATTGTTGACAGAATATTAATTTATATGTGAAAGCATAAGAAAACACGCTGTCAAAATAAAATATATTCTATCTCTCGACTACTTTCTGGTCCTGCTTTTTTGTGTCAATTTGTATGGAAAATGTGTTTATGCCGCAATTCTGTTTGATCATTAAAGGCAGAATTAGTTTTTTTTTACTTTCTCTTCTGTTACGAATCAGCTGACTGTCTTTTGTTTATAAAAATCTTATGGAAGTCATTATTTTTTCTGTTTCGTTCTGTTCTGTTTCAGTTCAAACTGTGAAAATCAAAAAAATTTTAAGTAATTGTAAGTGACAGCATAAATTAAATAAAAACATTTTAAAATAAACTATGATTGTTCTTTTAGAACTCAAAAAAATAAATTTTTACCAGAAAAACATAAAATTATATTTAAACAACAATGGACGATGCTAAACTCATCACTTTAATCTATATCTGTGACCTTTCTGGTCAGAAACAGATGATAAATTATTACCAGGGACAGGGGTTTCATGCAAATGCATGTTTTTCCCTTAACCCGGATAATAGCGAAATATCTTTGCGAAACATTGAATTTGCCTAAAAATGGCATCGATTTTAGTGCATATTTTTCTGAAAATGCATATTTTTGCAAAATTTGGTCATAAATGCATATCTTTGTCTCATATTTTGTTACAAATGGATGATTTTGTGTCATATTTTCTCAAAAATTCAAATTTCAAAAAATATTGTTGACAAATTACACTAGTTTACAAAATAAAATTTTTTTCATTTACATTTGATGAGATATAAAATTCCTTGTATGCTAGCACTTAATTGTGAATAAATTCAGAATTAATGGTATGATTTTTATTAAATTTGGCTCGTTTTATTTATAACATATGAATGTATCACAATCAGTACTAAAATATAAAATTTTCTTCAGTTTAAAATTTTAATAAGTCTTTGAAGAAACAAACGATTTTCAAAATTTTTTGGAAAAAAATTATGTTCTTGTACACAACTTTCTGAATATCTCTGAAACTATAAGACTGTTAAAAAATTCATGAAAATGTAATTTAAAGATCAATTTGTTTCCTAGCCTTCTGTTTAATTTTTTATTGAATCGAAGAACTGGTTCTCGATTTAATGCCAATTATGTGATACAGCATCCTCTTTTTTTTATAACGGAAAATCTCGAGATACAGTCAATTCAAAAAAACTAATTTAAAGGGATTGATACACAGTGCTTAGTATATACAAATTTACTATGCAACCTTTGACCTTACATAATAAATCTCATTTTGTTGACCTGTGTTATTTGTTATTTTTATGTATTTTTACTTTTGATTTACTCAATCCATTGCTTATAACTTTGTAATTTTTCGGTCGATTTGGTCTTAGTTCTTACGTAAAAGTATTATCTTTGCGAACATGAACAAAAACCAGACGTTTTTAATCACTGTAAAATATGATTTTTTTCGAAAATATGCCCTATTTTCATCGATATATTTTGAACCGCAATACCAATTAAAGATCCGATTATACATATTTATTTGTCATCTCAATACCTTTGATTTGAGTACCAAGAACGACCCAATCAGCTCAAGATATGATGGGTCAAGTGAAAAAGGTCGAACAACTGAAAAAATCACAATATCTCAAAAACTTTTCAATAAAAAAAATTTTTACATTGATTTTCGAATTCAGCGGAAGAAAATACATAAGGAAAATCACCTCTCGTCAAGTGTACATTTTCAGTGTAAACTAGTGTTATTAATGCAAAACTGGTTTTTGGAAAATTTGTTAGCTTGAATTGTTGTAGAATTGTAGAATGATTGTATGTACAAGCACACGAACCTACCAATTTTAATGGAAATTGTAATTTTGATGATTTCAAGAGAAAATTGCCTGCTATTAAGGCCGAAAATAGTTAAACAATCGTTATATCATGTTTAGTAATGAGTCAAAATTTAATGTAAAAGGCTTGTTCACGCACCTTTTGAAAAAAAAAATATTTTTATATCTTTATTTCGTTGTATATAAATTGAAATCTTTTTTTAGAATAAAATTTTTTAAAATATGTGCATATTTTATTGTTTTAAGTGCATATTTTGCGTTTTTGATGTCATATTTTAGGCGCCTAAAACACCTTTTTCAAATGCATGAAGTCCTTGTCCCTGGCCATGACCAATAAATATAAATAAATGATTATTTTATTTTTATTATGTTGTTTTTTTCATCAAATACATCACATTAATAAAATAGTTCAAATTATGTATATATGTAGATCTAAAAAAAATTTAAATTATAGCTCTTTGGTGATCTAGCTGACATTCAAATAATTTCAGATAGCCGAGCGATCCAAATTACTTGAATGTTTTTTCCACAATTTATTGAATGTTTTTCAAATGACCTGGAGATTGCTCAAATTATTGTGAGAATAAAATTATTTATATTTCAAATGATCAAGAATCGACTGTATTTTTTTTAAAATATAATTCACTATGTTAGAAATTATGCATTTGTAAAGACTTCATTGAAATATAAAAATTCAACATATGGATTTGTAACAGTTTCTGTTAAAAGATTCTACTGAATTCATATCAAATAAAATTTAAATAAAATTACAAGTTATATTTACATAGACTTATAAAAACAACAGTAAGCTAATAGCAAAAAAAAAAAAAAGATTTAACTAGGTTCCTTTACATTTAAGTTTCCAGGTTTGAAAAAAGTTACAATTTAAATACCATTTTGACCGCTCAATCAATTTTCGACCATCAATCTTCTACTTCCTGACAAGGATATATTGGATTTTAACAAAGAACTAGTCTTTTATTTTTTTTTTCATATGCCCAAAAAAATTAATGAATTCTGTTGAACACAGCCTTTTAGATTTCGTAAGGGCCATTTATTAACGCTTATCAAGAGAATGACATCGTACTGTTTTCAGATTTAAGGAAAATAAACTACTGTTTGCCAATAGTTTCTCTTTGGCCAGAATAATCAATAAGGACTTTTGAAAAGTGGTCATAAAAAATGTAGCACACATTTCTTTTAGAAAATGCAATACATTTTTTTACACTCGATTGAAAACACTAGAAAAAACTACAAAAGGTTGTCTGTCTTTCAAGCAAACGGGTAATTAAATTTTACATAAAACATTTTAATCTGTTGGAAAGAATTAAAACTATAGAATTTCTACAGACGAAAATCGAATTGTGCAGCTTTGTACAGGAACGTATGAAATATGCAGTTATAGTTTCTTAGAAATACTGTATTTTGTTTGTTAATAGAATTTAAGTCCTTGCAAGGGCACTGAAAAAAATATTAATTATATTTCCAAGCTATTTCCATTTGCCTTTAGTTTATTAGATAAGTAGGTATAGCATATATTCACACATTAAAAAAAGTGGTAGAGAAAACGTTTACAAAATATACTCTAACAAGTAACTTGTAAATATAAATTGTATAAATTTATAAATATAAATAAATAAATTATAAAATTTCTAATAAAGAAGAAGTATCAAGGCAGATTAACGAATAATGATAACTACCAAAACAAAAATATGCAACAAAATGCAATACGACTTTTTGGAAGCACTTCTTAGAATAAACACACACTTTAAAAATAATTCAATTTGTTGTGACAAATTTAATCCTTCTGCTGAAATGCTAAAACTTTTTAATGCAAGTACTATCTACAACAAACTTTCTGAGGCTGATAAATCAGTAGATTTCGATTCTGAAGTTTCTGAAAGGGTAAACTTTGGTTAAAAATTTTTTTATACTTGTATATATTAAACTATGTATGTGTAATTTTTCTTATAAGTACAAATTAAATGTATATGAATGTAAATATACTCGTAGCTATCAATATGAATGGATTTGATTGAATAAATATGTTATTTTTGTCATTATTATTCAAATAAAGTTTATTTTAGTTAATTTAATTATTATTTTTCGAACTGTATTTGTTTCTATATTCTTATGAATTGAATAGGCTAAAGTTCGTAACGCTTTTTAAGCCAAATTACATGTGATAATTATTAATGAACAAATAACATTAAAGTTAGTTGTAAATATTCTGACAACAACACATAGTTGAACGGAACAGCCAGCCGTTTTCGAAGGCCACTAAACCTTCCTCATCAGCGTTCTTCTGTGTTTTGGTCCACTGTGTGTGGTGTCAGTTGATGTAGATGTCTGCCTTATATACGTAACTTTATTGCAAATGGAATATGTGAATTGGTTTGATTCATTGCATTTCAATTTACTAATGTGTTTCGTAATGTATACGCAAGTTACCATCTATATATATATACCATCTTCTATATATATTACCATCTTCTATATATATTACAACAGTCTTACCATTGTCGTTTTGTTCCTTACTAACTATACACATGTTTGTTAATTTGCTTATTTTTGTTCTACTTAAGACAAACTTTTTTGGTTTGTTACTATTAAGTATATTTTTTATTTTTAATTTTTGCCACAAGCCAATGACTATTAATTAGTTAATTTAATTATTATTTTTCGAACTGTATTTGTTTCTATATTCTTATGAATTGAATAGGCTAAAGTTCGTAACGCTTTTTAAGCCAAATTACATGTGATAATTATTAATGAACAAATAACATTAAAGTTAGTTGTAAATATTCTGACAACAACACATAGTTGAACGGAACAGCCAGCCGTTTTCGAAGGCCACTAAACCTTCCTCATCAGCGTTCTTCTGTGTTTTGGTCCACTGTGTGTGGTGTCAGTTGATGTAGATGTCTGCCTTATATACGTAACTTTATTGCAAATGGAATATGTGAATTGGTTTGATTCATTGCATTTCAATTTGCTAATGTGTTTCGTAATGTATACGCAAGTTACCATCTATATATATATACCATCTTCTATATATATTACCATCTTCTATATATATTACAACAGTCTTACCATTGTCGTTTTGTTCCTTACTAACTATACACATGTTTGTTAATTTGCTTATTTTTGTTCTACTTAAGACAAACTTTTTTGGTTTGTTACTATTAAGTATATTTTTTATTTTTAATTTTTGGAAAAAAAAGTTTATTTTAATTTGAAATTTATTTGCTGGTGGTTCAGCGATGTCTATATGCATTTCATTGTTGCTGTAACAAATCGTCAGTAGACTTCCACCACACATTTTGAACAGTCACAAACCTCTTATCTTATGTACAGACAATATGTCGAATAATAAATTTCTTAAATTCAAATAAAGTTTTAAAAATTTTATTTTTTTCACAAAAGAATAAATTTGAATAAAAAAATCAATTTGGGGATTTTTGGGGATGAGAAATCAAAAATTGGGGATAAGCTCTACAAAAAAAAACTGGCAACACTGATTCGTATTCATATTCGAATTGTGGAATATTCGGCCATTTTTAGATATTCGTATATTCGCCAAATTCAGGCGAATACGAATATTTTTCCAAACAAATTAAATAAATAAATGCATAAATCCTAAACGAAATTTAAATAGATGGCTAAAAATATTAGTTTGTACAAATCGATTAAGTTTTTTATAGAAATTTGTGCTTTGTATAATTTTCAAATATTATTTAATCACGATCATTAAAATTTTGGGTAGTTTTTATTAACTTTAAAGTACGCCAACAGGAGCATGAAGTCCTTTTTCATAAAAATTTGTTAATATTTCATATTGCAGGCGTAAATAGAACCCCAATTTAATGTCTATAAATTTTATATACAATATTCGTATTCGTATTCGCTTATATCGTTTCAAATATTCGTATTCGAATTCGTATTCGCGAATATCAAAAATTGACATTCGTTACATCACTAGTATGTACATAATATGTACGTGCGGGATTAAATTTACACGAGTTAATTTTTGATTATTAATCTTCAATTCAAATTATTGCCAAACACTTACTTACTATTGAATATTAATTGGGTTTCACTTGACCATTTATGTATAGCGGTTTTGTTTTTCTTCTGCAATGTTATGCAAAATGTAAAATAATTTCACTTGACCAATTAAACATAATTTGTAAATTATCAGTGGCCACTGAAGGTCATTAATTAAATGATTACATATTTTTTTATTAGCTTATTTACTGAAAGTCTTGTTCGTTTATTAGTGGAGCTTTTATTATAAATTTTTAAAATTATGGAAAAAAGTGAATAAGTGCTTGGAAATAAAAAAACATGCACAAATACATTATAAGCTAAATCTGGTTTTTTTTTATCGGCAGATATACATATGTCAGTCATATCGTCTATTTTCACTTCCCAGAGGTTGATAAAAATATTTTAGTTATTTTCCATCCAAAAGATCATTTTTCTCCGCAATTCTTTAATTATTGTTGCGTCTGCGTCCATTTTTAACATAAAAATCTTTCAATCGGTATCCCTTCTTATTCACTGGCATAAACATTATCAGCTGCTCCCGATCATTATAACTGGGTAGCACTGAATTAAGCACAGCGAAAACAAGGTTGCATTTCCTAAAACCTGTTTAAAACCAATTCAAAAATGGTTTTAAATTGGTTATAACAAAATCATTTTGTATGGTAAAACCAGGTTTTTTTTTGTAATAAATCATATAATCAAAAAGACAATTCAGTCATTAATTTTATAGAAAATAATGGAATTCTCTAGATATTTTTAAGAAAGAAAGTGCATATTACAGCAAAAAAAAAACTCAAGAAACTATATCGAAAAGTAGTGGTATGGGCTGTTCACATATTACTGAATGCGTGTGGGTTAAGGATTTGCTACGGGGTAGAAATGATTTTGTAAAAAGCATAACTGTGTTTTTTGGGGGGGGGGGGCGGGAGTGGTATAACTTTCGGAATGACCCCTTAGTATAAAAACGGATTATTTTTTAATTTATAATTGCATTAGTTTTTAATCTGTGCCTCGTTTCTGTAAGGAATGTGAGAACTTTTAACGCTCAGTTACCCGACTGTAATGTAAAGTAACTGCAACAGTAGAAAACAGCTGATCGATATTGTTATGTGAAAAGTAATGAAAATGATTACAGCGATGTAATGTAACGTAACCTACTTTTCATATAAAAATATCAATCAGCTGTTTCCTACGTTGCAGTTACTTAACATTACAGTCGGGTAACTGAGCCTTTAGAGTCGACAAAATTTTTATGATCCAGTGAAACACAGGGTGAATAAGAAAAATACTATGTTTCTTTATATTTTTTGTAAGTTTATTTAAGTTTTTATATGAATAACCCTGTGTAAAGTAGAAGAAATATAATTATTTAATATTTCTCGATGTGAGAACTTTTTACAAGTTACAGAAACGCGGCACTGATTTCTTAAATGAAATTATTTGCACGAATATGACTTTTGTTTTTTTAAAATGGATTCAGCATTTCTTTTAAAATGATGAATTAAATGGTTTTTAGTAAGTTTTTCATTATTTTGTACAAACTCATTTATTTCTCTGTTCTGTATCACTCTGTAAACCAAATAACATGTGATAATTTTCAAGGAACAACTTTGCACTAAGGACAATTGTATATTATTATGATAAGCACTAGCATAAGGGAACAACATGCTGATTTCGAAAGCTGCCAAAAATATTTCATTAAATAAAACCTCCCTGTACAAAATCGTATGAAAAAGTAATTTTATTAATTTAATTTATTGCACGGCAGTACGCTTTTTTTAATAATATTATATATGTTCCATACATATTTCTTTTTGGCTGGGTGGTAAGTATTTTTTAAGACTTAGAAAAGCTTTTAACATCCCTTAAGCAACTGAACTAATGAGGAGTAAGTAATTTCCTAAATTTATTTTTTTAACTAAAATGAAATTGACTAGTTCTCTGGATACAGTTTTCTCAAACTTATATATCATTTTCTTATTGGTATTAAATATTTCCTCTGAGTCAGTAAATATTCCCTTGAAATTTAAGAAACTTTGTGTATTTTTATAAACTATTTTTAAGGATATGGACAATGTGGTTTTTTTTACTAATTTGTAGTAATTTTTACTAAAGTTTTGTAAAGTTTACTTAACATATGAAATTGTTTTTACTTAAATTTAGAAAAAAACTATTACTTAATATTATTATACATATTTTTTGTTTGAGTGTAGTACTTATTTAACAAATGCAATGAAAATTCTGAACATTGAAGTGACGTCAGTGCCACATGAGCACAAAAGAGTTGATGTTTTTTTTTTGAAGATATCGTTAAACAATCCGAAATTTCGCAAGATTTCATAAGTTTCAATAGTTAAAAATAGCCTTTAGTATATTATCAGTGATGCCAACTTTTTTGGCTGTAAAAGCACATCAATATTTAAAAAAAGCACAAAAAAGCGTAATTTTGAAATCTAAAAAGCGTAAAAAGCTCTAACGTGAAAAACGAGTGAAAATTCGAACGAGTGAAGTTTAATAATGTTTAATATTTTCTAAGCTATTCTCCATTTTGGCAATAGTATCATCTTTAATGAAATCTATCATGAAATATAAATATGATTTTCACTGAAAAAATAAATATACCAAGTTTTATTAAAGTCATTTTAAGAAATACACAAATTTCTTAAAAGCACTACTTAGTGCTTTTTCTTAGTTTGGCACTAACGCTAAAAATTTGACGTTTTGAGTCTTCAAAAAGCACTAAAAACAGTGCCAAAAGCACCAAGTTGGCATCGCTGTATTTTATATAATAACTTATTTTTCACTTGAACCCAAGTTAAAAATAGAATCTACCTATTATATATTTTTTAATCTGATATGCAATACGAAAATTAACTGTCAAACTAATGGAGTAAAGACAGATAGCTTAAGAATATTGATGGCTTGGAAGAAAAATATAAAATAAATAAATATATGTATGTGTATCAGTGTTTTTCATACGGGATTTCCCGGGAAAAATTTCCCGGGATCCCGCACATTTTCCGGGAAAGAAATCCCGGGAAATTTATGCGGGAATTCCCGGGATTTTTTGATTTTGTTATGGCAACTTAATTTGTATGCACACATTCCTTGATGAGTGTCGTTATTCACTTTATTAATGCGATGGTGCAATAATAAGGTGATGGCAATATCACAATAGCTAAATCCTTACAACAACTAAGGCCGAGTTTACATCTGGTACACATGTATTCTGAGACTTAGATGCCTTTATTTCGAAAAAGCAGAACGCGACGATCAAAATTTAATTCTACAACAATTCATAAAAGTAAAAAACAGAAATGAGCAAGGAAATAAAAGAAAATTGCAAATAATTACAGATTCTCTTTGGTAAATAGTACGGTTAACAGCATTAACAGCTTATTCTGTACTAAAGTCCTATTTCCAAAGAAATATGCTTTTATGCAAAAACGATTATTAAGGTTAAAGCATGCGTTAAAACTGGTTTTGCCATACAAAATTCGATTGTTAAACCAATTTTAAGTTTAACAATGATTTTTTCATAAGGGGGATATTTTGTAATATTTTTTTTAATAATACTCGTATAATTTCCTTTTTATAATATTGGTATCTATGTATTATTATATAAAAAATGGAAACGGTATTAATTTTTGAATAATGTGTGTATAAAACGTTATTATTTAATCGATCTCATGAATTATAATTTGTTTTTGTTGAAATAAATTAAATTTAAAAATATTTTGTATTGTTTTGTACTGGGCGGGAATTCCCGGGATTTCCCGGGAAACCGAAAAATCTTTCCCGCTTTCCCGGGAAATGAAAAAGTCCGGGAAAAGAAAAACTCTAATGTGTATGTATGTATGTATGTATGTATGTATGACTATAAAAACATGTGAAATTTTTCATATTTTTCCTTAGAAATGTCTAATAGAAACATAAAGCAATTTTTTTTTTTTTTTAATTGCAGCAAAACAAACTATTTTTTAGTCGTCTCGATTTCGGCTATTGATTAAATATGAAAAGCATTGAAGAAAATATTTTAAAACAATAAATAAACATACAACATAGGCCACAATCTACACACGCACACATAAATAATTTATGACAAACCTAAACCAACAATGTACTGCATGCACATGCCAATAAACATGACAAAAATCGTTTGCAACATTTGTGGTTATGCACCACACATGAACAGTGGGCATCAGTGATGCATTTTGAGTTTTTTGTTTTAGGGCCAAATTAACGATTTAAAAGGGGCAAAAATACTAGAGTTCGACCGATTAATCGGCTTCGGCTTCGGCCTTCGGCCAAAATGTGGTAATCGGCCAACATTCGGCCTACGGCAAAAATCGGCCGATTAGCCGAAGCCGAATATTTTTCATTCCAATCTTGAAAAATAACATTATTTTTGGTCGTTGCTCGCCGACAGTTTCCATTGTGTTTAACGTTTTGAAAGGGTTGCTTTGAAATACAACCCTGTTGCTTTCTATTTTATTTTACTTGGAGAGTGATCATATGAAAAAGCAATCTAGAAATTGCAAAATAGCCGCCATATATTTGCTCTTCAATTTGGAAAACAAGTTATAACAAGGTAGGTAATGCTTTTCTAATCAATATTTTTATATTAATAAATTTACACCATTTTAGAATGGCCATAGTTAATCCTATTTGGACCTTTTTTGAGCGCAGTGAAGACAAGGCTAAGTGTAAGACTTGTAGCAAACTTTTATCTCTTGGAAGCAAAATACCAAAGAAGCAAACCGTGGTCAACATAAAGAATCACTTAAAGGCAAAACATATTGATGAATGGACTAGTTTCCAAACTTTGAGTGAAAAGAAGAAAACAGACCCACCAGCTAGTGCTAACAAATTGCAGCAATCTACGCTCAAAAATGTGGTAGACAAAATGTCGAAGTGGTCTGATGACAGTCCCATTGCCAGACGTATTGACAAATCTGTAATGGACTTGATTCTTGTAGATATGTTACCTTTTAATATTGTGAACGGAGCAGCATTTCAAAAATTAAACCTTAATGACCCCAAAGCAAAAAACCAATATAATATAAAATCGGAGAAATTCTTTAGAGCCCTTATGTTAGAAACTTATGAAAGAGTTAAACAAAAAATTATGCTGAAAATGTCTAAAGCTGAATGGATTAGTTTTACGACAGATATTTGGTCAAGCCGGGGAAAGACTTGTTCACTACTAAGTTTCACTGCGCACTTCATATCAGATGGTACAAAGGAAAAAGTCATTCTTGGAGCGGTAGATTTAAGTCAAAACCATACAGGTAAGACGCTTATTATAAATATATATATATATATGTATATGTACATAAGATGGTTTAGTAATTTACATTTATTTTTAGCGGCATATATACTTGAAAAGCTTTCTGAAATAATGAAAGATTTTGACATAAAAGACCGCATTCATCTTGGCGTGTGTGATAATGCGGGAAATATGGGTGCAGCTATGCGGCTTGGTGATATCAAATTTTTTGGATGTGTTTCGCATACTCTGCAACTGGTCATTCACGACGCCATCAAAAGAAGCATTCCGATTAAAAATCTAACTGAAAAGTGCCGTAAAATAGTTTCACATTTTAAAAAATCAGAAAAAGCATCGCGAATATTGAAAAACATCCAAAAAAAATGCGGCGTGGTTCAGCATACATTATTACAGGACATCAACACACGATGGAACAGCACATATATAGTGATGGAGAGGCTGTTAGAACAACGCACAGCCTTAAATCTTTATGCTGCAGAAAATTCAGGAATATCAATATTATTGTCTGAAGAGTGGGATTATATTAAAGATTTGATAGCATTGCTGGAAAGCTTCTACGAGGCTACTTTAAATTTGTCTTCGGACCAATCTTGTGCTTCTGTGATAATACCTTTGGTACACTTACTAAAATCTAAATTGGAAAATTCAGCAACAACACTTAAAGAATTTAAGGATGATTTAAAAGATTCTTTAGAACATAGATTCAACTATCTGTCAAGTGAAACTAATTTGATTATTGCCACTCTTCTTGACCCAATATTTAAAAACAAATATTTAAGTGAACACCAGGTAAAGTGTAACATGTACAATTAACTTTTAGATATAATTTACCTAATAATATATATCTTATATTTAAGGTTCAAATATCTATTGCTAAATTGAAGAATAGTTTTACAACAGATGATGCTGGCTGCAATAGTAATTGTTTCAGTCCAACTCAAAAAGAAAGGACAAAAAATATGAAAACACAATCATCTGTCTGGGAAATACATGATAATATGTCGACAAGAGAAATAAAAAGCAAGTCGGCTTTTGACAAAGAGATGGAAGCTTACCTGCAAGAGCCACTTATGTTGCGCAATTGCAACATATACGGATATTGGAAGTCGTCACCTTTTCATATTTTGAAAACAGCAGCAGTTAAGTTTTTAAGTGCTCCACCTAGTAGTGTTGCCAGTGAGCAGCTCTTTAGTGCCGCTGGTAGGCTCTATTCAGATAGAAGGTTGCGTTTATATGGAGTAAATGCCGAAAAAATTTTGTTCTGCCACTTTAATATCAAACTCTTAAACTTTGTTTATTAAATTCAAATTTTTAAGTACTTTTTATTTTTATAGTCTTGGAGACTCTTTTTTTTTGTTAATGAATTGTTTTGTTTTTATTTTCTTGTTATGTATCCAAAAGATATTACAGCTATTTCAGTGATCTCAAAAAAACAAAGTTTTTTCTTAATTCATATAAAACGTAAGTATCATTTTTAAAATTTAAAACCTTCGGCTTCGGCTTCGGTTTTGGCCGAAGTTTAGGATTTTAGCCGAAGTTCGGCTTCGGGTTCGGCTTCGGCCAAAAAAACCGCCTTCGGTCGATCTCTAAAAAATACCTTTGATAGGGCCAAAAAAGTTTTTTAATGTACTTGACTATAATATTTTAATTTAAATAAAAACAAAAGTATGTATTAATAGCATAAACAGAAATTAGCAACAAAAATTTAAATTTTTATACCCTTTACCAACAAAAATGGTAAAAGGGTATATATAGGTTTGTCATTCCGTTTGTAATTTCTATAATATCAATAAGCGACCCATATAATATATATATTCTGGATCCTTATGCATAGGGAAGACGAATAAGCGATGTCCGTCTGTCCGTCTGTCCGTCTGTCCGTCTGTCTGTACGTGAAATCGGTTTTCCGAAGCTCCCAGAAGAGCTAGAGACTTCGTTCTTGGACTGGTGTGTCAAAAATTTTCCAAAATAGATTGGTATTGAAATTCAGCAAAATCGGGCAGACGATTGCAGAGCTGGAAAACTTAAACTTCATTTTGCCATATAAAAGTAACTCCCGAAAACAAATTTTTATTTTTTTTTAATAAATGTACATATTTTACACTTCAGTACGACTAAAATTGGAATTTTAAAATAAAGAAATACAAAAAAATTAAAAAGACGTTTCCAGGGTTGGAAAACTTTAACTTTTTGTGTTATGTAAAATTAACTATGTCTAAAACTATATTAGTATTTTCTCGAGAACCGTAAGAGCTACAGACCTGAAATTTGGACACAGTATGTAGACCTTTGGCCGCTACAACAACAAATACATGATAATTGGAAATTAAAGGGTGTTCCAAAACGAGCAACGAAAAATTTTAAAACCCCATGTAGTATATATACAATTGTATGTATATACACTTGAAATTTGTAAGGTTAGTGTATTTTTATACAGACTACAAAAATTAACACAAAAATTTAAAAAAATTTAAATTAAAGGGTGTTCCATCAGTTAATGCAATTTTGACTATGTAATTTTGACAATTTGCTGTATCTTGGAAACCGTAAGAGCAAAACTCTTGAAATTTTCAAAAACGGTAAAACTGAAAAAATAAAAAATTATAAAATCGCCAAACCGAAAAAAATCGGCAAAAACAAGAAAAAATCGCCAAAACGAAAAAAAGCACCAAATTAAAAAAAAAATTATAAAGCTAAAATGAAAAAAAAATCGCCAAAACGAAAAAAACAGAAAAAAATCGCCAAAATGAAAAAAAATCGCCAAAATGAAAAAAATCACCAAAACGAAAAAAAACCCTAAAAAACAGAAAAAAATCGTCAAAATTAAAAAAAATCGCCAAAACGAAAAAAACCCTAAAAAACAGAAAAAAATCGCCAAAATGAAAAAAATCGCCAAAAAAAGAAAAAAACCTAAATATCAGAAAAAAAATCGCCAAAACGAAAAAAAGCACCAAATTAAAAAAAAATTTCTAAGACTAAAATAAATCGCAAAAAAATTGAAAAATTGCTAAAATGAAATCAAAAATCGCCAAAATGAAAGAAAATCGTCAAAATGAAAAAAAATCGGCAAAATGAAAAAAATCACCAAAACGAAAAAAAACCTAAAAACAGAAAAAAATCGCCAAAATGATAAAAAAAATCGCCAAAATGAAAAAAATCACCAAAACTAAATTAAAAGAAAATTTCTAAGACTAAAATAAATCGCAAAAAACGAAAAAATTGCTAAAATGAAAAAAAAAATCGCCAAAATGAAAAATATCGCTAAAACGAAAAAAAACCTAAAAAACAGAAAAAAATCGCCAAAATGAAAAAAAATCGCCAAAAAAAGAAAGAAAATCGCCAAAACGAAAAAAAACTAAAAAACAGAAAAAAATCGCCAAAATGAAAAAAAAATCGCCAAAATGAAAAAAAAATCGCCAAAATGAAAAAATCACCAAAAAGGAAAAAAAAACAGAAAAAAAAGAAAAAAATTGCCAAAATGAAAAAAAATCGCCAAAATGAAAAAAATCACCTAAACGAAAAAAAAAACAAAAAAATCGCCAAAAAAATCGCGAAAAAACCCAAAAAAACAGAAAAAATCGTCAAAATGAGAAAAATCTCCAAAATGAAGAAAAGCCCAACAACAGAAAAAAATCGCCAAAATGAAAAAAACCTCCAAAAACAGACAAAATCGCCAAAACGAGAAAAAAGCGACAAAACTGAAAAAATCGTTTTAACTGAAAAAAACTTGAAAAAAGCAAAAAACCTTCCTTTCGTGCGCGATTCAAAGTCGCACTTAACTGATTTTTTTAATATTAAAGGAATTAAATGAAACTAAGTTTTTGCTTATTTCGTTCTTGCTTTTTTCACTTAACATATTTTATGTATTTTTTAAAGAACTAGATTGGTAACAATAATCAGAAAAATCCAAAATTATGACTCCAGGGTTGGAAAACTTACACTTTTTGTTTTTTTTTTTTCTTTTTCTTTATAAATTGAATATATTTTATGCTTCTGAAAGAAAAGTTTGGTGTATGAAATTTGAAAAATGAAAATTATAGCTCCAAAGATGGAAACTTTAAAAAAATGATAAATTTTTTCACAAAACAAATATGTATGTACGTGTCTGTATACTATATATATGTACGTACGTTGCACAGTGGCGTGAATTAAAAAAAAAGTGGTAAAAAGTCCGCAACTTTTGAACTAGTTAACCGATTTCGATGAAACCAACTGTTTTGGAAAGTAGAAGTGTTGAAATTTTTAGAAAGCATATTTTGAGGCACCCTGTTGTAAGACAGGGTAGCTCCAAACAGCCTCAAAGTGGGAAAGTGCGGGTATCGGAATTCTTTCGGAGCTTGTAACTTTTGTAAATAGGGACCGATTTCAATAATTTTTTCAGCGGGACAATCTACGTTAAGAAATAAAAATAAAACATGCTAAGAGTACCATTTTATCTCTTTAAGTTTCCAAGTTATTTGACTTGAAAAATTTATTTTTTAATTTTTGGCCCTGACTTTTTTTATTCGTTAGTACATAACTTCTTTATTACTTGGCAAAAATCAGTATCTTTTATTGTTTTTGAAAGAAAACTTCATTACAATTCATATAAAAAAAAAAATTTTTTATATCTCAAAAATTGTAGCAAGGAATAATTTTGCAATTTGGATTTTTAAAAATTATGAAAAAATTTGGTATATTTTGTGAAAAAAGTATTCTTAATTTTTTTGGAATATTTTAAAAAATTATTAAGTATTTGATAAACACTTTGATTGTTTCTGAGAAAGGAGACATTGAGAAAGGCTGTGAAATAAATTTTGGAGATTGTTGTTGGTGCACCCTACATTCAGCATTGGTCGAAAACTAGCAATTTTTTTTCAAAAAAAACGATTTTCGGATGTGGCAAAAAAATTGCACGGTCGTTTTTGTAAATGTTTTGGTTTTTTATTATAAATAAATTTGTTATAAGTAACCTGTAAGAAACTCTTGACATCCTACACATAAATGTAGGCAGGAGAGGAGATTTTCTAAAAATTCTAAAATTTTTCTAACACAATTTTTCCCAATAAGAAAAAAGTATTATAAAATTATAAATTGGGAATCATTTTAATTTTTATCAATAGTATACATTTAGCTTTGCAAACTTAAAAAAAATTATTCTCCTACCTTCAATACTTTTTGAAATATTCGAAATCCAATTTTGATTAAAAATTTTAATTTTCTACATTTTTTATTTTTGTCTAAATTATTGATCTTATTTTCTTTACTGCAAATGTTTCTTAATTTTTTCTATGTTATTACAATAGTAGATACAATTGTCTATTCAACGGTATATAATATGTATTCCTTTGCCATTATATCAGTCTTAAAATGTATACACAAATATAACACCTCAGGTAACAATTTACGTGTTTTATCTGTTACTCAAACAAACCCACATTTTTATGAACTCTTGAAGCTGTTATTAAATACTTTCTTTACTTAAATACAATAAAATATAAGAATTTATATACACACAGTATATTTATATACCCACAAGGACAAAGGTAGCTGCGCGCACATCTCCAATATGGGTGTGGTTTTACCTGATATTTGTATCGGTTTTTTATTCGTAGCTTGTAAAATAGCTATTTATTTAAGCTGCGATGCATTTAATGTCATTATTTCAGTTATAGCTATCATGGAAATAACAATTAAAAATAAATCGCTCTGCAAATTAATGTGGGAAAACCTCACTGATGGTAGTACTCGGTTGGACAAGGTAGACCAAATGATGTACATAATATCTACTACATATGGTTTATCTGCAAACACCGATTTATCGAAAAAACTTGAAAATTTTTTTAAATTATATGAAAAGAAGATACGTGAATGCAATAAATCAATTTCTAAATTTCAGAATAAAAATCAGGATTGGTTAGATATGGGACTATCTACGGAAATATACCCAAAGAAGTTTGGTCGGCCAAATAAAGATTACGATAACGTTCAACGCAGGAGCAAAAGGATTAAACAAGAAGACTTGATAAATACGTATTCGGAAAATGAAATCAAAGATCCATTCAAATTGATTTTAGCGAAGACTCAACTTAAAGAAGCAGGCAAAATCGTAGATGTGCTACCAGTTGCGTCTCCAAAAAGATTAAGACGGATGGTGGAAAGCATTCCAACGCCAAAATATAGTAAACATTTTACGGTGGAAGATGGACTAGCACTCATTCTTAATTTGGGCCTTTCAAGAAATAAATACGATATCTTAAGGAAGGTGCTTAAAGAAAAAAGTGGGCCTTTGCCATCAAGTACATTGTTGTTAAAAAGAAAATCGGAAATTTTGCCACATCCGATAACAGTGGATAGCCGAAGTGCAGTCATTAGTTTGTCAGACCTTCTTCATAATACAGCATCAAGACTCATCGCTACTTTTGACGAAAGAGACTTAGATACATGTAATAATTCTGAACTAACACTAATATACAAATGGGGATGTGATGGATCATCTGGATTTTCAGAATATAGACAGCCCAGTGAATACGATAATGACTTTTCCAAAGTTTTAATGGCATCGTTAGTACCATTAAGGCTTCGACTACATAATGAAATGCCTTCAACAAGTAAAAATGCATTTAAAGATGTGTGGGTAAATACTACTCCAGGCTCAAAGTTTTTATGCCGACCAATACGTTTTGAATACATCAAGGAAAACAAAGAAACAACTCAAAATCTGGTTGATGGTATAAAACATGAAATTTCTAATATGGAACCCATTGACGTTCATATATTAGGACGAGTAATAACAGTATCTTTTAGACCTTATTTAACAATGATAGATGGAAAAGTTGCAAATGCAATAACCGATACAAAATCTTATTTGATTTGTAATATATGCGGAAAGAAAAATTCCGATTTTAAGGACATTGAGAATTATACTCCAACTAATGAAGATGCCCTTAAGCTTGGAATATCACCACTTCATGCTCGGATTCGATTCATGGAGTACATTTTACACCTATCTTACGACAATAAATATCGCAGTGTACCAGAACTTCAGAACGTTCCAGTTGCGAATAATTCTGCTTTAAAACAGATACGGTTGGAAGAAAAGAAAAGAATTCAAGATGAGTTTATGAAACGTGGCTTAATCATTGACAAACCTTTATATGGCTATGGAAACTCCAATAATGGCAACACTGCCAGGCGATTTTTTGATGACCCTGAAACCACATCTTCTATAACTGGTATTAGCTTTAATCTCATAAGACGTTTCAAAATAATACTGGCCGTCATAAATAGCAAAAAGTTAATTAATAAGGACAAATTTGAAAAATATGCAAAAGACACCCTGATTCTAATAAATGAATTATATCCATGGAAATCAATAACTCCAACAGTACATAAAGTGCTAGCACATACAAAAGAAATAATAGAAAACAACATTCTTCCTCTGGGGGAACTAACCGAAGAAGCACAGGAAGCTAGAAATAGAGATGTTAAGCAATATCGACTTTTCAATACACGTAAATGCTCTAGAGTTGCTCAAAATAATGATTTAATGCATCATTTGCTATTGTCTTCAGATCCAGTCCTACAAGGCATAAGAATGAAATGGTTGCCAAAAATAAGTATTGAAATCGAGAAGGACGATCCCGAAGCAGAGGAAATTAATAGCTTGCTAGGCCATGATGTCTCAGATTATTTTAAAGCAAATTCTTGAAGTAAAACCCAAATATAAATTAAAAACAACATATGTATGTATCCATGCACTTAGATATGAGTAATAAAGAAAATGAAACTGAACTTATTAAATATATTTTTAATACAATTATCAGAATCAAAACGAGAAATTTAGTTGTAAGTTTTCATAGATATGTACATTGTACATATATATCTTGATACATGAGTATTTATATTCACACAAACAAATATCTGATATCATGGCAAAAAGTCTCTGGAATTCTCTGTCAAATTATATTCAAAACTTAGGCAATTTAGATGCGTTTAAAAAGGAGCTACATAAAACAAGTAAGAGTGCTATATTCGGCTGTGCCGAATCTTATATACCCTTTACCAACGTACGTACATATATATGGTATACAGACACATACATACATATTTGTTTTGTGAAAAAATTTATCATTTTTTTAAAGTTTCCATCTTTGGAGCTGTAATTTTCATTTTTCAAATTTTATACGCAAAACTTTTCTTTCAGAAGCATAAATATGTATATTCAATTTATAAAGAAAAAGAAAAAAATTTTTAGACCTATTTAATTTTACATAACACAAAAAGTGTAAGTTTTCCAACCCTGGAATCATAATTTAGGATTTTTCTAATTCCTTGTACCAATCTAGTTCTTTAAAAAATACATAAAATATGTTAAGTGAACGAAGCAAAAACGAAATAAGAAAAAACTTAGTTTCATTTAATTCCTTTAATATTAAAAAATTCAGTAAAGTGCGACTTTGACTCGCACACGAAGGGTTCCGTACATTCGGTTCTGAGCACTTTTTAATGTGGCTTTTTTGCTTTTTTGAAGTTTTTTTCAGTTTAAACGATTTTTTCAGTTTTGTCGCTTTTTTCTCATTTTGGCGATTTTTTCTGTTTTTCTCGGTTTTTTTCATTTTGGCGATATTTTCTGTTTTTGGGGCTTATTTTCATTTTGAACATTTTTTTCATTTTGGCGATTCTTTTTCCATTTTGGCGATTTTTTCCTATTTTGGGGGTTTTTTCATTTTGGCGATTTTTTTTCATTTTGGCGATTTTTTTCCTGTTTTTGGGCTTTTTTTCATTTTGGCGATTTTTTCTGTTTTTTGGGGTTTTTTTCGTTTTGGCGATTTTTTTTCCATTCTGGCGATTTTTTTTTCATCTTGGCGATTTTTTTCTGTTTTGGGGTTTTTTTTTATTTTAGAGATTTTTTTTCTGTTTTTTAAGGTTTTTTTTCGTTTTGGCGATTTTTTTCATTTTGGCGATTTTTTTTTTCATTTTGGCGTTTTTTTTCATTTTGGCGATTTTTTCCTGTTTTGGGCTTTTTTTTCATTTTGGCGATTTTTTTCTGTTTTTCTCGGTTTATTTTCATTTTGGCGATTTTTTTTATTTTGGCGATTTTTTCTGTTTTTGGGGCTTTTTTTCATTTTGGAGATTTTTTTCATTTTGGCGATTTTTTTCATTTTGGCGATTTTTGCCTGTTTTGGGGTTTTTTTCATTTTGGCTTTTTTTCTGTTTTTGGCGCTTTTTTTCATTTTGGAGACTTTTTTTCATTTTGACGATTTTTTTTCATTTTGGCAATTTTTTCCTGTTTTGGGGTTTTTTTTCATTTTGGCGATTTTTTTCTGTTTTTGGTGCTTTTTTTCATTTTGGATTTTTTTCTGTTTTTGTGGGGTTTTTTTCGTTTTGGCGATTTTTTTTCATTTTGGCGATTTTTTTTCATTTTAGCAATTTTTCCGGTTATTCGCCATTTATTTTAGTCTTAGACATTTTTTTTTGTAATTTGGTGCTTTTTTTCGCTTTGGCAATTTTTTTTGTTTTTGGCGATTTTTTTCGGTTTGGCGATTTTATAATTTTTTGATTTTTTAGTTTTACCGTTTTTGAAAATTTCAAGAGTTTTGCTCTTACGGTTTCCAAGATACAGCAAGTTGTCAAAATTGCATAGTCAAAATTGTATTAACTGATGGAACACCCTTTAATTTAAATTTTTTGAAATTTTAGTGTTAATTTTTGTAGTCTGTATAAAAATACACTAACCTTACAAATTTCAAGTGTATATACATACAATTGTATGTATATTACATGGAATTTTAACATTTTTCGTTGCTCGTTTTGGAACACCCTTTAATTTCCAATTCTCATGTATTTGTTGTTGTAGCGGCCAAAGGTCTACACACTGTGTCCAAATTTCAGGTCTGTAGCTCTTACGGTTCTCGAGAAAATACTAATATAGTTTTAGACATAGTTAATTTTACATAACACAAAAAGTTAAAGTTTTCCAACCCTGGAAACGACTTTTTAATTTTTTTATATTTTTTTAATTTAAAATTCCAATTTTAGTCGTACTGAAGTGTAAAATATTTTCATTTATTAAAAAAAATAAAAATTTGTTTTTGGTAGTTACTTTTATATGGCAAAATGAAGTTTAAGTTTTCCAGCTCTGCAATCGTCTGCCCGATTTTGCTGAATTTCAATACCAATCTATTTTGGAAAATTTCTGACACACCAGTCCAAGAACGAAGTCTCTAGCTCTTCTGGGAGCTTCGGAAAACCGATTTCACGTACAGACAGACGGACAGACGGACAGACGGACAGACGGACAGACGGACAGACGGACAGACGGACATCGCTTATTCGTCTTCCCTATGCATAAGGATCCAGAATATATATATTTTATGGGTCGCTTATTGATATTATAGAAATTACAAACGGAATGACAAACCTATATATACCCTTTTACCATTTTTGTTGGTAAAGGGTATAAAAATTTAGACCTATTTATTTTACATAACACAAAAAGTGTAAGTTTTCCAAACCTGGAGTCATAATTTTGGATTTGTCTGATTATTGATACCAATCTAGTTTTTTAAAAAATACATAAAATTTGTTAAGTGAACGAAACAAAAACGAAATAAGAAAAAACTTAGTTTCATTTAATTTAATATTAAAAAATTCAGTAAAGTGCGACTTTGACTCGCGCAGTTTTTTTCAGTTTTGTCGCTTTTTTCTCATTTTGGCGATTTTGTTTTCTGTTTTTGGGGGTTTATTTTCATTTTGGAGATTTTTTTCCTTATGGCGATTTTTTTTAATTTTTGCGATTTATTTTTTTATTTTGGGGTTTTTTTCATTTTGGCGATGTTTTTTCATTTTTGCGATTTTTTTGGCGATTCTTTTTCCATTTTGGCGAGTTTTTCCTATTTTGGGAGTTTTTTTCATTTTTGGCGATTTTTTTTTTCATTTTGGAGATTTTTTTCTGTTTATGGGGCTTGTTTTATTTTGGAGATTTTTTCATATTAGCAATTTTTTTTTCATTTTGGCGATTTTTTCCTGTTTTTGGGGTTTTTTTTAATTTTGGCTATTTTTTCTGTTTTTTGGGGTTTTTTTCCTTTTGGCATTTTTTTTTCATTTTGGCAATTTTTTTAATTTTGGCGATTTTTTTCTCTTTTTGGGGGTTTATTTTCATTTTGGAGATTTTTTTCCTTTTGGCGATTTTTTTTAATTTTTGCGATTTTTTTTTATTTTGGGGTTTTTTTCATTTTGGCGATGTTTTTTCATTTTGGCGGTTTTTTTTCATTTTGACGATTTTTTTTTATTTTGGCGATTTTTTCCTGTTTTTGGGTTTTTTTTCATTTTGGCGAATTTTTTCATCTTGGCGACTTTTTCCCATTTTGGCGATTTTTTCCTGTTTTTGGGGTTTTTTTTCGTTTTGGCCTTTTTTTATATTTTGGCGATGTTTTTTCATTTTTGCGATTTTTTGGCGATTCTTTTTCCATTTTGGCGATTTTTTCCTATTTTGGGAGTTTTTTTCATTTTGGCGATTTTTTTTTCATTTGGAGATTTTTTTTCTGTTTATGGGGATTTTTTTTTATTTTGGAGATTTTTTTCATATTAGCGATTTTTTTTTCATTTTGCAATTTTTTCCTGTTTTTGGGGTTTTTTTTCATTTTGGCGATTTTTTTCTGTTTTGGCGATTTTTTTTCCATTTTGGCAATTTTTTTCATTTTGGCGATTTTTTTCTCTTTTCGGGGGCTTATTTTCATTTTGGAAATTTTTTTCCTTTTGGCGATTTTTTTTTAATTTTTGCGATTTATTTTTTATTTTGGGGTTTTTTTCATTTTGAAAATTTTTTTCATTTTGGCGATTTTTTTTTACTGTTTTGGGTTTTTTTTTTAATTTTGGCGATTTTTTTCTGTTTTTGGGGCTTTTTTTAATTTTGGAGATTTTTTTAATTTTGAAGATTTTTTTTTATTTTGGCGATTTTTCCTGTTATTCGCGATTTATTTTAGTCTTAGAAAATTTTTTTGTAATTTGGTGCTTTTTTTCGTTTTGGCGATTTTTTTTTGTTTTTGGCGATTTTTTCCTGTTTTTGGGGTTTTTTTTCATTTTGGTGATTTTATTTCATTTTAGCGATTTTTTTTTATTTTAGCTATTTTTCCTGTTATTCGCGATTTATTTTAGTCTTAGAAAATTTTTTTGTAATTTGGTGCTTTTTTTCGTTTTGGCGATTTTTTTTTGTTTTTGGCGATTTTTTTCGGTTTGGCGATTTTATAATTTTTTGTTTTTTTAGTTTTACCGTTTTTGAAAATTTCAAGAGGTTTGCTCTCACGGTTTCCAAAATACAGCAAGTTGTCAAAATTGCATAGTCAAAATTACATTAACTGATGGTACACCCTTTAATTAAATTTTTTGAAATTTTAGTGTTAATTTTTGTAGTCTGTATAAAAATACACTAACCTTACATATTTCAAGTGTATATACCATACATACATACAATTGTATGTATATTACATGGGATTTTAACATTTTTCGTTGCTCGTTTTGGAACACCCTTTAATTTCCAACTCTCATGTATTTGTTGTTGTAGCGGCCGAAGGTCTACAAACTGTGTCCAAATTTCAGGCCTGTAGCTCTTACGGTTCTCGAGAAAATACTAATATAGTTTTAGACATAGTTAATTTTACATAACACAAAAAGTTAAAGTTTTCCAACCCTGGAAACGTCTTTTTAATTTTTTTATATTTTTTTAATTTAAAATTCCAATTTTAGTCGTACTGAAGTGTAAAATAAGTTCATTTATTAAAAAAAAATAAAAATTTGTTGTCGGTAGTTACTTTTATATGGCAAAATGAAGTTTACGTTTTCCAGCTCTGCAATCGTCTGGTCGATTTTGCTGAATTTCAATACCAATCTATTTTGGAAAATTTCTGACACACCAGTCCAAGAACGAAGTCTCTAGCTTTTCTGTGAGCTTCGGAAAACCGATTTCACGTACAGACAGACGGACAGACGGACAGACGGACAGACGGACAGACGGACAGACGGACAGACGGACAGACGGACAGACGGACAGACGGACATCGCTTATTCGTCTTCCCTATGCATAAGGATCCAGAATATATATATTATATGGGTCGCTTATTGATATTATAGAAATTACAAACGGAATGACAAACCTATATATACCCTTTTACCATTTTTGTTGGTAAAGGGTATAAAAATGTTCGTAATTTAATGTTCTAATGTTAAATTAACTACTAATTTTTTTAAGTAAATAAATAACTCAATCTATTTGTCCTTGTAGGTATATAAATATACTTCAAGAGTTCATAAAAAATGTGGGTTTGTTTGAGTAACAGATAAAACACGTAAATTGTTACCTGAGGTGTTATATTTGTGTATACATTTTAAGACTGATATAATGGCAAAGGAATACATATTATATACCGTTGAATAGACAATTGTATCTACTATTGTAATAACATAGAAAAAATTAAGAAACATTTGCAGTAAAGAAAATAAGATCAATAATTTAGACAAAAATAAAAAATGTAGAAAATTAAAATTTTTAATCAAAATTGGATTTCGAATATTTCAAAAAGTATTGAAGGTAGGAGAATAATTTTTTTTAAGTTTGCAAAGCTAAATGTATACTATTGATAAAAATTAAAATGATTCCCAATTTATAATTTTATAATACTTTTTTCTTATTGCGAAAAATTGTGTTAGAAAAATTTTAGAATTTTTAGAAAATCTCCTCTCCTGCCTACATTTATGTGTAGGATGTCAAGAGTTTCTTACAGGTTACTTATAACAAATTTATTTATAATAAAAAACCAAAAAATTTACAAAAACGACCGTGCAATTTTTTTGCCACATCCGAAAATCGGATTTTTTGAAAAAAAATTGCTAGTTTTCGACCAATGCTGAATGTAGGGTGCACCAACAACAATCTCCAAAATTTATTTCACAGCCTTTCTCAATGTCTCTTTTCTCAGAAACAATCAAAGTTTTTATCAAATACTTAATAATTTTTTAAAATATTCCAAAAAAATTAAGAATACTTTTTTCACAAAATATACCAAATTTTTTCATAATTTTTAAAAATCCAAATTGCAAAATTATTCCTTGCTACAATTTTTGAGATATAAACAATTTTTTTTTTTTATATGAATTGTAATGAAGTTTTCTTTCAAAAACAATAAAAGATACTGATTTTTGCCAAGTAATATAGAAGTTATGTACTAACGAATAAAAAAAGTCAGGGCCAAAAATTAAAAAATAAATTTTTCAAGTCAAATAACTTGGAAACTTAAAGAGATAAAATGTTACTCTTAGCATGTTTTATTTTTATTTCTTAACGTAGATTGTCCCGCTGAAAAAATTATTGAAATCGGTCCCTATTTACAAAAGTTACAAGCTCCGAAAGAATTCCGATACCCGCACTTTCCCACTTTGAGGCTGTTTGGAGCTACCCTGTCTTACAACAGGGTGCCTCAAAATATGCTTTCTAAAAATTTCAACACTTCTACTTTCCAAAACAGTTGGTTTCATCGAAATCGGTTAACTAGTTCAAAAGTTGCGGACTTTTTACCACTTTTTTTTTAATTCACGCCACTGTGCGTTGGTAAAGGGTATATAAGATTCGGCACAGCCGAATATAGCACTCTTACTTGTTTAAAGTATTTTTTTGTTAAATTAAAGTAACTAATGTACATATAGTGCATTAGGTATGGCGTAGTTAACGATTTTTCGATTTCGACTTGCAAGAACCCCTCCCTCATTTTGTGAAGTTCGGAAAAAAATATTCGAGCCAAAAAATGGCGGCGGTCAGATGGGGGGAAAGGTCTCCGCTTCGTGCTCAAAGTTGAGGGTAAAAGCAAAAAAAATACAAAAAATCATATAACTTTCCCGGGGTCACCGCTACAAGGGTCAAATGTATGACGAGCACCCATTAATTTTCTCCGCCGAACATCTTTTTTAAACACACCGACCGCCTAACTCCTCTCCTTAAGGGGGCTCCCATACAAAGGGGAAATTTTTATAAAATTTACTCGCAGGGCTCGTAACTGCCCCTAGGGCGTACCTATCGAAGTCAAATGTATAACCGACTTCCAATATTTTTTCATTACAAAGATTTTCTCTGAACATACTTATCGTCTATCTTCAACCATTAAGGTGGTCCCCATACAAAAAAATAGTTTTTTGAATAATTTTTTTTAAGAAATCCGCTTTTTCCGCTTTTTAATGGTAGAAATCGTTTTTCAAAATTTACTTCTACTTAAATCTTTGAGGTTTTTAAATTCTGGAACTTGCGATACTGCCCTATGTTCGTTATTTATTTGTTCTGTTTCCTTTTGAAAAAGTTTAATAGGAAGGGGTACAATACTGTTGGCTTCTCCACTCAAAACATGATCTGGCGCAGATTTCTAAAGCCAGTTAAAATAAAAATCTCCAAAAAATAAAAATAGTTTTTGAAACGGAAAAAAACTTAATTAAAAAGCGTGCTCAAAGGTTTGAAGGAATTATTTGAATTTTGAGCTGAAAGGGCCAAAATAGCCTATAGAGTACCACAGGGCCATCAAACATCCAAAAGTGCCACAAATGGCCCAATTGTGCCACATTTTGCATCACTGGTGGGCATGTAAGTTTTTATTATTTATTTATTTTAATTTTTTGCTAATGCTTGTCAAATTTGCCTTAGCTCTGCTGAAGGGGAAGATGAAAAGAATGAAATAGAAATAATATATTTTTTTTTATATATTTTTATTGCACTTTTTCTCAAAATTAATATTTTACGTTCATGGCAAAGTACACACTTGTATTTTTGTTAGCAATGCACAGTAGGTCAACTTGTCACTTTTTCTATGCAAAAGTTAATATTAATCACAGGGACCTTATAATTTGTTTTTTGTTATTGTTTTCAATTGTCAATATTTTAAAACAAAGGCAGGTTATTTTAATTGTCAGAAAATATTGAGCATTGTTATATATTTGTGCATCCAGGGTTGGGCAGTATTTGAAATACATGTATTTTAAATACGTATATAAAATACAAATACGTATTTTGTATTTGTATTTTAAATACATGACGTATAAGGATTTTGTATTTTGAATTTTAAATACATAATTTACAAAATACATTTACATTGTTGGCGTTTTGCATTTTGATCGATTTATAATGTATCATTCGTCAAACCAATAACAAAACATTAGAATCGCTAAAAAAACATAACTATACCAATTCTTAGAGTTGGCATCACCACAGTTCCGTTGTCCATTCTGAAGCATCTTGTCACGAGGCGTTTTATTTTCATGTGGTACTATTACAACAGTTATAACAATACAAAAACAACATGGTTGCTTTGGATTTGGGAGATTGTGTTGTCAAGTCCTCGTCCAGACTTGCATTTTTTAAAATTCTGCTTTGAAATTGCATAAGTGTCCACATTAGGAAACTATAGTTTTGCAGTTAAGTATTAAAAAATTTTATTTCACAACAAATTTGCCTAAAAAATGAACAATTATTTTTACTTTTTGTTAGATTTTGTGTTTTTCATACAACTGAACAAATAAAATAAAATAAAACCTCAAATACACCTACAAACTTCAAATTAACCACTGCGAATTTCAAAACAAAAGAGAATTGCGAGCACATGAAACCCTGTACCCGTCCCCAATCTTCTCACCCCTCTCACCGATACACTCAAGAATTGCTGCAACAAAAATTGCAAGTATGGGTGAGCACAAACATAAGCACGTATGTACGTGCTTCTAACTAGCAAGAATATAGTGCATTTGTAGTTTAAATACGTACAAAAAATTAAGGTATTTTGTATTTTGTATTTTAAATACATATATGACCAGCAAGTATTTTGTATTTTGTATTTTAAATACCGCAAGCCATGTATTTTGCCCAACTCTGTGTGCATCAAAGTCAACACATTTAAGTTTTTCTGAAAATAAACTTGTGAGTTCAGTAGAAATCGGTCAACTTCAAGAGCGTGTTTACCCCCTTTGACCCCTTCCAAATTTAAAGTATAAATTAAGTAAGAATCAATGATTTATTTTCAAAGTGCGATATGAAAACAACTGAACTGTTGATGAAATTAATGAAAACAAAGAGGATTTTTTTAAGTTAAATTTGTCTAGATTTAAGCAATTAGCTAATGTTTTGTTAAAATTAAATTTATTAATGCATATATGTACATATGTATGTGCTGTTGTTATTAAAGGGTTATTTTCGGTCGTTAAATAAAATTTTTAAGAAATTTTTTCAAAATTTATTTTGGAAGATGGTTTTAATTTCGCACATAAAAATTATTGCTTTGACCTAAAAATGCCATAATGTTTACTCGGCATAACACGATAAGCTGCTCAAGGCAGTAGGTTATACATACGAGTACATAGAATTGTCAAATTCTACACGTGAAACGATTTTGTGTGTACACTCAGAAAAAGGTCTTAAGGTTTTTTTCGTATAGCAAATTTATTTATATTATTATTACCAAAAATTATTCAAGACATAATATAAATTGCACAAGCATTTAATTTAAACTTCAAATTAATTGTACTGGTAGTGAAACAAATATGAACAATGTATGTATGAATATGACAAGCATCATCTTAATGTACGACTAACTCGACCATAAATTGAAAGTTCTTTTGCCAAGTGAAAACCTCATGTCTGTATATACTCGTACACAAGCAACTCATTCGCTAAGCTATGGACGAGCGTCCCTACACAATTGCATATTTAAAGTAATTCCAAGGAATTGAATAAAACTAGCTAAATTGCTTAAATAAGCAATGGATGAAAAAATCGATTAAATTATTTTTGCTATTGTGAAATTCATATCCCAGCTAGCATTTCTTGAAATTTTTAATAAAATTTAATCATATATGCGCTCACTTTTCAGCCAAAAAGACTGCTTTGTCGGAAGGATGTGGTACTCTAGCCGCAACTCTTATAAAAGAGTCCTCTGTGAGTCGGTTTTCTGCGAGGAATACGACTGCCAAATAGTTCTCAAAGCAGTCATGTTACAAACTCGATGCTCGATTATTTTATGATTCCGTACATTTTAAAAATGTTGTCGTTATTGTTATTTAAATAAATCGCTTTTTAGGGTTCCGTACACCAAAGGTGAAAAGGAACCCTATTGTTTTCGCTACGCTGCACACAGGCACAAATTGAAAATTTAGTGCGACAAAATTATTTACTTCATCTGGATTCAATAAATTTTAATAAAACTATGTACCTCAAGGTTTTTAGGGTCGTTGATTACGAATATGATATTAGTTTGAAAAAATTTTTAAAAAGACAATCCACTATGGCGGACAATTTTTAAAAAATGTATCGAATTCGCTTAAAACTTATTACACGGGGTTTTTTGGGGTCGCTGATTACGAATCTGTTGCTCGTTTCTCTATTTCTCGCATCGTAAAATGTCTCGCATGAAACGAGTGCATCGTAACAAAAACAGTGTAAATTGAAATACAAAATGGCTTCTCTCACATAAGTGTTTCTGTATATTTACTTTGCGAGAACTCTCTGTCATTTATATAAATTTCCAGCAATTATTGGAAGGATATAAGAAAAAGTGTTTCTGTAACAATATTTTGTGAAAAGTTTCTCGCAAGAACTGTCAAAATAACTCGCATTTTAAATTGGCGTGAGAACAACCAAATTTGTACAAAAACATGTGAATTTTTTAATTTGTATGTGAAAATATGAAAAATAAACTAGTTGAAAAGATATGCGAATACGATATACGAATTGTTGAACTAAAATTATTATTAACTAGTCGATATGATTATGTTTATTTAGAATTTTTTTGTGTACTTTTCTTATATAGAGACAGTTGCTAGAAAAAACTTATTTCAAACACTTTACATTCACTTTATATTCATGTTCATTATTTTACTTTATTTTTCTTGAAAATTATTTCTTTTTTTTTGTTATTGAAATAATATTTTTGTGACTTTTGTTTTCATTTGACACTCGATTACTGGAAATATTCCAGTAAAAACAGAATCTGTTTGTCTGTTTTCGCTTTCAAATAGAGAAACACTTTTTTCTCACAAATCGAGAAACGATTGAATTTTGTGTTTCACATTTCATGTGAGAACTTTTACGATGCGAGAAATACAGAAACGAGCTACTGATGGTAGTTTTGAAAACTTCAAAATGGCAGATCCAATATGGCGTAACATTTTTAAAAAAGTTATCGAATTTGCTTAAAACTTATTATACGAGAATTAGGTGTACTACCTAAGGAAAATATGTTCTATTTGCTGAAAGGGAAAAAGGGAGGAACCCTCTTTGACTTTTTACCACTTATTAGTAGTTGTGTTTTTTAACTTATAAGGAAAAGTCGTGGAACTATTTGCAACTTTTTTTATAGCTCTAGCTTAAGTAAATGTTTCAATATATTTCATAATAAAAATAGTCTACTATATCTACACTACATATATGTAATTGTTGTTTTAATAATAACTGCAAAATAAATAAGATATCTGATGCTTTAAAATATATTTAAAACTTTTAAACTGTAAATTTACAAAAAATTGTCGAGTGTAGCAACAATAAACGCTATAACGCTGCTGACAGGTATAAGTGCGTGAAACAGATACTAATACTTTGCACGCACGTGCAGACTAATGCGATGCGTTAAAAAAAATAAATACATATAGGTTGATTGTGTACTGGTATATAGAAAATATTAAGTGCAATAGTGGTTACATTTAACAAAATAAAAAATTCCATTTTTGTCCTCGTAATTCGGTTATTTGTCCCTGTGTGCGCTGTCCGTCTGTCTGTCGGTCCCTCACAGACTATTTTTTCGAGAACCGTAACAGCTACGGAGCTGAAATTTGGACAGAGTACGTAGAGCCTTGGTCGCTACAACAAAAAATGCATTAGAGTTAGAAATTAAAGGGTGTTCCAAAACGAGCAACGAAAAATTTTAAAATCCTTGTAATATACATACAATTGTATGTACATAGACACCTGAAATTCGTAAAGTTATTGTATTTTTATACAGACTACAACAATTAACTCTAAAATTTAATAAAATCTAAATTATCTAAATTAAATCTATCATTTAATGTAATTTTGGCTATGCAATTTTGACAACTTACTGTATCTTTGGAAACCGTGAGGGAGAAACTCTTGAAATTTTCAAAAACGGTAAGACCAAAAAATCCCAAAATTATAAAATCACCAAACCGAAAAAATCGCCAAAAAATTAAAAAAAATTTGCCAAGACGAAAAAAGCGCCAAATTAAAAAAAAGTTCTAAGTCGCCTATGTAATACGCAAGGATCGTCAAGGTTATGCAATATAAAACGTCTTTAAAAAAGGGAGTCCCTATAGCCCCTTTTTTATTTTAAAACAGCTGAGGGGGCCCAGCTAAAACTTAGGCGTTCAAAAGAACTGCCAAAAGAAGTTTTGAAACTAAGCAGTTCAGCATTGCACCATGCATGCATACAAAGAAAGTAATGTTATTGATACTTTATTAGTTCTTTGTTGCATTCATTGTGCAAGCATTATCAACTTGTGTGATACACTACACCTAAAACCGGAAAATCACCAAAATTAAAAATACCAAAAAAAACCCCGATACAAAAAAAACCGCCATATTATAAAAACGCTTAAAACTGAAAAAATCCCAAAAAGGAAAAAAAAGCCAAAACTGTATATGTATTACATAGGCTACAGGTTCAGTTACCCGACTGTAATGTAAAGTAACTGCAACAGTAGGAAGCAGCTGATCGATATTTTTTATATGAAAAGTAGGTTACGTTACATTACATCTCTATAATCATTTGCATTACTTTTCACATAACAATATCGATCAGCTGTTTCCTACTGTTGCAGTTACTTTACATTACAGTTGGGTAAGTGAGCCTTAAAGTTCGTATAGTATTACATATTTAGTGACCATACGGAACCCCTCGCGCGCGAGTCAAAGTCCCACTTTACTGAATTTATTAGTAATTTGAACGAATCTTTTTGTGGTCTTTCTTTTAGCGCATAATTGATTTAATGTAGTCTTAAAAGATTAAGTGTGGTGATATTTTCAAAAACAATCTGCCAATTGCTGACTGGGATTGGATAAATACTCTTCGGTACAAACGTACACGCGCACCCACAGAATATAGATATACATGCATACATATATATGCATATACATACATACGTGCTTATATATTCCTATAGTTGAATCCTGTCACTTTTATTTAAGGATGGTTTCATAAATCTAAAAATAACAAAATATACTTAAAAAACACTCTCTGGTTAGACTTTCATTTAAAATTTATAAGTTGGTAAACAGAAACGAGTTCTTCTTGAAACTAAATCTCTCTTAAATTCATTTTTAAGAATATAATTTATTCATTTCAATGAAACTTTGTTTTTTTTTAATTCTTCTTTATGGTGTTTGGGTGCGTGTGGCTGTAAATAAGTATGAGTGAGTGAGTGTGTGTGTGTATGTGTAAGAACTTCATTAATTTTTAGTTTTTCCGTTTCCGTTTGGCAATAATCCGCATGGCTCGTTTGCTAACACACAAGTTAAGAACTATTGCTTGACACTTTAACTGACTCAAGCAAAAAAATAATAATTTATTCAAATCCATTTAAAGCAAAGTTCACTTATTTTAAATGTTACATTATCTACACTTTAAATTAAATATTAATTTATCTGTACCACATTTTCAATAGGCGTTTTTAGGTGTTTTTTTTTGGTACCTACAATAGTGCAATTAATTTAATTCTTGTTGAAAAATGTTTATATAGGATGTTTTTATATGAGCGTCCAAACTTTTATTTGTAATAATAAAACAATATTAAATTAATGAGTGATAAAAAAAGTAGTAGGGAACTGTTCATCCGGCCGCAATTAAAATTTTGAAATTTTAAAATTTTAATTACCCAAATTTTAAAATTCTTGGAAATTTGTGAAATTTGATACCTTGAGTTTTCGGCGGCACGCTTTGATGTTTTTTTGTTTACATTAGGATTTTTTTGTTTACATTAGGAGTTTTTTTGTTTACATTAACTTTGTGTGAACGGGTGATTTTTTTTTTGAGGTGGCATTAATTGTGTGAACGGGTGATTTTGTTTTTTGTGGGAATACGTTAAGTGGGTTCATAGGTTGGAGGTTTTTCTTTTTGTAATGCATGTATGTATATGCCGACGGGAAAATCATGAAAATTATTTTTCCTAGTACCAAAGGGAAAATCATGAAATGATTTTTCCTAATACTAATGGGGGTGAAATAGTGAAAATTAATTTTTCCTAATGCCGACGGCAATACATGATTATTTTTCCTAATGTCTACGGTAAAACATGAATATTATTTTTTTCAAATGCCGACGGCAAAACATGATTATTATTTTTTTCAAATGCCGACGGGAAAATGATTTTTCATAATTCCGACGAGAAAAACATAAAAGTTATTTCTAATGCTAATACAGGAGTTTAAGGCTGGCCGTGATTTGGGTGGGTGGAGCTGTTGTCGTAATACATAACCGAGGGAGTTTATGGATGTGTCTGTCTGTCTGTCTGTCTGTTTTGCGAGGCTGTGATTGGTCGGGGGAGCGTGGTGTAGTAGAGGTAGATGGATTGAGTGTATGTGTGTCTGTTGGAATTTGTGTGAGGGTGTGATTGACAGGGGGCGGGGTATAGTTGTGGTAGATCGACTGCGTGTATGCAGGTGTTGCTACTCTGTAGGAATTTAAGGCTTATAGCGATTTGGGGTAGGTGAGGGTGTTGTTGTACGAGTAATATGTATCCATGGGAATTTGTGGATGTGTCTGTCCGGGGGAATTTAAGCGAGGCTGGGTGTGTGGTGTAGTTGAGATTGATCGACTGCGTGTATGTATGTCTATATGTTTGTAGGAGCTTAAGGCTGATCGTGATTTAAGAGAGGTGAGGATGGATGTTGTTGTAATATGTATACGTAGGAATCTGTATGTATGTATGTCTGTGAAAATTTAAGGCTGATCATGATTTAGGGTAAGTGAGGTTGGTGTAGTAATATGTCTGTGTGTATGTACATATGTTTGTAGGAGTTTAATGCTATTAGTGATTTGAGGATAGGTGAGGGTGTTGCCGTACGAGTGATATGTATGCGTGGGAATCTGTATGCATGTTCGTAGGAGTTTAAGGCTGATCATGATTTGTGTTGTTGTCAGTGTTGTTTGTAGGAATGACCGTGAGAATTTTTGTATGTATATCTGTAGGAATTTAAGGTTGGCCGTGTTTTGTGAGGGGTGGTGTGTTGTTGAAATAATATGAATTTTTCTTATATGAAATCTGGTATATGTGTGTGTGTGCGTATGATTTTCTCACGCTAGTAGTTTTATGTACGTAGAAATAAATTGTATTCAATATCGAGATTTGGTTCTATAAAATATTTTCATATATCTGATACATATACATATACATAAGTATATTTTCATACTCAAGGTTGCTGGGTATTTTGTCATGCTTAAAATTGTCCAGCTTTAAAGTCTGCCTGCGAGAAATTTGTTTATATTACAGATTTTGTTTATTTAACTAAGTCCGGCTTCTTTCGCTGAACTTCTTTTCATACGATCATGGGAATTTATAGTTTCTCTGTCCATAATAAGGTCGTTTAGCTTGAGCATGTGCTCTGACTGAATGGTTTGCGTTGTTCATATATTTTTGTGATGTAGATATGTAAGTGTCATTGTCAAGATCTAATAAATATTTGAGTAGTGATAAGAAATTTGATATTATGTGTACATACATACATAAAATCAATTTGTAGATATTTATGTATGTATGTATGTATGTATGTCATGTGCGGTCTTTTGTTGATGTTGTAAATATTCGCCTGGTCTTTTGTGTATAGATGTCAAATATCTTCATAGTTTTTTTTTTTTTTTTTTTTTTTTTTTATTTAAAATTAAAAAACGTTTATTTTATTTTTATCTGTATTTACTTCAAAGTTTGTGAGGATTTTCTGTTTTAAGTAAAACTGAATTCCTTAAGATACATACTTTAGAATAATAGTAACTATAATAGTAATATTTCCTATATTTAATTTACATTTGTTTAAAGTTGATGCAGTTTATCTTCATTCTTAGAAATATTTTGATATAAAATTTTTTCCAGCCGTAGGCTTTTTTCATCACCTTTTACATTTATTTTAGATCATCTTGCATTGCCTTTTATACATTTATAAACATTTTTAAATGAAACTGATCCAGCAGTCCAGCTTATGTAACGATAGTTTTTTTTTTTGTTAGCCAGCTTGCTTCTTTTTTTTATTTTTTTTTATTGATTATTGAGTTTTATAATGAAATTATTATATTCATAATTGTTGAAAACAATCGCTACTTCTTTTGAGATGAAATCAGTTGAATTACTTTTGAAACCTTGTACATCTATAAAAATTATGTTGTTTTCCATATTACTCAATTTATAAGACTTTTAGAATTTGACCTTTGATGGGTATATATTCTAGTATATGATCATGAATAAGAATACAGTAAGCTGATTTCTTTGCTTACTATTTCAAATTAAAATTTTATTCAATTGATGAAACACATGAGATTCTTTCATATACTACCTTTGCTGGAATCTTAGATACATAGAATAACTATATAGAATTGCATTACGTTTATTTATAAATTTTATTTTAAGATCAGCATCATATGGATATGAGACTGAACTTAAATGTACTTTTAAATTAGTTAATTCATAATGAACAATTTTATTTTCTTTTTGACTAGCGATCAACAGAAAACGAAGTCGTTTTCTTACAATTTAGGTCTGACCTCTCAACTGCTCCTCTAGTATACAATATGACTTTGTATGTCAGTATTTCTCTCTACTCTTTGTCAGCGTTAGGGATAATTAAATTTTAAACTTTTTATTCTTCAGATTGTGTTACTTCATACTGATAATATGTTTACATTAATAAGGTACGAGTGTATGTTTATTTTATGAAAGGTGAGCGCCTATGGCTTTTATTTGATGTTCTGGATGAAGTGATTTTTTTCTCATTTTATTAAAGTTTAGCGTATTGCATATATATTTCTAATATATTTAAGTAAGCTTTTTGTATCTGTCAGACAGAGTGAACGTATCAGTTGGTCAGTCAGTCTCTCTTTTTATTTTATTAATTTTTTCTTCTAATGTGTCACTACTATTTTTTCAGATTTTACTTCTTGAAATAGAAAATATTTATATAATTTTAAAAGTATTAATATATACATACATATAGATAAATATATGTATGTACGTAGAAATTAGTTCATATACAAAGAAATACATTTTTAATAATCAACTATTCTAGAAAATCGATCTAAAATAACACATTTACCTCCATCATCAGTTCACCGTCAGTGTTTTCATAAAGTGTTAGAAACATTGGAATATCAAGTTTTGGGAGAATTTTTACTTCAAGTGTTTCTATATAAGATTTAGTGTTTGACCCCTTGACGTTATTGTGGTTAACGTAGGCTGCGTTGTATCGCATTCAGATGTAATCATTTCTCACTTAGAAAAGGTCCTCATCATCATCAATCATACCTGTATACAATTCATTCATGAGTTGAGTTGATCCAGATACAATTGCTGTCTACAAATTAATGATTAGAAAATAGCTTTCTCATCACCTTCTAACAAGTTTAATATTTTGCTAGCATGCATGCTTTAGCATGCTTCTATCGATAGTGACGCGAGAGTCCGACATTTAGTGCTGTTTTAATTAAAAATCTATACTATTAGAGTTACAGATTCAATCCTTTGAATTTTTAACAAAGTAGATACATATCTATTTCATTTGCCACAAAGTCTTAAAATTTCTTTCCTTATAAAAGTATGACGTGAGGAATTTTTTTACATTATACATGCTTCGGCATGCTTCCATTATTTTTTTCAATAAATTTAGTTCATACTCATACAGATACAGATATAAAGTAAGATCTGTTTACATTACATTTTACAATTTATGCATGCTTCAGCATGATTCGAGCTGAAGTCTGTATTTATTTAGTAAGTTTGTTTGATACCCATTCATACACTGTACATTCTTAAAGATTGGATATCAAAGTCCAATTTCCTTAGTTTATCTAGAAATGAACAGAGTGAATATATATTATATTAGCCCATATTCACAATATAAAACTGTGTGTGTTAGATTTTTCGAAATCGAAAATGTAGAACTTTTACTATAAAAAGTGATAATATGATGTGTTGCTGAATATTTCACTGTGCAATAGTTCATTTTGAACTCTTAAGTTTCCACAATATTTCATACAGACCATCAAGTTTAGAGAATTCCAGTACATTAAGCTAATTATCTTCCCTGAGACCTAACATTCCTAATCAATCCTTCAAAAAAAACCAACACAAACTAGATTTTTCCTTTTTAATTTTATTTATATTTTCATTAAATTTCAACATTTTGTACATCTTCAAATTACTGTATACTGTATTTTGCACCTTTTTCTCAGTCGTAGAGTTAACTTTAATCACAAATATTTTAATTTTCCGGTTAAATGAACTTTTCTATTGTAGGCATTAAGTAAATCTTTATGTATATCAATCCACTTATATGAATCATTAATGCTAAATTCTTAGCACATAATTCCTTTTAATGATCTATTAAATCAATCTACTATTGATGCTTTCATATTAAGTAATTTTTAATCCTCTATTTATGCATGAATTTTGCAGTGTTTATTAAAAAATTCTTTACCATCATCTATTTGTAAGTTTTTTGGTACTCATACCATTTCAAAAAAATTTTCCATTGCCTTGGTTTTTTCGAGTGCAGTTTTTATATTCAACAATACTCACCATATAAACTTTGAGAATGTGTCAGTTACAGTCTACAAAAATTAATAATTTCTATTTACTCTAGAATTGCTATCCACTTCACATAAATCAGCTCCATAAAAGATCATCTACTTATTCCATTCATTACACCACTACAATACACAAACAATTTTCGAAATTTATTATGAAGTTCGTTTACTAAATTTCTTTTTAAAGACATTGAGTTGTTTTACAGTTTTTTGGAGAGTGTTGTGATCTACTTGATATACTTTTAGCTATTTATACTAAAATGTAGTTAATTTTCCAGTCTATAAATTCTATGGTTCAGCTGTTCAATTTGTTTGTCAAAAAGATGATTTAATTTTTAGAATATCTTTTTCAATTTTTATACCTATCTTCTATCGTTAATTTTATTTCACACTCCACTCCATCAATTTGCATTTGAATATATCCTTGAATTATATTAATGCCTTAAGCTTTATTATTAATTCATCCTTTAGTTTCTGATAACATTATTCTCCGTCAGTGAATGATGATGATTCTCTATGTATGCATTGGTAGAAATTATATATTTTATTTAGTTTTCAAAATCAAATTTGTCATAGTATTTTCACGTTTTTATCAATCACTAAAGAAAATAAACCCACTGTTAAACCCCTTATTTGACCATCAACTTGTATTTTATCTTTATTCAGTTTTAGATTTCAATCACCAAATTTCCTTTCATTATTGAAATCTTTAGGTGAGCCATAGTTTGTATCTAATTCATTTCTTCCTTCCAAGACTAATAACTCACTATAAGTATCTACGCGTTTGGAAGGCTGTGAGTAAAAATCATCTTCTTCTTCATCATCATAATCATTCTCAGTATTAACATCATTAAATAAGATGGCATTATCAAATATTGTTCCTTTTGAAAGTTTCTTCAACTTGTCTCTATATCGACTGATGGTTTCTGAGGCTTTAATACTTATATTATTTTCAGGTTCTATATTGTTTTTACTTTGTTCTTTCTTGTGTATTCTTTCAATATTTTTAGAACTATTTATGAATTCTTTGAGAGGTTCTGTTATAGGATCAAATATATCTCCTTAGTTGTTCACGTGTATCTATTTCACCAGTTTTTTATACTACGAAGCTTTTTCCTTCAAGACGCTTCTTATCAACACCAACTGTTTTAAAATTTTGTCATCCATATTTAATAAATAAAAGGTATCAGCTATTAGATCAGGTATCAGCTATTAGATCAGCTTATCAGGACCTGGTCTGGTTTTTCAGATCAGCTTATCAGGACCTGGTCTGGTTTTCAGATCAGCTTATCAGGACCTGATCTGATTTTCAGATCAGCTTATCAGAACCTGATCTGGTTTTCAGATCAGCTTATCAGAACCTGATCTGGTTTTCAGATCAGCTTATCAGGACCTGATCTGGTTTTCAGATCAGCTTATCAGGACCTGATCTGGTTTTCAGATCAGCTTATCAGGAGCTGGTCTGGTTTTAAGATCAGCTTATTAGGAGCTGGTCTGGTTCTACGATCAGCTTATCAGGAGCTGGTCTAGTTTTCAGATCAGGTTATCAGGTATCAGATCAGGTTATCTGATTCAGATTGAGTTATCAGCTTACAAGTAGCTGGACATTTATAACATTTAGATGAATGAAGTGTAAGGTCAGATAAAATGTTAAAAACTATACTGTTATGTAGTCAAATTATTTTCTAAGACGATCATCACTTAATTCAGTATCTTTGCTTATAATCAAAATTCCATATTTTTAATTTCAGCATGATTTATATTTTTCTCATCTTACTTAAACATTCTAACTACATTATGATTATTTCCTATCAAATATTTGGTGATTCTAGTATAAGTTTGACATTAGTAGAATGCATCAACATTCTTATCTTACCCCATACAAAAATATGCTTCTCACACACAACATAGTTAAATATCGTATTGGTATTACTTCTAGCTTTCTTAAAAGAAATAACAGATTCATTATCTGTAAATGTGTAATACCCATAACTTTCATTAATGAAATTAATTTCTACAAGTATTTATATTTAGGTTGTTAGAGAGATTTTGAGTTTAAATATGAAGATGTTTTCAAGTTTTAGTCCATTAGAACTGTCTAGCCAACCAATCATAATATTATTATTTTTTTATTTATTTTTTATTTATTTATTTATTTATTTTTTATTTATTTTTTTTTTACCAACTATTCTTGCAACGAATAGAAATTGATAGAGAGGAACTACGATTTTTTTTGACCTAACGTTTGATGACTCATCAATATTTCGTACCATCCTATATTTAGGTTGTTTTACTAACCGCTTTTGTGTAACTAAATACATTTTATAAATATTATCTCTTATTATAAAAAAATAAAATAATACAGCTATTCGATTTCAGAAAATATTTTCTAAAATCGTGTAGCTGCATTATTTTATTTTTTTTATAATAACAGATAATGCTCCATACTCACAATCAAAACATCATAAAAATATCATTAGTTTTTGAGTA